>CP125977.1:106074305-107324305 GCA_030063025.1 Avena longiglumis
TTTGGTTTCCAGCCAACTTGGGAGAGGTTCACTCGAGCGTTCAAGGAGCAGTTTCAGAGATTGTAATGGAAAGGATGAAGGAAGCATTTCTCAACCTGAAGCAAGGAAATGATAACGTCAACACCTACATCAGGAACTTCATGAATCTCTCTCGTTATGGTGGCGATGAGGTATCTGATGACAAGAGGAAGCAGAAGAGGTTCAGGCAAGGGCTCAATGCGTCGATCAAGTATGCAATCACACATGCAAGGCCAGCATCTTTCCTGGAACTCCAACACACTCTGCAAGAGGAAGCAAGGTGCAAATGTTTGAGGAGTCCAAGAAACACAACAGGATGCATCAAGCTCTGCGATTATGGCAGCTCCTTCTAAGCGGCGTGCGGGTTCCTAACACCCCACCGTCGCTCCCGGCTCCACCAAGACCTGCAAGTTACGCGCCAAGGCCACCAAACTTCACCACTGCGGCTCCCAGGGGCTACAACCACCACTACCCTGGAGCGCCTGGCGGAGTCCCTGGCTATGTTGCTCAACGTCCACACGGTGCTTGTTTCACATGTGGAGATCATGGACATCCCAACTGGAACTGTCAGTTGAAGAACAAAGCTCTCCCTCCACCCCCGCCAAGATCTGCAGCAAGCTCTCCTTCGGTTCGTGCACCACCACCTCGGGCTCTCAACATCAACACCAAGCCCGGGTCTGCGGTTGTTCGTGCCAACTGTGTCAACGCCGCTCAAGCTGAGCATGCACCTGGAGTTGTGATGGGTATGCTTTCCGTTAACTCAGTCCCTGCACGAGTTTTGTTTGATTCTGGTGCATCGCATTCTTTTGTTTCTATAAAGTTTGCAAGTGAGAATGGGTTAGCGTCGGAGCCTCTTCTCAAGCGGTTAATGGTTCTTTCTCCTGGAGCAAATATGGTAGCATCTAAGATCAGCCATGGCAACCAAGTTGAGATTGGTGGTTCTTCATTCTTGGCTTCTTTAATTGTTCTGGGCAATTCTGACATTGATGTCATCTTGGGCATGGATTGGTTAACGGCAAATGCAGCTGTGATTGATTGTGCTGAACGCTCAGTTTCTCTGAAGATTCCTGAAGGCCATATAGTCTTTTCTCCAAGTCTGACTCCTGTCGGCTCTTCTCCTTGGCAGCTCGAATGATGATGCTATGGAAGCTATTCAGAGTGTACCCGGTCCGTGAGTTCCCAGATGTCTTTCCTGAAGAGTTGCCAGGTATGCCTCCGGATCGTGAGGTTGAGTTTGTGATTGAGCTTGAACCTGGAACGGCTCCTATCTCCAAGCGGCCTTATAAAATGGGTCCTTCTGAGTTGGATGAACTCAAGCGACAACTTGATGAACAAGAGAAGTTGGGTTTCATTCAACACAGCACTTCTTCTTGGGGTAGCCCAACAATCTTTGTGAAGAAGCGTGACAGAACCGATAGACTATGTGTTGACTACCGGGCTCTCAATGCTAAAACCATCAAGAACAAATATCCCCTTCCGCGGATTAATGATCTATTCGATCAGCTAGCTGGAGCTGTGGTGTTCTCTAAGCTGGACTTGAGAAGTGGTTATCACCAAATCAAGATTCGCAAGGAAGATGTGCCCAAAACAGCTTTCACCACCCGCTATGGCCTGTATGAGTACACGGTCATGTCTTTCGGTCTCACCAACGCACCTGCTACCTTCTCGAGGCTTATGAACTCCGTTTTCATGGAGTACCTTGATAAGTTCGTTGTGGTATATCTGGATGACATTCTGGTCTATTCCAAGTCTAAGGAGGAGCATGAAGAACACCTGCGGTGTGTCTTAAACAAGCTTCGTGAGAACCGCTTGTATGCAAAGTTCTCAAAGTGTGAGTTTTGGCTGCCTGAAGTAACCTATCTTGGTCATGTCATCTCTGCCAAGGGCATTGCAGTCAACCCGGAAACTGTGAAGACAATTGTTGAATGGCTTCCTCCTGCTAATGTCAAAGAAGTGAGGAGTTTCCTTGGTTTGGCGAGTTATTGCCGTCGCTTCGTTCAGAACTTCTCGAAGATAGCGAAGCCTCTAACCGATCTCCTCAAGAAAGGCAAGAAATACCTGTGGACTCCTGCGTGTCAAGCAAGTTTTGAGACACTCAAAGAGAAGCTCACTTCCACACCAGTCTTGGTTCCTCCGGATACATCTAAGCCTTTCCAGATATTCTGTGACGCCTCTTTGCAAGGATTGGGTGAGGTCCTTATGCAAGAGAAACAGGTGGTTGCTTATGCCTCTCGTCAGTTGAAGACGCATGAGATCAACTATCCCACACATGACCTCGAGCTCGCAGCAGTTTTCTTTGCTTTGAAGCTATGGAGGCACTACTTGCTTGGTAACCGTTGTGAGATCTTCTCTGACCACAAGAGTTTGAAGTATATCTTCACACAGCCTGATCTCAACCTTCGGCAGAGGAGATGGATTGAGGCAATCAATGACTTTGATGTGACCATCAACTACACTCCGGGCAAAGCAAATGTCATGGCAGATGCGCTTAGCCGCAAAGCTTATGTCAACAACCTCATGGTGGAAGAGCAACAGCCTCTCTTGTGCGAGGAATTCCGTCAGCTCAACCTGGAAATTGTGGAACAAGGGCATCTCCTGAACCTTCTGGCTACTCCTCTCTTGGAAGAAAAGATTCGCTCTCGACAGATGGGTGATCCGCACACCAAAAAGCTCATCTCTAAACTTGAGCTTCCGAAGTATGAGTCCTTCCACGTTGACGATCAAGGCACGCTTTTCTTTGAACACCGGATGTTTGTTCCAAACTACCCGGGTCTGAGAGAGCAAGTTCTCAAGGAGGCGCATGATTCGGTTCTTTCTATCCATCCTGGCAGCACAAAGATGTACATGGACTTGAAAACACAATACTGGTGGCCTGGGTTGAAACGGTATTGTGCCAAGTATGTCTCAGAATGTGATGTTTGCCGCAGAGTGAAGGCTGTCCATCAGAAACCATTCGGTCTTCTACAACCATTGAAACCTCCGGAATGGAAATGGGAGAAAGTAGAGATGGACTTTATCACTGGCTTTCCAAGGTCACAGAAGGGCAACAATGCAATTTTTGTTGTCATCGACAGGCTTTCTAAAGTGGCTCATTTCTTCCCAGTCAAAGAAACAATTTCTGGAATTCAGTTGGCTGAGCTCTATATCAACAGAATTGTCTCTCTGTACGGGGTCCCGCTTGAAATCAGTTCAGACCGTGGAAGCATCTTCACTTCAAAGTCCTGGGAAAGTTTCCAAAATGCTTTGGGAACAAAGTTGAACTTCAGCACTGCTTACCACCCTCAGTCGCAAGGACAAGTGGAAAGAATCAATCAGATTCTGGAGGATGTGCTTCGGGCTTGCGTCATCTCGTTTGGCATGAAGTGGGAGGAATGCCTTCCATATGCTGAATTCTCCTACAACAACAGCTTCCAGAAGAGTCTGAAGATGGCGCCATTTGAGGCTCTCTATGGTCGCAAGTGCAGAACTCCGATTGGTTGGTCAGGTGCAGGAGAAAGAATCTGGTTTGGCCCTGACATTGTAACTCAGGCAGAGGAGAAGGTGCATATCATTCTTGAGAACCTGAAGATTGCTCAAAGTTGTCAGAAGAGCAACTATGACAGGAAGCACACAGATATGGTGTATGCCCCTGGTGATCTTGTCTACCTTCGTGTCACTCCCATGAGAGGAACACACCGCTTCGGTATCAAAGGAAAGTTGGCTCCTAGATACATCGGTCCTTTCAAGATTCGTGGTAGAAGAGGAGAAGTTGCTTATGCCCTGGAGCTCCCGGAAAAACTCAAAGTCCATGATGTTTTCCACATCTCTCAGCTCAAGAAGTGCTTCAAAGATCCCGACAGGACCGTGGATCATGAGCTAATCGATCTCCAAGAAGACCTGTCTTATCAAGAACACCCCACCAAAATCCTTGAGACCGCAGAAAGAAGGACTCGCAACAAGTCCATCAAGTTCTGCAAGGTGCAGTGGTCACACCATTCTGTTGATGAAGCCACTTGGGAGCGTGAAGATGAACTCCGTGCCAACCATCCTTCTCTCTTTGTGTCTTCTTCTTCTTCCTAGAATCTCGGGGCGAGATTCCTGTTTAGTGGGGGAGAGTTGTAGCATCCCAGTCTTCTAACACCTGTAATGCTACTTGTTCTAGTAATAAAAGGGCCACTTCCAACATATAATTGTTGCATCATCATCATATCATGCTCATGTCATCATGCCACCTTGCATTTGAGCATCATACAAAACCCCTCTTTGCTTTGGTTCTTATCTCATATGCATTATTATTTGTAGTTGCCTCTTGATATTGTATTTGGTTCTTGATATGTTGTTAAATGCCCAAGTTGATTTGGGGGCATATCTCTTATTAACTCCACCACCTTTTCTTTCACCACCTTATAATTCCACCATCCAACTAAATATGAGCTTGGCATTTATGGGTTTACTTCTAGCTCATGTGGGTTGGGATGGATCCTTTTCTTTTCCACATGTTCTCATCTTGGCATCATTTTGTTTTCACATTATTGATGCATGAGAGCCACATGGCCACCTTTGCATGCCTTGTGAGTGGGACCCTTTCTCCCTAGCTTCCATATGTGTGTTGTTGGGGTTATCATCATGTGGGATATTTTGTGGGCTTATTAAATACCTAGTGGCATATACACACTAGCAAGTCCCAATTATCATCACATGTGATCATATCCATCTACTCCATCTGGAACCTTCCTCTTAATTTCTTTGCTTGGCTTGTTTCCACTTTTGGGAATGCATATGGATAATGCCATGTAGATATTATTGTTTTCACAAGAATAAACATGGCATTAGATATTTTGCATGGGCCATGCAACCTTTTCCACTTTTGGTCCTCCTTGTTTTATTTGGATTTTAGGGTGAACCATCTTTTCTCTCTTCTCTCTCCTCCTCCTTTGGCATGATCTTAGTTGAGCTTGTGTAACCCTCACCACCTTTTCCCCTCATCCTCTCTTTGTCTAGATCTTGCTTGAGTTTGGTTGGTCTTGTTTGATCTTGTCCAAAGTGAACCACCACCTAGCTCTCTCCTTAAATCCCACCTAATTCTAATCCGAGCCCCTCCAATCTAAACCCTAAGTGCCCCCTCTTTCTCTCCTCTCTAGCCGAGCCACCCCTCTAACCTAGCCTGCCCCTGCCCTTGAGCTCGCCGACCCCACCTGGCTGCCAGCCCATGCCCAACTTCCCCCTGGCCGATCCAGGCACGTGAGGGAGGGTGCAAAAGCGACCGAAGCCACCTCCCCTCCCCCACGCCATCTACCTGCCCCCCTCCTGTTCTTATCCTTCCCCCTTCGCCTCCAGCCTCCCCCAGGCAGTCCCCAGGCCTCTCTTCCTCCCCCTGCCTCCCTTCTTCCTCCCCAGGCAAGAAACCTCCCCACCATGCCATCTAAACCCTAGCGCGGTCAGATCAGCAGGAGAGCGGAAGGAGCTGCGCGAGAGGGTGTCCAAGGCGCCCAGCGTCCCTCTCGATCTCACATCATGCGGCACGGAGTTCGCCCTCGAAGTCCGCCGGAGAAGCTCGCCGCCGCCGTGCCCGTCACCGCCAGGACGCCCCCGACCTGCTGCCCCCTCGCCGATCCTCGCCACCTCAACGCCCCCGGCTACGCCGACAACACCACGGTGAGCTCTTGCAGCCCCTAGACACCCCCTGGTCCTCTAGTTCGCCGTAGCCTCCGCCGAACACCGCGTCTTGGCGGCGCCGCCGCCATGATCACCGCTGCGTGCGCCAGCAGCCGTGGCGTGCGCCTCGTTTCTTCGATGAAAACCACGCAGCCCGCCTCGAGCTAGACCTCAATGAAAATCAGCCCGTAACGCCTCTTCGTTTTGTTTTTGCGACTTGGCCGGAGACGCTGTGGTTCGCTCGCCATCGTCGTTCCAAGTCCGGCCAGATCCACTTCGCCGCGCGTTCAACAGCAATACGGCAGCTCAACGTTTTGCGATAAGCCCTTCCCTTTTCGCCTCAAACCCAGCCCTTAGCCCCACCCGTCAGCGTCGTGTGCACGTTTTGCAAAAAGGCTCCCAGAGAACTTGTTACTCAACCCGCGGCCCCCCTCCCTAAGCCACGTGGGCAGCCGCAGCGTCTCGCTGTCAAGTGGGCCTGCACGCCCGCAGGTCCCACCTGTCCGTCTCAGAGTCTAGAGCAGCCGCGGTGTGAAACGCCGTCACAAGGTGTCTGTCGATCAACAAGACCGGTCCCCACCATCGGGGCTAGCTGAGCCTGGGTGCACAAAGTCCAGCTGGTTGTCTGTTTAAAATTCAAATCTAATCAAATTATTTAAATTCAAACTCAAATCCTGTTTTAATATAACTTTTGAAATACAAACTCAAATAATACATATGTTATATGTTTCTGAACCAGAAAAATGCAAGGATTTCAAATATGCCATTCAAATTGCCTTTTGCACATTTTAAATTCCAAGTTGAGTTAAATTACAACAACTTCCACTGGAACTTAAATAATTAATAACTTTTGATTGATAATTCCAAATTTGACAAATGATATGTCTAAAATGATCAGCTCGACGAGACCTTTCTGTTTATGTTATCCTTGACTTCAATTGCAGCATGCATCATATAAAAATATAGTGTACAACAACTAATATGACAACAAATGTGATCCAGAACCCCATTAAAATGTTATTTCTTGTCTTCCACACCTCACCCATGCCATGCTACTTTATTGCCATGCAACTGGTGCATCATTCATCATGGCATGATTGTTTGCTTGTCGCATTTTATTCCTATGCTTGTGCACTTTATTTATGTTGGCCCTTGCTTGTTTGGTTCTTCTTTTGAATAGACGCTGAGCAGGGGATATATCAAGAGAACCAGGAGCACTACCCAGATCCGTCTCTCGCTTCAACTGAGTTGTCAGGCAAGCACTTCCACATGCTTGCATACATACAGTACCTATTGCCTCTATCTTATTCTTGCATCATTGAGTCGCGATTGCATTAAATTGAATCCCAAGTATTGCATAGCCTTTACTTTTAAACCCCACCAAGCTTGTTCCTCCATCCCATGAGCCATTACTACAGGAGTTGTTTGAGCCATGCGAGTCGTAGAACAGCATGTGTAGGGTATGTGAGTGTCTGATGGATAACGAGGTACCTAAACAACTTAACCTGAGTAGTAATGGGATAACTAATGAAAGTGGCATCAGTGAGCAATATCTGCTATTTGGTTTTTCCTGCTCACTTGTGTCCCGTAAGACCCCGAGTACTTGATTCCTGTTCCTTGATTTATCGCGCTATCCACATCCGGAAGGTATATGGGACCCCCCTGAGCCAGAGCTTGATTCCGTCTTATTTCTTGGGGCCACAAACTAGTTTGAGGATTTATTTACTATCCTGTACTTATGCCATGCTACTGTTTATTTACGTTTGTGCGAGGAGCACACTGTACTGTTTAGGTCAGCGTAATGTTTTCGCGGTATCGACAAGCCCAGCCACACTTTCGGGTTCCCAGTCGTTTCTGACCATTGTCGCAAACCTTGAGTCCGTCTCGAGTCACCGCTTCTATGGTCTACTCAATGGGGTGGCCCCCTGAAATATTTCTGAATCTTGTGATTGCTTTGTCGTGAAGGCCTCGTTGGGTTTTGATTTGGTTTTTCCGAGGTCGATCGAGCGTGTGTTGCTATTGGTGCACCCCGGCCGGGTAAAACTTTCTGAAAGCCGTGTCCGCGGTTATGGACGACTTGGAGCACAGTTTCTCGATCATAGACAAGCATAACTAAAGTACCTCTTTAATCTGACTAAGTAAATTGACTAGTAAATAGTTGTAGGGGTCCCAACCTGTTAAGGTAGAGTCCTCCTGTGTTTTACAATGCTAGTCCCTGGATCAATAGCTAGCATCCACAGTTAAGATGTAATATCAAGATACAAAGGTCATATTATAACTTTATAACCAGGAATAACATAATTTTATTACATCATACATAGCTCATATGGCTATTACATTACATTGCAGCGGAATAACTATAATCATGGGTCCATCATCTTCAAAGTGCCACAGGCAGATGTTGGTTGTAGACTTTGTAATCCTAATCAAACAATCTTCACTAAAATCAATCAAACCTGCAACATACAAGTTACACCACAAAGGGTCAATACATTTGAATTGTATTGGCAAGTGATACTATGGTAGTATAGTGAAGTCTATCATCTATATGCATTTGGCTAAGTGGAGTTGAGGTTTGCATTGCTCAAAATAGATTTTTCCTTAACGTTTTGAAAATAAATAGTTTTGTCAAAAACTTTTCCAATGCTTCTCTCAATCAAAGACTGAAGATCCTTCTCGAGGCATCTACAAATCAAAGAGAAGTGCTTGGTAAAATCATTTCCTCAATCCAAGATTTCAAGATCCTTATATCAAGCCATCTTTCCATCAAAGATTGAAGAATACACACAATCCCTTGTTCACCCACAAGTTTTTATTTAGAAATTGGAATGATGAGATTCTTGATTGCTTCCATGTCTTGATGCTCAAATTGTCCTTTACCAGGGACATGGCTAAGTACTTAGGTTTTACACTGCAGAGGTGGTGCACTTTACCCACAAGACTTGGTTTCCCAAGACAAAATCTTTCGAAGCCTTCCTTAGACCAAAATGGACGCTCCAACCTATCAAACACTACCACCCACTGTCCATTTGGCTAAGTTCTTGCAACCTATATGATCATGGCAGAGCCCATATTGCCAAGTGGTTGCACTTGAAGCTTCTCAACATTTGACATCACAAATCTCTTTGTTTCCTGGGTGGCATTCCACAAGTGAGATACACAATCCAAGTCCATGGCCTTGTGAACCACTCAACCATTCTCCACCAATCTATTCCATTCCACCCAGTGATTCATTAACTTAGTTGTTTTATTAGACAAAATCACAAGTCCTTAGACTTAGAATATTTTTCCATAGTGTGAATATATATTCCACCCATGTTTTCTATTAGCTAGGCTAAGCTTGGTAGTAGTAGGAATCTTTAACTTAGGAAAATCCTACTAAGGATTCATTACTATGTTTTCCTATAGCAAGATCTATACTTAGCAAAATCCATGCAAGTTTTACTTAACAAAATCACTAATGCATAGTGAAAGTAATAGGACCAAAGTATGTAGCATCACTTGCCTTTTTGGTAGAGTATAGGTTTACTTCTTGATCTTTGCAACAATCACACTCTTCAAGTCACTACAAATCAATCAAGCAAGGCACAAACTCAATCTACCAATCAAGCAAAACAACACACATAAATAACAAAGTCAAAGAAATGCATGCAAGCATGCCAAGCTTTGTTTTGTTTGAAAAGGTGGTTCCTAGTGGGTCATGGTCATTTGGGTACATCTAATGGTCATTTCCTAAAGTGGCCAAGTCATTTGCTAAAAGTTTCACTTTAAAACCATTTTTAAAACAAAGTGTTATTTTATGTGGTGTAGAAATATTTTTACTAAGGCATTAGCTTATAGGGTTCACCCAATGAGTTGCTATTGCAAAACTTGGTGTTTTGGGGTCAGTAGGTTTGGTCCAAACCATCTACTCAAAGTTTTCTTCCTTTAAACATTTCCATAATAAAATCACTAATTTTATTTGGCTAGAAATGGACTAAACTAATTAATCCATTCCAAACTTTTCCAAATTCATTTTCCAAACCATGGGTTGGTTCCTAGGGTCAGTAGGGTCACAACAAACCAATTGGCAAAGGTTTGATCTCAAAATTCATTTTTAAATGATTTTTCTAATGTTAGCAAGCACACAAAAGAATCTGCAAAGTCAAACAATTTATCAAATACTATTTGCTAAACTAAGGGTAGGGTTGGCTAGGGCTTGTTCTCCTGAATCTTTTGATATAAAATTTACAAAATTTGGTCGTGTGGTTTGAAAGTTACAGAGGTTTGAAAATTGAATCTATAATGATTCAAATCTTTTTAAAGCGAACTGCCACGGTTCCGACTCTGATTCGTCTATACCGCTTCGCGTGGATTGACAGATAGGGGCCGTTGGATTTTAGTTGCATCGCACGGTCCAGAGATGTTACTTACCCCTTCACTCCTGTTCTATCCTAGCCGTCAGATCTAGATCGGATGGCTTACGAGATGTTTGCCAGGAACTGGCGGCGCGAGTTCATCGGCGAGCGGCGGAGCTGTCAGCTGGCGGCGGCGCTAGCGAAACTGGAAACGAGGAAAGAGGAGAGGGTGCTCACTGGGTTCGTCGTGGCACGGGGATGCTCAACCTGCCACTGGTTGATGAAGGGGCGCACGGTTTCCTGGGGAATTGCTCGCCGGAGCTTGTACTGGCGCCAGGAGCTTTTACTCGTCGACGGGGAGGGGTTGCAGACCACGCGCGAGTGTTTGGCGAGTATCTGGAGAGGCAGAGGACATAGACTAATCAAGGGGTATGTCTCACTGATCGAGGAGCGAACGGAGTCGAGCGTCAGAGCTCACCGGAGTTGCGGGGTCGTCGGTGATCGCCGTGGACGTGGATAGGGAGCGCCCTAAGACAAACGGAGGGTACGATTAGGTTCGTAGGCGGAAGGCGAGTATGTGTGCTTCATCGAGACGGAAAGGGGCGATCAGATGTTACCTGGAAGATTCGCCGGAGCAAGGCAGACGCGGCGGCGCGGCCAGATGTCGTCGTTGGCGAGGCTCAGAGGTTCCCGCGGTCAAGTGGATGGTACGGGGAGGAAGGTCTGGGAGTGGGGAGTATGCCTGCGTGCTTGGGGAGGCGTAAGGGAGAGTGTGCTGGCCGGAATTTGCGAGAGGATGGTCGTCGGAAACGAAGCTGTTCGAGGACGAATTGCGACGGCCTGGAGGCAGAGAGGGGAAGTGAACTGGGGAAATACGTCGCGGAGGAGTAGGCGATTTTAAGGACGTGGTTGCGACGAGGAATTATCGCGGTGTTAAGGCGAATTGAACGCGCGGAGTTACTGCATCAACGGCAGCGAGGTTATGGGGAGGAGGAGGTCGCGGGGAGGAAGAAGGAGAACAAGGATGAGGGTCCATTGCGGTGGGAAACGAAGGGACAAGTGGTCCACCAACGGTGAGGGGGTTATGTTTGCGGTAGAAAACGGTTCGGGGAGGGAGAGGAAGCTGGGCTAGATGGGCTAGGTAGTTGAATGTGGTCGCTTTATTTTTATTTCTTGTCTGTTTTCTTTTTCCTTTTCTAATTTCAATTTCTGTTTTGAATTTCCAAACAAACAATCCACACTCAAATCAAATCAACATTCAGTTTGTAAATTTGAATTTGATTTTGTTTATCAACATAAACCAAATCTCAAAATAAAATAAAATAATATCTTTATTTATTTTAGGATCCATTTAATAGTTAAATAAAATGGATCACTAGTTATTTAATAAAATAGGGTTTGATTTTTTATTAATAAAATTTCCATTTGAAATCTAATTGTTTTCATAATCAAACCAGTAGGTTTTATTTGAAAATAAGGATGCTTGGAAATCTTGTTTTAAAATAAAATAACCTTTATTTTAGGTTCCATTTATAATTAAATAATTGGTCCTTAGATAATAATCCATTTAGGATTTGTTTATTTGGTTCAAATAATTCATATTGAATTATTTGGAAAGTATTCCAAAGTGATTTATTAATCATATAAGATTGGGTAATTGTTTTAATTCCAAATATCATTTTCTCATGTATTTTTATTTAGAGATTTGTCCTTATTTAAAATAGGGATAGAATGGTTATTTCCATTTTATTTTATTTGGAATATTCTTTATTTCATATTTTTATTTGAATAGGGATTAATCATTACTCCATTTACTTCATGGATTAGGCCAAGATTTGTTTTGGTCTCAGAATATTCTTTATTAATATTTTCATTTTTGTCTTATGAAATCCATATCTTTTTATTTAGAGATCCAAACTTGGTGATTCCAATTTATGAAAACTTATTTATTATTTGTTTATACTTTTGATTCCTTTTAGGATCTATTGTACTCCACTTGGTATGGGTTTTGGTAAGGCTTTAATAGCTTTGGAAATTCAATTCACTTATCTTTTTTTTTATATTCATAAGATTTTGTTTATGGTTCCATCTATAATATAAAATGGACCATGGTTTATTAATCAAAATAGGGTTTGGTTCATTTAACAAAAACCTCATTTGAAATCCTAATGCTTTCAAAATCCAATCAGTAGGTTTTAATTAAGAGAATTAAATACTCGTAAAACTTATTTTATTAAAAATAATTTAACAAGCTTTGATGTTTAAATTAAATTGGTAAAACTTCTTATTTAAATAAAATTTGGATATTAAATCCTTATTAATTTATTTTAAATAAACCTTTGCTAAATTTATTTAGAATAAAATGTTTTAATTCCAAAAGTTTGGTCAAGGTTTAATTTTCCTTTATTTAATAATCTTTATTTATAAACTTCTATTTCATTTGAAAACAAATCTTTTCATTTAATTGTTTCAAAATAGTATTTCCCAAATGTTTTTATTTTCCTTTTATTATATGTTTATTTTTTTTAAATCTCTTGAGGTTTATTTTAATTCAAATGGGTTTGAAGTTCCAATTGTATTCAAAAAGTTTCTTCTGGCTCTGAAAATTAACAGAGTTTTGTTTTATTAATTTTATTTTCACATTACAAGATTTGGAAAATCTTGGGATGTGACAGGCTACCACCCTTAAAATAAATCTCGTCCCGAGATTTGGGGAGGCTGGGGTTACAAGCAAGTTCAAAACAACTAGGGTACTACCACCCTTAAAATTTTCAAACAAAATTACACATTGTCCTTCTTGGGATTCTGGGGAAATTTCTCTAAGCAAACTTTGGTATGGTTTCCTTGGTTTCCATTCTTGACTCATGGGCCAAGGTTGAGATCCTTCATAGACTTGTTTAACTTGTTTTTCATCTTCTCTGGACAATTGCTTGCATAGTGGCCTAGTTCCTTGCATTTGAAACACATCACTTGGCTGATATCTTTCTTTTCCTTTGGTATCATTACCTTTTGTTTGTTTCTTTGGTTCTTCTTCTTTTCTGGGCATTCATTGGCATAGTGTCCCATCTCTTTGCAAGTGTAACATTGCTCTTGAGTAATATCCTTCTTGCTAGTGTTGGGAAATTTCTTTTCTTCTTGGGTCTCTCCAAAGCTAGGAGTTCTTCTAGTTCATGTTCTTCATGAGTGGGAGATCTTTCTCTCTTCTTGAGGCATTGATCTTCATGTTCCTTGGATGCATGATCCTTGTCTCTAAAAACATTGCTAGCTTGGGTTCCTTCTGGATTAACATCTTTGTCATCCTTGTTGACTTTAGCTCTTTGGGAAAAGTTTTCTCCCATGTTGATCACTTGAGTAACCAATCCTTGCAACAATTGGGATTGAAGTTTCAAAATCCTTTGTATGGCTGGATCTAGTCCATTGTTGTTGGCTAAAAGCTGAGTTGTCTCTTGGCTCAATTGGTTTTGGGTTGCTATAATATCTTTCATGCTGTCCACTTGGTTGTTGTTGTCATCAACTTTGATGTTGGAGTTTCTTGGAGAAGTCATCTGTTTGGGTTTGAATTGGGATTAGAATAGGAAAGATATTTCTAAGGAATCAATTCTAATCACACACATCACAATTCACACAAACAATGTGCATGCAATCACAAACCAAACATTCACAAACAACTTTGCACCCAAACAACCAAGTTCAAGCACATACTTAGGCAACAAAATATTTTTGTTACACCACATAAGTTGGTGGTTTGACTTGACTAAATTATGGTGGTCCATCTATATGGTTTACTTGTGATCTTTCCTTCCTTCTTGATTTTTCTTACTTGAGATCATGGTTCCCTTGAGAAAAACTCTTGGTTACAAATACTTCAAAGCTGTTGATGGCTCCTTCTTATTTTGCATTCCCTCAGTCTCTAAATCTTGAATAGGATTTCCTTGTCTCACTTGTAGTCCTTAGTAGTTTCCAAGTTGGAAGTCCTTGGTGAACATGCTGAAGATGTTGAAGTCATTAGAGTTGAAGATGTTGAAATCATTAGAGTTGAAGTAGTTTAAGAAGTCCTTTGTACATGGTGTAGTCTTTGGCCATGGGGTAGGTTTTTCCATCAAGTTGAAGTAGAGAAGAAGTAGAGTTGAAAACAAAATGGTTGAGGAAAGAGTTTACAAGTGTTTTTGTAAATAAGTTTTGGAAAAAATACAACTCCTATTTTTCTAAGGGTTTTTGTCCAATCCTAGGGTTTACAAATCCTACAGGCAACACAATGCTCTGATACCATCTGTAGGGGTCCCAACCTGTTAAGGTAGAGTCCTCCTGTGTTTTACAATGCTAGTCCCTGGATCAATAGCTAGCATCCACAGTTAAGATGTAATATCAAGATACAAAGGTCATATTATAACTTTATAACCAGGAATAACATAATTTTATTACATCATACATAGCTCATATGGCTATTACATTACATTGCAGCGGAATAACTATAATCATGGGTCCATCATCTTCAAAGTGCCACAGGCAGATGTTGGTTGTAGACTTTGTAATCCTAATCAAACAATCTTCACTAAAATCAATCAAACCTGCAACATACAAGTTACAGCCACAAAGGGTCAATACATTTGAATTGTATTGGCAAGTGATACTATGGTAGTATAGTGAAGTCTATCATCTATATGCATTTGGCTAAGTGGAGTTGAGGTTTGCATTGCTCAAAATAGATTTTTCCTTAACGTTTTGAAAATAAATAGTTTTGTCAAAAACTTTTCCAATGCTTCTCTCAATCAAAGACTGAAGATCCTTCTCGAGGCATCTACAAATCAAAGACTGAAGTGCTTGGTAAAATCATTTCCTCAATCCAAGATTTCAAGATCCTTATATCAAGCCATCTTTCCATCAAAGATTGAAGAATACACAATCCCTTGTTCACCCACAAGTTTTTATTTAGAAATTGGAATGATGAGATTCTTGATTGCTTCCATGTCTTGATGCTCAAATTGTCCTTTACTGGGACATGGCTAAGTACTTAGGTTTTACACTCTGCAGAGGTGGTGCACTTTACCCACAAGACTTGGTTTCCCAAGACAAAATCTTTCAGAAGCCTTCCCTTAGACCAAAATGGACGCGCTCCAACCTATCAAACACTACCACCCACTGTCCATTTGGCTAAGTTCTTGCAACCTATATGATCATGGCAGAGCCCATATTGCCAAGTGGTTGCACTTGAAGCTTCTCAACATTTGACATCTCAAATCTCTTTGTTTCCTGGGTGGCATTCCACAAGTGAGATACACAATCCAAGTCCATGGCCTTGTGAACCACTCAACCATTCTCCACCAATCTATTCCATTCCACCCAGGTGATTCATTAACTTAGTTGTTTTATTAGACAAAATCACAAGTCCTTAGACTTAGAATATTTTTCCATAGTGTGAATATATATTCCACCCATGTTTTCTATTAGCTAGGCTAAGCTTGGTAGTAGTAGGAATCTTTAACTTAGGAAAATCCTACTAAGGATTCATTACTATGTTTTCCTATAGCAAGATCTATACTTAGCAAAATCCATGCAAGTTTTACTTAACAAAATCACTAATGCATAGTGAAAGTAATAGGACCAAAGTATGAAGCATCACTTGCCTTTTTGGTAGAGTATGGGTTCACTTCTTGATCTTTGCAACAATCACATTCTTCAAGTCACTACAAATCAATCAAGCAAGACACAAACTCAATCTACCAATCAAGCAAAACAACACACATAAATAACATAGTCAAAGAAATGCATGCAAGCATGCCAAGCTTTGTTTTGTTTGAAAAAGTGGTTCCTAGTGGGTCATAGTCATTTGGGTACATCTAATGGTCATTTCCTAAAGTGGCCAAGTCATTTGCTAAAAGTTTCACTTTAAAACCATTTTTAAAACAAAGTATTATTTTATGTGGTGTAGAAATATTTTTACTAAGGCATTAGCTTATAGGGTTCACCCAATGAGTTGCTATTGCAAAACTTGGTGTTTTGGGGTCAGTAGGTTTGGTCCAAACCATCTACTCAAAGTTTTCTTCCTTTAAACATTTCCATAATAAAATCACTAATTTTATTTGGCTAGAAATGGACTAAACTAATTAATCCATTCCAAACTTTTCCAAATTCATTTTCCAAACCATGGGTTGGTTCCTAGGGTCAGTAGGGTCACAACAAACCAATTGGCAAAGGTTTGATCTCAAAATTCATTTTAAATGATTTTTCTAATGTTAGCAAGCACACAAAAGAATCTGCAAAGTCAAACAATTTATCAAATACTATTTGCTAAACTAAGGGTAGGGTTGGCTAGGCTTGTTCTCCTGAATCTTTTGATATAAAATTTACAAAATTTGGTCGTGTGGTTTGAAAGTTACGAGGTTTGAAAATTGAATCTATAATGATTCAAATCTGTTTTAAAACGAACTCGCCACGTGTCTCCACTGATTCGTCTATACGCTTGGCGTGGATTGACAGATAGGGGCCGTGGATTTTAGTTGCATCGCACGGTCCAGAGATGTTACTTACCCTTCACTCTGTTCTATCCTAGCCGATCTAGATCGGATGGCTTACGAGATGTTTGCCAGAATCTGGCGCGAAGTTCATCGGGCGGCGAGCTGTCATTTGCCAAGCGCTAGCGCGAAACTGGAAACGAGGAAAGAGGAGAGGGTGCTCACTGGGTTCGTCGTGGCACGGGGATGCTCAACCTGCCACTGGTTGATGAAGGGGCGCACGGTTTCCTGGGGAATTGCTCGCCGGAGCTTGTACTGGCGCCAGGAGCTTTTACTCGTCGACGGGGAGGGGTTGCAGACCACGCGCGAGTGTTTGGCGAGTATCTGGAGAGGCAGAGGACATAGACTAATCAAGGGGTATGTCTCACTGATCGAGGAGCGAACGGAGTCGAGCGTCAGAGCTCACCGGAGTTGCGGGGTCGTCGGTGATCGTCGTGGACGTGGATAGGGAGCGCCCTAAGACAAACGGAGGGTACGATTAGGTTCGTAGGCGGAAGGCGAGTATGTGTGCTTCATCAATACGGAAAGGGGCGGTCAGATGTTACCTGGAAGATTCACGGAGCAAAGCGAGCAAGCGCGGCCAGATGTTGTCGTTGGCGAGGCTCAGAGGTTCCCGCGGCCAAGTGGATGGTACGGGGAGGAAGGTCTGGGAGTGGGGAGTATGCCTGCGTGCTTGGGGAGGCGGAAGGGAGAGTGTGCTGGCCGGAATTTGCGAGAGGATGGTCGTCGGAAACAAAGCTGTTCGAGGACGAATTGCGACGGCCTGGAGGCAGAGAGGGGAAGTGAGCTGGGGGAATACGTCGCGGAGGAGTAGGCGATTTTTAAGGACGTGGTCGCGACGAGGAATTATCGTGGTGTTAAGGCGTATTGAACGCGCGGAGTTACTGCAACAGCAGCGAGGTTATGGGAGGAGGAGGTCATGGGAGGAAGAAGGAGAACAAGTGGATGAGGGTCCGCCGTCTGGAAAACGAAAGGGACAAGTGGTCCACCAGTCAGTGAGGGGGTGGGGTTATGTTTGCGGTGTAGAAAACGGTTCGGGGAGGGGAGAGGGAAGCTGGGCTAGATGGGCTAGGGTAGTTGGGCTGGGCCGGCTGGCTGCTTTATTTTTATTTCTTGTCTGTTTTCTTTTTCCTTTTCTAATTTCAATTTCTGTTTTGAATTTCCAAACAAACAATCCACACTCAAATCAAATCAACATTCAGTTTGTAAATTTGAATTTGATTTTGTTTATCAACATAAACCAAATCTCAAAATAAAATAAAATAATATCTTTATTTATTTTAGGATCCATTTAATAGTTAAATAAAATGGATCACTAGTTATTTAATAAAATAGGGTTTGATTTTTTATTAATAAAATTTCCATTTGAAATCTAATTGTTTTCATAATCAAACCAGTAGGTTTTATTTGAAAATAAGGATGCTTGGAAATCTTGTTTTAAAATAAAATAACCTTTTATTTTAGGTTCCATTTATAATTAAATAATTGGTCCTTAGATAATAATCCATTTAGGATTTGTTTATTTGGTTCAAATAATTCATATTGAATTATTTGGAAAGTATTCCAAAGTGATTTATTAATCATATAAGATTGGGTAATTGTTTTAATTCCAAATATCATTTTCTCATGTATTTTTATTTAGAGATTTGTCCTTATTTAAAATAGGGATAGAATGGTTATTTCCATTTTATTTTATTTGGAATATTCTTTATTTCATATTTTTATTTGAATAGGGATTAATCATTACTCCATTTACTTCATGGATTAGGCCAAGATTTGTTTTGGTCTGTAAATATTCTTTATTAATATTTTCATTTTTGTCTTATGAAATCCATATCTTTTTATTTAGAGATCCAAACTTGGTGATTCCAATTTATGAAAACTTATTTATTATTTGTTTATACTTTTGATTCCTTTTAGGATCTATTGTACTCCACTTGGTATGGGTTTTTGGTAAGGCTTTAATAGCTTTGGAAATTCAATTCACTTATCTTTTTTTTTATATTCATAAGATTTTGTTTATGGTTCCATCTATAATATAAAATGGACCATGGTTTATTAATCAAAATAGGGTTTGGTTCATTTAACAAAAACCTCATTTGAAATCCTAATGCTTTCAAAATCCAATCAGTAGGTTTTAATTAAGAGAATTAAATACTCAGAAAACTTATTTTATTAAAAATAATTTAACAAGCTTTGATGTTTAAATTAAATTGGTAAAACTTCTTATTTAAATAAAATTTGGATATTAAATCCTTATTAATTTATTTTAAATAAACCTTTGCTAAATTTATTTAGAATAAAATGTTTTAATTCCAAAAGTTTGGTCAAGGTTTAATTTTCCTTTATTTAATAATCTTTATTTATAAACTTCTATTTCATTTGAAAACAAATCTTTTCATTTAATTGTTTCAAAATAGTATTTCCCAAATGTTTTTATTTTCCTTTTATTATATGTTTATTTTTTTTTTAAATCTCTTGAGGTTTATTTTAATTCAAATGGGTTTGAAGTTCCAATTGTATTCAAAAAGTTTCTTCTGGCTCTGAAAATTAACAGAGTTTTGTTTTATTAATTTTATTTTCACATTACAAGATTTGGAAAATCTTGGGATGTGACAGGCTACCACCCTTAAAATAAATCTCGTCCTGAGATTTGGGGAGGCTGGGGTTACAAGCAAGTTCAAAACAACTAGGGTACTACCACCCTTAAAATTTTCAAACAAAATTACACATTGTCCTTCTTGGGATTCTGGGGAAATTTCTCTAAGCAAACTTTGGTATGGTTTCCTTGGTTTCCATTCTTGACTCATGGGCCAAGGTTGAGATCCTTCATAGACTTGTTTAACTTGTTTTTCATCTTCTCTGGACAATTGCTTGCATAGTGGCCTAGTTCCTTGCATTTGAAACACATCACTTGGCTGATATCTTTCTTTTCCTTTGGTATCATTACCTTTTGTTTGTTTCTTTGGTTCTTATTCTTTCTTTTCTGGGCATTCATTGGCATAGTGTCCCATCTCTTTGCAAGTGTAACATTGCTCTTGAGTAATATCCTTCTTGCTAGTGTTGGGAAATTTCTTTTTCTTCTTGGGTCTCTCCAAAGCTAGGAGTTCTTCTAGTTCATGTTCTTCATGAGTGGGAGATCTTTCTCTCTTCTTGAGGCATTGATCTTCATGTTCCTTGGATGCATGATCCTTGTCTCTAAAAACATTGCTAGCTTGGGTTCCTTCTGGATTAACATCTTTGTCATCCTTGTTGACTTTAGCTCTTTGGGAAAAGTTTTCTCCCATGTTGATCACTTGAGTAACCAATCCTTGCAACAATTGGGATTGAAGTTTCAAAATCCTTTGTATGGCTGGATCTAGTCCATTGTTGTTGGCTAAAAGCTGAGTTGTCTCTTGGCTCAATTGGTTTTGGGTTGCTATAATATCTTTCATGCTGTCCACTTGGTTGTTGTTGTCATCAACTTTGATGTTGGAGTTTCTTGGAGAAGTCATCTGTTTGGGTTTGAATTGGGATTAGAATAGGAAAGATATTTCTAAGGAATCAATTCTAATCACACACATCACAATTCACACAAACAATGTGCATGCAATCACAAACCAAACATTCACAAACAACTTTGCACCCAAACAACCAAGTTCAAGCACATACTTAGGCAACAAAATATTTTTGTTACACCACATAAGTTGGTGGTTTGACTTGACTAAATTATGGTGGTCCATCTATATGGTTTACTTGTGATCTTTCCTTCCTTCTTGATTTTTCTTACTTGAGATCATGGTTCCCTTGAGAAAAACTCTTGGTTACAAATACTTCAAAGCTGTTGATGGCTCCTTCTTATTTTGCATTCCCTCAGTCTCTAAATCTTGAATAGGATTTCCTTGTCTCACTTGTAGTCCTTAGTAGTTTCCAAGTTGGAAGTCCTTGGTGAACATGCTGAAGATGTTGAAGTCATTAGAGTTGAAGATGTTGAAATCATTAGAGTTGAAGTAGTTTAAGAAGTCCTTTGTACATGGTGTAGTCTTTGGCCATGGGGTAGGTTTTTCCATCAAGTTGAAGTAGAGAAGAAGTAGAGTTGAAAACAAAATGGTTGAGGAAAGAGTTTACAAGTGTTTTTGTAAATAAGTTTTGGAAAAAATACAACTCCTATTTTTCTAAGGGTTTTTGTCCAATCCTAGGGTTTACAAATCCTACAGGCAACACAATGCTCTGATACCATCTGTAGGGGTCCCAACCTGTTAAGGTGGAGTCCTCCTTTGTTTTACAATGCTTTTCCCTGGATCAATAGCTAGCATCCACAGTTAAGATGTAATATCAAGATACAAAGGTCATATTATAACTTTATAACCAGGAATAACATAATTTTATTACATCATACATAGCTCATATGGCTATTACATTACATTGCAGCGGAATAACTATAATCATGGGTCCATCATCTTCAAAGTGCCACAGTGATGTTGGTTGTAGACTTTGTAATCCTAATCAAACAATCTTCACTAAAATCAATCAAACCTGCAACATACAAGTTACAGCCACAAAGGGTCAATACATTTGAATTGTATTGGCAAGTGATACTATGGTAGTATAGTGAAGTCTATCATCTATATGCATTTGGCTAAGTGGAGTTGAGGTTTGCATTGCTCAAAATAGATTTTTCCTTAACGTTTTGAAAATAAATAGTTTTGTCAAAAACTTTTCCAATGCTTCTCTCAATCAAAGACTGAAGATCCTTCTCGAGGCATCTACAAATCAAAGACTGAAGTGCTTGGTAAAATCATTTCCTCAATCCAAGATTTCAAGATCCTTATATCAAGCCATCTTTCCATCAAAGATTGAAGAATACACACAATCCCTTGTTCACCCACAAGTTTTTATTTAGAAATTGGAATGATGAGATTCTTGATTGCTTCCATGTCTTGATGCTCAAATTGTCCTTTACCAGGGACATGGCTAAGTACTTAGGTTTTACACTCTGCAGAGGTGGTGCACTTTACCCACAAGACTTGGTTTCCCAAGACAAAATCTTTCAGAAGCCTTCCCTTAGACCAAAATGGACGCGCTCCAACCTATCAAACACTACCACCCACTGTCCATTTGGCTAAGTTCTTGCAACCTATATGATCATGGCAGAGCCCATATTGCCAAGTGGTTGCACTTGAAGCTTCTCAACATTTGACATCTCAAATCTCTTTGTTTCCTGGGTGGCATTCCACAAGTGAGATACACAATCCAAGTCCATGGCCTTGTGAACCACTCAACCATTCTCCACCAATCTATTCCATTCCACCGGTGATTCATTAACTTAGTTGTTTTATTAGACAAAATCACAAGTCCTTAGACTTAGAATATTTTTCCATAGTGTGAATATATATTCCACCCATGTTTTCTATTAGCTAGGCTAAGCTTGGTAGTAGTAGGAATCTTTAACTTAGGAAAATCCTACTAAGGATTCATTACTATGTTTTCCTATAGCAAGATCTATACTTAGCAAAATCCATGCAAGTTTTACTTAACAAAATCACTAATGCATAGTGAAAGTAATAGGACCAAAGTATGAAGCATCACTTGCCTTTTGGTAGAGTATGGGTTCACTTCTTGATCTTTGCAACAATCACATTCTTCAAGTCACTACAAATCAATCAAGCAAGACACAAACTCAATCTACCAATCAAGCAAAACAACACACATAAATAACATAGTCAAAGAAATGCATGCAAGCATGCCAAGCTTTGTTTTGTTTGAAAAGTGGTTCCTAGTGGGTCATAGTCATTTGGGTACATCTAATGGTCATTTCCTAAAGTGGCCAAGTCATTTGCTAAAAGTTTCACTTTAAAACCATTTTTAAAACAAAGTATTATTTTATGTGGTGTAGAAATATTTTTACTAAGGCATTAGCTTATAGGGTTCACCCAATGAGTTGCTATTGCAAAACTTGGTGTTGTGGGGTCGTGAGGTTTGGTCCAAACCATCTACTCAAAGTTTTCTTCCTTTAAACATTTCCATAATAAAATCACTAATTTTATTTGGCTAGAAATGGACTAAACTAATTAATCCATTCCAAACTTTTCCAAATTCATTTTCCAAACCATGGGTTGGTTCCTAGGGTCAGTAGGGTCACAACAAACCAATTGGCAAAGGTTTGATCTCAAAATTCATTTTTAAATGATTTTTCTAATGTTAGCAAGCACACAAAAGAATCTGCAAAGTCAAACAATTTATCAAATACTATTTGCTAAACTAAGGGTAGGGTTGGCTAGGGCTTGTTCTCCTGAATCTTTTGATATAAAATTTACAAAATTTGGTCGTGTGGTTTGAAAGTTACAGAGGTTTGAAAATTGAATCTATAACAGATTCAAATCTGTTTTTAAAACTGAACCTGGCCACGTGTCTGACTCTGATTCGTCTATACCGCTTCGCGTGGATTGACAGATAGGGGCCGTTGGATTTTAGTTGCATCGCACGGTCCAGAGATGTTACTTACCCCTTCACTCCTGTTCTATCCTAGCCGTCAGATCTAGATCGGATGGCTTACGAGATGTTTGCCAGGAACTGGCGGCGCGAGTTCATCGGCGAGCGGCGGAGCTGTCAGCTGGCGGCGGCGCTAGCGAAACTGGAAACGAGGAAAGAGGAGAGGGTGCTCACTGGGTTCGTGGCACGGGATGCTCAACCTGCCACTGGTTGATGAAGGGCGACGGTTTCTGGGAATTGCTCGCGGAGCTTGTCTTGGCGCCAGAGCTTTACTCGTCGACGGGGAGGGGTTGCAGACCACGCGCGAGTGTTTGGCGAGTATCTGGAGAGGCAGAGGACACAGACTAATCAAGGGGTATGTCTCACTGATCGAGGAGCGAACGGAGTCGAGCGTCAGAGCTCACCGGAGTTGCGGGGTCGTCGGTGATCGCCGTGGACGTGGATAGGGAGCGCCCTAAGACAAACGGAGGGTACGATTAGGTTCGTAGGCGGAAGGCGAGTATGTGTGCTTCATCGAGACGGAAAGGGGCGATCAGATGTTACCTGGAAGATTCGCCGGAGCAAGGCAGACGCGGCGGCGCGGCCAGATGTCGTCGTTGGCGAGGCTCAGAGGTTTCCGCGGTCAAGTGGATGGTACGGGGAGGAAGGTCTGGGAGTGGGGAGTATGCCTGCGTGCTTGGGGAGGCGGAAGGGAGAGTGTGCTGGCCGGAATTTGCGAGAGGATGGTCGTCGGAAACAAAGCTGTTCGAGGACGAATTGCGACGGCCTGGAGGCAGAGAGGGGAAGTGAGCTGGGGGAATACGTCGCGGAGGAGTAGGCGATTTTAAGGACGTGGTCGCGACGAGGAATTATCGTGGTGTTAAGGCGTATTGAACGCGCGGAGTTACTGCAGCAACGGCAGCGAGGTTATGGGGAGGAGGAGGTCGCGGGGAGGAAGAAGGAGAACAGTGGATGAGGGGTCCGCTGTCAGTGGGAAAACGAAAGGGACAAGTGGTCCACCAGTCAGTGAGGGGGTGGGGTTATGTTTGCGGTGTAGAAAACGGTTCGGGGAGGGGAGAGGGAAGCTGGGCTAGATGGGCTAGGGTAGTTGGTGGGCTGTGGCTTTATTTTTATTTCTTGTCTGTTTTCTTTTTCCTTTTCTAATTTCAATTTCTGTTTTGAATTTCCAAACAAACAATCCACACTCAAATCAAATCAACATTCAGTTTGTAAATTTGAATTTGATTTTGTTTATCAACATAAACCAAATCTCAAAATAAAATAAAATAATATCTTTATTTATTTTAGGATCCATTTAATAGTTAAATAAAATGGATCACTAGTTATTTAATAAAATAGGGTTTGATTTTTTATTAATAAAATTTCCATTTGAAATCTAATTGTTTTCATAATCAAACCAGTAGGTTTTATTTGAAAATAAGGATGCTTGGAAATCTTGTTTTAAAATAAAATAACCTTTTATTTTAGGTTCCATTTATAATTAAATAATTGGTCCTTAGATAATAATCCATTTAGGATTTGTTTATTTGGTTCAAATAATTCATATTGAATTATTTGGAAAGTATTCCAAAGTGATTTATTAATCATATAAGATTGGGTAATTGTTTTAATTCCAAATATCATTTTCTCATGTATTTTTATTTAGAGATTTGTCCTTATTTAAAATAGGGATAGAATGGTTATTTCCATTTTATTTTATTTGGAATATTCTTTATTTCATATTTTTATTTGAATAGGGATTAATCATTACTCCATTTACTTCATGGATTAGGCCAAGATTTGTTTTGGTCTGTAAATATTCTTTATTAATATTTTCATTTTTGTCTTATGAAATCCATATCTTTTTATTTAGAGATCCAAACTTGGTGATTCCAATTTATGAAAACTTATTTATTATTTGTTTATACTTTTGATTCCTTTTAGGATCTATTGTACTCCACTTGGTATGGGTTTTTGGTAAGGCTTTAATAGCTTTGGAAATTCAATTCACTTATCTTTTTTTTTATATTCATAAGATTTTGTTTATGGTTCCATCTATAATATAAAATGGACCATGGTTTATTAATCAAAATAGGGTTTGGTTCATTTAATAAAATCCTCATTTGAAATCCTAATGCTTTCAAAATCCAATCGTGAGGTTTTAATTAAGAGAATTAAATACTCGTAAAACTTATTTTATTAAAAATAATTTAACAAGCTTTGATGTTTAAATTAAATTGGTAAAACTTCTTATTTAAATAAAATTTGGATATTAAATCCTTATTAATTTATTTTAAATAAACCTTTGCTAAATTTATTTAGAATAAAATGTTTTAATTCCAAAAGTTTGGTCAAGGTTTAATTTTCCTTTATTTAATAATCTTTATTTATAAACTTCTATTTCATTTGAAAACAAATCTTTTCATTTAATTGTTTCAAAATAGTATTTCCCAAATGTTTTTATTTTCCTTTTATTATATGTTTATTTTTTTTTTAAATCTCTTGAGGTTTATTTTAATTCAAATGGGTTTGAAGTTCCAATTGTATTCAAAAAGTTTCTTCTGGCTCTGAAAATTAACAGAGTTTTGTTTTATTAATTTTATTTTCACATTACAAGATTTGGAAAATCTTGGGATGTGACAATAGTGCAACACTCATGGAATGGTTAATAAAATTGCCAACGGATGGGGGGTTGTTCGTCCGCTTCCTCGTTGGTAAGCGAGGAGGAGGATGGATCTGATGGAATACTATTATAACTGTTGTCCTTAATTCACGGACATCCGTCTATCATTGGTTAGGCGGATGGTTAGCGTTTATCTGTAGAACTGCTAGGGTTTATATTTCGCTGCAATTGCGTCACCCTGTTGTGTCCCTTTAGAGGCATTAAGTCTTGCCGAGTACCCTTAGGGTCTCACGATAAATTATTGGTTCGATGAAGTACCCTCGCGGGACGGATCTTTGGGTGGAAGAGGTGATGATGCGGCAACGATCGCTCGGTGTAGAGATTCCGGAACGGGATCCGTGAGATCGTGGGCGGGATGTGCTTACTTCTATGGCATCTTATGCCGATTTTCTTGTCCGCATTCGGACTTTGTTTTGCCACTTCCGCTTGATACTCGATGTGTGTTGTATGAGGAATTATCCTAAAATATTATACCTATCTAGGTCATTTGAATCTTGCCGTATGGTGCTATATTTCCTTTCTTTCTAGATGGTATGGCTCGATGTACTCTTGTATGGTGGCTTGCATACATACCCACTTGTGTATGTAGTTGATCCCTTCGCGCCGATTCACGCCGTCTGACAGTCCCGATGAGTTGGAAGTGGTTGGGACGGCCGAAAGGTCTACCCGTGAGTGGCTTTTGGGGCCCCACCGTACTATTTCAACCACTACCGCTCATCCAGGCTTGTATCTAGGAGCGTAATTCACCGAGGTAGTTACATGTACCAAGATCTATATACTAGATACAAACAACGGGCGGATGTATATCCGTAGAGAACATACCCTTGAAGACCGACAAAGCTTAACGAGTTCAACTCGTGGTTGATGTAGACGATCTCTTGCCGATCTCAAGATCGAGAGGAAGTCCTAGCACCGCAAAGCAGCAGCGCATCCGTGCTCGCACACACGTACAAGACATCGGGAAACCTCCGCCTCCTCGCTCCAGCGATGCAGCGGAAGCACAACCCTTTCTTGCCGAATAGCCACCGGGAACATGTATCTCGCTAGTCCGAGACCATGGGGAATAAATTCTAGAGGGGGAGAGAGATCCTTCACGAGGAGGTGTGAGAGACAAGTGAGAGGAGGGGCTCCTTTTATAGGAGGAGGGGGAACCCCAAGGGGGTGGCCGGCGCATGGGGGCTGCCCCCTTGCCCTCCCCTCTTCCTGTGGGTGGACACTCCACTCACAAAATTCCTTTAAATTCCCTCCACTCAAAAGTCCACTCAAATTCCCATTAAATTTCCACCAAATTTAATGCAAACTCTCATTAAATAAAAATCTTTTATTTTATTCATAATTTTGTCAATTACTTTAATGACAAACATTCACAAATAACCCCTTGCTAGAATTCCATCTCACATGCATAACCACTTTATGCAATTTTCACCCGAAAACCTGTTTCGGTATCTAGTGAAATAAATTCCTACGCTTGTTTATTCTTTCGGCATGAAACATTTGCTCCAACTGGATGCCAGTGTCCCTTAAGTGCGTCACCCTACGGTTCGCGAATAATGCGGACATGATCGAGACCCTTCTCCGATCAATAATCAGTAGCGGGACCTGGAGATCCATATTGACTCCCACACATTCAACGATGACTTTTCCTGTGATCATCGGAACCTTTTACGCTTGTATCTTAATCCCTTTGTTTCACGATATATTACATGTCCGAGATTCGATCATCGGTATCTCCATACCTAGTTTGATCTCGTTACTGACATGCACTCTTTTCTCGTTCCCGTGATATAAAATTCTAGTGATCAAATCACTTGCTTGCAAGCTAACCAATGTGATATCACCGAGAGGGCCAAGAGCATATCTATCCGTCATCGGGATGAACAAATTCCACTCTTGATCCATGATTCTCAACATAACACTTTAGTAGCTTTGAATCCATCTTTATAATCACCCAGTTTACGGAGTGACGTTTGATGTCAACAAGAAACTCTTCCGGTGTTAGTGATTGGCATGACCTCATGGTCTAAGGATTAGGATTACTTCGTAGTTTGTTTATAGCAATATAAACTAAATGACATTGATCGTAATGCTATACTTCGGATGAATGTTCATCACACCATTACACTAATGTTGTGATCTCGTTATTAACAACATCCAATGTCTATGATCAAGAAACTGTGATCATCTTGTTAATCAACGAACTAGTTTATGAGAGAGGCATAACTAGGAACTTTCTGTTTGTTTATTAAACACACATGTATTAACGTTTCCATATTAATACAATTATAGCATGCACAATAAACATCTATCATATACTTGGAATACACATAATAAACATTTTATTATTGCCTCTCAGGGCATATTTCCTTCAGTCTCCCACTTGCACTAGAGACAATAATCTAGTTACATTGTGATCTATCTAACACCCATGGAGTTCTGGTGTAGATCATGTTTTGCTCTAGGGAGAGTTTTAGTCAACGGATCTACTACATTGAGATCCGTATGTACTTTAGAAATCTTTATATCTCCATCCTTGACATGCTCGCGGATGGAGTGAAACCGGCGGTTAATATGCTTGGAATGCTTGTGAGACCTTGGCTCTTTGGCATTGGCAATGGCACCATTGTTGTCACAATAGATCACCATTGGGTCCAACGCGTCTGCAACCACACCTAGTTCGGATATGAACTCCTTCATCCAAACTGCTTCCTGAGCCGCTTCTGAAGCAGCAACATATTCGACCTCCGTTGTTGATCCCGCCACCACAGGTTGTTTGGAACTCCTCCAACTAACCGCTCCGCCATTCATGCGAAATACGTATCCGGATTGAGACTTAGAGTCATCCGGATTGGTGTCAAAGCTAGCGTCGACATAACACTTAGCGACGAGCTCTTCTTCACCTCTGTATACAAGAAACATATCCTTAGTTCTTTGCAAGTACTTAAGGATATTCTTGACCGCTTTCCAGTGTACTGAACCTGGATCCGATTGGTACCTACTAGTCAAACTAATAGCATGTGCCACATCCGGTCTTGTACATAGCATGGCGTACATTATAGAGCCTATGGCTGAAGCATAGGGGACCTTGTCCATTATCTCTCTTTCTTCCACCGAAGCCGGACTTTGAGTCTTACTCAATGTCATGCCTTGTGTCATAGGTAAGAACCCCTTCTTACTATCTTCCATTTTAAACTTATTTAAAATCTTATCAAGGTATGTACTTTGCGATAGCCCTATTAGGCGCCTAGATCTATCTTTATAGATCTTTATGCCTAATATGTATGATGCTTCACCTAGGTCTTCATTGAAAATTTGCTGTTTAGATAACTTTTAACACTGTTTAAAAGATCTATATCATTTCCGATCAATAATATGTCATCCACATATAATATCAGAAATGCCACATTGCTCCCACTCACTTTCTTGTAAATACAAGCTTCTCCATAAGTTTGGACAAATCCAAACTCTTTGATCACCTCATCAAAGCGGAGATTCCAACTTCATGATGCTTGCTTCAATCCATAGATGGATCGCTGAAGCTTGCACACCTTGTTAGCATCCTTAGGATCGACAAAACCCTTTGGTTGTATCATATACAACTCTTCTTCAATATTACCATTGAGAAACGCGGTTTTGACATCCATCTGCCATATCTCATAATCGAAATATGCAGCAATTGATAACATAATCCTAACTGACTTTAGCATCGCTACGGGAGAGAATGTCTCATCGTAGTCAACTCCTTGAATTTGTCGAAACCCCTTTGCGACAAGTCGAGCTTTATAGACGGTTACATTACCATTACCATCAGCATCAGTTTTCCTTTTGAAAATCCATTTGTTCTCCACGGCCTTTCGGTCGTGAGGTAAGTCCACCAAGTTCCAAACTTGATTTTCATACATGGATTCCATCTCGGATTTCATGGCTTCTAACCATTTGTTGGAATATGGGCTCATCATCGCTTCTTCATACGTCGCAGGGTCATCATTTTCATTAACCATGAAATTCATGACAGGATTTCGTCTGCTCGGAGCTGCACGCCCCGCTTGACCTGCGAGGTTCGGTAGTACTCTCTTCGGAGTTTCATGATAATTATCATTAGTTCCCTCTTCAACAGTGGAGCCAACTCCGAACAGCTTTTTGACAAGGCTACTCGCCATACTTTGAATAGAAGGTTCAATCACCTCTTCGAGTTCTACCTTCCGACTACTCACACCTTTCGCGAGAAACTCTTTCTCTAGAAAGGATCCATTCTTGGCAACAAAAACCTTGCCCTCGGATCTGTGATAGAAGGAATACCCAATAGTTTCCTTGGGGTATCCTATGAAGACGCATTTTTCCGCTTTGGGTTCGAGTTTATCCGGTTGAAATTTCTTCACATAAACATCGCATCCCCAAACTTTAAGAAATGACAGCTTAGGTTTGTTTCCAAACCACAATTCATACGGTGTCTTTTCAACGGATTTAGATGGTGCCCGATTTAAAGTGAATGCAGCAGTTTCTAGTGCATAGCCCCAAAATGACAATGGCAAGTCCGTCAGAGACATCATAGATCGAACCATATCTAATAAAGTACGATTACGACGTTCCGACACACCATTTCGCTGTGGTGTTCCGGCAGGTGTGAGTTGTGAAACAATTCCACACTCTTTCATGTGAGTGCTAAACTCGTAACTTAGATACTCACCTCCACGGTCGGTCCGTAGAAATTTGATCTTTCTATTACGATGATTTTCCACTTCATTCTGAAATTCCTTGAACTTTTCAAAGGTTTCAGACTTGTGTTTCATCAAATAGATATAACCGTATCTATCAAATCATCCGTGAAAGTAACAAAATAATGATATCCACCTCGCGCCGACACACTCATTGGACCACATACATCAGAATGTATGATTTCCAATAAATCTATCGCCCGTTCCATTGAACCGGAAAACGGCGTTCTAGTCATCTTGCCCATAAGACATGGCTCACATGTATCAAATGATTCATAATCAAGTGATTCCAAAAGTCCATCCGAATGGAGCTTCTTCATGCGTTTAACGCCAATATGACCTAGACGGCAGTGCCACATATATGCGGATATATCATCATTTAGTTTAATCCTTTTAGCATCAACATTATGAATATGTGTAACATTATTATCGAGATCTAAAAGAAATAAACCATTCATCATCGGTGCATGACCATAAAAGATTTCATTCATATAAATGGAACAACCATTGTTCTCGGATTTAAATGAATAACCACTTCGCATCAAACACGATCCAGATACAATGTTCATGCTCAGTGCAGGCACCAGATAACAATTATTCAAGTTTATAACTAATCCCGACGGCAAGTGGAGAGGCAGCGTTCCGACGGCGATCACATCAACGCTTGATCCATTGCCGACACGCATCTTGACCTCACCCCTTGCTAGCGGTCGCTTGTTCCGCAGCCCCTGATTCGACTTACAAATATTAGCAACTGAACCGGTATCAAATACCCAGGTGCTACTGCGAGCACTAGTAAAGTACACATCAATAACATGTATATCATATATACCTTTGTTTGCCTTGCCGGCTTTATTGTCTGCCAAATACTTGGGGCAGTTGCGCTTCCAGTGGCCAGTACCCTTACAATAGTAGCACTCGGTATCAGATTTAGGTCCAACTCGGGGTTTCTTTTCAGGCACGGAAACGGGCTTGCCGCCCTTACTCCCCTTCCGTTTTCCCTTCTTGTCTTTCTTGAAACCAGTGTTCCTATTGATCATCAACACTTGATGTTCCTTTTTGATCTCCACTTCTGCAGTATTAAGCATTGACGGAAGCTCGGGGAGAGACTTCTTCATGCCTTGCATATTATAGTTCATCACAAAGCTCTTATAGCTAGGTGGCAGAGAATGCAGAACACGATGGATGCCTAAGTCAATGGGAATCGATATTCCCAAGGACACAAGCTTATCGGCGTAACCCAACATCTTGAGTATGTAACACCCTCAGAATCGGCCCTATGCAAGTTTCAGCGATCCCCGCCAAAACCCGCATAGAAACGATTCAAAGGTGCCCACCAGGCACTTTCGTGCGGGTGGAAAATGAAGTAATAACATTACACAACAGTCCTCGATGGGACCCACAGAACAGATATATATATACAACACGACTCCATGAGTCAAGAATACAGATATACGGTACAAAGATCCAAATCAGCTTGAAAAGATGGAGCGTCCGACTACGAACAAGATGCAAATGGGGCTAAGAGCCCTGAAGAATAACCAATGGCGTCCATAACCCTGCCCGTGCTGCCGGAAGGGTAACCGCTAACGACGCCGATCTCAAAACCGCTTAAACAAAAGAGGTGCACAAAGGGCAAAGGAAAAGAGGAGCCAAGATCTTGAGGCCAGTACACGGCGAGACTAGAATTCGGCGGTCCTCGCCTACATAGGTATGGTGGACTGAAGCGGCAGCGGCAGCGGCAGCATGCACTAAACAACCTATAGAGACCCGATACAGCTAGCGGCTATCAGAGAGGGGTAAGAAATACCTATTTGGAACCAACCTGATGCTACCATCAAACAAACCCATCCTGGTGTTTCCCCCTCGAGACCAAACGAGGAAGTCAACCGAGGAACTCACACAGTTGGCAGTTTTATTTATTCGGTTATAGTTGTAGCAATTACTAGTCAGGTATAGATAGTCATCCTGATAAAATAAGCAGTGGGCACTTTTAGTTGATCATTCCGTTGTAGTGGCAACACTTACTAGTCAGATATAATTAGCATGAGATAACCCAAAAACCCAGTAGTTGTTGGTACTTTTATTTAGCCATTCCGTTGTAGTTGCAATACTTACTAGTCAGATACAATTGTCGCAAGCGACAACCCAAGCAAGAAATTGTTGGCAGTTTTATTTAGCCATTCCATTATAGTGAAGCTGATTACTAGTCATTATAGAGTCAAATTTATAGGACTACTTTAGTTATAGTTGTCTATGATCGAGATACTGTGCTCCAAGTCGTCCATAACCGCGGACACGGCTTTCAGAAAGTTTTACCCTGCAGGGGTGCACAAATAGCAACACACACTCGATCAACCTCGGAAAAACCAAATCAAAACCCAACGAGGCCTTCACGACAAAGCAATCACAGATTCAGAAATATTTCAGGGCCACCCTTAAAGTAGACCAACGAAGCCGGCCGGCTCGAGACGGACTCAAGGTTGTGGGACGGTCAGAACGATCGGGAACCCAAACTGGCTTGTCGATACCGCGGAATCGTGCACGATCCTAACAGTACAGTGCTCCTCGCACAATATTAAATAAAGCGATAAAGCATGGCATAAGTACAGATAGTAAATAAAACCTCAAACTAGTTTGTGGCCCCAAGAAATAAGACCAATCAAGCTCGCCTGCTGGGGTCCCATAATCCTCCCGGATGTGGATAGCGCGAATATTCAAGGAATAGGTATCAAGTACTCGGGGTCCTACGGGACACAAGTGGACGGTTAACAACCAAATAACATCTATTGCCCACCTGTGCCTCTGCTTACTTACTTCAATTTTAGTTGTTAAACAGTAATTAAAGTGAACGATAATTAAAGCAATGAACATCTCCAACATTAAGCATGCGGCAACACTCCAACAACTGTGGTACATGGCGACACGCAACAGCACTTGAGCAAGCGACTACGACGCGCAAGTCCAACTATCTACCAAACAACAGGTAATAGGGGTGTCCAAGGCAATATAAGGCTGCAAGGGATATCACGGGTACGAAAAATAGAGCATCGCAACACAGATAGCAATTAGATCAACAGGAGGGAATAAATACTATAAAAGTAAGATAGGTAGAAAGGGGGAGATGCTCGCCTGAAAACATTGTCGAAGGTTCAACCGAAGATCGGGGCGAAGATCACATCAACTCAACGGCCTTATCCGCGAAGAAGCAAAACACTAGAATAAACACCGGATGCAATATTTAATACTACGGCAAAAGATCGACATGATGCATGTATGATGTATGGCATGGCAAAGGTGCAATGCAATTAGATCATATTAAGCGGAACCAGGGGTCCCGAAAATTATTTAAACGGTTCAAGTTATTTATCTACCCCGCAAATTAAATGTTGTAATAACAAGGCAAGATAAGTTACCGGTTCGCTACACAAATTTAAATGGGGCCAATATTAGGCTAGATTTCCCCGCATATGGACCCCATATTTAATTATGAGGTGAATCGGCACAAGGCCCCCAAACCACACAATTATGCATGCGAGTATGACAATTTAATGTGCATCAATTTGTTATTACATTTATAAATTAGGGCTCGAGAAAAGGGGTCACACATTAGGGTTCGGCGATCTTGGGGTTCCGGGGTTCGACGGGAATCAGGTGCGGATCAGGGCTACTGGGTCCGAGATGAAGAGCTTGGCGCTCGGCGTCCTACGGTTCCATGTCGACGGTCATGGCGTTCGGGATGAAGTACTTGTCGCACCGGGGGGCTCGGTGTCCTCGGATCCGATTGAAGAACTTGGCGGGTTGGTTCGGTCTTCGGGGGCCGGGTTCGACGAGATTCGGTCTTGGCATCCGTGAAGGAGAACATGAAGTCGATACCGGGGTTCGCACTTTGGTTCCGGGATGGCGAACTTGTCGTTTTGAGGGGTTTCTCCGAGTCCGTGATGCGTCCGTGTGGTAGATCTTGGGGGTACCGGTGTCATCGGGTTCCATCTCGCACATTGGTCGTCGAAACACGCAGCAATGCAGATCTTGGCGACAAAAGGGCATCGGGGCTCGAGACGGGGACCATCGGTCGCGCGTGGGCTGGGCGCAAGGGACAGAGCTAGGGTAGCAAGCCGCACGGGACGCTCGCAGGCGGTAGAGCGTGCGCATGTGGAGGCACTGGTCGAGGCGCAGCTATGACCCGCAGGAACGCTGAGCATGCGCGCAGAGGAAAACAGGCCGCCGTGGCGCAGCGCAGAAGTAGATAGCACAGGAGGCAAGGATACGGGGCCCGCAGGCGGACAAGGGAGCATGCTCCCGAACGCCATGGCGGAAGGAGGTCGCGGCGCCGCGGACGGCGGTGACAGGGCCGAGCGGAGCCGGGGTCGAGGAGGAAGGGCCCGGCCCTGGCAGTGGCCGACAAGAGGAGAGGAGAGGCGGAGGAGGAGGCGGGCGTGCTGCGTCTGGCCGGTGAGGGAGGAGCCCGCAGCGGCAGGGAGGAGGGGGCTCGACGGCGAGGTGAAGACGCGCAGGACGGAGGCGGGCGTCGGAGCACGGGGTCGGGCGGTTGCGCCTGGAGGAGCGGAGGCGGGCCGGCGTCGGGTGGAGTCCCGGCGACGGGGAGGTGGCTTGGCGACGGGATGGGAGGGGAGCAGAGGCGTTTGGGGGGGGACGGGGTCCGCGGGGGGGTGGGATGGCGAGGTGGGGGAGGCGCGGAGGCACGGGCGCGTCGGGAAGGGTCGCCGGTGGCGGTGAGGGAGCGGGAGCGGCGATGGGGAGGGAAGAGAGGCAGAGAGGAGGGAGGTGGGGGAAGAGGGCCACGCGGGGGAGGAAGAGAGAGAGACGCGGGCGCGGGTGGGGAAGAGGTAGGTGGGGCCGGTGGGAGGAGGCGGGCAGCTCCGGCGGGGCGACGTGGTTGCCGGAGACGAGGAAGAAGGCGAGCGGCGCGAGGAGGAGGGAGGGAAGCGGGGTCGGGGGAGAGAGAAGGAGGTGGGCGCGCGGCCGAGTGTGGGACCAGGGTGGGGCCGGGGCCAGCGCGGGGTAGGAGGGGAGTGGGCTGGGGTCGGTTGGGGTGAGGGACAGGCAGGTGGGCCAGAGAAGGAGTGGGGTAGGTGGTGGGGTCGGCCAGGTGGGGCGGGTCCAGGGGAAGTTGGGAGGGAGTGGGTCGGTGTGGGGAGGTGGGCTGCTGGGTGTGTGTTTGGCGTGGGGCCAGGGTTTAAGAGAGAGGGAGAGAGAGGGGTGGATGGGACTGGGGTGAGAGAAGGAGTGGAGGGAAAAGAAGAGGATTGGTGAGGTGGAAAGGTGGGTAGGGATTGGGGGAGAGGGTGAGATGGCAAGCTGTGTGTGGTGGGTAGATTAGGACTAGGTAGTTTTAGGAATTCGGGTGGGCTGGTTAGATATTTTAGTCTAGGGTTTTCTTTTATTTAAGAATAACTTTTGTAAATAGTTTTAGACAAATAAAAGACCGGAACAGACCGTTGTTTTAATTTGAAATAAGACGGGGGCTACTTAGAAAACAAAACTAGGCGTTTCGAAAATAGTTTCAGACAAACAATGCATGATGATGACGATGCAATGCACAAAAACAACGCGATTTTCTAGTAGTGGTTTTGCGGGATGCCACAATTCGACACCACTAACAATGGATCTCGCCCTCGAGATCCGCCTCATGGTACCGGAAAGAAGGTCGGCGACCTGAACCTTCGCGCTTCGTGTAGATCCTTGCGACACCACTAACAAGAGGTCGTTGTCTGTAACACCCTCAGAATCGGACCTATGCAAGTTTGGGCAAAATTCACCAAACCCGCATAGAAACGATTCAAAGGTGCCCACCAGGCACTTTCGTGCGGGTGGAAAACGAAGTAATAACATTACACAACAGTCCTCGATGGGACCCACAGAACAGATATATATAACAGCGACTCCATGAGTCAAGAATACAGATAAAAGGTACAAAGATCCAAATCACCTTGAAAAGATAGAGCGTCCGACTACGGACAAGATGCAAATGGGGCTAAGAGCCCTGAAGAATAACCAATGGCGTCCATAACCCTGCCCAGGCCAAGCCGGAAGGGTAACCCTGCTAACGACGTCGATCTCAAAACCTGCTTAAACAAAAGGGGTGCCGACAAAGGGCAAAGGAAAAATAGGAGCGTCGATCGAGGCCAAGACACGGCGAGGCTAGAATTCGGCGGTCCTCGCCACAAAGGTATGGTGGATCGAGGCAGCGGCAAGATACACTAAACAACCTATAGAGACTCGATACAACCTGGCGGATATCGAGAGGATAAGAATGACCTATCCGGATCCAACTGAAACTAACACCAAACAACCCATCCCGTGTTTCCTCGAGACCAAACGAGGAAGTCAACCGAGGAACTCACACAGTTGGCAGTTTTATTTATTCAGTTATCGTTGCAGCAATTACTAGTCAGGTTTAGATAATCGTCCTGATAAAATAAGCAGTGGGCACTTTTAGTTAATCATTCCGTGTTAGTTGCAACAATTACTAATCAGGTACAGATAGCATGAGATAAACCCAAAACCCAGCAGTTGTTGGTACTTTTAATCAGCCAATTCGTTGTAGTTGCAATACTTACTAGTCAGATTCATTGGTCGCAAGCGACAACCAACAAGCAATGGTGGGCAGTTTTAATTAGCCATTCCGTTATAGTGAAGCTGATTACTAGTCATTATAAGTCAAATTAATAGCAGTAAACTTTAGTTATGCTTGTCTATGATCAAGAAACTGTGCTCCAAGTCGTCCATATCCGCGGACACGGCTTTCAGAAAGTTTTACCCGGCCGGGGTGCACCAATAGCAACACACGCTCGATCAACCTCGGAAAAACCAAATCAAAACCCAACGAGGCTTTCACGACTGAACAATCACAGGATTCAGAAATATTTCAGGGGGCCACCCCTTGGAGTACACCCGCAACGAAGTAAGCTAGCTCCGAGACGGACCCCAAAGTTTGGGGCGGCGGTAACGACGTATGCCCCCAAACGGGACCGCCGATACCACGTAAACGGGTCACGGGCCCTAACAGATAAAGAAGCGGACTGCACAATCGTAAATAAAGCAAAGAAGCATGGCATAAGTACAGATCGTAAATAAAACCTCAAACTAGTTTGTGGCCCCTAGAAATAAGACTGAATCAAGCTCGCTCAGGGGTCCCATATACCTCCGGATGTGGATAGCGCAAAAAACAAGGAACAGGAATCAAGTACTCGGGGTCTTACGGGACACAAGTGGGCTCGAAACCAAATATTATCTATCACCCACCGATGCCTCTGCTTATTCAATTTTAGTTGTTAAATGCAGTAATGTGAAGATAAGTAAAACTAGAATCATCTCCAACATCAACATGCGGCAATACATCAACAATCGTGGCATTTGACGACACACATCAAGACTTGAGCAAGCAACGACGCAAGTCCAACTATCTACCAAACAACAGGTAATAGGTTGTGTCCAAGGCAATATAGGGCTGCAAGGGAATATCACAGGTACGGAAACTAAAGCATCGCAACACAGATAGCAATAGATCAACAGGAAGAAGTAAATTACTATAAAGTAAGATAGGTAGAAAGGGGGAGATGCTCGCCTGAAAACATTGTCGAAAGGTTCATCCGAAGATCGGGGCGAAGCTCACATCAACTCAACGGCCTTATCCGCGAAGAAGCAACACACTAGAAGAAACACCGGATGCAATATTTAATACAACGGCAGAAGATCGGCATGATGCATGTATGATGTATGGCGTGGCAAGGTGCGATGCAATTAGGTCATATTAAGCGGAACCGGGGTCCCGACAATTAATTAAACGGTTCAAGTTGTTTAGATCCCCGCAATTAAATGTTGTTTTACATGGTAGAAGATAGCACCGGGTTCGCTACACAAATTTAAATGAGGCCAATATAAGGCTAGATTTGCCCGCATATGGGCCCCATATTTAATTATTAGGTGAATCGGCCTAAGGCCCCAAACCATATGTTTATGCATGCAAGTATGGCAATTAAATATGCATCAAGTTGATATCATTTATAAAATAGGGTTTTCGGGAGGGGTTCACACATTAGGGGGGGCTCGACGATCTTGGGGGTCCGGGGTTCGAGGTCCAGGGTTCGACGGGGGCGTTCTCGGATTACTGGGGTAGGTCTGGGCGCATCCGGGTGCGTGACTTGGGGTCATGTCGACGGCCGCGTCGGATTCTTCCGGGTCGGGGTTGTTCTTGTCGCATGCGATCTTGGTTTGCACTGTGCCGGTCGGTCTTGGCGATCGGGATGCGAACTTGGTGTCCGGTCGGGTACTTGTCGTTCGTGGTCTCGGTGTCCGGTTGGAATGCTTGGCGTCCGACGGTCGATCTTGTTGGTACCGCCCCTCGGGTTCCACCACGCTTATTGGTCGACGAACATGCAACGATGCGCATCTTGGTGCCAAAGGTCATCGGGGTCTTGGCGCCTTCGGGAAAAGAGTACTTGTCGCATATGTGTCTTCGGGTTCGTGAAGGCGATCTTGGCGTTCGGAAAGAAGTACTTGACGCGCCGGGGTCGCAGTGCCTTAGGGTACCGGTAGTAGTTCTTGGCGTCCGAGGAGAAGGCCGTGTCGTTCCGAGACGGTGGCCTTGGCGTCCGGGGGTTCCTCCGAATCCGCGGCGCGTCCGTGAGGTAGGTCTTGGGGTTCCGCGGTCTTGGTTTTCGAGCGGTTCGGGGTCTCTGGTCCGCGAGGTCCTTGTTGTTACCGTTTCGAGAAGATCTTGTATGACGGCGACGCACTACGGCTCCGGGGACATGCACGAGAACGGCGGCTCCTGACGGGGCTCCAGCGGGGCTGTGCTCGGGCGAGCACATGGAGGGGGCGCGGAGACGGACCCGCGGGCGACGGCGGCTCGGGGGAGAGCTGGGGGGGTCCGCCGGAGCGGGGTCGGCGACGAGGTCTGAGGGGCGGCGCGGAGCTTCCGCGGCGGGGACGCGGGATGGCGCAGAGGTCGGGAAGCGCAGCAGGGAGGCGGGCCGGGCGGTGGTTGCCGGGCGGCGGGCGACGAAGGGGACGACGCTGGCGGCGCGATTCGGGCGAGGCGGCGGGCGTAGGGCGGCAGCGGCGCAGCGGCTTATGGGCGGGCGGGCGGATGCGCGGCGAAGCTGCTGGTCCGGCGGGCGGTTGCGCGGCAGAGGCGACGAAGGGCCGCGCGAGCGCGCGGCGGCGGGCACGAGGCAAAGCGGAGCGCGGGCGGACGGCGGCGTGAGGAACGGCGACGCGGCGGAGGGAGTTGGGGAGGCTCGGCGACGGGCCCGCGGCGGCGGGACGACGGGGAGCAGAGGCGGAGGCAGCGAGCCGCGCGGGGAAGCCCCGGCGGCGACGAGGTGCGGAGGTGGCAGCAGGGCACGGCGGCGTGACTGGTGAGCGAGAGCGGCGGAGGGAGGAAAAGGCAGCGGGCATGCGGGCGGTGGGCGGAGGAGTCCGCCGGAGCGGGAGGCGACGGGAGGCGCGGCAGCTGGGGGCGCTGCGTGCGGGGAATAAGGAGCGTGGGAGGAGGAAGAAAGGGGGGCAGACGGGGCGCGCTAGAGGGTTGGGCGGGCAGGGTGGCAGGCGGTTGGGGTGGGCCCGAGGAGGTGAGTGGGGTGGGTAAAGGTGAGGTGGGCTCTTGACCAGGCTGGGGTGGACGGCGCGGGTGGGGCCGGGCTGTAAGTGGGACGTGGCAGGTATGGCTGGGTGAGTGCGTGGTGTAGGCTGTGTGTGTGTGGTTGTGTGGGGGGAAAGAGGGTGGGGTGGTGATGTGGCGGTTGGTGATTGGAGGGGAAGGGATAGAGGTGGCGACATACTACTGGTGGGGGTGATGTGGATGGAGGGGGTGGGTAAAGTTCTGGGTAGACTTAGGATTAGAAGGGCAGGGGTAGGTGGACCGATTTAGAAAACTGGGGCGGTCGTTCGGGTCGGTTGGCCCGTTCGACTGCTCCGGCCAAAATAAATATCTATTTTATTCGATTTAAACGGGCCGTTGGCAAGCCGATAGCGGCCAAAACAAAATATTCCGGGGACCCGGTTTTGGATGTTGAGTCCAGAGGGGGCGTTTTAGAAAACAACACGGGTTTTGCAAACATAGTTTTGGCAAACAATGCATGATGATGACGATGCAATGCACAAATTCAACGCGATTTTCTAGTAGTGGTTTTTTGCGGGATGCCACAATTCGACACCACTAACAATGGATCTCGCCCTCGAGATCCGCCTCATGGTACCGGAAGGAAGGTCGGCGGTCTGATCCTTCGCGCTTCGTGTAGATCCTCGCGACACCACCAACAAGGTTCGTCCTCCATCTGGAAATCGGCGACACCACCAACAAAGGATCGTTGCTCCTGATCGTCGCGAGAGCACTCCGGTAACAAAAGGTCGAAGGTAGAGGTATCGCAAATAAAGCCACCCCTAACTTCCGTGGACGGAGTAAATTGCTGGATCCACTGATTCGACATACAAGGGTGAATGATAAGAGCAGTGGTAGGGTAGCTACTCCATCCCACACTCAAACCATTACTCTGCACACGAATAGGCGGATTAAGCAACCAACTCTCGGAATTAGACTGAAGATCTCGACAAGCGAGGTTCGGAAACAAGGGAGTATTGCCAGCAGAAATCGTATGAAAGACACACTGATTAGGTTTCGCGGTGGTTCCATTGGCATGAACAACACGTGCTCAAGGTCGACTCCAACTTCACCAAAGCTCGTCCTTCTCATATGTTTTTCAACGACACTGATATCCAGCAAGGAACACACATAGAGATAAGGAGCTCAAGAACAAAAGATCGGATGAAGGGCACAATGCACAAGTTGCGATTGATGATCGTAGCACCTCCGTTACAAAAGGGAGAAAGCGAAACCTCAAGGTACGACGAAACCCAACCACGAGAAACTCGGACTCAAGAGAGAGAAGAGAGCGGATTCAAAACGCCGAGATAAGAGGGAATAGCGGAGGGTAAGGAGTAAAATCAGACCTAATCGTAACTATCCAACCGATTTTCAAAAATAGTTTGACACTCTACTTCGCCGTTAGCTAGGTTATCCTCTGAGTCGGACTTGTGGGGTATCGCAATGCCGAGCTCGATACCACTCAGAACACCTCGAGAATCGGACCTATGCAAGTTTGGGCAAAATTCACCAAACCCGCATAGAAACGATTCAAAGGTGCCCACCAGCACTTTCGGGTGGAAAACGTAATAACATTACACAACAGTCCTCGATGGGACCCACGTAATGATATATATAACAATGACTCCATGAGTCAAGAATACGTATAAAAGGTACAAAGATCCAAATCACCTTGAAAGATAGAGCGTCCACTACGGACAAGATGCAAATGGGGCTAAGAGCCCAAGAATAACCAATGGCGCCCATAACCCTGCCAAGCCGGAAGGGTAACCCCGCTAACGACGCCGATCTCAAAACCTGCTTAAACAAAAGGGGTGCCGACAAAGGGCAAAGGAAAAATAGGAGCGCCAAGATCGAGGCCAAGACACGGCGAGGCTAGAATTCAAGGGTCCTCGCCACAAAGGTATGGTGGATCGGCGGCAAAGATACACTAAACAACCTATAGAGACTCGATACAACTGGCGGATATCAGAGAGGGATAAGAATGACCTATCCGGATCCAACCTGAAACTAACACCAAACAACCCATCCTGGTGTTTCCCCCTCGAGACCAAACGAGGAAGTCAACCGAGGAACTCACATGCTGGCGCTTTATTTATTCGATTATCGCTGCAGCAATTACTAGTCGTTTAGATAATCGTCCGATAAAATAAGCATGGGCACTTTTAGTTAATCATTCCGTTAGTTGCAACAATTACTAATCGCATGATAGCATGAGATAAACCCAAAACCCAGGCTTGTTGGTACTTTTAATCAGCCAATTGCTAGAAGTTGCAATACTTACTAGTCGATTCATTGTCGCAAGCGACAACCAACAAGCAATGGTGGGCAGTTTTAATTAGCCATTCCGTTATAGTGAAGCTGATTACTAGTCATTATAAGTCAAATTAATAGCGATAAACTTTAGTTATGCTTGTCTATGATCAAGAAATGTGCTCCAAGTCGTCCATATCCGCGACACGGCTTCGAGAAAGTTTTACCCCGGGGTGCACCAATAGCAACACACGCCGATCAACCTCGAAAACCAAATCAAAACCCAACGAGGCTTTCACGATCGAACAATCACAGGATTCAGAAATATTTCAGGGCCACCCTTGAGTACACCCGCAACGGTAAGCTAGCTCGAGACGGACCCCAAAGTTTAGGGGTCGGTAACGACAAGATGCCCCAAACGGGACCGCCGATACCACGTAAACGGTCACGGCCCTAACAAGATAAAGTGTGCACCGCACAATCGTAAATAAAGCAGAAAGCATGGCATAAGTACAGATCGTAAATAAAACCTCAAACTAGTTTGTGGCCCTAGAAATAAGATGAATCAAGCTCGCCTCGGGGTCCCATATACCTCCGGATGTGGATAGCGCGCAAAAACAAGGAACAGGAATCAAGTACTCGGGGTCTTACGGGACACAAGTGGGCGTTCGGAAACCAAATATTATCTATCACCCACCGATGCCTCTGCTTATTCAATTTTAGTTGTTAAACAGAAAGTAATGTGAAGATAAGTAAAACTAGAATCATCTCCAACATCAACATGCGGCAATACATCAACAACTGTGGCATTTGACGACACACATCAGCACTTGAGCAAGCAACTACGACGCGCAAGTCCAACTATCTACCAAACAACAGGTAATAGGTTGTGTCCAAGGCAATATAGGGCTGCAAGGGAATATCACAGGTACGGAAACTAAAGCATCGCAACACAGATAGCAATAGATCAACAGGAAGAAGTAAATTACTATAAAGTAAGATAGGTAGAAAGGGGGAGATGCTCGCCTGAAAACATTGTCGAAAGGTTCATCCGAAGATCGGGGCGAAGCTCACATCAACTCAACGGCCTTATCCGCGAAGAAGCAACACACTAGAAGAAACACCGGATGCAATATTTAATACAACGGCAGAAGATCGGCATGATGCATGTATGATGTATGGCGTGGCAAGGTGCGATGCAATTAGGTCATATTAAGCGGAACCGGGGTCCCGACAATTAATTAAACGGTTCAAGTTGTTTAGATCCCCGCAATTAAATGTTGTTTTACATGGTAGAAGATAGCACCGGTTCGCTACAAATTTAAATGAGGCCAATATAAGGCTAGATTTGCCCGCATATGGGCCCCATATTTAATTATTAGGTGAATCGGCCTAAGGCCCCAAACCATATGTTTATGCATGCAAGTATGGCAATTAAATATGCATCAAGTTGATATCATTTATAAAATAGGGTTTTCGGGAGGGGTTCACACATTAGGGGGGGCTCGACGATCTTGGGGGTCCGGGGTTCGAGGTCCAGGGTTCGACGGGGGCGTTCTCGGATTACTGGGGTAGGTCTGGGCGCATCCGGGTGCGTGACTTGGGGTCATGTCGACGGCCGCGTCGGATTCTTCCGGGTCGGGGTTGTTCTTGTCGCATGCAGATCTTGTCGGTACTGCAGTGGCCGGTCTTAGCGATCGGGATGCGTAACTTGTGTCCGGTCGGGTACTTGTCGCTTCGGTCTCGTGTCCGGGTTGGAATGCTTGGCGTCCGACGGTCGATCTTGTTGGTACCGCCTCCGGGTTCCACCACGCTTATTGGTCGACGAACATGCAGCGATGCAGATCTTGGTGCCAAAGGTCATCGGGTCTTGGCGCCTTGGAAAAGAGTACTTGTCGCACATGTGTCTTCGGTTCGAAGGCGATCTTGCTCGAAAGAAGTACTTGACGCTACGGGTCGCAGTGCCTTAGGGTACCGGTAGTAGTTCTGGCGTCGAGGAGAAGGCCGGTCGTTCGAGACGGTGGCCTTGGCGTCGGGTTCCTCCGACCATGCGCGTCCGTGAGGTAGGTCTTGGGGTTCCGCGGTCTTGGGTTTCGAGCGGTTCGGGGTCTCGTCCGCGAGGTCCTTGTTGTTACCGTTCGAGAAGATCTTGTGACGGCGACGCACTACGGCCCGGGACATGCACGAACGGCGGCTCTGACGGGCTCAATGCTGTTTCGGGCGAGCACATGGAGGGGGGCGAGACGACCATGCGCGGGCGGCTCGGGGAGAGCTGGGGGTCCGCCGAGCGGGTCGGCGACGAGGTCGAGGGGCGGCGAGCTCGCCCGCGGCGGGACGCTGGGATGGCAGAGGTCGGGCGCCAGCGCTGAGGGAGGCGGGCGGCGCGGTGCCGCTGGCGGCGGCGGCGACGAAGCGGACGACGCTGGCGCGCTGGATTCGGGCGAGGCGTTGGGGCGTGTGGCGGCGGCGCAGCGGCTACAGCGGCGCGCGGGCGGGCGGATGCGGCGAAGGCGCTGGCGGGCGGTTGCGCAGAGGCGATGAGCGGGCCGGCCGCGAGCGGCCGCAGCGGCGGGCACGAGGGCGGAGCGCGCGGCGGGCGGCGCGAGGAACGGCGACGCGGGAGGGAGCTGCGGGAGGCTCGGCGACGTGGGGCCCGCGGGCGGACGACGGGGAGCAGAGGGCGGAGGCAGCGAGCGCGCTGGGGAAGCTCCGCGGCGGCGACGCGAGGTTGCGGAGGTGGCTGTGCAGGTACCTGGCGGTGTGACTGGTGAGCGAGCGGCGGAGGGAGGAAAAGGCAGCGGCATGCGGCGTGGGCGGAGGAGTCCACGGAGCGGGAGGCGACGGAGGCGGCACTGGGGCGCTGCAAGCGGGAATAAGGAGCGTGGGAGGAGGAAGAAAGGGGGGCAGACGGGGCGCGCTAGAGGGTTGGGCGGGGCGCGTGGCAGGACCGGGGTGGCCAGGCGGTTGGGGTGGGCCCGGAGGAGGTGAGTGGGGTGGGTAAAGGTGAGGTGGGCTGCTGACTAGGCCAGGGGGTGGGACGGGCGCGCCGGTGGGGCCGGGCTGTAAGTGGGACGTGGCAGGTATGGCTGGGTGAGTCGGTAGTGTGTGTGTGTGGTTGTGTGGGGGAAAGAGGGGAAGTGGGGTGGTGATGTGGCGGTTGGTGATTGGAGGGGGGGGGAAGGGATAGCTGAGGTGGCAGCATACTACTGGTGGGGGTGATGTGGATGGAGGGGGTGGGTAAAGTTCTGGGTAGACTTAGGATTAGAAGGGCAGGGGTAGGTGGACCGATTTAGAAAACTGGGGCGGTCGTTCGGGTCGGTTGGCCCGTTCGACTGCTCCGGCCAAAAATAAATATCTATTTTATTCGATTTAAACGGGCCGTTGGCAAGCCGATAGCGGCCAAAACAAAATATTCCGGGGACCCGGTTTTGGATGTTGAGTCCAGAGGGGCGTTTTAGAAAACAACACGGGTTTTGCAAACATAGTTTTGGCAAACAATGCATGATGATGACGATGCAATGCACAAATTCAACGCGATTTTCTAGTAGTGGTTTTGCGGGATGCCACATTGTCCGTGATCGTCGAGAGAACACTCAGGGAACAAAAGGTCGAAGGTAGAGGTATCCACAAATAGAGCCACCCCTAACTTCCGTGGACGGAGTAAAACTGCAATGATTCACCATTCAATGTGCAAGAGCGAATGATAAGAGTAGTCGGATGGTGATCAGTCCATCGCGCACCCAAACCATTACTCGGCACCCGAATAGGCGGATTATTCAACCAACTCTCGGAATTAGACTGAAGATCTCGACAAACGAGGGTCGGAACAAAGGAGTGATGCAGACTCTACATCGGATCTGGCGTAGATGATGTCGTCGCGTAGGAAAACACCGGAAGGCACAAACAAGGAACAAAGAATGGTACCACAGTAGACGGATTCCTCAGACAGCATGAACACCGGATGGTAGAACACCGTTATCAAAGGAGGAAGCGAATCCCTGAAGGTACGACGGAACCCAACCACGAGAAATCCTGGACTCGAAGAAAGAGACGAGAGCGGATTCAAAACACGTAGAGGTAAGAGGAGAATAGCAGAGGGGTAAGGAGTAAAATCAGACCTAATCAGAACTATCCAACCGATTTTCAAAAATAGTTTTGACACTCTACTTCGACCGTTAGCTAGGTTATCCTACAGGCTGGACTTGTGGGGTATCGCAACTGCTGGGCTCTGATACCACTCTGTAACACCCTCAGAATCGACCCTATGCAAGTTTCAGCGATCCCTGCCAAAACCCGCATAGAAACGATTCAAAGGTGCCCACCAGGCACTTTCGTGCGGGTGGAAAACGAAGTAATAACATTACACAACAGTCCTCGATGGGACCCACAGAACAGATATATATACAACCCGACTCCATGAGTCAAGAATACAGATATACGGTACAAAGATCCAAATCACCTTGAAAAGATGGAGCGTCCGACTACGAACAAGATGCATATGGGGCTAAGAGCCCTGAAGAATAACCAATGGCGTCCATAACCCTGCCCAGGCCAAGCCGGAAGGGTAACCCTGCTAACGACGTCGATCTCAAAACCTGCTTAAACAAAAGAGGTGCCGACAAAGGACAAAGGAAAAAGAGGAGCCGATCTTGAGGCCAAGACACGGCGAGACTAGAATTCGCGGTCCTCGCCTACATAGGTATGGTGGATCAAGCGGCAGCAAGAACAACAAAGATGCACTAAATAACCTATAGAGACCCGATACAGCTAGCGGCTATCAGAGAGGGGTAAGAAAGACCTATTCAGAACCAACCTGATGCTACCATCAAACAAACCCATCCTGGTGTTTCCCCCTCGAGACCAAACGAGGAAGTCAACCGAGGAACTCACACAGTTGGCAGTTTTATTTATTCGGTTATCGTTGCAGCAATTACTAGTCATGTATAGATAGTCATCCTGATAAAATAAGCAGTGGGCACTTTTAGTTGATCATTCCGTTGTAGTGGCAACACTTACTAGTCAGATACAATTAGCATGAGATAACCCAAAAACCCAGCAGTTGTTGGTACTTTTATTTAGCCATTCCGTTGTAGTTGCAATACTTACTAGTCAGATACAATTGTCGCAAGCGACAACCCAAGCAAGCAATTGTTGGCAGTTTTATTTAGCCATTCCATTATAGTGAAGCTGATTACTAGTCATTATAGAGTCAAATTTATAGGACTACTTTAGTTATAGTTGTCTATGATCGAGATACTGTGCTCCAAGTCGTCCATAACCGCGGACACGGCTTTCAGAAAGTTTTACCCTGCAGGGGTGCACAAATAGCAACACACACTCGATCAACCTCGGAAAAACCAAATCAAAACCCAACGAGGCCTTCACGACAAAGCAATCACAGGATTCAGAAATATTTCAGGGGGCCACCCCTTCAAGTAGACCCACAACGAAGCCGGCCGGCTCCGAGACGGACAAAAGGTTGTGGGGACGGCTGTAAACGACTGGGAACCCAAAACTGGGCTTGTAGATACCGCCGAATCGTGCCACGATCCTAAACAGTACAGGTGCTCCTCGCACAATATTAAATAAAGCAGTAAAGCATGGCATAAGTACAGGATAGTAAATAAAACCTCAAACTAGTTTGTGGCCCCAAGAAATAAGACTGAATCAAGCTCTGGCTCAGGGGGGTCCCATAATCCTCCCAGATGTGGATAGCGCGAATATTCAAGGAACAGGTATCAAGTACTCGGGGTCCTACGGGACACAAGTGGACGGTTAACAACCAAATAACATCTATTGCCCACCTGTGCCTCTGCTTACTTACTTCAATTTTAGTTGTTAAACAGTAATTAAAGTGAACGATAATTAAAGCCATGAACATCTCCAACATTAAGCATGCGGCAACACTCCAACAACTGTGGTACATGGCGACACGCAACAGCACTTGAGCAAGCGACTACGACGCGCAAGTCCAACTATCTACCAAACAACAGGTAATAGGGGTGTCCAAGGCAATATAAGGCTGCAAGGGATATCACGGGTACGAAAACTAGAGCATCGCAACACAGATAGCAATTAGATCAACAGGAGGGAATAAATACTATAAAAGTAAGATAAGTAGAAAGGGGGAGATGCTCGCCTGAAAACATTGTCGAAGGTTCAACCGAAGATCGGGGCGAAGCTCACATCAACTCAACGGCCTTATCCGCGAAGAAGCAAAACACTAGAATAAACACCGGATGCAATATTTAATACTACGGCAAAAGATCGGCATGATGCATGTATGATGTATGGCATGGCAAAGGTGCAATGCAATTAGATCATATTAAGCGGAACCGGGGGTCCCGACAATTATTTAAACGGCTCAAGTTATTTATCTACCCCGCAAATTAAATGTTGTAATAACAAGGCAAGATAAGTTACCGGTTCGCTACACACATTTAAATGGGGCCAATATTAGGCTAGATTTGCCCGCATATGGACCCCATATTTAATTATGAGGTGAATCGGCACAAGGCCCCCAAACCACACAATTATGCATGCGAGTATGACAATTTAATGTGCATCAATTTTTTATTACATTTATAAATTAGGGCTCGAAAAAAGGGGTCACACATTAGGGTTCGGCGATCTTGGGGTTCCGGGGTTCGGGGTTCGACGGGAATCAGGTGCGGATCAGGGCTACTGGGTCCGAGATGAAGAGCTACGCCAAGCGCCCTACGGTTCCATGTCGACGGTCATGGCGTTCGGGATGAAGTACTTGTCGCACCGGGGGGGCTCGGTGTCCTCGGATCCTATTGAAGAACTTGGCGGGTCGGTTCGGTCTTCGGGGGCCGGGTTCGACGAGATTCGGTCTTGGCATCCGTGAAGGAGAACATGAAGTCGATACCGGGGTTCGCACTTTGGTTCCGGGATGGCGAACTTGTAGTTTCGAGGGGTTTCTCCGAGTCCGTGATGCGTCCGTGTGGTAGATCTTGGGGGTACCGGTGTCATCAGGTTCCATCTTGCACATTGGTCGTCGAAACACGCAGCAATGCAGATCTTGGCGACAAAAGGGCATCGGGGCTCGAGAGGGGACCATCGGTCGCGCGTGGGCTGGGCGCAAGCGACAGAGGGAGGGTGGCAAGCCGCACGGGACGCTCGCAGGCGGTAGAGCGCGTGCAGCCAGGGAGGCACCGGGGTCGAGGGCGCAACTATGACCTGCAGAAGGGAACGTTGAGCATGCGCGGGCACAGAGGAAAACAATTGCCGCTTGGGCGCAGCAAAGGGGCGATAGCACAGGAGGCAAGGATACGGGGCCCGCAGGCGAACAAGGGAGCATGCTCCCGAACGCCATGGCGGAAGGAGGTCGCGGCGCCGCGGACGGCGGTGACAGGGCCGAGCGGAGCCGGGGTCGAGGAGGAAGGGCCCGGCCCTGGCGGTGGCCGGCAAGAGGAGAGGAGAGGCGGAGGAGGAGGCGGGCGTACTGCGTCTGGCCGGTGAGGGAGGAGCCCGCAGCGGCAGGGAGGAGGGGGCTCGATGGCGAGGTGAAGACGCGCAGGGCGGAGGCGGGCGTCGGAGCACGGGGTCGGGCGGCTGCGCCTGGAGGAGCGGAGGCGGGCCGGTGTCGGGTGGAGTCCCGGCGACGGGGAGGTGGCTGCGACGGATGGGAGGGAGGGGAGAGGCGTTGGGGGGACGGGGTCCGCGGGGGTGGGATGGCGAGGAGGGGGAGGCGCGGAGGCACGGGCGCGTCGGGGAGGGTCGCCGGCGGCGGTGAGGGAGCGGGAGCGGCGATGGGGAGGGAAGAGAGGCAGAGAGGAGGGAGGTGGGGGAGAGGGCCACGCGGGGGAGGAAGAGAGAGACGCGCTGGTGGGAAGAGGTAGGTGGGGCCGTGGGAGGAGGCAGCTCAGGCTGACGTGGTCACGGAGACGAGGAAGAAGGCGAGCGGCGCGAGGAGGAGGGAGGGAAGCGGGGTCGGTGGAGAGAGAAGGAGGTGGGCGCGCGGCCGAGTGTGGGACCAGGGTGGGGCCGGGGCCAGCTGGTAGGAGGAGTGGGCTGGGTCGGTTGGGGTGAGGGACAGTGGGGCAGAGAAGGAGTAGGTAGGTGGGTGGGGTCGGGGGCGGGTCCAGGGAAGTTGGGAGGGAGGGTCGTGGGGGAGGTGGGCGCCTGCCGAGTGTGGGACTGTGGTGGGCAAGACGGGTAGGAGGGGAGTGGGCTGGGGTCGGTTGGGGTGAGGGACAGGCAGGTGGGCCAGAGAAGGAGTGGGGTAGGTGGTGGGGTCGGCCAGGTGGGGCGGGTCCAGGGGAAGTTGGGAGGGAGTGGGTCGGTGTGGGGAGGTGGGCCGCTGGGTGTGTGTGTGGCGTGGGGCTAGGGTGTAAGAGAGAGGGGTGGATGGGACTGGGGTGAGAGAAGGAGTGGAGGGAAAATAAGAGGATTGGTGAGGTGGCAAGGTGGGTAGGGATTGGGGGAGAGGGTGAGATGGCAAGCTGTGAGTGGTGGGTAGATTAGGACTAGGTAGTTTTAGGAATTCGGGTGGGCTGGTTAGATATTTTAGTCTAGGGTTTTCTTTTATTTAAGAATAACTTTTGTAAATAGTTTTAGACAAATAAAAGACCGAATGCACCGATGTTTTAATTTGAAATAAGACGGGGGCTACTTAGAAAACAAAACTAGGCGTTTCGAAAATAGTTTCAGACAAACAATGCATGATGATTACGATGCAATGCACAAAAACAACGCGATTTTCTAGTAGTGGTTTTGCGGGATGCCACAGAGTACATGCTCACTAACGGAGCTGTGCTCTTCCATCATGCAGCTAAAGAACTTTTTGAAGCTGCCAGTTTTACAACAAAGATGTGTGTCGAAAATCATTTTCAACTCACCCATTGTATCAAAAGCATTGCCATTTTCGAAACGCTTTCGAAGTTCCGGCTCTAGCCCATACAATATGCCGCAATGAACTAAGTTGTGGTCCTCCTGACGAGTCTGATAGACATTCTTCTCCTCGTCAGGGGCATCATCAAAAGGTGGGGGGACTAACGGCGCTTCTAGCACATATTGCTTTTGTGCAGAGAGGAGAATCCTCAAATTCATGGCCCATTCGGTAAAGTTGCTACCGTCGCTGCAAGTTTCTCTTTCTCCATGAACACATTGAAATTAAAAGCAGGTGGTGCCATCTACAGCAGAATTTGTAAAGTTTAGACTAAGTGTATGATAGATTGAGTTCAACTAATCCATATTACGAATGAACTCCCACTCAAAAACGACATCCCTCGTGCCTTTTTGGTGATTACATGAACCAAATCCACTACACCAAGTCCGATCATCACGTGAGTCGGTGTAGCTTCAAAGGCGAGCATCAAATGGGCATCATATCTACTATATGACTCATGCTTAACCTTTCGGTCCGTGTTTCGAGGCCATGTCTGTACATGCTAGGCTCGCCAAGTTAGAACCTTAGTATTCGCGTGTGTAACTATTTTACACCCGAAATATGGTCGTGGATCCAAGAACACCCGATCATCACGTGATGTCTTGGAGGGACGAAAACATAATCGGTGCATACTAAAGGAAGAACACATTCTTATCTTGATATTTAAAAGAGGGATCATCTTATTATGCTAACAAAGCGCTAAACAAGCAATATAGGATGCAATCAAACATCACATGTTTATTAGTAAAATGATATGGTTCCTGCATATGATCTCTATCATGTGCACCGTGGTATGATCACTATCATACCTATATGTGTAAGTCCAAGGTCTATGGAGATTACACGTTATGTATGTTGTAAGAGTATCATCTCATACTTCTACTTACAACATCACCATATCATAACACTAGCCCAACAACAATCTAAACTAGACGCCTCTAATTTATCCATTGCAAGTTTAACGTGGCTTAGGGCTTTCAAGATAGAACCGTTCTTACCTACGAACATGAACCACAACGAGGATAACCAAATTGTTGACAACTCGCTTGCAAAATAGATATTGACTATAGTAGGAGAGACAGACACCCGCTAGCCACTTATGCAAACTAGTTGCATGTCAAGCGTGGAACAGGTGTAACACCCTCAGAATCGGACCTATGCAAGTTTGAGCAAAATTCGCCAAACCCGCATAGAAACGATTCAAAGGTGCCCACCAGGCACTTTCGTGCGGGTGGAAACGAAGTAATAACATTACACAACAGTCCTCGATGGGACCCACGTAAGATATATATATAACGACTCAAAGAGTCAAGAATACGAATATAATATACAAAGATCCAAATCACCTTGAAAACGAGAGCGTCAGCTACGGACAAGATGCAAATGGGGCTAAGAGCCTCAAGAATAACCAATGGCGCCCATAACCGCCTGGCCAAGCCGGAAGGGTAACCTCGCTAACGACATCGATCTCAAACCGCTTAAACAAAAAGGGCGCCGACAAAGGGCAAAGGAAAAGAAGGAGCGCCGATCGAGGCGGCCAAGACACGAGGCTAGAATTCGCGGTCCTCGCCACATAGGTATGGTGGATCAAGCGGCAGCAAAGATACACTAAACAACCTATAGAGACTCGATACCATCGGTTATCAGAGAGGGATGAGAATGACCTATCCGGATCCAACCTGAAGCTAACACCAAACAAACCCATCCTGGTGTTTCCCCCTCGATACCAAACGAGGAAGTCAACCGAGGAACTCACACCGTTGGCAGTTTTATTTATTCAGTTATCGTTGCAGCAATTACTAGTCAGGTATAGATAATCGTCCTGATAAAATAAGCAGTGGGCCATTTTAGTTAATCATTCCGTTATAGTTGCAGCACTTACTAATCAGATACAATTAGCATGAGATAACCCCAAAACCCAGCAGTTGTTGGTACTTTTATTCAGCCATTCCGTTATCGTTGCCATACTTACTAGTCAGGTACAATGGTCGCAAGCGACACTCCAAACAAGCAATTGTGGGCAGTATTATTTAGCCATTCCATTATAGTGAAGCTGATTACTAGTCTTTATAAAGTCAAATTTATAGCATTAATCTTTAGTTATGCTTGTCTATGGTCGAGATACTGTGCTCCAAGTCGTCCATATCCGCGGACACGGCTTTCAGAAAGTTTTACCCGGCCGGGGTGCACCAATAGCAACACACGCTCGATCAACCTCGGAAAAACCAAATCAAAACCCAACGAGGCTTTCACGACTAAGCAATCATAGGATTCAGAATTATTTCAGGGGGCCACCCCATTGAGTAGACCCGCAACGGAGTAAGCAAGCTCCGAGACGGACTCAAGGTTTGCGTCAATGGTCAGAAACGATCGGGAACCCGAAAGTGTGGCTGGGCTTGTCGATACCGCGAAAACATTCCGCTTACCTAAACAGTACAGTGTGCTCCTCGCACAAACGTAAATACAGAAGTAGCATGGCATAAGTACAGGATAGTAAATAAAACCTCAAACTAGTTTGTGGCCCCAAGAAATAAGACTGAATTAAGCTCGTGGGGTCCCATATACCTCCCGGATGTGGATAGCGCGATAAATCAAGGAACAGGTATCAAGTACTCGGGGTCCTACGGGACACAAGTGGGCGTTCGGAAACCAAATATTTTCTATCACCCACCGATGCCTCTTCTTACTTCAATTTTAGTTGTTAAACAGGAATTAAAGTGAACGGTAAGTAAAGCTATGATCATCTCCAACATCAACATGCGGCAATACATCAACAATCGTGGCAATCGAACGACACGCACAAGACTTGAGCAAGCGACTACGACGCGCAAGTCCAACTATCTACCAAACAATAGGTAATAGGATGTGTCCAAGGCAATATAGGGCTGCACGGTATATCACAGGTACGGAAACTAAAGCATCGCAACATAGATAGCAAAAGATCAACAGGAGGGAATAAATACTATAAAAGTAAGATAGGTAGAAAGGGGGAGATGCTCGCCTGAAAACATTGTCGAAGGCTCAACCCAAGATCGGGGCGAAGCTCACATCAACTCAACGGCCTTATCCGCGAAGAAGCAAAACACTAGAAGAAACACCGGATGCAATATTTAATACTACGGCAAAAGATCGGCATGATGCATGCATGATGTATGACATGGCAAAGGTGCGATGCAATTAGGTCGTATTAAGCGGAACCGAGGTCCCGACAATTAATTAAACGGTTCAAGTTATTTAGTTGTCCCACAATTTGATTGTTGCCTTATCAAGGTAAAATAAGTTACCGGTTCGCTACACAAATTTAAATGGGGCCAATATGAGACTAGATTTGCCCGCATATGGGCCCCATATCTAATTATATGGTGAATCGGCATAAGGTCCCCAAACCATATGAATGTTTGCATGCAAGTATGACAAGTTAATATGCAACAATTTGTTATTACCTTTATAAAATAGGGCTCGAGAAAAAGGGGTCACACACGTTAGGGTTCGACGATCTTGGGGTTCCGGGGTTCGGGGTCGGGTCTCGGGGTCCAGGGTTCGACGGAAACGTTCTCGGATAACAGAGGTAGGTCTTGGCGTTCCGCGAGGAAGCAGGACTTGGGTCGGTGTCGATTCGGATTCTTCCGGTCGACGCCGTTCTTGTTGTCGCTGGTCTTGTCGGGTCCCACGGGTCGGTCTTTGCCGTAGGGTCTTATGCCGCCCGCCATCAAGACGGTCTTGGCATTAAGGATGAAGTACTTGTCGTACCGGCGGCGATCTTGGCGGTCATCGGGTCCGGGAGCGGTTCTCGGCAAACTGATCGATTCCATGTCGGAGTACTCGGTTCTTGGCGTCCGAGGGAACTGCTTGGCGTTGCGTCGGGTACGGGATCGGTCTTCGGAGCACGCGGATGCTTGACGTGGTTCATCGGCCCGGAGATCTTGTCGCATCCTCGGGTTCAATTGTCGATGTCGAACTTGGACTTAGCAGCGCGTGTTCGGGTGGTTTTAACGGGGTACTAGTCCGGCTTGCAGCTCTTGTTCACCGGAAGGTTTGTGTGCCGATTTACCAACTTGCAGTACCATGTATGCAGCACACGACACCCACTCGAACAACGGAGCGGCATTGTGGACGGCTCGACGCGCCGCCGGCTCGGGACGACGGCACAGCGGGACCACCGGTGATGGGACACGGGGGTTCAGCTCGAGGACGGGGCCGGCCAGCAGCGGCGACGTCGATGAGGGCGTGGACATGGAGGTCGAGGCTCTTCGTCATGGAAGACGCGGGCGAAGCGGCGCTGAATGGGCGGGCGCCGGATGGACGGTAGCCGCGAGGGGAAGAGGCAGCGAGGACGGCACCGGGGAGGGGCCGCGGCGGTGGTTGGAGGACAGGCGGTGGAAGGACGCGACGCCGGCGCCGGGGAAGAAGGCGGGGCCGAGGAGCTCGCGGGGCCCGACGGCGCTGGAGGGGGCTGCAGCGCGTGCAGAGAGGAGAGGGCGCGGAGGAGCCGGGCGTTGGGCGGACGAGCAGCGCGGCGGGAGGACCGAGGAGGCGCGCGGCCGAGAGGTGCAAAAGGGCGGAGGAGGTTGGTGCGCAGGAGGGAGGTGGAGCGGCGAGCATGGGAGAGGATGGGAGCGGCGGAGGAGGCGGCTCGGGAGGTGAGGCGAGCTGAGGAGGGGGAGGCCATGGAGAGGAGGAGAGCGGTGGGCACGCGCGCTGCCGGGACGGGAGGGTGGCGGCGGCCGACGGAGGCCGGGCGGGAGCCGGGCGCTGAGAGCGGGGCGCTGGACTCGCACGGAGGCGGCTTGACCAAGGGGCGGCGAGAGGGGGAGGAGATGGCCGGAGGTTGGCGAGAGGCGGGGGCCGCGCCGAGCGGAGGGGAAGTTGCGTGGGGAGGGAGGAGCGTGGGGACGGGGCGCTGCGGGGTCGCGTGCGTGCGCGTGGGGTGCGTGTGTGGGGAGGCTGGGGCTGCCGGGTGGGGGCCACGCGGGGGCTGGGAGAGGCGCGGGCGTGCGTGTGTGTAGCGCGTTGGGTGTGGGGCCCAGGCGGTGGTGGGATGGCCGTGGTGTGTGTGTGGGGGGTGAGAGGGTTGCCTAGGTGGCAGCATGTGAGTGGTGGAGGGAGGGAGAGAGGTGAGGTGTCGAGAGGGGGTTGGTTGGGGTGAGGTGGAGAGGGGCTGGGTAGAATAGGTTGGGTAGGTTTAGGAATAAGGGGTGGACCGATTATAATTCCTGGGGTGGTCGTTCGGGTCATTCGGCCCGTTCGACTGCCCCGCTGAAAATAATTAAATCTTTTATTTGTTTTAAACGGGCCATGTGCAAACCGATAGCGGCCAAAACAAAAATATTCCGGGGACCCGGTTTTGGTGTTTGAATGAAGGTGGGGCGTCTTGGAAAACAAAACGGGCGTTGCGGAAAAATAGTTTGATGCAAACAATGCATGATGATGACGATGCAATGCACAAATTCAACGCGATTTTCTAGTAGTGGTTTTGCGGGATGCCACAATTCGACACCACTAACAAGGGATCTCGCCCTCGAGATCCGCCTCATGGTACCGGAAGGAAGGTCGGCGATCTGCGTCTTCTCGCTTCGTGTAGATCCTCGCGACACCACTAACAAGAGGTTGTTGTCCGTGATTGTCGAGAGAACACTCCGGTAACGAAAAGGTCGAAGGCAGAGGTATCAACAAATAAAGCCACCTCTAACTTCGATGGAAAGAGGGAACCGATGCATTCTCATCAACTTCAATGTACAAAGCGAATAGAAAGGGTAGTCGGCATGGGGGCCAATCCATCACGCACCCAAACTATTACTCTGCACAATCAGTAGAAGAGCGTGCAACCATTCTCGGAATCAGACTGAAGATCTCGACAAGCGAGGTTCAGAACAAAGGAGGGACGCAGACTCTGCATCGGATCTGGCGTAGATGAAGTCGTCGCGTCGGAGGACACTGGAAGGCACATCAAGGAACAAAGATGGTAACACCGTAGGCGGATTCCTCAGGCAGCTTGAACACCGGATGATAGATCACCGTTATCAGAGGAGGAAGCGAAACCCTGAAGGTACGACGGAAACCCAACCACGAGAATTCCTGGACTCGAAGAGAGAGAAGAGAGCGGATTCAAAACACGTAGGGGTAAGAGGAGAATAGCAGAGGGGTAAGAAGCAAAATCAGACCTAATCAGAACTATCCAACCGATTTTTCGAAAATAGTTTTGACACTCTACTTCGGCCGTTAGCTAGGTTATCCTACAGGCTGGACTTGTGGGGTATCGCAACTGCTGAGCTCTAATACCACTCTGTAACACCCTCAGAATCGGACCTATGCAAGTTTGAGCAAAATTCGCCAAACCCGCATAGAAACGATTCAAAGGTGCCCACCAGGCACTTTCGTGCGGGTGGAAATGAAGTAATAACATTACACAACAGTCCTCGATGGGACCCACGTAATATATATAACATGACTCAAAGAGTCAAGAATACGATATAATATACAAAGATCCAAATCACCTTGAAAACGATAGAGCCCGCCTACGGACAAGATGCAAATGGGGCTAAGAGCCTCAAGAATAACCAATGGCGCCCATAACCTGCCTGTGCCAAGCCAAGGGTAACCCCGCTAACGACGCCGATCTCAAACCTGCTTAAACAAAAGGGCACCGACAAGGGCAAAGGAAAAAGAAGGAGCGCCGATCGAGGCCAAGACACGGCGAGGCTAGAATTCGGCAGTCCTCGCCTACATAGGTATGGTGGACTGAAGCGGCAGCGGCAGCATACACTAAACAACCTATAGAGACTCGATACCACTGGCGGTTATCAGAGAGGGATGAGAATGACCTATCCGGATCCAACCTGAAGCTAACACCAAACAAACCCATCCTGGTGTTTCCCCCTCGATACCAAACGAGGAAGTCAACCGAGGAACTCACACCGTTGGCAGTTTTATTTATTCAGTTATCGTTGCAGCAATTACTAGTCAGGTATAGATAATCGTCCTGATAAAATAAGCAGTGGGCCATTTTAGTTAATCATTCCGTTATAGTTGCAGCACTTACTAATCAGATACAATTAGCATGAGATAACCCCAAAACCCAGCAGTTGTTGGTACTTTTATTCAGCCATTCCGTTATCGCTGCCATACTTACTAGTCAGTACAATGGTCGCAAGCGACACTCAAACAAGCAATTGTGGGCGTATTATTTAGCCATTCCATTATAGTGAAGCTGATTACTAGTCTTTATAAAGTCAAATTTATAGCATTAATCTTTAGTTATGCTTGTCTATGGTCGAGATACTGTGCTCCAAGTCGTCCATATCCGCGGACACGGCTTCGTAAAGTTTTACCCGCCGGGTGCACCAATAGCAACACACGCCGATCAACCTCGGAAAAACCAAATCAAAACCCAACGAGGCTTTCACGACTAAGCAATCACAGGATTCAGAATTATTTCAGGGGGCCACCCCATTGAGTAGACCCGCAACGGAGTAAGCAAGCTCCGAGACGGACTCAAGGTTTGCGCCAATGGTCAGAAACGATCGGGAACCCGGAAGTGTGGCTGGCTTGTCGATACCACAAAACATTCCGCTTACCTAAATAAAGAGACAAAGTGCTCTCGCACAAACGTAAATACGTAAGTAGCATGGCATAAGTACAGATAGTAAATAAAACCTCAAACTAGTTTGTGGCCCCAAGAAATAAGACCAATTAAGCTCGCTCAGGGGGTCCCATATACCTCCCGGATGTGGATAGCGATAAATCAAGGAACAGTATCAAGTACTGGGTCCCACGGGACACAAGTGGGCGCTCGAAACCAAATATTTTCTATCACCCACCGATGCCTCTTCTTACTTCAATTTTAGTTGTTAAACAGAATTAAAGTGAACGTAAGTAAAGCTATGATCATCTCCAACATCAACATGCGGCAATACATCAACAATCGTGGCACGAACGACACGCAACAAAGACTTGAGCAAGCGATCACGACGCCGCAAGTCCAACTATCTACCAAACAATGTAATAGGATGTGTCCAAGGCAATATAGGGCTGCACGGTATATCACAGTACGGAAACTAAAGCATCGCAACACGTATAGCAAAAGATCAACAGGAGGGAATAAATACTATAAAAGTAAGATAGGTAGAAAGGGGAGATGCTCGAAAACATTGTCAAGGCTCAACCCAAGATCGGGCGAAGCTCACATCAACTCAACGGCCTTATCCCAAGAAGCAAAACACTAGAAGAAACACGGATGCAATATTTAATACTACGGCAAAAGATCGGCATGATGCATGCATGATGTATGACATGGCAAAGAAAGCGATGCAATTAGGTCGTATTAAGCGAACCGAGGTCCCGACAATTAATTAAACGGTTCAAGTTATTTAGTTGTCCCACAATTTGATTGTTGCCTTATCAAGGTAAAATAAGTTACCGGTTCACATACAAATTTAAATGGGGCCAATATGAGACTAGATTTGCCCGCATATGGGCCCCATATCTAATTATATGGTGAATCGGCATAAGGTCCCCAAACCATATGAATGTTTGCATGCAAGTATGACAAGTTAATATGCAACAATTTGTTATTACCTTTATAAAATAGGGCTCGAGAAAAAGGGGTCACACACGTTAGGGTTCGATGATCTTGGGGTTCCGGGGTTCGGGGTCGGGTCTCGGGGTCCAGGGTTCGACGGAAACGTTCTCGGATAACAGAGGTAGGTCTTGGCGTTCCGCGAGGAAGCAGGACTTGGGTCGGTGTCGGGGCGCGTCGGATTCTTCCGGGTCGACGCCGTTCTTGTTGTCGCGAAGGTCTTGTCGGGTCCCACGGGGTCGGTCTTGCCGTTGCGAGGGTCTTGTCGGGCCCGCGCCATCAAGACGGTCTTGGCATTAAGGATGAAGTACTTGTCGTACCGGCGGCGATCTTGGCGGTCATCGGGTTCGGGAGCGGTTCTCGGCGAACTGATCGATTCCATGTCGGAGTACTCGGTTCTTGGCGTCCGAGGGAACTGCTTGGCGTTGCGTCGGGTACGGGATCGGTCTTCGGAGCACGCGGATGCTTGACGTGGTTCATCGGCCCGGAGATCTTGTCGCATCCTCGGGTTCAATTGTCGATGTCGAACTTGGACTTAGCAGCGCGTGTTCGGGTGGTTTTAACGGGGTACTAGTCCGGCTTGCAGCTCTTGTTCACCGGAAGGTTTGTGTGCCGATTTACCAACTTGCAGTACCATGTATGCAGCACACGACACCCACTCGAACAACGGAGCAAAGACACATTGTGGACGGCTCAAGGCGACGCTCGGGACGACGGCAATGGGACCACCGTGATGGGACGCGGGTTCAGCTCGAGGACGGGCCGCCAGCCGGGCGACGCCGATGAGGGCGCGGCGGAGGTCGCCGAGACTGGAAGACGCTGGTCAAGGGCGGCGCTGTCATGAGAACGGGCGGCTCACGGATGGACGGTAGCCGGCGAGGGGAAGAGGCAAACAGGACGGCGCCGGAGGGCTGGCCGGCGGTTGAGGACAAAGGGCGGAAGGACGCGACGCCGCGGGAAGAAGGCGGGCCGAGGAGCTCATGGGCCCAATGGCTGGAGGGCTGCAGCTGCAGAGAGAGGGCGGAGGAGCCGGTGGCGGGCCGGAAGCCTTGGGCGCTGGGAGGACCGAGGAGGTGCGGCGGGAGAGGTGCAGCAGGGCGAAGCGAGGTTGGTTGGGCGCGGTGCAGAGGGAGGTGGGAGCGGCGGCGTGGAGAGGATGGGAGCCAGGCGGAGGAGGCGGTTTCTGCGGAGGTGAGGCGAAATGAGGAGAGGGAGGCCGCGAGAGGAGGAGAGCGGCACGCCAAGGCCGCGGCCGGGACGGAGGGTGGCGGCGGTCGACGGAGGGCCGGGCGGAGGAGCGGGCCGGGAGAGGGCGCGGGCGCTGGATCTGCACGGAGGCGGCTTGACATGCAAGGCGAGAGGAGGAGATGGCCGGAGGTTGGCGAGAGGCGGGGGCCGCGCCGAGCGGAGGGGAAGTTGCGTGGGGAGGGAGGAGCGTGGGGACGGGCGCCGCGGGTCTTGGCGTTAAGTGCGTGTGGGGAGGTTGGGCTCGGGTGGGGACCTGCTGGGCTGGGAGAGGCGTGCGTGTGTGTAGCGCGTTGGGTGTGGGGCCCAGGGCGGTTGTGTGCTGGCTGGTGGGATGGCTGTGTGGTGTGTGTTGTGTGTGTGGGGGTGAGAGGGTTGCCTAGGTGGCAGCATGTGAGTGGTGGAGGGAGGGAGAGAGAGGTGAGGTGTCGAGAGGGGGTTGGTTGGGGTGAGGTGGAGAGGGGCTGGGTAGAATAGGTTGGGTAGGTTTAGGAATAAGGGGTGGACCGATTATAATTCCTGGGGTGGTCGTTCGGGTCATTCGGCCCGTTCGACTGCCCCGCTAAAAATAATTAAATCTTTTATTTGTTTTAAACGGGCCGTGTGCAAACCGATAGCGGCCAAAACAAAAATATTCCGGGGACCCGGTTTTGGTGTTTGAATGAAGGTGGGGCGTCTTGGAAAACAAAACGGGCGTTGCGGAAAAATAGTTTGATGCAAACAATGCATGATGATGACGATGCAATGCACAAATTCAACGCGATTTTCTAGTAGTGGTTTTGCGGGATGCCACAACAGGTCTCATGTGCGAGGACATGTAAAGTTTGTCCGGGCCGCTTCATCCCACTATGCCACCAATATCCAAAATTACAACAAAGGAGCAACAACATGATCATCATCGCCGACATACTCATATGTGTACTACCCGTGTAAAGCATCTACGCATAAACTTGGCTCTGATACCACTGTAGGGTTCGCAGCATAGAAAACAAAAAATTTCCTACGATGGGAACTATGTACCAAGATCTATCTACTAGATACAAACAACGGGCGGATGTATATCCGTAGAGAACATACCCTTGAAGACCGACAAAGCTTAACGAGTTCAACTCGTGGTTGATGTAGACGATCTCTTGCCGATCTCAAGATCGAGAGGAAGTCCTAGCGCCGCAAAGCAGCAGCGCATCCGTGCTCGACACACGCATAAGCCACTGGCAACCTCCGCCTCCTCGCTCCAGCGATGCAGCGGAAGCACAACCCTTTCTTGCCGAATAGCCACCGGGAACATGTATCTCGCTAGTCCGAGACCATGGGGAATAAATTCTAGAGGGGGAGAGAGATCCTTCACGAGGAGGTGTGAGAGACAAGTGAGAGGAGGGGCTCCTTTTATAGGAGGAGGGAGAACCACAAGGGGGTGGACGGCGCATGGGGGCTGCCCCCTTGCCCTCCCCTCTTCATGTGGGTGGACACTCCACTCACAAAATTCCTTTAAATTCCCTCCACTCAAATTCCCATTAAATTTCCACCAAATTTAATGCAAACTCTCATTAAATAAAACTCTTTTATTTTATTCATAATTTTTTCAATTACTTTAATGACAAACATTCATAAATAACCCCTTGCTAGAATTCCATCTCACATGCATAACCACTTTATGCAATTTTCACCCGAAAACCTGTTTCGGTATCTAGTGAAATAAATTCCTGCGCTTGTTTATTCTTTCGGCATGAAACATTTGCTCCAACTGGATGCCAGTGTCCCTTAAGTGTGTTACTCTACGGTTCGCGAATATTGCGGACATGATCGCGACCCTTCTCCGATCAATAATCAGTAGCGGGACCTGGAGATCCATACCGACTCCCACACATTCAACGATGACTTTTCCTGTGATCGTCGGAACCTTTTACGCTTGTATCTTAATACCTTTGTTTCACGATATATTACATGTCCGAGATTCGATCATCGGTATCTCCATACCTAGTTTGATCTCGTTACTGACATGCACTCTTTTCTCGTTCCCGTGATATAACATTCTAGTGATCAAATCACTTGCTTGCAAGCTAACCAATGTGATATCACCGAGAGGGACCAGAGCATATCTATCCGTCATCGGGATGAAAAAATTCCACTCTTGATCCATGATTCTCAACATAACACTTTAGTAGCTTTGAAGCCATCTTTATAATCACCCAGTTTACGGAGTGACGTTTGATGTCAACAAGAAACTCTTCTGGTGTTAGTGATTGGCATGATCTCATGGTCTAAGGATTAGGATTACTTCGTAGTTTGTTTATAGAAATATAAACTCAGTGACTTTGATCGTAATGCTATACTTCGGATGAATGTTCATCACACCATTACACTAATGTTGTGATCTCGTTATTAACAACATCCAATGTCTATGATCAGGAAACCGTGATCATCTTGTTAATCAACGAACTAGTTTATGAGAGAGGCATAACTAGGAACTTTCTGTTTGTTTATTAAACACACATGTATTAACGTTTCCGTATTAATACAATTATAGCATGCAAAATAAACATCTATCATATACTTGGAATACACATAATAAACATTTTATTATTGCCTCTCAGGGCATATTCCCTTCAACAAGATCTATACATAAAAGCGCAAAGGAGGAGATACAACCATCTAGCTACTACATGGACCCATAGTCCAAGGTGGAACTACTCACAAACATACCGGAGAGAAGGCCTCCGGGATGATCTCCCCTCCGATAGGGTGTCGGGAAGAACTTCAGATCCCCCCGATCTAGGGACGATGATGGCGGCGGCTACAGACGGTTTCGTGGATTTCTGATCGGGTACTCAGGGTTTCTGTATCGGGGGATTCTTATAGGCGAAGGGGGAGACCGAGGCGGCCGCTAGGGCGGCCAAACCCTAGCCAGGCGCGGGGTAGGGCCCACCCACGCCTAGGGGGGTCTGGCCCCTCTGGCCGGCCCCTCGGGCTCTCCTCTGGACTTCTTGTTCCCCACAAAAAGTTATTGACTTTTTCCTTCGTCCTGTCCAATTCCGAGAATATTTCTTTACTAATTTTCTGAAACAAAAAACAGCAGAAAATAGGCATCTGGCACTGTTGCAACTTGTTAATAGGTTAGTACCAGAAAACATGTAAAAAGCACCTCAAAGTGTGGACAAGTAAAGCAAAGTAGATACTAAACAAGCCTGGAACATAAAAAATTATAGATACGTTTCCAACGTATCACGGTACTTCGGGGCAGGTTCACGGCGATGTCGTCCGCTGCCTCCTGCTTGACGACGACGTCGTCGTCCTCCTCGTTGTCTTCCTTGCTGCCGAGGTCGGCGTCGGAGTGGTTGTGGGCGCCCTCGTCGTCCGAGTTGATGTTGGGGATCTGGTAGACCTCCCCCGGCTGCAGGTCGCGGCGGATGGTGGTGGCGCGTCGCACCTTGTGCTCCCACTCGAAGAACTTGATCCAGTACACCTCAGAGTGGTATCCCCTCTCCTACCGTTGGGTTCGGGGGAGGTTGCTGATCTGGCAGCGAATCTCCTCCGCCAGCCCTCTGCCTGCCTTGGGCGGTGGCGGCACCGGTACGCGATCCCGGTTGAGGTGTCAGCCGGTGGGGAGGGAGACATCCTTGTGCTGGATGCCGCAACCCTCCCTCCACCGGCGCTTGCACTCCCCGATGCGGTAGTACCGCCTGGTGCGGCGTTCCATCGGTGGCGGGTAGTCCCCCACGGGTTGGCTCCAGAACTCCTCTAGCCGCGGCGGAGGCGGCAAGGACGTCCCGAGAAGGAAGGCCGACAGCCGAGAGCGCTGGCTGCTAGAGACAGACGCTTCGTGGTCGTTCTTGCTTCGCTTCAGCCACAACGGAGTCTTAATCGTTTTTGGTGGTGGTGGCGACTAGGTTTTGCGATGACGAGAGGTGAGGAGGATAGCGCCGACGGGCGCAGAGTTAAATAGCCCGGCCGCCCGTGAACGCGCGCAGCTTCCTGCTCCTTCGCCATCAATGCCAGCGCGGGAACACAGGCGGCGGCTAGGTTTTGCGATGGCGAGAGGTGAGAAGGACAGCGCCGACGGGCGTAGGGTTAAATAGCCCGACCGCCCGTGAACACGCGCAGCTTCCCGCTCCTTCGCCATCAATGCCGGCGCGGGAACACAGGCGGCGGCAGCGTGCCGTCTCGTTGCCATTGTTGTGCGCAGGCTGCCGCCGGTCAGCATTCCGCGCAGCGCCTCTGAATCGCTATCGCGGTTGCGTCTGAATCGTTGCCGCTGACCGCATCTGAATCAATGCAGCCGGTAAGCAGTGACTGATGGGTGGGCCAGCGGACGAGTCCGTGCGCGTCCGCGCGTGTTCGAACCAACGCAATTGTTGTCTAGATTAGATGCATAGATAGATCGAGGCGGACACGTCTATCCGGATGGATCGGTCCACTAAAGCGTCGCGCATACCCCACGTGTCCATGCGGACAAGTTCGGACAAGTTTGGACAAGATGCGTTTAGACCGTAGAGATGCCCTTAGCTGTTAATTAAAATTTCCTTAACACCGCGGATAGTATTGATCTATCCAACCTATCCAATTATTTTGATCGGGATCGTGCGCGTACACGCATGGATTTTGTCGAGCAGTGCACACTCTTGACGAGGCGCACACAACAGGTCCGGGAGGGCACGTCACTGGCAGCCCACCGAAACAGAGCGAGCACATTAAAAGCCCATACCATCATAGGCTATGCAAACATGGTCTCTGCTCTTTTCCAAACGAAAAAGACGGTCTCCATCCATCGCCCCACCCCCACGTATGAAAGGCCCCCAGCGGAAATCCCATGTCAGTCCGTGGACACATCATTTTGTAAAACGTCGTCCGAAGGCGTAGCATTGCTGAAGGGCCAGGCCAGTACTTAAGGGCCGGCCGCAGGTGCAGGCTGGCAGACCTCCTGTCATGTCGGCCCCAACGATCTCCATCTTCGTTGTCGGCCTAGCCATCTCGGCAGTTTTGCTGGAATGTTCCTCTATGGGCTATGGCGTCCGTGAACGGTTCTCCATTCTCAGCGGCAGGATCGGCCCGGCCCGGGAGTACCTGGTCGACCGAAGGAAAACTCGTGCTAACCGTAGGGACCGCCATGCATGACGATGCGTAGATGCAGTGGCGCGACGGCCGGGCCGCCGGGGGAGACGTAGGGCAGCTACCCAGCGGCATTGTCAGACGACGGGGGGAGCAGGTCGTACGTCCACACATGATGGTTAGCAGATCGTAGTATTTGTAGACTGTAGACGCGGTGGCGGCCATGGATGGATAACTCATGTATTCATTCATCCTTCGGGACCTTCCCGGCCGGTCCCCGGCTACCTCGACGCGGTGGCCTTGGCTGTGCGCGCCAATCATGCCGCTGCGTTGCTTAACCCCACGCCCGTACATGCTGGGACGAACCATGACGCAATGCGCTACAGCAGCCGCTGGCCCAGAAATTATAAATATGCTTGGCCGGTTGGCCATAGGAACGAATTGTGTTATGTATGTATCTCTTCAGCGGAATGCAGTAGTCCAACTGGTGCGGATGCGTTTATCCACGCACGAACCACGGGACCAGGATTAATTAAACTGGCCCATGGATCCGTCACTTCGTCCATACCAATTTTGACAAGAATAGCACTCCCACTAGACTAGTACACTAATAGTTTCTACACCAAAGTAGTTCGATCTTGTAATTGATAGAGTCGGCCAACGTCCAATCCGAGTGTCAGATCGAGATAGTGGATGGACAACTGCTCCGTCCACGCGAATAAGAACACACAGGCGTACGGTGACGAGGAAGAAAAGAAAAGACCACCTCCTCCGTGGCTCCGCTCGTTCGGTCACTGTTGTTAGGATTAGACGTGTGTGATAAACAGACAAAGTGCTTCCCCTGGTTCGTGTAGCATGGGCAGCCCTACTTCCATTTGTATGGACCTGCTTGTAATTCTGATGCTGTAAACATGGATTTCATGCATGCCAGAGTGCCTGCCACATTCTGAAAGTTCTCTGTTCTCTCTAATAATTAACACACCGTGTGCCTGCCATACTCTGAATGTTCTGTTTACCAACTGTGTGCCTGTATCGAGCATACATACATACTGGTCCGCTACAGTGCCATTCAAAAATCAATCATAAGACGTGCTGACAAGACATGCATGCTACTACCAATACCATAGTGTGCCATCAGCCCATCACACATGGCTACCGATGACCGTCGTGTGTCATCAGTCCTTTTAACGGCAGAAACTCCATGCATCAAAGACCAGATGACCATATGCACTTGGCACATGTTCTTGGATCGGAGGCGACGCATATAGTATTTTTGCCAAATCTGTCCAAATCTGTTAATTTCAACCAAGTCTGACCTTTTCATGAAACTAATTCGAAATCTGACCCCTGGGGTCGGCGCCATTTTAAATGGCGCCGAAGTTGTGCAGTTTGGCGCCAAGTCGCAGCAGCCTGGAAGCACGTTGATATGGTGCCGGTTATGCGATTCGGTAGCCAAGTGCGAATAACCCCTCGCCATATCAAATGGCCACAACCTCCGGCTTGCTTCCAGCCGCGACTTGGCGCCATTTAAATTAACTTGAATGCGCCGATTTCAAATTAGTTTCGTAAAAGGGTCAGATGTGGAATTAGTTTCGCCAAAAGGTCAGATTTGGCAAAAAATACACGCATATACGACACACGCTCCCGGCACATGGCAAAATGCTTCCCTCTCGTGCGTGCAGGTAGGTAGTAGTAGTAGTAGATTTCTTCTTGTCTCTCCCACACGTCAGCAGGAGATACATGGTCCAGGAAGGCAGGAATGACGTCGCGCCCATGCAGCTGATTGCTGCGCGCGTTCTGCGGCGCCTGCGTTCTGCCGCCGGGCTCGCAGCGTAAAGGACGGGAATAGCTGCGTTTTTTGGAGGTTTCCGTCAGGTGGTCCGTCTGATCGAAGCGCATCATGTATGCAGTGTCCGAATTGAAGGCAGCGGCGGATTGATTTAAGATCAAACGATCTGAAAAACGACTACACAAGCTCAATCTTGATGCCTCTCTGGCAGACTTTACGGGAGTGGATTGTACACTACGGGACGCGCACGCCGAGGCAAAAGCGCCCGTCGACATAAGCCAAATGCCGGCGTATGGTCTGTCTGTAGCCTTCTCAAGAAAGATCTTCCACTACGGAAGCAGCCGTTGGCGTATTAAAATGCCGTCGGCGTATGCTACGCCGAGGGCTTTGCCGTCGGCGTAGTGGCCGTCGGCATAGCCTGTCGACCGGTTGCAAAAATATTTTTTTTATTTTTTTTTATTTTTGAAAAATAATAATTATTTTTTTCTTAATTTTTTATTCTCTGAATTGTTTTACTTGTTAATCTCATACTTTGAACATTTTTCACACTAATTATACTTACTATTTGATTAAATTCCAGTCTTAGTCAAACTTCCCAGCAGGTCACCCATCCTAATACTACTTCAGCTTCAGCACGCTTAACTTCCTCGTTCCTTCAGAATCCGTTTTCGCAAAGTAATTCATACATTGGTGTCAATACTATGATATCAATCTTATTAACTCTTATATCATCATGTCACATGTTTGTATTTTTTGAAATTACAAACAATTATTTAAGTAAATATTAATTAATAAGTAAAAATATTATTGAATTCAAATAAAAATATAATAATTTTATTTTTTTATTTTTTATTTAATATAGAATAATTAATATCTTTAAATCTGTAATTCGAAATTAAACAAATAATATGTTTAAACTGATCAGAAAAATGAGAGGAATCCAAATATGATATCCATATCAACTAATCACAAACCCCCGTTTTTGAATTAGCTATTTGGTGGTTGCTTTAGAAAATCCCCTTTTTGCGCTCGGATAATGAAAAATGCCTTTTTGGTGCGATGAAAAAGAAAACTTGCATTGGATATTTGATAAAATAGCATATTGTGAACCTAAAAATGATTTTTGTAAAAAAACATGAGCATCGGATCATGTACCTGTAGTTCATATCTGACCCACTTCCTGCCGATTCGTTTCGGATCCCCCAGTTGGGACATTGTCCATATAAGTTGGTATAGTATTTTTGTAAAATGTGGTGGTAGTATTTTGAATTAGCCATTTGGTGGTTACTTCACAAAACTGTCCGTTTTTTATACTCAGAAAATAGAAAATGGCTTTTTGGTGCGACGAAAAGGAAAACTTCCTCCTGCAACATTGTTTGTCATCCCATGATGCATGTGTATGCATAATATGGACACATTATCACAAACTATGCCTTGATTTTAGCCATAACATTAGTCATTTGACCCGAAAGCCAAGAAACCTCAAATGAGATAGGTCATTTTGTGAAGGGTTTTTTGAGACATAATCAATGTATCAACTTTGCTCTTTTTCCTTATAAATATGTCATATAATATGACACCACGCGAAGGTTTCGCATTGTTTCGATCCTTTTTGATTTTTTATGCCCGTTTTAAACTATCGTCAAACTTTGTCGAACGACGGACATAAAGATTTTTAGCTCGGGGCAGAGCCTCGCTAAACTTTCATTAGATCTTTGATAAAATAGCATATTGTGAACCTAAAAATGATTTTTATAAAAAAACATGAGCATAAGATCATGTACCTGTAGTTCATATCTGACCCACTTCCTATCGATTCGGCAGGAATTTGTCTTTTTCACCAAAGGTGGACGGAAAGGTTTCAGATCCCCCTGTTGGGACATTGTCCATATAAGGTGGTATAGTATTTTTGTAAAATGTGGTGGTAGTATTTTGAATTAGACATTTGGTGGTTGCTTCACAAAACCGTCCGTTTTTTATGCTCGAAAAATAGAAAATGGCTTTTTGGTGCGACGAAAAGGAAAACTTCCTCCTGCAACATTGTTCGCCATCCCATGATGCATGTGTATGCATAATATGGGCACATTATCACAAACTATGCCTTGATTCTAGCCATAACATTGGTCATTTGACCCGAAAGCCGAAAAACCTCGAATGAGATAGGTCATTTTGTGAAGGGTTTTTTGAGACATAATCAATATATCAACTTTGCTATTTTTGCTTATAACTATGTCACATAATATGACACCACGCGAAGGTTTCGTATTGTTTCGATCCTTTTTGAATTTTTTATGCCCGTTTTAAACTATCGTCAAACTTTGTCGAACGACGGACATAAAGATTCTTAGCTCGAGGCCAAGCCTCGCTAAACTTTCATTAGATCTTTGATAAAATAGCATATTGTGAACCTAAAAATGATTTTTGTAAAAAAACATGAGTATCGGATCATGTACCTGTAGTTCATATTCGACTTCCTCACGATTCTACAGAATTTGTATTTTTCACCAAAGGTGGACGGAAAGGTTTCAGATCCCCCTATTGGGACATTGTCCATATAAGGTGGTATAGTATTTTTGTAAAATGTGGTGGTAGTATTTTGAATTAGCCATTTGGTGGTTACTTCACAAAACTGTCCGTTTTTTATACTCAGAAAATAGAAAATGGCTTTTTGGTGCGACGAAAAGGAAAACTTCCTCCTGCAACATTGTTCGCCATCCCATGATGCATGTGTATGCATAATATGGACACATTATCACAAACTATGCCTTGATTTTAGCCATAACATTGGTCATTTGACCCGAAAGCCAAGAAACCTCAAATGAGATAGGTCATTTTGTGAAGGGTTTTTTGAGACATAATCAATGTATCAACTTTGCTCTTTTTCCTTATAAATATGTCATATAATATGACACCACGCGAAGGTTTCGCATTGTTTCGATCCTTTTTGATTTTTTTATGCCCGTTTTAAACTATCGTCAAACTTTGTCGAACGGCGGACATAAAGATTTTTAGCTCGGGGCAGAGCCTCGCTAAACTTTCATTAGATCTTTGATAAAATAGCATATTGTGAACCTAAAAATGATTTTTATAAAAAAACATGAGCATAAGATCATGTACCTGTAGTTCATATCTGACCCACTTCCTATCGATTCGGCAGGAATTTGTCTTTTTCACCAAAGGTGGACGGAAAGGTTTCGGATTCCCCTGTTGGTACATTGTCCATATAAGGTGGTATAGTATTTTTGTAAAATGTGGTGGTAGTATTTTGAATTAGCCATTTGGTGGTTGCTTCACAAAACCGACCGTTTTTTATGCTCGGAAAATGGAAAATGGCTTTTTGGTGCGACGAAAAGGAAAACTTCCTCCTGCAACATTGTTCGCCATCCAATGATGCATGTGTAAGTATAATATGGGCACATTATCACAAACTATGCCTTGATTCTAGTCATAACATTGGTCATTTGACCCGAAAGTCAAGAAACCTCGAATGAGATAGGTCATTTTGTGAAGGTTTCTTTGAGACATAATCAATATACCAAGTTTGATATTTTTTCTTCTAACTATGTCACATAATATAACACCACGCGAAGGTTTCGCATTGTTTTAATCGTTTTTGAATTTTTTATGCCCGTTTTAAACTATATATAATGTTTTATGTTTTATTTAATTTTTATTTATAAATGTGTAATATTTGAGTGTAGATAGATAGGTCTTATTTTTCTGCAAATTTGATATATTATTTGTATTTTTCCGAATTAGAATGATTTAGTTATGATTTTTCAAAATTTAATGAGATAAAATAAAAAATAGCTACGCCGAGGGCAGCCGTCGGCGTATGCTACGCCGAGGGCAGCCGTCGGCGTAGCATAGAATATGCCGAGGACAATTTTACGCCGACGGCTGCTTGGCGGGGCTGGCCTGGACGATGGCTACGCCGACGGCCCCGACGTTTGGCCGTCGGCGTAGCGACCGGCCGTCGGCGTAGCTTCCCATTCCTGTAGTGGTAGCGTCGAAATTCGGTTCGACGTGTAAATTTTATTCCCACCGAGGCTACACACCGAATTTTGCCGCGATGTTTGAACCGCGTTTTTATGGATGAGCACCTCTAAGAGCAACTCTAACATATGCCATGTCACTGAAGGCGTAAAAACGCAAGTTCAGTGCATTGAACTTGTGGTTTTCAGTTTAAAACTTGCCTCAATAGAATAGAAACTGTAAGATCGAACTGAGCGTTTTGAAAATAAGCAAAGGATGCCTTCATGGCAACATTCAGAGAAAGACCGTGAACTAATCATACATAGGATCAACTGGAGGTCTCTGTATACATATCATACATAAAATTAACAGCTGCCACTAACCCTAACACTACGGACCAATCGTAAGACATGCTGACATGCATGCTACTGTACTGCTCCTTCTGTGTTAAATTACTCTGCATGCACACTTACTTAGGTAAGCTAGTACTCTTTTATTTTTTATTCAAAAAAATTCCGTGATTTTTTGAATACACAATACACATCCAATACTATCTATTTCAAAATTCTCAAAAAAAAAATGGATAAAAAATGAGGGAGTACATCCCACCTAGTTAAGCGTACGTGCGGAGTAATTTGAAACAGAGGGAGTATGTAATATGCGTACATGTCTAACTATCCTAAACTACAATAACAACTGTATATGTATAATACCCTAACACCCCCCGCAGTCATAGCGGCTGCGTCGTGAACAACTAGAACGTCGCGGACGGTCAGACTGAAGATAAACCGAAGTAGCATCCAGTAGGCTGACATCTCCCCATAGTAGGAGCGGGAAAATCGCGGACATTGTCACGTTACAGTAGCTTGGACTATAGAGGAAGCAAGGTGGTAACCCTTGTGCCGATGTCGAGGGAGCCGAGAGCGTTGGGCAGTGTCGTGGTCGAGGTAGCCATGCAAGGGGGTCGCCGTGGTCAATGTCGTGGTCAGGGATGCCGGTGTAGAGGTAGCCATGCGAGGGGGTCGCCATGGTCGATGTAGTGGTCAGGGATGTCGGTGTAGAGGTAGCCGCACGTGAGGTCGCATGCGCATAGTGCGCAAGGAGGATTACGTAGATGCGTCGAGGGTCCATGGTGATGGTGCGTGAAAGCTTCGTTGGGAGACCCCAAGAGGAAGGTGTGATGAGCACAGCAGCAAGTTTTTCCTCAGTAAAAACCAAGATTATCGAACCAGTAGGAGAAAGGAGACGACTCAAAGGTGTCGCTAGCAACTTGGAAACCTACACAACACAAACTTAAGACCTTGCCCCAACGAACAATGAGGTTGTCAATCTCACCGGTTTGCTGAAAACAAAGAGTTAACTGTATGGTGTGAAAGGTAATAGTGGTTTGCAGAAAGTACACATTAATAATGGAAGTTGTCTCAATGGTAAAGATTGGACCAGGGTTTAGGGTTTAGGGTTTAGAGTTTCTGTATCGGGGGGGTCTTTATAGACGAAGAGGCGAGGCAGGGGGCGGCCAGGGTGGTCACACCCCCAGGTGCGTCTAGCCCTAGCCCGCGCCACCAGGGGGTGTGGCCCCCTGGTGCCTCCCCTCCGTCTTGTACTCTGGCTCCGTGTTCCCCACGGTAAAATTTTGACTTTGGGTTTTGTCCCATTCAATTCCGAGAATATTGATTTTCTGCCTTTTCTGGAACCAAAAACAGAAGAAAACAGGCAACTAGCACTGTGGCATCTTGTTAATGGGTTAGTCCAGAAAAACATACAAAAACACCTCAAAGTGTAGACAAAGCAAAGCAAAGTAGATACTAAACAAGCATGGAACATAAAAAATTATAGATATGTTCCCGACTGATCACATGGCAGTTTGCCGAGCGTCCGTGAAGTCTTGCTGAGAGTCGATGCAGTCCGAGCCATCAAGGACGAGGTGCATCCATAGTTTTGCCAGAACTAGGCGCACGTCAGGGGCGAACGCACACTCCGGTTTTGCCAGAACCGAGTATGCAAAGAAGAACTCGTCGGTGAGGCGATCGAGAAAGTCATAGAGGGATTGATGCCGAAGAAAACGTTGTCGAAGACGATGAAGACGAGGTGCCGATCCGAGTTTGCCAGACTCTGGAACGCATCGGGGATGAAGGCATTGCCGGTGTTTCTAGTACCAGCTGTGCGAGAGGCAGGGACCATCATGAACTTGTCGCCATGTTAGATAGACTAGTAGAGAAGGCCTCCAGAGCGGATGCAAGGCGTAGAGCGGCGAAGGGAGAGATGCCGATGTTGTCCGCGGTTGTCGGAGTAGAGGAGCAGGTGGTGTAGTCGGGGATGAGGCGATGACGTTGACAACAAAGTTGTTGTGGACGAACACGTAGAGGGCGGCAAAAACAGCGGTGACCTGGGGTGGTCAAGCTGGATGCCTAGAGTGGCAATGGGGTAGTCGATCAGACATGCAACAACTAGAGGTCACCCTGCAGGTTACCTTGTGAAGTGCAGCAGCGGTGCTCGAATTAGGCGAGGAAGAACCCAACGGTGTGACGAAGACCATGCGCAGATGATAGGTCGAAAACGTATCTATAATTTTTGATGTTCCATGCTTGTTTAGTATATACTTTGCTTTGCTTTGTCTACACTTTGAGGTATTTTTATATGTTTTATGGTACTAAACTATTAACAAGATGCCACAGTTCCAGTTGCCTGTTTTCTTCTGTTTTTGGTTCCAAAAGGCAGAAAATCAATATTCTTAGAATGGGACGGGACAAAAGCCAAAGTTAATATTTTACCGTGGGGAACATGGAGCCAGAGTACAAGACGGAGGGGAGACACCAGGGGGCCACACCCCCTGGTGGCGCGGGCTAGGGCTAGACGCACCTGGGGGTTGTGACCACCCTGGCCGCCCCCTGCCTCGCCTCTTCGTCTATAAAGACCCCCCGATACAGAAACCCTAAGTACCCGATCAGTATTCCACAAAACCGACTATAGCCGCTGCCACCATCGTCCCTAGATTGGGGATCTGAAGCTCTTCCCGGCACCCTACTGGAGGGGAGATTATCCCGGAGGCCTTATTCTTCATCATGCCAGCCTTCGGTATGAAGTGTGAGTAGTTCCACCTTGGACTAGGGTCCATGTAGTAGATAGATGGTTGTATCCTCCTTTGTGCTACCATGTTTAGATCTTGTGAGCTCCGTTCATGATCAAGATCATCTATTAGTAATCATGCATGTTGTGTTTGCAGGAATCCGATGGATATTGAGATTACTATGTATGATTGATTAATGGTTTTGTCTTATTGATTCTATCATGTCTGTCTTGTTTGTGATATTGCATGCTCTCCATTTCTAGTAGCTATCGTGGCCGAGTAGATGCTAGTGACTCCAAGAGGGGGTATTTATGCTCGATAGTGAGTTCATGCCTATATTTAATATAAGGGAAGTGACAAAAATTTCTAAGGTTGTAGATGTGCTGTTGCCACTAGGGAGAAAATAACGGTCTCTTGTTCATGGAACAAGTGGATTGTTTACCTTACACACTTTGCTGAAAGCAGTTATCCGTTGCTTGCAACTTAATACTGGAGGGGGTTCGGATGATAACCTGAAGGTGGATTACTAGTCATAGATGCAGTTTGATGGCGGTCTATGTATATTGCTGTATTGCCCAATCAAATCTCATAGGATCATGAATGTCTAGTATTGCATTGTTATGCCTTACTCAGTCCTGTCAATTGCCCTGCTGTAATTTGTTTACCCAGCATGCCATGTTTGTTTATCTTAAGGAGAACACCTCTAGTGAACTATGGACCCCGGTCCAATCTTTACCATTGATACATCTTCCACTGTTACTGTTTACTTTTTGCAAATCACTATTACCTTCCACACCATATAGTTAACCCTTTTGTTTTCAGCAAACCGGTGAGATTGAAAACCTCACTATTCGTTGGGGCAAAGTCTTGAGTTTGTGTTGTGCAGGTTTCCAAGTTGCTAGCAACACCTTTGAGTCGTTTCCTTCCTCCTACTAGTTCGAAAACCTTGGTTTCTTACTAAGGGAAAACTTGCTGATGTGCTCATCATACCTTCCTCTTGGGGTCTCCCAACGAAGCGTTCGCGCACCATCAAGACGTTTTCTGGCACCATTGTCAGGGAGTTAAAGAAGAAGAAGCTCCCACATCAACAACACGCCATCAAACATATTCTGGCGTTGTTGCCAGGGAGGCTAAGGACGTCTTCACAAGGGGAGCCCTTCACAACCTTTCTCTTTACTTTGTTTTTGTTTTGCTTAGTTTCTTTTTCTTGGTTTTGTTTGCCTATTTTCATCAAAAACTCCAAAAAAATAGTTTATTTTGGTTTGCTTTCTCTTATAAAAAAACAAAAAATTAGTTCCTGCTCTAGTTGCTGCTGCTGTTGGCTTGCTCCACTTTTGCCAAAATGAATTCTGCTGAGGACACCAAGTTGTGTGACTTCACTAGCATAAACAACAATGATTTCCTAAGTACTCCTATTGCTCCACCTGCTCCTGATGCTACCTTTTATGAAATTAAGCCTGCTTTGTTGAATCTTGTGATGAGAGAGAGCAATTTTATGGTGCTAGTTCTAATGATGCTGCTGCCCACTTCAATAACTTTGTTGAACTTTGTGAGATGAAAAAAATATAAGGATGTAGATGGAGATATTATTGAAGGGAATATGCCCGAGAAGCAATAATAAAGTGGTTATTATCGTATTCCTTGTTTATGATAAATGTTTCTTTTACATGCTATAATTGTATTAATACAGAAATGTTAATACATGTGTGTTTAATAAACAAAAAGGAAGTTCCTAGTTATGCCTCTCTTATAAACTAGCTCGTTGATTAACAAGATGATCATAGGTTTCCTGATCATGGACATTGGATGTTGTTAATAACGAGGTCACAACATTAGTGTAATGGTGTGATGAACATTCATCCGAAATATAACATTACGATCAAAGTCATTGAGTTTATATTGCTATAACAACTTACGAAGTGATCCTAATCCTTAGACCATGAGATCATGTCAATCACTAACACCGGAAGAGTTTCTTGATAACATCAAACGTCACACCATAACAAGGTGATTATAAAGATGGATTCAGAACTAATAAAGTGTTATGTTGAGGCCCATGGATCGAGAGTGGAATTTTTTCATCCCGATGACGGATAGATATACTCTGGGCCCTCTCGGTGATATCACATTGGTTAGCTTGCAAGCAAGTGATTTGATCACTAGAATGTTATATCACGGGAACGAGAAAAGAGTGCATGTCAGTAACGAGATCAAACTAGGTATGGAGATACCGATGATCGAATCTCAGACATGTAATATACCGTGAAATAAAGGGATTAATATACTAGCGTAAAAGGTTCCGACGATCACAAGAAAGTCATCGTTGAATGTGTGGGAGTCAGTATGGGTCTCCAGATCCCGCTTCTGATTATTGATCTGAGAGGAGTCTCGATCATGTTCGCATTATTCACGAACCATAGGGTGACACACTTAAGATACACCGACATCCATTTGGAGCAAAAGTTTCATGCCGAAAAAAAAAGGAAAGCGCAGGAATTTATTTCACTAGACACCGAAACTGTTTCGGTTGAAATTGCTGAAATTGGTTCTGCATGTGAAATGGAATACTAGCAAGGGGTTTTATGTGAATGTTTGTTAATTAAAGTAATTAACAAAATTCTGAATAAATAAATAAAAGAGTTTTATTTAAATGAGAGCTTGCATTAAATTTGGTGGAAATTTAATGTATGTGAGTGGATTTTTGAGTGGAGACTTTTTAATGGGAGTGGAGGCTTTTCATTTTGAGTGGGAGCTCCACCCACATGAATGTGGAAGAGGTGGGGGCTGCCCCCATGGCTGGGCGCCATGCCCCTTGGGTGCCCCCCCTCTCCCCTATAAAAGCCCCCCTCTCCTCTCTCTCACTCACACCTCCTCGTGAAGGATCTCTCTCCCCCTCTAGTATTTATCCCCCATGGTCTCGGACTAGCGAGATACATGTTCCCGGTGGCTATTCGGAAAGAAAGAGTTGTGCTTCCGCTGCATCGCTAGAGCGAGGAGGCGGAGGTTGCTCGGTGCCTCGAACGTGTGTGCGAGCACGGATGCGCTGCTGTTTTGCGGCGCTAGGACTTCCTCTCGATCTTGAGATCGGCAAGAGATCATCTACATCAACCACGAGTTTGGACTCGTTAAGATTTGTTGGTCTTCAAGGGTATGTTCTCTACGGATATACATCCGCCCGTTGTTTGTATCTAGTAGATAGATCTTGGTACATAGTTGTTCCCATCGTAAGAATTTTTTTGTTTTCTATGCTGCAAACCCTACAGTGGTATCAGAGCCGGATCTATGCGTAGATACTTTGCACGGGTAGTACACATATGAGTATGTGGGCGATGATGATCATTTTATTGATTCTTAGTTGTACTTTGGATATTGGTGGCATAGTGGGATGAAGCGGCCCAGACAAACTTTACATGTCCTCGCACATGAGACCTGTTCCACGCTTGACATGCAACTAGTTTTGCATAAGTGGCTAGCGGGTGTCTGTCTCTCCTACTATAGTCAATATCAAATTTGCAACGAGTTGTCAACAATTTGGTTATCCTCGTTGTGGTTCATGTTCATAGGTAAGAACGGTTCTATCTACAAAGGCCCTAAGCCACGTAAAATTTGCAATGGATAAATTAGAGGCGTCTAGTTTAGATTGTTGCTGGGCTAGTGTTATGATATGGTGATGTTATAAGTAGAAGTATGAGATGATACTCTTACAACACACATAACGTGTAATCTCCATAGACCTTGGACTTACACATATAGGTATGATAGTGATCATACCACGGTGCACACGATGGAGATCATATGCGGGAACCATATCATTTCACCAATAAACATGTGATGTTTTGATTGCATCTTATATTGCTTGTTTGGCTTTTTATTAGCATAATAAGATGATCCCTCATTTAAATATCAAGATAAGAATGTGTTCTTCCTTTAGTATGCACCGATTATGTTCTCGTCGCTCCAAGACATCACGTGATGATCGGGTGTTTTTGGATCCACGACCATATTTCGGGTGTAAGACAGTTACACACGCGAATACTAAGGTTCTAACTTGGCGAGCCTAGCATGTACAGACATGGCCTCGGAACACGTACCGAAAGGTTAAGCATGAGTCATATGTTTTGATATGATGACCATATGGATGCTCGCCTTTGAAGATATACCGACTCACGTGATGATCGGACTTGGTGTAGTGGATTTGGTTCATGTAATCACCAAGAAGACACGAGTGATGTCGTTTTTGAGTGGGAGTTTATTTCTAATTTGGATTAGTAGAACTCAATTTATAATAAATTAAATCAAATTGAATTTGCATAATTTGTTGTAGTCATTGGCATTCGTTCACCACCTTACGCATAGTTGTAGTTGAGATAATAGAACTATAGAATTCTGGATATATACTTTACGAACTGGTATCCTATTGTGTTGAGTGTCAATCTAAATTTTAAAGTCCTATTGCAAACTTTCAACAAACTCTATTTACTCCGTGAAATTTAATAGTTGGTATTAAATCGAGAGTAACAATTCCAGTTTTAGTATCTTAAGTATCATGTTTGCCTCCACGATTCTTGATTGTTTTAATATCAAGTTTATCTAGGAGCTGAAAGAATTGTTTCAGAAACCATCATGTGTGGAAGATATAACGATATCTGAAACAATGTTTTGGTTGCAATATGATAGAGTATAATATATGTTCTCATATTGGATGAGAATTTACGAAGGTTGGAGATGCTAGACATCCTAATCATCCAAAAAGGTTTTGGAAAGTAATGTTATACTCACGATTCGCCTTTATAAGCTACAATAGCTTGATAATGAAAGTCGTCATGATAAGGATGATTAGAAGATGTATGTAAAGTGTTTACTACACTAAAAGATTACTAAAGAATTGATTTTGAAAGAATACCGATCATTTTGATGATGGTGATCTACTTCAAAGTGCAAGTCCAAAGGTATTATTATTTGAATATACACGCTTTGGACTATGTGTCATGTATATGGCGCCACTTTTGATGTTGATAGATTCTTTTAAAAAGGAAAAGGAAATGCTGAAAGAGAATCTATAAAATATATTTGGCAGAAAAGAAAAGATTGGAAATATCCAATTTAGGTATATGGGTGATATACATGTTATGGTTGTATTCTTTGCTTGTTAAACAATGTGGTTCTTGGGTATTGGATACCGAATTGGTTGGTATGAAATGTCATACAGAACGACGCAATTCATGAACTACAATGGCCTAAGTAACTAGCAAGAGAATATGTGATGATGTTCATCGAAAACAAACAAACCGTTGTTTGTATTTCTCGTTGACATCAAAGCTTGACTTCAAGATTTGTTTCAATAATTGTTATTTAAATCAGGTATTATGAGAACAAAGGTTGTTCAAATAATTACCGTATTCCATATAATATGGATGATTTACAAATCTAGTTGGAGAAATCACATCCATAAAGCCTAATGCTAAAATGTCGCAAGACAAATGATTGAAAGATCACTTATGAAGTGACATCGCTGTTTAAATTATATTGGAAATAAAACATGAAGAAACTCCATTCTCATGGATTTTTGGAGTCTTTGATTTGATCAACTGACGCTTGTGAGACTTTCCTCGGGATAATTAAAAACTTCTTTCAAAGGCCAAAGAAGAATGAACGACTAAAATATTGGAATTTATACATATCGATGTATGTAGTCCATTATTTATAGTCATAAGCGATGGGTTTCAACTTCATATGCTTTCTCCAGAAATTTGAGTGAATATTCACTTAATGAGAAAGAAGTATGAAATATTTGAAAAACGTTTCAAAGACTTTCAAGATGAAGTGGAAAATCATTGTAACAACAAAATAAATGGTTTATGATTTTATCATAAGGGATTTGTTTGAGTTACAAGTGTAACAAGAAAATAAATGAATTATGATTTTATCATAAAGGGATTTATTTGAGTTGCAAGTTTAGCAAAACACCTAGATTTACATATCCCGAAACACCATAGGAATATGGAATGTTTGAGATTTGTAATGAAACCTTGTTTGACATGGTTGGATCAAAGGTGTTATTTATAAAACTACCATTATGTTTTAAAAGATTAAAGCTTTAGAGACTACCGATTTTACACTGAAAAGAGCTCCATCTTGATCCGTTGAAATGACACCATATGAGTTATGGTTTGGGGTAAAACCCAAGTTGTCCTTTCTTAAATTTTGGTATGCTAAACATAAGTAAGATGTTTACAACCAAAGTCGGATGAGCATGTCTTTGTAGGTTATTTCGAATAACAATTGGTTATTCCTCCATAACACCAAGGACAAAAGGGTTTGTCGCTTTAAACGTGAAGTTTCTTGAAAAAGGAATTTTTTAGTAAAAGTTAAGTGGGAGGACAATAGAACTTTGATAAGGTTAACGAACCTTAGCTAAATGTGCTGAGTTGCGCAGCGCCAGAAATCGTTCCTGAGGCTTCCATAATGCTCATAGATTATGTGCCTCAAAGGTTGTGGTCACGGAGATCTAATTTCTTATTGAACCAAGTCGGTCGAATAAACAATCAAATGCTAAGATTTGAGAGTAAATCATTATTGTTTGGAAATGATGAACCGAATACATACAAAGAAGCGATGATGGGCCTTGACTCCGTCAAATGGCTTGAAGCCATAAAATCCGTGATAGTTCCATACACGAGAAATCAAGTTTTGAACTTGGAAGACCCTCCGGAAAGGTGTAAAAAACTATCGGTCGTATTTGGATCTATAAAGAAACAGACATGGATGTTTCACATCTATGAAATAGTCGACATGTCGTAAAGTATTTTACGACAATGTTCAAGGAGTTGACTATGACAAGATTTGATCTTTCATAGCGATATTTAGTCTGGACGGATTAAAGTAGCAACCACTACATATAATTTGTTATATGGTAGATGAATAAACAAAACAAAGTTCTTCTAATAGAATGGTTACCTAGGATGTGTACATGACACGATCCAAAGGGTTTTGTTAATTCAAAGGATGCTAAAAAGGGCATGCAAACTTCAATGGTTGAAGTAAGCATCGCGGAGTTGGAATCTTCACCGTGATGAAAAAGGAGTTTTCATCTGGAGACGATGAAGATGCTTGCATTTGCAAGAAATTAAGTGGGAGCGCTGAGACATATTTCTAATACATTATGTGAAGGACATCTTGTTGATTAGAAATGGTGTATCTTTTATTGACAAAGGTTAAGGATTTCATTTTGATGAAAGACTTAGGCAAAACCCGAATATTTAGCATGAATGTCTATAGTGGATAGACGGTGACGCTAATATGGTTGGGCCAAACGTACATATATGAGATATTGAAGGAGTTCAATATAGAAACGACAAGAAACAGTTCTTGTCGCATGGAAAGGAATTGAATCAAGATTCAAGTGTATCGACACTTGGTAAGTGAAACAAGATTCAAGTGCTTTGACACTTGATGAGTAAAATCACAAGAATGATTTAATCAATCATACCATGATATGTACACATCCAGATATGTCCTATGCTCTAAGTGTTATGAGCATATACCAGAATGAATCATAAAATGATCATTGGACAATAGTAAGGAAATTCTTATGATCTTTTAGAAGAACTAAGAATATATTTGTGTAGAGGTGACAAAACAATTACAAATAGTTCATTGTATAGCGTTACATTGATACTAGTTTTGTCACAAGATACAAATTAAGTTTATCTCAATTTAAACTATGGGTGTCACAATGAAATGGAAAGAAAGTTTCCATGATGGATTTGTATGAATTCCAAAGTTAAGACATTATGACGGATACTACAACAAAAGGCTAAGTATATGACTTCTATAGTAGCAGCAAAGGAGGGAATTTGTGTCAACTAGTTTGTTATCAAACTAAGGTGTGGTTCGCAATGGGCTAACACTAAAGATATATTGTATGACAATAGTATCGACGTGTTTTAACCCCAAGGAACTAAAGGTCTCACCAAAAGACCAAATTTATACATGCCATCTCATTGGAGAATGAGTGATGCGTGAAGACGCAAAGACATGCAAATACACACGGACCTGAAAGTGTCAGATCCGTAGATTATTTAACCACTTGCAGTTGCGTATTTGGAACACCAGAAAGCCATAGGTGTTCAATACACAAAGTTTTCAAACTAGATTATTGTATCTAGTGCAAGTGGGAGACTGAAGGGAATATGCCCGAGAGACAATAATAAAGTGGTTATTATCGTATTCCTTGTTTATGATAAATGTTTATTTTACATGCTATAATTGTATTAATACGGAAACGTTAATACATGTGTGTTGAATAAACAAAAAGGAAGTTCCTAGTTATGCCTCTCTTATAAACTAGCTCATTGATTAACAAGATGATCATAGGTTTCCTGATCATGGACATTTGATGTTGCTAATAACGAGGTCACAACATTAGTGTAATGGTGTGATAAACGTTCATTCGAAGTATAGCATTACGATCAAAGTCATTGACTTTATATTGCTATAACAACTTACGAAGTGATACTAATCCTTAGACCATGATATCATGGCAATCACTAAGACGGGAAGAGTTTCTTGATAACATCAAACGTCACACCGTAACAGGGTGATTATAAAGATGGATTCAGAACTAATAAAGTGTTATGTTGAGGCCCATGGATCGAGAGTGGAATTTTTTCATCCCGATGACGGATAGATATACTCTGGGCCCTCTCGGTGATATCACATTGGTTAGCTTGCAAGCAAGTGATTTGATCACTAGAATGTTATATCACGGGAACGAGAAAAGAGTGCATGTCAGTAACAAGATCAAACTAGGTATGGAGATGCCGATGATCTAATCTCGGACATGTAATATATCGTGAAACAAAGGGATTAAGATACTAGCGTAAAAGGTTCCGACGATCACAAGAAAGTCATCGTTGAATGTGTGGGAGTCAGTATGGGTCTCCAGATCCCGCTTCTGATTATTGATCTGAGAGGAGTCTCGATCATGTCTGCATTATTCGCGAACCATAGGGTGACACACTTAAGAGACACCGACATCCATTTGGAGCAAAAGTTTCATGCCGAAAAGAAAAGGAAAGCGCAGGAATTTATTTCACTAGACACCGAAATTGTTTCGGTTGAAATTGTCAAACCGTTACGCATGTGAAATGGAATACTAGCAAGGGGTTTTATGTGAATGTTTTTTAATTAAAGTAATTAACAAAATTCTGAATAAATAAATAAAAGAGTTTTATTTAAATGAGAGCTTGCATTAAATTTGGTGGAAATTTAATGCATGTGAGTGGATTTATGAGTGGAGGCTTTTTAATGGGAGTGGAGGCTTTTCATTTTGAGTGGGAGCTCCACCCACATGAATGTGGAAGAGGTGGGGGCAGCTCCCATGGCTGGGCGCCATGCCCCTTGGGTGCCAGCCTCTCCCCTATAAAAGGCCCCCCCTCTCCTCTCTCTCACTCACACCTCCTCTTGAAGGATCTCTCTCCCCCTCTAGTATTTATCCCCCATGGTCTCGGACTAGCGAGATACATGTTCCCGGTGGCTATTCGGCAAGAAAGAGTTGTGCTTCTGCTGCATCGCTGGAGCGAGGAGGCGGAGGTTGCTCGGTGCCTCGAACGTGTGTGCGAGCACGGATGCGCTGCTGTTTTGCGGCGCTAGGACTTCCTCTCGATCTTGAGATCGGCAAGAGATCGTCTACATCAACCATGAGTTTGGACTCGTTAAGCTTTGTTGGTCTTCAAGGGTATGTTCTCTACGGATATACATCCGCCCGTTGTTTGTATCTAGTAGATAGATCTTGGTACATAGTTGTTCCCATCGTAAGAAATTTTTTGTTTTCTATTCTGTGAACCCTACAATTATTAAGCTCAAGTTGTTTCCTTTCTCCTTGAGAGGAAAAGCTAAAGAATGGTTCATATGCTTGCCTAGAAATAGTATTGATTCTTGGATTAAGTGCAAAGATGCTTTCATTGGAAAATACTATCCTCCTGCTAAGATTATATCTATGAGAAGTGAAATAATGAAATTTAAACAACTTGATAATGAACTTGTTTCTCAAGCTTGGGAAAGAATGAAATCTTTGGTTAAGAATTGTCCCACTTATGGACTTACTGCTTGGATGATTATCCATACTTTTTATGCAGGTTTCACTTATCTTCAATACACCTATTATATTCAGCTGCTGGAGGTACCTTTATGACCATCACCTTGGGTGCTACAACAAAACTCCTTGATAATATGATGGTTAATTGTGCTGAATGGCACACCGAGAGAGCTCTACATGGTAAGAAGGTAAATTCTGTTGAAGAAACCTCCTCTTTGAGTGATAAGATTGATGTTATCATGGCTATGCTTGTTAATGGAAAATCTCCTTTAGATCCTAATAATGTTCCCATAGCCTATTTGGTTTCTCAAGAAGAGAAAGTTGATGTGAACTTCATTAGAAACAACAATTTCAACAACAATGCTTATAGGAATAACTTTGGTAGTAACAACAATTATAGGCCTTATCCTCCTAATAATGGCAATATCTATGGAAACTCCTACAACAATGCTAGAAGTGCCCCCTCTGAACTTGAAGTCATGCTCAAAGACTTTATTAGTAAACAAACCACTTTCAACAAGACTGTGGAGGAAAAGCTTTTGAATGTTTAGAAAAATATTTCCTCTTTGTCTGAAGCACAGTCCTCTTTGATTAATAAAATGGATGCTAAACCTGAAACCATGGAAAGTACCTTTGCTGCTACTCATGCCATACAAGTTACTATTGATAAAAATGTTAGATTGTTAGCCCAACTTCATGCTAAGTGGGAAAGAGAAGATGAAATTGCTAGAAACAATAGTATGTGAACCATCACCACCACCAATATGGATGCCACTAAACCACAAGAAGTCCCTATTCCTCCTCCAACAATGCCTAAGGCTAATATGTCTACTACTAGTGATGCTAAGTTTGATTTTGATCTTGATGGTTGCAATATTTCTGAAGTGATTATGTTCCTGCAAAATCTTGCTAGAAGTCCCGATGCGAGTGATATGCATGTTGCTTTCACCAAGCACATTACAGATGCTCTTGTTAAAATTAAGGAAGAGAAGTTAAAAAACAAAGCCTATATTCCTAGGAAAGTAGAAGATATTTGGGAACCCATTATTAATATGAAGTGAATGAATTTGATCTCAAAGCTTGATGTGACCTTGGTTCTAGTGTCTCTATTATGCCTAGAAGGATTTATGAAATGCTTGATTTGCCACCTTTGGAAGATTATTATTTGGATGTCCCACTTAATGATAATGCTAAGAAGAAACTCATGAGGAGTATTAATGATGTTCTCATTATGGTTAACAATGCTTATGTCCCTGTTGATTTCTATGTTTTGGATGTTGAATACAATGCTTCTTGTCCTATTACTTTGGGAAGACCTTTTCTTAGAACTGTAGGTTCCATCATTGATATAAAAGAAGGCACCATTAAATATCAATTTCCATTCAAGAAATGTATTGAACACTTCCCTATGAGGAGAGAGAAGTTGCTTTTTGCTCCTACTTTTAAAGCAAGGTTTGATGTTAATGCTTCTTCATTTGAAAATACTTGATTCTTGCTTCTTGTGCCTAACTTAAAGGCGTTAAAGAAAAGTACTTATTGGTAGATAACCCAAAAGTTTTCTTGAGTCTTGGAAGTTATTACTTCAGTAATGACCTCTCCTTATCCTTTTTATTTGCTTTTTGTGCTAAGAATGACCTCTAATGAGAGGGAAGTAAGATTTGGGGAGTGGCTGTCCCGAAACAGATTTTTGTGCTCCATCGTAAAAATTCGTGAAGAATCTTTGTGAGTCGGATTGAGTTGTAATTTTCTGAATAAAGCCCCAGTATGTTAGATAACTTTCGTTAGTTCAACACTTTTTGATTTGAGCAACATAAGGTGTTCGAAGAAATAAGTTTCTACCTGGTGGTCTATTTTGACAAATTTCTGCCATTATTTGCATTTGCTTCTTATTGATTCCTTTTAGGGTTCTTTTTGGGAAAATTGAGCTTTTTGAGGGAATTGCTACAATATCTTATGTCTTTAGTAAAAGTTTTGTTGTTCTAAAGCTAAACCCAAAGGTCTATTATCTTTTGAATACAATAATGTTGCTAATGAAGATTGTGTGAAGTTTTGTATGAAGGAAAATTTTCAGGTGTAGAGAGAGAATGATGTAATGAGATGAAGAATGGACAAAAGCTCAAGATTGGGAATGCCACCCCGTGTCACCCCAAGAAATATTCAAGAGGTACAAGCGTCAAAGCTTGGGGATGCCCAAGGCATCCCCTTCTTCATCAATAAAAATCTCAAGTCTTTCTAGACACTTCGTTTTTATTGTTTCATGCACTATTGTGTTATATTGGAGAGTCTTAGTTTTCATTTAGTTTTCATAGTTTGCTTGAATAAAGTAGTTTGGAACCCCGTTCTCGTTGTGTTGTTTCAAATAAGTTGATTGGTGTTGGAGAGGAGTAGAAAGTTCTTGCTTGAGTAGTACAAGAGGAGCTTGCTTTGACCGTGACTTAGACTTTAGCATATCATGATAGATGTTGTTTTGACCTTATGCTTAGTGATTATTGTTGTAGCATGACTTGTTCCAAACAATTGGGATTGCTTAGTGTGCTTTAAAGGAATCATGCGTTGTTTGGTATTCTCCTTTGATGCTTTGTTTGGGTTGACTTGGCACATGCTCACACCATGTTATGACTATGAACAAGTCACCATAGCTTCTATGATCATTTAGTACTTGACTTGTAGTACCACTTTATGCTTTGATTAGTAATGTTTTGTCGCTCTTCATGATTATGGACATTATTGCTCTCTTAGTTGGTCGTTCCCAGTCTTTTGCTAGCCTCCACTTGTATGAGTAAGCTCTACTCATGCATCCAACTTCCAAGAAACCAAGTTATTCCAAAGTGTCCACTATAAATTCCTATGCATGTTGTGTTACACCATTCCAAGTATATTCTTGTTTTCATCTATCTTCCAATTAAAAAGTCTCTTTGTTATGTGAAAACTTAGTGATTAAAGCTCTCACGAACTTTATGGTACACTTTATTTTTCTTGCCCCTAATAAACTTAAACCATTGTGTCATCTATGTTGTATATGCTTGAACTTAAATGTTGGAATTAACAGAACCGTGCTGTCACGAGGAGCACTTTCAACATTGCACTTGTACTTTGTACACAGTTGATATCAAGCTCTTTTGTCCATGGATGTCGTCAGTGTGAAATGAAAGGGAAGCTTTCAAGTCCATGGAGTTATGTTTGTGTGTTAGAGAACGCCTGGGCCGCTAGCCTAAGCCATGCCTAATCGTGGTGGAAACTTGCAGCATCACCATAATGACATCTATGAAGCATTCTTCTTATAAAAAAGAGATAGAAAAAAGAGATTGAGAAAAAGACAAAAAAATATGAGAAAAAGAGGAAAGAGAGAAAAAAACACCATATTCCCATGGTAAATAAGAAGATTGCTGAGATGCTCATTGTCTGCTTGCCTTGTCATTTTGATTATGGGATAGCTCCTGTATCATGTGCAAGGGGTACCCCGTTGGCAGTTCTCTATGATACACATGTACTTACTATGACAAGAACTTGCAAGTAACTAAACTTGAGTAGCATGAGGAGCGGCCCTCGTATTCAAGGGACATGAGATTGCCAACTTATACTTTTTCAAGTATATACTCCATATTTTGTTCACTTTAACCTTAATCACTTCAAGATGCTTATGATAGGGGCAATGAGAGCCGAAAGCTATCAAGTACCATAATTTTTGGAAGCTCTTTATGAAACTTGAAATCCCTGCTTCCCTTTATGAAGGGCCTTTCTTCCACTATATTGAGTCTCCATCTTCTACCCTTAGGCACCAGTTAAGAGAGCATAGTTGCCATTCTTAGTTCTATGTGCATTGTCCCAAAACTTATTGATTGATGCATATTGTTGATATTACTTGTTCTTGTGCTATTTGTGTCTAGTCACTCTTATGAACTTTGAAGGTGTCCTATGCATCTATTTGCAACTCCATGAGGGACAAGATGAATGCCACTATGCTATGTTTTCTATATGTGAAACAAACAAACGCTTTTCAATGCATGTTATTCATGATCTTTGTTTGTAACCTTTCATGTTGCATGCATAGTTGTTATGTCTTATTCTTAGAACTCCATATTTCTTGCTCATGTTTAGAGTTCTTTGATCCCATCTTTAAATGCTTGCAAATGGTTTGATCTTGATTTTGATGGTGCATGTCACCTCAAAAATTATTCTTTTATCACTTACCTACTCGAGGACAAGCAGGAGTTAATCTTGGGGATGCTTGATACATCGAAAACGTATCTATAATTTTTGATGTTCCATGCTTGTTTAGTATCTACTTTGCTTTGCTTTGTCCACACTTTGAGGTGTTTTCATATGTTTTCTCGTACTAACCTATTAACAAGTTGCCACAGTGCCAATTTCCTTTTTTCTTCTGTTTTTTGTTCCAGAAAGGCAAAAAATCAATATTCTCAGAATTGGACGGGACAAAAGCCAAAGTCAATATTTTACCGTGGGGAACACGGAGCCAGAGTACGACACGGAGGGGAGGCACCAGGGGGCCACACCCCCTGCGGCGCGGGCTAGGGCTAGCCGCGCCTGGGGGGTGTGACCACCCTATCCGCCCCCTGCCTCGCCTCTTCGCCTATAAATACCCCCGATACAGAAACCCTAAGTACCAGATCAATATTCCATGAAACCGTCTGTAGCGGCCGCCACTATCGTCCCTAGATTGGGGGGATCTTAAGCTCTTCCCGGCACCCTGCCAGAGGGAAGATCATCTTGGAGGCCTTCTTCTTCATCATGCCAGCCTCCGGTATGAAGTGTGAGTAGTTCAACCTTGGACTACGGGTCCATGTAGTAGCTAGATGGTTGTATCTCCTCCTTTGTGCTACCATGTTTAGATCTTGTGAGCTCTGTTCATGATCAAGATCATCTATTTGTAATCATGCATGTTGTGTTTGCGGGGATCCGATGGATATTGAGATTACTATGTCAGATTGATTAATGGTTTTGTCTTATTGATTCTATCATGTCTGCTTTGTTTGTGATCTTGCATGCTCTCCGTTTCTAGTAGCTATCTTGGCCGACTAGATGCTAGTGACTCCAAGAGGGGGTATTTATGCTCGATAGTGGGTTCATGACTCTATTTAATCTAAGGGAAGTGACAGAAATCTCTAAGGTTGTAGGACTCCTGTTGGCACTAGGGAGAAAACAAGGGCCTCTTGTTCATGGAACAAGTGGATTGTTTACCTTACACACTTTGCTTAAAGCAGTTATCCGTTGCTTGCAAATTAATACTGGAGGGGGTTCGGATGATTACCTGAAGGTGGATTACTAGTCATAGTTGCAGTTGGATGGCGGTCTATGTATCTTGTTGTATTGCCCAATCGAATCTCACAGGATCTTGAATGCCTAGTATTGCATTGTTATGCCTCGCTCAGTCCTGTCAATTGCCCTGCTATAATTTGTTTACCCAGCATGCCATGTTTGTTTATCTTAAGGAGAACACCTCTAGTGAACTATGGATCCCGGTCCAATCTTTACCATTGATACATCTTCCACTGTTACTGTTTACTTTATGCAAACCACTATTACCATCCACACCATACAGTTAACCCTTTGTTTTCAGCAAACCAGTGAGATTGACAACCTCACTGTTCATTGGGGCAAAGTCTTGAGTTTGTGTTGTGCAGGTTTCCAAGTTGCTAGAAACACCTTTGAGTCGTTTCCTTCCTCCTACTGGTTCGATAACCTTGGTTTCATACTGAGGGAAAACTTGTTGTTATGCTGATCATACTTCCTCTTAGGGTCTCCCAACAAAGCATCCACGCACCATCAAGACGTTTTCTGGCGCCGTTGCCGGGTAGTCAAAGAAGAAGAAGCTCCCACATCAATATACGCTATCAGCAGACGGCGGTGATCCGCTCTGTAGGATACGGCGTGGTGGAAACCGAGGATGTCGGTCTGCGACCCGGGGCGATGCTACACCAAGGCATGCTATTGCAGGCGCATGCACACCAAGGAAGGCGCGTTGGAAGTCGGTATCTTGGACCAAAGGCGTCGGCACTGCTCCCCAAAGGGGCGACACAGCGGCAGCCCATAGCTCGATCGGTGGTAGGCACGTGCTCGGAGACGAGCTTGGCGTAGACGGGCATGGGATCGGCTGATCAGATGATGATGCGTCGTATGCGCCATGGCATGGACGACGCATAGATCGGAGTCAATGGCAGCACTGTAGGTGAAGTCCCGGTGTCATGGTGGTGGCACGGCAGATGCCATAGGTAGGCTTAAGTTGGGGCCAATGTGCACTAGTGGGATCCAGGGAGGGATGATGTAGTGGTTTCTACACACAAAGTACACAAACAAGATCTTTACTTAGCTCAATAGTAGCTACACTTTCTACTCGAGCAATATAAGGGAGAGGAAGAAAAAGCTCTCTGTAAGCTCTAAGTAAAAATGAATCGATCCCTCTACTAGGAGGCCTTGTCTCACCTTATAAAGGGGTGTCCAGGTTACAACTAGGGCTGACGTGGACAACATATTCGTGGAATATGCTTGTCCCAAAATAGTCATTCAGTGGGATCCTTTCTGTGTCTCTCTTCTATAGACGGCAATAACCCAGAGTCCACGACATGTGAGCGTCAGGCTCTGGGACTATCACCTCTGTGATGCTCTTCTTCCACTCTGTCCCTCTGTCCATTGTCTGTAGTTCTTGGCACTATACATATTCCTGAGGGAGAGACAACATGCAATGTTGACTTCGGGGTTTGCCCTCTCCTTCTCGAGCAAGCTTCCCCATGATTCGGCCTCGCCTTTCATGACTCGGCCAAGGCCTAACCTGCCGATACAAACATAGTAGATGGTATGCCGACTTACCCCGTATGTCGGTCGAGTCAGGCCTTAGTTACCTGACTCGGGATAACCCGGTCCTTATTCGACCAACATTGATATAACTCGGTCGGGTCATCATTTGACCCGGTCAACATCTGCGTGGGCTTTGCCCATTTACCTTAGCTTGACCCTACCCAGGGTCAACCCCCAACATTAGTCCCCGAAGCTGGTGCGGTCTTGGCGACTTTTAGTCGACAAGGCTACAACAGGTTTAAGATATTCAGACAACATATTTCATTCTGCCGACTTATCCTTTGGTCCTCCCTCTTTAGAGTCATACCTCAATTTACATGTTATCATTTTTCCGATTCATTCTGATATTCTCCAAGATAAGTCTCGTCTTTGCCGAGTCAACTCTGCTTATCCGGGTCATGCAATTAGCTTCTCTTGTAAGTTTCATCCTACGTGTCACAATCATTGCACTTTGCCTCATTTGTTGGGCCGCTACAGTGATTACTGACATGGGAACAGTGATCACTATGAGCGGTCAAGTCCGTGCAATGCCTCTTCGATTACCAAAACGGTTACTATGGCTGGATCATCTCCTATGTCATGTGGCCCACGATGTGGCTCCACTCGGTGGTTGACAGCGCATGATACACGCGTGTATGTGGCAACCGCCACGCACCCATGATCCCACTGCCGCTAGAGGTCTACGGTTATAAATGGGGGGAGCGAGGGAAACCCTTGGTCACTTTACCTGCTCCCTCGTCTTCCTCCTTGCACCGCCGCCGTAGAGCTCTACTCCACGCGGACGCGCCGCTACTTTTTGGTCCTGGTCCACCGTGCCGCGCGCTCGCCTCGAGCTTCTGCTCCGGTCAATTTCCTCTGCTATCGCCGTGCTCTTTATTTCCATGATGGGGCCGTGGCAATCGAGACCTCTCCATGCCATTAGCCTTTCTTCCTCTTTTTCCTCCTCCTACGACCTTATGTCGAGCTCCCATAGCGCCGCCGTCACCGGAGAAGAATATGTCGCCTCCGCCCCGGAGGGCGGTTCCTGGCAAGGATCCTCGGTGACTCGGCAGGAGATCGAATGGCTCCTCAAGACTCGCCGTATCCCTGCCGAGGTAAAATGACGATTACCCGGCCCGGAGCTCGCCCCTATTGCCGAGCCGAGTGAATATGTAGTCTTCATGTCTCATTTTTCTAGAGGGTTTGGTCTTCCCCTTAGCGATTTTGATAAGGAGTTTTTTGATTTCATTGGTCTCCAACCTCACCACCTGCCGGCTAACGTTGTTGCCTCTCCGCCGCATTTATCTCAGCCACAGAAGGATACTTCGGCCTCTGGCCCTCCATAGTTATTTGGTCTAAGTTCTTCTAGATCCGAGCCACTGTCGTGTCGGATAAGAGCCTGCGCCCTTCCGAAAAGTCTCTGACCTAGTGCGGTGTTTCTTCCATCACGCCTAGGAAGAAATCAGTGTTTCCCTATGTCGCTGGCCTCGAATCATGCAAGAAATGGCATCGATCGTTCTTCTACGTGAAGAACCATGGTGATGAAGACAAGATTCGGCTGCTAGCTTTCTCCGTCAGCACACCTTCCAGAAAGAACTAGAATTACAATTTGAGGAAGACCGATGCCCTTGCCGAGGCATTTGAGCTCCGACTCAAGGAGCTGAACCGGGCTGGGCTGAATGGCGAAGACTTGATGGCTTCTTTTGTTAGCAGCCGAATCTGCCCCTTCCAACAGAGATCTCACAAGCTCTGCTATATGAGCAGCGCTCTTGACCTGAACCGAGTCTCAACTGTTGAACTCAACGATGAACAGATTCGGAAGCGCGTCCGGGCTATCTTTACGACGAATATGTCCGCGGATTGGACGTGGGGCATGAAGCCCTTCACTCGCATCAAACCCCCTCCCAAGGTAATTCGGTTCCGAATCACTAATCCGAACTATGCGCCATTGTGACTTTACTGAATACTCAATTTTCCTTTGCAATTTCCTTTTTAGAAATTCGATGAGAGGGTCGTAGAGGAAGGTGATATCCTTGCTCTTCCTTGGAGCGAGGATCGCAATTCCCCAAACATTGGTGAGCCTGATTCGGAAGAATTCATTCTGAAACCTGACTCGGCTCTCGTTCGAACTTGGGGTAAGGCTCCAATACAAACCGAGGATGATGACTTGGACGAAGTCCAAGTTCTTGAGGTAGTCGATGCAGTTCCCATATCTTATGCATATTCGGCTCCTTTTTCCCCAGCTAACCCGGCTGGTCAGGTCCACGAGGTGGACCCCTTGTCACAGAAGGCCCAATCCCGGGGAAGAAACATGCCGCCTTGAAGGATCCCTCAGCCAAGGCTCCCAAGAAGCGAGTGAAGAGATCCGCCTAGAAAGCTCCTAAGATAAAAGTTATTCCTGAAGTTTCTGCGTAAGTTGCCTTTCCCGAACTATATTTGTATTTCTTGTTTCTCTCTTTCTTTTTCTGACTTGTTTTATTTTTCTCTTTATCTCGGAAGTGCTCCACTTACCTCCAACCTGAGTGGCCCGAGTATGAACTCACAAGTTACTCGGCCACGTTCACCTCCACCTCAAGACGATGTCAGGGTTTCCAGCCCGGCTCATGACGATTCTCATCCTGTGCCGACAAACAGTCCACCTCCGTGTGAGGAAGTTGAGGCTGAGGCTGCCGGCGATGCCGACACTGCCATGCCGGATCAACCATATGATCTGGCCGCACCCATCGAGATTTCCAAGAATCAACATGTCGTACCAGCATCCATTGAAGCCCCAGTTACCTTGGCTTCTGAACAAGATCCAACTCCTTCAGTTCCAGCGTCTGTACCAGCGCCCTCTGCACCTTGCAAACACGGAAAGAAGACCAAAATCGGAAGAAATTGCGCTTTGCCTCTCCTTCTGCAGCTCGAACTGCTGCTCCAAGTTTGGTTCGACCGACTAAGTCCCAGCCAACTACCGAGCCTTCTGCCAAGACCCGGAAAGATGGAGCTGTGAAGACCAAGACCGTCCAGAGGAGAACTGGGCCAAGCTCCTGATGTCTATGCACTTCTATTCTTGTAGACAGTTGTTGGGCGTCCAAGTGTATAGGTTTATAGAACAGCAACAAGTTTCCCTTAAGTGGATAACCCAAGGTTTATCAAACTCAGGGAGGAAGTGGTCAAAGGTATTCCCTCTCAAGCAACCCTGCAATCAAGATACAAGAAGTCTCTTGTGTCCCCAACACACCTAATACAGTTGTCAGGTGTATAGGTGCACTAGTTGTAGGGGTTCGTAGCATTGAAAACAAAAAATTCTACCGCATGCACACAAACAAGCCAAGATCTATCTACTAGATTGTAGCAACGAGTCGATACAAGAACTCACCCTTGAAGATTCCAAAGTGGTTAACGAGAGCAGATTCTCGTGTTTGATGTAGTCGTACACTTGCCGATCTCAAGATCGTGTGGACGATCCTTCCGGTGCTGCGTTCCGGCAGCGCTTCCGCAGTCGGTCACACGTTCGGTACTAGATGAAGACCTTCCTCTCCCTTGTTCCAGCAGGCAGTGGAGGTTGTAGCACTCTCCTCGTGATTCCGGCAGCAGGACGGCGTGGTGTCGGAAGTAGAGGGGAGATCCCGCAGGGCTTCTCCTAAGCCGGAGCGAGTATGGTGGAGTATGAGAGAGCCTTGGGGATCTACGGATTAGAGGCACCAAGGGGGTGGTGTAGCCAGCGGCTAGGGTTTAGAGAAACCCTAACTCGGCGACTTGAGGAGCCCTAGGTGGCGACTGCACTTGGAGAGGTGTAGGCGCCTTGCTAGGGTTTTGGTGTGAGGGGTAGGAGGCGCCCTACCCCTCCTTATATAGGTGGGGGAGGCGGTTTGGGAGGAGGGAGTCCTCCCCCAACTCCTCCTCCTTGGCCGGCGGGTGGAGGGAGTTGGACTCCTACCCTAGGTAGGTTTCCTACTCTCCCTCCACCAAACAATGTTCGGATTTGACTTTTCAAATTGGCGTTTGACTTTCAAACTTGGATTTTATTTCTCTCCTCATATTGTCCAGCCAAGGGACCTAGTACATGATGCAACCATTCCACATTGTCATGACACATCCATGTACCCTTCCCCTTCCGGAGTGCCGGACCTTCCAGACCCTTCTAGAACATTCCTGGTGAAAACACCGAAATCATTTCCGAACTCCGAAACAGGAATTTCCTTATATGAATCTTATTCTCCGGACCATTCCGGATCTCCCTGTGATATGCCGGATCCCATCCGAGACTCCGAACAACATTCGGTATCTTACTCATCATTCCATAACTACACAACAACATCGAATCCTTAAGTGTGTCTCCCTATGGTTCGTGAATTATGCGGACATGACCGAGACACTTCTCCGATCAATAACCAATAGAGGAATCTGGAAATTCATATGGCTCCCACATATTTCTATGATTACTTTGCGATCGAATGAACCACTTACATACGATACCAATTTCCCTTTGTCTCATGATAGTTTACTCATCCGAGGTTTTGATCGTCGGTATCTCTGCATACCTAGTTCAACATCGTTACCGATAAGTACTCTTTTCTCGTTCCCGTGATATGTGATCCCTTGTGAGCCAGTCACATGCTTGAAAGCTAATGGGATGACATTCCACCGAGAGGGCCCAGAGTATATCTATCTGTCATATGGATGGACAAATCCCACTCTTGATCCATGTGCCTCAACCCATACTTTCCGAACACTCAATGCCAGCTTTATAACCACCTAGTTACGATGTGGTGTTTGATGTCATCAAAGCATCCTTCCGGTGATGGTGATTAGCATGATCTCATGGTCGAAGGAATTAGGTTACTATGTATCAGAAAGCTTATAGCAAACAAACTATTGAAATGACTTGATCTTTATGCTATGCTTATCTATAGGAGTATGTCCATCATACCATTCTCCTAATGATATGATCTTGTTGTTAACAACATCTCAATGTTCATGATCGGGAAACCACGATCATCTATTAACCAACAAGCTAGTATTACAAAGAGGCTTTACTAGGGACTCTTATTTAGTTTACAAATCACACAAGTACTAATGTTTCCGATTAATACTATTATAGCATGAATGTAAACATTTATCATAAACACAAAGATATAATAATAACCACTTTTATTATTGCCTCTAGGGCATATCTCCAACAGTCTCCCACTTGCACTAGAGTCAACTAATCTAGATTACATGGTAATATACCGAACACCCATGGCAGTTTGGTGTTGGTCATGTTTTGCCCACGGGAGAGGTTTAGTCAACGGATCCGCCACATTCAGATCTGTGTGTACTTTGCAAATCTTTATGCCACCATCTTGGACATGCTCTCGAATAGCGTGAAAACGTAGCTTGATGTGCTTCATCTTCTTGTGTGACCTCGGTTGATGGGGATGTGCCTACCGGGGTATACCCAGCATGACGTTTCCGACTGGCCCAGGAACTGGCGAGTGGGCCTGCAAGACGGCGACTGGATCAAGGCCCGGTGTGGATCCAAGCGACTGGAAGCTGAAGGCCCAGGCAAGTAGATAGGCCCAGTCGGATTAGGTCAAACGAGTACCGAAGCCTTAACTGAATCGGTTGACATATGTAAACCCTAGGGGAGGTGAGTCTATATAAACCTCCCTAGAGGACGCATAGAGGATACGTTCCATCATACACCCTAGCGACTCGCCGCCTAGCCGCCGAGCTCTCCCCATTGTACTCTCACCATAATACAATCTAGCAGGAGTAGGTCTTTACCCTCCGGGGGGCCGAACCTGGGTAAAACCTTGTTTCTCCGCCCTCATCTCGCACCGCAGATGGCTGGCCGCCCTTGCCCCTTGTTCTACTACTCGCTGCCGATTGCAGCATCTGCCGTGACCATCCCCACGACAGTGGCGCCCACCGTGGGGCCTGGCCGGTCTGGCCGGTGTTCTACGGCGAGATCCAATCTGCCCTTCAATGAGACGGTCGCCACCGGCCGCATGATAGCGATCGGCGAGATGCTCCAAATCTTGCCGAGCAGCTACGTCCCGGCGGCGCGACCCGTCATGCACAACGTCATCCTGCCGGTCGGCACGATCAGCCTCTTCGTCGGCCTCACCGACGTCATCGTCTCGGAGGACTCGGCTCGCATCCGCGAGTCGCCGCCACGCGATCGGCTCTCCGAGAGCCAGTTCCGCACGATCCATCGCCTCTCCTCCGAGTACAACTCGGCCCACAGCAACATGGCCGAAAACTCAGCGGCCACGGAAGACGCGGCCCTCAACGACGACGCCGATTCGGCAACCCCGGCGTCATTCGCCGGATCCATCACCGCGGATTCACCTGCGGGCTCCATCACCCAGGTCTCCAACATGGGAGACTTCGAGGACCCCTCCATCCTTGGGATCTTCTACTTCGACTCCGGGTCGGAAAATTCCGGCGACCTCCGCGACGGGACCGGTTGCCACGCCGTGACCTACATGGCGACCAACACCGAACCGCCGGAGGACCCCTTCTCCACCCCGATCCCTCCTAACGCCACGGCAACGGAGGTCGAGGAACTCCGCCTGAAGCTGGCGGAGGCAGTGCGCAAGGAGCAAGCCGAGCGCGAATTTTTTTGCCTCGAGCAGGTGACGGCGCAGGAGCTATCACGCTACCACCAGCAGCGAATCAGGTCGCGCCTGAACCCCACCGTCCAGGGGCGCGCCTTGAACTTCGAGGACGAAAACGACCCGGCCTGCGTGGCCGAGCGCGCGATCTGCGAGAACGCGCCACCAGGAGGAAGCGCCCGGCCCCCGCCAGGGTCGACGGCGATGGGCGCCCCTCCTCCACCCAACCGCACACCCCCCAGGGATCAGCCGCGGATAGTAGTCTCCTCACGGGAGACGGACACGAATGGCCTCCCACTGTTCTCCACCCCGATGGACAACCTCGTGGCGGGCCGAGCAGCAGCCGACAACATCACGGCCACCGGCGACGGTGCCCTACAGATCCAGTACGTCAGGGCCCTCGCCGCAGGCCGCCGAGCAAAGAAACGCAGGCGCCGACTCACAGGGTCGAGTGTACTCGCGTTCTTCGGGAAGCAGAGCGGCCTCGAGCGGCCGTCCAATGGCGGCAAACACCCTCAACTGTCCGCCACCAGAGACACTGCAGCTCCAACACCGACCCGCGAACGCGGCACTCTCCACCAACGACCCCAGGCCAGCGACCAACTTCGTCGCCGCCAACGGTCAACCCATCGACGCCCGCACCCAAATCATCAACAACCAAAGCTGGCGCGCACGCCAGCCCGACGACCTGCGACACACCCTAACCACGCGATGACGAGCCAATGGGGTCGGTAAGTCGACTCGGCCCCAAATGCTTCGGACCGATGATCCGAGGCGAGAATTACCCGCCGAACTTCAAGGCGCCGAAGGAGATAGAAAAGTACGACCCCTCGTACGACCCCGCCGTCTGGATCGATACATACCTCATGGCGATGGGGATCGCAGGCCACACCGACCTGCTAGCTGCCCGTTACCTCCCCCTGATGATGGAGGGGACGTGCAGGCAATGGAACAACACCCTCCCCCAGGATAGTATCGACTCCTGGGAGGAGATGCGCGACGCCTTCGTCAGGCACTTTGAGTGCTCCTACACCCGCGCCACCACCATTGATGACCTGGAGCGATGCGTCCAGGGACCTCGTGAGTCGACCCGCAACTGGGTGCAGCGGTGGCAAGAACTCTGGTACAACGCGGTCGGCATCCACCCGGACACCGCGATCCATTGCTTCAAGACCTCGTGCCGCTACGAGCCTTTGGTCGCCAAGCTCAAGCGACACTCGACAACATACCGGACCTCCTCGAGATCGCCAAAAGGTACGCGGAGGAAGATCCAAACCAGGAAACCGACGACGAGTCGGGAGGTCAACGCCGCACGAACGGCAACGACAGCGGACGACGGTCCGACCTACGCTACAGCAACACTCGCCTCACCGACAAACACCGCAGTGATGGGCGAGTCGACTTCGTCGCCAACGCCGGGCACGCACAACGCGAGCCCAAAAGCTTCCGCCGAGACAGAGGACAACGCCACGACGACGGCAACTACAAGGCCAAGCCAAGGTTCGACCCAGCGGCCCTCCTTAACCAACCTTGTGCGTTTCATAGCAGGGAAGGGAAGCCCGCAACGCACACAACCGCCGACTGCCACACCCTCAGGGAGATCGAGAAGGCACGGCGAGCATGGGAGGACCCCGACAACGACCCGCCAAACGGCGGAAAATTCGGCAAGGTGGCCGGCTCGCTCCATACCTTCACAGGCTTTAACACGAAGCGCGAGAATAAGGTCATCACCCGCGCCGTCGCCGTCAACGCGGTGGCTCAGGTGGACGTTCCCCAGTTCCTCAACTGGTCGGAGTAGCCCATCACCTGGAGCCGCGAGGACCACTCGCCACGCACCGAGTACCCAGGCCGAGTCGCCCTGGTGGTCAAGCCTAAGGTTGGTGACTACTGGCTCCCCAAGACATTGATGGACGGTGGAACCTCCATCAACATCCTGTACCTGGACACCTTTAGGTGGCTGCGGCTTCCGCAGTCGATGATCGAGACAACCCACACCATGTTCCACGGCATCGTCCCCGGTCGGAAGGCGTACCCGATCGACAAGGTCACGCTGCCAGTCACCTTCGGCACACCAGCAAACTTCCGCACCGAGCGGATCGTCTTCGAGCTGGTGCCCTTCGACAGCCCCTACCACTGCGTCCTGGGGCGCCAGGCATTCGCCAAGTTCATGGCAGCGCCACATTACGCGTACAACGCGATGAATCTCCCTGGGCCATGCGGCGTCATCACCATCAACGGCGACCCAGACATGGCCGCCGAGTGCGAGGCCAAAGGTGCAGAACTCGCCGACGCCGTCATCGCGGCAGAAACCAACCACGCCGATGAGCTCGCCAAGTACGCGAGCGGGGTCAACAACGACGACCCCACCATACTCAAGAATCCCAACTCGGAGGGCGCAAACACCTCAACCTTCGAGGAAACGACGCACACTCGCACCGTCGAGCTGGTCCCAGGCGACTCCAGCCAGACGGTGATGATCGGGACGGGCATGAGCCCAGCCTAGGAAGGCGCGCTCATTGAGTTCCTCCGTGAAAACAGGGACATCTTCGCATGGAAGCCCTCTGACATGCCTGGTGTTCCTAGGGAGCTCGCTGAGCACAAGATAAACGCCGACCCCAAAGTGCGACCCGTCAAACAGTCACTGCGGCCCTTCAATGAAGAGCGCCGCCGAGCCATCGCCGAGGAGGTGCAGCGTCTACTCGCTGCAGGCTTCATCCGGCCAATCAAGTACTCCAAGTGGCTGGCAAACCCAGTCCTGGTCGAGAAAAAGAACGGGACCTGGAGGATGTGTATCGACTACACAAACTTGAACAGCGCCTGCCCGAAAGAGCAGTTCGTCCTCCCGCGGATCGACCAAATAATTGACTCCACCGCGGGCTCGGAGTCGCTATGTTTCCTCGACGCCTACTCTGGTTACAACCAGATCAAAATGGCTGTCGAGGACGAGGAGAAGACGGCGTTCATCACGCCATTCGGAGCTTTCTGCTACACCGCCATGACCTTCGGCCTCAAGAACGCCGGGGCGACCTACCAGCGATGCATGCAGGAATGCCTTGCGAGACAAATTGGCCGCAACATCCACGTCTATATCGACGACGTGGTCGTAAAGTCCGCTCGCCAGGGTGATCTACTCGCCGACCTGGCGGAAACGTTCGCCAACTTGCGAAAATACAAGATAAAGCTTAACCCAGGCAAATGCACCTTCGGTGTACCAGCATGACAACTGCTGGGGTATGTCGTCTCCAAGCGAGGGATTGAGGCAAACCCCACTAAGATCGACACGATCGCCCGACTCGGCAAACCCGAGTGCCTGCGCGACGTCCAGAAGCTGGCTGGGCGAGTAGCGGCTCTCAGTCGCTTCATCCCCCGCTTGGGAAAAAAGGCGATGCCCCTACCGCCTGATGCGCAAGAACCCCACCTTCCAGTGGGACAAGGAGGCGGACGACGCGCTCCGCGACCTCAAGAAGGTGCTACTCGCCGCACCCGCCGACAAAGAACCCATGCTGGTCTACGTCGCGGCCTCCGAGCGTGTCGTCAGCGCCGTCATGGTCGTCGAACGGCCGGAGGAAGGAAAGGAGCGCCCAGTATAGAGACCGGTGTAGTACATCAGCGAGGTCCTCACCGAGTCGCACCAGCGATACCCGCAGTACCAGAAACTGGTATACACGGTCTTCAGAGCACAGCGGCGCCTGCCGCACTACTTCCAGGAGCACCCGATCACGGTAGTCTCCTCAGCACCATTGCAGGACATCATCCGCAACCGTGAGGCGACTGGGCGAGTCGCCAAGTGGGCCGTCGAGATCGGCGTCCACAACTGTTGGAGATATGGCCTAGAGGCAATAATAAATGTAGTTATTATTATATCTTTGTGTTTATGATAAATGTTTACATTCATGCTATAATAGTATTAACAAGGAAACATTAATACTTGTGTGATTTGTAAACTTAATTTGAAGTCCCTAGTATGCCTCTATACTTCACTAGCTTGTTGGTTGATTAATGATTGTGGTTTCCCTATCATGAACATTGAGATGTTATCAACAACAAGATCATATCGTTAGGAGAATGATATGGTGGACATACTCCTGTAGATAAGCATAGCATAAAGATCAAGTCATTTCAATAGTTCAATTGCTATATGCTTTCTGATACATAGTAACCTAATTCCTTCGGCCATGAGATCATTCATATCACCTTTATCGGATGGATGCTTTGATGACATCAAACACCACACCGTAACTGGGTGGCTATAAAGATGGCATTGAGTGTTCGGAAAGTATTGGTTGAAACACATGGATCAAGAGTGGGATTTGTCCATCCATATGACGGATAGATATACTTTGGGCCCTCTCGGTGGAATGTCATCCAATTAGCTTGCAAGCATGTGACTGGCTCACAAGGGATCACATATCACAGGAACGAGAAAAGAGTACTTATCGGAAACGAGGTTGAACTAGGTATGCAGAGATACCGACGATCATAACCTCGGATAAGTAAACTATCGTGAGACAAAGGGAAATTGGTATCGTATGTAAGTGGTTCATTCGATCGCAAAGTAATCGTAGAAATATGTGGGAGCCATATGAATTTCCAGATTCCTCTATTGGTTATTGTTCGGAGAAGTGTCTCGATCATGTCCGCATAATTCACGAACCGCAGGGAGACACACTTAAGGATTCGACGTTGTTTGAGTAGTTATGGTATTATGAGAAAGAGACCGAATGTTGTTCGGAGTCTCGGATGGGATCCGGGATATCACGAGGTGATCCGGAATGGTACGGAGAATAAGATTCATATAAGGAAAGTCCCGTTTCGGAGTTCGGGAATGATTTCGGTGTTATCATCGGGAATGTTCTAGAAGGTTCCGGATTGTCCCAAGACCGGGGGAGGTACATGAATGTGTCATTGAATGATTGCATCATGTACTAAGTGTTCTTGCTGTTCCAAAACTGAAAAGTCAAACTGCCAGTTTGAAAGTCAAACGGCTAAAACAGGAAACTGTGGAAAACAGGAAACTGTGGGAAACATGAAACTGTGGGAAACAAGCAAGAGGTGGTTGGAACCGACTTGGGGGAGGAGTCCCTCCAAGCCGGCGCGCCAACCAAGGCCGACTTGGGGAGGGACTCCCCTCCCCTTGGCCGCCCCTCCCACCTATAAAAGGAGGGACAGGGCCTCCTCCTCTAGACACACAAGTTCCTATCCTCTAATCTCCGGTTTAGAGCCGTTTTGGTTTAGAGCTTCTAGTTGCTTTAGCCTGCGGTTTAGAGCCTTCTAATTGGTGTGTCTAATCTCTAGACCACTAATAGCCCTCTCTCATACTCCACCATACTCGCTCCGGCTTAAGGCGAAGCCTCATGATTTCTCCTCTACTTCCGTACCACTGCCAGCCGCCGAATCGCGAGGAGAGTGCTACAACCTCCGCTGCCTTTGGAACAAGGGAGAGGAAGGTGTTCGCCGAAATCGAACGTGTGACCGATCGGGAGCGCCGAACGCAGACCGGAAGGATCGTCTACACGATCTTGAGATCGGGAAGAGTACGACTACATCACCCACGAGAATCCGCTCTCGTTAAACACTTTGGAATCTTCGAGGGTAAGTTATTCCATCGAATCGTTGCTACAATCTAGTAGATAGATCTTGGCTTGTTTGTTTGTATGCGATAGAAATTTTTTGTTTTCCATGCTACGAAACCCTACAGTGGTATCAGAGCCGTGTCTATATGTAGATCTGTTGCACGAGTAGAACACAATGGTCATTGTGGGCGTTGATGCTTTTATTGTCGATTGCTTTTGTGTACTCTGCATCTTGCGGTATGTTGGGATGAAGCGCGGCTAACCTTACATGACATCGTTCATGAGACTTGCTCCACGCTTGACATGCAACTTGTATTGCATAAGTGGCTTTATGGGTGCTTTCTCCTAGCATAGTTAAGATCCAATTTACAACGGGTGATCAACAATGCTAGTATCAATGTTGTGGTTCTTGTTCGTAAGTTAAAACGACACTTATTGAAAGCCCCAAACCACGTAAAATATGCAAAGAAAGTAGAGGCGTCTAACTTTGTTTTGCAGGGGTGTGCAGTGATGTGATATGGCCATGATTGTGATTATATTTGATGTATGCAATGTTCCTTATTGTAAGTTGGCAACCGGAAGGAGTCATATGGTTGTTTTTTAATTTATGTTAAGACCCGCGTGTCTATTCAAAGTAGTTGTAATAGTTGAAGCCGGTGGACGACAACCATGGATAAGCGTCATTGACCTTGATGCAATACCGGTGATGATGGAGATCATGTTCGTGCTTAAAGATGGAGATCGGAAGCACAAAGAAGAAAGGCCATATCATATCACATATTATTGAATTGCATGTGATGTTAATCCTTTATGCATCTTGTATTGCTTAGTAGACGATGGTAGCATTATAAGATGATCCCTCATGCACATCAATTTCAAATCATAAAGTGTTCACCCTTAGTTAGCACCGTTGCTAAAGCTTGTTGTTTCGAAGCACCACGTGATGATCAGGTGTGTTAGATTCTGCAAGTGTATACAACGTGAGCAAGCCAGATTTGCTCATGCGGAAACTAAGGTTTGATCTTGACGAGCCTAGCATGTACAGACATGGTCTCGGAACACGGATCACCGAAAGGTAAAGCATGAATCATATAGTACATATGATGAACATGACGATTGTTTGCCATTGAAACTATATCAACTCTCGTGATGATCGGTGTTGATGTAGTGATTTGGTTCGTGTGATCACTAAAACAATGTGAGGGATGTTGTTTTGAGTGGGAGTTCACCTAGTTTAATTTCATTAATTAATTTGAACTCAATTTGTCATAAACTTAGTCTAAACTATTGCAAATATGTTGTAGATCAATGGCAGCCCCCTACCTTCAATTTTAATGCGTTCCTAGAGAAAGAAAAGTTGAAAAACAATGGAAGCAACTTCGCGGATTGGTTCTGCAATTTGAGGATTGTCCTCACAACTGGTAATTTGACCTATGTGCTGGATGCACATTGGTGACCCACCGCAATTTCATGCTCCCGATGAAGTAAAGAATGTTTACCTCGCCTAAGAATCAAGACTCCATAGTTCAAGGTGCTATCTTGTATGGTTTGGAATCGAGCTTGTAAAAGGTTTGAAGAGTCGACCCATATGATATTGTCGAGGATCTCAAATTGATTTTTGAGACTCATGCGGCAATTCAAAGCTATGAGGCTTCAAAAGTTCTTTAACCGCAAGATGGAAGAGGGCAGCTGGCAAGGAGCATGTTCTTAAGATGTCCGGGCACGCAAACAAACTTCAAAGCTTGGGTATAGTGATTCCTAATGCTTTGGGGATTTACCGTCCTCCTCCAATGCCACCAAGTTACGGAACTTTGTGATGAACTACAACATGCGTAACATGAACAAAGAGTTGCGTAACTGTTTGCTATGTTAAAGTCTGTAAGTGGAGATCAAGAAAGAGCACCAAGTGTTGTTGGTCAATAAGACCACCAAATTCAAGAAAGGCAAGTCTAAGCAAAGGGACACTTCAAGAAGGGTGGTAAGAAAGTTACCACGCGCGAAGAAGACCAAGGCTGGACCCAAGCCCGACATCGAGTGCTTTTACCGCAAGGAGAAGGTCACCGAAGCGGAATTGCCCAAAGTACTTGGCGGATCTCAAGAACGGCAACATCAAGAAGAAAGGTATATCCGATATACATGTTATTGATGTGTATCTCACTAGTACTGTAGTAGTGCCCGGTATTTGATACTAGTTCGTTGCTCATATTTGTAACTCAAACAAAAAGTAATAAACGGAAGCTAGCGAAGAACGAGGTGATGATGCGTGGAAACGGATCAAAGGTTGATGTGATCGCGGTCAGACGCTACCCTTCATCTACCATCGGGATTAGTTTTATACTTAAATAATTGTTATTTAGTGTCCGTTGAGCATGAACATTATATCGATCTTGTTTATTGCGAGACGGTTACTTGTTTAAATCAAAGAATAATGGTTGTTCGATTTATATGAGTAATATGTTTTATGCACATGCACCTTTGATAGATGGTCTATTCTTATTGAATCTCGATAGTGGAAATACACATATCAACAACATTGAGGCTAAACGTTTGAAATCAAGCGATAATTCAACCTATATGTGGCAATCGTCTTGGTCACATTGGAGTGAAGCGTATGAAGAAACTCCATTCCGATGGACTTCTTGAATCACTTGATTTTGAATCACTTGAAAGATGCGAAGCATGTCTGATGGGAAAAATGACTAAGACTCCATTTTCTGGTATGATGGAGCGAGCTATGGACTTATTGGAAATCATACATACCGATGTGTGTGGTCCAATGAGTGTAGCATCGCTAGTGGTTATCGTTATGTGCTTACCTTCACGGATGACTTGAGTAGATATGGGTATATCTATTTCATGAAACATAAGTCCGAAACTTTCGAGAAGTTTAAGGAGTTTCAAAGTGAGGTAGAGAATCAACGTAACAAGAAGATTAAATTTCTACGCTCGATCGTGGAGGTGAATATCTAAGTTACGAGTTTGGCGAGCATTTGAAGAAATGCGAATACTTTCATAGCTGACACCGTCGGGAACACCACAACAGAATGGTGTGTCCGAACGTCAGAATCGAACTCTCTTAGATATGGTTCGTTCTATGATGTCACTTACAGATTTACCGCTATCATTTTGGGGTTATGCATTAGAAACAACGCATTCACTTTAAATAGGGCACCGTCTAAATCCGCTGAAACGACACCGTATGAATTATGGTTTGGGAAGAAACCTAAATTGTCGCTCCTTAAAGTTTGGGGTCTGAAGCCTATGTAAAGAAGTTACAGACAAGCTTGAACCCAAAGCGGAAAAATGCCTTCATAGGATACCCAAGGAAACTATTGGGTATACCTTCTATCATAGATCCAAGGCAAAATCTTCGTTGTCAAGAATGGATCCTTTCTAGAGAAGGAATTTCTCTCGAAAGAAGTGACTGAAGGAAAGTAGAACTCGACGAGGTTGTCGAACCTTCTCTCGAATTGCAGTAGCGCAAAGACCGAAGAAGTTCTGTGGTGCCTACACCAATAAGAGAGGAAGCTAATGATGGTGATCATGAAACTTCGTTGAAGTTGCTACAGAGCCTGAGGTCAATGAGAACTGCACTACCCTGCATTGGTATGATCCCGTTATGAGTGTCATGTTGGTGGACAACACCGATGACCACGAGACATATGAGGAAGCGATGATGAGCCCAGATTCCAATAAATGGCAAGAAGCCATGAAATCCGAGATTTGATCCATGTACGAAAACCAAGTATGGACTTTGGTGGACTTCTTTGGATGGCCTAAGGTCCGAGAACAAATGGATTTTCAAGAAGAAAACAGATGTTGATGGTAATGTTATCGTTTATAAAGCTCGACTTGTCAAAAGGGTTTCGACAAATTCAAGGAGTTGACTACGATGAAACTTTCTCACCAAGAGCAGCTAAAGTCTGTGAGGATTATGTTAGCAATCGCTGCATATTATGATTATGAGATATGGCGATGGATGTCAAAACAACATTCCTCAATGGAGATATTGATGAAGAGTTGTATATGATGCAACCCAAAGGTTTTGTCGATCCTAAAGATGCTAACAAGGTATGCAAACTTCAACGGTCCATCTATGGATTGAAGCAAGCATCCCGAAGGTGGAATCAACGTTTTGATAAGGTAATCAAAAGTTTTGGTTTTATACAAACTTATGGAGAAGCTTGTATTTACAAGAAAGTGAGTGGGAGCTCTGTAGCATTCTTAATACTATATGTGGATGACATATTGTTGATTGGGAATTATGTAGACCTTCTTAATAGTGTTAAAGAATATTTGAATAATAGTTTTTCAATGAAGGATCTTGGCGAAGCAGCTTACATATTAGGCATAAAGATTTATAGAGATAGATCGAAACGCCAAATATCATTGTCACAGAGTACATATTTAGACAAAGTTCTAAAGAGGTTTGGAATGGAAGAAAGCAAGAAAGGGTTCTTGCCCATGTTGCCCAATACGACCTTGAGTAAAACTCAAAGTCCGACATCGGCAGAAGATAGAGAAAGGATGAGTAAGACTCCCTATGCCTCAGCCATAGGATCTCTAATGTATGGCATGCTATGTACTAGACCCGACATTGCATATGCTGTTAGTTTAACTAGCAGATATCAAAGTGATCCAGGAGTGGATCATTGGACAACGGTCAAAAACATCCTTAAGTACTTGAGAAGAACTAAGGATATGGTTCTTTCTTATGGAGGTGATGAACACCGTTGTTAATGGTTACACCGATGCTAGTTGGAACACCGATCCGATGATTCTAAATCACAACTGGATACGTATTTATTTTGAATGGTGCAACAGAATGGAGGAGTGCAAAGCAAAGCGTTGTGGCGAGATCTTCAACCGAATCGAATACATGGTCGCTTGAGGCTTCACAAGAAGCGATATGGATGAAAGAGTTCATTACAGCTGGGTGTGGTTCCTAGTGCGCTGGACCCAATGTCTATCTATGTGATAACATGGGCCATAGCCAATGCGCAAGAACCAAGGTCACACAAGAAGTCAAGCACATCAAGCTGTTTTCACGCTATTCGAGAACATATCCAGATGGGGATATAAAGATTTGCAAAGTACACACAGATCCGAATGTGGCGGATCCGTTGACTAAACCTCTCGAGGGCAAAACATGACCAACACCAGACTGCCATGGGTGTTCCGTATATTACCATGTAATCTAGATTAGATGACTCTAGTGCAAGTGGGAGACTGTTGGAGATATGCCCTAGAGGCAATAATAAATGTAGTTATTATTATATCTTTGTGTTTATGATAAATGTTTACATTCATGCTATAATAGTATTAACAAGGAAACATTAATACTTGTGTGATTTGTAAACTTAATTTGAAGTCCCTAGTATAGCCTCTATACTTCACTAGCTTGTTGGTTGATTAATGATTGTGGTTTCCCTATCATGAACATTGAGATGTTATCAACAACAAGATCATATCGTTAGGAGAATGATATGGTGGACATACTCATGTAGATAAGCATAGCATAAAGATCAAGTCATTTCAATAGTTCAATTGCTATATGCTTTCTGATACATAGTAACCTAATTCCTTCGACCATGAGATCATGCATATCACCTTTACCGGATGGATGCTTTGATGACATCAAACACCACACCGTAACTGGGTGGCTATAAAGATGGCATTGAGTGTTTGGAAAGTATTGGTTGAAACACATGGATCAAGAGTGGGATTTGTCCATCCATATGACGGATAGATATACTCTGGGCCCTCTCGGTGGAATGTCATCCAATTAGCTTGCAAGCATGTGACTGGATCACAAGGGATCACATATCACAGGAACGAGAAAAGAGTACTTATCGGAAACGAGGTTGAACTAGGTATGCAGAGATACCGACGATCATAACCTCGGATAAGTAAACTATCGTGAGACAAAGGGAAATTGGTATCGTATGTAAGTGGTTCATTCGATCGCAAAGTAATCGTAGAAATATGTGGGAGCCATATGAATTTCCAGATTCCTCTATTGGTTATTGTTCGGAGAAGTGTCTCGATCATGTCCGCATAATTCACGAACCGTAGGGAGACACACTTAAGGATTCGATGTTGTTTGAGTAGTTATGGTATTATGAGAAAGAGACCGAATGTTGTTAGGAGTCTCGGATGGGATCCGGGAAATCACGAGGTGATCCGGAATGGTCCGGAGAATAAGATTCATATAAGGAAAGTCCCGTTTCGGAGTTCGGGAATGATTTCGGTGTTATCATCGGGAATGTTCTAGAAGGTTCCGGATTGTCCGGCAATCCGGGGGGGGGGGGTACATGAATGTGTCATTGAATGATTGCATCATGTACTAAGTGTTCTTGCTGTTCCAAAACTGAAAAGTAAAACTGCCAGTTTGAAAGTCAAACGGCTAAAACAGGAAACTGTGGGAAACAGGAAACTGTGGGAAACAAGCAAGAGGTGGTTGGAACCGACTTGGGGGAGGAGTCCCTCCAAGCCGGCGCGCCAACCAGGGCCGACTTGGGAGGACTCCTCCCTGGCCGCCCCTCCACCTATAAAAGGAGGGCCTCCTCCTCTAGACACACAAGTTCCTATCCTCTAATCTCCGGTTTAGAGCCGTTTTGGTTTAGAGCTTCTAATTGCTTTAGCCTGCGGTTTAGAGCCTTCTAATTGGTGTGTCTAATCTCTAGACCACTAATAGCCCTCTCATACTCCACCATACTCTCCGCTTAAGGCGGCCAAGGGATTTCCTCTACTTCCTGGTACCACGCCACAGTCTGCCGGAATCGCGAGGAGAGTGCTACAACCTCCGCCCTCTTGGAACAAGGGAGAGGAAGGTCTTCGCCGAGCAATTTAACGGTGAGCGATCATGGAGCGCTGTCGAACGTTAGCCGGAAGGATCGTCTACACGATCTTGATATCGGAAAGAGTACGACTACATCACCCACGAGAATGCGCTCTCGTTAAACACTTTGGAATCTTCGAGGGTAAGTTATTCCATCGACTCGTTGCTACAATCTAGTAGATAGATCTTGGCTTGTTTGTTTGTATGCGATAGAATTTTTTTGTTTTCCATGCTACGAACCCCTATAACAACATCAAATACGAGCCACGGAAGGCGATCAAGTCGCAGGCTCTAGCGGCCTTCATCGCCGACTGGGAAGAGGCCCAGCAGCCAAAGAAGCTGCCATACCTCCATTACTGGAGCCTGCATTTCGATGGCTCCAAGAACGCGGACGGCGCAGGAGCAGGGATCGTGCTAACTTCACCGAAGGGCGACAAGCTCCGCTACGTCCTATGTCTCGACTTCACCCCCTGCACCAACAACATGGCCGAGTACGAGGCCTTACTCCACGGCATGCGAGCTGCCAGGGAGATGAACGTCAACCGCCTACGCTGCTACGGCGACTCCGACCTCGTCACTGGGCAAGTCGCTGGCACCTGCGACGCCGTCTCCCCCACCATGGCGGCATATCGCCAGGCAGTGGAAAAGCTGGGCGGACACTTCGCAGGCTACTCCGTCGAGTGGATTGACAGGCGGAAGAACGCGGAGGCCGACGCACTCTCTCGCACTGGGTCGGCTCGACTCGCACCACCCGCCGGTGTCTTCCTCGACACGATCACCAAGCCATCAGTCTCCCCCCGAGAGAGATCGACATCGGAGTCCCGTTACAACCGGAGGCAGCCCTGGTCGCACTCGTCACCGAGCCAGACGACTGGACCAAGCCCTACGTCGCCTACCTGGAGGCCGGCACCTTGCCGGCAGACGAGACGGACGCCAGGATGATCGTACGCCGATGCAAATCCTTCACCATCATCGACGGCGAGCTCCACAAGCGAAGCGTCACCGGCGTGTTCCAACGCTGCGTCCAACCGGCCAAAGGACGCAAGATCCTCCACGACATCCACTCCGGCGACTGTGGCCACCGCGCCGGTGCCCGCTCCCTGGTCGCCAAGGCTATGCGGCATGGCTTCTACTGGCCCACCGCACACGCCGATGCTGTCGACATCGTCCAGCGGTGCGCCGGGTGCCAGAAGTACGCCAACCAGACGCACGTGCCAAGCTCGGCGCGGAAGACAATCCCCATCACCTGGCCATTCGCCGTGTGGGGCATGGATATGGTAGGCCCCTTCAAAAAGGCCCCCTCTGGCTACACCCACCTCCTGGTCGCGGTCGACAAATTCACAAAGTGGGTGGAGGCCAAGCCAGTCCGGAAATGCGACGGGAAGACCGCCACTAAATTCCTACGCGAGTTCATATATCGCAACGGGTTCCCAAAAAGCATCATCACGGACAACGGCACCAACTTCGCCAAAGGAGCCATGGCCGAATTCTGCGAAGAACACCACATCCGGCTCGACCGCGTCGATGCCACCCGAATCCAACGCCAGGCGGAACAGGCCAATCAGCATCCTCCACACGGCAAGCCGCGACTCCAAGTACCACTCGGCGCACCGGTGCCGGGTCGAGGAGCTATCCTCCGTCATCTGGGGCATCCGCACCTCGGTCAACAGGTCGACAGGATTCACCCCCTTCTTCATGGTGTACGGCGCCGAGACAGTCATGCCCACCGACCTCGAGCACGACTCGCCGCAGGTCGTCCACTACACGGAGGATGCAAACGAACTCGCCCGCCAGGATGGAGTCGATCAACTCGACGAGGCACGTGACCTCGCTCGGTCACGCACCGTCATCTACCAGCAGGGACTCCACCGCTACCACAGCCGGCGGGTGAAAACTCGCACCTTCCAAGAAGGCGACCTGGTGTTGCGCCTCATCCAGGACAAGAAGGGCATGCACAAGCTTTCCCCTCCGTGGGAGGGACCATTCGCCATCGGGCGAGTACTCGGCAACGACGCCTACTACCTCATCGACGTCCGCGGGGATGGCGAACTCGACGTCAAGCGACCATGGAATGTAAACCTCCTACGGAAGTTCTACTCCTAGAACCCCACATATGTACTCTCCAGTCGCTATGAAATAAAAATAATTGGTTACCGCAAATTGCGCCTACTCTCATTGTCTTGTGCCACTCGCACTCGTAATTACAGCATCAAGCTAACCGTAGAAGTCAACCTTTGGTACAGCGATCGGCATGGCTAAGTAGTGCGGTGCAAGAGCATTGAGTCACCTCAGGTCTTGCATCGTCCACGAAAAACGCCTACCCGGAGCCCCATTGGAGTCGCCCAGCCCGACTGGATCTACGAGCCAAGACAATCGCCGCTTCACAATAACCATGATCCTCCGCATCCTCGACATAGCGACTCGAACGGCCAAGCACCACGCTCGGGGACTGACGACCAGTTCATCGCGAGCGGCTCGGAAAAACGCCAAATATGAGAGCTAAAGGGTTTCACGGCATAGTAAATCAAAATTTTCTACGGATGCGAACAGAGGGAAAGCCAAGATCTAATCTAGGAGATGCAAACAACGAGAGAGATTGGATTAGATCTTCATACCCTTGAAGATTCAAGACAATGAACGTTAAATCGAACGTGGGTGATGTAGTCGCATCGCTTCTCCTCCTCGCGATCCGATCCGATCTAGCACCACAAGTGGCGGTACCTCCGTGAGATGCACACGCAAAGACTCGACGTCTCCCCCTTCCTTGGTCCAGAAAGTATGGTGGAGAGATGGGTTGGATCTACAACGACGGGCAAAGGCAATTGGTGGAGAATTTCTGCAGCAGGCTTCGCCACAAGCGATCGGGAGGAGAGAGGAGGGCAAAGGCAGCTAGGGATGGAAGGAAGGTGTGGTGGGGTGCCCACCCTCTTTATATAGAGGGGGGCGCAGCCCTATCCCCTCCCCCAAGCCCAAACCGGCGGCCCCAAGGAGGAAGAGTGGGGGGCAAGGAAACCCCCCTTCTAGAAGGTCTATCTCGAGTTTAAACCTCTAGGTCGGCTGGGCCCTATGGGGCTTGTGCCCCTGGCCCAATGCGCCAGGGCACTCCCTCATAGGCCCATTCCCTCCCGGAAGGTGGGGCCACGTTGGTCCCTTCCGAAGGTTCTAGAAGCTTCCGTACAATACTGGATTAACCGGAACAATTCCAAACTCCAAAACTGCACCGCTTTATATGAATCTTATTCTGACCATTCCAAACCTCTCGTGATGTCCCGGATCCCATCCGAGACTCAACAAAAACTCATAAACCAATTATCCAATCTATCCTAGCCGAGACACGTTAAGTGTGTGACCTGGGTTCGAGAATATGCATACATGATCTTCTATCAATAATCAACAAGGGTCCGAAACCCATATTGACACCCACATTCATCGATGATCATATCGGATGAACCACGATGCCAGGATTCAATCAATCCCATATATATATTCCCTTCGTCTCGCGATATTTTACTTGCCCGAGATTCGATCGTCGGTACCGTCATACCTAGTTCAATCTCGTTCACAACAAGTACTTTACTCGTTCCGTAATCCGATATCACTTTGTGATTAACTCCTTAACCACATGCTTGCAAGCGGTGTTGATATCGATTACTGAGTGGGCCCGAAGTATATCTCTCCAACTTGGGAGGGACAAATCCCATCTCGATACATACAACCCAACAGATACTTTTCGATCACCTGAGAGACACCTTTATGATCACCCTCTCATAGGATGACGTTTGATGACCTCAAAGATTTCTTCCGATACCAGGGAGTTGTATTATCTCATGGTATAAGGAATACAATATTTGACATAAGAAAAGCTTCACAAAGACGAACACGATGACACGATCTAATTGCTTCGCTTAGTTTGGGTCTGTCCATCATATCATTCTCCCAATGATATGATCTCATTATCAATTGACAACTAATGTCTATGGTTAGGAAACCTTAACCATCATTGATCAATGAGCTAGTCCATAGAGGCGTACTAGGGACACGGTGTTGTTCACAAACCACACAAGTATTAAAGTTTCCGCTTAATACAATTCTAGCATGGAATATAAACATTATCATGAACAAGAATTATAATAATAACATCTTTATTATTGCCTCTATGGCATAATTCCAACAGTCTCCCACTTGCACTAGAGTCAATAATCTAGTTTACATCTGGCTACAATCTCACACCCATGGCACTGAGGTGCTGATCATGTTTTACACGTGGAAGAGGTTTAGTCAATGGATCTACGACATTCAGATCTGTATGTACTTTGCTAATCTTCAGATCTCCATCTGCTATATAATCTCGGATTATATGAAACTTGCGGTTGATATGCTTGGTCTTTCGATGATATCTTGGTTCCTTAGCGAGTGCTATGGCGCCAGTGTTGTCACACAATATCTCCAGTGGGTCCAATGCACTTGGAACCACGCCAAGCTCAGTGATGAAGTTTCTGATCCAAACTCCTTCACTTGACGCTTCTGCAGTATCCATGTATTCCGCTTCTACTGTAGATCCCGTGATCACGCTTTGCTTGCAGCTTCTCCAGCTCACAGCTCCTCCATTCAAAATATACACGTATCCTGTCTGAGATTTAGAATCATCCGTGTCGGTGTCGAAACTAGCATTGACGTAACCTTTTACGACGAGCTGTTCATCACCCCCATAGACTAAGAACATTTCTTTAGTTCTATTTAGGTACTTTAGGATGTTCTTCATGGCTGTCCAGTGTTCCACTCCTGGATCACTTTGATATCTGCTCGTCAAACTAAGAGCATTGGACACATCCGGTCTAGTACACAGCATGGCATACATGATGGAACCTATGGCCGAGGCATAAGGAACTTTGCTCATAGCTTCCCTATCATTTACCATAGCTGGACACTAAGCCTTGCTCAATATCTTACCTGACAACATAGACACTGAACCTTTCTTTGCCTTATCCATTCTGAACCTTTTCAGAACTTTGTCTAGGTATGTACTCTGGCTTAAAGCTATCAGGCGTCTTTGTCTATCTCTATAGATCTTGATACCCAAAATATAAGCAGCTTCACCTAGGTCTTTCATTGAAAAACACTTGTTCAAATAACTCTTCACATCGTTAAGCATGTTGATGTCATTTCCGATAATCAATATGTCATCCACATATAGTACAAGAAATGTCACCGAGCTCCCACTCATTTTCTTGTAGATACAAGCTTCGTAGCAATTTGGAACAAATCCAAAGCTCTTGATCACTTGATCAAAACGAAGGTTCCAACTCCGAGATGCTTGCTTCAGTCCATAAATGGAACGCTGAAGTTTGCATACTTTATCAGCATCCTTAGGATCGACAAAACCTTCGGGTTGCATCATATACAACTCTTCATCAATGTTGCCATTGAGGAACGCAGTCTTGACATCCATCTGCCATATTTCATAATCATGAAACGCAGCAATTGCTAATAAAATCCGAATGGACTTAAACATCGCTACGGGAGAGAAAGTCTCATCGTAGTCAACACCTTGAACTTGTCGAAAACCTTTCACGACAAGCCGTGCTTTATAGACAGTAACATTACCATCCGCGTCCGTTTTGTTCTTGAAGATCCATTTGCACTCAACGGCCTTTCGGTCGCTAGGAGGGTCCACCAAAGTCCATACTTGGTTTTCGCTCATGGATCCCAATTCGGATTTCATGGCTTCTAGCCATTTCTCAGAGTCTGGGCTCATCATCGCTTCCTCATAGTTCGTAGGTTCACTGTATTCTACTAACAAGACAATCAAGACAGGGTTGCCGTACCACTCAGGAGGGGCACGCGACCTTGTCGACCTGCGACATTCAGTAGCAGCATCGTCCGAAGCTTCATGATCCTTGTCATTAGCTTCCTCTATTGTTGGTGCAAAGCGACCTTTGGAACAATTTCAGGTGCTGCGCTACTCTCCAACTCAAGAGAAGGTTCAACAACCTCGTCTAGCTCTACTTTCCTCCCACTCACTTCTTTCGAGAGAAACTCCTTCTCAAGAAAGGAACCGTTCTTTGCGACAAACACTTTGCCTTCGGTTCTGTGATAGAAGGTATACCCAATAGTTTCCTTAGGGTATCCTATGAAGACGCATTTCTCCGCTTTGGGTTCGAGCTTGTCCGACATCAACTTCTTGATGTAAGCTTCGCATCCCCAAACTTTAAGAAACGACAACTTAGGTTTAGCACCAAACCACAGTTCATACGGTGTCGTCTCAATGGATTTAGATGGTGCCCTATTTAAAGTGAATGCAGCGGTTTCTAATGCATAACCCCAAAATGATAATGGAAAATCAGTAAGAGACATCATTGATCGGACCATATCTAATAGGGTTCGATTCCGGCGTTCAGACACACCATTGCGCTGTGGTGTTCCGGTATGAGTTGTGAAACGATTCCACTTGCTTTAAGATGCGTAAGAAAATCATAACTCAAATATTCACCTCCACGATCGGATCATAGAAACTTAATCTTTCTGTTACGATGGTTCTCCACTTCATTCTGAAATTCTTTGAACTTTTCAAACGTTTCAGATTTATGTTTCATTAAATAGATATACCCATATCTACTTAAGTCATCGGTAAAAGTGAGAAAATAGCGATATCCACCGCGCGTCGAAACACTCATCGGTCCGCATACATCGGTATGTATGATTTCCAACAAGTCCGTTGCTCGCTCCATCATACCGGAGAATGGGGTTTTGATCATCTTGCCCATGAGGCATGGTTCGCATGTGTCAAATGATTCAAAATCAAGAGACTCCAAAAGTCCATCAGAATGGAGTTTCTTCATGCGCTTTACACCAATATGACCTAGACGAAAGTGCCACAAATAAGTAGTATTATCACTATCTACTTTGCATCTCTTAGCCTCAATGTTATGGATGTGTGTTTCATCCCTTTCGAGATTTAGAAGAAATAAACCGTTCACAATAGGTGCATGACCATAAAAGATGTTACTCATATAAATAGAACAACCATTATTCTCCGATTTAAATGAATAACCGTCTTGCAATAAACAAGATCCAGAAATAATGTTCATGCTCAACGCAGGCACATAATAACACTTATTAAGGTTTAAAACTAATCCCGAAGGTAAAACTAAGGAGAGCGTGCCGACGGCCATCACATCAACTCTTGATCCGTTGCCAATGCGCATCGTCACCTCATCCCTCGCAAGTCAGTCTATTCGTAGCTCTGCTTTGAGTTACAAATATTAGCAACAACCGTATAAAATACCAGGCACTACAACGAGGGCTAGTAAGGAAAACATCAATAACATGTATATCAAATATACCTTTGATGGTGCCAGCCTTCTTGTCCGCTAAGTACTTCGGACAGTTGCGCTTCCAGTGACCCTTGTCCTTGCAATAGAAGCACTCAGTGTCCGGTTTAGGACCAGACTTGAGCTTCTTCTCAGCAGGGGCAACGCGCTTGTCGCCGCCTTTCTTGAAGGGCTTCCTTGCACCCTTACCTTTCTTGAAGTTGGGGGTTTGTTGACCATCAACACATGATTATTATTTTTGATGTTCACCTCCGCTACTTTCATCTTAGCAAAGAGCTCAGTGATCATATCAGTGGAACCAATCTGATTGTGATCAACTACAAAACTTTTGTAGCTAGGAGTGTCAATCTTGAGCTCCTCTGGAATCTTGCAGTCCAGTTGCTCAAGGCGTTGAGTGTAGCCCGTCATCTCAATGGCGTGCTCACTAACGGAACTCCCTTCCTCCATCTTGTAGTTAAAGAATTTCTTAGAGATCTCATATCTCTCAGAACGGGCTTGAGTCTGAAACATGTTTTTCAGATCCTCGAGAATCTCAAAGGGCCTGGCGAACTCCTCAAAATGATTTTGAAGATCCGATTCCATAGAATACAACATGGCGATCTTAATCAAATCATAATCATCCTTGCGTGACTGATAAACAGCTTTTTCATCAGCCGACGCATCTATAGCAGGGGCGTCACCTAGCACTTTCTCAAGGACATAGTCCTTTTGTCCGCCAGAGAGAATGATTCTCAGAATGCAGAACCATTTGGTGAAGTTAGACCCATTGTTTCTAAGCTTTTCTATCTCAGCAAAAACGTTGAAGTTGAAGTTGGACTTGGCCATGTGATCTACAGTATTTGCAAGTACAACTTAGACTATGTTCATGATAAATAGTTCAACTTAATCAAATTACTAGATGAACTCCTACTAAATTCAACATCCCTCAAGTTGTTTAGTGAACATGATCCAAATTCACCACACCTAATCCGATCATCACGAGAAGAGATGTGGGTTCAATGGTGGACAACGAAGTGTCGATCATATCATTCATATGACTCGTGCTTAACCTTTCGGTTCATGTGTTCCGAGGCCATGTCTGTACATGCTAGGCTCGTCAAGTTAGACCCAAGTATTTCCGCGTGTGCAAAACTGGCTTGCACCCGTTGTATGTGAGCGTAGAGTCTATAGCACCCGATCATCACGTGATGCTTGGACACGATGAACTTTCGCAACGGTGCATACTTGGGGAGAACACAGTTTTTATCTTGATCTTTAAGTGAGGAATCATCTTATAATGCTACCGTCGTGATCTAAGCATAATAAGATACATAAAAGGATAAACATCACATGCATATAACTTTATGTGACATGGTATAGCCAATCTTCGCTCAATGATCTCCATCTTGTGCGTTCTGGCATGATCTCCATCACTCCACCATGATTGCCTCCACCACGAATAGCAACTACAACTATTGCTAACTACTTAGCGATAAAGTAAAGCTATTACATGGCGTATAAGAAGTTGACACACAGGTCATACACAATTATAAAGACAACCATATGGCTCCTTCCGGTTGTGTACTCATCGACATGCAAGTCGTGAAACATTACAAAACATGATCATCGCATACATTATACACATCACATCTTGGGCCATACCATATCACAGAAAACACTCCGTGCAAAAACAAGTTAGACGCCTCTACTTTGTTGTTGCATGTTTTACGTGGCTTATGGGAGTAGATGCTAAGAACGATTCTTACCTACGGAAAGCCACAACGGTGATATTATGGTTGCCAAACTCCGGTGTTAATCCCATGACAACTATAGTGAAAGCGACATCCACCGGCCGCATGTGCGGAACAAGCCACACGTCAAATGCGAGCGGTCTCATGACGGCGTCGCGTAAGGTTGGCCTGGACCGCTTCAATATCACTATCCCGCGTCATAAGAAGAACACAAACAAGAGGCTTGCAACAGAAAACATCAACGCCCGCAACAACCATGTTGCGTTCTACTCGTGAAACACATCTACGCATAGATCTAGCTCTGATACCACTGAAGGGTTTCGCGGCATAGTAAATCAAAATTTTATACGGATGCGAATAGAGGGAAAGCCAAGATCTAATCTAGGAGATGCAAACAATGAGAGAGATTGGATTAGATCTTCATACCCTTGAAGATTCGCAAGTGAGAACGTTAAATCGGAACGTGGGTGATGTAGTCGTACTCGCTTCTCCTCCTCGCGATCCGATCCGATCTAGCACCACAAGTGGCGGTGCCTCCGCGAGATGCACACGTGCAGCACCTCGACGTCTCCTCCTTCCTTGGTCCAGCAAGTATGGTGGAGAGATGGGTTGGATCTACAACGCGATGGCGCGGTGCAATTGGTGGAGAATTTCTGCAGCAGGGCTTCGCCTACAAGCAGTCGGGAGGGAGAGAGGAGGGCAGCAGGGCAGCTAGGGATGGAAGGGAAGGTGTGGGGGGTGGTGCGCCCCCACCCCTCTTTATATAGAGGGAGGGGGGGGGGGCGCAGCCCTAGCCCCTCCCCAAGCCCAAACCGGCGGCCCCAAGGAGGAAGAGTGGGGGGCAAGGAACCCCCCCCTTCTAGAAGGTCTATCTCGAGTTTAAACCTCTCTAGGCCGGCTGGGACCTATGGGGCCTTATGCCCCTGGAAAAATGCGGCCAGGGCACTCCCTCATAGGCCCATGCCCCCTCCCGGAAGGTGGGGCCACGTTGGTCCCCTTCCGGAAGGTTCTAGAAGCTTCCGGTACAATACGGATTAACCCGGAACAATTCCGAACTCCAAAAACTGCACTGCCTTATATGAATCTTATTCTCCGGACCATTCCGGAACCTCTCGTGATGTCCCGGATCCCATCCGAGACTCCGAACAAAAACTCATAAACCAATTATCCAATCTATCCTAGCGTCGAGACACGTTAAGTGTGTGACCCTGCGGGTTCGAGAATATGCAGACATGATCTTCTATCAATAATCAACAGCGGGGTCTGGAAACCCATATTGACTCCCACACATTCATCGATGATCATATCGGATGAACCACGATGCCAGGATTCAATCAATCCCATATATATATTCCCTTCGTCTCGCGATATTTTACTTGCCCGAGATTCGATCGTCGGTACCGTCATACCTAGTTCAATCTCGTTCACAGCAAGTACTTTACTCGTTCCGTAATCCGATATCACTTTGTGATTAACTCCTTAACCACATGCTTGCAAGCGGTGTTGATATCGATTACGAGTGGGCCCAGTATATCTCTCCGACTTGGGAGGGACAAATCCCATCTCGATACATACAACCCAATGATACTTTCCGATCACCCGAGAGACACCTTTATGATCACCCTCTCATAGGATGACGTTTGATGACCTCAAAGCTTTCTTCCGATACCAGGGAGTTGTATTATCTCATGGTCTAAGGAATACAATATTTGACATAAGAAAAGCTTCGCAAAGACGAACACGATGACACGATCTAATTGCTTCGCTTAGTTTGGGTCTGTCCATCATATCATTCTCCCAATGATATGATCTCATTATAAATTGACAACTCATGTCTATGGTTAGGAAACCTTAACCATCATTGATCAATGAGCTAGTCCATAGAGGCGTACTAGGGACACGGTGTTGTTCATAAACCACACAAGTATTAAAGTTTCCGCTTAATACAATTCTAGCATGGAATATAAACATTATCATGAACAAGAATTATAATAATAACATCTTTATTATTGCCTCTAGGGCATAATTCCAACAAGAGCATGCCTAGGACTCGCCACGCGACTGACCCAACGGGCCAGGTAGGAGTGATACGCCCAAACTAACGCGCCAAGTCCTCACCCACCCTCGAGTCGCACCTAGAACAACCAAGTACCACGCTCGGGGACTCGGCCACCCGACCTCGTTCGCGCAAGGGAAAACGGTGAAGTCTGAGCTCAAGGAGTCGTCATGGCGACTGGCTCTTCGAGTCCGGGCGAGTCGACCACAATAACAAAACATTCAAAAACCACAAACACATCACACACGAGGTAAACCCCACAAAAGGGCGGACGCGCTCGGGGACTCGTTCAAACCTCAATCAGAATACACATGACAAGTCATGAAACAAACACGATATCACATTCATAGCATGTTGCAATCATCTCAGAATACAAAATATGCCCAAACGGCAGATCTGCTACTAACGCCCCAGGGCAAACTATTCTATTCCGCAGGCTTCGATGACGACTCGCGAGCACCCTTGCGATTGCGGATAAACGGCGTGTACGGGTTTGACGGGTACGTCGTCAGCTCACCCGCCATCGCCGCGCAGAAGGGATGCTCGACCTTGAAGTCCCGCTGCTGCGGCTCGGGGTCGTTGGGTGCGACGATCGTCTCCTGGTACGGAAGAAGGTCGCCCATTGCCCAGACACGCTCGGAGTACATCGCGGCGCGGTCCGTCAACTTGAGCACCTTGGAGAGTTCCACCGCGCCAGTCGATGATGGGTAGCCACTCGTCACGTCGTCCAGATCAAAATCTTCTGGAAAATGAGCAAGCCCATGGCTAAGCGCCGTCGCCGCTCCGCGCCGGAACGCCGATCGCTTCATGAACTCAACGACCGACGGCGCCTTCTCCAAGTACTTCCACACCTCGACGAGGTCGCTGGGAATTACTTCAGTGGGCAATATCTCCTGGAGGTAGGCCTGGATGCATGTCGCCGACAATGTCGCCGAGTCGACGAGCGTGGCCACACATTGCCACGCGTTGAACGAGCTCGCCTCTTCCGCACTATCAAGGATGCGACCTGTGAATAGAAGATAACAGTGAGTACGTCGGACATCACAAAAAGGCACACGCTATTGGCAGGGGCAGATACACTTACCAATCAAGGGGCGGGAGAGATCCGCGATGAAGCGTTGAAGCGAAGTATAGTCGTCCTGAAGCCCAGCAACAAGGGCGTCGGACACTTTACGATCCTCTGCGGCGGCTGTAATGGCAGCCTTGGCTCGCCCATCCGCCGAGCTCGCTTCCTCCTTCGCCTCCCTCAGCTCGCGCTTGAGATCGGCGATCCGCTTCTCAGCCGAGCTCATTGCGCCGTTGCCAACTCACCCGCGGGGACAAATCCCTGGCGAGCCTCCTCTGCCTTCGCGGCAACTGCCTAAAGGCCCTTATTTGCCTCTTGGACGGCAGCCAGTTCTTTCTTCGCGCGGTGTTTCGCTGCCAATCGGTCAGCTGATTCACGTTGTAGACCCTGCACACAATTCAAACAGTTAACCAAAGTGAAATCCTAAGTGCCTACCTACTGAAATTCAGCGAGTACGCACTCAGGTACTGGCAATCAAGAAATCCTAAGTGCCCACCCGCTGAAATTCAGCGAGTGTGCACTCGGGGACTGGCAATCAAGAAATCCTAAGTGCCCACCCGCTGAAATTCAGCGAGTGTGCACTCGGGGACTGGCAATCAAGAAATCCTAAGTGCCCACCCGCTGAAATTCAGCGAGTGTGCACTCGGGGACTAGCAATCAACAAATCCTAAGTGCCCACCCGCTGAAATTCAGCGAGTGCGCACTCGGGGACTGGACGAGAAAAATAACAACAAGACACTAGAAGGATCAGACCGCTGCAACTCACTGGCCTGATCCTCGGGGACTGGACATACCTGGATGGCTGCGCCAAGCATGACGTGAAGTTGTATCGCATCCACGGACGCGAGGAGAGCCGGCGTGTGCCCACGACGCTGCTCTACCTCCGCGTCGGCGACTCCAGGTGCACGGCTCGAGGGTGAGGTCCCACTCGCTGTAGCCGATCTGGCCATGAAGCGCGGGAGCGTGGTGATGGTAGCACCGGAGCCAAAGGAGGCCGGCTCGGTCACCCCAGGTGAGGGAGCATCCTCCTTCGTGGGTACGGCCACCTCCACTGCGGGTTCATTCGGCGCAATCGCCGTGTCGTCGGAGATCATGACGACATCGTCACCCTTGGCCTTCTTGGCGCTATCCGCAGGGACGACGACTTCGTCCGCCTTCGTCTTCCGGGAGGGATCCTCTTCGCTGACGACGGGTGGCACCTTAGCCACGGTCGGGTGGCCTATCTTCTTCGCTCCGGTCCTATAAATCGATCGTGTGAGCAAGACAATTCAAGCTGCTATGAAAGACATAGGTAGGTGAGTGAACTCACTTGGCGACTGGAATGAAGCGTAGCCCCTTGTGGATGCCGCCCGGCTTCTCCAGTTCGGGGCCCAGTAGGCGGCTGAGGCCCATCTCCAGGACGTCGCGTGCCCAAGACACGGACGGCTTCTTCGTCGTCGAGGCTGCAACGGGAGCTTCTAGGACATCTTCAGCAGGAGCTTCCTTGCGAGGTGAAGCCGCTGCGGCCGGAGCGGCCCATAGCCTAGAGACTGGGGCGAATGGCGGAGCCATCGAGGCCAGTGGCACCTCGACAGTGGCCGTGTCCAGCGCGGCTACCGACGGCGGCGCCTCGTCCTTGGCCGGGCTGGGGGCGTCGGAGCTGCTCGCCAAGTGCGGTGGCGAGGCCGGCCTCATCGGCTTCGTCTTCTTCTTCGGAGGGGCCTTCACCTCCTTCTCATTCTTCTTCTTCGTCTTCTTCGACGGAGTAGCTTGGTGGCGCGAGGTGGTCTCCGGAAGTTCGTCCTCTTCATCATGACGCCCGAGGCTTTTACTCGCCTCAAGCTCACGCTGACGCTGCCCGCGGGTCTTGCGGACCAGCAGGGCGACCTCCTCTTCGGATTCGTCGTCGCCGTTGCTCTTGTCGCTCTCGGTGTCGCCCTTGGCGGGAGGCGACTCGCCCATGTCCCGGACGGACGAGCTCGAGTTCTCGTCGTCTGAAGGTGCAATGAACACAAAATGAAATTAGAATGACCGCGACTGCAAAAACTGCGACTACGAACAATGTGAGCTGACTTACCGTTGGGGCTGGATGCTTTGCGGTGTAGGGGGTGACCCCGGCCTTTGCGTCCAGGTACACCGCCTGGGTGATCTTCTTCAGTGCTGGGTATAGTCCTCGATCTTCCACTCGGCTAGGCAGGACTTCGTTGAGTCCTCCCGGCCCGTGTATTGGTACATGTGGTGGTCGCGCCGAGCCAGAGGGACGAGCCACCGCCCGAGCAAGCAGTTGTATAAGTTGATCGTCTGGAGGCCTTTCTTCTTCAGACCGCGGATGGTTTGAAGCATTTTGTCCACGACCATCCGCTGGTCGCTGGGGAGCTTGCCGACTTGAAGTCGGCGTGGTTCGGACCGGTTGGCAGAGTATTGTGGGATCGCCGGCTCGCCCTCTGGGGTCACCTCGGCAATGTAGAACCAAGATTTCTTCCAGTCGCTCGCCGCCTTGGCGGGCAGCATCAAGTCAAAGAATGAAGCCTTCGACTTCAGCTGGAACGTCAGGCCGCCCGCGGCAAGCATTGGGCCGCCCGCTTCCTCGAGGCTGATCCGTCCGTGAAACAGATCTTGCCATAGGGGGAAGTAGGGTCGGCAGCCCAAGTAGCACTCGCAGAACGCCACAAAGATGGCGAGCTGCTCGATGCTGTGAGGACCCAGGTCCGACGGCTGGATCCCGTAGTAGGCGCAGAAGCGCCGGAAGAACAGGGACGTAGGGAATCCTAGACCCCGTTCCAGGTGGCTGGTGAAGCAGATGAATTCCCCCTCGCGCGGGTTCGGGGTCACCTCTCCGGCCACGGGGATGCGCCAACAGCCGGCGTGCAGGATCCCGGCCTCCTCGAATGATGACAGTTGCGCCCTCGTACACTTAGATCTACCCCAATGCTCGGTGGAGAGGGCCATGGCGGAAGGATTTGTGGGGGGTCGTAGGATTTCAGGTCGGCTGGATCGCGATGCGAAGGAAGGCGAGAGTGCGTGCAATCGGAGGAAATGGCGAGAAGATGGTTCTCTGATCGCCTGCCATTCCCCTTATATAGCGGTTGTTACCCGCCAAATTAGGGAGCCGTTACTACGCGGTGATTACGCCAAAAGTTACCGTTGTATTACCCCAACGGCTAGTTTGACCACGCTTAACGGTCCAACTGGCCCAGGAACTGGCGAGTGGGCCTGCAAGACGGCGAATGGATCAAGGCCCGGTGTGGATCCAAGCGACTGGAAGCTGAAGGCCCAGGCGAGTAGATAGGTCCAGTCGGATTAGGTCAAACGAGTACCGAAGCCTTAACTGAATCAGTTGATATATGTAAACCCTAGGGGAGGTGAGCCTATATAAACCTCCTTGCAGGGCGTGTAGAGGTACGTTCCATCATACACCCAAGCGACTCGCCGCCTAGCCGCCGAGCTCGCCCGTTGTACCACCTTCATAATACAATCTAGCAGGAGTAGGTCTTTACCCTCCGGGGGGCCGAACCTGGGTAAAACCCTGTGTCTCCGCCCTCATCTCGCACCGCAGATGGCTGGCTGCCCTTGCTCCTCGTTCTACTACTCGCTGCCGATTGCAGCATCTGCCGTGACCATCCCCACGACATTGGTTCTTGTGCATTGGCTATGGTGCCCATGTTATCACAATAGATAGACATTGGGTCCAGCGCACTTGGAACCACACCAAGATCTGTAATGAACTCCTTCATCCATATTTCCTCTTGTGAAGCCTCTGAAGCAGCTTTGTATTCTGATTCAGTTGAAGATCTCGCCACAACGCTTTTCTTTGCACTCCTCCAGCTAACTGCTGCACCATTCAAAGTAAATACGTATCCAGTTTGAGATTTAGAATCATCCGGATCGGTGTTCCAACTAGCATCGGTGTAACCATTAACAACGAGTTGTTCATCACCTCCATAAGAAAGAACCATATGCTTAGTTCTTCTCGAGTACTTTGATATCTGCTTGTCAAACTAACAACATATGCAATGTCGGGTCTAGTACATAGCATGGCATACATTAGAGATCCTATGGCTGAGGCATAGGGAGTCTTACTCATCCTTTCTCTATCTTCTCCCATTGCAGGACTTTGAGTTTTACTCAAGGTCGTATTGGGCAACATGGGGAAGAACCCTTTCTTGCCATCTTCCATTCCAAACCTCTTTAAAACTTTTTCCAAATATGTACTCTGTGACAATGATATTAGACGTCTTGATCTATCTCTATAAATCTTTATGCCTAATATATAAGCTGCTTCGCCAAGATCTTTCATTGAAAAATTATTATTCAAATAATCCTTGACACTATTAAGAAGGTCTACATCATTCCCAATCAACAATATGTCATCTACATACAGTATTAAGAATGCTACAGAGCTCCCACTCACTTTCTTGTAAATACAAGCTTCTCCATAACTTTGTATAAAACCAAAACTTTTTATTACCTTATCAAAATGTTGATTCCAACTTCGGGATGCTTGCTTCAATCCATATATGGACCGTTGAAGTTTGCATACCTTGTTAGCATCTTTAGGATCGACAAAACCTTTGGGTTGCATCATATAAAACTCTTCATCAATGTCTCCATTGAGGAACGCCGTTTTGACATCCATTTGCCATATCTCATAATCATAATATGCAACGATTGCTAACATAATACTCACAGACTTTAGTTTCGCTACTGGTGAGAAAGTCTCATCGTAGTCAACTCCTTGAATTTGTCGAAACCGTTTTGCGACAAGTCGAGCTTTATAGACAATAACATTACCATCAGCATCTGTTTTCTTCTTGAAAATCCATTTGTTCTCGACAGCCTTCCGACCATCCAGTAAGTCCACCAAAGTCCATACTTGGTTTTCGTACATGGATCTAATCTCGGATTTCATGGCTTCTTGCCATTTATTGGAATCTAGGATCATCATCGCTTCCTCATATGTCACAGGGTCATCGGTGTTGTCCACCAACATGACACTCATAACGGGAACATACCAATCAGGAGTGGTACGAGTTCTCGTTGACCTGCGAGGTTCCGTAGTAACTTCAACCGAAGTTTCATGATCAACATCATTAGCTTCCTCTCTTATTGTTGTAGGCGCCACAAGAACTACTTCCGGTGCTGCGCTACTTGCAAGTTCGAGAGAAGGTTCAACAACCTCGTCGAGTTCTACTTTCCTTCCAGTCACTTCTTTCGAGAGAAATTCCTTCTCTAGAAAGGATCCATTCTTGGCAACGAAGATTTTGCTTTCGGATCTATGATAGAAGGTATACCCAATAGTTTCCTTTGGGTATCCTATGAAGACGCATTTTTGCGCTTTGGGTTCAAGCTTGTCCGATTGTAATTTCTTTACATAAGCTTCGCAACCCCAATCTTTAAGGAACGACAATTTGGGTTTATTCCCAAACCATAATTCATACGGTGTCATTTAAACGGATTTATATGGTGCCCTATTTAAAGTTAATGCGGTTGTTTCTAATGCATAACCCCAAAACGATAGCGATAAATCTGTAAGTGACATCATAGAACGAACCATATCTAAGAGAGTTCGATTACGACGTTCAGACACACCATCACGCTGTGGTGTTCCTGGCGGTGTCAATTGTGAAAGTATTCCACATTTCTTCAAATGCTCGCCAAACTCGTAACTTAGATATTCACCTCCACGATTAGATCGTACAAATTTAATCTTCTTGTTACGTTGATTATCTACCTCACTTTGAAATTCCTTAAACTTCTCGAAAGTTTCGGACTTATGTTTCATGAAATAGATATACCCATATCTACTCAAGTCATCCGTGAAGGTAAGAACATAACGATAACCACCGCGCGATGCTACACTCATTGGGCCACACACATCGGTATGTATGATTTGCAATAAGTCCGTAGCTCGCTCCATCATACCAGAAAATGGAGTCTTAGTCATTTTACCCATCAGACATGCTTCGCATCTTTCAAGTGATTCGAAATCAAGTGATTCAAGAAGTCCATCGGAATGGAGTTTCTTCATACGCTTCACTCCAATGTGACCAAGACGACAGTGCCACATATAGGTCGAGTTATCGCTCAATTTCAAACGTTTAGCTTCAATATTATTAATGTGTGTATTACCACAATCGAGATTCAATAAAAATAGACCATCTATCAAAGGTGCATGTGGATAAATCATATTATTCATATAAATCGAATAACCATTATTCTCGGACTTAAAAAAGTAACCGTATCGCAATAAACATGATCTAGATATAATGTTCATGCTCAACGCAGGCACCAAATAACAATTATTTAAGTATAAAACTAATCCTGATGGTAGATGAAGAGGTAGCGTGCCGACCATGATCACATCAACCTTTGATCCATTTCCAACTCGCATCGTCACCTTGTTCTTCGCTAGCTTCCATTTATTTTGCAGCACCTGTTTCGAGTTACAAATATGAGCAACCGAACCAGTATCAAATACCCAGGCACTACTACGAGTACTAGTGAGATACACATCAATAACATGTATATCGGATATACCTTTCTTCTTGATGTTGCCATTCTTCAAATCCGCCAAGTACTTTGGGCAATTCTGCTTCCAGTGACCCTCTCCCTTGCAGTAAAAGCACTCAGTATCAGGCTTAGGCCCAGCCTTGGTCTTCTCGCCGGCGCGGAAACTTTCTTACCGCCCTTCTTGAAGTTTCCCTTTTGCTTAGACTTGCCTTGCTTCTTGAATTTGGTGGTCTTATTGACCAACAACACTTGGTGATCTTTCTTGATCTCCACTTCTGCAGATTTCAACATGGAGAAGAGTTCTGGCAACGTCTTGTCCATGTTTGGATCTTGTAGTTCATCACAAAGTTCTTGTAACTTGGTGGTAGTGATTGGAGGACACGGTGAATCCCCAGAGAATTAGGAATAACTATACCCAAACTTTGGAGTTTGTTTGCGTGCCCAGACATCTTAAGCACGTGCTCACTGACGGAGCTGCCCTCTTCCATCTTGCAGTTAAAGAACTTTCAGAAGCCTCATAACTCTCAACTGCCGCGTGATCCTCAAATATCATTTTGAGTTCACGGACAATATCATGTGGGTCATGGTTCTCAAACCTTTTCAGAAGCTCCGATTCCAAACCATACAAGATAGCACACTGAACTTTGGAGTACTGATTCTTCCGAGCGAGGAAAACATTCTTTACCTCATCGGTAGCAGTAGCTGCAGGTGGGTCACCCAGCGGTGCATCTAGCACATAGGTCAAATTACCAGCATTGAGGATAATCCTCAAATTGCAGAACCAATCCACGAAGTTGCTTCCTGTCGTGGGAATGACCACGGCAGATGCTGCAATCGGCAGCGAGTAGTAGAACATGGGGAAAGGGCGGCCAGCCATCTGCGGTGCGAGATGAGGGCGGAGACACAAGGGTTTACCCAGGTTCGGCCCCCTGGAGGGTAAAGACCTACTCCTGCTAGATTGTATTATGGTGAGAGTACAATGGGGAGAGCTCGGCGGCTAGGCGGCGAGTCGCTAGGGTGTATGATGGAACGTATCCTCTATGCGTCCTCTAGGGAGGTTTATATAGACTCACCTCCCTAGGGTTTACAGATCTAAACCGAATTAGTTAAGGATTCGGTGATTCTACGACCTAGTCTGACTGGGCCTATCTACGCTTCTGGGCCTTCAGCTTCCAGTCGCTGGAGTCCACGCCAAATCTCGATCCAGTCGCCGTCCTGCAGGCCCACTCGCTGGCGCTTGGGCCAGTAGGAAACGTCCTGCTGGGTATACCCCGGTAGGCATATCCCCATCACTTCCATTGTTTTTCAACTTTTCTTTATTTAGGAACGCATTAAAATTGATGGTAGGGGTCGCCATTGATCTACAACATATTAGCAATAGTTTAGACTAATTTTATGACAAATTGAGTTCTAATTAATAGTTAAATTAATCTAGGTGAACTCCCACTCAAAACAATATCCCTAAAATTGTTTTAGTGATCACACGAACCAAATCCACCACATCAAAACCGATCATCACGAGAGTTGATGTAGCTTCAATGGCGAACAATCAACATGTTCATCATATCTACTATATGACTCATGCTTTACCTTCCGGTGATACGTGTTCCAAGACCATTTATGTACATGCTAGGCTCGTGTCAACACCCGGATTTTTCAATCCTAGATGCCTGTTATGCCATACATTGCAATCCCAGGATTGCCATTTTTGCGAGACATAACAGAATTGGATACCATAGTACATCATCCATTACAAACGATACATAAGTTCTTACACAAATAGGGATCTCATGATCCAGTTCTTAATACAACATCAAGCAATGAATACGTAATAATGGTAGCATAGGCGAAGCTCCATCTTCGGGGTCACAGGCAATGCTGACGATGGGAGATGATCCTAGTTGTCGTAACCTCCCTGGGGTCCATCCTCCAGGTACTCCTCTTCATAGTCTGGCCATGGCAATAGCCAGAGACAAAGCCATGAGTACTCTTTAAGTACTCGCAAGGTAAAACTAACAGGTAAAGGGGTTTTTGGATAATATGACACTAGGCTCTAGGGTTGTTTTGCAAAAGCCAGATTTATATCTAATAAGTTCCGAAGCTAGTCACAATTTTATAACTCCTAGGTGGGATCTTGTAACTCAGGTCACAACTCTGTTGTGGTCAAGTCAAAGTCTCAATTCATTTCACAAGTCATTTTGAAAAGTCTGACGGGGGAACATTATGGCCACTCCAATTGTCCATAATCATGACGCTATTCAAAAGTTTGACACTGCAGATTGTACACTTTCACCACAACATTCGATACATCCGTCAGGAACAAATCCTGAATTCACCATACTCAGTATGCGGATAATCAATCCTAACCTTTCAATTACACACCCTAGTATAAGCACCTCTCATGTGAGTTTGGCCTCCCAACCATGACCAACTGTCATCTTGGGTACTGCACAGGTGGACAATCTTCACAAGGTAGCCTCAGCTCAGACCTTGGCCGTGAGGGAACTAATACTAAGGTATATAAGTTTCAGTCAAGCCCTACCCAATATTTGGGTATTGTGGTTGTACGATAAAATTGGAATGGTATCGCATCCAGACAACCATCAGTTTTATAAAGGGCTAAGGCTCATGCCTCAACATTTTCATCACCAAAATCATCAAGTGTTCGGAAACACATGTCCAAAACATTTCAATAGAATGATCCATCATTCCAAGGTTTTCATAACCATTTTTCCACCAAGTAAACCCATCTAAAGTTGATCAAGTTTTATGCTTAGCACTAGCATCTACAGGTGGGGGTAGTACTAATGAGGGCTGGTGAACTGGTGGAGTTTCAACTAAGTACAACCTTATATCTTAGGATGATATCAAGGTTTATAACTTAGGCCAAATTTTATGCTCTTTATGCAACCTTCAGAATCTTTCTAATATCTACAAGTCACTTAAGTTAACTCTAAGTTAAAGCTTTGATAAAGAAATAATTTAAGAAGCTTGCAAATAAAACTAGGATTGGTTTATCAAGTGGTATGATCACATATGCTTAAGGAATATAGTAGGCATAGTAACAAGCAAGTATTTGCTTGCTTGCACCAAAATAAGCTTTAAAGTAAGTGTTAGCTTGCATAGGTCAACTTGATTAGTAAGGCTTGCCTTGGGCAGAGCAGTGGTTGAGGTTCTCCTCGGCTTCTTCTTCGTAGTATCCTTCTTCATCCTCGTATCCTTGGTCGGTACTAGCATCTATGAATAAATACGAGGTACACAATCACCAAACAATACTTAACTACTTGCAATCATCACACACAAGGGTCCTATATATGATCTAGCATCATCTCTAACATTACAAGGTTAAGGCTTGATTTAATTTCTTTTATTTTTAGAAAAGTAATTTCTACTCATTGAAAAACTACTTAAGATTTAATATTCTCCAAACCAAACATGGGATCATGTTGACACATGTCATCACCACATATTGTAGTCCATGGGAATGTGATTTAAAGTGGTGTCACAATTTAATAAGGTTTTACCCTTTTATTTTATTTAAATAAAATGACTAGAAATGCCTATGTAGCCTATTATGTGATTTAAAGTGGTGTCCCAATTCTTTAATTACTTGAACATTATTTCTGCAAGTAAACCTATATATTTTTATATATTCTGAAAGGTATGGTTAAATGTGAATTTTGAGAGTTGGAATCAACTCAAAAGCTATTATGGTTTAAATTTGAAAAAAAATTTGAATGCAGAAAAGCTTCTGCCTTGTTATTTTTACTAAGGATGATCTACATATCCAAATGACTTGAATCCAATGGGTTTGGATTCAGCATTCACAGACCTTTCCAACAAAATTGGTTTCATTCAAATTTGTGCACTGAATCGATCTGGGTTGATTTTTGAGGTTGGGTACAGAAGTGTGTTTGACTTAAAATAGAAAAATTTAATTCAAATCATTGGGCTGCGCGGGAAAAGTTAACGGGCCGGCCTGCTAAGCGCAGTGCTTCCTCGGGCTGCTTAAGTGGATGTCCCCACTCGTCAGTGACACGGGGCTGGGCGAAGCGGTATGGGGCAACGTGGGTCGTTTGATCTGATTCTAATCCAACGGCTGAGAGTCATCGTCGACTCGAGACAACGCCGGCGAGAACGAAACCTAGCGCGGACAGTGGGGGGTGCTGGGGGCTCAACAGTAATCGACGAGGGTCATGAGCGATGAAGTCGACGACGATTTAACTCGAGGTGGCATGGCGGCTCCTAGGGTGGATGAAATCGATGGCTCCCTTCTTCTCCAGAGGCGGCGGGCTCCGGTGAAATTCCGGCGGGGTGGTGCTCGCCTTGCTCTGAGAACGGTGTGGCACGATCAGTGAGGAGAGGGGAGTGAGATGGTGTGAAAAAATCGAGCGGGGGTGGCCTCTATTTATAGTCGAGCGAGGGGACCGTCGGGGCGCACGGTGAGCTCGTCGTGGGCGATATTACAGGCGGCTATTGGTATGGGCAAGGGTAGGGGACGGTGTGGTGTCTCCTGGCGATGCTCAACGACATGGTTTAGAGGCATGGGGCGGTGCGGCTTGGTCTTGAACGGGCGATGCTCTGCGCGGCAGAGGCGGCGTCTTCGACGACGAGAGGTGGCTATGCGTCACGGGGCTGCGAACGGGGATGTCTGGCAGTCTCCTGGGTCGGTGGGGATTGTGTATGCACGCGGCGAGGGCGGTGCGGTCTGTGGGAGCTGGTCGAGGATGGCGCTCTGGCGCACGCTCGGCATGGTCGCTGGCGGTCTGGGCGCGGTCCGTGCGCGTGGTCCAGGGCTTGGCAACGCTCGAGTAGTGGACAGGGAGTGGCGATGGACGGTGGGCTGCCTCCCAGATATGCTGGCTAGGCTTGCTTCTGCTCCAAGCTTGTTGTCGACTATGGGGTGGCAAGGGTGTGCTCGGCTGTTCACCATTGATGGCAATGGAAAGCTCACAGTGGTGCTAGTGCTTGGTTAATCTTGATAGATGATCTACTGAGCTGGTTGTGAGCTAAATGGGGAACCAGTTAGGCAAGAATCACTGCTCACAATAGTGTTTGATGTTTGTTTGATTTGTGTCTGCAACCTGTTTGATGAAATGGCCGCATGAAATCAAGTTTTGAATTTTGAAAATATTTTTGGTGGGTTTGCTAGATTGGTGCTGGTGAGTCTGCACATGCTTGGGTTTTGAAAGTTGAGCTTGTTTGAGTGGTTTTTGAAAAAGTGGGATCTACCCATATGATAAAGATTCAATTTTGAATTTCATTTAAACTATGCATTTGAAAGTTTCTGGATGATCACAAAGTGGGCCTTGATACCTTGTTATGAGTACATTCAAGGGGTGCAAAGATCCAGAAAAGTTTCCATTAGGTTCTGAAAGTTTGATACAGCCAAAGTAGGCATGAGAGTTAAATTGGTCAAAGTGACCATTCATTTAATATATGTGTTTTGATTTACTTGTCTTTAGGAAAAGTGTGGGAAATGTTTTAGATGATGTTTATTTCACCTAAGAAACATTTTACAAGCAATGAAACAATCAAACAAGATGTTTCCAAAGAATTTCAAAATCCATACATACACATATGCATGCATTCATAATTTTATTTAGAAAAGTTTTTGTTAACCCTAAATGTTGATGACTAGTGCTTGATGATTTAAGTTTAGTATTTTTGGGGTGTTACAAACCTTCCCCCCTTAAAAAAAATCTCGTCCCGAGATTTGAAAAAGGACGAAAAGATTACCTAGGATTTGAAGAGATCGGGAAACTCCGTCTTGATGTGATCTTCGCGCTCCCAGGTAGCTTCCTCTTCTGTGTGGTTGCTCCACTGAATCTTGAGAAACTTGATGCTTCGGGTTCGGGTAGTTCGAAAAGCTTTTTCCAAAATGCGGATGGGTACTTCGGGATAGGTCAGGTCATCGTTGATTTCTATGGTCCGATGATCGATATTCTTGAATACATCGGTCTTCTCGGGGACTTCGAGACACTTGTGAAGTAACGAGATATGGAACACATTGTGCACGGCTGAAATCTCTTCAGGTAGATCCAATTGGTATGATACTTCTCCTCGACGGTTCGGAATCTGGAAAGGTCCGATATATCTGGGGGCTAACTTTCCTTTGAGTTGGAAACGTTGTATTCCCTTCAATGGCGACACTTTCAGATAAACAAAATCTCCTACGTTGAAGGCGAGGTCTCTACGTCTCTTGTCGGCGTAACTCTTCTGTCGGGATTGGGCGGTCTTGAGGTGCTCACTGTAGGGGTCCCAACCTAATAAGGTAGAGTCCTCCTGTGTTTTACAATGCTAGTCCCTGGATCAATAGCTAGCATCCACAGTTAAGATGTAATATCAAGAAACAAAGGTCATAATATAACTTTATAACCAGGATTAACATAATTTTATTACATCAAACATAGCTCATTTGGCTATTACATTACATTGCAGCGGAATAACTATGGTCAAGTGGTCCTTCATCTTCAAAGTGCCACAGGCAGATGTTGGTTGTAGACTTTGTAATCCTAATCAAACAATCTTCACTAAAATCAATCAAACCTGCAACATACAAGTTACAGCCACAAAGGGTCAATACATTTGAATTGTATTGGCAAGTGATACTTTGGTAGTATAGTGGAATCTATCATCTACATGCATTTGGCTAAGTGGAGTTGAGGCTTGCATTTCTCAAAATATATTTTCCTTAACATTTTGAAAATACTAAGTTTTTGCTTGACAAAATCATTTCCCTCAATCAAAGATTTCAAGATCCTTGTACCAAGTCATCTCTCCATCAATGATTGAAGAATTCAAACAACCCTTGTTCAAACCACAAGATTTTAATTTAGAAATTGGAATGATGAGATTCTTGATTGCTTCCATGTCTTGATGCTCAAATTGTCCTTTACCAGGGACATGGCTAAGTACTTAGGTTTTACACTCTGCAGAGGTGGTGCACTTTACCCACAAGACTTGGTTTCCCAAGACAAAATCTTTCAAAAGCCTTCCCTTAGACCAAAATGGACGCGTTCCAACCTAATAAAACACTACCACCCACTGTCCATTTGGCTAAGTTCTTGCAACCTATATGATCATGGCAGAGCCCATATTGCCAAGTGGTTGCACTTGAAGCTTCTCAACATTTGACATCTCAAATCCCTTTGTTTCCTGGGTGGCATTCCACAAGTGAGATACACAATCCAAGCCTATGGCATTGTGAACCACTCAACCATTCTCCACCAAGCAAGCCCATTCCACCCAGGTGATTCATTAACTTAGTTGTTTTATTAAACAAAACTTAAGTCCTCAGACTTAGAATATTTTTTCATAGTGTGAATATATATTCCACCCATATTTTCTATTAGCTAGGCTAAGCTTGGTAGTAGTAGGAATCTTAACTTAGGAAAATCCTACTAAGGATTCATCTACTAGGTTTTTCCTATAGCAAGATCTATACTTAGCAAAATCCATGCAAGTTTACTTAGCAAAATCACTAATGCATAGAAAAAGTAATGGGACAAAAAGTATGAAGCATCACTTGCCTTTTTGGTAGAGTATGGGTTCACTTCTTGATCTTTGCAACAATCACACTCTTCAAGTCACTACAAATCAATCAAGCAAGGTATAAACTCAATCTACCAATCAAGCAAAACAACACACATAAATAACAAAATCAAAGAAATGCATGCAAGCATGCCAAGCTTTGTTTTGTTTGAAAAGGTGGTTCCTAGTGGGTCATAGTCATTTGGGTAAATCTAATGGTCGTTTCCTAAAGTGGCCAAGTCATTTGCAAAAGGTTTCACTCAAAAACCCTTTTCAAAACAAAGTGTTATTTTATGTGGTGTAGAAATATTTTTACTAAGGCATTAGCCCATAGGGTTCACCGAATGAGTTGCTATTGCAAAACTTGGTGTTTTTAGGTCAGTAGGTTTGGTCCAAACCATCTACTCAAAGTTTTCTTCCTTTAAACATTTCCATAATAAAATCACTAATTTATTTGGCTAGAAATGGACTAAACTAATTAATCCATTCCAAACTTTTCCAAATTCATTTTCCAAACCATGGGTTGGTTCCTAGGGTCAGTAGGGTCACAATAAACCAATTGGCAAAGGTTTGATCTCAAAATTCATTTTTAAATGATTTTTCTAATGTTAGCAAGTACACAAAAGAATCTGCAAATTCAAACAAGCTACCAGTTACTATTTGCTAAACTAAGGGTAGGGTTGGTTAGGTCTTGTTCTCCTGAATCTTTTGATATAAAATTTGTCAAATTTGGACGTGTGGTTCAAAAGATATAAGGGTTTGAAGTTTGCAATCCAATCTGATTTCAAATTCAGTTTTAAAACAGATCCTGCCACGCGTCTTATTCTAATTGGCCGAAAACGGTTCGCTGCGGATCACGCTCTGGTGCGTTGGATCTAGTTAAATCGAGTGGCTCAGATCGAGTACCCCTTCGCGTTTAAGTCGTTCTATCTCACCCGCTTGATTGATATCGGACGGCTCATATCAAACGGTCACGAACTGGCGGCGTGGTAACACCGGCGAGCGGCGGAGCTGTCAGTTGGCGGCGGCGCTAGCGAAACTGGAAACGAGGAAGGAGGAGAGGGGGCTCACTGGGTTCGTCGTGGCACGGGGATGCTCAACTTGCCACTGGTTGATGAAGGGGCGCACGGGGACGAGCGGAATCCCTCGCCGGAGTTGTTACTGGCGACGGGCGGCTCTGGTCGAGGTCGAGGACGTCGCTGGAGACCACCCTAAGGCGAAACAGAGGTGCGGTCAGATGCGTGAGATCAAGGCGACGCTGTGCGCGTGAACGAGAGTGGAAAGGGCGGACGGAAACCATCTGGGATACTCACCGGAGTTAAGCGTGACGCGCGGCGCGCCGATGTTGTCGAGGTCGTGCTGCAGGCTCCGCGAGTGAGTTATTGACACAGAAGGATATGCCAGGAGATGGTGAGCGTGCTCGTGTGTTCAGGGAGGCGGAAGGGGGTGTGTGCTGGCCGTATTCGCTTGGGAAGCTCGTCGGAGACGGCCGCCGAGGATAATTGCGACGGGGCGTGCTCGGGAAGGGGTCAGGGGGAAAATGATGAAGGGGTGCTGGCGATTTAAGGTGCTTGATCGCGGCGAGGAATTAACTTCGGCGTTAAGCGTAATCAAGCCGAGACTTTATGTCTCGCAACGGCGAGGAGAGAGGAAGAAGAGGTCGTAAGGGTGGAGAAGGAGAACAGGAGAGGTGGGGTCCTTTGTTCAAAGGGGAAAAGAAAGGAGGAGGGTCCACTTGCCAGCTTCTCGGCGGGTGGTTTGAGTGAAGGGAAACGGTTCGGGGGTAAGAGGCGTGGGCTAGGTGGGGTTGATGCATTGGGCTGGGGCTGATCTGTTCCTCTATTTTTTTCCTGTCTATTTGTTTTATTCTTTTCTAATTCTATTTTCCTGTTTTGAAATTCAACAACCAAACACATTCAAAATGATTCAAACAATCATCAAGTTTTTCAAATATTAATCTGGTTCTGCCTAACATCATAATTCACATTCTAAAATAAAATATTATTTTAAATCTTTTTAGGTTCCATTTATTAATTAATTGAATAAAATGGACTATGGTTTATTAATAAAATAGGGTTTGGTTTATTTTAATAAAATCCCTATTTTAAATCCAAATATTTTCAAAACCAATCAGTAGATTTCATTTGGAAATAAAGAATATTTGGAAAACTTGTTTAAAACAAAATAACCTTTTATTTTTAGGGTCCATTAATAATTAAATAAAATGGGCTTTAGTTATTAAATCAAATAGAGTTTAATTTTATTAATAAAATCTTTATTTGAAACTAAATATCTTCAAAACTAAATTAGTGGGTTTTATTTGGGAAATATAGAATACTTGGAGATTTGTTTAAAAATATAATAACATTTTATTTTAGGGTTCATTATTAATTAATATAATAGACCTTCATTATTATTTCAAATAGGATTTATTTTATTTGATATATTTATTTTGAATCTAAAGCAAAAACACTTTAGTAGGTTTTATTTAGAGAATATAAAATACTTGGAAAACCTATTTAAACAATTTAATAAGTCTTGATGTTTTAATTAATTTGGTAAAACTTCTTATTTTAATAAAGTTTGGATATTAATTCTTTATTATTTTATTTTAAATAAACCTTTGTTGTTTTTATTCAAACTAAATGTTTTTAATTCCCAAAGTTTGGTCAAGGTTTAAATTAAATAATCTTTACTTATAAAACTTCTATTTCATTTGAAAACAAATCTTCTCATTTAATTGTTTCAAAATAGTATTTCCAAATGTTTTTATTTTCCTTTTATTTATCTTTTTAAATCTCTTTAGGTTTATTTTAATTCAAATGGGTTTGAAGTTCCAATTGAATTCAAAAAGTTTCTTCTGGCTCTAAAAATCAAACAAAGTTTTATTTTATTAATTTATTTTCACATTACAAGATTTGGAAAATCTTGGGATGTGACAGTTACCACTTAAAATAAATCTCGTCCCGAGATTTGGGGAGGCTGGGGTTACAAGCAAGTTCAAAACAACTAGGGTACTACCACCCTTAAAATATTTTCAAACAAAAATTACATATTGTTCTTCTTGGGATTCTGGGGAAAATTCTCTAAGCAAACTTTTGCATGTGTCCTTGGTTTCCATTCTTGACTCATGGGCCAAGGTTGAGATCCTTCATAGACTGATTTATCTTATTCTTCATCTTTTCTGGACAATTGCTTGCATAGTGGCCTAGTTCCTTGCATTTGAAACACATCACTTGGCTGATATCCTTCTTTTCCTTTGGTATCATTGCCTTTTGTTTGTTTCTTTGGTTCTTCTTCTTTTCTGGGCACTCATTGGCAAAGTGTCCCATCTCTTTGCACTTAAAACATTGCACTTGTGTAATATCCTTCTTGCTAGTGTTGGGGAATTTCTTCTTCTTCTTGGGTCTCTCCAAAGCTAGGGCTTCTTCTAGTTCATGTTCTTCATGAGTGGGAGATCTTTCTCTCTTCTTGGGGTATTGATCTTCATGTTCCTGGGATGCATGATCTTTGTCTCTAAAACTATTGTTGGCTTGGGTTCCTTCTAAAATAGCATCTTTGTCATCCTTGTTGTCATTAGATTTTTGGAAAAAGTTGTCTCCCATGTTGATCATTTGAGTAACTAATCCTTGCAACAATTGGGATTGAAGTTTCAAAATCCTTTGTATGGTTGGGTCTAGTCCACTGTTGTTGGCTAAAAGCTGAGTTGTCTCTTGGCTCAACTGGTTTTGGGTTGCTATAAGTTCTCTCATGTTGTCTTCTTGGTTGTGGTTGTCATCAACCTTGATGTTGGAGTTTCTTGGAGAAGTCATCTGTTTGGGTTGAAGGGAGTTTAGAATAGGCAAAAATTTCTAAGGGAATAATTCTATTCACACACATCATAATTTCACACAAACAATGTGCATGCAATCACAAACCAAACATTTACAAACAACTTTGCACCCAAACAACCAAGTTCAAGCACATACTTAGGCAACAAAATATTTTTGTTACACCACATAAGTTGGTGTGTTTTTTTTTGACTTAGCTAAATTATGGTGGTCCATCTATATGGTTCACTTGTGTTCTTTCCTTCCTTCTTGATTCTTCTTACTTGGGATCTTGGTTTCCTTGGAAAAACTCTTGGTTACAATACTTCTAGTGATGTAGGTTCCTTCTAACTTTTGCATTCCCTCAGTCTCTAAATCTTAAGTAAGATTTCCTTGTTTCTCTTGTAATCCTTAGTGGTATCCAAGTTAGAAATCCTTGGTGAATATGCTGAAGATGTTGAAGTCATTAGAGTTGAAGAAGTTGAAGTAGTCCTTTGCACATGGTGAAGTCTTTGGTCATAGCGTAGGTTTTTCCATCAAGTTGAAGTAGAGAAGAACTAGAGTTGAAAACAAAATGGTTGAGGAAAGAGTTTACAAGTGTTTTTGTAAATAAGTTTTGGATCAAAATATAACTCCTATTTTTCTAAGGGTTTTTATCCAATCCTAGGGTTTACAAATCCTACAGGCAACACAATGCTCTGATACCATCTGTAGGGGTCCCAACCTAATAAGGTAGAGTCCTCCTGTGTTTTACAATGCTAGTCCCTGGATCAATAGCTAGCATCCACAGTTAAGATGTAATATCAAGAAACAAAGGTCATAATATAACTTTATAACCAGGATTAACATAATTTTATTACATCAAACATAGCTCATTTGGCTATTACATTACATTGCAGCGGAATAACTATGGTCAAGTGGTCCTTCATCTTCAAAGTGCCACAGGCAGATGTTGGTTGTAGACTTTGTAATCCTAATCAAACAATCTTCACTAAAATCAATCAAACCTGCAACATACAAGTTACAGCCACAAAGGGTCAATACATTTGAATTGTATTGGCAAGTGATACTTTGGTAGTATAGTGGAATCTATCATCTACATGCATTTGGCTAAGTGGAGTTGAGGCTTGCATTGCTCAAAATATATTTTCCTTAACATTTTGAAAATACTAAGTTTTTGCTTGACAAAATCATTTCCCTCAATCAAAGATTTCAAGATCCTTGTACCAAGTCATCTCTCCATCAATGATTGAAGAATTCAAACAACCCTTGTTCAAACCACAAGATTTTAATTTAGAAATTGGAATGATGAGATTCTTGATTTCTTCCATGTCTTGATGCTCAAATTGTCCTTTACCAGGGACATGGCTAAGTACTTAGGTTTTACACTCTGCAGAGGTGGTGCACTTTACCCACAAGACTTGGTTTCCCAAGACAAAATCTTTCAGAAGCCTTCCCTTAGACCAAAATGGACGCGTTCCAACCTAATAAAACACTACCACCCACTGTCCATTTGGCTAAGTTCTTGCAACCTATATGATCATGGCAGAGCCCATATTGCCAAGTGGTTGCACTTGAAGCTTCTCAACATTTGACATCTCAAATCCCTTTGTTTCCTGGGTGGCATTCCACAAGTGAGATACACAATCCAAGCCTATGGCATTGTGAACCACTCAACCATTCTCCACCAAGCAAGCCCATTCCACCCAGGTGATTCATTAACTTAGTTGTTTTATTAAACAAAACTTAAGTCCTCAGACTTAGAATATTTTTTCATAGTGTGAATATATATTCCACCCATATTTTCTATTAGCTAGGCTAAGCTTGGTAGTAGTAGGAATCTTAACTTAGGAAAATCCTACTAAGGATTCATCTACTAGGTTTTTCCTATAGCAAGATCTATACTTAGCAAAATCCATGCAAGTTTACTTAGCAAAATCACTAATGCATAGAAAAAGTAATGGGACAAAAAGTATGAAGCATCACTTGCCTTTTTGGTAGAGTATGGGTTCACTTCTTGATCTTTGCAACAATCACACTCTTCAAGTCACTACAAATCAATCAAGCAAGGTATAAACTCAATCTACCAATCAAGCAAAACAACACACATAAATAACAAAATCAAAGAAATGCATGCAAGCATGCCAAGCTTTGTTTTGTTTGAAAAGGTGGTTCCTAGTGGGTCATAGTCATTTGGGTAAATCTAATGGTCGTTTCCTAAAGTGGCCAAGTCATTTGCAAAAGGTTTCACTCAAAAACCCTTTTCAAAACAAAGTGTTATTTTATGTGGTGTAGAAATATTTTTACTAAGGCATTAGCCCATAGGGTTCACCAAATTAGTTGCTATTGCAAAACTTGGTGTTTTTAGGTCAGTAGGTTTGGTCCAAACCATCTACTCAAAGTTTTCTTCCTTTAAACATTTCCATAATAAAATCACTAATTTATTTGGCTAGAAATGGACTAAACTAATTAATCCATTCCAAACTTTTCCAAATTCATTTTCCAAACCATGGGTTGGTTCCTAGGGTCAGTAGGGTCACAATAAACCAATTGGCAAAGGTTTGATCTCAAAATTCATTTTTAAATGATTTTTCTAATGTTAGCAAGTACACAAAAGAATCTGCAAATTCAAACAAGCTACCAGTTACTATTTGCTAAACTAAGGGTAGGGTTGGTTAGGTCTTGTTCTCCTGAATCTTTTGATATAAAATTTGTCAAATTTGGACGTGTGGTTCAAAAGATATAAGGGTTTGAAGTTTGCAATCCAATCGATTTCAAATTCAGTTTTAAACAGATCCGCGCGTCTTATTCTAATTGGCAGCGGTTCGCTGCGGATCACGCTCAGTGCGTTGGATCTAGTTAAATCAAGTGGCTCATCGAGTACCCTTCGCGTTTAAGTCGTTCTATCTCACCGCTTGATTGATATCGGACGGCTCATATCAAACGGTCCTGTGGCGGCGTGGTAACACCGGCGGCGAGCTGTCGATTAGCGGCGCTTAGCGAAAACAAACAAGGAAGGAGGAGAGGGGCTCACTGGGTTCATCGTGGCACGGGATGCTCAACTTGCCACCTGGTTGATGAAGGCGCCTGGGACGAGCGAATCCCTCGGAGTTGTTATTCTGGCGACGCGCGGCTCGAGGTCGAGGCGTCCGGAGACCACCCTAAGGCGAAACAGAGGTGCGGTCAGATGCGTGAGATCAAGGCGACGCTGTGCGCGTGAACGAGAGTGGAAAGGGCAGACGGAAACCATCTGGGATACTCACCGGAGTTAGGCAGACGCGGCGGCGCGGCCAGATGTTGTCGAGGTCGGTGCTCTGGGCTCCCGCGAGTGAGTTATTGACACAGAAGGATATGCCAGGAGATGGTGAGCGTGCTCGTGTGTTCAGGGAGGCGGAAGGGGGTGTGTGCTGGCCGTATTCGTCGGTGGAAGCTCGTCGGAGACGAAGCCGCTCGAGGACGAATTGCGACGGCCTGGGGGCGTGCTCGGGGAAGGGGTCAGGGGGAAAATGATGAAGGGGTGCTGGCGATTTAAGGTGCTTGATCGCGGCGAGGAATTAACTCGGCGTTAAGGCGTAATCAAGCCGAGACTTTATGTCTGCAACGGCGAGGAGAGGAGGAAGAAGAGGTCGTGCGGGGTGGAGAAGGAGAACAGGAGAGGTGGGGTCCTTTGTTCAGTGGGAAAAGAAAGGAGGGAGGGGTCCACTTGCCAGCTTCTCGGCGGGTGGTTTGAGTGGTGAAGGGAAACGGTTCGGGGGGGTAAGAGGGCAGGTGGGCTAGGTGGGTTGGTCTGTTGGGCTGGGCCGGCTGGGCTGATCTGTTTCCTCTATTTTTTTCCTGTCTATTTGTTTTATTCTTTTCTAATTCTATTTTCCTGTTTTGAAATTCAACAACCAAACACATTCAAAATGATTCAAACAATCATCAAGTTTTTCAAATATTAATCTGGTTCTGCCTAACATCATAATTCACATTCTAAAATAAAATATTATTTTAAATCTTTTTAGGTTCCATTTATTAATTAATTGAATAAAATGGACTATGGTTTATTAATAAAATAGGGTTTGGTTTATTTTAATAAAATCCCTATTTTAAATCCAAATATTTTCAAAACCAATCAGTAGATTTCATTTGGAAATAAAGAATATTTGGAAAACTTGTTTAAAACAAAATAACCTTTTATTTTAGGGTCCATTAATAATTAAATAAAATGGGCTTTAGTTATTAAATCAAATAGAGTTTAATTTTATTAATAAAATCTTTATTTGAAACTAAATATCTTCAAAACTAAATTAGTGGGTTTTATTTGGGAAATATAGAATACTTGGAGATTTGTTTAAAAATATAATAACATTTTATTTTAGGGTTCATTATTAATTAATATAATAGACCTTCATTATTATTTCAAATAGGATTTATTTTATTTGATATATTTATTTTGAATCTAAAGCAAAAACACTTTAGTAGGTTTTATTTAGAGAATATAAAATACTTGGAAAACCTATTTAAACAATTTAATAAGTCTTGATGTTTTAATTAATTTGGTAAAACTTCTTATTTTAATAAAGTTTGGATATTAATTCTTTATTATTTTATTTTAAATAAACCTTTGTTGTTTTTATTCAAACTAAATGTTTTTAATTCCCAAAGTTTGGTCAAGGTTTAAATTAAATAATCTTTACTTATAAAACTTCTATTTCATTTGAAAACAAATCTTCTCATTTAATTGTTTCAAAATAGTATTTCCAAATGTTTTTATTTTCCTTTTATTTATCTTTTTAAATCTCTTTAGGTTTATTTTAATTCAAATGGGTTTGAAGTTCCAATTGAATTCAAAAAGTTTCTTCTGGCTCTAAAAATCAAACAAAGTTTTATTTTATTAATTTATTTTCACATTACAAGATTTGGAAAATCTTGGGATGTGACACTCACGAATCTTGTGAACCTTCTCTTCTGCTTCTCGTAGGATGTCAGGTCCAAAAATCTGACTCTCTCCTACTTCCGACCAGTTCAAAGGGGTGCGACAATTTCTTCCGTACATGAATTCAAAGGGGGCCATTTGCAAACTGGCTTGATAACTGTTGTTGTAGGAAAATTCTGCAAGCGGTGACTTCTTCCACTTGGATCCATATTCTAACACACATGCTCTCGAGATATCTTGAGTATTTGGTTTACTCGCTCCGTTTGTCCATCGGTCTGAGGGTGATACGCGGTGCTGAAATCTAGACGGGTTCCTAAACCTTCTTGGACTTTCTTCCAGAATCTCGAGGTAAACTGAGTTCCTCGATCTGATACTATGTTCTTAGGGACTCCGTGCAAACTGACGATTCTAGCGATGTACAACTCTGCTAGTTTCAAACTCTAATATGTGGTTTTGACAGGCAAGAAATGGGCGACTTTGGACAATCTGTCCACTATGACCCAGATAGAGTCATTTCCCCTACTAGAATTAGGTAGTCCAGTGATAAAGTCCATTCCTACAGAATCCCATTTCCATTCTGGAATCTACAATGGTTGCAACAATCCAGCGGGTCTTGGATGTCCTGCCTTGACACGCTGACATATATCACACTTGGCGATATAGCTTCCGATTTCTCTCTTCATCTTATGCCACCAAAATTGCTCTTTTATATCTTGATACATCTTAGTTCCTCCGGGATGGATAGAATAAAGAGTATCATGAGCCTCCTTCAAAATAACTTCTTTCAATTCAGAATCTGCTGGTACACAAAGGCGTCCTTTGTACCACAAAACTCCTTCTTCGTCCTCGGTGAATCCAGGTACTTTGCCTGTACTGATACGACGCTTGATTCCGTCTATACTAGCATTTTCCTTCTGTGCCTCCTTAATCTGACTGATCAAAGTGGGCTGGAGTTTTATGCTAGCCAAAAATCCTTCACTTACTAATTCCATTCGAAAATCTTCCATCTCCTTGTGCAAACCTGGTTGCTCCTTCAAAATCATGGAGTTCAAGCGGCACGGCAATCTGCTAAGGGCATCGGCTACCACGTTGGCTTTACCAGGGTGATAGTGAATGCCCAGGTCATAATCCTTGATTAGCTCAATCCATCTTCTCTGCCTCATATTCAAGTCCTTCTGAGTGAATATATACTATAGGCTCTTGTGATCCGAATAAATCTCACAATGGTTTCCCATCAGGTAATGTCTCCATGTCTTCAGGGCTAGAACTACGGCTGCGAGTTTGAGGTCATGGGTTGGGTAGTTTTGCTCATGTTGCTTCAATTGTCGAGATAGGTAAGATATAACTTTGCCTTCTTGCATTAGCACACATCCGAGACCAATCTTGGATGCGTCACATTACAGATCGAAGGGATTCGTGATATCCGGCATGATCAAGATTGGGGCTGAAATCAATCTCCTTTTGAGTTCTTGGAAACTCGCTTCACATTTGTCGGTCCATTCAAACTTCTTGTCCTTCTTCAGCAATTGGGTCATGGGTCTGGCGATACTAGAGAATCCTTCTACGAATTTGCGGTAATATCCCGCCAATCCGAGAAATGCACGAACTTGGGTTTGAGTGGTTGGGGCTTGCCAATCTTCTACATCTTTCACTTTGGCAGGGTCAACGGCAATTCCTCTCTCTGATACAATGTGACCGAGGAATCCTACTTCCTGTAACCAGAATTCACATTTGCTAAACTTTGCATACAGCTGATGCTCTCTAAGGGTTCCAAGAATGGTCCTTAGGTGTTGCTCATGTTCTTCTTCTGATTTGGAATAAATCAGAATGACATTGATGAAAACAACGACAAACTTATCCAGGAAGACCATAAAAATCTTATTCATGAGGTTCATGAAATAAGCGGGGGAATTGGTTAATCCGAAAGACATGACTGTATACTCATAAAATCCATATCTGGTGGTAAAGGCAGTCTTGGGAATATCCTCTGCACGAATCTTGAGTTGATGATAGCCAGTTCGAAGATCAATCTTAGAAAACACCTTGGCACCGGTCAACTGATCAAACAAATCTTCTATCTTGGGCAAGGGGGTACTTGTTCTTGATGGTGACATCATTCAACTTCCGATAATCCGTACACAAACGGTTACCTCCATCCTTCTTGTCCACGAACAAGACAGGTGATCTCCATGGTGACGCACTTGGTTGAATCAATCCAATTTCTAGCATGGAATCCAGTTGCTTCTTCAGTTCTGCGAGCTCTAACGGGTTCATACTATAGGGTCTCTGGGCTATGGGTCCGGTTCCGGGGATTAGTTCAATGATAAACTCGATATCCCGATCTGGGGGCATACCGGGCAAAACATCTGGAAATACATCGGGGTATTCACAGACTATTCGGACTTGGTCAATGGTAGGTTGGGCTATACTCTTGTTGCATTTGAATTGGCGAGGTAAGGTTTCAGATATATGTTCGACTGATATTCCGGCTGTACTGGTCATGGTGATGGCTTTCTTGGCACAGTCAATCAATCCTTTATGTTTGAACATCCAATCCATTCCTAGTACTACTTCCAAACCTTTAGTTCCGAGTACTATCAGATTAGCATAAAAATCTATGCCATGGATTCGGATAGGGAAGGCTTTGCAAATTTTCCTAGCCTTGGTGGTTGATCTGGGAATTTGAACAATCATAACATGCTTCAGTTTGGTTGGTTGAATTTTACTAGTGCATGCAAATTCTTCGGTGACAAATGAATGCGATGCACCAGAATCAAACAACACTCTTGCAAGTACTGAATTAACAGAAAACATACCCAAAGACGACGTCTGGCGCTCGAGCTTCTTCAAAGATGCATGAGAAAAAACGGCCATTGCGATTGAGTGAATTCACGGGCAAATCTTCTCCCTGGTGGACACGACGCTGAGCCGACATTGGCATTGGGGGCTGTAGCATTCTTCTTGTTGGGGCACTCGTTGGAATAGTGGCCTTTATTTCCACAGTCATAACAAGTCACTTGCGACATGTCCTTGGCTGCGACAGGCACAACATTGCTTCCAGTCCTAGGGGCAGTGTTGGTGTTGGCGGTAGCATTATTGGTGTTGAACTTGGGTGGGGCACGGGTGAAATTGCTAGAGTTGCCGGGGTTGTTGTGATTTCCTCCGGGTCTAGGGTTTCCACGGTTGGGGTAGGTCGGACGGTTCATCGGGGGTCTGTTGGTTCTTGGGGCAAATCCTGGAGATGGGCTGGGGCGATACTTTGGGGTCTGATGGGTTCCTGGCTGATGCATCATACGACGCTTGCGGTTCTCATTGGCTTGGTTGATCTTTCCTTCCATCTGGATGGCAGAATCGACAAGTGCTTCAATATCCGCAAAGGGAATATTGATTAACACCGTCTACATCTCGTCATGCAGACCATTCAGGAACCTCTCCTTCTTCTTGGCTTCCGTGTCTATCTCGTCCGGGGCATACCTAGCTAATGACAAAAATTTGTCATGGTATTCCACTAAAGTCATCCTTACTTGCTTCAGCTCTCTGAACTCATCTCTCATTCTCTTGATCAAACCCGGTGGCACATGGGTTCTGCTGAACTTGACCTTGAATTCCTCCCAGGTCATCATCTGGCCTCCGGTCATTGCGCGAACACTGTTCCACCATGCCCTGGCATCTCCGGCTAGATAATGGGTGGAAAACAAAACTTTTTCATTGGCTTCCACTCCGGCGACTTATAGGTTATTTTCCATGGTTTGCAGCCAATCATCGGCGTCTAGGGGTTCTTCTGACTTAGTGAAAACAGGTGGGTTGGTATTCTGGAAATTCTTGAGCTTAGATCCATGGTTGTCATGATTTCCGTGGCCTTGGTTGTTGTGGGCTAGCTGGGCTATCTGTTGCAGAGTGGCTAGGTTGGCTTGACGTTCCGCTCTTTCAGCTTCGCGGTCAGAAGTCAACATTTGCAGGATCTGCAACATCGGGTCCGGGGCTGAACCACTTCCTCCACGTGGCATCTGAGGATTTAGATAGATCATGAGAAAAGAGGGAAATTTCTAAGGTTTTGGGTCTTTGAAAAGTTTTTAAGGTTTGACTCAGATTTTTCTAGCAACTTTCTTTTTCATTCATTCATTCATTCATTCATTCATTCATTCATTCATAGCACACAGTACAACACACACCACAATAAAGAAAAACAGATGGTTTTAAGAACCATTCGGAGAACTACGATACAGTGGGACCGAATACTACTCACTACGCTAGTGCTCAAGTGCTACCATTCGGAGTCTGTGGCTTCATCATATTCATCATCATCGATGAAGGCGAAATCATCCTCATCGGTGAAGAAGTCCATGGCCTGATCCTCCAGAAAATCATCGTCATCGCTGAGATAGGAGTAAGGGTCTCCACGAAGATCCTCTTCGGCATTCTCCCTTTCCTCCAACTGCATGTCTCTCTCGTGGATGGTCTCCTCCAAAGATGAGATGCGATGGCGAAGACGGGCAATAATGCGCTCCTTCTTGTCGAGCTGACGGCAGCGAGACTTGCGATCCCTTGCTAGCATGGCGATGGCCTGATCCTTTGTCTTCATGATGGCAGACTTGTGGTTGCAGTAGTCACGGCAGTTGTCCAACTCCTGCTGACGATCGTACATCATGAATCTAAGGTGGTCCAATTGAGTCTTCAGCTCGGGGTGGTATGGGGCTTCCAGTGGTTGTCCATTTGCATCACGCCTTGGGCAAAACTCAAAGCGAGTACCCTTGATCTAATTGATGCTCTGCCCACACAGACGGGAAAGAGCTTCCCGCATTGCTCTGGCAAGTCCATCGAGCCAGTTGTTTTCCCTCAAGGTAAACTGAATTCCCTCCGCAGTGGGAGGTTCAATCTTTCCTCGGAGACTTGCAACAAATAGCCACTGCAGATCTTCTCCTCCTTGATCATTGAGCTGAGCTCCAAAGAACTCGGGGTGCGGATGCTCCAGAAGTTCCGAAAGCTGGTCCAAATCCCTCTCAAAGATAAGGTCTCCTCCATTCCCCAGTTGGTAAAACTAGCTGTACTTCACGTCCATCTATAAGAATAGAGGATGAGTAGATTAGCAAGGTGATCAAGTGTGTCAAAATTTTATGTATTTTGCAAGAGTTTTTGAGGAACATGAATTTTTATGAAAGAATAAAAGGGATAAGAATTAGAATAAGTTTTTGTAAATATTTGTTTTGTTTGGTTTTGAAACTAAGTTTTTGGTTCAAACGTCCAGTCTAACTAGGGTCTCCTATGGTCAGGATGGCTCTGATACCAACTTTTCAACACCCGGATTTTTTAATCCTAGATGCCTGTTATGCCATACATCGCAATCCCAGGATTACCATTTTTATGTAGACATAATGTAATTGGATACCATAGTACATCATCCATTACAAACGATACATAAGTTCTTACACAAATAGGGATCTCATGATCCAGTTCTTAATACAACATAAAGCAAATAATGAATAATAACGGTAGCGAGGCGAAGCTCCATCTTCGGGTCACAGTAATCCGACGATGGGAGATGATCCTAGTTGTCGTAACCTCCCTGGGTCCATCCTCCAGGTACTCCTCTTCATAGTCTGGCCATGGGAATAGCCAGGGACAAAGCCATGAGTATTCTTTAAGTACTCGCAAGCTAAAACTAACAGGTAAAGGTTTTTTTGGATAATAGGACACTAGGCTCTAGGGTTGTTTTGCAAAAGCCAGTTTTATCTCTACTAAGTTCCGAAGCTAGTCACAATTTTATAACTCCTAGGTGGGATCTTGTAACTCAGGTCACAACTCTGTTGTGGTCAAGTCAAAGTCTCAATTCATTTCACAAGTCATTTTGAAAAGTCTGACAGGGGAACAATATGGCCACTCCAACTGTCCATAACCGCGGACGCGGCTATTCGAATAGTTTGACACTCTGAAGAGATTGTACACTTTCACCACAACATTCTATACATCCGTCAGGAACAAATCCTGAATTCACCATACTCAGTATGCGGATAATCAATCCTAACCTTTCAATTACACGCCCTAGTATAAGCACCTCTCCTGTGAGTTTGGCCTCCCAACCATGACCAACTGTCATCTTGGGTACTGCACAGGTGGACAATCTTCAGAAGGTAGCCTCAGCTCAGACCTTGGCCGTGAGGGAACTTGACGAGGTTTAATCTCGTCAATGCCCATTGTTATGGACTTGGGTTTTGGAGAAGATGGGGATGCTGGAGATCGTGGCACGGTTAACAGACAAGGAACCAGGGGACACGAGATTTACCCAGGTTCAGGCCCCCAGAGGGAAAACCCTACTCCTGCTTGTCTGCTCTTTGATTACGGCGGAACCGAAGGTTCCAGGGTGCGCAGATTCGATCTGGCGTGGAGGTGCGTGCAAAAGTATGAGTCGAGTTGCCCTAGGACGTGCCCTCCTGGCCTTTATATAGACTTAGGCAGGTCCCAGGCATATTCCTAGTCGGTTACAAGTTCTAGGGTTTTACCCCTTTGAATTTCCTATCCCCTCTAGTCTTGCTCTCCAAGGATCTGAAGACGTCATGGGCCTTGGCCACCCGAAAATCTTCATGGGCCAGCGTATGTCTGCCGTGGGCCTTCCTTGGGCTGGACTAGGTATCTTTGAAGTTACGCACTGTAGGGTATAACCATGTCAAGAGTTCTCGGTGATCAGTCGAATCGTAGATTCGGCTGAGGACTCTTCCATCCTTCGGGAGCAGCTATATGTTAATAGTATATGTGTGTAGGGATTGTTGATGCGTGTGCCTGACTCACCCGACGGATCAGGGTCAGTTAACTGTCTTAGGACGAAACAACACGATCTTCTTCAGGTTCGGGTCCCTTAACCCGGGCCTGGAACATATGCTGGCGTAATTCAACTCAGGCCACGGAGGACTTATAGGAGTGGAATTCCAGTGATTTTAATTGGTGTACCCAACACGTCCGTCGGGATTTTTCATCGTACCTGCTGGTACGGATTCATACTAGCAGAGCGCAGTCAGGTGCATTGCCAGGCCATCAGATGATATCTGTAGGTCTTATCTTTGTGTCGCAGACGCAGCATCCGAACATTTATCTCCTCGGAGGTGTTTCGGGTGGCCAAGGAGATTGTTGCTCACTTAGCGTTTTGTTGGGGTAGAGTTGCCAAAAAAGTTTTTGCATGCGGATCCGAAAGATCGCAGTCGAAGATTTCATAGGGTGCGCGACCAGCGCTCCCTATGGGAGTAGCCTCCAAGTGTCTGTTCGAGTCGTAGACTCGAACGGAGACTTTTAGTTCAAGCATTGTTTCAATCATTAGGTCCGTAGGACTCGAAAATTTTCGGATGCTTAAATCCATCCTCCCTATGGGAGTAGCCCCCGAGTCCGTAGTGGAGTCGTAAACTTGACGTAGGACTCAGAGAAATAATTTTGTCCTCATTTGTCTGTCGGGTGCGCGGCCAGCGCTCCTGATAGGAGTAGCCCCCAAGTATTTAGTCAAATCTAGATTCGAGTGAGTACTTTTAGCTGTGGAGCCGAAGTGGTGCTAGTATAGCTTTTGATGACGTCAGTGCTTACGATCGATGACCTCAAGCGTCTGGTACGCCAGAGATGACTTGACTGGACGAAGCGTGGGTCCCACTTGCTGACTTTGAATTGACCGGTCACGCGCGGCGTCGAGATGATTACAGCGTCTCCTCGATTTCCGCACGTAGTGGACGGCGTGGTAACGACGGTTTGTTTTGGTGCTGGCACGTGTACGGCCAGATCTACCGTTGGCGTTAGGTATTCTCGATGGACGGCCAGCGTGCGTCGTCTTCGCTGTTATAATCCTGGGAGAAATCATGGTTTGTTTTTCACCGCACCAGTTCATCTGTTCACTGCCTCCTTGTTCTTGAGCGATTCTTGCTACGCGCTGAGCTTTCCTTCCACATTTCCTTCGTTCTTTCTGCGTTGTCATCGCCACCACCGCTGCAGCGCCATGGGGAAAACAAAGAAGTCCTCATCTGCGGTTGGGACCAGCGCCGCCGGAGGCAAGAAGGGCACCGCCGCTGCTCGCGTCACCGATGGTGGCTGGCGGCGATCAGAAACGCGGGAGAGCGATCTCCGCAAACTGCGCGAGCGGAGCCTGATCCCGCAAGACACGACGGCCGTGAGACTCCCCGGCAATGAGGTAATCCCCCGTCCCCCATCTGGGTATCGGGTTATGTTTGTTGCCTTCATGATTCGCGGGTTTTCTTTTCCGGTCCATGACTTCCTTCGTGGACTGCTCTTTTTCTATGGGGTTCAACTCCATCATCTGTCTCCCAACTCCCTTCTCCACATTGCGTGTTTTATCACGCTTTGCGAGTGTTGGCTTGGCATTGAGCCGCACTTTGGCCTCTTCCGGAAGCTTTATTCCTCAAGAGGCGATCTGTTCGGATGGTGTGTATCCCATTGGGGGTTTCATCATCTCCCTCAGTCCCAATGTGCAATTATTTTCCTTTTCCATGTCCGAATATGTCCAGTACTGGCGGAGGAAATGGTTTTACATCCGTGACTCCGTTCTGCCTGGGCAAGATTTTGGTCTCGTTCCTTTTGACCCCTCCCAATTGATTGAGAAGAAAAGATCCTGGAAAAACCAAATCTTAGACGGTGAGGTGGCGGAGATAGAGGCCCTGTACCGTCGGGTGGAGGATCTCCAATTTATTCCTGAGAAGGAGGTGAACGGTGTCGACATCATCCAGACGTTTCTTGAGCGTCGGGTGCAGCCTCTCCAAGCGAGGGCGCATCCAATGTTTCTTTACTCTGGGCGCCGTGATCCGAAGAGGGTTTTGAGTGAGAAAATCTCCGAGGTGGAACTTGACAAGGCTCTTCGCGCGCTGTTGAAGTTCAAGGCCGACGAAGAAATCCTGGGGAAGTCGCAGACTCCTCCCTTTTCTTCGACGTTGGTCGTACCGAAGGTGTAGATTTGCGCACGTAGTGCTCCCCTTTTGTTTTTGTCAGCTGTGTACTTTTTCCTTTGTTTGCTAACAAAGTGCCTTGTCCTTTGCGAGCTTCAAAGTGCCGCATGGCACCACCGTTGCCAAAAGGTATCCGAATGCCCGGATAATGAAGTGGTGGATTCGTGTCCGAGCTACCGTCGTTGCGATCCCCAACGGAGGATGCCGACGAATCCAGTGAGGACCATTCGTGCAAGCGATCACGGAGCTCTAGCGAGTCGTCAGATGCCTCGACTCCTCCGACTCCCAGAAATCCTCTGGTCCTTGAGCGTCATGATGATGTTCATGGGGGTTCTTCCTCTCCCCTTCCTGCCATTCCTGTGCGGGCCGTTGCTCTGCACCCGCCAGCAAAGCGGAAGAAGGAAGAAAAGAAGGAGGAGAAGAAGGAAGAAAAGAAGGAGGAGAAGTGGGCCCGAAGGTCTTCTCCTATCTTCGACCTGAGCGCATTGGGCTCGTAAGTTTTCTTGTTGCACTGTTTTCCTTTGCTCCCTTGTTACTTTTGCACCTGTGTTGATTGGTTCATATGCAGGCAATCCTCCGATGGCTCTAGTGATGGTGCGCGCGAGATGATGGGGGAGTCGAACATTGCGTCGCCTCCTCCTTAGACGGTGGCGACTTCTAGTGATGCTGCGCCAGTTCCTCCTGTGTAGGAGAGGCTGGTGGTTGCGCCTCAGAATTTCGCAAGCGGGCCGGCGGGTTCGCCTTCGGGGCACGCAAGTTTTTCTGCTTGATGTTACGGGGGGAGCCCCCGAGTGTCTTCATATGCTGATGTTGTTTATGCTTCTTTGTGTTGGGCGTAGCCCCCAAGTCCTGCTCTTACTACTATTGCCTGTTGCTGCAGCCTTTTGTCCAAGAGGCCAAGCGGCTGGTGGAGGAACGCCTGACGCTGGAGGCGAAACTGCGGCAGCTTCAAGGTATTCGTCTGCCTTGTAGTACTTCTCTTGCTTATCCTGGTCCTGTTCTTTGACACTTGCTTGTTGTAAATGCAGAGGAGCATAACGAATCTCTCCGTGAGGTCGATGCTCTGAAGAAGAGCCTTGGCCAATCGGAGCATAAGGCCGAAGCTCCTGCTGGTGCGAGAGAACGCCTTGAGCTGGAGCTGACGAAGGCAGCCGAAGCGAAAGAGCGTCTGCAGCAGGAGGCCGCAGATCGTGAGGAGCAGCTGGCCACCGTTGCGGCTGCTCGTGAAAAAGGGGTGGCGGAGAAGCTCATGGCTGCTGCCAAGGCTATTTCGGGTGAGCGTTAGCTTTTGTTCTTTCTTCTTTTTATACGGATTTTCTTCTATGTTGCATTTCTTCATGTTTTCTTCTTTTTTGTCTCAGGTGCCGCAGGCATCGAGTTCGACCGCGGTGCTCTGGAGCACGGGAGTGCTCTAGATGATGCCAGCGTGGCGGTAAGACCGCCGCAGACCGTCGTTAACTCCTTGCCAAGGCGAAGAGGTCCTTGGTCGCTTCTACCAGAGCTCTTCCCGGAGGGCGCACCTTGAAGATGTGGATGCCTGGCAGAGGCTCTGTCGGTACCGCAAGCGCTGCGTATAAGCGAAGCGGCATCGCGTCCGGATCGGTGGCGATGGCCATGGCGGCTAGGGCGGAGCTGGACCTGCCCCAGATTACTTCTCGGATGCCTACGGCTGCGGATGGATCCGAGGTAGCCTTCGCCGCCTACTCCGCTCGCTGCATACGATATGGGCCCAAGCTTATTGACTTGATGTCTGAGTATGCATTGCGGCAGCAGGGCGAGGCCAAAGCTAGGCAGTCTGGTTCTGAGGCGACTCAGTGTCCTCCGCCTTAGGCATAGTAGATGTAGGGTAGTTTGTAGTCTACTTTTGTTGTAAATATTTGCTGTAGTACCATCCTTATGCCACGTAGTGGCCTTATATATTTAATGAATTCCTCCGAGTTGTGCTCTATCCTTGGCTGAATGTCTGTGTGCCTTCTTTTTTCTGCTGCTATAGGTTCCTTCGGGTGCTGACCCAGTTGACACTTCATCCGAAAGGACCTTGCGAGCATCATTGGATGATTCCTCGCAGCTCTCTTTCCTTCGAGATCGCGTGCGCAGCTTGGAGAGAGATTTGCTTGGGTTACGCGGTCGCGCTGACGTTTGGAAATCCAAAGCAGACCGTGGTGCAGCCAGAGAGGAGTATTTGATGGCGGAGCTGGGTCGGCTGTCCGAGCAGCTGCAATGTAAGTTGATCCTTCTTTCGGGTTGTAGCTCAGTTCTTCGGGTGAGCCTGTTGGCCTTATTCTTGTTTTGTGCGGTTGTCGCAGGTGCCAATCTTGCTCCGAGGGAAGAAAAGGAGCGTATCGCTGTTCGAGTCAATTGCTTGACTCAACAGGACATGGAGGCCGGCGGCTTCTTCTGGATGGATCGTGATCGCGCCATGGTTCTGGCGACGGTGCAGGATCGTGTCTACCAGGTTTCGCGGGTGCTCCGCCAGGTGCAGACATCACTTTCCTCGGTGCTGCACGTCATGTTTCCGTTGGATGTCGTGCCAACGACCCTTGCGTGTCTTCCGACGAGTTTTGAGTGCCAACAATGTCAAGGAGCTGGTGCGGCAGCAGCTCGTCGCAGGGGTGAAGGCTGCCTTGTCTCTTGTGAGGGTGCACCGCCTTGACGTAGATTTGGCTGCTGTGGCGACTGGGCCGCCTCCTCGACCAGATGGTGGCGAGTGGAACATGCGTCTGCACTATGCGGCTGTAAGGCAGTATGCCGAACAGATTGTAGATTTCTTTGAGCAGCGTGCTCAGGTTATTCTTCAGAATAGGTAGGACCCGAAAATAAACAGATAGATGTAAAATTTGTATATTGCGGTTGGGCGTGTATGTGCCCTTTGTTGTAAAGGTTTGATTGTTTGCGAGCACGCAGTGCTTTGATTTAGTACATGCCCTTTTCGTTTGCCTGACATGGTCAGCTACTCAGGTGTACACATTTTGTCCTCAGTCGATGAAATCGTGAGGTGGGGGGAGCCCCCGAGTGCGTATGTAGCATGTAGTAAAGTTGCAGAAAATAGTCAACCGAGGGTTGGGAGCGAGGTACTTAGCTTTATTTATATCGTAATGGAGGAGGTACATGGTTCGGCTGAGTAGATGAAGAGCTTGCTGCCTCGCGGTTGTGTTTCTTTGACTCCTCAAACACTTGCCTACTTGCTTCTTCCTGCAGAGCTGTATGCTGAAGTTCCAGGAAAGACGCCGGCCTTGCATGTGTGATTGCATATTCAATCGATGCATTGAGCCCTTGCCGGAACCTCTTTTGCTTCTTCTTGTCATCAGAGATCTCATCGCCCCCATAACGAGAAAGGTTAATGAAGTTCCTGATGTAGGTATTGACATTGTCATTTCCCTGCTTGAGGTTGAGAAACACTTCCTTCATCCTCTCCATGACAATTTCACAGAATCTTGCTCTTTGAACGCTCAAAGGAACTGTTCCCAAGTAGGTGAAAACCAATGCAGTTTGCCTTTGGTAATTCTCCCACAGAGAGCTGCATCTCCTTCGAAGGTGAGTAGCATTTTACCCATTCTTGCTCAGAACATCGCAGCTCCGAGCCTTGACATCTCCCAACCAATCATCAGATCAAGTGGTCGATCGAAACATCAAATTGGCGTGGGTTGAACTTGTGAAGCTTTTGATGTCTCCTCGCTTGGGAGGTGGAGGTAGCGGAGCAAACTCATTCCTCAACACTCTCTTCAAAACGCTGCTCGCTCACGCATTGCCAAGGCATTGGCGATGTTTGACAACGCGGACCCAGTTCAGGTGGTATGTCCTCATCGAGCAGTGGTGGAGCCATCCTGATTGATATAAAACACAAGTCGATTATAATGGAGAATGATAATAATCCAAAATAGTACCAAGATGGAATTACTCAAGATTAAAGGATACAATTTACTAAGATGATATTAAAATATCAACAAAGTACAAAGCACCTAGAAGATATTAAGCATATCGCACACGACTGAAAAGGAGTGTGGTACACAAATATATCAAAGAAAATTTTTCCGCAAATTTGGGCATTAAAATACCAGTAGATGCGCAAAATCACTTAACGAATCAAGATTAGTGACTCTACCAATTCAATATACAAGAGCGAATGATAAGAGTAGTGGTATGGTCGCGACTCCATCCCGCACTCAAATCATTACTCCGCACATGAATAAATAGAACACATATCCTAACCCCTTCTTCTGACGATGAACCTAAAGATTAGTAACTACAGAACGAACACTCCAAACAAGATAACATCGGATAACAAAGAGTAAGACAGATCACAGCGCTATACAACGAATCAGATAGATCGCGTCGGTTTGCAAAAGCCTGTCGGTATGGAATGTACCAACAGTTGATAACCAAAAGGCCGATTGTGATAACAACTTGGATGCAACAGATAGACAAGTAATTACACACACACACACACACACACAACCTACGGTACTCAAACCAGAACACGTGAATCCTAGTTTGAACTTTTAAGAAGAGGATTGAAAACGTTACACTTCCTTACTAGAAAAGGGTGGGTGGGTGGGTAAGAAGAAAAGTGGAAGCAGTCCTACTCTCGCGTTTTGTTTTTCCCTAGTATACATAACTACCAAAAATATTTGCTAGACTGACAACGACCATTTGGCTGAGACCCTGAAGGTCGGGATGGCTCTGATACCAATTGTAACTACCTCGGTGAATTGCGCTCCTAGTTACAAGCCTGGATGAGCGGAAATGGTTGAAATAGTACGGTGGGGCCCAAATGCCACTCACAGGTAGACCTTTCGGCCGTCCCAACCATTTCCAAACATCGGGACAAGAACGGGCGGCGTAATCGGCAGGCGAAGGGAACTACATACACAGATGAGTATGTATGCAAGCCACCATACAACAGTATATCAGAGCCATTCCATCTAAAAGGAAGGAATTATAGCAACGCCATACAGCAAGATTCAAATGTCCTAGATAGATATAATAGTTTAGGATATCTCCTCATACATCAAACATCAGAGTGTCGGGCGGAAGCGGCAAACAAGATCCGAGTACGGATAAGAAGCAAATCGGCATAAGATGCCCCATAAATAAACACATCCCGCCCACAGATCTCACGGATCCCCGTTCCCAGAATCTCTACACCGAATGATCGTTGCCCACATCATCCGTCTCCTCCACCCAGTATCCATCTCGTGAGTGTACCTGTTCATCTGAATCAAATAATTTATCGTGTGAGACCCGAGGGGTACTCAGCAAGTCTTTATGCCTCTAAAGGGGACACAACCTGGGGTGACGCAATTGCAGCAAAAGATAAACCCTAACAATTCTATAGATACTCGCTAACCATCCGCCTAACCAAAGATAGACGGATGTCCGTGAATTAATGACAACATTTATAACAATAATATCATCAGATCCATCCTCCTCCCCGCTTACCAACGAGGAAGCGGACGAACAACCCCCATCCGTTGGCAGTTTTATTATCCATTCCATGAGTGTTGCACTATTTACTAGTCGATTTAGTCAAATTAAAAGCGGTACTTTAGTTATGCTTGTCTATGATCGAGAAACTGCTCCAAGTCGTCCATAACCGCGGACACGGCTCTCAAAAGTTTTACTGCAGGGTGCACAAATAGCAACACACACTGATCAACCTCGGAAAAACCAAATCAAAACCCAACGAGGCCTTCACGACAAAGCAATCACAGATTCAGAAATATTTCAGGGCCACCCCATTGAGTACACCATAGCGGTTAGCCGACTCGAGACGGACTCAAGGTTTGCTTCAATGGCTGAAACGATCGGGAACCCAAAATGTGACTAGGCTTGTCGATACCATAAAACACTCCGCTTCCATAAACAAAGACAGTGCAGACATCGCACAATTTAAATAAAACAGAAAGCATGGAATAACAGATAGTAAATAAAACCTCAAACTAGTTTGTGGCCCCAAGAAATAAGAATGAATCAAGCTCGCTCAGGGGTCCCATAATCCTCCGGATGTGGATAGCGAATATTCAAGGAACAGGAATCAAGTACTGGGTCCTACGGACACAAGTGAGCATGAAAACCAAATAGCAGATATTGCTCACCGTGCCACTTTCATTAGTTATCCCATTACTACTCGTGTTAAGTTGTTTAGGTACCTCGTTATCCATCGACACTCACATACCCTACACATGCGTTCTCTCGACTCACATGGCTCAAACAACTCCTGTAGTAATGGCTCATGGGATGGAGGAACAAGCTTGTGGGGTTTAAAAGTAAAGGCTATGCAATACTTGGGATTCAATTTAATGCAATCGCGACTCAATGATGCAAGAATAAGATAGAGGCGAGAGGTGCTATATGTATGCAAGCATGTGGTAGTGCTTGCTGGCAGCTCGATTGAAGCGAGAGAAGGATCCGGTAGTGCTCCTAGGTTTCTTGGTATATCCCGTCATTGCTATTCAAGAAGAACCAAACAAACAAGGACCAACATAAATACAGTGCACAAGCATATGAATAAAATGCGACAAGCAAACAATCATGCCATGATGAATGATGCACAATTTTCATGGCAATAAAGTAGCATGGCATGGGTGAGGTGTGGAATACAAGAATAAGCATTTTATTGAGTTTTGGCCACATTTTATACTCAAATAAGTTGCTGTATACTTTATATTTATGTGATGCATGCTGCAAGTCAGAACATGTAATGCTTAAACAGAAAGGTCTCGTCGAGCTAATCAATTTAGACATATCATTTGTTAAATTTGGAGTTATAATTCAAAATTTATTAATTAATTAAGAAAAGGGCATTTTATTGTAATTTAATTCAACTTGAAATTTTAAGTTCCCAAAATATATTTTGGAAGGCATAGTTGAAATCCTCACATTTTTCTGATCTAAAAACATATATCATTTGTATTATTTGGATTTGTAATTTAAAAGTTATTATAAATCTGATTTGAATTTTGAATTTGAATTAAATTTGAAAAAATTTGAATTAAAAGGAAAAGTAAAAGCTTTTTCTACTCAGCTAACTTAGCCACAGTCGGCAATGTGGGCCACCCATTGACCGGTCATAGGACAGTGGGTTGAGGACCGGTTGAGGATGGAAAAAAGTGGGTGCCTTATTACAAAAAGCCACAAGAGAGGGACCGGGTTGAGGAATCAAAAGGAAAGGGGTTTTCGAGAAAAGCCACGCTGTCCACCTTTTCCTCCTCTCCCATGTGCTCGAAAGGGAGGGAGGCACGGTGGGGCTTCCTGTGGGGCTGGGAGCATCCAAGGATGGGAGGCTCGATGTGGGGCACGCTTGGCGAGAGAAGGAAAGAGGAGAGAGGGAGGATCGGGGGCTCTAGGTGTAGGTGTAGGAGCTAGGGTTGGCTAGGGAAGGGAGATGGGGTGGTTAGGGAGAGAGGGTGGCTGAAGGGCTGCAAGGCAGAGAAGAGAGAGGAAGGGTGGCATGGCATGGAGCTAGGGGTAGGAGAGGGGCTCTAGGTTAGAGCTAGTTAGGATGAACTAGGGTTTAGGAGAGAGGGGTAAGTAGCTAGGTTAGAGCTTGGGTTGGGGGAGGAGAGGCTGGGGGGAGGGGGAGGGGTACATGGAGTGGTTAGGGTGGGGTGTGGTTTAGAGAGGAGGGTTAAGGGAGAGGTATTAGGTCTATATAAAGAAAGAGAGAGAGAGAGACTAGGTGAGAGGGCCTTGGTATGCAAGATCAAGAGAGAGAAAAGATGGGCATGGGGATGATATTACAAGATCATGCATGGCACTACACAAGAGGGGTTGATGAGGTTTGATGGCACAAGGCAAGCAATTAAGCAAGGTAGAAAGGATTGAGAGAAGGAGAGAGATGAGAAGATGATCCACTCAAAAACAAATAAAAACAAAGGAGGACAAAAGATGGTGATGGTTGCATGGCCCATGCAAGTAATTAATGCCATGTGTTAATCTTGTGAAAACAAAATAAAATCACATGGCATGATTCCATCTCCAAAAGGTGGAATAAAGACCAAGCAAAAGAAATTAGAGTTGGATCCACCCAACCCACATGAGCTAGAGTAAAAATCCAAAGAAAAGAATTACAAGCTCATGGGTTATTGGAATGGTGGAAGGTATAAGGTGGTGTCAAAGAAAGGTGGTGGAGTGGAATAAAAGATATGCCCCCAACTCAACCTGGGCATTTAAACAATATATCAAGAACCAAATACAATATCAAGAGGCAAATACAATTTACAATGCATATGAGAGAAGAACCAAAACAAAAAGGGGTTTTATATGATGCTCAAATGCAAGGTGGCATGATGACATGAGCATGATTGAATGATGATGCAACAATTATATATATGAAGTAGCCATTATATTACTAGACCAAGTAGCATTACAATTGTTAGACAAATGGGATGCTACAACTCTCCCCCACTAAACAGGAATCTCGCCCCGAGATTCTAGGAAGAAGAAGAAGACTCAAAGAGGGTAGGATAGTTGGCACTGAGCTCATCTTCACGCTCCCAAGTGGCTTCATCAACAGAATGGTGCGACCACTGCACCTTGCAGAATTTGATGGACTTGTTGCGAGTCCTTTCTGCGATCTCAAGGATTTTTGTGGGGTGTTCTTGATAAGACAGGTCTTCTTGGAGATTGATTAGCTCATGATCCACGGTCCTGCCGGGATCCTTGAAGCACTTCTTGAGTTGAGATATGTGGAAAACAACATGAACCTTGAGTTTTTCCGGGAGCTCAAGAGCATAAGTAACTTCTCCTCTTCTTCCACGAATTTTGAAAGGACCGATGTATCTAGGAGCCAGCTTTCCTTTGATACCAAAACGGTGCGTGCCTTTCATGGGAGTGACACGAAGGTAAACGAGATCACCAGGGACATACACCATGTCCGTGTGCTTTCTGTCATAATTGCTCTTCTGGCGACTTTGAGCAATCTTCAGATTTTCAAGAATGATGTGCACCTTCTCCTCCGCTTGAGTTACAATGTTAGGGCCAAACCAAATTCTTTCTCCTGCACCCGACCAACCAATCGGAGTTCTGCATTTGCGGCCATAGAGAGCCTCAAATGGTGCCATCTTCAGACTTTTCTGGAAGCTGTTGTTGTAAGAGAATTCAGCATAAGGAAGACATTCCTCCCACTTCATGCCAAAAGAGATGACGCAAGCACGAAGCATATCCTCCAGAATCTGATTGATACTTTCAACTTGTCCTTGCGACTGAGGGTGGTAAGCTGTGCTGAAGTTCAATTTTGTTCCCAAAGCATTTTGGAAACTTTCCCAGAACTTGGAAGTGAAGATGCTTCCACGGTCTGAACTGATCTCAAGCGGAAACCCCATACACAGAGATAATTCTATTGATATAGAGCTCAGCCAACTGAATTCCAGAAATTGTTTCCTTGACGGGGAAGAAGTGAGCTACTTTACAAAGCCTGTCAATGACAACAAAGATTGCATTGTTGCCCTTCTGCGACCTTGGAAAACCAGTGATGAAGTCCATCTCTACTTTCTCCCATTTCCATTCCGGGGGTTTCAATGGCTGTAGAAGACCGAAAGGTTTCTGATGGACAGCTTTCACTCTGCGGCAGACATCACACTCCGAGACATACTTGGCACAATATCGTTTCAATCCCGGCCATCAATATTGTGTTTTCAAGTCCATGTACATCTTTGTGCTGCCGGGGTGGATAGAAATAACAGAATCATGCGCCTCCTTGAGAACTTGCTCTCTCAAACCCGAGTAGTTCGGAACAAACATCCAGTGTTCAAAGAAAAGCGTGCCTTGATCATCGACGTGGAATGACTCATACTTCGGAAGCTGAAGTTTGGAGATGATCTTTTTGGTGTGTGGATCACCACGCTGACGAGAGCGAACATTTTCTTCCAAGAGAGGAGTAGCCATAAAGTTCAGGAGATGCCCTTGTTCCACAATTTCAAGGCGAGCTGACGGAATTCCTCGCACAAGAGAGGCTATTGTTCTTCCATCATGAGGTTGTTGACATAAGCTTTGCGGCTGAGAGCATCGGCCATGACATTAGCTTTGCCCGGAGTGTAGTTGATGGTCAAATCAAAATCATTGATTGCTTCAATCCATCTCCTCTGCCGAAGGTTGAGATCAGGCTGAGTGAAGATATACTTCAGACTCTTGTGATCAGAAAAGATTTCACAACGGTTGCCAAGCAAGTAGTGCCTCCAAAGTTTCAAAGCAAAGACAACTGCTGCGAGCTCGAGGTCATGTGTAGGATAGTTGATCTCATGCGTCTTCAACTGTCGAGAGGCATAAGCAACAACTTGTTTTTCTTGCATAAGGACCGCACCAATCCTTGCAAAGAGGCGCTGAGAATATCTGGAAAGGCTTAGATGTATCCGGAGGAACCAAGACTGGTGTGGAAGTGAGCTTCTCTTTGAGTGTCTCAAAGCTTGCTTGACATGCAGGAGTCCAAATGTATTTCTTGCCTTTCTTGAGGAGATCGGTAAGAGGCTTCGCTATCTTCGAAAAGTTCTGAACGAAGCGACGGCAATAACTAGCCAAACCAAGGAAGCTCCGCACTTCTTTGACATTAACAGGAGGAAGCCATTCAACAATTGTCTTCACAGTTTCCGGGTTGACTGCAATGCCCTTGGCAGAGATGACGTGACCAAGTTAGGTTACTTGAGGCAGCCAAAACTCACACTTGGAGAACTTTTCATACAAGCGGTTCTCACGAAGCTTGTTTAGGACACACCTAAGGTGTTCTTCATGTTCTTCCTTTGACTTAGAATAGACTAGGATGTCATCCAGATATACCACAACGAACTTATCAAGATACTCCATGAAAACCGAGTTCATGAGCCTCGAGAAGGTGGCAGGTGCGTTGGTGAGACCGAAATACATGACCGTGTACTCGTACAGGCCATAGCGGGTGGTGAAAGCTGTTTTAGGCACATCTTCCTTGCGAATCTTGATTTGGTGATAACCACTTCTCAAGTCAAGCTTAGAGAACACCACAGCTCCAGCTAGTTGATCGAAGAGATCATTAATCCGCGGAAGGGGATATTTATTCTTGATGGTTTTAGCATTGAGAGCCCGATAGTCAACACAAAGTCTATCATTCCTGTCTCGCTTCTTCACAAAGATTGTTGGGCTACCCCAAGGGGAGGTACTGTTTTGAATGAAACCCAACTTCTCTTGTTCATCAAGCTGACGTTTGAGTTCAGCCAACTCAGCAGGACCCATTTTATAAGGCCGCTTGGAGATAGGAGCCGTTCCAGGTTCAAGCTCAATTACAAACTCAACCTCACGATCCGGAGGCATACCCGGCAACTCTTCAGGAAAGACATCTGGGAACTCACACCACGAACACTCAATAGCTTCCATAGCATCATCATTCGAGCCGCCAAAGAGAAAAGCTGGATAGCAGGAGTCGACTTGGAGAAAAGACTATATGGCCTTCGTGAATCTTTAGAGAAACCGAAAGGCTCAAAGACAATCAATCACAACTGCATTTGCTATCAACCAATCCATGCCCAAGATGACATCAATGTCAGAATTGCCCAGAACAATTAAGGATGCCGAGAACGAAGAGCCACCAATCTCAATTTGATTGCCATGGCTGATTTTAGCAGCTGCCATTGTTGCTCCAGGAGAAAGGACCATTAACCGCTTAAGGAGAGGATCCATAGCTAACTCATTCTCATTTGCAAACTTGATAGAAACAAAAGAATGCGATGCACCAGAATCAAACAAAACTCGTGCAGGGACTGAGTTAACGGGAAGCATACCCATCACAACTCCAGGTGCATGCTCAGCTTGAGCGGCGTTGACACAATTGGCACGAGCAACAGTAGACTCGGGCTTGGTGTTGATGTTGAGAGCCCGAGGTGGTGGTGCACGAACCAAAGGAGAGCTTGCCGCAGATCTTGGAGGTGGTGGAGGAAGAGCTTTGTTTTTCATCGGACAGTTCCAGTTTTGATGCCCAGAGTCTCCACACGTGAAACAAGCACCAGGTGGACGTGGAGCAACGTAGCCAGGGACTCCGCCAGGCGCTCCAGGGTAGTGGTGGTTGTAGCCCCTGGGAGCAGCAGTGAGGAAGTTTGGTGGCCTTGCCGCGTAGCTTGCAGGTCTTGGTGGAGCCGGGAGCGACGGTGGGGTGTTAGGAACCCAGACACGACGCTTAGAAGGAGTTGACATAGCTGAAGAGCTTGCTGCCTCGCGGTTGTGTTTCTTTGACTCCTCAAACACTTGCCAACTTGCTTCTTCCTGTAGAGTTGTATGCTGAAGTTCTAGGAAAGACGCCGGCCTTGCATGTGTGATTGCATATTTAATCGATGCATTGAGCCCTTGCCGGAACCTCTTTTGCTTCTTCTTGTCATCAGAGATCTCATCGCCCCCATAACGAGAAAGGTTCATGAAGTTCCTGATGTAGGTATTGACATTGTCATTTCCCTGCTTGAGGTTGAGAAACACTTCCTTCATCCTCTCCATGACAATTTCGATGACATCGCTCTTTGAACGCTCCGGAACTGTTCCCAAGTAGGCTGAAAACCAATGCAGTTTGCCTTGTGTAATTCTCCCACCAGAGAGCTGCATCTCCTTCGTAAGGTGAGTAGCACATTTACCCATTCTTGCTCAGAACATCAGCGTCTCGAGCCTTGACATCTCCCGCAACCAATCATCAGCATCAAGTGGTCGATCAGAAACATCAAATTGGCGTGGGTTGAACTTCAGGAAGCTTTTGATGTCTCCTCGCTTGGGAGGTGGAGGTAGCGGAGCAAACTCATTCCTCCGAACACTCTCTTCAAAACGCTGCTGGTTCTGCTGCATTGCTGCCAAGGCATTGGCGATGTTTGACAACGCGGACCCCAGTTCAGGTGGTATGTCCTCATCAGAACGGCGTGGTGGAGCCATCCTGTGATTGATATAAAACACAAGTCAGTACTATAATGGAGAATGATAATAATCCAAAATAGTACCAAGATGGAATTACTCAAGATTAAAGGATACAATTTACTAAGATGATATTAAAATATCAACAAAGTACAAAGCACCTAGAAGATATTAAGCATATCGCACACGACTGAAAAGGAGTGTGGTACACAGATATATCAAAGAAAATTTTTCCGCAAATTTGGGCATTAAAATACCAGTAGATGCGCAAAATCACTTAACGAATCAAGATTAGTGACTCTACCAATTCAATATACAAGAGCGAATGATAAGAGTAGTGGTATGGTCGCGACTCCATCCCGCACTCAAATCATTACTCCGCACATGAATAAATAGAACACATATCCTAACCCCTTCTTCTCACGATGAACCTAAAGATTAGTAACTACGGAACGAACACCCCAAATAAGATAACATCAGATAACAAAGAGTAAGACAGATCGCGGCGGTATACAACGAATCAGATAGATCGCGTCGGTTTGCAAAAGCCTGTCGGTATGGAATGTACCAACAGTTGATAACCAAAAGGCCGATTGTGATAACAACTTGGATGCAACAGATAGACAAGGAATTACACACACACACACACACACACACACACACACACACACACACACACAACCTACGGTACTACGGAAACCCAGAACACGTGAATCCTAGTTTGAACTTTTAAGAAGAGGATTGAAAACGTTACACTTCCTTACCAGAAAAGGGTGGGTGGGTGGGTAAGAAGAAAAGTGGAAGCAGTCCTACTCTCGCGTTTTGTTTTTCCCTAGTATACATAACTACCAAAAATATTTGCTAGACTGACAACGACCATTTGGCTGAGACCCTGAAGGGCGGGATGGCTCTGATACCAATTGTAACTACCTCGGTGAATTACGCTCCTAGTTACAAGCCTGGATGAGCGGAAATGGTTGAAATAGTACGGTGGGGCCCAAATGCCACTCACAGGTAGACCTTTCGGCCGTCCCAACCATTTCCAAACATCGGGACAAGAACGGGCGGCGTAATCGGCAGGCGAAGGGATCAACTACATACACAAATGAGTATGTATGCAAGCCACCATACAACAGTACATCAGAGCCATTCCATCTAAAAGAAAGGAAATATAGCAACGCCATACGGCAAGATTCAAATGTCCTAGATAGATATAATAGTTTAGGATATCTCCTCATACATCAAACATCAGAGTATCAGGCGGAAGCGGCAAACAAGATCCGAGTACGGATAAGAAGCAAATCGGCATAAGATGCCCCATAAATAAACACATCCCGCCCACAGATCTCACGGATCCCCGTTCCCAGAATCTCTACACCGAATGATCGTTGCACACATCGTCTGCCTCTCCACCCAAGATCCATCTCGTGAGTGTACCATTCATCTGAATCAAATAATTTATCGTGTGAGACCCTAGGGTACTCAAAGTCTTTATGCCTCTAAAGGGACACAACACAGGGTGACACAATTGCAGCAAAAGATAAACCCTAACAGTTCTATAGATACTCGCTAACCATCCGCCTAACCAAAGATAGAGCGGATGTCCGTGAATTAATGACAACAGTTATAAAGAATATCATCGATCCATCCTCCTCCCCGCTTACCAACGAGGAAGCGGACGAACAACCCCATCCGTTGGCAGTTTTATTATCCATTCCATGAGTGTTGCACTATTTACTAGTCAGTTCTTTAGTCAAGTTAAAAGCGGTACTTTAGTTATACTTGTCTATGATCGAGAAACTGTGCTCCAAGTAGTCCATAACATGACACGGCTCTCGAAAGTTTTACCTGAGGGTGCACAAATAGCAACACACTCTATCAACCTCGGAAAACCAAATCAAAACCCAACGAGGCCTTCATGACAAAGCAATCACAGATTCAGAAATATTTCAGGGGCCACCCCATTGAGTACACCATAGAACGGTTAGCCGACTCGAGACGGACTCAAGGTTTGCTTCAATGGTCAGAACGATCGGGAACCCGAAAATGTGACTAGGCTTGTTGATACCGCGAAAACACTCCGCTTCCTAAACAAAGACAGTGCGAGACATCGATAATTTAAATAAAACAAGAAAGCATGGCATAAGTACAGGATAGTAAATAAAACCTCAAACTAGTTTGTGGCCCCAAGAAATAAGAATGAATCAAGCTCTGGCTCAGGGGGGTCCCATAATCCTCCCTGATGTGGATAGCGTGAATATTCAAGGAACAGGAATCAAGTACTCGGGGTCCTACGTGACACAAGTGAGCATGAAAAACCAAATAGCAGATATTGCTCACCGGTGCCACTTTCATTAGTTATCCCATTACTACTCAGGTTAAGTTGTTTAGGTACCTCGTTATCCATCAGACACTCACATATCCTACACATGCTGTTCTACGACTCGCATGGCTCAAACAACTCATGTAGTAATGGCTCATGGGATGGAGGAACAAGCTTCGGTGGGGTTTAAAAGTAAAGGCTATGCAATACTTGGGATTCAATTTAATGCAATCGCGACTCAATGATGCAAGAATAAGATAGGGGCAATAGGTGATATATGTATGCAAGCATGTGGTAGTGCTTGCCTGGCAGCTCAGTTGAAGCGAGAGAAGGATCCGGGTAGTGCTCCTGGGTTTCTTGGTATATCCCCTGCTCAGCGTCTATTCGAAGAAGAACCAAACAAACAAGGACCAACATAAATACAGTGCACAAGCATATGAATAAAATGCGACAAGAAAACAATCATGCCATGATGAATTATGCACAATTTGCATTACAATAAAGTAGCATGGCATGGGTGAGGTGTGGAATACAAGAATAAGCATTTTATTGAGTTTTGGCCACATTTTATACTCAAATAAGTTGCTGTATACTTTATATTTATGTGATTCATGCTGCAAGTCAGGACATGGAATGCTTAAACAGAAAGGTCTCGTCGAGCTAATCAATTTAGACATATCATTTGTTAAATTTGGAGTTATAAGTCAAAAGTTATTAATTAATTAAGAAAAGGGCATTTTGTTGTAATTTAATTCAACTTGAAATTTTAAGTGCCCAAAATATATTTTGGAAGGCATAGTTGAAATCCTCACATTTTTCTGATCTAAAAACATATATCATTTGTATTATTTGGATTTGTATTTTAAAAGTTATTATAAATCTGATTTGAATTTTGAATTTGAATTAAATTTGAAAAGATTTGAATTAAAAATGCAGAAAAGCTTTTTCTACTCAGCTAACTTAGCCACCAAGGATGTGGGCCACCCACTGGGCATAGGACAGTGGGTTGAGGACCGCGGTTGAGGATGGAAAAAGCGGGTGCCTTTTACAAAAAGCCCCAAGAGAGGGATCTGGGTTGAGGAATCAAAAGGAAAGGGGGTTTTTCGAGAAAAGCCACGCGGTACTATTTTTCTTCTCGCCATCGACGAACCGACAAATAACGGCGCAGAGGAACACAGGGCACCTGTGGTTCGATCACAGGACTGGCGTGAGCGCTGCTACGGAGCGAGCTAGCGAAGGCTAGGGAGTTGTGGCGCGGCTAGGTAAGGTTTGCGCGATGTGGGAGCGAGAAGACGCGCGCGCTCGTCGGTGCACTGAGCGTGCTCGACGCAGCGGTCGGCGTGTCCAGGAAACGACGGTGGCCGCGAGGGTGTCTAGGGGGTGCGGGGCTTACCGCGAGGTGGTCGGTGGTGTTGGATCGGGCGGGGGCGCAGCGGATCGTCGACGACGCAAACGCTCCGGTGGGCTAGGGTTTCGTCGGAGCAGCGTCCCGGCGAGCTGGGCTCCTCCTCCGCTGGCGTGTACGGGTCACTGAGGGACCTCCTCGACCTTCAGTCCACCTCCTTGACGCTGCAGGCCTGGATCGTGGCGAGGCGACGAAGGCTGGAGAGGGCGAGAGAGGTGGAAAAGAAAGGGAGGAGAGGGCAAAGCCCAGGGAGATCTGGGGAGGCGAAGGCGAGAGAGGGGTGGATAAGGACGGGAGAGAGGAGAGGGGTGCCTGGGGAGGTGGTGGTGATAAAGGTGGCTTGGCCACCTTTTCCTCCTCCTCCCATGTGCTCGAGCCGGAGGCAGCACAGGTGGGGCTTTCCGGTGGGGCAGGAGCATCCAAGGATGGGAGGCTCGATGTGGGCACGCTTAAGAGAGAAGGAAAGGAGAGGAGAGGGAGGCTCGGAGGGGCTGGGTGTAGCTCGGTTAGGAGCTAGGGTTGGCTAGGGAAGGGGTAGATGGGGTGGTTAGGGAGAGAGGGTGGCCAGGTGGGGCCTGCAAGGCAGAGAGAAGAGAGAGGAAGGGTGTGGCATGGAGCTAGGGTAGGAGGGGGGGCTCGGGTTAAGGTTAGATGAACTAGGGTTTAGGAGAGAGGGGTAAGTAGCTAGGTTAGAGCTTGGGTTAGGGTTAGAGAGAGGCTAGGGTTTAGGGGAGAGGGGTACCTCGACATGGAGTGGTTAGGGTGGGGGTGTGGTTTAGAGAGGAGGGTTAAGGGAGAGGTATTAGGGTCTATATAAAGAAAGAGAGAGAGAGAGACTAGGTGAGAGAGGGCCTTGGTATGCAAGATCAAGAGAGAGAAAAGATGGGCATGGGGATGATCTTACAAGATCATGCATGGCACTACACAAGAGAGGTTGATGAGGTTTGATGGCACAAGGCAAGCAATTAAGCAAGGTAGAAAGGATTGAGAGAAGGAGAGAGATGAGAAGATGATCCACTCAAAAACAAATAAAAACAAAGGAGGACAAAATATGGTGATGGTTGCATGGCCCATGCAAGTAATTAATGCCATGTGTTAATCTTGTGAAAACAAAATAAAATCACATGGCATGATTCCATGCATTCCCAAAAGGTGGAATAAAGACCAAGCAAAATAAATTAGAGTTGGATCCACCCAACCCACATGAGCTAGAGTAAAAATCCAAAGAAAAGAATTACAAGCTCATGGGTTATTGGAATGGTGGAAGGTATAAGGTGGTGTCAAAGAAAGGTGTGGAGTGGAATAAAAGATATGCCCCCAACTCAACCTGGGCATTTAAACAATATATCAAGAACCAAATACAATATCAAGAGGCAAATACAATTTACAATGCATATGAGAGAAGAACCAAAACAAAAAGGGGTTTTATATGATGCTCAAATGCAAGGTGGCATGATGACATGAGCATGATTGAATGATGATGCAACAATTATATATATGAAGTAGCCATTATATTACTAGACCAAGTAGCATTACAATTGTTAGACAAATGGGATGCTACAGTTGGCCAGTAGAATCCTGCTCGCAGAGCTTTGGCGACGAGGGAGCGCCTGCATGGTGGCCGCAGATGCCCTCGTGGATATCATGGAGTATGGCCTTGCCGTCGTTGTTGGTGACGCACCGTTGTAGTACGCTTGTAATGCTGCGTTTGTACAGCTCGCCGTTGATGATGGTGAAGGCTTTTGACCGACGAGATACGCGCCGGGCATCTGTCGGGCTGTCTGGCAATTCTCCGTTTATCAGGAACTGGAGGTATGGACGTGTGCAAGTTTCTTCGACTGTCATGACCTGCATCAGGTTGACGATGGCAACTTCGGTATCCAACTTTCCGGGTCCTTCATGACCTTCAGGTAGCATAGACCTCGAGTGTTCTGCTTCTTCGAGTGATCCCTTGGGGAATTTCCGCTTGATGGATGGCACGCAGATCTGTTCGAGGAACACACCTGGTAGTACCTTTGCACAAGTGGAGCCAATGTTGGCGAGTCTATCGGCCTCCTCGTTTCTCTCTCTTCCAACGTGCCGAAGTTCGCAGCCGTCGAATTCTCCTTCGAGTGCGTTGTATAGCGCGCGGTACGCGATCATGTTTTCGGCGTGTGCGTCGCACTCATTCATCGCCTGCTGTACGACAAGGTTGGAGTCACCGTAGATGACCAGGCGCGTTGCGCCACATATTTTTGCCATCTTCATGCCATGGATGAGGGCTTCGTATTCGGCCTCGTTGTTGGAGGCTCTGAATTTCATCCGAAGGACGTACTTCATCTTGTCACCTTGCTGGGAGGTTAGTATGACTCCTGCCCCTGCTCCGGCTTCGCGTTTGGAGCCGTCAAAATGCATTGTCTAGGACTGCGACATGTATAGGGTGTCAGGCAGCTGCAACTCCATCCAGTGCACCAGGAAGTCCGGAAGGACTTGAGATTTGATTACGTGTCGCTTCTCGTAGATGATGTCCAGGGGTGATAGTTCAATACCCCACAGGGACACGCGTCCTATGGCCTCTGGGTTATTCAGTATGCTGTTTAGGGGTGCCTCGTTGACGACCATCACCTGATGCTCCTGGAAGTAGTGGCTCAGTCGTCGAGACGTCATGAACACGCCGTAGGCCAGCTTCTGGTAGTGCGGGTACCGCTGTTTTGTTGGAGTGAGAACCTCGCTGAGGTAGTAAATTGGGCGTTGTACCCCGTGGGTCTTGCCTTCTTCGGGTTGTTCGACCACGAGTACTGTGCTGACCACCTGGTGTGTGGCTGCTATGTACAGCAACAGGGGCTCGCGCTCTTTTGGCGTGACCAAAACGGGCGAGGTGGAGAGGAGCCGCTTGAGGATTTCGAATGCGTCGTTGGCTTCTGGTGTCCACTCAAATTTGTCTGCCTTGCACAGCAGATGGTAAAATGGTAGGGCCTTCTCGCCCATGCGGCTGATGAACCTGCTTAGTGCCGCTACTCTCCCTGCGAGCTGCTGAACGCCCTTGAGGTTTTTCGGCTTCTCCATTGTCATGATAGCTTTGATTTTCTTCGGGTTCGCTTCGATCCCTCGTTGAGAGATGAAGTACCCGAGCGGTGACCGAGGGGCGCCAAAGGCGCACTTTTCGGATTGAGCTTGATCCGATGGCGATCAAGGTTTCGAGCGTCGCGGAGATCGTTGATAAGTGTTCGTGCCTCCTTGGTTTTATGACTATGTCGACATAGACTTGGACATTGCGACCGATCTGGTCCTTGAGGCGAACTGCATGCATCGCTGATACGTGGCACCCGCGTTCTTTAGCCGAAGGGCATTGTGTTTATGTGAGAATACTCCGAACGGTGTGATGAACGCCGTTTTCTCTTGATCTTCGACCTTGAGTCGAATCTGGTTATAGCCTGAGTAAGCGTCGAGGAAGGAGAGCTTCTCACAACCTGCAGTCGAATCGATGATCTGGTCGATCCGAGGTAGAGGGAAGTGGTCCTTTGGGCAGTGTTTATTTAGTGACGTGAAGTCTACGCACATCCGCAGGATGTCCGTGTCCTTCTTTGGGACCATCACCGTATTTGCCAGCCACTCGCTTTCCTTGATTTCCCGGATGAAGTCTGCTGCGAGTAGTCTGTTGATCTCCTTGCCGATAGCTTCGGCTCGTGGCTCCGACAGTCTTCGGATAGACTGCTTGACTAGCTTGGTGTCTGGGAAGACATTGAGTGCGTGCTCGGCGAAATCCCTGGGAACTCCTGGCATGTCCGCCGGACACCAGGCGAATATTTCCCAGCGCTCACGGAGGAATCTGTGCCGTCCTATGCGGTGCTGAGGTCGTTGGCGATCAGCGCCGTCTTGGAGGCGTCTGTCGGATGGACCTGCACTTTCTTGGTGTTGACGGTGGAGTCGAAGGACATGTCGGGTGCGTTCTGCCTTGTGACTGGGGGTAGCCCATTGTCCGTCACCTCGCGGAGCCTTACGAGCTCGTCTTGCATGCCGAAGGACTGGGAGATTTTGTTGAAATCCCTGTCGCATTGGTCCGATCAGGTGAAGCTCCCGTGGACTGTGATGACGCCCCTTGGTCCTGGCATCTTGAGTAGTAGGTATGCGTAGTGTGGGACGGCCAGGAACCTTGCGAATGCTACACGTCCCAGGATGGCGTGGTATTGCGACGATCCACCACTTAATTCTAGGCGCTCTGCCGAAAGTTGTCCTTCAAGATGACGCCGAGCCCTATTTTGCCTGGGGAAGATGCCTTCCTCGACAATGCCGTGGAACGTTGTGTCGATTGTTCCGGGATGCATTGCGGGATCCGCGCTGCTAGAGTGCTTGCGAACATTAGGTTGATGCCGCTGCCGCCGTCCATGAAGACGCGACTCATCTCGAAGCCTCCGATCTGCGCCTCCAGCACCAGGGCAGCATGACCTGGGCGAGGGATCTGGCAAGGGTGATCCGCGCGAGTGAATGTGATGCAGGACTCCGATCCGCTGAGGTACTCAGGGATTGCAGGCGGAGTTGCCACGGCCAAGTTGATTTGTCGGGTGATTTTCTTCTGCACCCTATTTGTGGGGCGTCCCTTCTGTATCATATTGAGTGCTCCTTTTGGTGGGGGGTATGCGACCCCGACGTTGTTTTGCGCTGGTGCGAATGGTTGATTTGGGCCTCCAATAGGTGGCGGTGGAGGAGCTCCGTGTGCTATTTCACCTGGCGCAGGTGTGTTTCCGAACGCAGGGATTGGAGCTTGTTGCCTCATCTGCATCATGCCTTCGCTGAGTTTCTGGAACTCGCGGCAGTCCTTGAGCATGTGGCTAGCTTTCTTTTTGCCATCTTGTTTGTCGATGTAGAATTGGATGGTGCATGGACCCGAAAGTTTGTCGAATGCTGAGGGTCCGTTCTCGCGGTCGCGGCGTTGCCACGACTGCGTTGGTCGTCCGTTGTCGCGGAAGTTTCCGCTGCGGTATCCTCCGCTGTTGCGGCTGTTGTCATTACGGCGGTCAGCGTAGCCGGCTGCGACCATGTCGGGTCCGTCGCGGTCCTCGTAGACGCGCGATCTCCTCTTGCTGCGGCGTTCGCGTCTTCGGCCGTAGTCGTCCTCTTCATCTGATTGCGCTCGCTGGATGCAATCTTCGCCGTCTGCCCAACTGTTGGCGATTTCCATGAGGTGGTCGAGTGTCTTGGGCTTTACACGCCCAAGTTCCTCCTTGAAGTCTGGGCGCTTGACGCCGTCCCTGAAGGCGTCGATGGCCCGCTCTTCAGAGATATGTGCTGCAGAGTTCTTGGTTGTAGACCAGCGTAGTATGTACGAGCGAATAGATTCACCCGTTCTCTAAGTCCAGGCTCGCAACTCTTTGATTGAGGCGGGCCTCTTGCTGGTGCCTTTGAAATTTCCGATGAAGCTGTAAGCGAGCTCCTCCCAGCTTCGGATGGATCCTGATGATAGGCTGCTAAGCGGACCAGCGCTTGTTAGGCTGCGGTGAAGGCATTGCATGGCAGTTTCTTTGTTGCCTCCGTGAAGCTTGACGGATGACAGATGGTCACTGAGCCAGGACTTTGGATCTTGCGTGCCGTTGAACTTCGTAGTATCCGAAGGAAGCTTGAAGTTGCGTGGCATATGTGTTTGCCGGACGGATCTGCTGAAGCATCGAGCCCCGCAGAGTTCTCCTTCGTCTTCATCCATCTCAGATTCAGACGAGCATGCGCGTTTAGCGCGTGCTTTATCGATCTTGCGCTGTGTAAGCTTGTCTCTGGCGTCGTAGTCGCTTTTATGGCGGTGTGAGGTCTTCTTCCTTCGAGGAAGATCGTGCTCCTCTTCCTCTTCGGATGAGGGGGTGGGACTCCGGTCGCGCCTGGCCGGAGATTTTTTCTTCGGTTCCGCAGGAGCGTCTTCGTGGAGCGCAGCTCCAATTAGTCCTAGTCCGATGAGTGCGGACCTATGCATGGCCCTTTTCGGGTCCTCCTCCGGAGGTGGGTGAGCCGCGAGATATGCAGTGGCTGCCATGATCGCAGCTTGTGGCGTCTTCGGGATGATGTTGCCGTCAGCGTCCATATCCATGAACGATGTATGGAGAGTTCGGGTCACGTCACGCCGCTTCTTGGGGTCCATGTTTTCCACCCGAGAGCGGTGCTTGTTTCCCTGATTTCCGTTTGTGCTAGAGCCGGGTCCCATGGCGGAGAGCGCAGATCGTCGCGCACTGGACTCAGAGGCTGCTTGCTTGCGTTTGTCGAGCGTCTCCTGCATCTTGACTTGCTTCTTGTGCTCCTCGATGAGGAGGTAGTGGTATGCCCTCAGCAGATCACGTGGGGAGTCCAGAGGTAGGACTATTTCGCCGCGACGGCGGCGTGCTTGACCCATCCTTCTTTGCTAAGTTGGATGAGGTGGCCCTGTTTTCCCGTTTTCCGTTTCCACCGTTTTCGCTTCGCCCTGCGGGTTGGGGTTGGGCGGGGTTAGGTTCTCGTCGGTTTGGATGATCGCGCGCACGGATAGCGCTGCAGATTGGTTAGGCTGCCGCAGCTTTCGGATCCAGAACCGTAGGTCCCTTCATCCGAAGGTGGATCGCACAGATCGGTGTTGCAGCTGCTGCTGCTGTAGAACTCATCTGTTGATGGTGACGTGCGTAGCACGGGGTGTGGAGCCCATGAAGCGGGCCTGATTGACGGCACGGGCACCCGCTCAGGGAGGCGGAGGGTGCCAGTTTGTCCCACCTGGAAGCAGAAGCTCCCGAACAAGATTTCGAGTCCGTCGCCTACGGGCTCGAAATCCTTCATGGTATCCGGCGAGTGGGCGGTGAAGTCGAAAGCGCCGAAGAGGAGGTGATTCTCCGTCGCCGCGGAGTTGTAGATCGATCGGGTCAGAACCGTCACGACCGCACAATCAGCAGCCCCAATTCCCACAGACGGCGCCAATTGACGAGGTTTAATCTCGTCAATGCCCATTGTTATGGACTTGGGTTTTGGAGAAGATGGGGATGCTGGAGATCGTGGCACGGTTAACAGACAAGCAACCAGGGGACACGAGATTTACCCAGGTTCAGGCCCCCGGAGGGAAAACCCTACTCCTGCTTGTCTGATCTTTGATTACGGCGGAACCGAAGGTTACAGGGTGCGCAGATTCGATCTGGCGTGGAGGTGCGTGCGAAAGTATGAGTCGAGTTTCCCTAGGATGTGTCCTCCTGGCCTTTATATAGACTTAGGCAGGTACCGGGCACAGTCCTAGTCGGTTACAAGTTCTAGGGTTTTACCCCTTTGAATTTCCTATCCCCTCTAGTCTTGCTCTCCAAGGATCCGAAGACGTCATGGGCCTTGGCCACCCGAAAATCTTCATGGGCCAGCGTATGTCTGCCGTGGGCCTTCCTTGGCCTGGACTAGGTATGCTGAAGTTACGTACCCGTAGGGTATAACCATGTCAGAACTAATACTAAGGTATATAAGTTTCCAGTCAAGCCCTACCCAATATTCGGGTATTGTGGTTGTACGATAAAATTGGAATGGTATCGCATCCAGACAACCATCAGTTTTATAAAGGTCTAAGGCTCATGCCTCAACGTTTTCATCACCAAAATCATCAAGTGTTCGGAAACACATGTCCAAAACATTTCAATAGAATGATCCATCATTCCAAGGTTTTCATAACCATTTTCCCACCAAGTGAACCCATCTAAAGTTGATCAAGTTTTATGCTTAGCACTAGCATCTACAGGTGGGGGTAGTACTAATGAGGGGTGGTGAACTAGTGGAGTTTCAACTAAGTACAACCTTATATCTTAGGATGATATCAAGGTTTCTAACTTAGGCCAAATTTTATGCTCTTTATGCAACCTTCAGAATATTTCTAATATCTACAAGTCACTTAAGTCAACTCTAAGTTAAAGCTTCGATAAAGAAATAAAGTAAGAAGCTTGCAAATAAAACTAGGATTGGTTTATCAAGTGGGTATGATCACATATGCTTAAGGCATATAGTAGGCATAGTAACAAGCAAGTATTTTCTTGCACCAAATCAGTATAAGCTTGCTAAATTGCAAGTGTTAGCTTGCATAGGTCAACTTGATTAGTAAGGCTTGCCTTGGGCAGAGCAGTGGTTGAAGTTCTCCTCGGCTTCTTCTTCGTAGTATCCTTCTTCCTTCTCGTATCATTGGTCGGTACTAGCGTCTATGAATAAATACGAGGTACACAATCACCAAACAATACTTAACTACTTGCAATCATCACACACAAGGGTCCTATAGATGATCTAGCATCATCTCTAACATTACAAGGTTAAGGCTTGATTTAATTCCTTTTATTTTTAAAAAAGTAATTTCTACTCATTGAAAAACTACTTAAGTTTTAATATTCTCCAAACCAAACATGGGATCATGTTGACACATGTCATCACCACATATTGTAGTCCATGGGAATGTGATTTAAAGTGGTGTCACAATTTAATAAGGTTTTACCCTTTTATTTTATTTAAATAAAATGAATAGAAATGCCTATGTATCATTCTTTAATTACTTGAACATTATTTCTGCAAGTAAACCTATATATTTTTATATATTCTGAAAGGTATGGTTAAATGTTATTTTTGAGAGTTGGAATCAACTCAAAAGCTATTATGGTTTAAATTTGAAAAATGTTTGAATGCAGAAAAGCTTCTGCCCTGTTATGTTTACTAAGGATGATCTACAGATCCAAATGACTTGAATCCAACGGGCTTGTATTCAGCATTCACAGACCTTTCCAACAAAATTGGTTTCACCCAAATTGGTTCACTGAATCGATCTGGGTTGATTTTTGAAGTTGGGTATAGAAGTGTGTTTGACTTAAAATAGAAAAGATTTAATTCAAATCACTGGGCTGCGCGGGAAAAGTTAACGGGCCGGCCTGCTAAGCGCAGTGCTTCCGCGAGTGCTTAAGTGGGTGTCCCCACTCGTCAGTGACACGGGGCTGGGCGAAGCGGTATGGGGCAATGTGGGTCGTTCGATCTGATTCTAATCCAATGGCTGGGAGTCATCGTCGACGCAGACAACGCCGGCGAGAACGAAACCTAGCGCGGCCAGTGGGGGGGTGCTGGGGGCTCACCGGGGTACTGGCGAGGGTCGGCGAGGCGGGCGAACGACGAAGTCGACAACGACGAACTCAGGGGTGGTCGCGACAGCTCCTTGGGTGGATGAAATCGATGGCTCCCTTCTTCTCCAGAGGCGGCGGGCTCCGGTGAAATTCCGGCGGGGTGGTGCTCGCCTTGCTCTGAGAACGGTGTGGCACGATCAGTGAGGAGAGGGGAGTGAGATGGTGTGAAGAAATCCAGTGGGGGTGGCCTCTAATTATAGTCGAGCGAGGGGACCGTCGGGGCGCACGGTGAGCTCGTCGTGGGCGATGTTGCTGGCGGCTATTGGCATGGGCAAGGGTAGGGGAGGGTGTGGTGTCTCCTGGCGATGCTCAACAGCATGGTTTCGAGGCATGGGGCGGTGCGGCAGTGCAGGCAGGCGATGCTCTCTGGCAGAGGTGGCGTCTTCGACGCCGAGTGGTGGCTATGCGTCACGGGGCTACGAACAGGGATGTCTGGCGGTCTCCTGGGTCAGTGGGGATTTTGTATGCACGCGGCGAGGGCGGCGCGCGGTTTGTGGGCGCTGGTCGAGGATGGCGCTCTGGCGCACGCTCGGCATGGTCGTTGGTGCAGGCACGGTCCGCGGCGTGGTCGAGGCTTGGCAACGCCGAGCAAAGGGATGTGGAGTGGCGGTGGGCTGCCTCCAAGACATGCTGGCTAGGCTTACTGCTGCTCCAAGCTTGTTGTCGACTATGGGGTGGCAAGGGTGTGCTCGGCTGTTCACCATTGATGGCAATGGCAAGCTCACAGTGGTGCTAGTGCTTGGTTAATCTTGCTAGATGATCTACTGAGCTGGTTGTGAGCTAAATGGGGAACCAATTAGGCAAGAATCACTGCTCACAATAGTGTTTGATGTTTGTTTGATTTGTGTGTGCAACCTGTTTGATGAAATGGCCGCATGAAATCAAGTTTTGAATTTTGAAAAGATTTTTGGTGGGTTTGCTAGATTGGTGCTGGTAAGTCTGCAGATGCTTGGGTTTTGAAAGTTGAGCTTGTTTGAGTGGTTTTTGAAAAAGTGGGATCTTCCCATATGATAAAGATTCAATTTTCAATTGTCATTTAAACTATGCATTTGAAAGTTTCTAGATGATCACAAAGTGGGCCTTGATACCTTGTTATGAGTACATTCAAGGGGTGCAAAGATCCAGAAAAGTTTCCATTAGGTTCTGAAAGTTTGAGACAGCCAAAGTAGGCATGAGAGTTAAATTGGTCAAAGTGACCATTCATTTAATATATGTGTTCTGATTTACTTGACTTTAGGAAAAGTGTGGGAAATGTTTTAGATGATGTTTATTTCACCTAAGAAACATTTTACAAGCAATGAAACAATCAAATAAGGTGGTTTCAAAGAATTTCAAAATCCATACATACACATATGCATGCATTCATAATTTTATTTAGAAAAGTTTTTGTTAACCCTAAATGTTGATGACTAGTGCTTGATGATTTAAGTTTAGTATTTTTGGGGTGTTACACCTCGTCAAGATCAAACCTTATCTTCCGCATGAGAAAATCTGGCTTGCTCACGTTGTATACACTCGCAGAATCTAACACACCCGATCATCACGTGCTGCTTCGAAACAACGAGCTTTAGCAATGGTGCTTACTAAGGATGAACACTTTAATACTTGAAATTGTGTGCTTGAGTGATCATCTTATAATGCTACCGTCGCAAACCAAGCAATACAAGATGCATAAATTAACATCACATGCAATTCATAATATGTGATATGATATGGCCTTTCTTCTTGTGCTTCCGATCTCCATCTTCAAGCACGAACATGATCTCCATCATCACCGGTATGGCATCAAGGTCAATGGCGTCGTTTCACAGTTGTCGTCCACCAGCTTCAACTATTACAACTACTTTGAATAGACACACAGGTCTTAACGAAATTTAAAAGACAACCATATGGCTCCTGCCGGTTGCCAACTTACAATAAGGAACATTCCATACATCATACATAATCATGGCCATATCACATCACAGCACACCCCTGCAAAACAAAGTTAGACGCCTCTAATTTTCTTTGCATATTTTACGTGGTTTGGGGATTTCAATAAGTGTCGTTCTGACTTACGAACAAGAACCACAACGTTGATGTTTGAACTATCAAGTGCCCTTTGTAAATTGAATCTATACTATAATGGGAGAGACAGACACTCGCAAAGCCACTTATGCAATACAAGTTGCATGTTGAGCGTGGAGCAAGTCTCATGAACGATGTCATGTAAGGTTAGCCCGGGCCGCTTCATCCTATCATACTGCAAGATGCAAAGTACACAAAAAGCAATTGATAATAAAAGCACCACCGCCCACAATGACCATTGTGTTATACTCGTGCAACATATCTACATATAGACACGTCTCTGATACCACTGTAGGGGTTCGTAGCATGGAAAACAAAAAAATTCTACCGCATGCACACAAACAAGCCAAGATCTCTCTACTAGATTGTAGCAACGAGTCGATAGAAGAACTCACCCTTGAAGATTCCAAAGAGGTTAACGAGAGCAGATTCTCGTGGGTGATGTAGTCGTACACTTGCCGATCTCAAGATCGCGTGGACGATCCTTCCGGTGTTGCGTTCTGGCAGCGCTTCCGCAGTCAGTCACACGTTCGGTAATCGATGAAGACCTTCCTCTCCCTTGTTTCAGCAGGCAGCGGAGGTTGTAGCACTCTCCTCCTGATTCCGGCAGCACGACGGTGTGGTGTCGGAAGTAGAGGGGAGATCCCGCAGGGCTTCGCCTAAGTCGGAGTGAGTATGGTGGAGTATGAGAGAGCCTTGGGGATCTACGAATTGGAGGCACCAAGGGGGTGGTGTAGCCGGCTGCTAGGGTTTATAGAAAACCTAACTCGGCGACTTGAAGAGCCCTAGGTGGCGGCTGCACTTGGAGAGGTGTAGGCGCCTTGCTAGGGTTTTGGTGTGTGGGGTAGGGGGCGCCCTACCCCTCCTTATATAGGTGGGGGGAGGCGGTTTGGGAGGAGGGAGTCCTCCCCCAACTCCTCCTACTTGGACGGCGGGTGGAGGGAGTTGGACTCCTACCCTAGGTAGGTTTCCTACTCTCCCTCCACCAAACAATGTTCGGATTTGACTTTTCAAATTGGCGTTTGACTTTCAAACTTGGATTTGATTTCTCTCCTCATATTGTCCAGCCAAGTGACCTAGTACATGATGCAACCATTCCACATTGTCATGACACATCCATGTACCCTTCCCCTTCCGGAGTGTCGGACCTTCCAGACCCTTCTAGAACATTCCCGGTGAAAACACCGAAATCATTTCTGAACTCCGAAACAGGACTTTCCTTATATGAATCTTATTCTCCGGACCATTCCGGATCTCCTCGTGATATCCCGGATCCCATCCGAGACTCCGAACAACATTCGGTCTCTTACTCATCATTCCATAACTACACAACAACATTGAATCCTTAAGTGTGTCTCCCTATAGTTTGTGAATTATGCAGACATGACCGAGACACTTCTCCGATCAATAACCAATAGAGGAATCTGGAAATTCATATGGCTCCCACATATTTCTACGATTACTTTGCGATCGAATGAACCACTTACATACGATGCCAATTTCCCTTTGTCTCACGATAGTTTACTCATCCGAGGTTTTGATCGTCGGTATCTCTGCATACCTAGTTCAACCTCGTTACCGATAAGTACTCTTTTATTGTTCCCGTGATATGTGATCCCTTGTGAGCCAGTCACATGCTTGCAAGCTAATTGGATGACATTCCACCTAGAGGGCCCAGAGTATATCTATCTGTCATATGGATGGACAAATCCCACTCTTGATCCATGTGCCTCAACCCATACTTTCCGAACACTCAATTCCACATTTATAACCACCGAGTTACGGTGTGGTGTTTGATGTCATCAAAGCATCCTTCCGGTGATGGTGATTAGCATGATCTCATGGTCGAAGGAATTAGGTTACTATGTATCAGAAAGCTTATAGCAAACGAACTATTGAAATGACTTGATGTTTATGCTATGCTTATCTATAGGAGTATGTCCATCATACCATTCTCCTAATGATATGATCTTGTTGTTAACAACATCTCAATGTTCATGATCGGGAAACCACGATCATCTATTAACCAACAAGCTAGTATTACAAAGAGGCTTTACTAGGGACTCTTATTTAGTTTATAAATCACACAAGTACTAATGTTTCCGGTTAATACTATTATAGCATGAATGTAAACATTTATCATAAACACAAAGATATAATAATAACCACTTTTATTATTGCCTCTAGGGCATATCTCCAACACTAGTTCGGCGAAGAGATAGTGAAATACAAGTGGTAACGGTGCCATAAAATAGCTTTTGACTTGTTCTTGACGTGGGGTATAGACTAAAGCAAGCAAATATGCAACAGATCTAGATGCAAATGGTGTTTCAATGTTTACAAACAAGGCCTAGGGATCATACTTTCACTAGTGAACACTCTCTCATATAAATATCCTCTCTTGATGATACTACTCTTAAATACTCTCCGGATGGACACTCTAATCCATGGTAGGGCTATAATAGCACACCTCAAAGTCCGCCTTCCCCAATCTAGATAACCCCACACTGTCACCTTGAGCGCTATATGGTTCCAACAAACACCACAATTTCATAGAGACATCCAACTCCAAATATAACTCATAACAAATATTCAATCTAGCCAAAGTGGCACACATGGTATGCCCGATGTCACTTTCACATGCGTGGGGAAAAGCATAGATCTATTAAAGCACAAAGAGTATTTATGTAGACTCAAGCGTAAGTGCCACCATGGCGTGCACACTGTCACTTTCACACACATGGGGAGAGAAGAGATCTAATGAAGCACTTGAGTAGCAAGGTAGATCTACTTGATTACAAAGCTCATGACCACAAGATCATGCATAGAGAGAGAGATGAACACATAGCAACCGGTAAGATCCCTTAGCCTCGAGGAAGAACTACTCCCTCCTTATCATGGGAATCAACAACGGTGATGAAGATGGCGATGGAGATCGATGGAAATGGCTCCGGGGGCACTTCCCCGTCCTGGCAGGGTGCCGGAACAGAGACCTTTTGTCCCCCGGATCTCCCTAGGGTTTTTGGGTCAGAGGCGGCGCTGTGGAGGTTTTCGTGGATTTCTTCTGGATGCCCTAGGGTTTTTGGGTCAGAGGCTTCTTATAGGCGCAGGAATCAAGGTCGGTGGGGGTCCAGGGGGCCCACACCCCCTGTGGGGGCCTCGATCTAGGGCTTGCCCGCGCCTAGGGGTGCGGACACCCTGTGGCCCCCTCTGGCTCTGCTTCGTGGTTCCGTGTTGCTCCGAGAAAATAATGACTTTGGCTTTTGTCCCGTCCAATTCTGGGAATATTGATTTTTTGCCTTTCTAGAACCAAAAACAGAAGAAAACATGCAACTGGCACTGTGGCATCTTGTCAATAGGTTAGTTCCAGAAAGTGTATAAAAACACATCAAAGTTTAGATAAAGCAAAGCAAAGTAGATACAAAACAAGCATGGAGCATCAAAAATTATGGATATGTTTGTGACGTATCAAGCATCCCCAAGCTTAACTCCTGCTCGTCCTCGAGTAGGTAAGTGATAAAAAAGGATAATTTTTTAGGTGACATGCACCATCAAAATCAAGATCAAACCATTTGCAAGCATTGAAAGATGGGATCAAAGAACTCTAAACATGTGCATGAAAGATGGAGTTCTAACAATAGGACAAAGTAACTATGCATGTAACATGAAAGGCTACAAACAAAGATCATGAATAACATGCATTGAAAAATGTTTGTTTGTTTCACACACAGAAAATATAGCATAGTGGCAACCAACTTGTCCCTCATAGAGTAGCAAATAGATGCATACGACACCTTCAAAGTTCACAAGGGTGACTAGAAACAAGTAGCACATGACCAAGTAATATCACAATATGCATCAATCAATAAGTTTTGGGACACTGCACACAGAATGGCAACTATGCTCTCTTAATGGTGCCTAAAGGTAGAAAGTGGAGACTCAATATGATTATGGAAGAAAGGCCCTTCATAAGGGAAGCAGGGATTTTAAGTTTCAAAACGAGCTTCCAAAAAATTATGGTACTTGTTAGCTTTCAGCCCTCATTGCCCCTATCATAAGAATCTTGAAGTGATTAAGGTTAAAGTGAACAAAGATGGAGTATATGCTTGATGAAGTATAAGTTGGCAATCTCAAGTCCCTTGAATACGAGGGCCACACCTCATGCTACTCAACTTTAGTCACCTGTAAGTTCTTGTCATTGTAAGTATTTGCATATCATTGAGAACCGCCAATGGGTACCCCTTGCACATGGTACAGGAGCTATCCCATAACCAAAATGACAATGCAAGCAGACAATGAGCATCTCAGCAATCTTCTTATTTACCATGGGAATATGGTGCTTTTTTTATCTCTTTCCTCTTTTCTCAATGTGTTTATTTTTTTATAAGAAGAATGCTTCATAGATGTCACTATGGTGATGCTGCAAGTTTCCACCATGATTAGGCATGGCTTAGGCTAGCGGCCCAGGCGTTTCTCTAACACAAGATACAAACTCCATGGACTTACAAGTTTCCTCTTTATTTCACACCGGCGACATCCATAGACAAAAGAGCATGATATCAAATAAATACAAAGTACAAGTGCAATGTTCAAAATGTTCCCCGTGGTAGCACGGTTCTGCTAATTCCAATGTATAAGTGCAAGCATATACAACATAGATGACACAATGGTTCAAGTTTATTAGGGGAAATGAATATAAAGTGTGCCATCAAGTTCGTGAGGGATTTAATCACTAAGTTTTCACATAACAAAATAGTTTTTAATTGGAAGATAGCTGAAAACAAGAATATACTTGGAATGGTGTAACACACCATGCATAGGAATTTATAGTGGACACTTTGGAATAGCTTTGGTTTCTTGGGAGTTGGAAGCATGAGTAGAACTTACTCATACAAGTGGAGTCTAGCAAAAGACTGGGAGCGACCAACTAAGAGAGCAATAATGGTCATAATCATGCAGAGCAACAAAACATTACTAATCAAAGCATAGAGTGGTACTACAAGTCACGGACTAAATGATCATAGAGGCTATGGTTACTTGTTCATAGTCATAACATGGTGTGAGCATGTGCCAAGTCAACCCAAACAAAGCATCAAAGGAGAATACTGCAATACCATGCTTTTGTATGCTAAAACAACGCATGATTCCTTCAAGGCACACTAAGCAATCTCAATTGTTTGGAAAAAGTCATGCTACAGCAATAATCACTAAGCATAAGGTCAAAACAAGCTCTATCTTGCATCACTATAAAGTCTAAGCCACAGTCAAAACAAGCTCTCTCTTGTATCACTATAAGCATGAAACTTTCTACTCTTTTCCAACACCATTCGACTTATTTGAAACAACTCACAAAGATAATAATCAATAAATATCAGTGAGCATGTATCACAAATCCACAAAGAAGAACTAAAAAGTTCTGAGCTGAAAGCACAAGAAAACTAAGGCTGAATGCAGTGCTAGCAAAAGTGAACACTCACAAAACAATAAGAGTGAAAACTAGAGTGTTCTAGGGAATGGAAATAGAGTGTGTCTCTCTCCAAAAGAAGTGTGTTGTGATCTACCAAATTTATTCAAGAAAACTAGCAAACAAAAACCAAAACGAAAACTAAGACGCTCCAAGAATAACACAACTGTGCATGAAACAATAAAAATGAAGTGTCTAGAAAGACCTGAGATTTTTCTTGATGAAGAAGGGGATGCCTTGGGCATCCCCAAGCTTTGACGCTTGTACCTCTTGAATATTTCTTGGGGTTAACACCGGGGTGGCATCCCCAAGCTTGAGATTTTGTATATTCTTTATCTCATTACATTATTCTCTCTATACCTAAAAATTTTCCTTCATACAAAACTTCACACAATCTTCATTAGCAACATTAGTGTATTCAAAAGATAATAGACCTTTGGGTTTTGATTTATAACAGCAAAACTTTTCACTAAAAACACAAGCTACTGTAGCAACTCTCTCAAAAATCTCAATTTCCCAAAAAGAACCCAAAAAGGAATCAATAAGAAGCAAATGCAAATAATGGCAGAAATCTGTCAAAACAGACCAGCAGGTATAAACCGATTTTTTCTAACATCTTCTGTTGCTCAAATAAAAAAGGGTTGAACTAACTAAAGTTAGCTAACATACTAGGGGATTTATTTGTAAAATTTCAGCTCAATCTGACTTACAGAGACTCCTCACTAATTTTTATGGTGGAGGATAGAAATCTGTTTCGGGACAGCAACTCGCCAAATCTTACTTCCCTCTCATTAGAGGTCATTCTTGGCACAAAAAAACAAACAAAAAGTAAAGGAGAGGTCATTACAGAAGTAATATCTTCCAAGACTCAATAAAACTCTTGAGTTATCTCCCAACAAGTACTTTTATTTAACGCCTTTAAGTTAGGCTTGATAGTTTGAGAAGATGCTCACATAAGAAATATGAATTGAAGTCAAAGAGAGCATCAAGAAGCAAATTCAAAACACATTTAAGTCTAACCCACTTCCTATGCATGGGAATATTGTAAAGAAACAAGTCATGAAAGCACAAAGCAACATGCATAGGAAAGCAAAACAAGTGCAACTTCAAAACTTTCAGCACATAGAAGGGAAACTTAATATTTTTGAGATACATAAGACCATGTTTCCCTCTCTCATAATAACTTTCAGTAGCATCATGAACAAAATTAACAATATAACTATCACATAAAACATTCTTATTATGAGCCACATGCATAAAATGATAATTACTCTCCACATAAGTAGTGGGAGCAAATTCAACAAAATAGATATCATTGTTATTCTCATCACCATAATCATCAAATATAGGAGGAATATTGTAATCACAATAAATTTTCTCCTCAATAGTATGTGGACTGAATATATCACATTCATCATTGTAATCATCATATATTGTAGGTATAGTATTATCATAAGCAATAGAATAGCTATCTTCCCAAGTGTGTTCATTTGTAAACATATCATCATTGGAAGGAACATGGATAGCACTAAAGCAGAATAACTATTAATATCATCATTTTCAGAATTGGTACCAAAGAGATTTTCAATATCAAAAGTGGTATGCTTTTCCCAATCATGATCACTACTATATGTAACAGGCATAGGAACATCATCTAGTTTAGACTCATCAGCAAAAGCTATGATAGGAGCAACATGATTAGAGGAAGATACTGTTTCCTCTCTCCTTTTACTCCTATTCTTCTTCTTCTTCTTATTCTTCTTCTTCTCCTCTTTAGGAGGGAGAGGCTTGAAAGTAAGCTTCTCAACATACCCTGGCTTATTGTTAGAGACAATAGAAGAAACTTTGGAGGATTCCTCCTTTTTATTAATAAGATCAAAACACATATCAGTCCTGTCATAATTTGGTAAAATATCATCTTTTATAAGATTTTGTATGTAAGTATTTGCGTGGCAATTATCAACACAATAAAGATGACACCCATGCAGGACGCTATTCATATCAAAAGTACTCATGTCTATCAAAGAAGTTTTTCTTGATAACTCTTCACACCCCAAATATAATGTAAGTTCATCATGTTGATTATCAGTGATCACGTTATCACAATACAAACTTGCAGAATTATTATGGCCTGAGCATTGAAAATTTAAATGACCCACTTCAAAGCAAAGTTCACAAATAAAAGGATAGAGGGCACAAACTTTTTTACCAAGATCATCTAGAGTCTTATACCACTTTCTAGTTTTTTCATTCCAGTGGGTGATACAATGTTCTTCTTCTGTTTGATTCTTCTCACAAGGTCTATGCATACCACAAAAATTAACATGCTTATAAGAAATAGTACTTTCAGAAGTTTGAGCATGTTTATTGCAATCATAACATTTTCATTTTCCATGCAAGTGTCTTTAAAAGGTTCATGATACATGTCCCATTTTGCTTTAGGAGAATTAATATGGGAAGCAAAGGCTCTATAGTATCTAACAAGAATTTGAGGATCAAGACCATGTTTAGCACTAAGCTCTTGAAAATCAGCAGTTTCAGCGAAAGACTTAATGCAATCATACTCATAGTTTATACCTGGTTCTTTAACTTTGTCGTTATCCCAATATTTAGTATTGCTTTGAATTGTTTCAAGAAGATCCCACTTAGATTTGACCTTCTTACTTGTGAAGGATCCCTCTGAACAAGTATCTATGTAGTCCTTGTAATGTCCTAAAAGCCTTGCATACAGATTATTGATAATAATATTACTGGGGAGCTCATGAATGGGACATTTGAGCATTAGTGACTTCAATCTCCCCCAAGCTTCGACAATACTTTCTCCCTCATGAGGATAAAAATTATAAATATAGTTCCTATCTTTATGAATTTCATGAGGAGGATAAAATTTAGAGTAAAAGAAAGATTCAAGTTCCTTCCACTCCAAATGATGAGGATCATCTAGTAGCTCATACCACTCCCTTGCTTTGTTCCTAAGTGAGAAAGGGAATAGCTTCCTCTTAACTCAGTCTATTGAAATACCTGCACACTTGAACAACTCGCATAATTCATGTATAAAGAGTAAATGATCACTAGGATGGACAGTTCCATATCCAAAATAGCAGTTATTCATAACACGTTCAACAATTTCAATAGGTATTTTAAAAGGGACACTTTCAGTATGTGGATTTAAAATATCACAAGTATCATTAGAATTACCACATATGAGAGATAAAGTATCATAAGAGCAAATTTTCTTCCCTAAAGCTGGGGAGCTAAAAAGATCTTTCTCATAAAAACTAGCTTTCCCAAGCTTAGACGTTTCCATACCATTAGTAACAATGTGTTCAAAAAATTCATACTAATAACATCGCTATTAGCATGCAAAGAAAGTTCCATAGGTCTTTTAGTTTTCTCTTCAAACACTTCATGTCCTAACTCAAGATAAATACTATAGAGTTATCTAATTTTTGTTTTTGTTTTCCATTAAGCCTAACTAGTGAAAACAAGAAAAAAAAAGACAAAATTGCAGAATCTAAAGGAAATAACTTCGAGCACTCACACCGGAGGATGTGAGTACCTTTTACCTTACCTCCCCGGCAACGACGCTAGAAAAGAGCTTGATGTCTACGCACTTATATTCTTGTAGACAGTTGTTGGGACTCCAAGTGCAGAGGTTTGTAGAACAGCAACAAGTTTCCCTTAAGTGGATCACCCAAGGTTTATCGAACTCAGGGAGGAAGTGGTCAAAGGTATTCCCTCTCAAGCAAGCCTGCAATAAAGATACAAGAAGTCTCTTGTGTCCCCAACACACCTAATACACTTGTCAGGTGTATAGGTGCACTAGTTAGGCGAAGAGATAATGAAATACAAGTGGTAACAGTGCCAGAAAATAGCTTCTGACTTGTTGTTGACATGGGGTAAAGACTAAAGCAAGCAAACATGCAACAAATCTATATGAAAATGGTGTTTCAATGTTTAGAAACAAGGCCTAGGGATCATACTTTCACTAGTGAACACTCTCTCATATAAATATCCTCTCTTCATGATACTACTCTTAACTACTCTCCGGTTGGACACTCTAATCCATGGTAGGGCTATAACAGCACACCTCAAATTCCGCCTTCCCCAATCTAGATAACCCCACATTTTCACCTTGAACGCTAGATGGTTCCAACAAACACCACAATTCCATAGAGACATCCAACTCCAAATATAACGCATAACAAATATTTAATCTAGCCAAAGTGCCAAGCACGGTATGCCCGCTGTGTGGCATCCCGCTAAAACCACTACTAGAAAATCGCGTTGATTTTGTGCATTGCATCATCATGACATCATCATGCATATTAATTGCCAAAACTGTTTCGCCAAAAGACTACTTTGTTTTCTAAATATCCTCTCCAATTTCAAATTAAAAAAGCCTAGTCTCGCTAGATATTTTATTTGTCAAAAACTGTTACAAAATTTGTTTGTATAAAAATAAATGAACACATCAAAATAAAATAGTTTTGTAAAATCGGGGAGGCAGTCTATCCGGTCAGGCCCAAAGGCCCAACTAGGCAGACCATATACCACCCCATGTAAAACCCTAACCCTAATCCCCATCCAAACCCTAGCTACCCCTGATCCCTCCTCCCCTTTTCCATCAACCGCCGCCACCACCCATTTCTCCCCCAACCGCCTGGGAATCTCACACCCCGTTGCAACCTTGACCGCTTCCACCCAACCCAATCCAGCGCCTCGGGATCTCCGTCCTGACCCCTCCCCGACGCGCTCTCCCCGTGAACCCCTCCCTCTCGCTAACCTCCCTGCGCCCTCCTTCTCTGGTCGAGCCCGCAACCGAACTCGTCGCTCACCCCCTGGCCCAACTACGTCGCACGCTCCCACCGCGTGAAGCCACCAACCCCTCGTGGCCTCCTCTGCGCTCGCTCGCCTTGTCTCACCCTTCGCCGCCATCAGGCCCTTCCCTCTGCACCGCCCTCCGCCGGAGTTCCGCCGCCCTGCAAGTTTCCCCTGGCGCCGCTCTCGCTTTCCCTCTTCCTCGCCCGCAGAGACGCTGCCCGTACTCTCCTCGGTGTCCCGCCGTCGGTCGCCCTACTCTCGTCTTCGTCCCCGGCGCCCCCTCTTCTCATCCTGACGGCCGCGGTTCTCCCCCTTCCCCCTATAGGCCATCCGCCGTCGGTACAAGCTCTCCGTCACGCTCGAGCCGTCACCACCTCGCCTCTTCATCTCCGGTTGTCGGTCAACGCCTCCTGCAACGCATCTTCTTCTCCGACGGCAATGGTCGCCGCCGGTGCCACTCCGCCAAATCAGCGTCATCATCCTCTCCACCGAGTCCGCGCCCCTGCACGCCCTTGACAAGTCCCCGTCGCCCCTGTTCCCTTTGTCATGGACGCCATGTCACCGCCTTCCCGAGTACCATCTGTAGGGACACTGACCCCTCATGTTGCTGTGGATGCCTATGTTAATGAACAGGGAGGGTGCAGGCGATGTGTTGCTGATCATTGTGTCTGTGCATGTTGGTGAGCCTGGGCCGATCACTTCACTGTTGACCCGATGCCTCGGATACAAATCTCCTGTTGTGATGCAAGTACCACGACCCCCAAAGACAAGTGGCGAGGTAACCTGAAGTATGCCCGACAAGGACGGCCCGGTATCAAGATCTTCATCATGGGACACGAAGGCCTCCTTCACGGAACGCCATGACCTCCCTCACGGAAACCTGAAGATCCAAATCCCGAAGACCGAACCCGGCACGCCTAGTTCTTCCTCTCGGATCCGAGGACGCCGAGACCCCGGTGCGACAAGTACTCCTTCCCGGACGCCGAGCTCGCCGAGAACCCGGATGCCAAGGTCACCGACACGGAGCGGCAAGACCTCCTTTCCGCACCAATGCCGACGATGTCGCACGCCAAGTTCTTCTTCCCGAGCGTCAAGACCGACCCGATACGAGGACACGACAAGATCTTCGCGACGACAAGATCGACACCGACCCGGGCGAATCCAATGCGCCCCGACACAAACCAAGTCCTCCTTTTCGGGTGCGACAAGATCTACTTCCGTTGTCCGAGACCGATCCCGTCGAACCTTGAACCCTGAGACCGAACCTCGAACCCCGGAACCCCAAGATCTCCCGAACCCAGATGTGTGACCCTGATCCGAGCCCCTATTTTATAAATGCTATATATAAAACTTGTTGCATATTAAATTGTTCATACTCGCATACATATTGTGGTTTGGGGGCCTTATGCCGAGTCACCTCATAATTAAATATGGGGCCCACATGCAGACAAATATAGTCTTACATTGGCCTCATTTAAATTTGTGTAGCGAATCGGTAACTTATCTTGCCCTGTTATTACAACATTTAATTTGCGGGGTAGATAAATAACTTGAACCGTTTAATTAATTATCGGGACCCCGGTTCCACTTAATATTGCCCAATTGCATCGCATCTTTGCCATGTCATGCATCATACATGCATCATGCCCGATCTTCTGCCGTTGTATTAAATAGTGCATCCGGTGTTTATTCTAGTGTTTTGCTTCTTCGCGGATAAGGCCGTTGAGTTGATGCGAGTGTCGACCCGATCTTCGAATGAACCTTCGGCAATGTTTTCAGGCGAGCATCTCCCCCTTTCTACCTATCTTACTTTTCTAGTATTTATTTCCCTCCTGTTGATCTATTGCTATCTGTGTTGCGTTGCTCTAGTTTTCGTACCCGTGATATCCCTTGCAGCCGTATATTACCTTGGACACCTCCTATTACATGTTGCTTGGTAGATAGTTGGACCGCGCGTCGTAGTCGCTTGCTCAAGTGCCGTTGCGTGTCGTCCAGTACCACAGTTGTTGGAGTATTGCCGCATGTTTATTGTTGGAGATGATCATGACTTTAATTACTGTTTAACAACTAAAATTGAAGTAGGTAAATGCAGAGGCACAGGTGGGCAATAGATGTTAGGTTTTTAACCGTCCACTTGTGTCCCGTAGGACCCCGAGTACTTGATACCTGTTCCTTGAATATTCGCGCTATCCACATTCGGGAGGATTATGGGACCCCCCTGAGCCAGAGCTTGATTCATTCTTATTTCTTGGGGCCACAAACTAGTTTGAGGTTTTATTTACTATCCTGTACTTATGCCATGCTTTACTGCTTAATTTAAATTGTGCGATGTACTGCACCTGTACTGTTTAGGATCGGGACACGATTTCGCGGTATCAACAAGCCCTGTCACACTTTTGGGTTCCCAGTCGTTGCGGGTAGCTTAATGGGGTGGCCCCCTGAAATATTTCTGAATCTTGTGATTGCTTTGTCGTGAAAGCCTCGTTGGGTTTTGATTTGGTTTTTCCGAGGTTGATCGAGTGTGTGTTGTTATTTGTGCACCCCTGCAGGGTAAAACTTTCTGAAAGCCGTGTCCGCGGTTATGGACGACTTGGAGCACAGTATCTCGATCATAGACAACTATAACTAAAGTAGTGCTATAAATTTTGACTTTATAATGACTAGTAATCAGCTTCACTATAATGGAATGGCTAAATAAAATTGCCAACAATTGCTTGTTTGGGTTGTCGCTTGCTACCATTGTATCTGACTAGTAAGTATTGCAACTATAACGGAATGGCTAAATAAAAGTACCAACAACTGCTGGGTTTTGGGATATCTCATGCTAATTGTATCTGACTAGTAAGTGTTGCAACTACAATGGAATGGTTAAATAAAAGTGCCCACTGCTTATTTTATCAGGATGACTATCTATATTTGACTAGTAATTGCTGCGATAAATGAATAAATAAACGCCAACGGTGTGAGTTCCTCATTGACTTCCTAAACGGTCTCGAGGGGAAATACCAGATGGGTATGTTTGGTGGTAGCATCAGTTGGTTCCGAATAGGTCTTTCTTACCCTCTCGATAGCCGCCATTGTATCGAGTCTCTATAGGTTGTTTAGTGCATGCTTTGCCGCTCGATCCACCATACCTATGTATGCGAGACCGCCAATTCTAGCCTCGTATCGTGTCTTGGCCGCTCTCTCTTTTTCCTTTGCCCTTTGTCGGCACCCCTTTTTGTTTAAGCAGGTTTTGAGATCGACATCATTAGCAGGGTTACCTTCCGGCTTGGCCTGGGCAGGGTTATGGACGCCATTGGTTATTCTTCAGGGCTCTTATCCCCATTTGCATCTTGTCCCTAGTCGGACGCTCTATCATTTTCAAGGTGATTTGGATCTTTGTATATTATATCTGTATTGTATATATATCTGTTCTGTGGGTCCCATCGAGGACTGTTGTGTAATGTTATTACTTCGTTTTCCACCCGCACGAAAGTGCCTGGTGGGCACCTTTGAATCGTTTCTATGCGGGTTTGGCGGGAATCGCTGAAACTTGCATAGGGTCGATTCCGAGGGTGTTACACGCTGTCAGTTTCACACACATGGGGAAAAGCATAGATCTATTAAAGCACAAAGAGTATTTATGTAGACTCAAGCCTAAGTGCCACCATGGCATGCACGTTGTCACTTTCACACACATGGGGAGAGCAGAGATATAATGAAGCACTTGAGTAGAAAGGTAGATCTACTTGATTACAAAGCTCATGACCACAAGATCATGCATAAAACAGCGAGATGAACACATAGCTACCAGTAAGAGCCCTTAGCCTCGAGGAAGAACTACTCCCTCATCATCATGGGACTCAGCAAAGGTGATGAAGATGGCGATGGAGATCGATGGAGATGGCTCCGGGGGCACTTCCCTGTCCCGGCAGGGTGCCGGAATAGAGACTTTTTGTCCCCCGAATCTCCCCTTCGATGGCGGCGGCGATGTGGAGGTTTTTGTGGATTTCTTCTGGATGCCCTAGGGTTTTTGGGTCGGAGGCTTCTTATAGGAGCAGGAATCAAGGTCGGTGGGGGTCCAGGGGGGGCACACCCCCTGTGGGCGCCTCCAGGGCTTACCCGCGCCTAGGGTTGCAGCCACCCTGTGGCCCCCCTCCGGCTCTGCTTCGTGGTTCCATGTTGCTCCGAGAAAAATAATGACTTTGGCTTTTGTCCCATCCAATTCCGGAAATATTGATTTTCTTCCTTTCTGGAACCAAAAACAGAAGAAAATATGCAACTAGCATTGTGGCATCTTGTCAATAGGGTAGTTCTACAAAGTGTATAAAAACACCTCAAAGCGTAGATAAAGCAAAGCAAAGTAGATACAAAACAAGCATGTAGCATAAACAATTATAGATACGTTTCCGACGTATCAGCTCCTCTCGGCCCCGTATTGTCGATATGTTAAATAATGGTGCCTCTTCATGTGGTTCTAGTTCTGCCTCTGCCGCTGGCTCACAAATGGTGCTTCACAAGAGCCTAGCGGCCAAATCAGCTGCCCAACAAGCATGAGAAGCTAAGGGCAAGGTGTTGACGCGCACTCTGAGCGGTGGAGGCCTCGGTTCCTTGGAGGAGTATGCCACCAACTGGAATGTTGTCGATCAGGTCGAGGTTATCTCGGGGGCTAACCCAGTGTGCAAGCCTTTTAGTCTCCCTAACATCAGCAACCGTTTTCACCTTGCGGCCAAAGTCATTATTGAAACTAATAGCATTAATGAGGTAAACACTTCGGCCCATACTTGTACCGGTTCGCATAATGTACTATATGCCATTAGTCCCCGAGCCTCCGACCAGATGATCCATCATTCGGTCGGATGCTCTCTTTATTTAGTGTAGCCGGAGTGCATACAATGAATTGTATTGACTTAGACAAATTTTTTCTTGGCTTCGATTATCCAGCCACCTTGATCTAGATCAAGTTTTACTTGGTTCAGATCTTTTAGTTTAACTTAGAATACCTAGCCACCTAGATCCGGATCAAGTTTTACTTGATTCAGATCTTGTGGCCTTAGCTTTGATTATCCAGCCACCTAGATCCGAGTCAAGTTTTACTTGGCTCGAATCTTGCAGTTTAGCTTCGATTATCCAGTCACCTAGATCCGGATCAAGTTTACTTGGTTCGGATCTTGCAGTTTAGCCTCGATTATCCATCCACCTAGATCCGAGTCAAGTTTTAGTTGGCTTGAATCTTGTAGTTTTGCTTCGATTATCCAGCCACCTAGATCCGAGTCGAATTTTACTTGGCTCGAATCTTGCAGTTTAGCTTCGATTATCTAGCCACCTAGATCCGAGTCAAGTTATGCTTGGCTCGAATCTTGTAGTTTAGCTTCGATTATCTAGCCACCTAGATCCGAGTCAAGTTTTACTTGATTCAGATCTTGCGGTTTAGCTTCGATTATCCAGCCACCTAGATCCAAGTCAAGTTTTACTTGGTTTGAATCTTGCAGTTTATCTTTGATTATCCAGCCACCTAGATCTGAGTCAAGTTTTACTTGGCTTGGGTCTTTAGTTTGACTTCGAATATCCAACCACCTAGATCCGGATCAAGTTTTACTTGGTTCAGATTTTACAGTTTAGCTTCGAATATCCAGCCACCTAGATCCGAATCAAGTTTTACTTGGTTCAGATCTTTACTTTGACTTCGAATATGTTTCTTAATGTGAAGTGTTGCAATTGTAGGTTGCCCTTAACCGGCACACAGCCAAGTTCCAGAGGCTGCTCTTCTCTCACAGGAAGTTGCGGACAAAGTATCAGAAGATGTTGCCCATTTTGCGGAAAACTTCTGAGTTCGCTAACTTCTCATTTTTTAACTTTTCCTCTGTCTTGCACATCCGATCTAACTTCTTCCCTACCTTTTGATCAGCCAACCTCGATAAGCGGAATACAGAGCTTATTGAACAAGTTACCAAGCTTAAAGGTAACTCAGACGCTTTTACCCTGATGTTTTCTTCTCATATCTTTTCTTTCCTGAAGTATCGCATGACTTTTGCCTCGGCTTAGCCGAATTAAAAGGTCTTGCAACATCGCATCAAGAGTGCATTTCTGTGCCTGATATGATGCTGCATTTTCTTGAACAAGTAGGAGATCACTCGGCACAGCTGAAGGAGAAGGACGATGACATAGCTCGGCTTCGTGCCAAGATTGATTCTCTAAAGCACACCCAAAAATACGAGTTGGAGAAAATAGACCAAGAATTCTCCGAGGAGAAAACTCGTTTAACTCTTTAGCTCCAGAAATACTAAGAGCTTATCAGCACCGCCGAGTTATCAGCCCAATCTTTCAAGGACAAGGTTGCTCGGCTTAAAAGGAAACAGGTCGGCTGGAAGTCCAACCTTGCCAAGATCATGCAGTTCATCCACTGTAAGTTTTTCCATACTCCGGAACCTTGCTCGAGTTGTTTCCTATGACCTTTTGCCGATTCGTGCCTTATTATTTCATCAGACAACTTTCCAGAGTGTAAGCCTCGAAGTGCTCTAAAAGTGATGGAAGCTTGGGCTCACCGAGGTGAAATCAATGATCGCGATGGTGAGTAATCCATAGAGGATTATCTGATCAGTATTGGTGCTGCCACCAAGCCCATGAAGACCTTTGTCAAGGATCTGGTGGACGCGTCCATCCGAGTTCTCCATGTGCTCTGGCCAAATGAACCGAAGATAATTCGGGTGTCGGTGCTAGCCGATAAGCTGATGGACCGCGAGACACAGCTCAATCTTTGGAGGGATACTGCAACACAAGTCAGGGCTGATATGGTGCTTACTATCATACTGTCATGGTACGAGAACATTTTCCTTGATACCTTGATGAACCTGCGCACCAGATCCCCTTGGATCAGTGATCCGGATCATATTGCACGCCATCAAGATCGAGCCTACCAACTCATCCAATATGCCGACATGCATGAATTGAATGAAGGGTCGAGCTTTCTTCTGGACAATGCTGACGAAGACACCGAGCCAGAAAACAACAAAGAATCCGGGGAAGACACCGAGGATGAAGAGAACAATGAAGAAGAGTCTAGGAGCTCAGATGAATAGGGAGAGGATTCAGATCAAGAGGTTGAGGCCCGGTCTTCCTCCAAGGGGACCGAGGGTTCTCAAGCTCAAACCGAGGTTTCTTGCAAGGGAACCAAGGTTCAAGACACCGAAGCTGCTCCTGTTGAGGCCGAGGTATCTTCTGTGGAGGCTGAGGTGATTACCTCGGAGGATCCTGCTCCTAAAGTTGTTGCTCGTGCCGAGGCCGAGGTTTCTCCAGCAGTGGCCAAGGCAAATACCTCGAAGGCCCCTGCTCCTGATATTGCTGCTCCACCATCTAGCAATGACTCAGCACCAACCGTCGCCTAAACTTAAAAAACTTTAAATTTGTTAAGTCCCCGGTATGCCGAGTGTATGGTGTAAGAGACAATTCAGTCCTTCTGCTACTACGTGGTTTGTATTAACTGCATACTTTTGGGAATTATCCTTAATTTCATGTTTCTTGTTATTCCGAGTCAATTATTCGGCCCGTGTCTACCATTTTCGGCGTTCGACTTTTGGGTCCGAGATAAGTAAACTGAATTAACAATACTTTAGAAATTATGAACAATAGCTCGAAATAAATTCATAGAATAATAAAGTACCAATAGTACAAAGGTTAGTAATAAACAAAACAATAAGTAAGTCAAAGAGTTGGCCTTTGCTTTTTATGTGCTCGACATTCACCGGCTTTTCACTTGCTTATTTGTTTCCTTATTTGTTTCCTTATTCTTTCCTTATTTGTTTTTCATGTGCTCGACATTCACCGGCTTTTCACTTGCTTATCATGAAGCCTATTTTTTGGAAAGCAGTAAGTCAAAGAGTTGGCCTTTGCTGCAGACACATTACTAACTCGGCCTAAGAATAAGAAAACATAAGCCAGCTGACATACAAAAATGCATATAAAAAGAACAAGTAAATTAAGGCAGACCCCAAGTTATAGCTCGAGGTGCCGAGGTTTCATTCATTAGCTCATTACCGACATATAATCCGACATATGATCATTCGAGATACATACACTTCTGCTAAGTGTAAAAAGGACGAAGTAAAGCTACAATCCATGGCCTTTTTGACTTGTCTCCTGATCTGTCCGCCTTATTCTTCTCTGGTGCTTGAGCATCTATAAGATAGTATCCATCATTGTGCAGTGCTTTGCTCACAATAAATGGACCCTCCCATGGAGGTGATAATTTATGCATGCCGGATATGCGCTGCACCAGCCGAAGCACTAGATCTTCCTATCGAAATACTCGGGGATTTACTTTCTTGCTATGATGGCGTCTGAGATCTTGCTGATATATTGCAGATCTGTACAATGCCAATTCTATTGCCTCTTCTAATAAATCAACATCATCTTGCCGTGATATCTCATTCACTTTGGCGTCTTTGTATTGGGTGACTCTAGGCGAATCATGAACTATGTTGGCTGGTAATACAGCTTCAGCCCCATATACCACAAAGAATGTCGTATAGCCTCTTGATCTATTTGGAGTTGTCCTCAGGCTCCATAACACAGCCGGGAGATCCTCAATCCAACACTCTGCTGATCTTTGCAACGGCTCCATGAGACGGGGTTTTATCCCGAACAATACAAGTCCATTGGATCTTTCAACTTGCCCGTTCGATCTAGGATGGGTGACTGATGCCATATCAAGTCTTATGTGTTTATCTCCGCAGAAGCGAGCAAAAGCTCCCTCGGCAAAATTTGTGTCGTTATCAGTGATTATAATGTGTGTATGCCCATATCTCAGGATGATATCTTTGATAAATTTCATAGTCGTGGGCCCATCACATTTTTTTATTAGCTTTACCTCGATCCACTTTGTAAATTTGTCTACCATGACCAAGATATGGGTCATGCCACCACGAGCCGTCTTAAATGGGCTGACCATGTCCAAGCACCATACAAAAAATGTCCAAGTGATGCGTATTGTTTTAATTCGGACGAAGGAATATGAATTTTGCTGGCATACCTCTAGTATTCGTTGCATTTTTTCACCAATTCTAGTGCATCTGTTAGTGCACTGGGACAATAAAATCCATGCCAGAATGCTTTGGCCACTAAGGCCCTGGATGAGGCATGATGCCTGCATTTACCTTGATGTATATCTAAAAAGATCTCTTGTCCTTCTGCTGGGTTAACACATCTTTGAAGCACACTTACGACACTTCTTTTATACAGCTCTTTGTTTATTATGGTATAGGCTTTTGCCCTTCTCACAATCTGCCTAGCGAGGACTTCGTCACTCGGCAAGATCTCATCTTTGAGGAACATATATATTGGTCATGCCCATTGTGGTATCTCATGTGCTGGGGTGACTGTTTCGTCAATTTCCATTGCCTTTGCCGACATGACTTCTGCAAGATTATCCTGACCAGTCCCCGGGTCCTGCAAGGCAGTCCCCGGGTTTTCCGACTTAGTCCCCGTGTTACTTAGTTTATTCCTCTTCATCTATGTCCACTGGGACTACTTCGGATCCTAGATCTGCCGAGAGACGGATTGACTCGGATTCTGGTGAGGGTGTAATTGATGGTTTTCTCAAATGCTCTAGGGAAATGCCAGGTGGAATTGATTTCTTGGTCGAACAGAGTTTCGACAAGGTATCTGCCGCATCATTCTCCGCCCGGGATATATGATGAAATTCACACCCATCAAAATAACCAGTAACCTTTTGCATATGAAATATGTATAAGGCCATGTTTGCAACCAGTGCATCCCAATGACCCAACACTTGTTGGACAACCGAGTCCGAATCACCGAAGCATAGAATCCGACGTATGCCAATATCTCTTGCCATCTTTAGGCCGTGAACAAGTGCTTCATATTCGTCTACGTTGTTTGTCGCAGCAAAATGTATTTGCAGTACATACTTCAGCTGGTATTTTTTGGGTGAGGTTAGCACTATCCCGTCTCCTCGCCCATTTCTTCATTTGGATCCATCAAAATGCATGGTCCAATAATTCGGGTCAGGCAATGGCGGCTCATACTGCATTTCAGCCTAGTTGACAAAAGTTGGCCACTGCCTGAGATTTGATTGTATCTCGCCTATCGAACTGAGGAGCATACGTGAATAATTCAATCGCCCATTTGGATATTCAGCCGCTGGCATTATTATTGCCCATTATCTCAGCTATTGGTGCCTTACAAATCACCTTGATAGGGTGTTCTTCAAAATAATGTTTCAGCCTTTTAGCCGACATATATACACCGTATGCTATTTTTTGATAGTGTGGGTAATTTTGCTTTGAGGCTGATAAGACCTCACTTAGGTAATAAACTGGCCTCTGCACCGACTTACCATCTTCCTCATGCTCCACCACTATCATGACACTTATGACTCAGTTAGTCGTTGCTATGTAGAGCAACACCGGCTCTGTTGATAGTGGTGAGGCTAAAATTGGTGCATAGGCTAGCATTCTCTTTAATTTATGAAAGGCGCTATCGGCCTGTGGTGTAAAAATAAACTTATACGACTTTTTCATCAATTCATATAAGGGCAATGCCTTTTCTCCTAGCCTACTTATGAACCAACTCAGCGATGCCAGACAACCTGTAAACTTCTGGACATCGTTGAGGCACTTTGGCAGCTCCATTCGTTCTACAGCCCGAACCTTAGTTGAATTTGCTTCTATACCTCGGCTAGACATAAGAAAATCGAGTAATTTTCTGGATGGTACACCAAAGGTACATTTTTTTGGGTTAATCTTCATTCAGAATCTTCTGAGATTCGCGAATATTTGACGAATATCGTCTAGGAGCGTGTGGCTCTCTTTGGTTTTTATCACCACATCATCAACATATACTTGGACATTTTTGCCAATTTGATCATGTAGGAATTTTTGCATGCATCTTTGATACGTTGCCCCTGCATTGCGTAAGCCGAATGGCATGGTACGATAGCAATAAGCCCCATATGGGGTGATAAATGCAGTCTTTATTTGATCGGTCGGATTTAACAGTATCTGATGGAAACCAGAATACGCGTCTACAAATGATAAGAATTTGCAACCCATGGTCGAATCAATAACCTAGTCTATCCTCGGCAAAGTAAAAGTATCTTTGGGACACATCTTATTCAAGTTCGTGTAATCGATACACATGCGCCATACGACTGCTACATTTAGATCATCCTTCTTCTTTTCAACCAACACCGGATTAGGTAGCCAATCCGGGTGAAGCACTTCTATAATAAACTCGGCTGCAAGGAGCCGAGCTATCTCATCTCCAATTATTTTTCTCCTATCTTTGGCGATGCGGTGGATAGGTTGCTTCACTGGCCTTTCTCCCGGCCTCACATGCAAAGAGTGCTCAGCCAGCTCCCTCGGTACACCTTGCAGATCTTGAGTAGACCAAGAAAAGATATCCCAATTCTCATGGAGGAATCTGGTGAGCTCGCTTTCATATTTATCATTCAGGTCGTCACCAATAGTGATGGTGCGCTCTGGGAACTGATCATCAATCTGGATCTTCTTCGTGTCCTTAGTCGGTTGGAAGGACACACTTCCGTGTGAGTTAGCAAGTGCCGGCATATTGAGTTGTGCCGACTGAGCTAAGGCTGCGACCTCCTGAATTCTCTTCTTCTCCCTTGCAATGACCAATGACTCGTCCAGATTTGATCCGGCCGAGGCACACTCCATCGATCTCATGTAGTCCCTTGAAACAGTGATTATCCCATGTGGTCCTGGCATTTTCATCTTCAAGTAGCTAATGTGATAACTTCACATGAACTTTGACAGAGCAGGCCGTCCGAGTAATGCATGGTAACAACTTTCCAAATCCACAACCTCAAACTCTAAGTTTTCAGCCCTACAATTCTCCCTTGCTGAATAACACATCTACCTGGACTTTCCCAATTGGTTCACATGACCCGGCACAATGCCATGGAAAGTGGTCATGGTCGACTGAATCATGTTCTGAGATATGCCGAGTTTATGCATCATGTCCTTGTACATGATGTTGATGCTGCTGCCAGTATCTATCAACACCTTTGAGAATTTTACATTTATGCTAGGTCCAACAGACGTTGGATCAAGCACCAAGGCATATGACCCGGGGTTTGGCATAATCTTGGGATGATCTCTGATACTCCAAGTTATTTCTTGATCCGACCATTCCATATACCTCGGCACTTCTGGCATAACTGCATTAACTTCCATATGCTGGCGCTGGACGCTCTGTTTATCCTGCTATTCTGTGATGAACACACAGTAAGACTGATCGTTCTCTCTATACTCATTGCACCCATTGTTGTTGGGATTTCCTCTGTTACCCTGATCTTGGTCCGCCACATGGTGAACTGCATCCCTTAGTTCTTGATTTTCATACCTCAGAGGAGGTGGTGGTAGCATCAGTTGTCGCGCATTCCCTCTAGTTAACTGTGGCTGATGTGGTTGTTGTGGTTGTTGTTGCGTTTGCGGTGGTCCCATGTTCCCCATTGCATGTTTCATCCATGCACACTGACGAGTTGTGTGGTTTGCCGGCTTGGCTGGGTTAGGAGTGTGAAATTTACAAGGATGATCTAGCATGGATTCATATGTATACTTCGGCCTCTCTTGCCATTGCTTCTTTTGCTCTAGAGTCCACTGCTTTTTGCCATCATTTCTCGGAGTCCACTATTGAGAACTGTTCTTCTGACGCTGATTGCCCCCAACACTCGACAAATCTTGGGTCACAGCTTCTACCTGATTTTAATTGTACCAATAATCCGGCCTTTCACCCCTTCTTATACATCGGAAATCATTTCTCTTGGATGATCCGGCTCCATCCGGAGCATAATGTTCTTGCTGCTCATGTTGATCTGCCAACATAAGTTCAGGCTAAGTCAGATCACCCACAGCATATGAGTCGGCTATTTTGATTGTCTCGGCCAACGTAGTTGGCATATCTCTTTGCAGCCTCTGCCACAACATGCTCTCATACCTGCATCCTTATGCAAACCAAGCAATTGCCTATGACTCGATCACCCCTTCACAGGAATTTCTGAGGGTACACCACCGAGTCAGGAATTCTCTATCGGTCTCATTCGCTCTTTGCTTGCACATGTCAAGTTGTTGAGCTCTGTTCGACCTCTTATACGTGTTGGTGAAATTGCTAACAAACATTTCCTCAAAATACAGCCAGTAGTTGATACTACCTGTTGGCAAGTTATTCAGTCACACTATCGGTGGCCCCTCCAACATCTGGAGCACATATCTCACATCCCATCTGAGGTTACCCTCAGCAATTTTTACTGCGGTGGCATAGTCAATTAACCAATCTTGAGGCTTGGTACTTCCATTATATGTTTTTGTTGCTCTGGGCAACTAGAAATTCGGCACAGTTGGTTCTCTCATGATTCGGGGCCCAAAACACGCTGGACTCGGAGGACCTTGTTCCTCTAGTAACTCGAATATGTATATCCTGTGAAGCTTTAATCTTGCATCATCCGGCTGCAAGTTTCTATTTTCTGCTCTTTTTTCCATCCCATCATGGTTAGGCCCTCTAAACCTGGCATTCTTGTAACACCCTCAGAATCGGGCCTATGCAAGTTTGGGCAAAATTCGCCAAACCCGCATAGAAACGATTCAAAGGTGCCCACCAGGCACTTTCGTGCGGGTGGAAAGCAAAGTAATAACATTACACAACAGTCCTCGATGGGACCCACAGAACAGATATATATACCAGCGACTCAAAGAGTCAAGAATACAGATATAATATACAAAGATCCAAATCACCTTGAACGATATAGCGTCCAGCTACGGACAAGATGCAAATGGGGCTAAGAGCCCTGAAGAATAACCAATGGCGTCCGTAACCCTGCCCAGGCCAAGCCGGAAGGGTAACCCTGCTAACGGCGTCGATCTCAAAACCTGCTTAACAAAAGGGGTGCCGACAAAGGGCAAAGCAGAAAACAAAGAAGGAGCGTCAGTACTGAGGCCAGTACACGGCGAGGCTAGAATTCGGCGGTCCTCGCCTACAAAGGTATGGTGGACTGAGCGGCAGCGGCAGCATGCGCTAAACAACCTATAGAGACTCGATACACCGGCGCTTATCAGAGAGGGGTAAGAATGACCTATCCGGATCCAACCTGAAGCTAACACCAAACAAGCCCATCCTGGTGTTTCCCCCTCGAGACCAAACGAGGAAGTCAACCGAGGAACTCACACCGTTGGCAGTTTTTACTTATTCAGTTATAGTTGCGGCACTTTACTAGTCAGGTTTAGATAATCACGATAAAGTAAGCAGTGGGCACTTTTAGTTAACCATTCCGTTTAAGTTGTAACTCTTACTAATCAGATACAGATATCATGAGATAAACCCAAAACCCAGCAGTTGTTGGTACTTTTATTCAGCCATTTTGTTGTAGTTGCAATACTTACTAGTCAGATACAATTGTCGCCAGCGACAAACAAACAAGCAATTGTGGGCAGTATTAATTAGCCATTCCATTATAGTGAAGCTGATTACTAGTCATTATAAGTCAAATTTATAACAATAAACTTTAGTTATGCTTGTCTATGATCAAGAAACTGTGCTCCAAGTCGTCCATATCCGCGGACACGGCTTTCAGAAAGTTTTACCCGGCCGGGGTGCACCAATAGCAACACACGCTCGATCAACCTCGGAAAAACCAAATCAAAACCCAACGAGGCTTTCACGACTGAACAATCACAGGATTCAGAAATATTTCAGGGGGCCACCCCTTAAGTAGAATCCGCAACGGAGTAGGCAAGCTCCGAGACGGCCTCAAGGTCTGTGGGGACGGCTGTGAACGACTGGGAACCCCAAACGGGGCTTGTCGACACCGCGGAATCGTGCCACTATCCTAAAAAAAGAAAGCGATGCACTCGCACAATCGTAAATAAAGCGGTAAAGCAAAGCATGGCAAGTACAGGATAGTAATAAAACCTCAAACTAGTTTGTGGCCCCAAGAAATAAGATCAATCAAGCTCGGCTCGTGGGGTCCCATATACCTCCGGATGTGGATAGCGCCGCAAAATCAAGGAACAGTATCAAGTACTGGGTCTTACGGGACACAAGTGGGCGTTCGGAAACCAAATATTATCTATCACCCACCGATGCCTCTGCTTATTCAATTTTAGTTGTTAAACAGAAATTAAAGTGACGAAAAAGGAAAACTAGAATCATCTCCAACATCAACATGCGGCAATACCTCAGCAACTGTGGCATTTGACAACACGCGACAACACTTGAGCAAGCGACTACGACACGCAAGTCCAACTATCTACCAAACAACAGGTAATAGGATGTGTCCAAGGCAATATACGGCTGCAGGGAAATCACAGGTACGGAAACTAAAGCATCGCATCTCAGATAGCAATAGATCAACAGGAGGAAATAAAGACTATAAAAGTAAGATAGGTAGAAAGGGGAAGATGCTCGCCTGAAAACATTGTCGAAGGTTCGACCGAAGATCGGGGCGAAGCTCACATCAACTCAACGGCCTTATCCGCGAAGAAGCAAAACGCTAGAATAAACACCGGATGTGCTATTTAATACAACGGCAGAAGATCGGCATGATGCATGTATGATGAATGTCATGGCAAAGGTGCGATGCAATTAGGTCAAATTAAGCGGAACCGGGGTCCCGACAATTAATTAGATGGTTCATGTTGTTTAAAACCCCCACATATTAAATATTGTTTTACATGGCAAAAGATGATACGGGTTCGCTACACAAGTTTAAATGAGGCCGATATGAGACTAGATTTGCCCGCATATGGGCCCCATGTTTAATTATTAGGTGAATCGGCATAAGGCCCCCAAACCACATGAATGTATGCATGCAAGAATGACAATTATTATGCGACAAGTTGTATTTCAGTTATAAAATAGGGTTTGCGGGAGAGGGTTCACACATTAAGGGGTCTCGACGAGCTTGGGGTTCCGGGGTTCGGGGTCGGTCTCGGGGTCCAGGGTTCGACGGGTCGGCCTCGGCGGAAACGTTCTCGGAAAGGGGTAGATCTTGGCGCATCTGGGGTCTTTGGGTCATGGCGACGGTCCTGGCGTCCTTGATGGAGAACTCAGGGTTCCGGGGTTCGCGGTTTCTTGTCGACGGTCTCGTGGGGCCATCTTAGTTGCCGGTGTCGAGCTCGGGTGCCGTTGATGATCTTGGGGTTTCTGCGGAACGGTCTTCGGGGTACTTGGCGTTCTATGAAGCAGAGCTCCGGACCTTCGGCTCCGGGGGGAAGTTCTCGGCGTTCTACGGTTCCACGTCGACGGCCTTGGTTCCCTCGATGGAGAACTTGGTGTGTCCGTGCCGTGGTTCCGGTCGGGTTCTCGGCTTGCGCGTCCGTGATGTCGATCTTGTTGCGGCTGAAACGGTCTTGGTCCGTGAGGCGGTCTTGCGTCCGCAGATCTTGGGGTTCGGTCTCATACAAGGATCGGTCTTTAAATCCGAGGCCTTGGCGGGGGACGACCTTCGGCTCCTCAGACTCTGGGTCCAGGGTCCCTCTTGACGATCTTGTCGCCCTTAGGAAGATCTCGATGCTCGGCGTCAGTGCCCCGCAAGCATCACCTCAGAAAACCTCGGTATCTCGGCGGAACTCGCGGTGTAGCAGTTCGAGGTATGCGGCCCTGTGGATGACGAGAAGGCGACAGCAGGAAGCACGCCGGGCTCGTTACGGTTCGCAGGGAACGAGGTGGGGTCGACGGAAGCAGCCGAGGCGGGCTAGCCCGGAGAGCGGAGGAAGAGGGTCCGCCAGGAGGAGGCCGTGGTAGCGGGTCGAGCGATCGGCCGGCAGCGACGGCAGCGCGATGCGGGGCTTGGCGTCTGGCGGGCGCTCTGGCAGGGCGGCGACGATCTGGCGGCGGCTCGCTGAGCGGAGCGAGTTTGAGCGGCCCATGAGCGGCCGCAGCGGCGGGCAGGCAGAGCGGGCGCGGGGCGAGCAGCGAGGCGAGCTCAGTGGAGGCAGGGAGGTGTGGCGCCATGGCGGGCGGCTCTGGCCGGCGGTGGCTGCGGGCAGGTCGTGGGGAGGCATCAGTGCGGGCGGTGGAGGAGGATGGCCGGAGGAGGAGGCTGGCTGGGACGAGCGAGGCGAAGGCGAGGAGAGGGGAGCGCATGAGCGGGCGCTAAGCAGCGAGAGGAGGCGGGCGAGAGGTAGGGGACGAGCGGGGGAAGAGGAGCTGGGGTTGGTGGGCGTGGGGCCGAGGCTGATGAGTGGGAGTGAGCTGGTGGGGGTTAGGCGCCTGGCAGGTGGGCCACGGGGGGAGCGGGGCCCACGGTCAGGGAGAGAGGGTAGGGGGCGGCTGGGTGGAGGAGAGGTGGCCAGGCGCGGTTGGTGGGATCGGGTGTGGCCAGGGGATCCAGTGTGCGTGCGTGGTGTGCGGCCTGGGTGTGGGGAGTGAGAGGTGGGTTGAGGGTTTGGCCAAGTGGCAGGGTGTGAGTGGTTGAGGGGTGAGGAAAAGTGAGGTGGCATGTTCCGATTGGGCAGGGTGATGTGGCTGCTGGGTGTGGGTAGTTTCTCTGGTAGGTTTAGGACTAGAGGGGCGGGCATAGCTGGACCGTTTAAAAATCTGGGGCGGTCGTTCGGGTCGGGTTGGCCCGTTCGACTGCCCCTACTAAAATAAATAAATATTTTATTTGATTTAACGGCGTCTGCAAACCGGTAGCGGCCAAAACAAAATACTCCGGAGCCCCGGGTTTTGGAGTTGGAATAAGATGGGGCGTTTGGAAAACAAATCGGGGTTTTCGACAATAGTTTTGGCAAACAATGCATGATGATGACGATGCAATGCACAAATTCAACGCGATTTTCTAGTAGTGGTTTTTGCGGGATGCCACAATTCGACACCACTAACAAAGGATCTCACCCTCGAGATCCGCCTCATGGTACCGGAAGGAGGGTCGGCGGTCTGATCCTTCGCGCTGCGTGTAGATCCTCGCGACACCACTAACAAGAGTTCGTTGTCCGTGATCGTCGAGAGAACACTCCGGAGACAAAACGTCGAAGGTAGAGGTATCAACAAATAAAGCCACCTCTATCTCCGAGGGACGGAGGAAAATTGCTGAACCCACCGATTCGATGTACAAGAGCGAATGATAAGAGTAGTCGGATGGTGATCAGTCCATCGCGCACCCAGACCATTACTCTGCACACGATTAGGCGGATTATGCAACCAACTCTCGGAATCAGACTGAAGATCTCGACAAGCGAGGTTCGGAACAACGGAGTGATGCAGACTCTGCATCGGATCTGGCGTAGATGATGTCGTCGCGTCGGAAAACACCGGAAGGCACAAACAAAGACAAAGAATGGTAACACCGTAGATGGATGCATCAGGCAGCTTGAACACCGGATGGTAGCACACCGTTATCAAGGAGGAAGCGAAACCCTGAAGGTACGACGGAAACCCAACCACGAGAAATCCTGGACTCGAAGAGAGAGAAGAGAGCGGATTCAAAACACGTAGCGGTAAGAGGAGATCAGCAGAGGGATAAGGAGTAAAATCAGACCTAATCAGAACTATCCAACCGGTTTTTCAAAAATAGTTTGACACTTCTACTTCGGCCGTTAGCTAGGTTATCCTACAGGCTGGACTTGTGGGGTATCGCAACTGCTGAGCTCTGATACCACTCTGTAACACCCTCAGAATCGGGCCTATGCAAGTTTGGGCAAAATTCGCCAAACCCGCATAGAAACGATTCAAAGGTGCCCACCAGGCACTTTCGTGCGGGTGGAAAGCAAAGTAATAACATTACACAACAGTCCTCGATGGGACCCACAGAACAGATATATATACCAGCGACTCAAAGAGTCAAGAATACAGATATAATATACAAAGATCCAAATCACCTTGAACGATATAGCGTCCAGCTACGGACAAGATGAAAATGGGGCTAAGAGCCCTGAAGAATAACCAATGGCGTCCGTAACCCTGCCCAGGCCAAGCCGGAAGGGTAACCCTGCTAACGGCGTCGATCTCAAAACCTGCTTAACAAAAGGGGTGCCGACAAAGGGCAAAGCAGAAAACAAAGAAGGAGCGTCGATCTTGAGGCCGATGCAGCGAGGCTAGAATTGCGGTCCTCGCCTACAAAGGTATGGTGGATCGAGCGGCGGCAAAGATGCGCTAAACAACCTATAGAGACTCGATACACCGGCGCTTATCAGAGAGGGGTAAGAATGACCTATCCGGATCCAACCTGAAGCTAACACCAAACAAGCCCATCCTGGTGTTTCCCCCTCGAGACCAAACGAGGAAGTCAACCGAGGAACTCACACCGTTGGCAGTTTTTACTTATTCAGTTATAGTTGCGGCACTTTACTAGTCAGGTTTAGATAATCGTCCTGATAAAGTAAGCAGTGGGCACTTTTAGTTAACCATTCCGTTTAAGTTGTAACTCTTACTAATCAGATACAGATAGCATGAGATAAACCCAAAACCCAGCAGTTGTTGGTACTTTTATTCAGCCATTTCGTTGTAGTTGCAATACTTACTAGTCAGGTACAATTGTCGCAAGCGACAAACAAACAAGCAATTGTGGGCAGTATTAATTAGCCATTCCATTATAGTGAAGCTGATTACTAGTCATTATAAGTCAAATTTATAACAATAAACTTTAGTTATGCTTGTCTATGATCAAGAAACTGTGCTCCAAGTCGTCCATATCCGCGGACACGGCTTTCAGAAAGTTTTACCCGGCCGGGGTGCACCAATAGCAACACGCCGATCAACCTCGGAAAAACCAAATCAAAACCCAACGAGGCTTTCACGATGAACAATCACAGATTCAGAAATATTTGGGGCCACCCTTAAGTAGAATCCATAACGGAGTAGGCAAGCTCGAGACGGCCTCAAAGGTCTGGGGGCCGTGAACGACTGGGAACCCCAAACGGGGCTTGTCGACACCGCGGAATCGTGCCACTATCCAAAACAGTACAGTGTGCAGTACCTCGCACAATCGTAAATAAAGCAGTAAAGCATGGCATAAGTACAGGATAGTAATAAAACCTCAAACTAGTTTGTGGCCCCAAGAAATAAGACTGAATCAAGCTCTGGCTCAGGGGGGGTCCCATATACCTCCCGGATGTGGATAGCGCGCAAAATCAAGGAACAGGTATCAAGTACTCGGGGTCTTACGGGACACAAGTGGGCGTTCGGAAACCAAATATTATCTATCACCCACCGATGCCTCTGCTTATTCAATTTTAGTTGTTAAACAGAAATTAAAGTGACGAAAAAGGAAAACTAGAATCATCTCCAACATCAACATGCGGCAATACCTCAGCAACTGTGGCATTTGACAACACGCGACAACACTTGAGCAAGCGACTACGACACGCAAGTCCAACTATCTACCAAACAACAGGTAATAGGATGTGTCCAAGGCAATATACGGCTGCAGGGAAATCACAGGTACGGAAACTAAAGCATCGCATCTCAGATAGCAATAGATCAACAGGAGGAAATAAAGACTATAAAAGTAAGATAGGTAGAAAGGGGGAGATGCTCGCCTGAAAACATTGTCGAAGGTTCGACCGAAGATCGGGGCGAAGCTCACATCAACTCAACGGCCTTATCCGCGAAGAAGCAAAACGCTAGAATAAACACCGGATGTGCTATTTAATACAACGGCAGAAGATCGGCATGATGCATGTATGATGAATGTCATGGCAAAGGTGCGATGCAATTAGGTCAAATTAAGCGGAACCGGGGTCCCGACAATTAATTAGATGGTTCATGTTGTTTAAAACCCCCACATATTAAATATTGTTTTACATGGCAAAAGATGATACGGGTTCGCTACACAAGTTTAAATGAGGCCGATATGAGACTAGATTTGCCCGCATATGGGCCCCATGTTTAATTATTAGGTGAATCGGCATAAGGCCCCCAAACCACATGAATGTATGCATGCAAGAATGACAATTATTATGCGACAAGTTGTATTTCAGTTATAAAATAGGGTTTGCGGGAGAGGGTTCACACATTAAGGGTCTCGACGAGCTTGGGGTTCCGGGTTCGGGTCGGTCTCGCGGTCCGAGTTCGACGGTCGGCCTCGTGAAACGTTCTCGGAAAGGGGTAGATCTTGGCGCATCTGGGGTCTTTGGGTCATGGCGACGGTCCTGGCGTCCTTGATGGAGAACTCAGGGTTCCGGGGTTCGCGGTTTCTTGTCGACGGTCTCGTGGGGCCATCTTAGTTGCCGGTGTCGAGCTCGGGTGCCGTTGATGATCTTGGGGTTTCTGCGGAACGGTCTTCGGGGTACTTGGCGTTCTATGAAGCAGAGCTCCGGACCTTCGGCTCCGGGGGGAAGTTCTCGGCGTTCTACGGTTCCACGTCGACGGCCTTGGTTCCCTCGATGGAGAACTTGGTGTGTCCGTGCCGTGGTTCCGGTCGGGGTTCTCGGCTTCGGGGTTCGCGTCCGTGATGTCGATCTTGTTGCACGGCTGAAACGGTCTTCGGGTCCGTGAGGCGGTCTTGCGGTCCGCGCAGATCTTGGGGTTCGGTCTCATACACCGGGATCGGTCTTTAAATCCGAGGCCTTGGCGGGGGACGACCTTCGGCTCCTCAGACTCTGGGTCCAGGGTCCCTCTTGACGATCTTGTCGCCCTTAGGAAGATCTCGATGCTCGGCGTCAGTGCCCCGCAAGCATCACCTCAGAAAACCTCGGTATCTCGGCGGAACTCGCGGGTGTAGCAGGTTCGAGGTAGCGCGGCGGTGCGCCGTGGATGACGAGAAGGCGGCAGCGAGGAAGCACGCGGCTCGGTTACGGTTCGCGAGGACGAGGTGGGGTCGACGGAGGCGAGGCGGGGCTAGCCAGACGGAGCGGAGGAAGAGGGTCCGCGCCGAGGAGCCGTGGTGGCGGGCGGCGAGCGACGGCGGCGGCGAGACAGGCGGCGCGATGCTGGGGCTTGGCGTCGCGGCGGGCTCTGGCGCGCAGCTGGCGGCGACGATCGGGCGGCGGCTGCGGGGCGGAGCGGAGGAGCTTGAGGCGGCGCTGCGCGGCCGCAGCGGCGGGCACGGAGGCAGCGGAGGCGACGGCAGAGGCGAGCTCGTGGAGGCAGGAGGTGTGGGCGCCATGGCCGGGCGGCTCTGCCGGTGGCTGCGGGGCCGCGGGGTCGTGGGAGGGCATCAGGCGGGGCGGTGGAGGGGGATGGCCGGAGGAGGAGGGTCGCTGGGCGGGGGGAGGCGAAGGCGAGGGAGAGGGGAGCGCATGCAGGCGCTTGAAAGCAGAGGAGGCGAGAGGTAGGGACGAGCGGGAAGAGGCTGGGGTTGGTGGGCGTGGGGCCGGGCCCAGGGGCTGACGCGGTAGGTGGGAGTGAGCTGGTGGGGTTAGGCGCCAGGTGGGCCACGGGGAGGCGGGCCCACGGTCGAGAGAGTAGGCGGTGGGTGGAGAGGTGTGGCCGGTTGGTGGGATCGGGTGTGGCCAGGGGATCCAGTGTGCGTGCGTGGTGTGCGGCCTGGGTGTGGGGAGTGAGAGAGGTGGGTTGAGGGTTTGGCCAAGTGGCAGGGTGTGAGTGGTTGAGGGGTGAGGAAAAGTGAGGTGGCATGTTCCGATTGGGCAGGGTGATGTGGCTGCTGGGTGTGGGTAGTTTCTCTGGTAGGTTTAGGACTAGAGGGGCGGGCATAGCTGGACCGTTTAAAAATCTGGGGCGGTCGTTCGGGTCGGGTTGGCCCGTTCGACTGCCCCTACTAAAATAAATAAATATTTTATTTGATTTAAACGGCTGGCAAACCGTAGCGCCAAACAAAATACTCCGGAGCCCCGGGTTTTGGAGTTGGAATAAGATGGGGCGTTTGGAAAACAAATCGGGGTTTTCGACAATAGTTTTGGCAAACAATGCATGATGATGACGATGCAATGCACAAATTCAACGCGATTTTCTAGTAGTGGTTTTTGCGGGATGCCACAATTCTCCATTTCCGAGTAACCATCATTATATCTGCTTTGCGTCGTGCTATGCAGAGCTTATCCTGCATCCTTTTCTTGCCGAGGTTCATACCTCGGCTGCCGATCTTGTGGAGGGTATTGCCTTCCTCCTGCCGGATTATTCTGGCCGGGGTTTTCATGCCCATGATTTCCCTGACCACCATGGCCATGATCTGGGTTTCTGTTTCCACTGTTACCTCGGCTACCATTGCCTTGGTTTTCATTTGCTTTCCTAGCCACTGCTGGATCATATGGGACCATATGTTTATCCCTTCTTCTCGAAGTTACTACTTTATCTTTCCTTGATCCTCTGTCGGGTGAAGATGCCGCGGCAGCTGACAGTGCCGGGGAAGCTCCATACGAATGAACCACACGTGAACCTCCGGGTCTTGCCAGGTTGTTCCTCAGTGTTTCCTCATTTTGCTAGTTCGCTATGCGCACTAGCTCGATGACTCTTTCCTGTTGCCTTTTCCCGGTCAGGCCATCTAATTCGGATGCTGCAACATTTGCTGCCCTAAGGTTCTTTGCCAGGGTACTGTACCTTGGCGGCCCCAAGTTAACCAAATCACCTTGCCTAGAGTTATGTTCTTTGTTGGTATCACTAAGTAGGTTCTTTCCCCTTATCCTTACACCATCTAGCCGAGTTGGGCTAGTGTCTGGCTTATTTGCCCTTACATACTCACGCAAAGTTCGGTTAAGTGACTCTTGAAGTGCTGCTACCCTCTTAGCCTCCTCTAACATTTTTAACTATGTTTCCTCTAACTCGGCCTGTGCATGAGCCGGGTTTACAATAGGAGCTACATGGGTGGTTAAGTTATCTATAGATTCCTGCAAGATATTCTCTGGCCTTTCTAAGGGTGGCCCTCTGATTCGGGCCGCCTTAGGTGTTACATCACGAATCTCGGGCGCATTTGTAGCTGCCGAATCCGCCGTTGCCGGCTCTACTGCTGCCGGATGTGGTGCTGCCGGGTTCTTGCTTGGCCCGGCTCCTGCGCCTGCTGCTGGTGCGGGTGCGGGTGTGGTAATCATTACCTCGATGCTTCCTGCGGGGCGAGTGGTACACGAACCGCCAGCAGCGCTGAGAGGAGGCTCTCCCGTGAGAATAACTCGTTGCGGGTAGATGCGGGAAGTGTCGATGCTGACGTAGATCTTCTGGGCGCCTAGGTTGACGAAGATGCCATTGCGCGGGGTGGCCGCACTCTGAAGCTACGTGCGGTGTTGCTGACGTAGTCCGAGAGGTCGAATCTCTGGACTAAGCCAGAGATGATGCGCTCGCCAGTGTTGATGAAGTTTCCCGTCTGGATCTTGACTCCAGCTAGCACCGCTGCTAGCCCCACGGTGGGCGCCAACTGTCGTGGTGGTGGCACGAAAAATGCCATAGGTAGGCTTAAGTTGAGGCCAATGTGCACTAGTGGGATCCAGGGAGGGATGATCTAGTGTTTTCTACACACAGAGTGCACGAACAAGATCTTTACTCACCTCAACAGTAGCTACACTTGCTCCTCGAGATGTATATAAGCGAGAGGAAGAAGAAGCTCTCTGTAAGCTCTAAGTAAAAATGAATCAATCCCTCTACTAGGAGGCCTTGGCTCACCTTATAAAGGGGTGGCCAGGTTACAACTAGGTCTGACATGGACAGTATATTCGTGGAATATGTTTGTACCAAAATAGTCATTCGGTGGGAGCATTTCCGTGTCTCTCTTCTATCGATGGCAATAACTCAGAGTCCACGACATGAGAGCATAGGGATCTGAGACTGTCACCTCCGTGACGCTCTTCTGCCCCTCTGTCCGTCTGTCCATTGTCTGTAGTGCTTGGCACTATACAGATTCCTGAGGGAGATGCAACGTGCAGTGTTGATTTCGGGGTTCGCCCTCTCCTTCTCGATCAAGCTTCCCCATGACTTGGCCTCGCCTTGCATGACTCGGCCAATCCCTAACCTGCAGATACAAACATAGTAGATGGTATGCCGACTTACCCCGTATGTCGGCCGAGTTAGGCCTTAGTTACCTGACTCGGGATAACCCGGTCCTTATTCTTCCGGCATTGATATAACTCGGCCGGGTCATCCTTTGACCCGGTCAATATCTGCGTGGTTTTACCTTAGCTTGACCCTACCTGGGGTCATCCCCCCAACACCCGAACGATGACGACGAAGACATTCCGAGGGAGGACGGCCGCGGTGGCCTTCCAAGGAAGACATAGCAGCCATCTATGGTGCGCGGCAGCCTGCCGTGAGGCCGCAACAACGGAGAGGCAGGCGTGGCAACAGAGAGGGCAGGCGCACATGTACGGTGTAGATCATCGAACCGATGGTCGGAGTGGAGGTGCGAGTGGACGACGACGGTGGACGACTCAATCCAATCTAAGATCGGTAAACCAAAAAAGAAAACCGATCAAGAGATTGGAAAAGGAGACTTACAGGGCAATCGATCACGGATCGGCGGACAAACCATGCGTACGGGTTATGCAGCCCCCGGCAAAGATCATGGAGATTTACCTCCCAGAGGGCAGCGCGGCGGAAGCGTGCTGGTGGCGGCTAGGGTTTGGGATTGGTTTAAGCTAATACCATGTAGAACTATAGAGAGGGGTTGACAAAATATGTTGGATATATTATTGAGCCTCATGAACGAGTATATATAGACATACAAGGATCATCTTAGACTACAAGTCAAGTTAGCCTAGAGTCCTAACTATCCTAAACAATCATAACAATCATATATATAGGAAAATGATACTATCCCCCCGGGGGATCGAACAAAACAATCCCCCGGGTCGCGCGCGTCGCCTTGCTCCCTCGCAGGACCTGCCATGTTCGTTCCCACCGCAGGCCGAGCCTCAGGCTCGCTCGCTCATAGCCTTGGCCACTGGCTCGCAGGCGCCCACCTACCCCTCGCGCCGTCGCGCCCACCTACCCTCCGAGCGCCCGCGCCACCCTACCCCTCGCCAGCCGCCGCGGCAGCTAGGTCGTTCGCCTCCGCTGGGCACCGTTGGTCGCGCCTACCTACCCCTCGCCGGAGCGCCGCCGCCAAGTCGCTGGGTCGCCGCCTCGCCTACCTAGTCGGAGCTGGGCCTCCCTGCCCTCGCCAGAGCACCGTCGCGCCTTCCTCGTCGGAGCTGCACCTCCATGCCCTCATGGTGTTGCCACCGTCGCCCTAGCTACACGAACACCACCTATGTTGCTACTGAAGGCCACCGACGCTGCTATGTACCACCAACATCGCTGCTACCTATCACTAGTGGAAACAAGGTCTTTTGTTGATCCTGAAAAAGGGCTTTAACACCGGTTCTTCTATGAACCGGTGTTAAAGGGGGGTCGTACCAGCGTGGCCCCTGCGGCAAAAAAGGATCCCCCCTTTAACATCGGTTCGTGCCACGAACCGGTGTTAAAGGTCCCTACAGCAGTGTCCCGCGCACCCCCCCCCTTTAACACCGGTTCGTTGCATGAACCGGTGTTAAAGGGGGGGCTATATAAGACACCACCCCAGCCCACACACATCCCACTCTTCCATTCTTTCACATTTTGGAGCCTAGCAAGAGGGTGTGAAGAGTGCTAGTTTGTGTTTTTTTCATATGCACAAGAGGTGTTCGGTGAAATGCCCGAGAGCTCAAAATAAGCTTTCTTGTTGCTCTTTCCTTCTCGGTCGAGGTCGGCAACTATAGTTTCATGTGTCATTGATGAACTATATATATAAATGGTCATCTCCCTATTATTTTTTGATATATACTACATATTAATGCAGATGAATCAGCAATGGATGTACGGTGACCGCCGCACTTCCGAGTACATTACGGGCCTCCAAAATTTCATCATTGTGGCTAATGCAAACCGTGGTCACAATGGTTTTATGTCATCCGTGTGTTCCGTCGTAACAAGAAAGACTACTCAAATACCGAACCATTCACGCCCACCGCTTGATCCGGTTTCATGCCCAGCTATAATTGTTGGACCAAGCACGGAGAAAAAGGGGTTGTGATGGAAGACAACGAAGAAGAAGAGGATGATGACAACTATCATAATATGTATCCGAATATGATGATAATGCAACGGAGGTAGATAATGAAGATCAAGAGGGAGCAGATGGGCCCGATGACGATCTTGGTCGGGCCATTCTCGATGCAAAGGAAGAATGTGAAACTGAAAAGGAGAAGGAGAAGCTGGAGAAAATGTTAAAGGATCACAAAACATTGTTGTATCCAACTTGCGAAGATGGCCACAAAAAGCTAGGTGCCACCGGATTTGCTGCAATGGAAGGCGAAGAATGGTGTGTTGACAACATTTTCAAAGTTGTTGGTAAAATGAAGAATCTTCTTCCAAGAAATAATGAGTTGCCCGGTACATACCAAGCAAAGAAGGTTGTCTACCCTCTAGGATTAGACGTCGTAAGATACATGCCTGCATTAATGCATCCTCTACCGGTGAGAAGTACGAGAATTTGGATGCATGCCGGTATGCCTTTGCATGCAGTATAAGATCAGACGAGACGATCCTGGCGATGTTGAGGGCGAGGCCCCTAGGAAGAAGGTTCCCGCCAAGGTTATGTGGTATGCTCCTATAATACCACGGTTAAAACGTCTCTTCAGAAATAAAGAGCATGCCAAGTTGTTGCGATGGCACATGGAAGACCGTAAGAAAGACGCGAGGTTGAGACACCCTGCTGATGGGTCACAGTGGAGAAAAGTCGAGCGAGAGTACCCGGACTTCGCACGTGACGCAAGGAACTTAAGGTTTGGTCTAAGTATAGACGGCATGAATCCTTTTGGTGAGCAGAGCTGCAGTCACAGCACCTGGCATGTGACCCTATGTATCTATAACCTTCCTCCTTGGTTATGTATGAAGAGGAAGTTCATTATGATGGAAGTGCTCATCCAAGGCCCGAGGCAACCCGGCAACGACATTGATGTGTACCTAAGGCCATTAGTTGAAGAACTTTTACAGCTGTGGGCCAAACCAGGTGTGCGTATGTGGGATGAGCACAAAGGAGAGCCATTTGACCTACGAGCATTGCTTTTCGTAACCATCAATGATTGGCCTGCTCTTAGTAACATTTCAGGGCAGACAAACAAGGGATACAATGCATGCACACACTGTTTAGATGATACTGAAAGTGTATATTTGGATAAATGTAAGAAGGTTGTGTACCTAGGGTATCGCCGATTTCTTACGAACCTGCATCCAGTAAGAAAGAAAGGCAAGCATTTCAAACGTCTGGCAGAACCCCGGAGGAATCCTGTCCTCCGTACCGGTGAGGAGGTATTTGGTATGGTCAAGGACCTAGAAGTAATCTTTGGAAAAGGTCCTGGCAGTCTATCTGTTCCGAATGACGATGTCGGACACGCGCCCATGTGGAAGAAGCAATCTATATTTTGGGACCTACCCTATTGGAAAGTCTTAGAGGTCTGCTCTTCAATCGACGTGATGCACGTGACGAAGAATGTTTGTGTGAACTTGCTAGGCTTTCTAGGAGTGTATGGGAAGACAAAAGATACACCGGAAGCACGGCAGGACCTGCAACGTTTGAAGGCCCCTGAAGAGCCTATGCATCCTGAGAACGAAAAGGGTAAACGATGCCACTTAACTCCTGCCAGCTACGCTCTTACCAAAGCAGAGAAGGAAATCTTTTTTGAATGTCTAAGTAGTATCAAGGTCCCGTCTGGCTTCTCGTCGAATATAAAGGGAATAATAAATATGGCAGAGAAAAAATTCCAAAACCTGAAGTCTCATGACTGCCACGTGATTATGACACAATTGCTTCCGATTGCATTGAGGGGGCTTCTACCTGAAAATGTTCGAGTACCCATTGTGAAGCTATGTGCATTCCTCAATGCAATATCTCAGAAGGTAATCGATCCAGAAAGCCTACCAGGGTTACAAACAGATGTGGCCCAATGTCTTGTCAGCTTTGAGTTGGTGTTCCCACCATCCTTCTTCAATATTATGACGCATATCCTGGTTCAACTAGTAGAAGAGATTGCCATTCTCGGTCCTGTATTTCTACACAATATGTTCCCCTTTGAGAGTTACATGGGAGTCTTAAAGAAATATGTTCATAACCGTGCTAGGCCAGAAGGAAGCATCTCCAAGGGCTATGTAACAGAGGAGGTCATTGAGTTCTGTGCTGATTTTATTCCTGACCTTAAGGCGATTGGTGTTCCAGAATCACGACATGAGGGAAGACTGCGTGGAAAAGGCACCCTAGGATGTAAAGCAATGATATGTAGGGATGGGCATTCTCTCAATCAAGCACACTACACGGTTTTACAAAGATCTATCTTTGTTGCCCCGTATATCAATGAACACAAGAATTTAATACGCCTCAAACACCCGGGGCAGTCTGATGAATGGATTATAAGTGAACACATGGCGAGTTTTGGCGGTCGCAAAGACTTCTCACGAATAACACCACTGTTGGGGATCAGTTGTACTTGTTGGCGGGACACCATCTTCGATCAGATGTACTTTCCAAGGTACGAGATAAATGGGAATACATTTTACACGATAGGCCAAGATAAAAGAGCACCAACCAAAACAAGTGGTGTCCGCTTTGATGCAGCGAAGACAATGGGCAAAAGACCACGTATTATGGGTTCATAGAGGAGATATGGGAACTTGACTATGGACCTAATTTTAAGGTCCCCTTGTTTCGATGCAAATGGGTCAAGCTAACAGGAGGAGGGGTTGAGGTAGACAAGAAGTACAGAATGACAACGATGGATCTCAACAATCTTATGAAGGTAGACAAGAACTTAGACGAACCATTCGTCCTAGCCAATGATGTGGCTCGGGTTTTCTATGTGAAGGACATGTCCTCCATCAAAAAAAATAAAAAATATGCAAACGAATACATCATATGATGAGCCAAAGCGTCACATAGTTCTTTCAGGGAAAAGAAACATCGTGGGAATCGAGGACAAGACAGACATGTCAGAAGATTATAATAAGTTTGATGAAATTCCGCCCTTCACAGTGAAAACTGACCCAAGCATTCCGTTAAGTAAAGAAGATGCTCCATGGTTACGACTGAAGCGATCATAAGGAAGGGCATATGCCAAGAAGTTCATGCATGCTCATATTATGTAACTCTAGTTCATGTTTTTAATATTAATACATGTCTTGAGTGTTAGTCATGGTTTGTGGATGGACCAGGACTATGAGAAGAAGTTGTCCCGATTCGTACTTACCATTAAGATCTGATCTCCAAACGCGCGCGGTCACATATTAGGGAGTGCCTCTATGACCAGTTTCTTGGAGATGCCGGAGGACTAGGCTCCATTGGCATCTCCCTGAAACTGGCCGTAGTGGTGTCCCTGCTCTCGAAAACCATCTTGCAGCTTTGTAACTTCTCTAACTAGATCAATACACTTGGGAGCTAACTAATTTCACATATTAGGGAGTGCCTCTATGACCAGTTTCTTGGATATGCCGGAGGACTAGGCTCCGTCGGCATCTCCCTGAAATTGGCCGTAGTGGTGTCCCTGCTATCGAAAACCATCTTGCAGCTTTGTAACTTCTCTAACTAGATCAATACACTTGGGAGCTAACTAATTTCACATATTAGGGAGTGCCTCTATGACTAGTTTCTCGGAGATGCCGGAGGACTGGGCTCCGTCGGCATCTCCCTGAAACTGGCTGTAGTGGTGTCCCTGCCTCAAACTGGCTGGTGGACTGGACTCACAAGGATGCCTATTTATAGTACAAGCAGCTTGAAATAGTGTCGACACTTACGAAATAATGTCGACACTCACCCCTATTATTAGTGCTGACTCGTGTTTTGTCCCGTTTGGTGTCTCCAATCGGGACTAAAGGTTCATCTTTAGTCCCGGTTGGTGACACCATCCGGGACAAGGTACATGCCGCACGACATAATGTCGACTCTCACCCCTATTATTAGTGCTGACTCGTGTTTTGTCCCGGTTGGTGTCTCCAACCGGGACTAAAGGTTCATCTTTAGTCCCGGTTGGTGTCTCCAACCGGGACTAAAGGTTCATCTTTAGTCCCGGTTCCTTTAGTCCCGGTTGGTGACACCATCCGGGACAAGGTACACGCCGCACGACATAATGTCGACACTCACCCCTATTATTAGTGCTGACTCGTGTTTTGTCCCGGTTGGTGTCTCCAATCGGGACTAAAGGTTCATCTTTAGTCCCGGTTGGTGTCTCCAACCGGGACTAAAGGTTCATCTCGCCATTTTTTCCCGCCATTTTTCTTCCCGCCAGTTCTTCTTCCCGCCATTTTTCTTCCCGCCAGTTCTTCCCTCCAGTTCTTCCCGCTAGTTCACTATATATATATGTAGGGGGTTGGCCTCCATTTTCATTGCACATCTCTAGACTCATATCTACAACCTCATCACTCTTTCCCATGGCTTCCACCGTAGCACTAAACCCCAGGGAGGCGGAGGCGCTTTGCGCCTCGAACTACCCCTGCCCGCCGGGCTACTGTGTCCTCGTCGGCTGGATGCTGAGCGTCGGAGGCGTGCCGGTTCCTCCTGTCCCTCTAGGTGTGGCGCGCAGGATGGCCCTCACGAGCCACTACTACTTCGAGCTCACGCCGGAGCAGCGGAGGAATCCCAGATGGCATCCTGACTATTTCCCTACTTGGGAAGCCTTCTTCGTGGATCGGCGTGAGAGGGCGCTCGCCAGGCACGAGGAGGATGGCCCACCTCCTCCTAACTTCAACGAGGCCGGCCATCGGCTATGGTGGCGCGGTCGGACTCTCCAGAGCGTCATGGACTATGACACTGCCGCTGACTCTAACCCCCGTCTGCGCTACCCTCAAGTCCAGCCCACGCGCTACCCTCAAGTCCAGCCCACGCGTACTCTCCAGAGGTTCAATTACGGCGACCGACGACAATATGACGGCGGGCGGCGTGCATTTACGACTACATGGCGTAGTATTACGGTGTAGGCACGAGCATGATGAATCACTCCAACATTCCGAACAAGTTCGCCGATTGTTACTTAATCGGCCATGTATCTTAATTTTCAGTTCTTTTATGTATCTTAATTTTCGGTTCAGTCCGATTGTTACTTAATCTGGCCATGTATCTTAATTTTCAGTTCTTTTATGTATCTTAATTTTCAGTTCCAGTTCGGCTTTATGTAACTGTCTCAAAATGACCTATCTCATTCGAGGTTTCTTGGCTTTCGGGTCAAATGACCAATGTTATGGATATAATCAAGGCATATTTTGTGATAATATGGCCATATTGTGCATACATGTGCATCATGGCATGGCAAACAATGTTGCAAGAGGAAGTTTTCCTTTTTATCGCACCAAAAAGGCATTTTCCATTTTCCGAGCATAAAAAATGGACGGTTTTGTGAAGAAACCACCAAATGGCTAATTCAAAAAACCACCAACACATTTTACAAAAATACTAGACCACCTGATATGCACAATGTACCAACAGGGGGATCTGAAACCTTTCCGTCCACCTCTGGTGAAAAAGACAAATTCCTACCGAATCGGTAGGAAGTGGGTCAGATATGAACTACAAGTACATGATACGATGCTCATGATTTTTTACAAAAATCATTTTTAGGTTCAGAATATGCTATTTTATCAAAAAACAATGCAAGTTGAGCGAGGCTTGGTGAGATTCAAGTGTATACAAAAGATGCGACATTTAAATATCCAATCAATTCAAAAATGTTAATACAAAAGATGCGGCATTAAAATATGATTTGATCTAATAAAAATCATTTTTTAGATGCTTAATATTTCTTATGTTCAAAGTTTTAGGATTTAACAATTTATTTTTGTTTGAATTGAATAATCAAAATTTATATGTAAGTGTTTTAACTATTTTGAAAAATTTCATGTAAAGTAAATATAAAATGATTTACATGAATGGATAGATATTATTTTTATGAAAATTATGATATATTATTCATATTTTTCTGAGTTGAAATGAAAAAGATATGAATTTTCTAAATTCATATCATATTTTTGAATTAAAATGCCCTTTAATGCATGAAATAATGCCCCCTTTAACACCGGTTCCGATAGAACCCGGTGTTAAAGGGGTGTAATAAATGCGCTGTGAACGGATCCACCCCCTTAACACCGGTTCTAGCCATGAATCGGTGTTAAAGGGAGGGGGTATTTATTTCACCTTCCCCTTCCTTTCTTCCCCCTAGCTGAGCCAGATTGATCAAACACACCGTCGGCCACAGCCGCAGCCACCCGCGCCGCCTCGGAGTGAGGGAGGAATCGTCCTCCGTCTCGCCGTCGCCGCTTCGGAACTCGAGGTACGCCGCCCCCCTCTCTTCCTCGCATCCTTCCCCTCCCTCCCGCCGCCGTCGGAAGGACCGCGGGCGTTTCCCGTGCGGGGGCGGCGGCGGCGGTCGGGTCTCTACCCACGCGCGAGGGCTTCAGCCCGGGAGAAAGCTCTGGCGGTGGTGAACCTCTCGGTTGGCGTCGAGTCCGGCACACTCTCGGTGGCGAGGCTGCGGCGACTCTTCCCTTTGGCGGCAGGGCAGAGCTGGTACGGGGCGGAGCAGCTGGAGCACCCTCCCAGCCAAGATCTAAGCCCTCGGGCTCCATACGGGCCTGGGCGGGCCGGCCCCTGCCGTGCTCAGCGATGTTCCTGCGGGATGGAGGGCGGGACTGCATGGACTAGGGATGGCTATGGCGGCGCACCTGCTGCAGCGCAACGGCGGCGGCTTTGCGAGCCTGCTCTAGGCCTGCTTTAGCCTCGTAGCGTTGGCACAGTGAGATGACGATGATGACGACCATGGTGGCGCGTGCTGGTGGATGGCAAGTTGGGTGGAGTGCTACAGATCAAGTGGGGTCGTGGTTGTTTGGGGTCGGGAGAAATCCCCTGTCGGCTCGTCCGACATCGACGCAGTGACACCTGCGGGTGCCGTCATCCTTATTAAAGGGCGTCGGATGCACCCCTTTTCCACTCCCCTCCGTGTATCGAGGGAAACCCTAGGACAAGTCCGGGCAACAGCGTCATCGAGTCGCATTCCTTCTTGAAGGTGTTGCTTCAAACACGGTGCTTCGAAGTGCTAGGAGTGAGGTGGGACAACTCCGGAGGGCGCAGCGGTCACGGGTCGTTTTCGTTCGTCGATCTGCTCGATGTCGGCATTTGTTTCTTTTATTTTTCTCTTTATTTTCTTTTGGGTTAGATTGTGCTGTTGCTTTTCTGTTGCTCCAACATTGTCGTTGTATCTTGTGATTGCTATATTAATATAGCGGGGCGCAAGCCTATTTCGAGGAGCCCTGACCACCTCGCTCTCTTCCCCGTGCAGGAGCGTCTCGCCGCCGCCGCTTCGGAGCTCGTAGGCCACGCCTCAACGCCGACGCCGCCCACCGCCCGACGAGCCCGCCGCTAGCACCGCCGCCCGACGAGACCAACGTCACCCCACCGGTGAGCGCCACGTGTCTTCCACGTGTGTGATTGCTGACTCATCCTGATTAAAACTTGTTTGCTCGATAAATTGTACTACATGCATAGATTAAAAATTGTATACAAATTGGACCTCTGACTCATTTGTGTATTTATTTGTGTATTTTGGTATGAATAATATGTATATTTGTGTATGAATCCAAGTCCACTTGAATGTTTACACTCTTACTCTAGATAATATTATTGTTTTAGAAACTATGGATCCACTTAGTAGAAACCTTGAATAAGAAGAAATAATGGAGAACATTATTGATGAGGACACCTCACAATATCTGAACTTGGAGGGACATGATGACGACAGCTCAAGTACTAGTCATGGAGAAGATGAAGACTCCGGTGAACGCAATTTAATGGTTACAAACTCCGATGAAGACTCACAATATGCATTGATTAAGCCTCTGCTGACTTCCACCAACAATCTTCTTCTACATGTATTAATTAACGCTTCTTTCTTCTTTTAGCCCTCTGGATCGACCAGCCAGCAACCATCTTCTTCTACGAAAAAGAGCAAGCGAGGCGTGAGCCAGCGGTTGAAAGATCGTGCAAAGTTCACGATCGAAGCAGTCCGTGTTGATGGCAGGCCGATGGAGCCCAAGAAGGCCGCAGACAAATTTGTACGTCAGGCTGGAGTTCTTGTTAGGGATCAAATCCCAATCATAATTGAAAATTGGAATAAGCCAAAGAAGGGCGACGGTACCTTTGTCGATGACAGATCCAAAGAAACGCTTTGGAATTCGTTGTTGGTAAATTTCACCCTTCCGCCAGAGGAGGATGAAAACAACCCGGTTATAAAGGAAAAGGTCAAAGAGTGGACTCTAAAGAAGATGGCTGACGCTTTCCGCAACTGGAAGACAAAATTGAACAAATTTGTCAAATCTGGCGAGACTCCAAATTTGGAAGACACATATTATGCGAAGATAAGACCTCACTGGCCCGAATTTGATACATATAAAAAAAGTGCTATAGCTAAAAAGAGGTCAAAAACCAATACGCTTAATGCCCTGAAGAAGCAATATCACCAGAGGACGGGGTCAGGTGGCTACATATCTCGGAGGCCTAAGTGGGAGGAAGCTGAGAAGGCTCTGCGCGAGAGAGGGATCACATCCCAAACAGATGGGTGGGACCTACGTGCAAAGACTCGGTTCTACGGAATCGGGGCAAGGTTAGACCCAGAAACAGGATTGTGTATCTTCCCAACCCTCCTTGCCAAACCCGTCACTGAACTCATCACGGCATACGAGGAAACATCCGCCAGGACCTTCCATCCCGACAGAGAGAATGACCAGCTCACATGCGCCATCGGTAAAAAAGAACACCCTGGACATGCACGAGGCACAGGGGGTATGACGTGGAAGGATGGGTTTGCCGACTGGAGTGACTCTTACAGATGGCGCGGCAGAAGAAAAAAGAGCGTCTGAGCGGATGACACAGATAGAACATGCACTTGCGGCTGCAGCGCAAGTGAATGCACAACAGAGCCATCAAGCTACCGCCCATCTCAGGCACGAAGAGCTGCATTGGAAGCTGCCGCCTGCATCTGCGAAAAGCAGTGTGTCTTCCACGGAGAACGTGCATCCCACGCTTGAAATGACGGGTCCTCGATACCCCGTGGATGAGATCACGGAGAGCGAACACGCTGAGCTGCATGTGAGATTCATGGGCTTATCCATTAAGGTGGTATCGGCTATGCCTTACCTCCCTCAGAGGTGGAACTTACCACCGACCGATTCGAGATGGCTATGCTATTGTCGGGGTGGATGAGGTTGTGAAGGAACATGAGGAAGCAGCTTGACCATGCTACGGTGAAGGGAAACTCAACTCAAATTTGCGGTGAAAACAACCATTCTTTGGAAGAAGGAACACATTGTGCTTCCAAATTGAGGTCACTGGCACCCCGCTGCCTCCGCAGCTGCCGGCCCGAGCCGCTTCACTATCTCTGCAAGCGCAGCCATCTCCGGCGCTTCATCCATCTCCTGCGCGGCAGCCATCTCCGGCCCGTCAGCCATCTCCGGTGCTTCAGCCATCTCCTCAGCGTAAGCGTAAGAGCACTGCCACGAAGAGCATCAATAGCACTGCCACAGAGAAATCCGCAGGAAATCGTACGCCAAAGAGTTCAAAAAACTACGTCCCGCAGCCTTCCGCCAAGCCATTGCCGGTTTTACCGTGGAATCGCAGCGACGAGGATACCAATAGGATCTTGGAAGAACAGGTCAAGAAATTCTTTGCACCTAGACGGGCCGAGCCAAAGGAGAAAATAGATCCGACGGTGGTGGAGAAGTTTTACAAAAATCTTTTGAAACCTGAAACCCCACTTGTGCCGGACTACGAGCGCCAGATTTTGAAGGCGGATGCAAGGCGCCACAGGGAGACTGAAAGTAGCAGTCGTGAGGCACCCTAGAAAATAGTTCCCATGCTCGGAGAGCAGGAAAATCAATCATGTGCCCCGCTCCAAATGTTCGACACACGGGACGCTCCTCCCGTAAATGATTACGAGGCAGAGCTACAAAGAAAGACCAATGAGATTGGGAGGACTTACATTGCATACTTGAACGTCATGGGAGACAACTTGCCCAAATGCGATGCCAACCCCATACAGCCATGGAAGTATGGGAAGAATCTCGTCAAGAAAGAGGAGCTCAAGAATCTACCAACAAAGATGCGAAAATTGCACAAGTGGTACCTTCATTTCTGCAAGACGAGAAAGGTAGAATGGATCATGGCGCATATAAGAGATGATATTTTCTTCTGCGGAGGTGACGCGATCGACTTCAACATTCAAGACTTGCATTTTCTATTCAATCAGAAGAAACTCGAAAAAGCTGCCATCAGCCTTTATTGTGTGTAAGTACTATTTCTATAATTTATATCTCATCTCATTCACTTTATTAATTGCATGTATATATATATATGCTCACCATATATGTATATACTATTATGCAGGAAAAAAGTTATGGAATGCAGGAAAGGAGACCCTTTTGACATTGGGTTCGTTGACCCAAATAGAGTTCATGAAGAATTGGTAGAAACCAAACCCGAGCAAACAGAAGATTACTTGCTAACGTCTTTACTGAGACAACAAACCAAAAGGGAAATACTATTGCCTTACAACTTCTCGTGAGTACTGTTACCCTCTCTCTTGTACACATTCTATTTCAGCTTACTCGACGTTAAGTGTAACTGATGATGAGTTATGCGTGCGTAGGTTCCACTTTATTCTGCTAGTCATTCAACCCGACTCAGGAAAAGTCCTTGTCATGGACTCGTTACGAAAAGAAAAAGAGATATGGGCAAACTTTAGAGAGATGCTCCAGAGGTAATTTCAATCATATTATCGCACTAGATCGGCAACTTTCGTGACAATAAGTAATTAATTACTCCTTTATCCATTTTCTTTGCCGGACAGGGTTTGGAAAAGGTTCACGGGCAGGGCCGTGGGTGAATGGTCAGAAGAACTAAAATTTTAGACCAAAATGTAAGTAATACTAGCTAGTTTCCAGTTCCATTATATCATGCTTTATTGATTATTATTTTGATTGAACTCTCTATTCTCGTAAAATGCGCGCATCAGGGACACGGCAATAACTTATGTGGGTACTATGTTTGCGAGTTCATTCGCAACACGATATGTGCGACGGGCCAAGCCGCACTAGAACAACTTAGAGTAAGTAAACAAAGTCCACAACATTATTTTATTACCATCAATTGTGTTGAGTTTTATTCTTATATATATATTGACGGCCCATTCTTCATATATATTCAGATCGAACGGATGCGGGACCAACTCCTACCATTTGAACGCATACGAGCCATTCAAGAGGAATTGGCGGGGTTCATACTTGATGAGGTCGTCACGCCTGGCGGAGAACTCTTTAGATATCCACCAAAATGAACGATGACGATGTATATGTGCCGATGACGATGTATGTGCCGATGACGATGTTTGTGTATAATAATAGTTGCTTAATTATTCATGTACTCGTATGTACCGATGACGATTTATGTGTATACCGCGCGCTCCCGATCGATTCCCCTCGCCCTCCCCTAAATACGCCTTAACGGGCAGGCGTAAGTCTATCGTGGCGTAGATTTGGCAAAACGCCTAAATCTCTGCCACAGTAGAAGATTTAACACCGGTTCGGATCTGAACCGTGTTAAAGAAAGAGGCTCATGGCGAGCACGTGTGCCACCCTTTAACACCGGTTCGTATAAGAACCGGTGTTAAAGGGCCCCCCCTCTAACATCGAACCCTCAACAGCGGTTGGGGAACCGCTGTTAGAGGGCCCTCCCAACCGGAGTTAAAGGGGGGCTCTGCACTAGTGTATGGCGTCAAGGGTTGCTACATGGGGTACATGGGGTGAGGGTTGCTACATAGGGTTCCCGAGGCTGCTACGTACAGCTGCCGGTGATGCTACAAGTGGCATTGGGTTTTACTATAAATGCTTTTGTTGTTTTGCTACGAGATCTCCGGTGAGATCTCCAACGAGATCTCCGGCGAGATCGGATTTTCTATAATAGGACATTATTTTTTCTACATACGATTTTCTGGTTTTGCTACAATAGTATAAAGCTTTGCTATACGTTCTCGGTGAGGTCTACCGGCGAAAGTTTCCGACAAGTCTCCGGCGAGGTCGGATCTGCTATATTAGCATATATTTTTTGCTACACGGTCGCCGGAGAGGTCTTCGGCGAAATCTCCGGCGAGATCTAGTCTATATTTTTATTTCCTGAATCGAACCGTTTTGCTATACGTAGCATAAGCGATACTTTTTGTAGCAAAAACGGATATGTTTGTAGGAAAAGTGGGATTTAGGGCCTTTTTGGAGGACACGTGTCAGCAGGAGGACCGGGGAATTTTAGGAAATTATCTCCCGAAGACTCATAATACGACCCATATATATATATATATATATATATATATATATATATATATATATATATATATATGTGTTAACAATAAGTCCTTATTACAGTGAGAAATAACGACAGAAATGTACCTACATATATATCCACTCCATGCATCAAAGACCGGATGGCTATGCACCTGGCACATGCTCTTGGAGGCGACGCATATACACACTCCCAGCACATGGCGAATTCCCTCCCTCTCGTGCGTGCAGGTACGTACTACTAGATTTTCGTCTTGTCTCTCCCACACGTCAGCTGCATATATATGGTCCAGGAAGGCAGGAATGACGCCGCGCCCATGCATGGAGCTGATTGCTGCGCGCGTTCTGCGGCGCCTGAGTGCGTGCAGCCGCCGGCTCGCAGCGCGGCGGGAAGGACGGGAATAGCTGCGGTTTTTGGAGGTTTCCGTCAGGTGGTCCGTCTGATCGAAGCGCATCATGTATGCAGTATCTGAATTGAAGGCAGCAGCGGGTTGATTTAAGATCAAACCCATCTCTATTTCGGCGGACGATACGCCAGAACTTCCTCAATTCATAAATATAAAATATTTTAGCAATGTGAAATGAACGTATCTAGATAACTTTTAGTGCATATGTTTATTCCACACCTTTAAACTATACCCTAAAAGACGTTTAGATATATTCGATTCATAAAGATAAAATGTTTTATATGTCTGAATGCACAGAGTAGAATGCAGATACAGCTTTGTAAAATCCTTACAAAAAATGCAAATTGTCACATGGTATGTGCATCGGCGAGACATCCTCGAAAAAGGTTACCTTGCTTGAAAGAACTGATGGGCAAGTTGTTTAGTCATATGTTGTCCAGAACTCCAGATGAAAATACATCATTTTTTTCTTTCACTGTCATGTCGCTAGCTCACTTTACATGACAAAGCCGTATACGTTGCCTTTCAGTTCGTAAATTTCCAAAAGTATCACCCATATTTTTCACAATTGGATGAAATATGGGTTTGGGGCAAAAAGTTCCCAAACCAGGATTTGCATATTGGCAGAATATTTGAATTACTTTTTTGGGAAATATGCAACATAATTTAACCATTACGTTGAATGAGAAAACTAGGAGTCATGCCGTTAGGAAAATGGGTTACAAGACCCGAAACAACGGGTCGTGACACAAATAACCAACCAAAAGAAAACACACAATTCTCCAGGAGGCTGGGCCCCAAGGTGCTTCGCATTGGCGATTTCCCACGGACCATCCTCGTTCTTGGTGAGAATAACAAAAAGAGTATTGCCGGAAATTCATTATGTGAGATAACCCTATTTCAGAATCAATTTTCAAAATAACCTGGTTGCATGATTCCTGCCGTTGGGTCAACATACTATACAACATGATATCGTCGTCAAAGGGGTCATGCCCTCGTTCGACATGTATGGCCCACACATGTTTGGGAGGTACGTCCGTGAGTCATTCAAAACAGATAATCTTTCTAGAAAGAATTGACGGCATCTTGTTTAGGCTTTATGTTGTTCACACTAGTGCACACGTACCCCTCTAACACCGGTTTGGAGGACCCTCTAACAGCGGTTCCCCAACCGCCGAGGTTCGTGTTAGAGGGGCCTTTAACACCGGTTCTATACGAACCGGTGTTAAAGGGTGGCGACGGGCTGCCGATAGTTCTCTTTAACACCGGTTCAGATTCGAACCGGTGTTAAAGGTTCTTGCCATGGCAGAGATTTAGGTTTTCTGCCGCGTAACTCTGCCGAGAAAACGGCCTAAATCTTCGCCATGCATTCTCGCCTGCTCATTTACACGGAGGGAGAGCGAGGAAATCGATCGAGCCGATACTTATAAATCACATCGGTACATACGAGTACATGAATAATTAAGCAACTATTATACACAAACATCGCCCATCGACATACATCGCCATCGGCACATACATCGGCACATACATCTACATCACGAGGTGGATATCTAAAGAGTTCTCCGCCAGCGTGACGACCTCATCAAGTATGAACCCGCCAATTCCTCTTGAATGGCTCGTATGCTCAAATGGTAGGAGTTGGTCCGCATCCGCTCGATCTGAATATATATGAAGAATGGGCCAATATATATATAAGAATAAAACTCAACACAATTGATGGTAATAAAATAATGTTGTGGACTTTGTTTACTTACTCTAAGTTGTTCTAGTGCGGCTTGGCCTGTCGACATATCGTTATGAATGAATTCGCAAACATAGTACCCACATAAGTTATTGCCGTGTCCTTGATGCGCGACTTTACGAGAATAGAGAGTTCAATCAAAATAATAATCAATAAAGCATGATATAATGGAATTGGAAGCTAGCTAGTATTACTTACATTTTGGTCTACAAATTTTAGTTCTTCTGACCATTCACCCACGGCCCTGCCCGTGAACATTTTCCAAACCCCGACCGACAAAGAAAATGGATAAAGGAGTAATTAATTACTTATTGTCACGAAAGTTGCCGATCTAGTGCGATAATATGATTGAAATTACCTCGAGCATCTCTCTAAAGTTTGCCCATAGCTCTTTTTCTTTCGAACGAGTCCATGACAAGGACTTTTCTGAGTCGGGTTGAATGACTAGCGAATAAAGTGGAACCTACGACGCATAACTCATCATCAGTTACACTTAACATCGAGTAAGCCGAAACAGAATGTGTACAAGAGAGAGGGTAACAGTACTCACGAGAAGTTGTAAGGCAATAGTATTTCCCTTTTGGTTTGTTGTCTCAGTAAAGACTTTAGCAAGTAATCTTCTGTTTGCCCGGGTTTGTCTCTTACCACTTCTTCATGAACTCTATTTGGGTCAACGAACCCAATGTCAAAAGGGCCTCCTTTCCTGCATTCCATAACCTTTTTCCTGCATAATAGTATATACATATATGGTGAGCATATATATATATACATGCAATTAATAAAGTGAATGAGATGAGATATAAATTATAGAAATAGTACTTACACACAATAAAGGCTGATGGCAGCTTTTTCGAGTTTCTTCTGATTGAATAGAAAATGCAAGTCTTGAATGTTGAAGTCGATCGTGTCACCTCCGCAGAAGAAAATATCATCTCTTATATGCGCCATGATCCATTCTACCTTTCTCGTCTTGCAGAAATGAAGGTACCACTTGTGCAATTTTCGCATCTTTGTTGGTAGATTCTTGAGCTCCTCTTTCTTGACGAGATTCTTCCCATACTTCCATGGCTGTATGGGGTTGACATCGCATTTGGGCAAGTTGTCTCCCATGACGTTCAAGTATGCAATGTAAGTCATCCCCATCTCATTGGCCTTTCTTTGTAGCTACGCTCGTAATCATCTACGGGAGGAGCGTCCCGCTTGTCAAACATTTGGAGCGGGCGCATGATTGGTTTTCCTGCTCCGAGCATGGGAACTGCTGTTTTGTGGGGTGCCTCACGACTGCTACTTTCAGTCTCCCACGGCGCCTTGCATCCGCCTTCAAAATCTGGCGCGTAGTCCGGCACAAGTGGGGTTTCAGGTTTCAAAAGATTTTGTAAAACTTCTCCACCACCGGATCTATTTTCTCCTTTGGCTCGCCCGTCTAGGTGCAAAGAATTTCTTGACCTGTTCTCCGAGATCCTATTGGTCTCCTCGTCGCTGCGATTCCACGCTAAAACCGCAATGGCTTGGCGGAAGGCTGCGGACGTAGTTTTTGAACTCTTTGGCATACGGTTTCCTCGGATTTCTTTGTGGCAGTTACCGATGCTCCTCGTGGCGTGCTCTTCCGCTTACCGAGGAGATGGATGAAGCACCGGAGATGGCTGACGGTCCGGAGATGGCTGCCGCACAGGAGATGGCTGACGGGCCGGAGATGGCTGCCGCGCAGGAGATGGCTGACGGGCCGGAGATGGCTGCCACAGAGATGGATGAAGGCTCGATCGCCGACGCGGAGACAATGGGTGCCAGTGACTCCAATTTGGAAGCACAATGTGTTCCTTCTTCCAAAGAATGGTTGTTTTCACCGCAAATTTGAGTTGAGTTTCCCTTCACCGTAGCATGGTCAAGCTGTGCTTCCTCATATTCCTTCACAACCTCATCCACCCCGACAATAGCATAGCCATCTGAATCGGTCGGCGGTGGTAAGTTCCACCAGCCATGGAGGTAAGGCATAGCCGACCACCTTAATGAATAAGCCCATTAATCTCACATGCAGCTCAGCGTGTTCGCTCTCCGTGATCTCATCACGGGTATCGAGGACCCGCATTTCAAGCGCGTTGGCGACGTTCTCCGTGGAAGCCACACCGCTTCCTTGCAGAGTCCGGCGGCAGCTTCCAATGCGTGCTCTTCATGCCGCTGAGATGGGCGGTAGCTTGATGGTTTCATTGTGCATTCACTTGCGTCTGCGCCGCAAGTGCATGTTCTATCTGTGTCATCCGACCAGACGCTTTTTTCTTTCGCCGCCATCTGAAGAGTCGCTCCAAAGCAAACCCATCCTTCCACGCCATACCCCCGTGCCTCGTGCATGTCCGTGGTGTTCTTTTACCGATGGCGTGTGAGCTGGTCATTCTCTCCCGGGATGGAAGATCTGGCGGATGTTTCCTCGTATGCCGTGATGAGTTCAGTGACGGGTTTGGCAAGGATGGTTGGGAAGATACACAATCGCTTCGGGTCCAACCTTGCCCCGATTCCGTAGAACCAAGTCTTTGCACGTAGGTCCCACCCATCTGTGGGTGTGATCCTCTCTCAGGGCCTCTCGGCTTCCTCCCACTTAGGCCTCGAGATATGTAGCCACCGACCCCGCCCTCCGGTGATATTCCTTCTTGGCATTAAGCGTATTGGTTTCAATTTTTTAGCTATAGCACTTTTTTATATGTCTTAAATTCGGGCCGTTGAGGTCTTATCTTCGCATAATATGCGTCTTGAAATTTGAGTCTCACTTTGACAAATTTGTTCAATTTTGTCTTCCATATGAAAGCATCAGCCATCTTCTTTAGAGTCCACTCTTTGACCTTGTTCTTTATAACTGGTTGTTTTCATCCTCCTCTGGCGGAAGGGTGAAATTTACCAACAACGAATTCCAAAGCGTTTCTTTGGATCTCACATCGACAAAGGTACCGCCGCCCTTCTTTGGCTTATTCCAATTTTCAATTGTGATTGGGATTTGGTCCCTAACAAGAACTCCACTGACGATAAATTTGTCTGCGGCCTTCTTGGGCTCCATCGGCCGCCATCAACACGACCGCCGATCGTGAACTTTGCACGATCTTTCAACCGTGGCTCGCTACCGCTTGCTTTTTCGTAGAAGAAGATGGTTGCTGGCTGGTCGATCCGAGGGCTAAAAGAAGAAAGAAGCGTTAATTAATACATGTAGAAGAAGATTGTTGGTGGAAGTCACCGAGGCTTAATCAATGCATATACCTCACAACTTTGTAACCATTAAATTGCGTTCACCGAGTCTTCATCTTCTCCATGACTAGTACTTGAGTTGTCGCCGTCATGTCCCTCCAAGTTCAGATATTGTGAGGTGTCCTCATCAATAATGTTCTCCATTATTTCTTCTTCTTCAAGGTTTCTACTAAGTGGATCCATAGTTTCTAAAACAATAATATTATCACACAAATATCAAGAATACATCTATTGAAATGCTCAAGCAAGGACGATGATATGACAGTTAAAAGTATTGAAATGTAACCCTAATACATGCTTGGTCATTTCAAACCCTAATTCGAGAAACCCCGGATTCATATGAGAGGTACATTTACTTCTTCTAATTAACTTGTCATCAAAGTTGATTAACATAGCATGGTTATTATAATGCTATATTGACAACGAGAGGTGGCGCTTAGGCGAGAGCGGGGTGCGTGGGGTGTGCGTTCGAACCAGCACGACGTGATGGTCTACCTAAAATGGCGACACACCCTCGTGTGTAGGCTCAATGAGGACATAGGAGGTAAGGGTCACGGCATAATGGTGGCGGTGGTCGCTCGTGGCACAAAATATACACATGCATATACAATACACATAATACAATATTTCCTATAGGAATCCTATAGGAATCAATCCTACAAATCAAACAACCACCATAGGGAAATTTCCTATAGGATTTAATCCTACAAATTTCCTATACAAATCCTTTGAATCAAACATGCCCTTACTTATATCCCGCGGGATGGCGACGGCGAGGGCGACGACGAGTGGTGTGGGCGAGGCGACGAGGCGGACACGTGGCGCTCACCGGGGTGACGTTGGTCTCGTCGAGGCGGTGCTCGTCGGACGGATGCGGCGGTCTCGTCGCGGCGGCTAAGCGGCGTTTAGGCGTGGCCTATGAGCTCCGGCGGCGAGACGCCCCGCACGGGAAGAGAGCGAGGTGGTCAGTTAGGGTTTAGGCGTGGCCTATTATAATATCTTTGCTATAAGCTATTTTATTTTTACTCCACATGCTTCTAATTCACATGTGCAAGGATTAAGGCCTAGATCGTCGGAGTCGATGTCATCTCTACACTTTTCTCTCCCTGTCAACTGGATCCCACCCGTCATCCCTAACCTACGACCATCCATCTGAGCAAGCTCACACGCAGGGAGGGGAGTGGCTCTCCGCGCCGCCGAACCGAAGCCGCCACGCCAGCTCGCGGCAATCGAAGCTCGCCCGCTCAGCATGGCCACTGGCAAGAACCGAAGCTCGACGCTCGCCGGCCACGCACGCTGGCCACACGCCCCATTATTACACCACGGACGACGCGACCACATCACCACCTCTCCACTCGCCTGACCCGATCCTCAGAACCGCACCGTCCCACTGGACCAACCGACACCCTGCCCCACTCCTCCTGCCGCTCCCAAACCCACCCTCTCCCTTCCTCGTTCCCAATACCGAGCACCGCCTGAACCGATCCCGCCGCTAGGACCTCCCTCGCCTCGCGTCGCCGCCTCCTCGCCTCGCTCATGGGATCCCTCCGCGCCGCTCCCGCCGCCAAGGCCATCCCCACCTTCCTCGACCACCTCTGGCGCTTCCGGGCGCCAGCTCGCCTCCTCGGCAGCTCCTCCCCGGCAAGCGAGCTGCTCACCTGCACCCGCCCGACCGTCCAGGCCTCCCGGCTTTGACCCGCCGTCGGATGCGACCATCCTCCCGCATCGGCCTGCCAGCCGCTCTCCGCAGAGCACCCGTCGCCGCTTCGACCCTCTGCAGCCACCCTCGCGCCGGCGATGCAGCTACCACCGCCATTCGCCTCTGCGCGACACCCGTTCCGCTCTCTGCCGATGGCCCGGCGAGGTGCGGGCAACTCTTACGGGAGGCCGGCAGCGGCCGAACGGCGGAGGGAAGGATGCGAAGAGAGGGTCGGGCGGCGAACTCGGCGGCGGGCGGCGACGGCGCGGGGCAGCGACGGCGGGTCGGGCGCGCTTCGCCGTCGATCCGTGGGGAAGAAAGGAAGGGAGGAAGGTGAAATAATAACTTTAACACCGGTTCGTGGTGGAACCGTGTTAAAGCATTCACATTGATTACCCCCTTTAACACCGGTTTCCACGAACCGGTGTTAAAGGTATTAAATGCGCTGAATTTCTTTAACACGGTTCCACGAACCGGTGTTAAAAGGTGCATGAACGAAATAAATGCCCCCCATTTAACACCGGTTCCTGTCTGGAACCGGTGTTAAAGGGGGGGCATTTATTTCATGCATTAAAGGGGCTTTTTTAATTCAAAAAATATGATATGAATTTAGAAAATTCATATCTTTTTCATTTCAACTCAGAAAAATATGAATAATATATCATAATTTTCAGAAAAATAATATCTATCCATTCATGTAAATCATTTTATATTTACTTTACATGAAATTTTTTAAAATAAATAAACACTTATTTCATGCATTAAAGGGGCTTTTTTAATTCAAAAAATATGATATGAATTTAGAAAATTCATATCTTTTTCATTTCAACTCAGAAAAATATGAATAATATATCATAATTTTCAGAAAAATAATATCTATCCATTCATGTAAATGATTTTTATATTTACTTTACATGAAATTTTTAAAATAAATAAACACTTATTTCATGCATTAAAGGTGCTTTTTAAGATATATAAAAGAACTGAAAATTAAGATACATGGCCAGATTAAGTAACAATCGGAATCGAACTGAAAATTAAGATACATAAAAGAACGAAAATTAAGATACATGGCGATTAAGTAACAATCGGCGAACTTGTTTCGAATGTTGGAGTGATTTAGTCATGCTCGCCTACACTGTAATACTACGCCCTTAGTCGTCATTACTACTTCGCCGTCATTGCCGTCGTCGGGGTCACCGTAATTGAACCTCTGGAGAGTACGTGGGCTGGACTTGAGGGTAGCGTGGGCTGGACTTGAGGGTAGCGCAGACGGGGTTAGAGTCGGCGGTGTCATAGGCCATGACGCTCTGGAGAGTCCGACCCGCCACCATAGCCGACGGCGGCCTCGTTGAAGTTAGGAGGAGGTGGGCCCTCCTCGTGCTGGCGGCGCCCTCTCATGCCGATCCACGAAGAAGGCTTCCCAAGTAGAGAAATAGTCGGGATGCCATCCGGGATTCCTCCGCTGCTCGGCGTGAGCTCGAAGTAGTAGTGGTTCGTGATGGCCATCCGTGCGCCACACCTAGAGGGACGAAGGAACCGGACACCTCCGGCCCGAGATCCGGCCGCGGGGACACAGTAGCCGGCGGGGGGTAGTTCGGCGCCAGCGCCTCCGCCTCCAGGGGTTAGTGCTACGGTGGAAGCCATGGGAAAGAGTGATGAGGTTGCAGATATGAGTCTAGAGATGTGCAATGACAATGGAGGCCAACCCCTACATATATATATAGTGAACTAGCGGGAAGAAGCGGAGGGAAGAATCGCGGGAAGAAAAATGGCGGGAAGAAAAATGGCGGGAAGAATGGCGGGAAGAAAAATGGCGGGAAGAAAAATGGCGGGAAAAAATGGCGGGATGAACCTTTAGTCCGGTTGGAGACACCAACCGGGACTAAAGATGAACTTAGTCCCGGTTGGAGACACCAACCGACAAAACACAGTCGCACTAATAATAGAGGTGAGTGCATGTCGACATTATGTCGTGCGGCGTGTACCTTGTCCGGATGGTGTCACCGGGACTAAAGATGAACCTTAGTCCCGGTTGGAGACACCAACCGACTAATAATAATAGGTGAGTGTCGACATTATTTTGTAAGTGTCAACACTATGTCGAGCTGCTTGTACTATAAATAGGCATCCTTGTGAGTCTAGTCCTCCGGCCGGTTTGAGGCGGGGACACCACTACGGCCAGATTTCGGGGAGATGCGACGAGCCCAGTCCTCCCAAGCATCTCAGAAACTGGTCATAGAGGCACTCTAATATGTGAAATTAGTTAGCTCCTGGTGTATTGATCTAGTTAGACAAGTTACAAAGCTGCAAGATGGTTTTCGAGCAGGGACACCACTACGGCCGATTTCGGAGATGCCGACGGGCTCCTCGGCATCTCCGAAAACTGGTCATAGAGGCACTCCTAATATGTGAAATTAGTTAGCTCCACGGTGTATTGATCTAGTTAGACAAGTTACAAAGCTGCAAGATGGTTTTCGAGGCGAGGACACCACTACGGCCAGTTTGGGGAGATGCCGACGGAGCCTAGTCCTCCGGCATCTCCAAGAAAGCTGTCATAGAGGCACTCCTAATATGTGACCGCTGCGTTTGAGCTCAGATCTTAATGGTAAGTACGACGAATCGGGACAACTTCTTCTCATACTTCCGGTCCATCCACAAAACATGACTAACACTCAAGACATGTATTAATATTAAAAACATGAACTAGAGTTACATAATATGAGCATGAACTTCTTGGCATATGCCCTTCCTTATGATCGCTTGATCAGTAACCATGGAGCATCTTCTTTACTTAACGGAATGCTTGGTGGGTTTTCCTTTGTGAAGGGCGGAATTTCATCAAACTTATTATAATCTTCGACATGTCATCTTGTCCTCGATTCCCACGATGTTTCTTTTCCTGAAAGAACTATGTGACGCTTTGGCTCATCATATGATGTATTCGTTTGCATATTTTTTATTTTTTTGGTCCGAGGACATGTCCTTCACATAGAAAACCCGAGCCACATCATTGGCTAGGGGCAATGGTTCGTCTAAGTTCTTGTCTACCTTCATAAGATTGTTGAGATCCACCGTTGTCATTCCGCATTTCTTGTCTACCTCAACCCTCCTCCTGTTAGCTTGACCCATTTGCATCGAAACAAGGGGACCTTAAAATTAGGTCCATAGTCAAGTTCCCATATCTCCTCTATGAACCCATAATACGTGGTCTTTTGCCCATTGTCTTCGCTGCATCAAGCGGACACCACTATTTTGGTTGGTGCTCTTTTATCTTGGCCTATCGTGTAAAATGTATTCCCATTTATCGTACCCTTGGAAAGTACATACAACGAAGACGGTGTCACAGCCAACAAGTACAAATGATCCCTAACGGTGGTGTTATTCGTGAGAAGTCTTTGCAACCGCCAAAACTCGCCATGTGTTCACTTATAATCCATTCATCGACCGCCGGGTGTTTGAGGCGTATTAAATTCTTGTGTTCATTGATATACGGGCAACCAAGATAGATCTTTGTAAAACCGTGTAGTGTGCTTGATTGAGAGAATGCGTCCCTACATATCATTGCTTTACATCCTAGGGTGCCTTTTCCGCAGCCTCCCTCATGTCGTGATTACGGAACACCAATCGCCTTAAGGTCGAATAAAATCAACACGAACTCAATGACCTCCTCATTACATAGCCCTTGGAGATGCTTCCTTCCGCCTAGCACGGTTATGAACATATTTCTTTAAGACTCCCATGTACCTCTCAAAGGGGAACATATTGTGTAGAAATACAGGACCGAGAATGGCAATCTCTTCTACTAGGTGAACCAGAGATGCGTCATAATATTGAAGAAGGATGGTGGGAACACCAACTCAAAGTCGACAAGACATTGGGCCACATCTGTTTGTAACCCTGGTAGGCTTTGGATCGATTACCTTCGAGATATTGCATTGAGGAATGCACATAGCTTCACAATGGGTACTCGAACATTTTCGTAGAAGCCCCTCAATGCAATCGAAGCAATTGTGTCATAATCACGTGGCGATCATGAGACTTTAGGTTTTGGAATTTTTTCTCCCATATTTATTATTCCCTTTATATTCGACGAGAAGCAGACGGGACCTTGATCGCTCGGACATTCAAAAAGATTTCCTTCTCGCTTTGGTAAGAGCGTAGGCTGGCGGAGTTAAGTGGCATCGTTTACCCTTCTCGTTCTCGGGATGCATAGGCTCTTCAGGGGCCTTCAGACGTTCTGGTCTGTCGTGCTTCCGTGTATCTTTTGTCTTCCCATACACTCCTAGAAAGCCTAGCAGGTTCACGCAAACATTCTTCGTCACGTGCATCACGTCGATTGAAGAGCGGACCTCTAAGACTTTCCAATAGGGTATGTCCCAAAATATAGATTGCTTCTTCCACATGGGCGCGTGTCCGGCATCGTCATTCGAACAGATAGACTGCGGGACCTTTTCCAAAGATTACTTCTAGGTCCTTGACCATACCAAATACCTCCTCACCGGAGGACGGGCTTCCTCCGGTTCGCCAGACGTTTGAAATGCTTGCCTTTCTTTCTTCTTGGATGCGAGTTCTAAGAAATCGGCGATACCCTAGGTACACAACCTTCTTACATTTATCCAAATATACACTTTCAGTATCATCTAAACAGTGTGTGCATGCATTGTATCCCTTGTTTGTGCCTACGAAATGTTACTAAGAGCAGCCAATCATTGATGGTTACGAAAAGCAATGCTCGTGGGTCAAATGGCTCCCCTTTGTGCTCATCCCACATACGTACACCTGGTTTGGCCCACATGTAAAAGTTCTTCAACTAATGGCCTTAGGTACACATCAATGTCGTTTGGGTTGCCTCGGGCCTTGGATGAGCACCGGCATCATAATGAACTTCCTCTTCATACACAACCAAGGAGGAAGGTTATAGATACATAGGGTCACGGGCCGGTCTTTGTGGCAGCTCTGCTCACCAAAAGGATTCATGCCATCTGTACTTAGACCAAACCTTAAGTTCCTTGCGTCACGTGCGAAGTCCGGGTACTCTCGCTCGAATTTTCTCCACTGTGACCCATCAGCGGGGTGTCTCAACATCGCGTCTTTCTTACGGTCTTCCATGTGCCATCGCAACAACTTGGCATGCTCTTTATTTCTGAAGAGACGTTTTAACCGTGGTATTATAGGAGCATACCACATAACCTTGGCAGGAACCTTCTTCCTAGGGGCCTCGCCCTCAACATCGCCAGGATCGTCTCGTCTGATCTTATACCGCAGTGTAGTGCATACCGGGCATGCATCCAAATTCTCGTACTTCTCACCGCGGTAGAGGATGCAGTCATTAATGCAGGCATGTATCTTCTGCACGTCTAATCCTAGAGGGCGTAACCTTCTTTGCTTGGTATGTCTTGTCAGCAACTCATTATTTCTTGGAAGAAGATTCTTCATTTTACCAACAACTTTGAAAATGCTGTCGGTCACACCATTCTCTGCCTTCCATTGCAGCAAATCCGATTGGCACCTAGCTTTTGTGGCCATCTTCGCAAGTTGGATACAACAATGTTTTGTGATCCTTTAACATCTGCTCCAGCTTCTCCTTCTCCTTTTCGTTTCACATTCTTCCTTTGCATCAAGAATGGCCCGACCAAGATCGTCATCGGGGCCCATCCGCTCCCTCTTGATCTTCATTATCTACCTCCGTTGCATTATCATCATATTCGGGATACATATTATGATAGTTTTCATCATCCTCTTCTTCTTCGTTGTCTTCCATCACAACCCCTTTTTCTCCGTGCTTGGTCCAACAATTATAGCCGGGCATGAAACCAGATCGAGCGGTGGGTGTGAATGGTTCTGGTATTTGAGTAGTCTTTCTTGTTCGACGGTGAACACACGGACAAGACATAAAACCATTGTGACCACGGTTTGCATTAGCCACAACGATGAAATTTTGGAGGCCGTAATGTACTCGGAAGTGCGGCGGTCACCGTACATCCATTGCCGATTCATCTGCATTAATATGTAGTATATATCAAAAATAATAGGGAGATGACCATTTATATATATAGTACATCAATGACACATGAAACTATAGTTGCCGACCTCGACCGAGACGGAAAGAGCAACAAGAAAGCTTATTTTGAGCTCTCGGGCATTTCACGAACACCTCTAGTGCATATGAAAAAACACAAACTAGCACTCTTCACACCCTCTTGCTAGGCTCCAAAATGTGAAAGAATGGAAGAGTGGGGTGTGTGTGGGCTGGGTGGTGTCTTATATAGCCCCCCGGTTCGTGCCACGAACCGGTGTTAAAGAAAGTGCGTGCCATCGGTGGAAAGACCTTTAACACCGGTTCGTGGCACGAACCGGTGTTAAAGGGGGGCTCCTTTAATGCCGCAGAGGCCACGCTGGTACGGCCCCCCCTTTAACACCGGTTCGTAGAAGAACCGGTGTTAAAGCCCATTTTCGGGATCAACAAAAGCCCGCGTTTCCACTAGTGTCAGATGAATAACGCATCATTTTTTTCCTTTGAATGTCACATCGCTCGCTTTGCATGACAACCAGTGTAGGTAGCCTTTCAGTCCATAATTGTCGAAAATGTATTGCTCTCCTTTTCCCCCAGTTGGAAGGTTTGGGTTTAGGGATGAATTTCCGTCTCACTATTTTGTTTGGAAAAGGTACTTCTATAATATGTATGTAAGGTAACATATTCTCATCAATCCACTAGCTTCCACTTTGGCATGTGTGTTGCAGCAGTTGTCAACCTAGGCGGAAACGAACACCCGTTGGGGTCTCATGTTGCATGTTATATAGGTGGAATAGCCCCACTATGGCGTGTATATTTTGGACACGTATACATGTTGGAGTACTACTCCATACCGTATACATGTAAAGGTGTATTACATCTAACATCCCCTTCCCTTAATCTAAACTACGGAGGACTACGAAGAAGTTTTAGATTACATCTAAACTCATGAAGATTCTTGACAGGAAGAGCCTTTGTGAAGCCATCGGGGACTTGGTCCTTGCTGGAGACAAACAGAATGTCCAACTGTTTACTGTCAACCCTTTCATGTACAAAGTGAAAATATATCTTAATATGCTTTGTGCGAGCATGAAATACTGGGTTTGTAGAAAGATATGTAGCTCCTATATTATCACACCATAAACATGGTTTTTCCTTCAATTTAACTCCAAGTTAATACAAAAGAGCTTAAGCCCATATCAATTCGGCTGTAGCTTTGGCTAAAGCCTTGTATTCTACTTCTGTACTAGAACGTGACACTATTGCTTGTTTTCGAGCACTCTAGAAAACCAGGTTAGGACCAACAAAGATGGCAAACCCATCAGTGGAGCGCCTGTCTTCATGACAGCCAGCTCAATCTGCACCTGAAAAAACACTCAGAAGAGTAGAGGATGACTGCTGAAAATTTATACCAATTTTTACTGTATCTTTGACATATCGCGGTATCTGCTTGACAGCTGACCAGTGAGAAGTCATAGGAGCATGAAGATACTGACGGACTTGGTTAACAGCAAATGATAAATTTGGACGTGTCAATATAAGATATTGAAGAGCACCAACAATACTGCGATACCGTGTGCTGTCTTCAGAACCAAGCGGTTCCCTCTCATGATGTGACAAGCACTCGGTAGAAGACAAGGGTGTTGGTGCAGTGATGGTGACTCCTTGATGGCGCCAGAGAACCTGGTGCTTGACGTGGAGTCTATTGGGAACCCTAAGACCAAGGTGTGAAGCATCACAACAATAAGTTTTCCCTCAGTAAGAAACCGAGGTTATCGAACCAGTAGAAGGAAGGAAACGTCACACAGGTGTTGCAAGCAACGCTGAGACCTGCACAACACAAACTCAAGACTTTTCTCCAACGAATCAGTGAGGTTGTCAGGCTCACCGGTTTGCTATAACAAAGGCTTAAATATATGGTGTGCAAGGTAATGGTTTGCAGCAAGTAAACAGATAACAGTGGAAGAAGTATGAATGATAAAGATTGGACCGGGGTCCATAGTTCACTAGAGGTGCTCTCCTTAGATAAACAATATGGCATGAAGGGTAAACAAATTATAGCAGGACAATTGACAGGAACTAAGCAAGGCATAACAATGCAATACTAGTCAAAAAGATCTTATGAGATTTGATTGGGCAATACAACAATATACGTAGACCGCCATCCAACTGCATCTATGACTAGAAGTCCACCTTCAGATTATCATCCGAACCCCCTCCAGTATTAAGTTGCAAGCAACAGACAACTGCTTTAAGCAAAGTGTGTAAGGTAAACAATCCACTTATTCCATGAACAAGAGACCGTTGTTTTCTCCCTAGTAGCAACATCTACAACCGAAGAGATTTCTGTCACTTCCCTTGGAAACTAGAGGCATGAACTGCGGTCACCCAGCATACCACTGCATGTTGTAGTATACTATAGTCGTGGACATAACACTCATGAAGTACCATTCCGTAAATATTACATCCTCAGAGTGGTACAACAGAAACAAAGTGGGTCCACATCATACATTATCATTATTACAAACAGAAATTACATGATGACTTTGAGATCCCCCTAGGTCCATAGAGAGGTATCCCAATGACTCAGGGCTAAGCTATAATAATTCTGAGAGCAAGATAAAGAAGCAAACTAAACTTTAAGGTTTATACGATATTTAATATATATAGGGGATAGAGATCCATGCTACTGGACTAGATCACTATATATGATACATATACACTTCAGATACGTCGGTATCCATTCCATAGATGTTTTCGTAATTGTTCCCTTCGATGCTTCCGGATACTTCTGGTTCTTCATAGCGGAATTCTTCTTGGTCTTCAATTGGATATAGTATTTCCTCCTCTTGACCGTTATTTTCTTCAGAATCTAGCAAGGGTGAAGAAGATACATTGAGTACGAGCGTACGCAGCAAGTTCACTAAAAAGGAGTGTTTGATGCACTATATCTACAGCCACAGACCATAGGTCGTAGGCAATGCAGGTTTTCGTAAACATTTCTTCAAAGGTTGTTTTTATTCTGAAAAGCTATGTTCGTCAGCCTTCACAGGTTTACCAGAACTTTCATAGAGTTCCTTTCATGCAGCGTTCGCAGCTCCTTCCCGGAACAGGGAGTAACAAGTTACAGTTCTTGCACTCTGCAGAGGTGTGTTACTTTACCCATGAGAGATCAAATCCTTGATGCACAACCGGGCGAATCTTTCCCGTCCACACTTCCTATGGTGTGGGGCCCAGTAGATGATCCAAGCCAATCACTATCCTTCTCTGCGGCCCCACATACACTGCAATTGTTGTATGCCCAAACTCAAGGTAGACCTTTCCCCGTATAAAACGACTATACCTTAGTTGGACGCACACAACAACCATTAACACTAGAAATCTGTCTTTTGTAAGCCCAGATCCACGGTAGACCTTTCCCCGTATAAAACGGCTATACCCATGATCTGAAACTCACAAATCCCCAGAACAGTGTCCAATGCATGCGAAAGGAAGATTATCTAGCTGACTTCTCCGTCCCATTCCAAATATCATGGTTAACGCGTAATATATGGCGCAAGAATCACTGGCAACATTGGTTGCTAAGTCCTAGATGTTATATTCCTATGCAGTGGTATCCCAACTGCCAGTCTTAATAGATTAGCTGATCACCCTGGATCAGTAACCGATACTTCAAGTTAATTATGAAAATAGTGTTTTTGACCTTTTTGAAATGCATGTGATGACACACAGTTTGTAAATACTTTACAAAAAATAATCAAAGGACATGAGCAAGTGTGAACTTGCCTTGATATAGCAAAGTATTATAGTCGAAAGACTCGACTTGACCCTAGACCTCGGGTTCTACAAAAATATCATCATTGCCTGGTAAGGACAATGTTTAAAGAAGCAATATGCTGTTATGCATAAGTAATGAGATGCATAATGCAAAATCCCAAGTAATTCTTCAATCATTACTAGTGAGATATATTTATGATTTATTTAAGATTTGCTTTAGTTTAAGTTTACTTCATAAGAAAGATAAACATATAAAATATGAAGAGTAAAGTACAATTATAATATAATTCTAAGGTTCCATGATATTATGTAATTATTACAAAATTCATGTTTTAAGTTGTCATGGCTTTAAAAAAATGGTATAGTGATTCTTTTGAAGTGGCAAAAATAATAACATTTGAAGAAAATATTATTTATGTTAAGTTATTCAAATCTGAAGATTAATAGTATTGAAGCTATGGTTTTGTAACAAAGTTTAAATGATTTTGAGTCATTATATATCTAGCTTAGGGTATCTCAGACCAAAGCAAACTATAAAAAATATAATTGGACTTGAGATATAGCATTTGTAGCATTATCAATTATTAGGGTTTTTTCTAAGCATAATAAAAACTAAAATCTTATAATTATGGAACTTTGTTTTAAATATGTAAATTTAGCATGAATATTTATAGATCATACTATGAGATTTTTATTTATAAAGAAAAATGGGTGGATTATATTATAATTTATGTAGTGAATTTTAAGTTTGTTAAATATGATAATTTATGAATTGTTAAAGATTTGCAAACAATAACTTTGTAAATCTTTGACTTATATTTAGTGAAAGATTTTAAAAGAATATTATAAAGTTAATTGTTTACACTTGGATTGTATCCCAAATTATGATTATAGGTTTAAACTACTTAGATTCAAAAGATTATGTTTTGAATAAGATCATTTCTTACTTAGGAAAGAATTTAACATAATTAAAAAAATAGCTATTTTATTTTAATAATTTAGATAATTGAAGTTATATGATCTAGGAACTTTAAAATGTTTTTATAATAATATTCTTAGTATTTTTCTAGTAAATATACTTGCTTGAAATCCTAAAAATTAATTTTATTTTTTTTAGGCATTATCTTTATTTTTATAAAATTTATTAATTATTTAATGTTTTTAAATATTTGTTTTAAATTTTATTTGTAAAACTTTAAGTTAGTATTTTTTATGAGGTAATAAATTTCTTTTTATGCATAAAAATGATTTTTATTTATTTTTAGGAATTTCTCTAAATTTATTAAATTTTCATTTAGATATTTAAGTGTGTTAATATTTGGTTGCATTTTATTAAACTTATATAAATATGATTATATTTTTCTTAGGTGGATATTATTTTAATAAAAATTTGGATGTATTAATATATATTTTTAGTATTTTTCTAGTGCTTAAAATGTGTAGAGGGTATTTTAATAATTTTCATTTTTGTTTTATATATATTGGGCCTAGTTCTTGGGCCCATCTAGCCTAATACCCAGCTCAGTCCACCTAGTTGGACTAAGCCATAGAACCTGGTCGACCGAGTCGGTCAACCCGACCCACACGACCCCTTCTCCTCTCCCATGCGCTCGTTCCTCTCCTCCTCCCTCTCGGGCGACATAGTGTCGCCGCCGTCGCCGCGCAACAATGGTCGGCCCCGGCCTCCTTGGCTGCCGCCATTGGTCGCCCTCAACGCTCTCCCCTATGCTACTCCTTTCTATCCAGTTCGATTTATTTTCTTTGCCCTTTTTCTCTCATCCTCAACCCCCGGAAACCTAGGTCTCTGTCCCGGCTTCGGTCGCTGCGGATTTGCCTCGATGCTCCTTCCGTCGGCGTGTCTCCGCCCCTTTCTCCTTCTCCATTGAATCCTTCTATTACTCCTCTCCCTATTCGGTGGGACGGCGGTGCTCAACCGCAACCCCGATGCCCCCCTGGTTCATGGTGGCTTTGATATGATGTAGATGACGGTGTCGGTTGTGTTGGTTTGCAGATTCTAGTGGTGTGGCTTGGCACAGTGCAGAGAAAGGGCGATCTATGTGCCGCCATGCCGCAGGTGGATGTGGTGATGGTGTTTGTGCATGGTGAAGTCCTCCCCGTGTGTGTGCCGATGTGGTCGCGCAGGCCATGCCTCGCCACACTGCGGTGGTTGTGCCTCGGGCGCCAGGTACACGCCCAGATGTTTATCTTCCTCCCCCTCTTCCTTTCTCTTAAACCTCTCTGTCACATTATTTTGCGCTGGTGTATATACATGGTGATGGATGGATATCAAGTTTTCTAGTGGCTTAGTAGTGTTGTAGATTAATCTTGTTTTGTGGATCTTGCTGTGGAATTTGTGTTAAGTTTAAGTGGTGGTTTGCTGGACATATATCAGATTGTGATGTTGGTTAGATGGGCATTAAGGTGATGTGCTATATTGGTTTGGCACAGGTGGTTTTAATCCATGGTTCTGATGTAATGGTTTGTTGCTGATCTATTGCTAGTTACAAATTTTCAACTTGGATGAGAAAGTGCCCTAGTGGTACTGATTTGGGCTGGTGATTCTGTTGTTGACATCATGGCAGGGTTTATGTGATAATGCAACAATCCTTTGAAAATGCTTTCTGTTAACTAGCAGATAAATCAAGTTATACAAGATTGTGCCTGAGTTATCCCTGTGGTAGTAAGCTATGTGCAAAACACAGAATTTCCTGATACTACTCTGTTTATTGTCACTACTATATGTAAATGCATATATACTTGATTCCTAATCTGGTTGTTAGGAAGATGATAGATCATATTTGGAGGGCTTTTACTAAATGGTTATTTAGTTATAAAATCATCTAGTGGTTGTTTCTATGTTGTGTGCCACTGTGGTGCCTTCTTCTAGATTGAGCACAGTGGTAAACAATATAGCAGCCATTTAGGAGGCCTGACTGCTTGGCAAAGAATCTAAATTTAGCTTATATATATAAGTGAGTGGCTATTTATTCTGTCAATATGACAGTAAGGATTTAAATGATTTCTAGCTGTTATAAGCTAGGAAAATGATTATGTGGTGACGACTTCTTGTACTGTGTAGATTCAATAGTGAAATGACACTGTGATCCCTCCTTTAGGATGGAACACAGTGAGTTTCCACTAATGGATCAGCTAGTCTTGCCAAGTAGGTGTGGAAAAATGATATCCTCTAATCTGGATGATCTAGATGTAAAATCTTAAAATGTGATCTTGCTCAATGATGTATAAAGCTGAGACTTAGATCTTTGAATGGATGTAATGATTCCTGGTGACACTCACTTAGGAAAATGATTTAGATTGCTTAAGATTCTATAAAGTTGATACTTTGATTTATTGGCTATACCCTATATGCAAGATTTGTAGCCTTTATAGATGATCTAGATGCTGTGGTACCTCTCTGGAGGATGCACAGTTGTCTAGATCAACTATATGATCTGCTAAAATATACTTGACTAAGATTTAGTCCAACCCTTGCCTATGATGTAGTTCTGAGGCCAGATGTAAAATAATAAAAAATACTTGTTGGCTTTTAACAGCTCTCGGATGAACTTAGTGTAGCACTTCTACACTATACTAAGAGCTTCCTATTACCCAAAATCCATCTTGAGAAAAATATAGGAGAACAATTGATATTAAATATTTTGGTTGTCTTAGAGATGAATAGCAACCTGATGTTGAGAAGTATATGCTGATGCTTGGTATGTTTTAAATTGATCTTGAGTATCTCTTCTTGATGATGTGGTTTTGATCTTGTTGACCTTCTCCTCCCTGATCTGCTACTAGCCTCCTTATTGATATTCTCCTCCTCCTCCTGATATAGTTTGATCCTGACATACATCTGGATGGCTTATTGAAGCAACCAGATTGCTAGGAGTACATGATTGAAACTAGGGTGGTTGATCTGTGTTGGTTGCATTGGCTGTTTCTTACTATGGTGAAGAAAGTTCAGAATGGCACTTGCCCAGCTACGGCTATGTACTTATCTCTCTCTCATAGTTCCTCCTGTGTTGACAGCACATAGGTATGCATGTGTGTGTGAGCTGTGTGGTTACTTGTTGTGATGTTATGGATCAGATCAAGTTAAAATATCCTGATATTTGCTGATGGTTTACTATTTTACTTTTACCTTTTACTAAATTGGTGAAACTTTCCCCTCTGCCTATGAGGTTGTACTGAGGCAAATAATATACTGATAAGAACATATATTGTTTTTTGGTGAAATCTGCCCCTGCTTAACAAAGCTCTATGATGTAATGAACAGTGCAACTCACTATTAGACTGAGAGCACTAACCCTAATCCCAATCCTTTATTTCTTTTTGTCTTTCTTTGCAGTTAACAAGAAGGAGTACAGGAACATCAATACTAGATAGGAATTTAGTTGTAGGTGTTTTTCTTTTTATCCCTTTTTGTAATTTCCTTTTCTATCAAGAAATTATGTAAGGATATTATAATGCACTAGTTTATCTTATTATAATTGTATTCATCTCTTATTTTCATTTATTGTAAAAGGATAATGTAATTTATGTATATATTCTTTTAATAAAGAATTCTTCTATTTGTTTAATTATTGTAATTAATTTTCCATTTTCTTTATTCACTTATTTGTTTCATTGTAATATTCCTTTATTCTTTTATTGTAAAAGAACATTGTAATGTTGGATTTTAATAATCTTTATACTTTTATATAGAATACTCGTCTTTGTATTATTGTGAATAATTATTTATAAATCAAATTTATCCCCTCATAACTCCAGAAAACAATAGAGGTCATGTCAAAATTCATCTCACTCCCCTTTTGATAACACTAAACCTAATTCATCGGAGTGAGAATTCTGATCACTCTAGTCTTTTAATTTGGCGAAAAATTTACCCGGATTTTCAGATGCATGCATGCAGATGCACAAAATCCTTAATATTCCATTTGTCTAGTCCTAAATGCTGGGATGTTACATGAACCTACTATCGAGCATAAATACCCCCTCTTGGAGTCACTAGTAACTACTCGGCCAAGATAACTACTAACAACGGAGAGCATGCAAGATCACACACAACACAGACATGATAGAATCATAAAGACAAAACCATTAATCAATCTAACATAATAATCTCAATATCCATCGGATCCCCGCAAACACAACATGCATGATTACAAATAGATTAGATCTTGATCATGAATGGAGCTCACAAGATCTATTCATGAAAGCACAAGGAGGAGATACAACCATCTAGCTACTACATGGACCCATAGTCCAAGGTGGAACTACTCATGCATCATACCGGAGAGAAGGCCTCCGGGATGATCTCCCCTCTGGTAGGGTGCCAGGAAGAACTTCAGATCCCCCCGATCTAGGGATGACGGTAGCGGCGGGTACAAAAGGTTTCGTGGAATATTGATTGGGTACTTAGGGTTTCTACATCGTGGGCTTCTTATAGGCGAAGAGGCGAGGCCGAGAGGCGACCAGGCGGGCCACACCCTGCCTAGGTGCGGGCCCACCCTTGGTCGCGCCTAGGGGTTGGCCTCCCTGGTTAGCGTCTCTGTCTTGTCTTCTCGATTCGTGTCCCTCACAGTAAAATATTGACTTTGGCTTTTGTCCCGTGCAATTCCGATGATATTGATTTTCTGCCTTTCTGGAACCAAAAACAGAATAAAACAGGCAACTGGCACTGTGGCAACTTGGTAATAGGTTAGTTCCAGAAAAGATATAAAAACACCTCAAAGTGTAGACAAAGCAAAACAAAGTAGATACTAAACAAGCATGGAGCATAAAAAATTATAGATATGTTTCTGACGTATCATGCAGCCTTACAGTTCGTCATGCCAACTTTGGCTAGAATATCCGTAGCATATTTTTCTTGTGTAAGAACAAGTTCATTGTTCAATTTCTGAACTTCCATGCCTAAAAGTAATGTAAGTCTCCAAGATCTTTGATAGCAAATCTTTATTCAAATCTTTGAGAAGAGCCGAAATAGCATCATCTGAGGAGCTGGTTACTATTATATCATCAACATATATAATCACATAGATAGGAATCCCTGACCTCTGATAAAGGAAGAGAGATGTATCAGCCTTGGATGGAATAAAATCAAACGCATGAAGCTTTGAACTCAAACGAGAGAACCAAGCACAGGGAGCTTGTTTGAGACCATAGAGAGCTTTATCAAGCCTGCAAATGTGATGTGGAGCATTAGGATCTTCAAATCAGGGGGTTGTTTCATATAGGCCTCCTCTTTCAGAACACCATGTAAAAACACGTTCTTAACATCTAGCTGCCGAAGTCTCCATCCCCGGGAGACTGAAACAACAAGAACCACCCTAATTGTGGCAAACTTCACAACTGGACTGAATGTATCTTCATAATCAATGCCATAGCGTTGCCGAATACCCTTGGCAACAAGGCGATCTTTATAATGGTCAATAGTACCATCAACACGACGCTTACTATGATAGACCCATTTGTAGTCAATTAATTTTTGTTGGAGCTTGGTGGCACAAGATGCCAAGTGTTATTCTACAGAAGAGCACGATATTCTTCCTCCATAGCAGGGCGCCAATGATCATCATCAAGAGCTTCTGAGAGTGAGCGAGGTTCACCTGAGGAGGTAAGCAAGCCATATCTAGCAGTTCCATCAGTGTACTTTTTTGGATGGTGGATACCTTTTTGTAGACGTGTGCGCACGCCAGAGACGGGAAGAGCAGCAACATCATCAGCCATAGAAGATCCGGCTGCTATTGTCGAGGGGACAACTGACACAGTTGTTGGAGCATCGCGCGCGCGTGCGCGGAAGGCACGGCCTGCCACGTGGCAGACGACAACTGGTGCGGAGGGGACGTGGTCCTGGAGCCAGTCGGGGGCGGCGATGTGGCACGCTGGGCCTGGTGCACGGGTGACGAGGCGGCCGGACCAGCGGGACGCGGTGACAGAAAGCGCGCAGGCAAGTCAGGGCGTGACAGCGGATCGTCCTTGGGATCCGTGCGCATAGACGGGGCAGCACCTGGATTAGCCTCGTGTCCAGTGCTGCTGCATCTTGTGGTGGCGTTATTTCATGTTCAGGAATCTTCGTGTCTTCTCCGTTTTCGCTCAGATTTGTGTCTGTGTGTTCATCATCTGATGCACTGTCATCTGCAACAGTAATCTCAGCAATATTTTGGTCATGGTTAGTAACAACAGGTATATAATGCATATGCATGTGGTCATCAACTTGTGCATCCCCAGTATCGGAAGATGTAGAGGGAGGATCAAGAGGCAACAAGAGGAGTTCTTGACGAAGGCGTTGACCAGCGTTTGGATGTAGGGATGCAAAAGGAAAAACTTTCTCATCGAAAACAACATCTCGAGAAATATACACCCGACCAGTCTTAACATCAAGAAATTCAACTCCCTTATGGAGAGGACTCTATCCTAGAAAAACACATTGTTTGGATCGATAGGAAAGCTTATTAGTATTATAGGGATGGAGATTAGGCTAGGAGGCGCAGCGAAAAATTTGAAGAGACTCATAGTTGGGCTTAACACCAAGAAGACGCTCAACAGGGGTATCAAAGTGGATGACCTTGCTTGGAAGCAGATTTATGAGAAAGTGGCGGTGAGTAAGGCATCATCCCAAAATTTAAGAGGCATAGAAGCATTAGCAAGAAGGGAAAGGATGACTTCAACTATATGTCTATGGTTGCGTTCGGCAGAGCCGTTTTGAGGATGGGCATGTGGGCAAGAAACATGATGGACAATGCCAACTTTTTTAAAGAGGTTGTTAAGTTTTTCATATTCACCTTCTCAATCAGTTTGCATGGTTTTGATCTTAGTGCCAAATTGACGTTCAACATATTGCTGAAAGTTAAGAAAAACATGATAAACATCAGATAATTTCTTAAGCAAGAATATCCAAGTAAATTTACTATAATCATCGATAAATCTTACATAGTATGAATTCTTGCCAACTGACAGAGGTGCTGGGCCCCAAACATCAGAGAACACTCGTTCCAAAGGAATAGTAGAAACACTGGTAGACACAGGGTATGGCAATTGATTCTTGGCTAACTGACATGAATCACACACGTAAGGTGTTGTTTCAGTAGTATACGAAATTTTATGTTTCCTAAGAATCTGCTGCACCACAAAGGAAGAAGGATGTCCTAAACGACGATTCCACATGGAGGAAGAAGGCTTGATGGTGAGGAAGGCTTGCTTGGAGGCGTCGGTGATGTGGGTATGAGGGGATAAAGGCCGTCAGAACACAAATCTTTAAACAGTATTCTCCGGGTGGCCTGATCCTTAATCAAAAAGAAGAAGGGGTGAAATTCAATGAAGACATGATTATCAAGTGTAAAGCGATGAACATAAAGCAGATTCTTAGAAGTACTAGGAACATGAATAATATCATTAAGATGCATACGACGATATGGGGTGCAAAAAGATGAATGTCCAACATGAGCAATTTGTATACCGTTACCATTGGTCGTGTGGACGCGATCATGTCCAGTGTACTTCTCATGAGTAGAGAGTTTGCTCAACTCACCAGCAACATGAGCGATAGCGAATTTAGAAGGTAACTCATGACCGCTTAATCACAAGAAATCCATGCAGCATAGGCCGGGCTTGCGATCTTCATCGTCTTCTTATCAGCATCTTATTCTTCTAGAAACTCTGGTGGACCGACATCGATGCCGTTCAGGAGGGGCAGAACTTGCGCGCCACGCAGGGTCAGGAGAACGAGCGTCTTCCAGAACAGAAAATTCGCTTGAGTTAGCTTCTAGGACGGAGGTGATCCGAGGGCCACGCCGAGGAGAGTCCCTGATGTAGAGGACGACATCAGGGTGGCGAGTTGTTAAGGCGGCGGCAGCGGATCAGAGATCGGAGGCGGTAGCTAGGGTTTTTGGGAGCGGCGGCGGACAAAAAAGTCATTGTCGGTGGCTAGGGTTTTTGGTTGTGATGTGTTGTGGGCGGCGGCAGGGAGCGTAAGGCTGGGTTGTAGCGGCAGGTTTGTAGGTTGTAGGTTGTGGTTGTTGTGGCGGCGACGGATCAATAGATCGGCGGTGGCAGCAGGGTTTGTAGGCGGCGACGGCGGGTCTTGGGACCGGCGGCGGCAGCGAAAATTTTGTGTAGATCGGCAGCTAGGAGGTGGAAGAGGCAGGCTCTGATACCATGTCAACCTAGGCGGAAACGATGATACGTTGGGGTCTCGTGTTGCATGTTATATAGGTGGAATGGCCCCACTGTGGTGTGTACATGTTAGACATGTATACATGTTGGAGTACTACTCCATACCGTATACATGTAGAGGTGTATTACATCTAACAGAAGTCAGATGCTATTGTTGTAATTTTTTCCTAAATAGGCCCAGCCCATTTATTATATGCCAATAAATTCCTGAAATCCTAGAGGTCCATTTGGCCCATTCATCCAAGGAAAGAGCTGGGACAAATGTTTAGTCCCACATTGCTAGTTAAGTGGAAGTTGGACCAGCTTATAAGGTGAGATCTTCCACCACTGGTACGAGCTTGAGAAGAGAAGACACAAACACGCGCGCTCCTCCTCCTCGCTCGCCTCTCCACGCCACGCCACGCCTTGCCTCGCCTCATCACGACGCGCGCGCGCCGCGGGAATCTCGCCTAGCCGAACTTTATTTTGCCACGCATGAATGGTATATGAACAGTCGTACATAAGCTGAAACATTTTGCTCGAGTGGACTTTTAATACGAGCTAAATAAATACGAACTGAGTGGAGGCTATCCGGTGGGCTGCCGCCTGTTCCCTTCAACTTCTATCCGTTCGTTTCATCTTCTACGCAGCCTGTTTGCCTTCCCCTCTGTGCCTATATAAGAGAGAGGTCACGCCTCCTCTCAGACACACTGCCAAACTGCCTTTGCGCCTCCAGTTCCAGAGCACTGCGCTACCTAGATCTTCCCCATCCCGTCTTGCGGCATGCACCGCGAGCCGGGACAGTAGGCCTCCGAGACCCCACTGCTTCGAGTCCTGTACGGGAGAAGGGCGATAAGGTTTTTGGGGAGCGCTATCGGCGCGAATACTGGATTCATCACGGACTCCCTCTCGGATAGCGATTGCGCCGATGTCTTCCATAACGAGGACTTCTTCCCCGACATCAGCACCCTCTTCCTCGACGACATGGCTAACGACGTTGCCATCGCGAACACCGGCGGTCCCTCTTCTGCTACTGCAGTGTAAGTTTTCTTTCTTAATCTTGTTTTGATCGCATCTCAAGATCTTCGTCTTGCAGTCTGTTTGGTTACCTGTCTTATTATGTTTTCGCTATTTCACATGATTAGTATTTTGTCTATTATTCTAATCATGTTTTATCTAGCGTTTATTATGGGTAATTCGCTTGGTAAATTGCTCTTTTATTCAACAATCCAAAAACCTTATTTCAGGCAATTTGCCCTGAGTGGCTTTGTTGTTTCTATGAAGCCACCTGTGTTCGAAGGTGTCAATTATAAACGATGGCGTGTGAGAGTAGTGCTCTGGTTTCAGACCATGAGCTGCTATAACGCCATCTATGGCGCACCTGAGGGAGAACTTAATCCCGCTCAGGAAGAGGCGTTCCAAAAACTTTATACCACTTTCAAGGCAGCCTTGATCAGCATTCTTGGCGAAAATATTGTCGATTCATATCTGTCATTTAGCAATGGCAAGGATATGTGGGATACGCTCGAGAGAAAATTTGGAGTCTTCGATGCTGGTAGTGAATTGTATGTCATGGAACAATTCTATGAATATAAGATGGTTGATGACCGCCCCATTGTGGAGCAGGCTCATGAGATGAAGTCACTTTATAGGGAGCTTGAGCACTTCACTTGTGTGTTACCGGACAAGTTTGTTACCGGAGGCATTATTGCCAAACTTCCCCAGTCATGGAGGAATTTTGCTACTTCTCTGAAGCACAAGAGATAAGAGTTCTCCTTGAAGCATCTCATTGGGACTCTTGATGTGGAAGAGAAGGAGAGAGCAAAAGACACACGTGCTCGAGGTACCGAGGGAGGTTCTAATGCCAATCTGGTACAGAAAAGGAACTACCAGCCTCACAAGTTCAAGAACAAAGGCAAGTTTAACGGCAAAGGAAAGTTCGATGGAAAGAACAAGGCCTCACAGTCTACCAGCTTCAAGAAGAAGACTGATAAGAGGAAAGATGGTTGTCATGTGTGCGGTGATCCTGATCATTGGGCTCCTGCTTGTCCCAACCGCTTTGACAAGCGCCAGCATGGGAAGGGAAGCAAGATTGCTAATGTTGTCATGGGCGACGTTGAGATGAAATATGTTGGGTATGGTATATTACCTACTGTTTTTTCATTATGTCATTCTCCTGATTGGTTGATTGACACGGGCGCTAATGTACATGTCTGTTCTGATATTTCCATGTTTTCTTCATATCAGGTCAGAGGGACTCAAACCCTGCTGATGGGAAATAACTCGCATGCTTCTGTTCATGGTGTTGGTATGGTTGATTTGAAGTTCACTTCGGGAAAGACTGTGTGCCTGAAGAACGTGCATCATGTTCCCTCAATAAATAAAAATCTTGTTAGCGGATCTCTTCTATGTCGAGATGGCTACAAGATTGTATTCGAGTCCAATAAATTTGTAATTTCGAAGTATGGAACCTTTGTTGGTAAAGGCTATGAGTGCGGTGGCTTGTTCCGCTTATCTCTGTCAGACATTTGTAATAAATTTGTTAATCATATTTACACGAATTTTGAATCAAATGTCTGGCACTCTCGTCTTTGTCATATTAATTTTGGTTGTATGACGCGACTAGCCAAAATGAATTTAATCCCTGATTTCACAACTATTAAGGGATCTAAGTGCCAAGTCTGCGTGCAAGCTAAACAACCTCGCAAGTCACATACGACTGTAGAAGTGAGAAATTTAACACCACTAGAGCTCATACATTCTAATCTTTGTGAGATGAATGTTGTGTTGACAAAAGGTGGAAAGAAATATTCCATGACTTTGATCGATGACTCTACAAGATATTGTCATGTGTATCTTCTAAAATAAAAAGATGAGGCTTTGAGTTTCTTCAAAATCTATAAAGCCGAGGCAGAAAATCAACTTGATCAAAAGATTAAGAGGCTTAGGTCTGATCGTGGTGGAGAGTATTTTTCCAACGAGTTTGATTCCTTTTGTGCGGAACATGGCATAATTCATGAGAGGATGCCTCCCTACTTACCCCAGACAAATGGAGTAGCCGAAAGAAAGAATCGTACTCTAACAGATTTGGTTAACGCCATGTTAGACACATCGGGTCTTTCTAAGGAATGGTGGAGGGAGGCACTATTGACTGCGTGTCATGTCCTAAACCGAGTTCCCACAAAGAACAAAGAAATTACTCCATTCGAAGAATGGGAGAAGAAAAGATTAAAACTCTCTTACTTACGTACTTGGGGTTGTTTGGCAAAGGTTAATGTACCAATCCCCAAGAAGCGCAAGCTTGGACCAAAAACCATTGATTGTGTTTTTCTGGCTATGATTTTCATTGCATTGGTTATAGATTCTTGATAGTAAAATATGAAGTGCCTGACATTCATGTTGGTACAATCATGGAGTCGACTGATGCGACTTTCTTTGAGGATATCTTTCCAATGAAGGATAAACCTAACTCATCAAATCCGGAGATACCTAGATCATCTAATCAGGAATTTTCTACATTCTCTGAACCTACCATTCCAATTGAACACTCTGAAAGTCCTAAGGAGAAGGATAATGAAATTCCTAAAAGGAGCAAGAGACACAGGACTGCAAAGTCTTTTGGTGATGATTTCATTGTGTACCTTGTGGATGACACTCCCACTTCCATTTCAAAAGCATATGCATCTCCTGATGTTGACTACTGGAAGGAAGCCGTCCATAGTGAGATGAATTCCATCTTACCTAATGGAACATGGGAGATCACTGATCGCCCTTATGGGTGCAAACCTGTAGGGTGTAAGTGGGTGTTTAAGAAAAAGCTTAGACCTGATGGTACTATTGAGAAGTACAAGGCACGGCTTGTGGCCAAGGGATATACTCGAAAGGAAGGTGAAGAATTCTTTGACACTTACTCACTTGTTGCCAGATTGACCACCATTCGCGTATTACTCTCATTGGCTGCCTCTCATGGTATTCTCGTTCATCAAATGGACGTTAAGACAACTTTCCTTAATGGAGAGTTGGATGAGGAAATTTACATGGATCAGCCAGATGGCTTTGTGGTAAATGGTCAAGAAGGAAAGGTGTGCAAGTTGTTGAAGTCTTTATATGGTCTAAAACAAGCCCCTAAGCAGTGGCATGAGAAGTTCGAAAGAACTTTAACTGCTGCAGGCTTTGTTGTAAATGAAGCTGATAAATGTGTGTACCATCGCCATGGTAGGGTTGAGGGAGTCATCCTTTGTTTGTATGTTGATGACATACTGATTTTCGGAACCAACCTTAATGCAATTAAGGAGGTCAAATATTTCTTATCTCGTTCCTTTGAGATGAAGGATCTGGGAGTAGCTGATGTCATCCTGAACATCAAGATATTAAGAGATGATGATGGTGGGATTACATTGCTTCAGTCCCACTATGTGGAAAAGATATTGAGTCATTTCGGGTATAGCGACTTCAAGTTTTCTCCTACACCGTATGATCCTAGTGTGTTGCTTCAAAAGAATCGAGGAAATGCTAGAGACCAACTGAGATACTCTCAAATTATTGGCTCGCTTATGTATTTAGCTAGTGCCACGAGGCCTGACGTCGCCTTTGCTGTAAACAAACTCAGTCGATTTGTTTAAAATCCAGGAGACGATCACTGGCATGCTCTTGAGAGAGTTATGCGCTATCTAAAAGGCACTACGAGCTATGGCATACACTATACCGGGTATCCGAGGGTACTAGATGGTTATAGTGATTCAAATTGGATATCTGATGCTGACGAAATAAAGGCCACGAGTGGATATGTATTCACACTTGCTGGTGGCGCTGTTTCTTGGAAGTCTTGCAAGCAGACCATCTTAACGAGGTCAACTATGGAAGCAGAACTCACATCATTAGACACAACCACTGTTGCAGCAGAGTGGCTTCGTGAACTCTTGATGAACTTGCCAGTGGTTGAAAAACCAATAGCCGCAATCCATATGAACTACGATAATCAAACTGTGATTTTCAAGGTAAATAGTTCTAGGGATAATATGAAGTCATCAAGACATGTGAAGAGGAGACTGAAATCTGTCAGGAAAATGAGAAACTCCGGAGTTATTGCATTGGATTATATCCAAACATCTAAAAACTTGGCAGATACCTTCACAAAGGGTCTATCACGTAACGTGATAGAAACTGCATCGAAGGAGATGGGTATGAGACCCACAATTTGAGATTTCCATAGTGGTAAACCGCTCTATGTGATCGGAGATCCCGTGAATTAGAATTGGGAGACAAGCTGTTGGTTAGCTGAGAGGAAAGTATCCCTACTTCAATAAACACCACTCCATAAAGATGCAATACTTTCCTATTCTGCACGGCAGGTTGATTTATTATCTTAATGTGTTCTAAGTGGCTTATCCTAAGTAAAGATGTTGTCCTGCAGAACATCTTTTGAAGAACACACCTATATGAGTCTGACTGTTAAAATGTCGCAGTCTATGAGAGTAGGGTGAATAAACTCATGAAAGGTCATGAAGTATGACGTAGAAGCTCCACCCATGGGGAAGTCCCACGGTAGCCTAGTATCGGTCAACACTTTTTGTGAAGCTGGGTTCGCAGCAAACTTGCAGTTCAAGGCATAGTCCACTGTACAAGTTGCAGCCTAGTATAACATAAAGCTCTAGGTGGAAGTTCAACTTAACAGTCTCCACTACAGTACCGGTATATGAACAATGTTTTGGAACCAAAGGCAAACTTCATGTGCCTCTGGGATCTGGTGGGGAATTGTTGGAATTTTTGCCTAAATAGGCCCATCCCATTTATTATATGCCAATAAATTCCTGAAATCCTAGAGGCCCATTTAGCCCATTCATGCAAGGCAAGAGCTGGGACAAATGTTGTTTCTATGAAGCCACCTGTGTTGTTTCAAGCAATTTGCCCCGAGTGTCTTTGTTGTTTCTATGAAGCCACCTGTGTTCAAAGGTGTCAATTATAAACGATGGCGTGCGAGAGCAGTGCTCTGGTTTCAGACCATGAGCTGCTATAACGCCATCTATGGCGCACTTGAGGGAGAACTTAATCCCGCTCAGGAAGAGGCGTTCCAAAAACTTTATACCACTTTCAAGGCAGCCTTGATCAGCATTCTTGGCGACAATATTGTTGATTCATATCTGTCATTTAGCAATGGAAAAGATATGTGGGATGCGCTCGAGAGAAAATTTGTAGTCTCCGATGCTGGTAGTGAACTGTATGTCATGGAACAATTCGATGAATATAAGATGGTTGATGAACGCCCCATTGTGGAGCAGGCTCATGAGATACAGTCACTTGACAGGGAGCTTGAGCACTTCACTTGTGTGTTACCGGACAAGTTTGTTGGCGGAGGCATTATTGCCAAACTTCCCCAGTCATGGAGGAATTTTGCTACTTCTCTGAAGCACAAGAGACAAGAGTTCTTCGTGAAGGATCTCATTGGGACTCTTGATGTGGAAGAGAAGGCGAGAGCAAAAGACACACGTGCTCGAGGTATCGAGGGAGGTTCTAATGCCAATCTGGTACAGAAAAGGAACTTCCATCCTCACAAGTTCAAGAACAAAGGCAAGTTTGACGGCAAAGGAAAGTTCGATGGAAAGAACAAGGCGTCACAGTCTACCAGTGTAGAGGTCTCAACCTAATAAGGTAGATTCCTCCTGTGTTTACAATGCTAGTCCCTGGATCAATAGCTAGCATCCACAGTTAAGATGTAATATCAACATACAAAGGTCATAACATAACTTTATAACCAGGAATAACATAATTTTATTACATCATACATAGATCATTTGGCTATTACATTACATTGCAGCGGAATAACTATAGTTATGGGTCCTTCATCTTCCAAAGTGCCACAGGCAGATGTTGGTTGTAGACTTTGTAATCCTAAACAATCAATCTTCTCAAAATCAATCAAAACCTGCAACATTACAAGTTACAGCCACAAGGGTCAATACATTTGAATTGTATTGGCAAGTTTCACTTCTATGTGTAATAAGAGTGGATCCTATCAATACATGCATATTTGGCTAAGTAGAGTTTAAGGCTTATTTGCATAAAGCAATATGTATCCTATCTTTTAAAAATGGTTTTGGTCCTTTGTTAAATCCCTTTTTCCAAGTTCCTTGAACTCCTTGGTAGAAACCCAAGTGTTCAAGTCCTTGTCAAAAATCGCTTGAGCTACTTGGTAACCCCAAGTGCAACAAGTTTTATAAAATCTCATGAGCTCCTTGGTAACCCCAAGTACATCATGCTCTTGAGCCCCTTGGTAACCCCAAGGGCAACAAGTTTTTAACAAAATCTCTTTGAATTCCTTGGTACCCCCAAGTGCATCAAATTTTTATATTAGAAGTTGGAATGTCGAGATCTCCCATGGTTCAAACTTTAGTTGCTCAGTATTGTCCATAACCGGGGACACGGCTAAGTACTTAGATTTTATTAACTTCTGCAGAAGGAGTACACTTTACCCACATGTCACAATCCCATCCTTTTGCCACCAGTGGCCTACTGGATTAGTGCTCACCAAGATGGAGTACTGGCAGATTGAGAATGTGACGAAGTCTTTCCAAAGGGTCCTCCCATACACCATTGCTAGCTTGCCTTCAGCACCCATGAAGCATTCCAGATCCACATGTACAGTTAACTGAAGACAGTGCATGGGTCTTCCCAAAGTAGTTGACTAAGCCAGAGCCATAATAGCATGTGGTTGCACACGAAAGCCACAATTGGAGAAACATGTTCAATCTCTAAATTTCCTAGGTGGTTTTCTTTTGGAGCACAACACAAAGTGAATCCCATAAACATGGTTCCTTTTGTTGCCACCTTCTCCAAAACTTAAAGTATCCTCCACCTAGGTGGTTCATTGAGTCCTTGTTTTATTATGTAAAACACAAGTCCTTTTCTCAACCTTTGTAAAATCTCAACATGTACCTCTTTTTCAAAATATAGCATGGCTAAGCATATATCAACTACAATATTTTCACTATGGAGTGTATAGGGTATCCTATTAGGATTTAGCATATCATAAGTATAAAATTGATTTCATGCATGTTTTCAAAATCCACTAAGTATAATGAAAATAGTAGGACTTTTGTATGATAGTGTAACTTGCCTTTTTGGAAGGGAATGATGGTTCACTCCTTGATCCTGCTAGTCTCTCACTTTGCTAATTTCACTACAATCAATCAAGCAAACACCAATCAACTAGCATTCCAAATAATCAATCAAACATCATTTCATACACACAAAACTATGGAATCCCAATCTAAGTCATGCATGTAAGCATGTAAGAGATGGTTCTAATTGCAAAGGTGGTTTCCACTAGGCTTCTAAACTTTGTAAGTTCCAAATTGGTCATTCACCAAAATGGCAAAGTCATTTGCAAAAATGTTTTATCTCAAAACCATTTTAAAATCCATTCATCATTTTATGTGGTGAAAATATTTTCTTATCAAAGCAAAACTTTATGTTCTTCACCAAATGAGTTGCCATTGTTAAAACTTGGTGTTTTGGGTCAGTAGGTTTGGTCCAAACTATTTTCTCAAAGTTTTCTTTCCACAAACATTTTCATAATAAAATCAATAATTTTATTTGGCTAGAAATTGGCTAAGTCAAATAATTCAACCTAAATTTTACCAAAATCATTTTTAACACCAAGGGTTGGTTCCTAGGGTCAGTAAGGTCACAACAAACCAATTTGACAAGGTTTCAAACTTATAAACATTTTTGAATCATTTTTCTATTCTAAACAAGCACACAAATGATTCAGTAAAAACAAGCAAATTAAAAGATACTATTCACTAAAATAATTCCACAGTTTGCTAGGGCTTGCTCTCCTGAATCCAACTACATAAAATTTTTAATTTTTGGACGTGTGGATCCAAAGTTATAAGGGTTTGAAAATCACAATCTGATCTGGTTTCAAATTTTTGTTTTAAACGAATCCGCCACGTCAGGTTTTAACCGTCAAGATCGGTTCGGTGGATCGCGGCTGTGGCGTTGGATCAAATGTGAATCGTGCGGCTCGAATCATCACTTACCCTTCGCTAACTTTCTATCGTGTCCGTCCGATCCAGATCCTGTTACTAACACGCGCTTAAATCTGGCGGCGCTGGCGGTGGCTAGCGGCGGCGCACGGCCAGGTGGTGGTGCTACGGTGGTTCTAGGAAGCGAGGAAGACAGAGGGGGTGCTCACCTTGTTCGCAAGGACGAGGTGGTGCTCAAGGTACTCTCAAGGCAGCAAGGGGCGCACGGGGTCAGGTGCAATCTCTTGCCGGAGTTCATTCTGGCGGCGGGTGGCTCTGGTTGAGGTCGAGGACGTTGCTGCAGATCGCCCTAAGGTAAAACGAAGGCGCGGTCAGATGCGCAGGATCAAGACAACGCTGTGTGCGTGAACGAGAAGTGAAGGGGCGTCGGTTCACCGAAAAAGCGTCATCGGAGGAGAAAGACGGCGGCTGTGCGAGCTTGTCAAAGCCGACGCCCGGCGCCGCGGTTGAATGAAGGCAGGAGAAGCGTCGGGAGTGGGGAGGCTGCCGCGTGCTCGAGGAGGCTCGGGCGGTGTCGAGTCGCCGAATCGGCCGGACCGACGTCGGAACAAAGGGTGCTCGGGGAGGAAATTGGGGTGGTCTAAGGCGTGCGAGCGCGAGGTGTCAGAGGGGAAATATAGAGGAGGCATGGGCGTTTCAACCTGCGTGATTAAAGCTGGTAACGGTGGTCGAGTTAAAGCGAATTAAGGCCGCGAAATAATCGGCAGGAGCGGTGTCGAAGAAGGGAGAAGGGGTCGTGCGGGTGAGGAGGAAGAACAGTGGAAAGAGGGCCTACCGGTCAGTGGGGAAGAAACGAGGGGAGGGTCCACTGGTCATACTCTGCGCGGGTTCGAATACTAGTGCGAAACGTTTTCTTTCGGGGTGAGGAGCTGGGCTGATTTGCTGGGCCTTAGTGGGTTGTTGGGTTGGGTCTGGTCCAATCCATTTTTTTTATTCTATAAATTTTCTTTTTCTAATTCTAATTTCCGTTTTGAATTTCAAACAACCAAACAACAATCAAATTGATTCAAACCATCTCCAAATTTCACAACTTTGAACTTGGTTCTGTTTATCAACATACACCAAGTTCCAAAATAAAATAATAATTTTTATTCTTTTTAGGATCCATTCTTTAATTAAAATGGGTCTTTAATAAAATAGGGTTTGATTTAATAAAATCTCCATTTTAAAATCCAAATCTTTTCAAAACCAAATCAGTAGGTTTTATTTGAAAATAAAGAATATTTGGAAACTATTTAAAACAAAATAATCTTTTATTTTTAGGGTCCATTAATATTTAAATATAATAGACCTTCATTATAAAATCAATTAGGATTTATTTTATTTAAAATATTCATTTTGAAATCTAAAATAAATCCAAAACTCTTCAGTAGGTTTTATGTGAGAATAAAATATGTTTGGAAAGACCTATTTTAAATAACTTAATAAGTTTTTGATGTTTTAATTAAAATGGTATAACCTTTTATTTAAATGAAATTTGATATTAAATACTTATTAATTTGTTTAATTAACCCTTTGTTATTTTTTATTCAAAACAAAATGTTTTAATTCAAAAGTTTGGTCAAGGTTTAATTGAGCTTTATGAAATAATCTTTATCTATGAAACTTTTATTTCAATTGAAAACCAAACCCTTTATTTTAAAGATCCAAAATAGTATTTCCAAAATATTTTGTTTTCCTTTATTTAAAATGTTTATCTTTTTAAATCCCTTTAGGATTTTATTTAATTCACATGGGTTTGAAGTTCCAATTGAATTCAAAAAGTTTCTTCTGGCTCTGAAAATCAAACAAAGTTTTATTTTATTCATTTATTTTCACATTACAAGATTTGGAAAATCTTGGGATGTGACAACCAGCTTCAAGAAGAAGACTGATAAGAGGAAAGGTGGGTGTCATGTGTGCGGTGATCCTGATCATTGGGCTCCTGCTTGTCCCAACCGCTTTGACAAGCGCCAGCATGGGAAGGGCAGCAAGACTGCTAATGTTGTCATCGGCGACGTTGAGATGAAAGATGTTGGGTATGGTATGTTACCTACTGTTTTTTCATTATGTCATTCTCCTGATTGGTGGATTGACACGGGCGCTAATGTACATGTCTGTTCTGATATTTCCATGTTTTCTTCATATCAGGTCAGAGGGACTCAAACCCTACTGATGGGAAATGGCTCGCATGCTTCTATTCATGGTGTTGGTATGGTCGATTTGAAGTTCACTTCGGGAAATACTATGCGCCTGAAGAACGTGCATCATGTTCCCTCAATAAATAAAAATCTTGTTAGCGGATCACTTCTGTGTCGAGATGGCTACAAGATTGTATTCGAGTCCAATAAATTTGTAATTTCTAAGTATGTAACCTTTGTTGGTAAAGGCTATGAGTGCGTAGGCTTGTTCCGCTTATCTCTGTCTGATATTTTTAATAAAGTTGTTAATCATATTTACACGAATTTTGAATAAAATGTCTGGCACTCTCGTCTTTGTCATATTAATTTTGGTTATATGACGCGACTAGCCAAAATGAATTTAATCCCTGATTTCATAACTGTTAAGGGATCTAAGTGCCAAGTCTGCGTGCAAGCTAAACAACATCGCAAGTCACATACGACTGTAGAAGTGAGAAATTTAACACCACTAGAGCTCATACATTCTGATCTTTGTGAGATGAATGGTGTGTTGACAAAAGGTGGAAAGAAATATTTCATAACTTTGATCGATGACTCTACAAGATATTGTCATGTGTATCTTCTGAAATCAAAAGATGAGGCTTTGAGTTTCTTCAAAATCTATAAAGCTGAGGCAGAAAATCAACTTGATCAAAAGATTAAGAGGCTTAGGTCTGATCGTGGTGGAGAGTATTTTTCCAACGAGTTTGATTCCTTTTGTGTGGAACATGACATAATTCATGAGAGGACGCCTCCCTACTTACCCCAGACAAATGGAGTAGCCAAAATAAAGAATCGTACTCTAACAGATTTGGTTAACGCCATGTTAGACACATCGGGTCTTTCTAAGGAATGGTGGGGGGAGGCACTATTGACTTCGTGTCATGTCCTAAACCGAGTTCCCACAAAGAACAAAGAAATTACTCCATTCGAAGAATGGGAGAAGAAAAGATTAAAACTCTCTTACTTACGTACTTGGGGTTGTTTGCAAAGGTTAATGTACCAATCCCCAAGAAGCGCAAGCTTGGACCAAAAACCATTGATTGTGTTTTTCTGGCTATGATTTTCATTGCATTGGTTATAGATTCTTGATAGTAAAATATGAAGTGTCTGACATTCATGTCGGTACAATCATGGAGTCGACTGATGCGACTTTATTTGAGGATATCTTTCCAATAAAGGATAAACCTAACTCATGAAATCCGGAGATACCTAGATTGTCTAATCAGGAATTTTCTACATTCTCTGAACCTACCATTCCAGTTGAACACTCTGAAAGTCCTAATGAGAAGGATAATTAAATTCCTAAAAGGAGCAAGAGACAAAGGACTGCAAAGTCTTTTGGTGATGATTTCATTGTGTACCTTGTGGATGACACTCCCACTTCCATTTCAAAAGCATATGCATCTCCTGATGTTGACTACTAGAAGGAAGCCGTCCATAGTGAGATGAATTCCATCTTACCTAATGGAACATGGGAGATCACTGATCGCCCTTATGGGTGCAAACCTGTAGGGTGTAAGTGGGTGTTTAAGAAAAAGCTTAGACCTGATGGTACTATTGAGAAGTACAAGGCACGGCTTGTGGCCAAGGGATATACTCGAAAGGAAGGTGAAGACTTCTTTGACACTTACTCACTTGTTGCCAGATTGACCACCATTCGAGTATTACTCTCATTGGCTTCCTCTCATGGTATTCTCGTCCATCAAATGGACGTTAAGACAACTTTCCTTAATGGAGAGTTGGATGAGGAAATTTACATGGATTAGCCAGATGGCTTTGTGGTAAATGGTCAAGAAGGAAAGGTGTGCAAGTTGTTGAAGTCTTTATATGGTCTAAAACAAGCCCCTAAGCAGTGGCATGAGAAGTTCGAAAGAACTTTAACTGCTGCAGGCTTTGTTGTAAATGAGCTGATAAATGTGTGTACCATCGCCATGGTAGGGGTGAGGGAGTCATCCTTTGTTTGTATGTTGATGACATACTGATTTTTGGAACCAACCTTAATGCAATTAAGGAGGTCAAATATTTCTTATCTCGTTCCTTTGAGATGAAGGATCTGGGAGTAGCTGATGTCATCCTGAACATCAAGCTATTGAGAGATGATGATGGTGGGATTACATTGCTTCAGTCCCACTATGTGGAAAATATATTGAGTCATTTCGGGTATAGCGACTTCAAGTTTTCTCCTACACCGTATGATCCTAGCGTGTTGCTTCAAAAGAATCGAGGAAATGCTAGAGACCAACTGAGATACTCTCAAATTATTGGCTCGCTTATGTATTTAGCTAGTGCCACGAGGCCTGACATCGCCTTTGCTGTAAACAAACTCAGTCGATTTGTTTCAAATCCAGGAGACGACCACTGGCATGCTCTTGAGAGAGTTATGCGCTATCTAAAAGGCACTGCGAGCTATGGCATACACTATACCGGGTATCCGAGGGTACTAGATGGTTATAGTGATTCAAATTGGATATCTGATGCTGACGAAATAAAGGCCACGAGTGGATATGTATTCACACTTGCTGGTGGCGCTGTTTCTTGGAAGTCTTGCAAGCAGACCATCTTAACGAGGTCAACTATGCAAGCAGAACTCACAGCATTAGACACAACCACTATTGCAGCAGAGTGGCTTCGTGAACTCTTGATGAACTTGCCAGTGGTTGAAAAACCAATACCCGCAATCCTTATGAACTACGATAATCAAACTGTGATTTTCAAGGTAAATAGTTCTAAGGATAATATGAAGTCATCAAGACATGTGAAGAGGAGACTGAAATCTGTCAGGAAAATGAGAAACTCCGGAGTTATTGCATTGGATTATATCCAAACATCTAAAAACTTGGCAGATCCCTTCACAAAGGGTCTATCACGTAACGTGATAGAAACTGCATCGAAGGAGATGGGTATGAGACCCACAATTTGAGCTTTCCACAGTGTTAAACCGCTCTATGTGATCGGAGATCCCGTGAATTAGAATTGGGAGACAAGCTGTTGGTTAGCTGAGAGGAAAGTATCCCTACTTCAATAAACACCACTCCATAAAGATGCAATACTTTCCTATTCTGCATGGCAGGTTGATTTATTATCTTAATGTGTTCTAAGTGGCTTATCCTAAGTAAAGATGTTATCCTGCAGAACATCTTTTGAAGAACACACATATATGAGTCTGACTGTTAAAATGTCGCAGTCTATGAGAGTAGGGTGCTCTCTAATAAACTCATGAAAGGTCATGAAGTATGACGTAGAAGCTCCACCAATGGGGAAGTCCCACGGTAGCTTAGTATCGGTCAACACTTTTTGTGAAGCTGGGTTCGCAGCAAACTTGCAGTTCAAGGCATAGTCCACTGTACAAGTTGCAGCCTAGTATAACATAAAGCTCTAGGTGGAAGTTCAACTTAATGCCACTCACTCTGATGCAGTATATGAACAATGTTTTGGAACCAAAGGCAAACTTCATGTGCCTCTGGGATCTGGTGGGGAATTGTTGGAATTTTTGTCTAAATAGGCCCAGCCCATTTATTATATGCCAATAAATTCCTGAAATCCTAGAGGCCCATTTAGCCCATTCATGCAAGGAAAGAGCTGGGACAAATGTTTAGTCCCACATTGCTAGTTGAGTGGAAGTTGGACCAGCTTATAAGGTGAGATCTTCCACCACTTGTACGATCTTCAGAAGAGAATACATATACACGCGCGCTCCTCCTCCTCCTCGCTCGCCTCGCCACGCCTCGCCACGCCACGCGCGCGCCGCGGGTTGCGGGAATCCCGCTGAGCCGAGCTTTATTTTGCCACGCATGAATGGTATATGAACAGTCGTACAGAAGCTGAAACGTTTTGCTCGAGTGGACTTTTAATACGAGCTAAATAAATATGAACTGAGTGGAGGCTGTCCGGTGGGCTGCCGCCTGTTCGCTTCAACTTCTGTCCATTCGTTTCATCTTCTACGCAGCATGTCTACCTTCCCCTTTGTGCCTATATAAGAGAGAGGTCGCGACTCCTCTCAGACACACTGCCACACATCCTTTGCGCCTCCAGTTTCAGAGCACTGCGCTACCTAGATCTTCCCCATCCCGTCTTGCGGTGTGCACCATGAGGGACAAGAGGGCCTCGAGACCCCGCCGCTTTCGAAATCGTATGGGAGAAGGGCGATAAGGTTTTTGGGGAGAGCTATCGGCGCGACTACTGGCTTCATCACGGACTCCCTCTCGGATAGCGATTGCATCGACGTCTTCCCCAACGAGGACTTCTTCCCCGACATCAGCACCCTCTTCCTCGACGACATGGCTAACGACGGTGCCATCGCGAACACCAGCGGTTCCTATTATGCTGCTGCCGTGTATGTTTTCTTTCTTAATCTTGTTCTGATCGCATCTCAAGATCTTTGTCTTGTAGCCTGTTTGGTTACCTGTCTTATTATGTTTTCGCTATTTCACATGATTAGTATTTTGTCTATTATTCTAATTATGTTTTATCTAGCGTTTATTATGGGTAATTTGCTTGGTAAAATTCTCTTTTATTCAACAATCCAAAAACCTTGTTTCAGGCAATTTGCCCCAAGTGGCTTTGTTGTTTCTATGAAGCCACCTATGTTCGAAGGTGTCAATTGCAAACGATGGCGTGCGAGAGCAGTGCTCTGGTTTCAGACCATGAGCTACTATAACGCCATCTATGGCGCACCTGAGGGAGAACTTAATCCCGCTTAGGAAGAGGCATTTCAAAAACTTGATACCACTTTCAAGGCCGCCTTGATCAGCATTCTTGGCGACAATATTGTCGATTCATATCTGTCATTTAGCAATGGCAAGGATATGTGGGATGCGCTCGAGAGAAAATTTGGAGTCTCCGATGCTGGTAGTGAACCGTATGTCATTTAATGTAAAATATCTTGGTTGGGATTTTGTATTTTGCTTGCTCTAGTACTCCATCCGTTTCATAATTTTATCATGGTTTTAGTTCAAATTTGAACCACAGTCGTGGCAAGAATCATGAAAAGAGGGAGTATATGGCTATTAGCGTGTTGTTTGTTTTCCTTGTGACTTCGTGATAGTTTTGTTGAGTGCAACTATTTACTTTTCTTACTCCCACATCTGACTTAGATTGCAAATTTTATCAAAGCTACAATTTAAGACTCAATGGAAAATTTCTTTGTTCCATTAAAAGGGAAAACTATAAGGGATGCTCCTACATTGTTTTTATAAGAACGACAACTTCAATTTGCGTATGTAAAGATTTAAACCAAAATAATTGAATCATACATTAACTCCCTCTAACCAAGATTTACATAGATATATTTAGCAAAAAACTAGAATTGCATTTCGTTTCTAAGATATCGGAACAGACACCCCCCCAACCCCCCCCCCCCCCCACACACACACACACACACCCGTTTCATTGAATAAGAAGACTAGAAGTCATGCCATTAAGACTTGCTCCGTTTGGATGATTGTATTGGAAAGGTAGTCATTGCACTCAGTAAGATATAAAAATTCTGGGGTATTTGCATTGAGATTCATGGCAATATTTCTGTCTGGATGTTTAGATATTTGGTACCTAGAATTTATATCCTAGTAGAATGTCAAACACTGTTTGGATGGTCAGTGATGTATTGCATTTGTATGAGTATGATCATTTGTAACTTTTTAATATATTTTAATGATTATATGACATAAGAATTAAAAAAAAGCAAATTGGTGGACGGGAGCGAAGCCGGTGGACATCGGAGGATCGAGAGGGGAGGCCACCGGATTTACATGTGCCACCGCTCGATTTGCCAGGGGCGGCGTTGTGCTAGGGTCTAGCATCGGGTGGCGAAGAGACATTCTCGTTCCTACTCAATACGAAGCGATGTCGAGGACAGAGGCTAAACTTTCGGGAGGGGGCTCACGACATGTTAACTAGGCCAGCCGAATATTCAGCCCAAATGCCTAGCGAAATATCAAGGACATACAAGCGGCCCAACTTGAGGTATTAGGGCTGTGAATGTCCCAATGTCCAATACCAAGCCCCTCCCTACAAACATCCAAACGCTACCTTAAGACAATGAATTAGGAACTAAACCGTCGCAACGCCAATAACAAGGTGCTTGGCGCCGCCAACTGCCCACGGACCAGCCTCGTTGTCGGTGTTCATCCTCGTGCCCGAAGAACAAGGTCGAGATACTCCTGAACGCCCCCCGATCATTCCTGTCATTTCACTCCAGAGCTCCACGGTGTACCAAATGCACGGTACGAACATAGTACCACACGGCATTACCGCATTACTTCAATGGAAACAATATTCAGAGATCGGCTGGAAACACGCGCGCACGTATATATAGACGATCGACTGGCTGACGGGCGCCATACATGGAGACACAGTATAGCTAAAGAGTAGCTGCCCTGATTACACTGTGGCAGTGTGGGCGTACGTAACGGTATATGGTCGATATGCACCCTGTTCCTAGATCCGTGAATTGTGCTAGCTGATTCATGCACATGGGGCCGCCACCATACATACGCCAGAGGTCCTATGACAAGAGGGTTGTCTTCGACGGCAATGAGGACGCCAAATCATGAACTATAATCAGCAACAACTGTGTTCCGAGAAGATAAGGCATTCTTTGAATCACATGATCACAATGTGTTCCGAGAAGATAAGGCGTTCTTTGAATCACATGAACACAAAGTATAGGAATAGAAAAAACGCACCGGAATTTGTTAGAAATACATGTACAAAACAGATGATATTGAAAAACAATAGGAATCGTCGTTTAGATGAAGACATGAAAAAAAAAGAAAAGCGTCTCAATTCTACACAAATGTGTGTGAAAGCGAAATAAAATTCCCTGGGAACTGAGGTATAAGAATGCAATTCATAGGAATTTAAAAAATGCCATTCATTTGATCCAATGATATGAGCTCCTGGATTTCTCCAAAACCTCTTTGAAGATCCTTTCAGTCCAAAAGACCCTAAAGATCCTAAATCATCAAGCTTATGGTCCACCTAATCAAGCATTTTGTTTTATTAAAGTTTACTTGTTGCCATAAACATTGGATCCTTGCATTGGAAGACAAGTACTGGTACTAGATTAGTCCAGGCATCTGTATGATTGTAACGTATGCACCTGGCCCACGAGACATCCACGAGGATGGGATCGTCACACGCCACTTTTAGTTTTCTAATAATTCATTCCGATCGGCTCGATCATACACTACGTACACACATCAATCACTCTTGCCAGTATAATATATCTTCAATACTAAATTGACTAAGCACGTTCGCAATGGAGATCCATATAAAGTCACATCCTTGTACATGTGCCCTTGATTGACAATGAACCAAATGTATGATTGCAAGCAACCGAGGAAGCAAGTGGTGGACTCTCGAGGACCCCCACACCCCCAACCCCCCAACCAACCAAAAATCCACCGCCCCTCTCTCCCTGCCGCCGCCAGAGAAAGCCACCGGCGGACAGTGGCGGTGGGGTGCCGCACTCTGTTTTTCCAATGTTTTCTCCTGGTGTTCCCAACATTCTTGGCCGCTGCCGGTCTATGAACTGATCCTTCAACGTACTCGTCATGAAACAAGCCTCCGCCATAGCGAGTTGTCCTGATGCCGTCTTGATCCTCATTTGGACCGAGTAGACGTTGTGGTACCGGCTACTCTGATTCTCTACCCTACGAGAGTAAGGATCTGGGAGCGTGCCTGTGCGCGCCATGGCCCTTCACTTTACAAGGACTACGAGGCCGCGGGCATCTTGGCAGGCCAACCACACGCCGCCGCCAATGTTGTGCTTACCGCTACCGGGCGTGGTGGCTGGTTCAGGTATTCACAACTAGGCATGTGGGCCCCAAAAGGAAGTGCCTCATGACGTGTAGAAAACGATGTGGCACGCAGTGCCACCACAATCTTTCCATGGACGTGATCCGGCACCACCTATGTTGTGGTAGGGCGTGGCTCTCCGACTCGGGCTGCTCTCAGTGGTGTCCAGCCGGTCCGCAACTGGATGTTGTCATGGCCACTGGGCTTGGCGACAACGCTGTGGATGCCGGGGCACGTAATGGCTAGGGGACCCGATCACCTTAGAGCCGGCTTGGCATTTTTGTTGACGTGATATCCAATGTTTTGTTGGGAGAATCATGGAGGTTGTGCTTGAAGAAGAACGAACATGCTTTGGAGGTTCTACTTGCATGCTCATGTTTAGTCGGTACTCTGTGAAGATTTTAGGGGTGTACTTGCATCATATCAGGAGAAGCATATGCGTGTCGTAAGATCGACGTTTGTGGCGACACTAGCAGACTTTGTTCTTGGCCGTCTTAGTTTCCAGGGTGAAATCCCTTAGTCCGACTTTTGGTGGTTCTGGCTGGCATTGACGCCTGACTAGTCGGTTCCTTGTTGAAGGAATTGTTTGGAGTTGGACCTTCTATAGTATGAAAACCCATGATCTAACCATGCTAATTAGATAGGACGATAACATCGTTTGTGTATTTTACATTCTTGTAGACGTCATTTTGGAGAACTTTTTTTAGAGTGTCTAGGTGTCTTCATCCTTGGTTCTGGCTGCTACGAGTATGTGATTACCTTCATAGAGAATTTGTTTCTTCTTCTTTTTTTTGGCTGTGTACATTCTTGATGTCTTTTCTAGCATTATATTGTTGCAGAGAATTAGTGTAATTGATATCATCTTAGTATTAATATATTTCTTTTTTTTCAAATATATGAGAATTGCATTTGCATGCGCACTACAAACCAAAGTACAACCTCTTATGAGATGGAATACTGAACATCGAGACCTTGCAGGATTGGTAAGACATGATTAATACATAATGCAATTTACATGCATGGCCTGTCATGTTGGCGGTCTTAATTGAGAGCTAAGCTATCAGTTGTAACTGGCATTATTACAAGGCATGCATTTTAGTGGTGGCAATTAGTATCATCAATAGTGGAAGTAATTCATACACCATAATTGTCTATGGAAGAGCCAATCAGTGTGCAAAAGTCTGTCGGAAGCAAAGGTATATACCACAATGGATTAGAGAAAGATGCTAAAATATAGTACCAATAAACCCTCGGAAGCCAGCAGACCCCATGTGGCCATCATCAGACTTTTGTTGTTGCAAAGACTAGGTATAATTTATGTCATCTTAGTATTAACATTATTCGTTTATTGAGAAAAAAAACTGAGAATTGCATTTGCATGGCGCACTACAAATCAAATACTCCGCTAATGAGATGGAATACTGAACATCAAGACCTGGCAGAATTGGTAAGACATGATTATAACACATAATGCAATTTACTACATGCATGGCCTGTGACGTTGGCGGTCTTAATCGAGACCAAAGCATGCATTCGCCAGCAGTTGTAACTGACACTACCACAAGGCACGAATTGTAGTGGTGGTAATTATCATCAATAGACAATAGTGGAAGTAATCCATGCACCATAATTATCTATTGAGGAGCCAATCAGTGCAAAAGGCTGTCCGAAGCAAAGTATATGCCACAGTGGATTAGAGAAAGATGCTTGTAGTATAGTAATAAAATATAATACTCCCAATAAACCCTTTGGAAGCCAGCAGGCCCCATGTGGGCATCATCAGCCTTTTGTTTCCGCCAGCCAAACTTGGGCCCAAGCGGAAGCAAGAAGAGAAGAGCGACGCGGGAGACGAGATCTGGTCCTCCCTCTCTTTCGGTAGCAGCGCTTTCCCTTCTCGTCCAAGCCAAATGGCATGCCCTGTAGTTTCACCATAATTGGAGGGTACTTTTATCTTCCCTCGACCAGAGACCCTCCCGTGTCATTTTCCTCGCAAAGACAAATGGGGATCAGCATTGGTCAATCTGAAAGCCTGAGATCCACTTCTAAACCGACCGATCGCGCTGCTGACTATTTTCTGCAGGTTAATTTTACTGCTGAAATACAGTACTACGTATTTTTGTCGACAGGTAAGCATCGAGGAGCTAGCACGTCAAATCGCTGTCAAGTGCTACTACTAGTACTAGTGTACGCATCAGTGCCTGCAGCGTGTAGCGGGTCAATAGGATGGCTACATTATTCCTACGCTTGCGTCTACGCAAACCCAATCAACTCGAATCTACAATTCCGTTGCCAGGAATCGTCCCATCTATGATCTACTAGTAGTTGTAGCCCACATAAAAATGAAAGAAAAAAAAAGTGAGGGGGTGCTACACTGCTACTCCATCCATGGTGAGTGCACAGATTACACCGACCAGCTACCCCACGCAAGAAAGCAAAAAATCTACACACAAAACAGGGCAGGGCCCTGCACGGGTGCAACGTCACTTCGCGGCTTTAAAAAGCACGAGGGGGCTGGCTCAATTACACCACGAAATCAATGGCTCATTTAACCGGCCATTCCTGCAGCCAACCGCTACCTCCCCGCCGGAGCTCTCGATAGCTGCCATTCCTCCCTGGAGGCGGGAGGGAGTACTACACTACACCTTGCGACTCGCGTGCCTCGCGCATGCATATGCCCGCATGGCGTGCGTGCCTCTGGATCGCCTCGCCTCCTCGTCCCGAAATGTTTATTCCCTCTGAGCTCTCACGCCATCATTGCCTCCCCTACATGCATTGCATGCCTTGCTGCTTGCTCCCCGGCCCCGGCCATGGTTTCCTCTTTCTCTCGCTACAAATAATCATTGGGTTCACCACAATTGTGTTCTGGCCCGGCACCGTTTCCATGTATGCACGCCCACCATGCTGCTATGCACACCAACAATGTTCGTGCCTAGAGTACTTGCAAGGTAGAATGACCTAGCATGCATTAAATATCTGGAATTTTAGTTAGTATAAGTATTTAAGTGAATACTTAGGTTTTGAAAAAAAAAACATTTTTTACGTTTTATGAAATTGTGCCAATATCTGCAACATAGATTTTTTCAATAAAAAGAATATATCAATATCAATATAACATTTACACTTAACCTATGCAACAAAATAATGAATAGAGATTCTAGACACTAAGGGTGCATGCACCCGAATAACAAAAAAAGCAGGTGACATGAATATGCCCTACGGGTACCCGATGTTACCCTACCTAGTCCAGCCTGACGGAAGGCCCACTCGACGACCTGTCCGGGTCCATGACGCCTATGACGGTTCGGTTGGAACGAAGCCCATATGGACACGGAGTCCCAAGCGCACAAGACAGGGAAACCTCAAGTCAGGTTTCCTTGTCTTGTGCGCTTGGGATTGAGGTTTCCTTGTCTTGTGCGCTTGGGACTCCGTTGAGGTTTCCTTGTCTTGTGCGCTTGGGACTCCGTGTCCATATGGGCTTTGTTCCAGCCGAACCGTCATAGGCGTCATGGACCCGGGCAGGTCGTCGAGTGGGCCTTCCGCCAGGCTGGACTAGGTAGGGTAACATCGGGTACCCGTAGGGCATATCCATGTCAGTAGCCCCCGAGTCTCCACCCGAAACGTAGATTCGGGTGGAGACTTAGTTGTCTTGAACCTTGTATTTGGATGTCGGAGTCGAAAGTTGTGTCGAGTGCGAAGCACTTCACCCGGAAGTTCATCGGGTCAGCTGAATTTGTTCGGCTGTTGTAAAGGAATCGACATCGTGGACGTAGTCAACACATCCGGAAGTACATCGGGTGCGCGACCAGCGCTCCTGATAGGAGTAGCCCCCGAGTGTCTAATTGAGTCGCAGACTCGAGTGGAGACTCATGCGAGGAGAAACCACTGACCCGGAAGTGTATCGAGTCAGCGTCGCGCCTATGTAGCATCAAGTGATGCAACCATCTGAGGAGGGTTTCGACTCGAGCCTTGAGTTTATGGCGTAGTCAGTTGCTTTGTCGACTCCTGTTGGAGGACCCGATACAATAGCGAGATGTAATTCGACGTTCCTGTAGGCTGCAAAAAACATAAAAAATTGTGAAGTATTTGTATCTTGTAAAGAAATATTTTCCTGTCGACTTGTTATGACATTTTCTGGTGCCAATCGAGTCGACACTTTGGCACTGTATGCTAGGCCTTTTCGTTAGCCTGATTACCCTTAGTCTCAGTACCTTGCCGAGGCACTCGGATTTCAAGGATTCGACAGTGAGGCAGAATCAGCTACTCGGGCTGTCGCGTTTGAGGTTCTCGAGTGTGTGGAGCCGATGGCACATTAGGTTACTCGAAGAGGGCGCAACCCCCGAGTGTTTCGAGTGCGAGTTTAAAAAGGAAATCAGCTCTAAGTAGAGAGAAACTTAGCTTTGTTGGTAGTTGTCGTGGACGGAGTGGACACGATAGCGGGCCGCACGCGGACGTGGTCGACGCGGCGAACCATGAGTTTTCGAAGTTGATGGTAGTAGCGAGCTCAGCACCCGAAGATTGTCGCGATCAAAGACCGCACCGGGTCGCCACATCTGAAGGATGTATCGGGTCATCGCAGCCGAAAGCCACATTGGGTCGCCGATGTCGAGGGAGCCCCCGAGTCATGGTCGCTGAAGCCGATGCGGCCAGTTGCTGCAATCGAAGATCACGTCGGGTCGCCGCATCCGAAAGATGCAACGGAGATCCCCTGAGTTGTTGGAGCCGAAGATCATATCGGGTCGTCGCTTGTCGAAGACCGCATCGGGTTGCCACATCCGAAGACCGCAGCGGGTCGTCACAGCCGAAGATCAGAGAGGATAGCCGCAGTCGAAGACTACCATGGGTCGTCAGAGCTGATGCGGAGTCGCTAGATGAAAGCGTCGTCGTCCGAGAGGTCAGATGTGCATATTGTTTCCTCGTACATGCATGCACAAGTTAAAGAGATAAACCAATTATTAAAGGATAAAATATAATAATCTGAATAATTAAAATAAACTTGGGCGGAAGAGATTATTTTAGGCCAGTCGATCGCTCGATGCACCCTTCTTTTGATCCAACAAATACACGCCCGCACGATCTGATGCCTCTTAGTTTTTTTATTTGCACCCAGGAGCACACATCTTTGTCTGATCTTGTGCGATGCACGCATGAGACGCTGATAGAGTCAGGCTTCTGTCAAACAGACTAGTTTTTCCCTTTTTTGTCCTTGGCCGCCGCTTCCTCCAACTTTGGTAACCGCAGACGGATCATACAGCCACGTGGTTTCTGCCAAGTTCTAATTTGATTTAAGCTGTGACTTTTCTTGGCCATGGCACGCGAGCTAGCTTGATTCAAAGTAATTGCACGTGGCCTGCTTGACAATGTGTCTCAGGACTTGATCCCCTTGAGCCGACGGTCACTTCGGCTCAATTTATTGTTGCCATTATTCCTCACGTTCTTGAACAAACTTGATGGCGGATGTTGAGGCTGAGATATCTGGAGACCGGCGAGTTGTAGATGTCGAATCGTAGATCGCAGATTGCTGTTGATGGGACTGTCACGATCGCACAATCAGTGTCCCCAGTTCCCACATACGGCGCCAATTGACGAGGTTTCGACTCGTCAATGCCTATTGTTATGGACTTGGGTTTTGGAGAAGATCGGGATGCTGGAGATCGTGGAACGGTTAACAGACAAGCAACCAGGGACACGAGATTTACCCAGATTCAGGCCCCCGGAGGGAAAACCCTACTCCTGCTTGTCTGCTTTTGATTACGGCGGAACCGAAGGTTACAGGGTGTGCAGATTCGATCTGGCGTGGAGGTGTGTGCGAAAAGTATGAGTCGAGCTAGATCTGTAGATCTATTGTGGTCTAGTCTATCGGGGGGTGCCCTCCTCGTTGGCCCCTCCTAGCCTTTATATATGGGGAGGCTAGGTCTCAGGTACCGATACGAGTAGGTTACAAGTTAGATTCGAACTCTAGTCTTGAGGTTTCCTTGTCTTGTGCGCTTGGGACTCCGTGTCCATATGGGCTTCATTCCAACCGAACCGTCATAGGCGTCATGGACCCGGGCAGGTCGTGAGTGGGCCTTCCGTCAGGCTGGACTAGGTAGGGAAAACATCGGGTACCCGTAGGGCATATCCATGTCAGTTAGAAAATGATTTTTTACACATTTGTGGCATTTTTTCAATTTCTTTTTGAAACTTGTAGATATGATTTTCGTTTCAAAAAAATAAGACCACTAGAGCTTGGGAGCCAAAAATCTCTACTCTGACATACAAAAGAATTCTTTATGATCAGTATACAATGTAGTGAAAGAGGCTTTCAAAAATCTAGACAAGTACAAAATATTTCCTTATATCATTTTTCACCCGCAAAAAAAAGTGCAAAATAAAAATAGTTTTTCTTAATTCAAACATTTCAAGAATAGGTAAACAGCCGTAGACCCGAGTTGTATATAGAACACCGAAAGGCAATGCGACGATGGAAAATTATTACTCCCTCTATCCCAGTTTATAAGACTTACGCGTATATCTAGGTCGTCTGCATGAGCTATATAATATAAATTATATACTATAAAAATTATATCATTAGAAAATGTAACATTTGAAGTTTCTAATAATATAATTTTTATCTTATGTACCTCATGCTAAGTTGGTTAATTTTTCAATCTAGAAATACGCGTAAGTCTTATAAACTGAGACGGAGGGAGTACCAGTTTTTCTCTTATTTTCCCTTCAACTTTTGTTAGTAGTCTAGGAAAAGGCAAGGCAAAGCCCCAAAGCTAGAGAATTTAATTCAACTTACCCCACCCAAGCCGTTTATCTCCTTCTCTCTCTGGACGACTATTTAACAGCCTTGCCGCTACCGCCTTCGGTTTTTATTCCTCCTCCCTTCCTCCTGATCTCTCCTACCCCAACCTAAGTTTCCACCCGCCGGGCCTCTTCTCCTCTCCTGCACCCACCCAACGACCTCGATCCCAACACGCAAACCCACAATTCACCGCCCCAGATGAGGTCTCCCGACGCAGGCGACGTCCTCCTGCCGGCGCTGACGCCGATCAGGACGAGAGCGGCGGTGGATGAGCCCGCAACCGCGCGTGAGGACGCGTCGGCCTTGCCTTCGACGCCTCCGGAAGCGGAGCACCTGCAGGCGGCGCTGGCGGCGGCGGCGAAGGAGGTGGAGGAGGTGGCGGAGTCCAGGACGCCAAGGACGGGGGCGGAGGAGCAGGAGGAGGAGGCGGAGCCCCGGACGCCGACTTCGGAGGAGAGCAAGCTGCGGCCGGCGACCGAGTGCCCTCCCGCGCCGAGGAAGCCGAGGGCCTTGGTCAGGACGCGGCCGTGCCCGAAGCGTCCGCTGGTGTACTTCGACGTCCCGCGCGACCTCTCCGCCGTGTTCATGCCCCTGCCGCCCAAGAAGCGGATCCGCGCGCCGCCGTGCCTTGTCCCCTGCCGCCCAAGATGCGGGGCCGACGGATCGTCGCTGTAGCCTCTCGGCCGGGCGAAATTTGCAGGCTCCACGGTGCAATTGTTCATTTACCGGCGAATTCTTGGAGTTCTTGTGTCCCTCTTCTTCTTCCTCCGCCTCTCTTTTCTTGGCTTCTTGGTTTCCACGGCCATGGTATAATCTCTAGTACAAATAACGCGTGATTTGACTTATCGGATTTTTTTCACCTTTCTTCTCTGATTTTTAGTGCGTTTGTGTGAAGGAGAAACTGTAGTAGAATTGAAAAGGTTGTTATTTATATAGGGATTAAATGTTTGGGGAAAGAACAGCAGTTGTAAGAGAATTCCCAGAGATCTTGTTGATTATCATCAAGAACTAGTACTATTATAGCTAACGGTTCAAAAAATGGTGTCGATTGTGATGCTTTTTCCAGTTTGATGTCTGTAGCTTCGATTCTTGTGCCATCCGCGGCTCCAATTTTACACATGCGGAGAAGAGTCTGACGAAAAAGCAGACGCTTTCGGTGGAGCCAGCTACATCCTCCTCTGAGCCTGAAGAGCGAAGACAGAATTTCTGAATTTAACTGAATTCTGTCAAGCTAGCGTCTTTATGCTGTGCACAATTTAACTGAATTCTGTCAAGTTAATGGCTTTAAGATGTTGATACAAGTAGTACAAGATTGTGGCTGGAGGTCAGCCTTGCAGGGGGGAAATAAAAATGATATCTTTTTTTTTCTTGTGAATTATTTGCGGCTCAGAGACTGTATGTTGTAGTGAGAGCCGAATTGGTCATGTGGATGGGATGGGGTGGGATGTACTTTTGGTTCTTTTGTCCCAGCCAGCACTGGCGATGAAGGGAGAGAGAGAGAGAGAAAGAAGAAGATTTGCAGCAGAGAATCTTCTATTCATGAGAACAACATGGCATAGGTTTTTCCCCTGCAATTTCTTCTCTTGCTGGCCGGCCGGCTGCCTGCTTGCTGTCGATGGCAACAGAGCACACACCCCCACCAGTGCTCGGTCATTCCCCGATTCGCAAAATCTGGCCTTCTTCAGTTCGGTTAACTGGACGCACGCGCCATGATATCAGCCTCTCCCAGCCACGGCCGGCCTGCAGGCGGTTGGGATTGTCTCCCGCATGTTGAGATCCACGGGAGAAGGAAGGAAGGGAAAGTCAGTGGAGGGAGGGAGGGGAGGTTGTGCGTTGCGTGCGGGTTGGGCGATCTCGCGCCTGAGAAAGAAGCGGAAGACTGAGCTGAAACTTTCTTTCTTTCCCTCACTCCTCGCTTGACCTCACATGGGGGTCTGTTACGTTTTTTGCAGTTACAGCATGCTGGCTGCCACCCCTCACGAATAGGTCTCGCCCCTCCTGTTTTAGCAAAGCCATTATTACGCTGGACAGAGAGGGCGAAGGCATCTTCCTCCCCAAGGTAGAGAGGTAGAGAGGCAGCAGGCAGGCGTACGGGGTTTGTGGACGTACGGCGGTACTTACTTGGGCGCGATAATGTGGTGGCATGGCAAGCCATTGGCCGCGGCCTTGTGTTTTGCCGTGGCGAGGTGAGGTGGCGAGATTCGTGTGGCGACAGGCGCATGTGCGGTGGTGCGGGGGAGGAGGAGGACGCGGTGAGAGAGAGAGAGAGGGAGGAAAGCGGGCAAGCAAGCATCCATGGAACGGAATCCTACCTGTCTAATTTCCTGCAATCATGGGCCTGCATCCGTGGAGGTGCAGGGATGTGACGGTGGTGCTAGGTAGTGCTCGAAGCGTGCAGTGATGAATTCGCCAGCGTGGAACACCGAGTGACGATTATTGGAGACGGATCACCACCGCCGACCGACCGGTGGTCCCCAGAGGAGGCCTCGGCCGATCAGGATTACTAGATGATGAGGTGACCACACTGACCATTAGATCAGAAGAGAAGCAGAAACGGAAGGTCACCAACTGTTTTGGCTGCGCACTAATCCGAGTTAAAACACGCGATAAGTGTCAGAGCGGCCAGGTCCAAAAGGTTAGAGAGCTGCTAGCTGCTGCTGCTGCTAGTTAATCCCAACCTAGGATACCCCTGGGAACGACATAACGCGCATAACGCCCAATTGCCACATTGACTTTTTGGGCACCTGCACGAATGGCGCGTTTTAACTGCAGTAAAAACCTCCCGGTACACAAGGAGCAGAAACGAAGACAAGGCGTGTGCGCGAGTGACGTATACTGTACTATGTACGTACGTAGTACTACCCGGAGAGAGGCACGGTGAAAAATTAAGGCTACGGCTGTCCTTGGCCTCTGCTGTGGCAGCGCCCTACATTCTCTGACAGGCGAGCGCGGCACCGCACGGCACGCAACGCAATCTCGCTCGCCCGCTGCGCGGCGCACGACAGATTTCCTGCCGGTTTGCCGCCGTAGCCCGATCTGCTCGATTAGATCAGGGTCAGAGGATCGCATAGTACCGGTACCGATCATGTGCATAATCATTTGAGTTAATTGGTGCCTGCTCTGGTTTTACCTCTGTGAAGTAGAAAAGCCTGCTGTAATTATCAGCTTAATCACTGGCATGAGAGGTTCGGGGGACCCGCCCTGGACATTGCTGAATGCTAAACATTTTTTTTTTTTGACGGTTAAACAATTTCTGAACCGTAATAACCATTTTTGTCTGCTTTCTTGGGAGTAGCTCAGCTGGCTGTAAATCTTTCCATTTAGATTTTTTCACTTTCTTATTATCCAATACTAATAACCAACTAAAAAAGAAGAGAGAGAGAGAGAGAGAGAGAGAGAGAGAGAGAGAGAGAGAGAGAGAGAGAAGCGACTTGACAGTAACCACCAGCTGCCATGTGATTGTGATTCCGTGCGTCAGCTAATCTTTTGGTTAAGGTTGTTGACAGCTTTCGTAGATCCAAACGTGGCCACTTTACCCAACCAAACCAACCAACCACTACTGCCTCCCACAGCCACTCTCTGCCTTCCAACCAGCTTCCCTTCCAAGATATAGCCACCGGTTGGACAAGGTATCTTTGCATGTTCATGTGCTCGTCGTCTCGTACCGGAAAACAAAATAATAAAAGCCAATCCTTTGATGACACTTGTTGTACACACGCGGTGTGATTTATTTTCGTGCCTGGAATCCTATGGCACTTCCTTCCGCTCTGGCAAAGAAGAAGAAACTCTGAGGATCTCCCTCTCCAGATACAACGCACATTATGATATACTAGGACAAATTTGCTCTGCAATACTAGCCGACAACATTTTTGATGCATATTTACATTTCAAACAGGTACAAGTAGTAGTAGTAGTACCAAGTTTCACGGCCGATTCACTTATTTCTACCCATGTTCTCGTTTTATATTGAGGTAGGTGGTGAAATTGGGGCTGGCTACTACTACTACCACCACCACTTGCTTGTTATTTTTCTCTCATGGTTTGTCAGTTCGTGCAAAGTACCAGTAGTAGTAGCAAACAGAGACGCAAGTGCTTCCATGGGACTGGCACCAGATCCTGCCTGCCTCTGCCCTTTGTCCTCAGGAGGAGGGTGTGGCGAACTGACAAACAGACAGATACATCACATTCACTTCACAGCAAGCGGAGAGGAGTGAGTGACCAAAGTGGCAGATCTAGAAGGGAACAAACATGCTGCTCTCTGTGTGCGATGCGAGAGTTAGCACGGCCGACCGGCATATTTGATGCCATTGCATTGCTCGCCCACAGGGACCCCACTTCTCTTTAGCACACACACAGAGGCTGCATGTATGGGATCAGTGGTGTGCTCTATGACTGCTCTAGTAGTACTTTTGATCCTCTGACACCGCGAGCAGATCATGTGGAAATGTGGGGGCGAAGCCATCTCGGATCCTCTGTAGAAGAAGCAGCTAAAGCAAAATGTAACACTGATGATCAGTGGTACAAAGCTCAAATGGCAAATGCGTAGCAGTAATTAGTACTAATCACCAAGCTTTCGCACCCAGATGAAACACTTTCACTGTCGCTTTGCCGGTGCAGGCTGCTCGTCTGTCATGTGTACCTTCAGCAAAGATGTGATGCTCTAGCTAGCAAGGGCGCGAGGGCCACCCTTTTGCTCCTTTCTTTCTTCCCGTCTTCCGACTGAAGCAACGCTCATGATGGGGCGATCCCCACCGCCAGCGCTACCTTGGCACTCAAGCAACAGCGCCGATGGATGATCCCCTCCCGCTCTGACTAGCCCGCACTCGATTTCTTTAGCCTTTTGACCGCCAAAGCCTCCCCTGCCTTTTGGTTGCGCCAGGGAGGGAAGATGAAGATATCGAGCGCATCGGATGCCATGCCAACACCCAACAGTCGCTCTCACGCCAGTCTAGGACGATCTCGTCCTCTACGGCTCGATGGTAGGCAGGTGCCGGGTTTGGCCGGGCCGCAAAGCCTGCGGCCGGAAAGGCTGTCAGCTGCTGCCGCTTCTTCTTCTTCTTCTCGCCCCCACCATACTGTGCTGCCGCCCAGTTCTTGTTTCTCTCTCTATATATCCGTCATCATGATGTGGAGCAATCCATTTGCTCTCGGTTCTCCCGTGCCTCTCTGCTGGGAAAGATACCTTCTACGATGCGTGTGGAAAGCTAAAGCAAGCGTATCACGGTGCTGCTTTATTAGCAGCTCAAATTTGATGCTAGCTCTGTGTGGTAGGTACGTAATGCAGTTTCGCACGGGTCGTTTATACTACTCTCTCCATTCCAAAATATTTGATACTATGGTTTAGTGCGAATATTAAATAAAACCAGGTCAGATATTTTAGACCGGGGGAAGTACATCATCCGTGTCCAGTGGTAGTTTTGGTGCCCATTTTTTTTATGGTGATGACGGAATACTACTACCCCACAGCGAGGATGGTGCCACGGGTGGTACTTCGTCCGTCCTAAAATAGATGTCTCAGATTTGTTAAAATTTGATTGAATTTATATACTAAATAGTGTCTAAATTCATTCAAATTTTAATAAATTTGAGACATCTATTTTGGAACGGAGGGAATACATGATTTAGAAGCCGGGTGTTGCAAGGCCCGGGTCGTTTCAAGTAAAATTGACCCCGATATGACGACGATTATTTCATTGATTTTTTTTTGAGAAAATATACACCAATCTATTAATAATCATTAGCGGTTGTACAAAACACTTCAAAAGTAATGAAAATTATAGATAGATCCTTAAACCACATAGCGAACACAACACACACTGGAGCGAGTCGAAGGTACGCCGTTGTCCTTGCCCCTCCAGAGTTGGGAAAAGCTTGTCATAGTAGGCATTCTCATAGTGGATAGGCGGAGACACGTCGTGCTAAGCCCCCAAAGAACATCACACAAGAGTAGCAACGATCGCCAATGATGAAAATCATACATCGGAAGAGTCAAACGTCCAACCACATCAATGTACACGAGAACCGGCAAGATCCCGGGAGATCCTCGGAAAGACAACTCCGTGCACCCTCTGATAGCGCTAGGCGCAAAGCCAGAGCGGGGATAGGGCGGGAGTACCTTATTATAACTTTAGGATGTCGCCGGCACATCATCATTCTGAAGAAGACACTGGAACTATCTAGAAAAGAAACGAGAACCCTCACACTGGCAAAGGCATCAAGGGCCACCAGAGTTAGGAGGACCAGTGATGTCGCCGAAGACATGAATGAAACCTAGATCGCTTTCATTGAAACCTAATATCTCTTATGGGTTGCCTCCTCTCTATCTCATTTGTGTCTTCATCAGTTGTATCTACTGCGATAATCGGTATATACAAAGGGGAGCAATAGGAATCGTGCTATAGAAAAAAAGAAGCTCCGGAAATTCACTTTTGATCTATGGTGCATATGCTCCACTTACGCAAAAAACACATTTCAAAATGTGTCAAAAATTATGAAAAAAATACGTGTGCACAAATTTTATGTGTTCACATAAAGTTTCACGAAAACCCGATAAAAAAAGTATCATGCAAGCCTTTATTTTGCTAAATTTTTTTAAATAATACTTTTTTTATTGAATTTCACAAATAATACACAAAACGGACAAATTGCAAATCTGTTGGTCGGTTGACGTTACGCATGACGGTTCATCTTTGAACAGATGACGCATCGTCGACTTTTATCAAACAGCCGACAGCGTTGCCTTCTTTTTCCGAAAAGACGACCGCGTTGCCTTCTTTATTCCAAAAGACGACAGAGCATCACGCCTGTCGGCTGGAGTTTTGAGGTGATTCGTCGTTGAATGGACGAAAGCGAGGTTCGTTGAAGGCCGACACCACCCAAAGATATAACTTCGCCCGCCGTCGTCGCCCTCCCCTCTCGCTAGCCCTCCTCTCTCGGTTCTTCCTCTTTCTCACTAGCTCGCTCTCGTTTTACTTGATTCTTTGCACCGATTTTTAGCCCATATTTCTACCCAAACTCTGCTCTAACACATTAGCAAGCTAGTAGAGTCCCAATCTACTAATGGAATAGCCTGGTGTAGTGATTTGAGTCGTTTGGTGGGGGATCTGGTGGTGTTCTTGTTGAGCAATGGCCATGGTGGAGGCTGGTCTTTGGGACTTGAGGAAGGTGCATGGTGGAGGTCTTGATCCGTTGACTGAGGCGGTTATGCACGACCATGCGCTTCAAGGGTAAACCCTAATTTCTTGCTAATTGCGTCATGTGTGTATGTTTATAGGTAGCCTTTGATGGGTCTCATTAGATGCAAGATATTTGTAGAGTATTATGTGTCAATGTACCTGTTTTGACTATTTTTGGTATTTTTTAGGTCGAAAATCATGTCAAATAATGTAGTGTTTAGGTTCTTGTATGATCCTGGTTCCGTCAGAATAAACCAGCACGGAGTTGATTTGAGCGAGTTTAGTTTTATGGATGAAGTTCTTCAGAATCCTCAAAGCGATTCGTTACTCAGTTGAAGGATTGGTTATGTGTTCGTTTAGGGCTCCCTCCTACCCATACTGTCGGTGTGCATGCTTTATGGACTAAGTCAAGGCAAACCCCTAATTTTTATTTAAGGCCAATAGAAGCGCAACAGAAATTTGTCAAATTTGTGCAAGCTTGCCAGAAAAGAGAAGTTAACCCCAGTCTCTTAGTGTTACCTGTGGCGAAAGAGGCTGGGTATGATCATGGCCAGAGTAGTCAGACCGGTCAGGCTGGAGGTAGTTATGATCATGGCCAAAGTAGTCAGGGCCAAGAGGGTGGCGGCGGTTATGAATCAGGTCACAGTAGCTATGCACACACCGGGGGTGATGGTTATGTATCAGAGGACGATGGTGAAGGATTAGGGGAAGACATATTCAGTGGAGAAGCTGATGAGGACGAGATATATGATGGTTTGTTGCAACATCAAATGGAAGCCGAAGACTCAGAAGGCAACAGTGATACTCGATGATTACGGCGAGTCGATCAAGAAGAGATCGCCAACCTATTCCTAGCATCATGGAATAATGACAACACAGCAGCAATGACTGTGAACGATGGGCATGATTCGGCGTGGCATTATCACGCGAACAACATCTCTTTGGGTGCATTATATCCTAGCAAGAGACATCTGCAGGAAGCAATTGTTGAGTGGTCAATGTCCATGCAACGGGTCTTGAAAACGAAGGTGTCATCACAACAATATTTGACATTGGTTTGCGAGGAAGCTGGATGTCCTTCAAGGGTGCATGCCCATGTCCCTAGGTATGACACAAACTGGAAGGTCACCGATGTTGTGATGCACACATGCACACTTGAAAGTGTCCTTCAGGACCATCGTAATCTCACGTCAACCCTCCTGGCTAGACTGTTGTACACAGAGATAGTGGAGGGCAAAGCCATGGGGGTGAAAGCTATCATTAACAAAGTTTCTGTCAGATTCCGCTACAATATTTCATACGGGAAGGCTTGGAGGACTAAGCAAAGGGTACTGGAGGCAAGGTTTGGTTCATTTCGTGACGGGTATGATTGTGTTGTTAGGATGCTCCAGACACTGCAGGCTAGGAATCCAGGCACCTACGTGGACATCCAACACTTTACATTGCCACAAGAACCTAATTTGAGGGTACTTCATCGAGTGTTCTTCTCATTTGCTATATGCATAGAAGCTTTCACTCACTGTCGACCAGTCATCTGTGTGGATGGTACATTTCTCACTGGAAAGTATAGGGGTCAGATATTGACTGCCATAGGTCAAGATGGAAACAATCAAGTTGTTCCACTTGCTTTTGCTTTCGTGGAGAGCGAGAACACCGAGAGTTGGGTATGGTTTTTTAGGCAGCTGAAGATAGCAATTGTGAGAGATACACCAAATGTATGCGTCCTTCATGATAGGCATCCAGGTATACTAAGCGCGATAAAGAAGCTCACACAGCCCACTCCTGATGAAGTAACTCCATGGCTGGACATGCAGAGTCGTTGGTGTATGCGGCATCTAGGGGCCAATTTTTTCTCACAATTCAGGAACAAGGCTCTTATGAACCTATTCAAGAAGCTTTGCAAGCAGAACCAAGAGTGGAAGTATATCAAGTGTCGTGGCTATCTTGATGACTTCACTAAAAAACATGTGACTCAGAGGAGAGCAGCTAGAGCAGCAGCAGTCGCGGCTCATGCAGCAGTGTTAGCTGCACAGGCAACAACAGGAGCAGCACCACCGGAGGAAGAACCCATTGTCCTTTGTGACTTACCAGGATTTGACCAACCCGGTACTAGGAGAAGGCCTGGCAGAAGGATTAAAAAATTTCAGGAATGGATACAACACGAGCCTGTAGAGAGGTGGTCTCTGCTGCATGACACTCATGGTGCTAGGTTTAGCGTCATGACTACAAATCTGGCTGAAACTTACAACTTTGTCTTGAGAGGAAGTAGGTCTCTACCATTAACAGCCATTGTGGAGTGTATTTTCACCGAAACTCTGAAGTATTTCAGAGACAGACTCCAGATGGCTCAGATGCATATCATGAACAACCCAAACACGAGATATTGTTCAAAGATCATGCATTACATGGATGCCAAGATGGAGAAGGCTCGGTCCATGCATGTCATCGCCATCGGTAATCAGGAAATAAGGTTCGAGGTACGCCTTCCTTCCAACCAGATTGGAACAGGAGAAGAGGTAAAGACACAGGAGGTGAGGATAGGCAAGCTTGCCTGCCAACGTGTGAGTGCACGTGCAATAAACCCAAGTTGTTGCATCTGCCTTGCTCTCATGTACTAGCTGCATGCGGGCTGATGGGTATGGATGTGATCTCGTTTGTGTCTCCTTATTTCCTTAAGGACGCGGTGGTCAATACGTGGACAGGCGAGATGATGGGAGAAAATTTGGATGGTTGGAGCAGTATCAGGTGTGTTTTATTTATTTGTTCTATTTCGTTGGAGAAGTATCATGTACTGAAAATTGTTCTATTTGCCAATGCAGATACAGAGGTTTGGGTTCCCGGCCACTCCGATGACTGCGCCACAGATTACACGCAGCCTGGAGGCATACATTATGTGGCTGCTCGGGAAGGTGATGTTCACTGAGAACCACGTGTCGACGATTAGTGCGCGATACATCCATTTTGCTAGAGGGATCGCGGAGGCGACGTTCCAGGAAGAATGCACACAGTGGAGTTGGGGTTCAGCTGTCTTAGCAGCTACGTACCGAGATATGTGCAATGCTTGCCAGTTAACCAAGGACAGTTTTGCCTTGCTAGGATGCCCATTGTTGCTGCAACTGTGGTCATGGGAGAGGTTCCCTATCGGCCGTCCAGAAGTAAGTGTCAACCAAATAGTCGGCAATCAGGAACATGAAACAATTGTCTACCACTCTGATCTGCTGTTCGACGAAGAGCAAATTGACTTGCCTACATTTGGCACTCACTGGACCCTTCGCAAGGTCAGTGTAATGTCTTAATAAATTGCACTTCTGGTACTACAATATGAAAGTTACTAACAAATATTTTGTCATGCAGTGTCGTTTCGCGGGAGAGCAAGTCGTTAGATGCTATCCATCGTTCAGCGAGCAGTTCAACACACTGAAAGAGGATGTCGTGATTTGGGAGCCGTACACTCTGCAGACACGACACGCACGATATCCCGGCGGGTTATCTATTATGTGCACTAGATATCGAGAGTATTGGCTGACTACATCGAAGATCATCTTTGATTGCCAAGTTGAGGAGATGTCTCAACAGAGGGTCATGCGGCAGTTCGGTCTTTGCCAGATGGTAGATCCCCCGCGTCCGGATGTTCCCCTTCCAGATGTCGTGCACGCGTAAGTAAATATATGTACATAAGGAATGCGTCTTATACTTTATCTATGTTCTTTAATGATGGTCTAACAAATTCTAATGACAGGTACCCTCGGAAAACTAGCAAGACCGCCACTCAATGACTCCAACGGGTGGGGATTTACGTCAACGAGTGGCAGAATGCACCAACACAAGTGTGGCACGCTGGCCCGTTTGATATGGAGCTATTCCACGGATACTTATAGAGGTACATGTCGATGACACGGCTACGTACCATTCCACACGCACATGACGATGAGATATACCCTAGCCAGTCAACACTAGAGTCCAGACAGTCAGCGTAAGTACTTTATTTAGAGCATAATCAACATGACTGTCTATGTAGTGCATACCTAACTATGAGACAAATGCAGGCCGATATAACGTGGGAGCTACAGACTGAGGTGGCTCAGTACGGACGATCGCTTTTGACCATTCCTCTTGTGCCCCGTCAGCAGGCTCAGTCCTTTGCCCGGCGGGTCGAGGAGAAGCTGCGGCGTATCTACGCGGCCATCACGTGCACCAGCGTCTCAGAAGTCGTTCAATACCGAGAAGCACAACGCCCACCGCGTCACTCGGTGGAGGAGCGCACCCCACGTCGATCCACGCAGCAGCGCCCACCGCGTCACTCGGTGGAGGAGCGCGCCCCACGTCGATCCATGGAGCATCCACCTTCTCCAGACCATGCTGGAGGCTCGGGATGGCACGAGGAGCATATTTCTCCACCACTCGCCCACGACTCTCCGCCCACGACTCTCAAGCGCCGAGAGCACCACCTCGAGACCAGGCTGGAGGCTCAAAGTGGCAGCAATCATAGTTTACTCGACCCGTGGCAACAATCGCAGCTTAATATCGACCGGTTGTAGCGTAACAGATTACTTTCGAACAATGGTAGCATCGGCCGATCCCTACATGGACTTCGCTTATCGACCATAATCTCATCCTCATGGTAAGCGTGTCCCTTCCTACTATTGTTAGATGCGATGGCATTGTTTAGTACTTAATTTCTTGTACACTAGTAGACTCATTACATGGGACAAGATCTTGACGGCCGTGATCGTGAGACACAACACTGGCGGTACTGGTTTGGCGATGTCGGCCATTACTCCACCACCTATCCCCACACAGGATACACAGGATCAAGGTGAAAGGTCAACTGCACCTCGCCGTGATGTGATGCCACCCCACAGATATGGATGGAGTACACCGAGGCCTCCGCCACCTCGTCGTCGACACCAGTGATATCTACTTATGTATCAGGCATTTATCTATCTATGTATGAGACATATATCTACTTATGTATCAGACATTTATCTATCTATGTATGAGACATCATTCTATTATTTCATAATTTTATTCGACAAACTACTCAACATAGCTTGCAACACAGTTCAACATAACTTGCGGTACATAAATAAGAGTCATATCTATCCCTAGCATGACGCCTTTCCCTTTTCCTTTGATGATGCCTCGTCCTTTCCCTTTGACGATCCCTCGCACTTGCTCTTCTTGGCCTGCGCTTTCTTCTTCCCCTGCCTCTTGTCCCACTCAGTTCTCGCCTTGCTTCCAACGGGTGGCGGCATGAAGATATCATCCTCATCTTCGCTCTCTTATATCCAGGCCCTAGGTTCTACAACCTGCTCCGTCATGTCAGCTTGACTCTTCTTGGCCTGCGCTTTCTTCTTCTCCTGCCTCTTGTCCCACTCAGCTCTTGCCTTGCTTCCAAGGGGTGGCGGCATGAAGATATCATCCTCATCTTCGCTCTCTTCTATCCAGGACCAATGTGCATCAGCCCGCTCCATCATGTGAGCTTCACTCTTGAAGGTGAGCTTGTCCCACCTTGCCTGGATCCTGAGAAGCTCTGCTCGTACCTGATTTGGGGTCTTCAGTTTCCACCCTCTCCGATGAAGTGACTTACCAAGCATAACGAGAGCATCATGGTTCATTACCAACGTCTCCCAGTGGGCTGGTTCATCGCCTATCATAACACTTCTCGCTATTTGGATAAGCCCAATTGACATATCTAGCGGCCAGGGAAGCGCGTCGTTCATAGTGGAGAGGAGTGGAGGAAAATGCGAGAGCAAGAGGAGAGGAGGGAAATTAATTACAGAGTAAGAGGAGGAAGAGATGAACTGGGTGAAAAGATACATCTCGTTGCCCGCATTTATAGAGGCACCGAACAGAATAGGCGGGAAAAAAGGGCGGGGAGGACTGACGGGAAAGAAGGGCGGGAAGGACTGGCGGGAGAAATCGGCGGAAAGGAGTGGCGAGAAAAATTGGCGGGAAGTGACGGCGGGATAAACGGCGCGAAACAATAGTCCGAAACATAAAACTTATTTGGAACCTGCCGATCAATACAACCTTGCATGATCAATGCACCCTTCGTCCTTCCAATAGATGAACAGTACGTTCGTCTGTTGAACAGCCGAACATCTGGGTCGTCGTCCTCCCAAAATACGAAACAGTGTGTCGTCTGTTGAAAAGACGAAACGAGTCGGTCGTCTGTCGAACGGCCGACCGACCGTCAGATTTGCAATTTACCCGTTTTGTATATTATTTGTGAAATTCAATAAAAAAATATATTATTTAAAAAAATTAGCCTTTATTTTAGCACCTAATTTTCTCTTTTTACACAAGGCCTCACAAATAGTCGCTTTTTGGTGAAATGACTTGGTGCGCACATAGGTTATTGAAGATGTCGTTGCGACATATATTTTAATTTTTTTTGACAATTAAAAATGCTTTCAAAATACCTTTTAAACAAAGGGAGCACATGCACCTATAGAGTCAAAACCCTAGTGCCAAAACGTTGCTAACTAGGGAAGCATATGCACCCTAGAGCCAAAGAGACTATATGATTTTTCTTCTTCATCATTTAATCAAGTTATCAAAATTATTGAAGCTATATAGATCTGCTACCGGCCGTAGGAGTATAACTAGCTAATTAATACTAGGGACGCCGTGACGGTGTACAAAATTAGGAGCTGACGATCCACCATTATGCACCACGATGGACATGAGAGATCGTGATCTTGTAGGGCCGTAATTTAACTTCGGACGGGAGATCTGGTTAATTGCATCGCTGCGTGTCTTGTTTTATTCGTTATTACTGTATCACGGCCTGTAACATAAGTCTACTAGAGGTGTAATTGCGCGTAGAATAGTAGAGGTACTAGTACTTTCCAGCGTCACTGCATACGCGCTCAGCAATCATAGTCTCTCTGCCGTGATCGATCAAGTTCCATTTTCGGATCTTAGTTACTCCCTCCGACCCATATTAGTTGACTCAACTTTGCTAGAATTGGATGAATCTAGACACTCTTTAGTATATAAGTTCATTTAAATTTTGACAAATTCAAGTCAATTAATATGGATAGGAGGGAGTACAGTAAACAACGGCGCAAGTTATGGCTGGAGATCACGCATGTCCTTTTTATGCTTCACTGGCGCGCTGCAAAAATTTTGTCAACAACGTCGGTGACAATGTTTTTTCATAAAGAAATATTAGTATTGCGAATATATCAATTATGCTCAGGCTATGCGTCAACAAACTTATGAAGACATCAAAAATGCATATAGGAAAAAAATAAAAAGAGAAAACAAACCCGGCACAATGGTCAATCGCTTGCAATAGTAACACTCTAACTACCACTAAAGGTAGCACCACTACGAAAGAGGCTCTCCAGAAGCGACATCTCTAAGAAAGAAACAATGAATAAGTGTTATCGTCGCTAGACCGAAGATCTTAGATTTCAACCTGAACAAAGTTAGAGTTCGCACAACAGTGGCTGAACAAAAGTTATTTAAATTTTAAATAAAACCACGTCAGATATTTTAGACCGGAGGAAGTACATCATCAGCGTCCAGTGGTAGTTTTGGTGCTCATTTTTTTTATGGTGACGACGGAATACTACTACCCCACAGCGAGGACGGTGCCACGGTGGTACATGATTTAGAAGCCGGGTGTTGCAAGGCCGGGGTTGTTTCAAGCAAAGTTTAGCCGATTATTTCATTTATTTTTTGTGAAAATATACGCCAATCTATTAATAATCATTAGCGGTTGTACAATACATTTCAAAAGTAATGAAAATTACAAATATATCTTTAAACCACATAGCGAACACAACACGCACTGGAGTGAGTCGAAGGTGCACTAGTGGAAACGCGGGCTTTTGTTGATCCCGAAAATGGGCTTTAACACCGGTTCTTCTACGAACCGGTGTTAAAATCCCTACACCTGATGTTGCCCTTTAACACCGGTTCGTGGCACGAACGGTGTTAAAGGTGAAACTATATAAGACACCAGCCCACACACCCCACTCTTCCATTTTTCACATTTTGGAGCCTAGCAAGAGGGTGTGAAGAGTGCTAGTTTGTGTTTTTCATATGCACTAGAGGTGTTGGTGAAATGCCCGAGAGCTCAAAATAAGCTTTCTTGTTGCTCTTTCCATCTCGGTCGAGGTCGGCAACTATAGTTTCATGTGTCATTGATGTACTATATATATAAATGGTCATCTCCTATTATTTTTGATATATACTACATATTAATGCAGATGAATCGGCAATGGATGTCACGGTGACCGCCCACTTCCGAGTACATTACGGGCCTCCAAAATTTCATCGTTGTGGCTAATGCAAACCGTGGTCACAATGGTTTTATGTGTTGTCCGTGTGTTCACCGTCGAACAAGAAAGACTACTCAAATACGAACCATTCACGCCCACCTGCTTGATCTGGTTTCATGCCCAGCTATAATTGTTGGACCAAGCACGGAGAAAAAGGGTTGTGATGGAAGACAACGAAGAAGAAGAGGATGATGAAAACTATCATAATATGTATCCTGAATATGATGATCTTTGCAACGGGGTAGATAATGAAGATCAAGAGGGCGGATGGGCCGATGACGATCTTGGTCGGGCCATTCTTGATGCAAAGGAAGAATGTGAAACTGAGAAGGAGAAGGAGCTGGAGATGTTAAAGGATCACAAAACATTGTTGTATCCAACTTGCGAAGATGGCCACAAAAGCTAGGTGCCACCTTGGATTTGCTGCAATGGAAGGCAGAGAATGGTGTGGTGACGGTATTTTCAAAGTTGTTGGTAAAAATGAAGAATCTTCTTCCAAGAAATAATGAGTTGCTGACGGTACATACCAAGCAAAGAAGGTTGTCGCCCTCTAGGATTAGGCGTGCGGAAGATACATGCCTGCATTAATGTTGCATCCTCTACCGGTGAGAAGTACGAGAATTTGGATGCATGCCGGTATGCCTTTGCCGCTGCGGTATAAGATCAAGCGAGCGATCCTGGCGATGTTGAGGCGAGGCCCCTAGGAAGAAGGTTCCGCCAAGGTTATGTGGTATGCTCCTATAATACCACGGTTAAAAGCGTCTCTTGAAATAAAGAGCATGCCAAGTTGTTGCGATGGCACATGGAAGACCGTAAGAAAAGGCGATGTTGAGACACCCGCTGATGGGTCACAGTGGAGAAAAGTCGGCGAGTACCCGGACTTTGCGTGGCGCAAGGAACTTAAGGTTTGGTCTAAATGCTGACGGCATGAATCCTTTTGGTGAGCGAGCTGCGATCCTGACACGGCACAGTGACCCTATGTATCTATAACCTTCCTCCTTGGTTGTGTATGAAGAGTAAGTTCATTATGATGCCAGTGCTCATCCAAGCCTGAGGCAACCCGGCAACGACATTGATGTGTACCTAAGGCCATTAGTTGAAGAACTTTTACAGCTGTGGGCCAAACCAGGTGTACGTATGTGGTATGAGCACAAAGGGGAGCCATTTGACCTACGAGAATTGCTTTTCGTAACCATCAATGATTGGCCTGCTCTTAGTAACATTTCAGGGCAGACAAACAAGGGATACAATGCATGCACACACTGTTTAGATGATACTGAAAGTGTATATTTGGATAAATGTAAGAAGGTTGTGTACCTAGGGTATCGCCGATTTCTTAGAACACGCATCCAAGATGAAAGAAAGGCAAGCATTTCAAGCGTCTGGCGAACCCGGAGGAAGCCTGTCCTCCGTGCGGTGAGGAGGTATTTGGTATGGTCAAGGACCTAGAAGTAATCTTTGGAAAAGGTCTGGTCTATCATTCGAATGACGATGCGGACACGCCCATGTGGAAGAAGCAATCTATATTTTGGGACCTACCCTATTGGAAAGTCTTAGAGGTCCGCTCTTCAATCGACGTGATGCACGTGACGAAGAATGTTTGCGTGAACCTGCTAGGCTTTCTAGGAGTGTATGGGAAGACAAAAGATACACGGAAGCACGACAAGACCAACGTCGAAGGCCCTCAAGAGCCTATGCATCCCGAGAACGAGAAGGGTAACGATGCCACTTAACTCCTGCCAGCACGCTCTTACCAAAGCAGAAGGAAATCTTTTTTGAATGTCGAGCGTATCAAGGTCCCGTCGGCTTCTCGTCGAATATAAAGGGAATAATAAATATGGCGAGAAAAATTCCAAAACACAAGTCTCATGGCGCCACGTGATTATGACACAATTGCTTCCGATTGCATTGAGGGGCTTCTACGAAAATGTTCGAGTACCCATTGTGAAGCTATGTGCATTCCTCAATGCAATATCTCGAAGGTAATCGATCCGTAAAGCCTACGGGGTTACAAACAGATGTGGCCCAATGTCTTGTCAACTTTGAGTTGGTGTTCCCACCATCCTTCTTCAATATTATGACGCATCTCCTGGTTCACCTAGTAGAAGAGATTGCCATTCTCGGTCCTGTATTTCTACACAATATGTTCCCCTTTGAGAGGTACATGGGAGTCTTAAAGAAATATGTTCATAACCGTGCTAGGCCAGAAGGAAGCATCTCCAAGGGCTATGTAACAGAGGAGGTCATTGAGTTATGTGTTGATTTTATTCCTGACCTTAAGGCGATTGGTGTTCTAGAATCACGACATGAGGGGAGACTGCGTGGAAAAGGCACCCTAGGATGTAAAGCAATGATATGTAGGGACGGGCATTCTCTCAATCAAGCACACTACACGGTTTTACAAAGATCTATCTTGGTTGCCCGTATATCAATGAACACAAGAATTTAATCGCCTCAAACACCGGGGCGTCGATGAATGGATTATAAGTGAACACATGGCGAGTTTTGGCGGTGGCTGCAAAGACTTCTCACGAATAACACCACTGTTGGGGATCAATTTGTACTTGTTGGCGGGACACCGTCTTCGTTGTATGTACTTTCCAAGTGCGAGATAAATGGGAATACATTTTACACGATAGGCCAAGATAAAAGAGCACCAACCAAAATAGTGGTGTCCGCTTGATGCAGCGAAGACAATGGGCAAAAGACCACGTATTATGGGTTCATAGAGGAGATATGGGAACTTGACTATGGACCTAATTTTAAGGTCCCCTTGTTTCGATGCAAATGGGTCAAGCTAACGGGAGGAGGGGTTGAGGTAGACAAGAATGCGGAATGACAACGGTGGATCTCAACAATCTTATGAAGAACTTAGGCGAACCATTCGTCCTAGCCAATGATGTGGCTCGGGTTTTCTATGTGAAGGACATGTCCTCCGGACCAAAAAAAGAAAAAATATGCAACGAATACATCATATGATGAGCCAAAGCGTCACATAGTTCTTTCGGGAAAAGAAACATCGTGGGAATCGAGGACAAGACAGACATGTCGAAGATTATAATAAGTTTGATGAAATTCCGCCCTTCACGGTGAAAACTGCCCAAGCATTCCGTTAAGTAAAGAAGATGCTCCATGGTTACTGTTGAAGCGATCATAAGGAAGGGCATATGCCAAGAAGTTCATGCTCATATTATGTAACTCTAGTTCATGTTTTTAATACATGGCTTGAGTGTTAGTCATGTTTTGTGGATGGACCGGGAGTATGAGAAGAAGTTGTCCCGAATCGTACTTACCATTAAGATCGTATCTCCAAACTCGCGCGTTCACAGATTAGGGAGTGCCTCTATGACCAGTTGCTCGGAGATCTTGGGAGGACTGGGCTCGTCGGCATCTCCACAAAAACCGTAGTGGTGTCCTGCTCTCGAAAACCATCTTGCAGCTTTGTAACTTGTCTAACTAGATCAATACACAGGAGCTAACTAATTTCACATATTAGGGAGTGCCTCTATGACCAGTTCTCGGAGATGCCGGAGGATGGGCTCGTCGGCATCTCCACAGGCTGGCCGTAGTGGTGTCCTGCCTCAAAGCTGGTGGAGGACTGGACTCACAAGGATGCCTATTTATAGTACAAGCAGCTCGACATAGTGTTGACACTTACAAAATAATGTCGACACTCACCCCTATTATTAGTCCGGTTGGTGTCTCCAACCGGGACTAAATTCATCTTTAGTCGGTTGGTTACACCATCCGGGACAAGGTACACGCCGCATACGACATAATGTCGACATGCACTCACCTCTATTATTAGTCTTGACTGTGTTTTGTCCCGGTTGGTGTCTCCAACGGGACTAAAATTCATCTTTAGTCCCGGTTGGTGTCTCCAACCGGACTAAAGGTTCATCCGCCATTTTTCCCGCCATTTTTCTTCCCGCCATTTTCTTCCGCCATTTTTCTTCCCTTGATTCTTCCGCCATTTTCTTCCGCCATTTTCTTCCTTGATTCTTCCTCCAGTTCTTCCCGCTAGTTCACTATATATATATGTAGGGGTTGGCCTCCATTGTCATTGCACATCTCTAGACTCATATCTGCAACCTCATCACTCTTTCCCATGGCTTCCACCGTAGCACTAACCCCTGGGAGGCGAGGCGCTTTCGCCTCGAACTACCCCGCCGGAACTCTGTGTCCCGTCGGTGGATCTTTGGCGTCGGAGGTGTGCAGTTCCTCCTGTCCCTCTAGGTGTGGCGCGGATGGCCATCACGAACCACTACTACTTGAGCTCACGCGGCAGCGGAGGAATCCCGGATGGCATCCGACTATTTCTCTACTTGGGAAGCCTTCTTCGTGGATCGGCATGAGGCGCTCGCCCGAGGAGGAGGGCCCACCTCCTCCTAACTTCACGAGGCGGCCGTCGGCTATGGTGGCGCGGTCGGACTCTCAGGCGTCATGGCCTATGACCTTGCCGCCGACTCTAACCCCGTCTGCGCTACCCTCAAGTCCAGCCGCGCTACCCTCAAGTCCAGCCCGCGTACTCTCGGAGGTTCAATTACGGTGACCCGGCGGCGGCGGCGATGGCGGCGAAATCTGACTACGATGGCGAGTATTACAGTGTGGCGGGAGCATGACTAAATCACTCCAACATTCGAAACAAGTTCGGCCGATTGTTACTTAATCGGCCATGTATCTTGATTTTCAGTTCTTTATGTATCTTAATTTTCGGTTCAGTTAGATTGTTACTTAATCGGCCATGTATCTTAATTTTAGTTCTTTTATATATCTTAAAAAGCACCTTTAATGCATGAAATAAGTGTTTATTTATTTTAGAAAATTTCATGTAAAGTAAATATAAAAATCATTTACATGAATGGATAGATATTATTTTTATGAAAATTATGATATATTATTCATATTTTTACGAGTTGAAATGAAAAAGATATGAATTTTCTAAATTCATATCATATTTTTGAATTAAAAAGCCCTTTAATGCATGAAATAAGTGTTTATTTATTTTAAAAATTTCATGTAAAGTAAATATAAAAATCATTTACATGAATGGATAGATATTATTTTTTAGAAAATTATGATATATTATTCATATTTTTACGAGTTGAAATGAAAAGATATGAATTTTCTAAATTCATATCATATTTTTGAATTAAAAAAGCCCCTTTAATGCATGAAATAAGTGTTTATTTATTTTAAAAAAATTCATGTAAAGTAAATATAAAATTATTTACATGAATGGATAGATATTATTTTTATGAAAATTATGATATATTATTCATATTTTGAATTAAAAAGCCCTGAATTAAAAAAGCCCTGAATTAAAAAGCCCTGAATTAAAAAGCCCTGAATTAAAAAGCCCTGAAATAAATGCTGCGGAAAACACCCCTTTAACACGGTTCGTGGCTGGAACGGTGTTAAAAGCATTCATTACCTTTAACACCGGTTTGTGGCTGAACCGGTGGTAAAGAAATGCTTGTGAACGCTTCTTTAACACCGGTTCGACCACGAACCGGTAAATATTTCACCTCCTCCTTATTCCTCCCACGCAGCAGATCGATCGGCCTTGCCGCCTTGCTGCCCGACGCCGTCTCGCCCCGCCAGCGCCGTCGCCGCCGCCGCTCGAGTTCGCCGCCTCGACGCTCTCTTCCCCTCGCCCGTTGGCGCGCCTGCTCGGCCTTGCCAGCCTCGCCAGCCGGCAGCGCGCCGCGGCAACCGGCGGCCCTCACGGCAGCCGCCCTCGCCTCCCTCCGCGCGCCCGCGACCCGCCTCCTCCACTGCGCGCCGCCCGCCAGCTCCTCCCCTGCCGCCTTGCCCGGCCACTCCTCCTCGCCGTGCCCCACTGCGCCTCCGCCGGCGGCGCCCGCCTTGCGCCAAGCCAGCTCGCGACCCGCCGGCCAGCTCCTCCCGTCGCGCCCGCTCCTCCCGCGCCCTCCCGTCGGCGGCGCCAGGCTCAGCCTCCCCGCGGCCCCGGCGTCCCGCCTCCGCGGCCTTCCCAAACAACCCGCCCGCCAGCAGCTGGCCCGTCGCCGTCACCGCACCCGCTCGCCAACCGCCGTCCACCGCTCCGCGGTCCTACCTCGCCTGCGGCCCCGCCGCCAAGCTCGCTCGCCACCGGACCGCGTCTTCCTCCTCCCCCGGTCGCGCCCAAGCCGCCACGTCATCCTGTGGGTCCCGCCTCCATGTGCGCGTCCGTGTGTGCTCGTGTGTTTGTGACATGTGAGTCTGCTTGTGTACCTTAGGGACGACTTGGAGCACCCCAAGTTCGCCCACAACCCCCGACGCCGAGGCCCTAAACCCGTGGTCCATCTACAAGACCGCCGAGAACCTCGGGTGCACCAACATGGAAGACCGAAGACCGATCCCGGCGAAATCCGGACCCGATGACCACCAAGAACGTCCGGCTTAACAAGTACGCCCTCCGGAGCAAGCACGCGGACCGCCCTCAACCGACCTGCCCCTCTCCTTCCCGCCCTGCGCCGCCATGTCCGATGACCGTCGGCCGTCCTGTGGCCGTCCCTGTTCGGCGCCTCCTCCCGGGCCGTCTTCCTTGGTCGTGCCTTTTGGCGGGAGCTCCTGCCCGGCCATGGCCTTGGCGCCCTCCTCTGGAACCGCCTCGGCCTCGCGACTCCGACGATCTAGGCCTTAATCCTTGCACATGTGAATTAGAAGCATGTGGAGTAAAATAAAATAGCTTATAGCAAAGATATTATAATAGGCCACGCCTAAACCCTAATGACCACCTCGCTCTCTTCCCGTGCGGAGGCGTCTCGCCGCCGCTTGAGCTCATAGGCCACGCCTAAGCGCCACTAACCGCCCGACGAGACCGCGCATCCGTGTCTGCCTCGCCGCCTCGCCCACACCACCTCGTCGCCCTCGCCGCCGCCATCCCTGGATATAAGTAAGGGCATGTTTGATTCAAAGGATTTGTATAGGAAATTTGTAGGATTAAATCCTATAGGAAATTTGTAGGATTAAATCATTTAGGCAATCATATAGGGAATTATGCATGTTTGATTCAAAGGATTTGTATTGTATGTGTATTGTATATGCATGTGTATATTTTGTGCCACGACCACCGCCACCATTATGCCGACCACGACCTCCTATGTCCTCATTGAGCCTACACACGCGTCGAGGTGTGTCACCCATTTTAGGTAGACCATCACGTCGTCTGGTTCGAACGCACACCCCACGCACTTCGCCCGCTCTCGCCCTAGAGTCGCCACCTCTCGTTGTCAATATAGCATTATAATAACCATGCTATGTTAATCAACTTTGATGACAAGTTAATTAGAAGAAGTAAATGTACCCTCTCATATGAGTCCGGGGTTTCTCCGAATTAGGGTTTGAAATGACCAAGCATGTATTAGGGTTACATTTCAATACTTTTAACCTGTCATATCATCGTCCTTGCTTGAGCATTTCAATAGATGTATTACTGATATTTGTGTGATAATATTATTGTTTTAGAAACTATGGATCCACTTAGTAGAAACCTTGAAGAAGAAGAAATAATGGAGAACATTATTGATGAGGACACCTCACAATATCTGAACTTGGAGGGACATGACGACGGCTCAAGTACTAGTCATGGAGAAGATGAAGACTCGGTGACGCAATTTAATGGTTACAAAGTCCGGTAGGTATATGCATTTATTAAGCCTCGGTGACTTCCACCAACAATCTTCTTCTACATGTATTAATTAACGCTTCTTTCTTCTTTTAGCCCTCGGATCGACCAGCCAACCATCTTCTTCTACGAAAAAGAGCAAGCGGTAGCGAGCCGGCGGTTGAAAGATCGTGCAAAGTTCACGATCGAAGCGGTCCGTGTTGATGGCGGCCGATGGAGCCCAAGAAGGCCGCAGACAAATTTATCGTCGGTGGAGTTCTTGTTAGGGACCAAATCCCAATCATAATTGAAAATTGGAATAAGCCAAAGAAGGGCGGTACCTTTGTCGATGACAGATCCAAAGAAACGCTTTGGAATTCGTTGTTGGTAAATTTCACCCTTCCGCCAGAGGAGGATGAAAACAATCCGGTTATAAAGAACAAGGTCAAAGAGTGGACTCTAAAGAAGATGGCTGATGCTTTCCGCAACTGGAAGACAAAATTGAACAAATTTGTCAAAGTTGGCGAGACTCCAAATTTCGAAGACGCATATTATGCGAAGATAAGACCTCACTGGCCCGAATTTAAGACATATAAAAAAGTGCTATAGCTAAAAAGAGGTCAAAAACCAATACGCTTAATGCCCTGAAGAAGGAATATCACCAGAGGACGGGGTCAGGTGGCTACATATCTCAGAGGCCTAAGTGGGAGGAAGCTGAGAAGGCCCTGCGCGAGAGAGGGATCACACCCCAGACATATGGGTGGGACCTACGTGCAAAGACTTGGTTCTACGGAATCGGGGCAAGGTTGGACCCAGAAACAGGATTGTGTATCTTCCCAACCATCCTTGCCAAACCCGTCACTGAACTCATCACGGCATACGAGGAAACATCCATGGGACCTTCCATCCCGACATAGAGAAGGACCAGCTCACACGCGCCATCGGTAAAAAAGAACACCCTGGACATGCACGAGGCACAGGGGGTATGACGTGGAAGGATGGGTTTGCCGACTGGAGCGACTCTTATAGATGGCGGCGAAAAGAAAAAAAAGCGTGATCGGATGACAGATAGAACATGCACTTGCGGCTGAGCGCAAGTGAATGCACCTGAAACCATCAAGCTACCGGCCCATCTCAGCGGCATGAAGAGCACGCATTGGAAGCTGCCGCGGCCGGACTTCTGCGGAAGCGGTGTGGCTTCCACGGAGAACGTGCACCAACGCTTGAAATAGCGGGTCCTCGATACCCGTTGATGAGATCACGGAGAGCGAACACGCTGAGCTGCATGTGAGATTAATGGGCTTATCCATTAAGGTGGTATCGGCTATGCCTTACCTCCTGGCTGGTGGAACTTACCACCGCCGACCGATTCGAGATGGCTATGCTATTGTCGGGTGGATGAGGTTGTGAAGGAATATGAGGAAGCACTTGACCATGCTACGGTGAAGGGAAACTCAACTCAAATTTGCGGTGAAAACAACCATTCTTTGGAAGAAGGAACACATTGTGCTTCCAAATTGGAGTCACTGGCACCCCGCCGTCTCCATGGCGTCGGCGATCTGAGCCGCTTGCCATCTCTGTGGCAGCCATCTCGGCCGTCACCATCTCTGCTGGCAGCCATCTCCGCCCGTCGGCCATCTCTGTGGCGGCAGCCATCTCCGACCGTCGGCCATCTCTCTGCGGCAGCCATCTCCGGCCGTCGACCATCTCCGGTGCTTCAGCCATCTCCTCAACAGAAGGAAGAGCATTGCCACGAGGAGCATCGGTAGCACCGCCACAAAGAAATCCGCAGGAAACCGTCGCCAAAGAGTTCAAAAACTACGTCCAGCCTTCCGCCAAGCCATTGCGGTTTTACCGTGGAATCGCAGCGACGAGGAGACCAATAGGATCTCGGGAGAACAGGTCAAGAAATTCTTTGCACCTAGGCGGGCCGAGCCAAAGGAGAAAATAGATCCGGCGGTGGTGGAGAAGTTTTACAAAAATCTTTTGAAACACGAAACCCCACTTGTGCCGGACTACTGCCAGATTTTGAAGGCGGATGCAAGGCCGTGGGGAGACTAAAAGTAGCGATCGTGAGGCACCCACAAAACAATTCCCATGCTCGGAGAGCAGGAAAACCAATCATGCCCGCTCCAAATGTTTGACAAGCGGGGCGCTCCTCCGTAGATGATTACGAGGCGAGCTACAAAGAAAGGCCAATGAGATGGGGATGACTTACATTGCATACTTGAGCGTCATGGGAGACAACTTGCCCAAATGCGATGTCAACCCCATACAGCCATGGAAGTATGGGAAGAATCTAGTCAAGAAAGAGGAGCTCAAAATCTACCAACAAAGATGCGAAAATTGCACAAGTGGTACCTTCATTTCTGCAAGGCGAGAAAAGAAGAATGGATCACGGCGCATATAAGAGATGAGATTTTCTTGTGCGGAGGCAGCGATCGACTTCAACATTCAAGACTTGCATTTTCTATTCAATCGGAAGGAACTCGACAAAGCTGCCATCGGCCTTTATTGTGTGTAAGTACTATTTACGTAATTTTTATCTCAACTCATTCACTTCATTAATTGCATGTATATATATATGCTCACCATATATGTATATACTATTATGCAGGAAAAAGGTTATGGAATGCAGAAAGGAGGCCCTTTTGACATTGGGTTCGTTGACCCAAATAGAGTTCATGAAGAAGTGGTAAGAGAAAAACCGGCAAGCAGAAGATTACTTGCTAAAGTCTTTCTTGAGACAACAAACCAAAGGAAATACTATTGCCTTACAACTTCTCGTGAGTCTGTTACCCTCTCTCTTGTACACATTACATTTGACTTACTCGATGTTAAGTGTAATCGATGATGAGTTATGCGTCTTGAGTTCCACTTTATTCGCTAGTCATTCAACCCGACTCGGGAAAAGTCCTTGTCATGGACTCGTTACGAAAAGAAAAAGAGCTATGGGCAAACTTTAGAGAGATGCTCCAGAGGTAATTTCAATCATATTATCGCACTAGATCGGCAACTTTCGTGACAATAAGTAATTAATTACTCCTTTATCCATTTTCTTTGTCGGACAGGTTTGGAAAATGTTCACGGGCAGGGCCGTGGGTGAATGGTCAGAAGAACTAAAATTTGTAGACCAAAATGTAAGTAATACTAGCTAGCTTCCAATTCCATTATATCATGCTTTATTGATTATTATTTTGATTGAACTCTCTATTCTCGTAAAGTGCGCATCAAGGACACGGCAATAACTTATGTGGGTACTATGTTTGCGAATTCATTAGCAACACGATATGTCGACAGGCCAAGCCGCACTAGAACAACTTAGAGTAAGTAAACAAAGTCCACAACATTATTTTATTACCATCAATTGTGTTGAGTTTTATTCTTATATATATATTGACCCATTCTTCATATATATTCAGATCGAGCGGATGCGGGACCAACTCCTACCATTTGAACGCATACGAGCCATTCAAGAGGAATTGGCGGGGTTCATACTTGATGAGGTCACGCGCTGGCGGAGAACTCTTTAGATATCCACCTCGGCGATGTAGATGTATGTGCCGATGTATGTGCCGATGGCGATGTATGCCGATGGCGATGTTTGTGTATAATAATAGTTGCTTAATTATTCATGTACTCGTATGTACCGATGACGATTTATAAGTATCGGCTCGATCGATTTCCCTCTCCTCCCGTAAATCGCCCGAGCAGGCGAGGCGAAATGCGCGGCGAGATTTAGGCGTTTTCACGCAGCGAGTTCTGCCGGCGGAAAACCTAAATCTCTGCAGCGTAACTTTTAACACCGGTTCGGTCACGAACCGGTGTTAAAGAGACTGAGCTCTTGGCAGCCCCGTCGCCACCCTTTAACACCGGTTCGTATAGGAACCGGTGTTAAAGGGGCCCCCCCTCTAACACCGAACCCTCAACAGCGGTTGTGGAACCGCTGTTAGAGGGTCCTCCAAACCGGTGTTAGAGGGGTACGTGTGCACTAGTGGTGCGCTGTCGTCCTCGCCCCTCCAGAGTTGGGAAAAGCTTGTCGTAGTAGGCATTCTCGTAGTGGATAGGCGGAAACACGTCATGCTAAGCCTCCAAAGGACATCACACAAGAGTATCAACAATCGCCAGTGATGAAAATCATACATTAGAAGAGCCAAACGTCCAACCACATCAACGAACACGAGAAACTACAAGATCCCAGGAGATCCCTCGGAAAGACAACTCCACACGCCCTCTGATAGAAGCCAGAGCAGGGATATCGCAGGAGTACCTTATTATAACTTTAGGATGTCGCCAACACATCATCATTCTGAAGAAGACACCGAAACTATCTAAAAGAGAAACGAGAACCCTCACATTGGCAAAGGCCTCAAGGGCCACCAGAGTTAGGAGGGACCGATGATGTCACCGAAGACATGAATGAAACCTATATTGCTTTGATTGAAACCCAATATCTCTTATGGGTTGCCTCCTCTCTACCTCATTTGTGTCTTCATCAGTTGTATCTACTGATAATCTGTATTTATTACAAAGGGGAGCATTAGGAATCTTACTATGGAAAAAATAAGCCCCGAAAATTCACTTTTGATCTATGGTGCATATGCTCCCCTTACGAAAAAACACATTTCAAAATGCGCCAAAATTTCTGAAAATTATGTGCGCACATATTTTATGTCTTCATATAAAGTTTCACAAAAACCCGATAAAAAAAGTCTCGTGCAAGCCTTTATTTTAGCACCTAATTTTCTTTTTTTACACAAGGCCTCACAAATAGTCGCTTTTTGGTGAAATGACTTGGTGCACACATAGGTTATTGAAGATGTCGTTGTGACATATTTTTTAATTTTTTTTGACAATTAAAAATGCTTTCAAAATACCTTTTAAACAAAGGGAGCACATGCACCCTATAGAGGCAAAACCCTAGAGCCAAAACGCTGCTAACTAGGGGAGCATATGCACCCTAGAGCCAAAGAGAGTATACGTATGATTTTTCTTCTTCATCATTTAATCAAGTCATCAAAATTATTGAAGCTACTCCGGCCGTAGGAGTATAATAACTACTCCTACTAGTTACTAATTAATACTAGGGACGCCGTGACGGTGTACAAAAGGAGCTGATCCACCATTACGCACCACGATGGACATGAGAGATCGAGATCTTGTAGCGCCGTAATTTAACTTCGGACGGGAGATCTGGTTAACTGCATCGGTGCGTGTATCTACGTACGTACGAGTATATAGGAGGAGCGTGCGGTATGTAAATAGTTGCAAAGCGCTATGTCACGGCGTTGTTTTATTCGTTAGTACTGTATATCACGGCTTAACAAAAGACTACTAGAGGTGTTATTGCGCGTAGATTAATTAATAGAGGTACTAGTGACGTTGGAAAGTACTAGTACCTCTTTTTTTTTTTTACATACGCGCTCAGCAATCATAGTCTCTCTGCCGTGATCCATCAAGTTCCATTTTCGGATCTTAGGTCGTTAATTTAGTACCGTAAACAAGCGCAAGGTATGGCTGTAGATCACGCATGTCCTTTCTATGCTTCATTGGCGCGCTGCGAAATTCTTGTCAACAAAGTTGGTGATAAAGTATAAAGATCTCTAAAAGTAATAAAAATTATAAATGGATCATTGCACCATTTAGCGACGACTACAAACACTCTTTCATAAATGAATATATTAGTATTGCAAAGATATCAGTTATGCACAAGATTTTAAAGACATAAAAAGTTGCATGTAGAAATAATAAAAAGAGAAAAAGGGCCCTCCAGGATGGTCAATCACTTGGAAGAGTAACACTCTAACTACCACTAAAGGTAGCACCCAGACTATAAAAGAGGCTTTCCAGAACCAACATCGCTAAGAAAGAAAAAATAAATAAGTGTTATCGTCGCTAGATCTCAGATTTTCACTCTAAAAAAATTTCGAGTTTACAAAATAGTGACTTAAACACGACAATTCCAGGTACAACCAATATAAAGACAGATGAATTTTCACCTTGGAAAACATGACTCGATACTTAAGCAGCACCACCAGAATTGAAGTCCCCTAGTGATGCTGCCTCCACTTGTTGAGGCCGATGCTTGATGCTGCCTCCACTTGTTGAGGCCGATGCTTGAAACCATCGATCATCGGTCTCAGAGGCAGTGTGCAGTTTGGACAGAAAACGTCCCATAGCCAAGCCCGCACAACATCCCGTGAAGCAAAGTCTTTTCATCGCATTCAGGACCTGGTTCCGCCCTTGCTTTCTGGTCTTCCAATGTTAGCTGACTTGAGATTCTCCACATCTACCAATACAATGGAAATCTCAACTTCGACATTATTAGACATGTAATATGGGTATCGTATATAATATGGTGTAGTATACCAATTGTATATGTACTGACTTGTACAATGCCACAATGGGAACATGTAATATGGGTATATACACCAATTGTATACGTACTGACTTGTATAATGCCATGATGGGGGAATTTCCCATCTATATAACACACAATCAAACCATCTAACGAGGGTACGTTCCACTAAAAAAATTCTACATGGTATCAGAGGACCCTCCCTTCCTCCTAACTAATGTCGTCGGTGCTAACTCCACCGCCTCCCCAAGGACACCGATCTCCAAATCGATTTCTCCAGGACCAAGATCAATCGACCCTCTCTCAATTCCGTGCATCCATTGATCCACAAACCCCACCAAAACCCTAGACAATTTCAACCAAGGACCCTCTCTACACCCTCGACAAAAAACTTAGATCGAACCCTCCACTAAATACAACAAATGTGATTATCTGTGACGCACATTCAGTGACGATTCAGTAAAAAACGTCATGTTTTATGAAAAAACGTCACAAATTTGGATGAATCTCTGATGTTTTTTGCTAAATCGTCACAGAATGAGCGTCATATATAATCACATTTGTACTCTTCAACATGACTGATGATGCCGATCTTTAATTCCTCTACTACGACTACCATCGGTGCACCGTTTGGCCACGAAGCTTACACGCGAGAATTTCTTATATTGGCATGCCCAAGTGCTTCCCACACTTCGCGGCGCACGGGTCATGGGTCTCCTCGAGGGATCTAGGCCGGCATCGCCCGAGTTCTTGGATGCTGAAGATGAGAAAAGGAAGAAGATCTCTATCCCAAATTATGCTTATGACACTTGGATAACGACGGATTAGTAGGTGGTCGCCTTCCTCGTGAATTCCCTCTCCGAGGATGTTCTCCCGCATGACTTTGGTCTCGCCCATGCTGCTGAAGTTTAGCGTTCCCTCCAGGAGCTCTACTCGCCCCATTCAAGTCACGGGTCTACACTATTCGCGGAGCTCTTACCAATAAAGAAACTTGACATGACTACTCAATAGTATATCTCGAAGATGAAAGGCTACGGTTCTGAACTTTCTCCTTTTGGGAAGCCGGTAGATGATGATGAACTAAAGGACCATAATCTGAATGGCCTCGATGGTACCTTAAATCCGCTTGTTGTTGCCATCAACGTAGTTCCCTCCACAACCCTCACTGACATGTGTTCACAACTCACGTCGTGTGAGAATCGTGACAACATGCTGCTCTCTACCGGCCAGACTCCTGGATCCTTTACGTCTTAGGTTAATGCAGCTCCTCGGCGTCCAAACCCATCCATTGGGGGAGGACTAGTCCGACCGATGCCGCCTCCGTCGCCCTACACGGACCAGCATCAGCATTCGTATGCCCCTATGTACCCTCAGTACCAGCCATCGATGATTCCCTATCGTCCACCCTACCACCCCTCGCTACTGTCGTACCCGTCGCCACCTCCACAGTATGCCTAGCCACTGCCGCAGTATCGTATTCCACACCCATCCTAGCAACAACAACAACCAGGGTGCCAGGACCAAGCTGAGCCCCAAAATCAAAGGCCCCGTCAAAAGAGGGCGCAAGGATCATGGTCATGTTGCTTCACCGTGGCAGGAAGGAGTCTACTATCAAATTGGCAAAAAGGAAGGTCACTCCGCTAGTGAATATTGGTGGCGCTATGGTGATGATGATGATGACACACCAAAGGAAAACAAGGGTGCTTATGGTGTAGACACCAATTGGTACTTTGATATAGGCGCTGCACATCATGTCACTGGACAACTCAACAAGCTCAATGTTCACAACACCTATCAAGGACGTGACCAAGTTCACAGTGCCAGTGGACAAGGTATGGATATTGGATATATTGGTCATTCTGTTTTCCATACCCTGCATAGTTCTATACAACTTAATATTTTACATGTTTCCGATACTTCCATGAATTTGCTTTCTGATCATAAACTTGCCCTAGATAATAATGCCTTTGAAATTCACCCATTCTTTTTATTGATTAAGGATCAGGCAACAAAGCAAATTGTGGTTAGTGGTTCTTGCCATGATGGCTTTGTATCGTCTAGTTCCTGTTTTATTGGGTTCATCCAAGCATGCACTTGACACCATGAAGTCTTCATCCTCTATGTGGCATCATAGTCTAGGGCATCAATCCTCCTTTATTGTTCAGAAAATACTTAAGAAGAACAATATTTCATATTCTCCAGAAATAATTTTTTACATATGTGATTCATGCTAATAGGCCAAGAGTCACCAACTACCCTATCTTGTTTCTAGTAGTGTTTCTATAGTTCCTTTGGAACAGATCTTTGTTGATGTATGGGGTCCATCTGCTCTCTCTGTAGCCAAACATGCATATTATGTAAGCTTCATTGATGATTTTAATAAATTTACCAGATATATTTGCTTAAGAAACATTATAATGTGTATCAAGTGTTTCTTGATTTCCAACAATATGTTGAGCGCCAATTTGTCAAAAAGATTACCACCATGCAAACATATTGAGGTGGTGAATATGAAAAATTAAATGGATTTTTACGAGTAGGGATTGCTCATCATGGATCATGTCCTCATGCTTATTAATAAAATGGCTCTGCTGAACACAAACACCATCACATAGTTGACGTAGGTACTTTCTTACTTGCCAATGCATCCATGCCTTTAAAATTTTGGGATGATGCATTTATTACAACTACCTTTCTCATAAACTTGCTTCCTACAAAGGTTCTAAATTTTGAGACTCCCGCAGAAAAACATCTTTAAGTCAAACCCGACTATGAATCTCTACGAGTTTTTGGTTGTGCCTGTTGGGCCAATCTTCGTCCTTACAACAAACACACTCTGTTTTTGTTCCATACATTGTGTGTTTCTTGGCTAGAGTCCTCGTCATAAAGGAGTAAAATGTCTAACTGGTCGTTTTTATGTCTCTCCTGGTGTGGTGTTCAATGAAAACATTTTTCCTTTTGCTTCTTTACACCCCAATGTTGGTCGTCCTCTTCGTGAAGAAATTCTTCTCCTACAACCACATACATCCTCTTCAACATCATATGATAGGGGTGTGCATACTAATGATCATTACTTACAAATTGTTCCTGTTGTTAACCCTCCACAAGCCACTGCCGAAGATCTCTCTACAAGTTCTTCTCACAGTTTTGGGAAAAATTCTAAAGAAACCAATACAACAATTAAGGAAACATAGAAGGGGAATAGGACAAGAGCCGACATCACTGATCTCGAGGCCGATTCGCCTGCGAGATCACCTCGGATTGGCTCCCGACACCACCTAACGCATCTGCCACGGAATTTCAAGCCCGCACACACGCGCCAGCGTCCTTCCACCATGTCGTCGCATCCTAGCTCTCCTCCCGGGTGTCGGTCGTCGTTGCCCTCTCCACTCCAACACGAGGCCGCTATATCGCCACTGGACCCCGTGTCTCCCGCGTGTTTTCTGTCCCAACCATCATCACTCGATTGGCTCACAACCGGCAGCAGCATCACTGTTGATTCGTCTGTAGCGGATCAACACCAGGTATATGTGCCAACAGCTGGTTCTTCTATGCAACCTTCACATGCACCACCTCTTGCTACTAGTGTTCAAACATGTCTGCAAAAAAGGTATTTTACACCCCAAAAATATACTGATGGTACAGTTAGATATAATCTACTCACATCTACAAGAGAACCACAGAATCTTTCTAAGGCTCTCACAGATACAAACTGGAAACATGTAGCGCAAGATGAGTATGATGCACTTCTTGCAAATAATACCTGTCATCTTGTGCCTTCAAGTTCCAACAAGAACATCATTGACTGCAAATGGTTTATCGTATCAAGCAAATGCCGATGGTACTATTGATAGATATAAATCACATCTTGTTGCAAAAGGATTCAAACAACCGTAAGGTATAGATTATGAAAATACCTTTAGTCCTGTTGTTAAGGCTTCTACTATCAGACTTGTTCTATCTATATCAGTCTCACGTGCATGAAATTTACGGCATCTAGATGTAAAGAATGCGTTTTTTCAGCTCTAAGCTGCATACTCCCGGTTTAATTCCATCAAAGGCCGACACCTACCTTTTTTAATGACAAGGCATGTATCACTATGTTCATTCTTATTATGTTGATGATATTATACTGACGAGTTTCTCAGATAAGACCATTTCAGCTCTTCTTCATCACTTAAGTTCACAGTTTGCTCTTCAGGATCTTGGAGATCTCCATTTCTTTTTAGGGTTTGAGGTTCATAAACCGTCTAATGGCTTACTTTTAAATCAAGAGAAATATTCTATAGATTTGTTAGCCCAAGTTGGTATGAGATCCTGCACATCATGTCCTACGCCACTTTCCACTATTTACACGTCAAACTTGACAGATGGCTCCCCTCTTGGCTTTGAGCATATATTACTCGCTAAAGGAATATTATAGGTGCACTCCAATATCTGATCCTGATTAGACCAGATATTTCTTTTTTAGTAAACGCGGCATGTCAGCATCTTCATGTGTCCACAACTGCATATTGGTTTGCTGTCAAGAGAATTCTGAGGGACTGTTCCATCCTTCTTAGTGCCTATTCCTATGCTGACTGATAGATGATTTCGATGATAGACACTCTACTAGTTGTTTTGCTATATTCTTGCTCCCAGTTTTTTTTGAAGTGACAGAAAACAACCTACTGTGTCTTGATCTAGCATAGAGACTGAATACAAAGCACTTGCAAATGCCACATCTATTATTGCCTGGAAGAGGATGACACAAGAGATAATCTTCTCCACGTGCCGCCCATATACCATGACGGGTGAAATCATCGATGTCCCATGATGGAGCCCGACAAAAGCTGCGCCGACGCAGGCCGACCCAAGCTACTGACCACCGCCTAATGTCCGACATCGTCCCACAACCACATCACGACAGAACTGTTCTGTATGTAGAAAAATGAGCCGTTTGGATCAGAAGAAAGGGAATCAAAATAAGGAATTTGGATATGATCGTTTTTGTTTTTGCTTGTGTGGTTTTAGATGCTTGTATCGTTTTAGGTTAGTCTCTTTCTTATCATTGTCATTATTGGTGACGGTTACTGGTCCATGCGCTGGTTTTTTTGGGCTTCCGCTCGACGACTTCTCATGTATCCACTATAACAAGCTCTACTACCATAATATTTGTCTGGCTTCAGTGACGGAGGGGCAAGGACAACGACATGCCTTTAGCTCGTGATAGTGTTTGTAGTAGTCGCTAGGTGATCAAGTAAACTATTTGTAATCTCTATTACTTTTAGGTCTATTTATACTATTGTTGATGATTATTAGTAGAACGGTGATTTTTTTGCAAAAATGATATGTTACCACTCCTTTATTTCATTTCTTGCCATGCCATGTCACCAATATATTTAGTTGCCATTGCATAAATGTCAATTTACTCCCACTATGACTAGTCCTCTGCCGCAACCGGAGGAGGCTGTCCGACGGCGGAGGGACGCCTTTGTTTTTTCTTACTTTTTTCTCTCGGCGCCCTAGCTCATGCTCCAATCCCCTCATCGATTATCAGTCTGGTTCGATTTGATCTGATATGCCGAAACAACCTGGCCAAGACCGTGGGCCAATCCCGGTGTGGACATAGGAGTTCGTTCACAATCGTGCGAGGCGAGCTCCCCTCCAGCTATGGTCGTCCATAGTGACGGAGGCGAGGGGCATGATGCCATCCATGGCTGCCCCAAATAATTACTTGTGTGGTACCGTTGTATGTCCTTTGTCTAAGATCTTCTACGTTGCACATGGATCACCGTGACGGCGTACAAGCGGCGACGCTACTTTTGGGCCACGCAGAGATAAAACAAAACTTTTCCTCTAAGTGATCCCAAGATCTAGCTGAGGTAGAAGGCCACGAGGTTTACCACTAGACGCGCAGTTGCGGATTACTGATGAAGCACGTCAGTTGATGCAGTGCAGTCCTCATGATCCGATCGTCCTGGTGCTGATCGCACAACACCTCTGCTGGTATCCACACGTACAAGGAGGAGCACCGGCGGCGAACTGCTAGGTTCGTATTGACGGTAGGACTGCTGTGGAGCTAGGGTTTCGAACACATGGAATGACCTAACCGAACAACGATTAACCTTTATGGGTTACGGTGCTCCATTATATATAGGGAGTGAACGTGGGCTCTGATCGCGTGACCCATTCACTAAAGCCCATATAACACTAGTCACCGTGAGTCCAATTCACTAACTCAGTCCTAATTCGGTTTAGGTCCAACCCAACCAGATTACAGGTTCAGATCCGATCCGAACTTGCTCCCGCTCTTAAGTGTGTGACCCCGCAGGCTCATGGCTACTTGGACACGATTGGAGTCCGACTCTCAATCGATCAGTCGGTGGCGGCTCCTAGCAGAACGTGCTGACTCCCAAGTACCAAAGAGTCATGACGACTTGCCTTTCCAATGCGACTTATGTCCGAGTCCCTTTTGCCTCACGATATACCTTGTCAGACTATAGGCGAATAATTGTCATCCCTTAAATAGTCCGACTCTCTTCTCGATCCGAGATAAGTGATTCACCCGATTAACTCTTAGTCGATCGCCTCGGTTAACACTTAATTGAGTCGTGCATGGCCATGATTTTCGAATCATATCTCACGAGAGGGCCCAGAGAATATCTCTCCGAGTGGAGGGGCAAAATCCTATCTTGGTTATTCACATCACGTAGCTTGATTCTCAGTCGACCCGAACCCTGCCTTTATAACTGCCATTCTGGATCAGCTATGTAACCTAAGTCGGTGATCCTCAACTCGGACTATGCAACAACCTCAGGTCTAAGGATTACATTGATTGAGATATACAAATGACAACTTGTTCGCTGTACCTCAATATGGGTCAATCCGACTCGCTAAACTCTTTAGCCGAATCTGTGTAAGTTGGAATAGCATCTCCATGATCATGACAAGTGGAACCGAGTCATCAAGCCAACTTTCACATTGGTATAAGTTGTGTGTCCATCACAACTTCGATGACCAAGGATATTTAGTACAAACAACATGAATGCATAGTTCCACAACCGAATCACATATTCAATGATACACATCAGATGTTCATACAAGGACTACTTAATATCTTTATGAATACAATGGGAAATCTCATCATACATGATTGCCTCTAGGGCATATTCCCAACAGTCTCCCACTTGCACTAGAGTCGATCTTCTGACATCACATGTTTAAGCATGTAATGCCCATGGCTCTTAGGTGTGCCTCATGCTTCGGCTGTGGTAACGGCTTTGTCAACGGATCCGCAATATTTGCATCTGTGTGTACCTTGCAAAACTTGATATCACCCTGATCCACGAACTGGCGAATCAGGTGGTACCGCATGAGTATGTGCTTGTTCTTCTGGTGCTGTCTAGGTTCCTTGGCTTGTGCAATAGCACCATTGTTGTCACAATACATGTCTAACGGATTGGACGAGCCCTGAACCATACCAAGATCCATGAGGAAATTCCTCATCCAAACAGCTTCCATTGCTGCCTTCGAGGCGGCAATATACTCAGCCTTTGTTGTATACGCACACACAGTCTCTTGCTTGGAACTCTTCCAGATCACAGCACCTCCGTTTATAATAAACACATATCCGGATTGCAAACGAGAATCATCAGAGTCGGTAAGATAACTCGCATCCGTGTACCCTTTACACTGAGTTCATCTTCACCACCATAAACCAAGAACATATCCTTAGTCCTTCTCAAGTACTTTAGGATATTTTTAGCCGCTGTCCAGTGGATCTCTCCAGGATCAGCCTGGTATCTGCTCACAACACTTATAGCATAGGAAACATCCGGCCTAGTACAAATCATGGCATACATGATGGATCCGACTGCAGAAGCATATGGAATCGCACTCATCCGACTTCGCTCATCAGTTGTCGAAGGACACTGAGTCTTGCTAAGTTTTACACCATGGGACATCGGTAAGAACCCCTTCTTAGACGATTCCATGTTGAACTTCTTCAACACTTTGTCCAAATAAGTACTCTGACTCAATCCAATGAGCGTCCTTGATCTATCTCTATAGATCCGGATTCCGAGGATGTATGTTGCCTCACCCAAGTCTTTCATTGAGAAACTCCTTTCCAATGATTCCTTGGTTTCTTGCAACATCTGGACATCATTTCCATTCAGTAGTATGTCATCCACATATAAGATTAGAAAGTTTACTTTGCTCCCACTAAACTTCATGTATAAACAAGAATCATGATCACTCTTGATGAAGCCAAACGATTTGACTACCTCATCAAAGCGAATATTCTAACTCCGAGATGCTTGCTTCAACCCATAAATAGATTTCTGAAGTTTACATATTTTGTCAGCATTAGCCGGATCGACAAAACCCTCGGGCTGTATCATATACACGTCCTCGGTTAAATTTCCGTTAAGGAAAGCCGTTTTGACATCCATCTGCCATATCTCATAGTCGAAATAGGCCGCTATAGCTAACATGATACGAACTGATTTAAGCATCGCTACGGGCGAGAAAGTCTCGTCGTAGTCAACTCCTTGAATTTGTCGGAACCCCTTCGCGACAAGGCGTGCTTTATAGACGGAAACATTTCAATCCATATCAGTTTTCTTCTTAAAGACCCATTTGCACTCGACGGGTCTTGCACCGTCTGGCAGATCAACCAAGTTCCAAACATGATTTTCATCCATGGACTTTAACTCGGATCTCATGGCTCCAAGCCATGACTCGGAATCAGATCCCACCATCGCTTCCGAATAATTTGCAGGCTCATCACTGTCTAACAGTAACACATCACGAACACTTCGTAATCTCGCCGATCTTCGTGGTACAGGTGCTACTGCGGGCTCAGCTGCCACGACTGGCTCAACCTCCAAGGTTTTTGCCGACTCGCTACTAGCCGGTTGTTGGAATTATGCCCTAGAGGCAATAATAAAGATGTTGTTATTATAATTCTTGTTCATGATAAAGTTTATATTCCATGCTAGAATTGTATTAAGCGGAAACTTTAATACTTGTGTGGTTTGTGAACAACACCGTGTCCCTAGATCGCCTCTATGGACTAGCTCATTGATCAATGATGGTTAAGGTTTCCTAACCATAGACATGAGTTGTCAATTGATAATGAGATCATATCATTGGAGAATGATATGATGGACAGACCCAAACTAAGCGAAGCAATTAGATCGTATCATCGTGTTCATCTTTGCGAAGCTTTTCCTATGTCAAATATTGTATTCCTTAGACCATGAGATAATACAACTCCCTGGTATCGGAAGAAAGCTTTGAGGTCATCAAACGTCATCCTATGAGAGTGTGATCATAAAGGTGTCTCTCAGGTGATCAGAAAGTATCTGTTGGGTTGTATGTATCGAGATGGGATTTGTCCCTCCCAAGTCGGAGAGATATACTTCGGGCCCACTCGGTAATCGATATCAACACCGCTTGCAAGCATGTGGTTAAGGAGTTAATCACAAAGTGATATCGGATTACGGAACGAGTAAAGTACTTGCTGTGAACGAGATTGAACTAGGTATGATGGTACCGACGATCGAATCTCGGGCAAGTAAAATATCGCGAGACGAAGGGAATATATATATGGGATTGATTGAATCCTGGCATCGTGGTTCATCCGATATGATCATCGATGAATGTGTGGGAGTCAATATGGGTGCCCAGACCCCGCTGTTGATTATTGATAGAAGATCATGTCTGCATATTCTCGAACCGAGGTCACACACTTAACGTGTCTCGACGCTAGGATAGATTGGATAATTGGTTTATGAGTTTTTGTTGAGTCTCGGATGGGATCCGGGACATCACGAGGTTCAGTGGTTGGAGAATAAGATTCATATAAGGCGGTGCAGTTTTGGAGTTCGAATTGTTCCGGGTTAATCGGTTGTATTGAAGCTTCTAGAACCTTCCGGAAGGGGACCAACGTGGCCCCACCTTCCGGGAGGGGGCATGGGCCTATGAGGGAGTGTCCTGGCCGCTTTGGGCCAGGGGCACAAGGCCCCATAGGGCCCAGCCGATCCTAGAGAGTTTAAACTCGTTTAAACTAGAGATAGGGTTTCTAGAAGGGGGAGAGTCCTTGCCCCCCACTTCTCCCTCCCTTGGCCGCCGTCCCAAGGCTTGGAGGAGGGGCAAGGGCTGGCCGCCCCCCCTCTATATATAGAGGGCTGGTGTGCCCCCTCCCCCTACACCTTGCCTCCAAACCCTAGTTGCCCTGCTGCCCTTCCTCTCTCCCTCCCGATTGTTTGTAGGCGAAGCCCTGCTGCAGAAATTCTCCACCATATACACCACGCCGTCGTGTTGTAGATCCAATCTATCTCTCCACCATACTTGCTGGTCCAAGGAAGGAGGAGACGTCGAGGTGCTGCACGTGTGCATCTCACAGAGGCATCGCCACTTGTGGTGCTAGATCGGATCGGATCGGATCGCGAGGAGGAGAAGCGAGTACGACTACATCACCCACGTTCCGACGAACGTTCCGCTGTGCGAATCTTCAAGGGTATGAAGATCTAATCCAATCTCTCTCATTGATTGCATCTCCTAGATTAGATCTTGGCTTTCCCTCTGTTCGCATCCGTAGAAAATTTTGATTTACTATGCCGCGAAACCCTTCACCGGTTCCTCTCTAATTTCTTCGAGCTGCACCGTGCTCCCACTTACTCCTCGACTGAGAAACTCTTTCTCAAGGAAGACACCGTTCCGAGCGACAAACACTTTGCCCTCTTCTCGGTTGTAGAAGTAGTAACCCAAGGTTTCCCTCGGATACCCCACGAAAATACATTTATCCGACTTGGCCGTAAGCTTGTCCGACTGAAGTCGCTTGATAAATGCTTCACAACCCCAAATCTTAAGAAAAGACAAACTCGCCTTTTTCCCTGTCCACATCTCATGCGGTGTCTTCTCTACCGATTTTGATGGTACTTTGTTTAGTGTGAACGCCGCTGTTTCTAGAAAATAACCCCAAAATGATAAAGGCAGATCTGTCCGACTCATCATTGACCGTACCATGTCCAACAAGGTTCGATTCCGCCTTTACGAAACACCATTCCTTTGTGGCGTTCCTGGTGGAGTAAGTTGAGGAACTATTCAACAACTTTTCAGATGGTCATCAAACTCATGGCTCATGTACTCGTCTCCTCGGTCCGACCAAAGAAACTTTATTTTCTTGCCGAGTTGATTATGTGCTTCATTATGGAATTCTTTGAACTTTTCAAAGGCTTCCGACTTATGTTTCATCAAGTAGATATATCCATACCTACTCAAATCATCAGTGAAGGTAATGAAGTACTCATAACCACCCCTGGCTGTCGTGCTCATTGGTCCACATACATCACTATGTACTAGTCCCAACAACTCGGACGCCCTTTCGCAACTCTTTGCAAAAGGTGTCTTGGTCATTTTGCCGAGTAGGCAAGATTCGCATGTCTCGAACGACTCCATGTCGAACGAAGTTAGGAGTCCATCATCATGGAGCTTCTTCATGCGTTTCCAACTTATATGACCAAGCCGACAGTGCCAAAAGTAAGTCATATTCAGATCATTTGGTTTCAACCTTTTAACATTTATGTTATAAACCGACTCACCATCAAGATTCAAAATAAATAATCCGTCCTGGACGGGTGCAAAGCCGTGAAACATATCATTCAAATACAAAGAACAACCATTATTCTTGATATTCGACTCATAGCCTTGCCTCATCAAACATGAAGTAGAAATAATGTTTCGACTTAGGACTGGAACATAATAACAATTATTCAGTTCCATAATGAATCTGGAAGGTAAATGAAGTTGCATCGTGCCGACTTCCAACGCGGCAACTCTTGCTTTGTTGCCGACTCGAATATCAACCTCGCCTCTTGCTACGCTCCTAGTTCTTACCAGTCCCTGCAACGAGTTGCAGATGTGAATAACTGATCCGGTATCATATACCCAAGAACTATTAGGTGCATCAGCAAGATATATGTCTATAACATTGCAAACAAGTGTACCTGAGTCGGAAGTCATACCTCCACTCTTGGCTTTGTCGGCCAAGTACTTGCTGCAGTTCCTCTTCCAGTGGCCATCCGCCTTGCAGTAGAAGCAAGTGGATCCAGCTGAAGGAGATGGTTTAGTCCCTGAGGAAGCGCTTGGGACTAGGTCTGAGCCTGCTTTCCTCCTGACTTATCCTTCTTCTTAGTCCAAGAACTCTTCTTGAACTTAGCCTTATTTTGCACCATCAACACTTGACTGGCGCCCTTCTTGAGATCCGCCTCTGCCTGAGCATCCCATGTAATTCAGTGAGCTTCTTATCCATACCATGCATGTGGTAGTTCGAAATGAACTGCCCATATGCACTAGGAAGAGAGTTCAGAATTATATCTGTAGCGAACTCTTTGCTAATGGGGTAGCCAAGCCTTTCCAGAGACTACACGTAACCAACCATTTTGATCACATGCGGACTCAGTGTCTCACCATCCTTAAGCTTGCAACTCAGCAAAGCCTGAGAGACTTGATACCTCTCAGCTTTGCCTGAGCCTGAAACATACTTTTGAGGCTTTCGATCAGATCGTAGGCCTCAACATGCTCGAACTGCTTTTGGAAGTCCGGTTCCATGTGAGCAAGCATAAGACAGCTAATATCCGTGGACTCATCCTTAGCCCGACGGTAGGCATTGGTGGCAGCGAAAGTCGCATTCTCATTCGGCTCATCTGGAAGTGGGTTGTCTAGGACATGGTCCTTCTTTTATTGTTTGAGAACAATTCTCATATTTCGATACCAGTTGGTAAAATTAGTGTCATTCAGTTTATCTTTATCAAGGATAGTGAAAGAACATGTTGGGCCCCCATGTGTGGTTTTGGTAATTAATGACAATCTTTATGGACTAATGTGTGTATTAAGTTATACTTGTAGGATTTGTCCATTGGCATCGCTTGGAACATATTTGATATTGGATTTGTCCATTGGCATCGCTTGGAGCATGTGTTGGATTCAAGGTTGATAAAATTCAAAGAAGATATGTTGGGCAAGCTCAATATGCGAGGTCGATGATTAGGAATTAAGAATGGCATTCCATCTTGAGAAGGGAAAGACCGTCTACATCGAGCTCAAGTGGAATGCTCAAGGCAAAGGTATAATCTTGATAGGTTTTCTCTTTTGTTGGTCTCACGTTGTGTGTATGAGACCGGGTTTAGGATAGATAACCGTGCTATCAAGAGGGGCTCTCGTATGAGTAATTCGGTCACATCGTTTGGAGAGAGCTCAAAACTTTGCATACTTGCATCATCGTTTTTGGTTGTTATTTGGCCTTGTCCATGTGAGGATATATAGCTTGTGGTAATCTCATAACAAGCTCTTGTTCATCAAAATCGGACCTCCCATATATATCTTGTTGCGATTTTGATTTATGCGGCTTTTCGGTTTCTCGCCAAGTGAGGTATATCACATTATTCTACTTGATACTTTCTCACTTGGTGATAATAAATATTTCCACCTTTTATTGGGAAGCCCTTGTTGCCCTCTATCCAACGCAATTTGAATCGGGTCAATCGGAGCTTCCAGTCAAAAGTTATTGTCGTTTGAATATTTCCTGTTTATGCATTTACGGGCGGCGGTAGTACCGCCCGGCAGATTACCGCCGGCCTAAAACGCCCGTTTTTGTTTTATCTCGCTAGGTACCAGATCCGGTACTACCGGCCGGCCCGGTAGTACCGCCCGGGTGGGACGGTAGTACCGGCCGGCCCAGTTGTTTTTCTCAGAATTGCCCAGATCCAGATCTGTTTTGCTGGCCTTGCACGTTGACCTCGCCATTCGGGCCCGGCTGGCCTCGCGACTGCAGGCGCCAGACGCCCGCATATGCGCTTGCCCCATCGCTGTCGCATGCTGGGGCCCGCGCCCCTCCAGCTGGCCGTTGCCGCTGGCTGCATTGCCATCATTGCCGCCATATATCTTGGCCGCTTATGTCATTGCCGTGACCAAGCCGCTGTCTTTGCCGCGTTGCATGTTGCTTGCTTGCTGCACCGGCATGTGAAGCTGCTGCGCTTGCCGCTTTGCCCGCCTCATTGGCTTGCTCATTGCGTCGTACCGCTGTTTTGCTTGCCACGCCTCAACTTGTTGCGCCTGGCCGTGCAGGGCTGCCGCATGCGTCGCCAGCTGCATGCAATGCTGCTGCTGCGCGCAAGCCTGGCCCCACCCGCTGCTGCTTTCTCTCTCTGGCTCGCTCATTTGTGTCGTTTGTGTCGGTAGTACCGTCAATCCAGATTACTGGGTCACCTGAAAAAATTGCCCCAACGGCCATATTTTGGCTAGCCCTATATAAGTCTTTTGTCCATTTTCATTTAGGGTTACTTCTTCCTCCTTTTCTTGTCCAAGCTTTGCCCCCATTTGCTTTACTCTTTAAGCTTGATTTCTACACATCCCTCCATTGATTCTTGCATATATTTGAGGGGTTGTTGGAGGTGATCTAGATCTACGTTTTGACCAAACCAAAACATCTCTTTGTGAGTGTATCTTTGGGGATCTAGATTTTGGGGGATTTTGTGTCTCTCTTTGATTCCTCCTCTCTTGATCCCCCAATAGCTTTAGTAGCTTTGTTGGAACTTGAGAGTGAGGGATTTGAGCATCTTTGTGGTGTTATTGCCATTTGCATTTGTTGCATCGGTTTGAGTTCTCCTCGGAGGATTTGGTTTGAATTGCTCATTGGAGCTTGTCCCTCTTGGGTTCTTGGAACCCTAGACGGTTTTGTGGCCTTGGTGACATTGTGGCCTTGGTGGCATTTGTTGAGGCCTTTTTTGGCGTTTGTTGGGAGCCTCCAATTAAGTTGTGGAGTTGTTCCCCAACCTTGTGAGAGGTTCCGGTTGCCACCGACAAGTGCACCGATAGTGGAAGCGTGGATCAATCCCATTGGGGTGAGATTCACCGGAGAATAAGGGAGGCCTTTTGTGGCGTTGGTGGTTTGATACCACCCCCTCTCCAAACGAGACGTACTCCATGTTGGGAGGAACTCGGTAAAATATCGGTGTCCCCGCGTGCCTCGGTTATCTCTATACCCGAGCTCTTTACTTATGCACTTTACATTGTGATAGCCTTCGTGCTTGAAGTAATATATATCTTGCTATCACTTTGTTGCTTGTATTGCTTAGCATAAGTTGTTGGTGCACATAGGTAAACCTTAGTTGTTTCTAGGTTGTGCTTTACAAAGTAAACACTAGTTTTATTCCGCCTTTGTTGAGCCACTCTAGGAAAAGTTTTAATCGCCTATTCACCCCCCTCTAGGCGACATCCGTATCCTTTCAATTGGTATCAGAGCCCGGTCTCTCATATTAGGCTTCACCGCCTTGAGAGTAAAGATGTCGGCTAGAGGATTAGTGCACAATGACATGTTCGCATTCGATGGCACAAATTATGATATATGGTAAAATCGCATGCTCATTCATTTTCGGGACATGGACCCAAATTTGGAGCGTATTATAGATATAGGTTTTTATCCTCCAATGGATTTTAAAAATCTATCTAGTGAGGATGAGAAAAACTTATATCTCGATGCTCAATCTTTTAATGTGCTTGTTAATGATTTGAGCTATGTAGTTACATCTTCAATCACTCCTTTTTGGAGCGCTCATGAGTTATGGACAAAACTTTAAGATAAATATGTTGTGTCCAACATTATTGAGGATGATTGTGTTGCTTCCACTTCCGGTCGAGATGAGTTCTCATCCTCTACCACTTCACCAACATGTGAGTTTTCACAAGGTAATGATATGGTGAGTGGTGATAGAAATTGCAATATGGATAGTGTGTTCACTATTTGTAATCCCTCATATCTATCTAGTTGCAATGATCTATCTTTGGACCTTAACACTTCTAGCACTCAAAATTCCTCACATGCTTGTGTTAATAGTCCTTGCATATCATGTCGAAATGACTTGAATAAATCTCATGATGATATGCTCTTGTTGTCTTGTTGCCATGATAAAAATGCTTCTATTTCCTCTAGTGCTTGTGTTGCTAACCATGTAGAGGAAAATGAAGATTCTATGGGCCAAGACAAGGTCTTGAAGAGAGCTACAAGTGCAATCTCATCATCACCTTCCTCCGGTTCTCACATATGCCTTATGGCTAAGGGAACAAAGGTAACCTCTTTGGATCCCATTGTATCTCATGATGATGATGATGATGAGGTTGAAAATGATAATGATGATTATAGAGGTAAGTATGATATTACTTCTATTAAGAAAATGGGAGAGGTTGTTTTTGGCGCTCTCTTCAAAAATAAAATTGCTTCCTCCAACTTTCTTGAAATCTTGAATTATGCTATAGAAGGCAATGATCTTATTGAGGAGCAAGAAAACTTAATTGATGAACAATTTGCGCGTGAGCATAATTATGCTAATGAAATTGCTCAACTAAATTACTCCCTTGAAGAAGAACAAACCACCAAAGAATCTCTTGAGGAGACTTTCACTCTAGAATTATCTAGAGTAAAAGAATACCATGATAGAGAACTTGTGGTGGCAAACTCCTTCAAGTTTAAAAATGATGAACTTGAAGTTGCTTATGCTAAACTTGTTGAGGATTTTAAGCACCTCGAAAATGGCTCTCGGGTCGTTAAGAGGGAGCTCATCAAACTCACCGAGTCACATGAGCAACTTAAAGCTTCATATTTAAAAGAGCTTGACAAGTTGCCCTCACCTCTTGCTAATAATAATGATGCTTGTGCTACTAACTCTATTTCTTGTGAAGCATATATTTTGAAGGAGAATGTTGAGCTAAAGTCTCAACTTGCTTCTAGCAACTATGGGAAATTAGAAGAAAGTCATGTTAAGCTCTCGAGCTCGCATGAGAATCTTCTAGTCTCCCATGGTAGGCTAAAGTTAGCTCATGAGGCCATCGTGTCAAAGGTAACATCTAGTGGGCCTCATGTGGACATTAGCACTATATCTACTCCAAATGTTATATTGCCATGTGCTAGTCCTTGTAATTCATCCCCTCATAACCATGCTATATCTCGTGATGAATTACATTCCGTGCCTTGTTGCTCTAACAATGTAGCATCTACTTCCTCTAGTGTTTTTGTTGAAACTAACCATGTAGAGGAAATCAAAAGGCTCAAGGCTCAAGTCACTTCTTTGAAGGATGACTTGAAAAAGGGTCATCAAGGGAAGGTCACACTCAACAAAATCTTGAGTGTGCAAAAATCCCCCAATGACAAGAGTGGGCTTGGATTCAACTCAAATGTCAAGAACAAGTCCACTATCAAGTTGAAGCACAAGGATAACAAGAATAATGACCTAGATCAAGTCAAGAATCCGGCCAACATTGTTTGCTTCAAGTGCAAGGAACAAGGGCATCATGTCAAACATTGCCCATTAAAGAAGAAATCCCTTGGCAAGAAGCAACAAGGGAAGCGGCCTCAAGCTCTATATATTGTTAGAGATGGGCCTCCTCCCAAGAAGACTCATGCTCTTCCTCAAGTTGTTTCTTCATCCAAAAAGAAAGATGGAAAGAGTAGAACTTGCTACATATGCCGCGAGAAGGGGTACATCTCCTCCTCATGCACTATTGGTATCTCCTCATCCCATCCTATCTTGATTAATGATGCTTATTCACTTCGTAAGGATGAGGTTGGAAATGTGTTTGCCAAATTTGTTGGTGCTCAATGTGGTGTCAAGAAAATAACCATTTGGGTTGCCAAGCCTATTGTGACTAACTTCTTAGGACCCAACTTGGTTGGGGACCAACAAGTCAAAACTTGATCAATAGGTGTGTATTGGAGGGCATTGGAGTCTTGGCTACATTATGAAAAATTGAGGGATCTTCATAAATTATTATTGTCAAGCCAAGCCATTTGGATTATCATGATTTTATTATATTTCCAATGTTCCTCCTTGCGGTAACATATGCTAAACTCTTTACATTGAAAGTTACTCGCCCCCTTGTGCATGTGTTGGTTTTGTATCTTCCATGCTTTTGTACATGTTGTGATATCCACTTAATTATCTTGAAATCAAGATTATTTGTGTATGATTAGGTGGTAGACCATGTATGTATGTTTCTTGTGTTTGAGCCTTAATTGATTATATTTGATATCTTATTTGGCTCTTGTGAGAGATTAATGGATTATCACATTATGGGGGAGTCATATGCTTAGTGCATATTACAATCCTAGAAAATGTGGATATTCGAGGTTGTGTCACTTAGAATTGATATTGATAGTTATCTAGTACCTATGTGACACATTTGCTCATACAATTTCCATTTTGCTTGTATGGATTTATTGATCTTATTTTGGATATTGTATATGAGAGTGGTTCTTGGTATGTGTTTCCTCATATTTAGATATTTATGTTCGCATGGAAACCATTTGCTTCAAGTTACTCTAATCACTAGTGATTGTGTGACCATTGGAAGCTACCAAGAATCTTGTTTGAAGTATCATGCTCAATTCTCTTATTTATTTATATGCTTCTTGTTGTGTGTATATGATCTTGGATATCCGTATGAACTACCTAGGGCAAATTATTCCCAATAATTCTTGTCCTTGGACAATGAGTACTCAATTTAAGGTAGAATGTATTGATCATATTCACTTTGGCCTTGCTTAATTTTATCCTATCTTTGACCAAGAAAATGTTTTGTGTTGTCTCCCAAGCCTTCCTTGCTTCTTGTGCATCTTCTTATTTTATTGATATCCTCTTGTGTTTTACTTATTGTAGGGACTAGTGATGATCCCATTTGTGTGCATTTTGCATTTAAAAGGAAAATCCTACATAATGCACTATCTATGGGGGAGCTCACCTATATTATTTAGAACACTCATATTTATGCTTCTTTGCTTGGTCCATATCGGGTTTTATGTGCTTGGAACCTCAATCTTTTCGTTTTGGTATTTTGTGCCATCATGAGAAGTTTGGGGAGTTTGGTTTCTTGTTGGAACCTTGCTCTTGTTGGGAGTTGGTTTTGTCTCATTCCTTGCTTCTTGATTTGACCATTTTAGAATGAGATAAATCCTTGAGCATTTTTATTTCTATCTATTTTTGCTCTTTTGGCCTTAGCCTAGTTCATTTGTTGAACTTGTGATCGTTCATGTGTTGAATTGGTTCTTTGATACAATTTGGACACCTCTTGTCTTGTCACACTCTTGTGTGTGCCATCTCGGTTTACTTGGTGTTTTTGTTCAAATTGTATCTCCTTTTGGTTCTTGAAAGCTTTATGCATGCATATTTACTATATGTTTATATTCAGGCATGTTTGCTTTCTTTGATCCAATATATAGGGGAAACTCCACCAATTCCCATCGGCTAAGTTGTGCATGAAATTCAATTTCATATCAATGTGCACATAATTATGTGGAGTCTCTCCTATGTATTGTAGTTTCTCTAACTACTTTGGACCCAATAAGTTTGGGGACCATTTTGTACTTAAATGTGTTTTAGGTACATTAGAGATATATTGGACGCTTGTCTCTCAATTTTGAAGAAGTGATGCTTAGAAGAAAATTTGAGGCAAGCCATAGGTGATCAATGAATTCATATCCTCTACATCCTACCTCGGTAACAAGTATCTCTTTCTCATGCTCACATATCTTGATTCCAACCGTTTGTCGGTTGCCTTCTAGCATGAATTAATGTATTTGTAATTGTTGTAGTTCTAGCCATGGTTTTAAGAGGACACTCTAGTGTATATGTGTTTAAGTTGAGATGAGTACATGTACTTGGGACTATACAAAATCATGCACATGATCCTCCAATCCCAAATATGTCAATCTAGCAATTTTATTGCCTATCATTTCCTCAACTTCTCTCATATGCAATAGTGAGATTTTGCTAGTCTATTTTCTATTATGATACTTGTTGCCTTTCTTCATATATTTCAACTTTCTCCTTTTCCCTTGGTGATAGTTGTAATATATGTAGTGTGTGTGTGTTTGAAGTCCATTATGTACAATAAGATATATGTGAGCCTTTGGCCATGCTTTGAAGCAAAAATCTTATTGATATATGTTATGACTTCATTTTTGCCTTTCATGTGCTTTCTTGTATAATCTTCTTTATGTGTGCATTTTTCTTCTTTGGAATATGTCTTTGTGATATTTTCCACTTAGAGACATATACACATCTGAGAAGATAATTTTAGTTGATTTTTAATCCTTGGAGACCACCTTTCTATTCCTCTTGATTCTTCGGTGGCTTCCAAATTTATTTTCCTATGAGTGCTTGTTCCTCTTGTTTACATCTTCGGACACTCATATTTGTTCTTTCATGTCTTGTATTGTTAAATGAATTTAGATGAGTGAGGAGTCCATGACTATGCACTTCGTTCCCAAATGCAATTATCATAATTGGTGCATTCTCTTTGCAGAGCTCATCTAATTCATTTAATAATACTCATTTGCATTCTTTCACATTTGTTGTGTTTTAAATGCTTATGGGGGAGCAAGGATTCCATATTTGTGCATTATGTATTCCAATACTTTTATTTTGAATTGTGCACAAACCTTGGGGAGATTCTCTATTTGTTATTTAAAACATTCTTTTGCTCATATCATAATATCTTGTTGTTTCCATTTGGACTCATTTGTTGTTTTCAAATTGGTTTGTCGGACCTTGTAGTTGCTTGCATCATTTGATTTTATTTTTGAAATCTTCGGGTCCTCGATATAGTTCTACTCCCTCCCAAGTATTCATCATTGGATATGTGCGAAGGCACACCTTTGGAGGAATTATTACTACATTTGCCTTCTAGAACTTGTCACCCATTTCGGCAATCGATGCCAATGGGGAAGAAGTTTTAGAGGGTTTAAGGGAAGTTGGTTTATGCATTGAGTTTGTTCTTGTGCATTTGCTTCTCATGCTCTTGCATCTTTGTTCTTGCTTAGCATGTGGTATATATAGAGGAAAGTCCACCAATGATAATGATTGGCAATATATGCAATGAAATTCAAGTTCATCACACATGCATAGATTATGGGGGAGTTTTCTCTATATATGGTGGTGGTACCAATATCACATACTTTTGTCGTATTTGATATTGGTATTACCATTTTATTCATTAATATTCCTTATATAAACCCTCTTAAAGGGATTGTCATCAATTACCAAAATGGGGGAGATTGAAAGAACATGTTAGGCCCCCATGTGTGGTTTTGGTAATTAATGACAATCTTTATGGACTAATGTGTGTATTAAGTTATACTTGTAGGATTTGTCCATTGGCATCGCTTGGAGCATCGCTTGGAACATATTTGATATTGGATTTGTCCATTGGCATCGCTTGGAGCATGTGTTGGCTTCAAGGTTGATAAAATACAAAGAAGATATGTTGGGCAAGCTCAATATGCGAAGTCGATGATTAGGAATTAAGAATGGCATTCCATCTTGAGAAGGGCAAGACCGTCTACATCGAGCTCAAGTGGAATGCTCAAGGCAAAGTTATAATCTTGATAGGTTTTCCCTTTTGTCGGTCTCACGTTGTGTGTATGAGACCGGGTTTAACATAGATAACCGTACTATCAAGAGGGGCTCTCGTATGAGTAATTCGGTCACATCGTTCGGAGAGAGCTCAAAACTTTGCATACTTGCATCATCGTTTTTGGTTGTTATTTGACCTTGTCCATGTGATAATATATAGCTTGTGGTAATCTCATAACAAGCTCTTGTTCATCAAAATCGGACCTCCCATATATATCTTGTTGCGATTTTGATTTATGCGGCTTTTCGGTTTCTCGCCAAGTGAGGTATATCACATTATTCTACTTGATACTTTCTCACTTGGTGATAATCAATATTTCCAGCTTTTATTGGGAAGCCCTTGTCGCCCTCTATCCAACACAATTTGAATCGGGTCAATCGGAGCTTCCAGTCAAAAGTTATTGTCGTTTGAATATTTGCCTGTTTGTGCATTTTCTAGGCGGCGGTACTGCCGGACGGGCAGATTACCGCCCGGGCCTGAAAATGGCCCGTTTTTGTTCTGTCTCGCTAGGTACCAGATCCGGTACTACCGGCCGGCCCGGTAGTACCGCCCGGGTGGGCCGGTAGTACCGGCCGACCCAGTTGTTTTTCTTAGAATTGCCCAGATCCAGATCTGTTTTGCTGGCCTTACACGCTGACCTCGCCATTCGGGCCCGGTTGTCCACGCTCCCGCGACCTGCACGCTCGCACGCCCGCATATGCGCTTGCCCCACTGCTGCCGTCACGTTCGGGCCCTCCCAGCGCTGCGGTTACCGCTTCGCCAGTCGCTATGCCACGCTTATATGGCCATCTTCTTTGCCACGACCCTTGTCTGTCTTTGCCGCGTTGCATGTTGCTTGCTTGCCACCGCATGTTGCATCTGGCTGCTTCTTCACTTCGCCTCATTACATTGGCTGGTTGCTCATTGCAGCCGCTTGTTGCTTGCTCAGAATCGCTGCATGCTCAGGCCTGCTCTTGCCGCTGCATGCACCGCCATTTGCATGCAATCTCGCTTCAAGCTAGCCTGGCCCCACCTGCTGCTGCTGCTTTCTCTCTCTGGCTCGTTCGCTGTATGCATTTGTGTTCGGTCTGGTAGTACCGGCCCAATCCGGTACTACCTGTCAGCCCAGAAAAATTGCCCCAACGGCCATATTTTGGCTAGCCCTATATAAGTCTTTTGTCCATTTTCATTTAGGGTTACTTCTTCCTCCTTTTCTTGTCCAAGATTTGCCCCCATTTGCTTTACTCTTTAAGCTTGATTTCTACACATCCCTCCATTGATTCTTGCATATATTTGAGGGGTTGTTGGAGGTGATCTAGATCTACGTTTTGACCAAACCAAAACATCTCTTTGTGAGTGTATCTTTGGGGATCTAGATTTTGGGGGATTTTGTGTCTCTCTTTGATTCCTCCTCTCTTGTTCCCCCAATAGCTTTAGTAGCTTTGTTGGAACTTGAGAGTGAGGGATTTGAGCATCTTTGTGGTGTTATTGCCATTTGCATTTGTTGCATCGATTTGAGTTCTCCTTGGAGGATTTGGTTTGAATTGCTCATTGGAGCTTGTCCCTCTTGGGTTTTTGGAACCCTAGACGGTTTTGTGGCCTTGGTGACATTGTGGCCTTGGTGGCATTTGTTGAGGCCTTTTTTGGCGTTTGTTGGGAGCCCCCAATTAAGTTGTGGAGTTGTGCCCCAACCTTGTGAGATGTTTCGGTTGCCACCGACAAGTGCACCGATAGTGGAAGCGTGGATCGATCCCATTGGGGTGAGATTCACCGGAGAATAAGGGAGGCCTTTTGTGGCGTTGGTGGTTTGATACCACCCCCTCTCCAAACGATACGTACTCCATGTTGGGAGGAACTCGGTAAAATATCGGTGTCCCCGCGTGCCTCGGTTATCTCTATACCCGAGCTCTTTACTTATGCACTTTACATTGTGATATCCTTCATGCTTGAAGTAATATATATCTTGCTATCACTTTGTTTCTTGTATGGCTTAGCATAAGTTGTTGGTGCACATAGGTAAACCTTAGTTGTTTCTAGGTTGTGCTTTACAAAGTAAACACTAGTTTTATTCCGCCTTTGTTGAGCCACTCTAGGAAAAGTTTTAATCGCCTATTCACCCCCCCTCTAGGCGACATCCGTATCCTTTCAGATAGTTCTCAATGCAAAACCGGATATCTGAGAGTGACTGCTACTTGGTGCCATGATCTACAACAGAAAATATGCAAAACACTTAAGACATGTATTCATAAAAGAGCAAGCATATTAAACATTTTAATATTTTATGCTCCCACTAGAACCAACACCCCTCCGATGGTTGCTTAGTGATTCAGGATCCTAAATAAGCAAGTCGGCTAGTGAGCTTTAGCATCACCACTAGCCGCCAAGTGTGTAGGGGTTCGTAGCATGGAAAACAAAAATTTTCTATCGCATACAAACAAACAAGCCAAGATCTATCTACTAGATTGTAGCAACGAGTCGATGGAATAACTTACCCTCGAAGATTCCAAAGCGTTTAACGAGAGCAGATTCTCGTGGGTGATGTAGTCGTACACTTCCGATCTCAAGATCGCGTAGACGATCCTTCCGGCGCCACGTTCCGGCAGCGCTCCTGATCGGTCACACGCTACTGGCGAAGACCTTCCTCTCCTTGTTCCAGAAAATGGAGGTTGTAGCACTCTCCTCGCGATTCCGAGACAACGGCGTGGTACCTAAGTAGAGGGAAATCATGAGGCTTCGCCTTAAGCCGTGGTAGTATGGTGGAGCTTATGAGAGCCTATTAGTGGTCTAGTAATTAGACACACCAATTAGAAGGCTCTAAACCAATTAGAAGGCTCTAAACCGCAGGCTAAAGCAATTAGAAGCTCTAAACCAAAACGGCTCTAAACCGGAGGTAGAAGATAGGAACTTGTGTGTCTCTAGGAGGAGCCCTGCCCCTCCTTTTATGGGAGGAGGGTCTTGGCACGCCACGGGAGGGAGGGAGTCCCTCCCCAACTCGGCCTAGGGCTGGGCGCCCGAGGAGTCCAACTCCTCCTCCGGTTGGTTCCAACTCCTCTTGCTTGTTTCCCACAGCTTGTTTTGGCGTTTGACTTTCAAACTGGACATTTGACTTTTCTGTTTTAGGATTCAATTTAATCCTTTATTTGGGACAGCAAGAACACTTAGTACATGATGCAATCATTCCATTAAGTAATGACACATTCATGTACCCTCCCCCGAGTGCCGGACAATCCGAACCTTCTAGAACATTCCCGATGAAAACACGGAATCATTCCCGAACTCAAACGGACTTTCCTTATATGAATCTTATTCTCCGACCATTCCGGATCACCTCGTGATATCCCGGATCCCATCCGAGACTCCGAACAACATTCAGTCTCTTTCTCATAATACCAGGACTACTCAAACAACTTCCAATCCTTAAGTGCTTCTCCCTACGGTTCGTGAATTATGCGGACATGATAGAGACACTTCTCCGAACAATAACCAATAGAGGAATCTGGAAATTCATATGGCTCCCACATATTTCTACGATTACTTTGCGATCGAATGAACCACTTACATACGATACCAATTTCCCTTTGTCTCACGATATGTTACTTATCCGAGGTTATGATCGCGGATCTCTGCATACCTAGTTCAACCTCGTTACTGATAAGTACTCTTTTCTCGTTCCCGTGATATGTGATCCCTTGTGACCAAGTCACATGCTTGCAAGCTAATTGGATGACATTCCACCGAGAGGGCCCAGAGTATATCTATCCGTCATGAGGATGGACAAATCCCACTCTTGATCCATGTGTTTCAACCAATACTTTCCGAACACTTAATGCCACCTTTATAGCCACCCAGTTACGGTGTGGTGTTTGATGTCATCAAACACCACACCGTAACTGGGTGATATGCATGATCTCATGGTCGAAGGAATTAGGTTACTATGTATCAGAAAGCATATAGCAATTGAACTATTGAAATGACTTGATCTTTATGCTACGCTTATCTATAGGAGTATGTCCATCACATCATTCTCCTAATGATATGATCCTTGTTAATAACATCTCTATGTTCATGATCGAAACCATGATCATATATTAACCAACAAGCTAGTTTAACAAGAGGCTTTACTAGGGACTCTTATTTTAGTTTACAAATCACACAAGTATTAATGTTTCCGGTTAATACAATTTTAGCATGGTATGTAAACATTTATCATAAGTGTGAAGATATGATAATAACCACTTTATTATTGCCTCTTGGGCATATCTCCAACAGTCTCCCACTTGCACTAGAGTCAATAATCTAGTTTCAAACCTTTGTGTATATAACACCTATGGCTTTCCGGTGTTGTATGTACACGATTGCTAGTGGTCAATCGATCTCGGATCGACACTTCCGTGTCCGTGTGTAATTGCATGTCTTGCGTCTACGCATCACTCATTCTCTAATGAGATGGCTTTGTATAAATTTGGTCTTTCGTGTGACCTTTAGCTCTTTGGGGTTAAAACATGTTGATAATATTGTCGCACAATATATCTTCATAGTATTATCCCACGTGAACTACACCTAGTTTGATAACAAACTACTTGACACAAATGCCTCTTTTGCTGCTAAAATAGCGCTTATACTTGGCCTTTTGTTGTAGTATCTCACAATGTCTTAACTTTGGAACTCATCCAAATCCATTATAGAACTCACCTTCCATTATATTGTGCCACCCTTAGTTTAGATTGAGATAAACTTAATTTGTACTTTGTGACAAAGCTAGTATCAATGTAGTACTTTTACAATGAACTAACCATCTATTTGTCACTTCTACAAATATTATACTCTTAGTTCTTCCAAAAGATCATAAGAATATCCTTACTATTGTCCAATGATCATCTTACGAATCATTCTGGTATATGCTCACAACATTTAGAGCATAGGACATATCTGGATTTGTACATATCACAGTATGATATAAATACTCTTTGTGATTTTATACATCAAGTATCAATCTATACTTGATTATTTGTTTCACTTTACCAAATGTCAATACACTTGAATATATCATCAACATTGAATTTATTCAATCCTTTCTGTGCGACAAGAACCTCTCTTGTAGTTTCTATATTGAACTCATTCAATATCTTGTCTATGTACTTCTGGCACAACCATATTAGCGTCTATTGATGCCAAATATTTAGGTTTTGCCTAAGTCTTTCATCGGGATGAAATTCTTAATATGTGTTAATAAAAAGATACATTATTTCCAATCAACAATATGTCTTCCACATAATGTATTAGAAACATGTCTTAGCGCTCCCACTTAATTTCTTGCAAATGCAAGCATCTTCATTGTCTCTAATGAACTTTTAAACTCCTTTAACAGTTTCATCATATTGAAGATTCCAACTCCGCGATGCTCACTTTAACCATTGAAGTTTGCATATGCTTTTAGCATCCTTTGAATTAACAAAACCCTATGGACCGCGTTATGCACATGTCCTAGGTAACGATTCTATTAGAAGAACTTGTTTTGTTTATTCAACTACCATATAACAAATTATATGTAGTGGTTGCTACATTAATCCGTCTAGACTAAATATCACTATGACAGATCAAATCTTGTCATAGTCAACCTTTGAACATTGTTGTGAACTTTTTCCCAACATGTCGACTATTTCATAGATGTGAAACATCCATGTCTATTTCTTTATAGATCCAGACACAACTATAAGGTCTTACACCTTTCTCGAGGGTCCTTCAAGTTCAAAACTTGATTTTCTCGTGTATGGAACTATCACGGATTTTATGGATTCAAGCCATTTTACGGAGTCAGGGCCCATCATCGCTTCTTTGCATGTAGTCGGTTCATTATTCTCAAATAATGATTCAACCTCAAATCTTGTTATTTGATTGTTTATCCGACCTACTTGTTTCAATAGGAACTTGGATCTCCGTGACCACAACCTTTGAGGTAAGTGAGACATGAGATTTGTTGGTGCCTCCTAACACTTTTCTTGCAACTCTAACTCTCACATATAGCTAAGGTTCTTTTAACCTTATCAAAATTCTATTGTCCTCCTACTTAACTTTTCACGAAAAATTCCTTCTCAAAGAAACTTGATGTTTTAAGTGACAAACACTTTTGTCTCCGATGTTATGGAGGATTACTTATGATTATTCAAAATAACATACAAAGACAGTTCATCCGACTTTGGTTGCACACATCTTTCTTATGCATAGCATACCAATGTTTAAGAAAGGACAACTTGGGTTTTATCCCAAACCATAACCTTATATGGTGTCATTTCAACGGATTATGATGGAGCTCTTTTCTGGAAAACGGTAATCTCTAAAGCTTTTAATCTTTAAAATATAATGGCAGTTTTATAAATTATACCTTTGATCTTACCATGTCAAACAAGGTTTAATTACATATCTCGAACGCTCCATACTCTTATGGTGTTTCGGGAAAATGCAAATCCATGGAACGATTCCTTAAATCTTAGGTATTATGCTAAACTCTGTAACTCAAATATCTTCCTTTATGATCTTTATCATAAACTTTTTATATTCTTGTTACAATGATTTTGCACTTCATCTTGAAAATCTTTTGAACTCTTCAAATATTTCATACTTCATCCTTATTAAGTAAATATTCATATATTCACTCAAATTTTCGGAGAAAGCATATGAAGTTGAAATCCATCGCTCTTGACTACACATAATGGATTTCATACAACAATATGTACTAGTTCCAATAAGCTAGTCATTCGTTCCCTTTCGGCCTATGAACGAAGTTTTAATTATCTCTAGGAAAGTTTCACAAGCGTCATTTGATCAAAATCAAATAGACTCCAAAATTCCATCCATATGGAGTTTCTTCATGTTTTCTTTCCAATATAATTTAAACGCGATGTCACTTCCTAAGTGATCTTTCAATCAATTTGTCTTTCGACATTTTTAGCACTAGTTTTATGGATGTGATTCCTCCAACGAGATTTGCGAATCATCCATCTTTTATGGATTACGGCAATTATTTGAACAACCCTTTTGTTCTCATAATACCTGATAAAACAAATCTTTGAAGGCAAGCTTTGATGTTTAACGAGCAACACAATAACCCTTTATTTTGTTCTCGATGAACATCATCACATATTCTTTTTCTAGTTACTTAGGCCATTGTAGTTCATGAATTGTGTTGTTTCGTATGACGATTCACACCAACAAATTCAGTATAAAATACTTAAGAACCACATTTAACAAGCAAAGAATACAGCCATAACACGTATATCATCTATATACTTAAACTGAACAATTCTAGTCTTTTCTTTTCTGCCATATACTTATGAGATTCTCTTTCAGTATTTCCTTTCTACATTTGAAAGAATCTATCAACATCAATTAGTGGAGTCATTCATATGACACATAGCCCAAAACATGTATAGTTAAATACCAATGTCTTTGGATTTGCACTTTGAAGTAGATCACCATCATCAAATGTTTGGTGTTCTTTCAAATTCCTTTATTTAGTAATCTTCTTGGTGTAGTAAACATTTTACCTACATCAAATATTCACCCTTATTATGGATTTATCCATGATCAAGCTACTTTTAGCTTGTAACGGTGAATCGCAAGTATAATGTTGCTCTCCAAAACCTTTTGGAGGATTAGGACAACTAGTGTCTCCAACCTTTTTGCAAATTTTCATCAAATATGAGAACATGACTTTTGCCATATTATACTCTATCATGTTGCAACCAAAACTTTGTTTCAGATATCACAATATCTTCCACACATCATGGTTTCTGAAACAACTCTTTCAGATCCTAGATAACCTTGATATTAAGAGAATCCTTTGAATATCAAGAATCGTGGAGACAAACATGATACTTATATACTAACATTGGAATTGTTACTCTTGTTTTAATACCAATTATTAAACTTCATGGAGTAACCGGAACTTACTAAAAGTTTGCAATAGGACTTTTAAACTTTAGATTAACACTTCAAAACAATACGATACCAGTTTGTAAAGTAACTAACCAGAATTCTATAGCTCTATCATCTCAATTATAACTAAGCGCAAGGTGGTAAACGGATGCCAATGACTACAACAACTATGCAAATTCACTTTGATTTAGTTTATGATAAATTGAGTTCTAATTAATAATTAAATTAATCTAGGTGAACTCCCACTCAAAACAATATCCCTCGCATTGTTTTAGTGATCACACGAACCAAATCCACCATATCAAAACCGATCATCACGAGAGTTGATGTAGCTTCAATGGCGAACAATCAACATGTTCATCATATCTACTATATGACTCATGCTCTACCTTTCGGTAATCCGTGTTCCTGAGGCCATGTCTGTACATGCTAGGCTCGTCAAGATCAAACCTTAGTTTCCGCATGAGCAAATCTGGCTTGCTCACGTTGTATACACTTGCAGAATCTAACACACCCGATCATCACGTGGTGCTTCGAAACAACAAGCTTTAGCAACGGTGCTAACTAAGGGTGAACACTTTAAGACTTGAAATTCATGTGCATGAGGGATCATCTTATAATGCTACCGTCGTCTACTAAGCAATACAAGATGCATAAAGGATTAACATCACATGCAATTCATAATATGTGATATGATATGGCCTTTCTTGTTTGTGCTTCCGATCTCCATCTTCCAGCACGAACATGATCTCCATCATCACCGGCATTGCATCAAGGTCAATGACGCCTCTCCATGGTTGTCGTCCACCGGCTTCAACTATTACAACTATTTTGAATAGACACGCGGGTCTTAACATAAATTAAAGACAACCATATGGCTCCTGCCGGTTGCCAACTTACAATAAGGAACATTGCATACATCATATATAATCACAATCATGGCCATATCACATCACAAGACACCCGCAAAACAAAGTTACGCCTCTACTTTCTTTGCATATTTTACGTGGTTTGGGGCTTTCAATAAGTGTCGTTCTAACTTACGAACAAGAACCACAACATTGATACTAGTATTGTCAATCACCCGTTGTAAATTGGATCTTAACTATGCTAGGAGAAACAGGCACCCGCAAAGCCACTTATGCAATACAAGTTGCATGTCAAGCGTGGAGCAAGTCTCATGAACGATGTCATGTAAGGTTAGCCCGGGCCTCTTCATCCCAACATACCGCAAGATACAAAGTACACAAGAAGCAATCGACAATAAAAGCATCAACGCCCAATGACCATTGTGTTCTACTCGTCTGCAGATCTACATATAGACACGGCTCGATACCCTTTGTAGGGGTTCGTAGCATGGAAAACAAATTTTTCTATCGCATACAAACAAACAAGCCAAGATCTATCTACTAGATTGTAGCAGCAGTCGATGGAATAACTTACCCTCGAAGATTCCAAAGCGTTTAACGAGAGCGATTCGTGGGTGATGTAGTCGTACACTTCCGATCTCAAGATCGCGTGACGATCCTTCCGCGCCACGTTCCGCAGCGCTCCATGATCGGTCACTGCGTTCGATCGGCGAAGACCTTCCTCTCCCTTGTTCCAAAGAAATGGAGGTTGTAGCACTCTCCTCGCGATTCCTGACAAGGCGTGGTACCTAAGTAGAGGGAAATCATGAGGCCTTAAGCCGGTGCAGTATGGTGGAGCTTATGAGAGAGGCTATTAGTGGTCTAGTAATTAGACACACCAATTAGAAGGCTCTAAACCAATTAGAAGGCTCTAAACCGCAGCTAAAGCAATTAGAAGCTCTAAACCAAAGCGGCTCTAAACCGGAGGTAGAAGATAGGAACTTGTGTGTCTCTAGGAGGAGCCCTGCCCCTCCTTTTATGGGAGGGGGTCTTGGCGCCAGAGGGAGGAGGAGTCCCTCCCCAACTCGGGCTGGGCGCCTGGAGGAGTCCAACTCCTCCTCAGTTGGTTCCAACTCCTCTTGCTTGTTTCCCACAGTTTCTTGTTTTGGCGGTTTGACTTTCAAAGCGGACATTTGACTTTTCTGTTTTAGGATTCAATTTAATCCTTTATTTGGGACAGCAAGAACACTTAGTACATGATGCAATCATTCCATTAAGTAATGACACATTCATGTACCCTCCCCGGTCTTGGGACAATCCGGAACCTTCTATAACATTCCGATGAAAACACGGAATCATTCCCGAACTCAAAGCGGGACTTTCCTTATATGAATCTTATTCTCCGGACCATTCCGGATCACCTCGTGATATCCGGATCCCATCCGAGACTCAACAATATTCGGTCTCTTTCTCATAATACCATAACTACTCAAACAACGTCGAATCCTTAAGTGTGTCTCCCTACGGTTCGTGAATTATGCGGACATGATCGAGACACTTCTCGAACAATAACCAATAGAGGAATCTGAAATTCATATGGCTCCCACATATTTCTCGATTACTTTGCGATCGAATGAACCACTTACATACGATACCAATTTTCCTTTGTCTCACGATATGTTACTTATCCGAGGTTATGATCGTCGGTATCTCGCATACCTAGTTCAACCTTGTTCTTGATAAGTACTCTTTTCTCGTTCGTGATATGTGATCCCTTGTGACCAAGTCACATGCTTGCAAGCTAATTGGATGACATTCCACCGAGAGGGCCTGAGTATATCTATCCGTCATGAGGATGGACAAATCCACTCTTGATCCATGTGTTTCAACCAATACTTTCCGAACACTTAATGCCACCTTTATAGCCACCCGATTCACGGTGTGGTGTTTGATGTCATCAAAGCATCCATCGGTAAAGGTGATATGCATGATCTCATGGTCGAAGGAATTAGGTTACTATGTATCAGAAAGCATATAGCAATTGAACTATTGAAATGACTTGATCTTTATGCTACGCTTATCTATAGGAGTATGTCCATCACATCATTCTCCTAATGATATGATCCTGTTGTTAATAACATCTCTATGTTCATGATCAGGAAACCATGATCATATATTAACCAACAAGCTAGTTTAACAAGAGGCTTTACTAGGGACTCTTATTTTAGTTTACAAATCACACAAGTATTAATGTTTCCGGTTAATACAATTTTAGCATGGTATGTAAACATTTATCATAAGTGTGAAGATATGATAATAACCACTTTATTATTGCCTCTTGGGCATATCTCCAACAAAGTGATCTAGGTAGACAAGTCCTTGTCAATCGCATCTCATGCGACTCCTGTTGGACGGGTGGCAACACAAGCCCTGGCTCCCATCCGACTTTTCCCCGAGTCCCACAACCGTTGTGATAGACCTGTCTAGCTTACCGAGTGTTTTCACAGTAAGAGTCCGACTCGAACCCACCTAGTCAGAAAGAATTGGCAGCACCTCAATTTTATGAGCCCACTACCAAAAATGTCCGACTTGTGATGGTGCAAACACTGGCGGAAAAACCGACTAGACCTTCTTTGAGGGATTAAATTTTACCGACTATCTAATAGAGGTAAAACTGAGACATAACAATAACACAAAATAAAGCATTTATAATGTGAAATGGCATGGCTCTCTTCATGGCGATCTCCATCTCCACAAAGCCTGTAATCCGACTCGTGCCAACTCTTGTCACTTGCCGTCTTACTCCATGTCGCCGACATGTACAACGCCTTGCATGCCTTCCGGGTTCTCCAAACAGCTACACTAGCTTAGTAAAGTAAATTACATGGAGAATCCGACACGCAGGTCGTTATACAATAAAATGACAGCACCTAGGCTCCAGCCGGCTGAGAAAAAAAACCGTGACAGATCACGTATGGATTACACACATACATCACATGAAGCATACCATTCACAACTTCCTGCAAAAACAAGTTATGCATAGATACAATATCTACCGGCGTTGTGAAACTCGCAACGACATCTAAGGCGCTACGACAGGACGAAACCGGCGGTCCTGCTAGCCGGATAGCGTGCAGGGATCGAAGGGGCAGCGCCCCTCACGGGTGCGGGCAGCGCCCGACAATTTTTCCGAAAACATAGATCTCATCTACGATCCGAACATGGACTCCGACCATCGTTCCGATTCGATCAAACTCTTTGATTTTCGATCACCGCTTCTGGATTTATGTGTCACTGTCTACCCCGATGGCGGAAGCCGACCGGTAGGGGTATGTCGTTCCACGACCTCAGCAGTATGATCATGGAAATCAGATCTACCATTTCCCGAGTACAGTTGATCCAATCAACTTCGTACAAAACCGATCTATCTCATAGATCGACCACCAAACAGCACATAGATCGCATCTACAGCCAACCGCATATCACATATGCGAGATCTCGAGCCTAAAACCAGAAGCTATCGCTCTGATACCACTGTTGGGCCACATAGAGATAAAACAAAACTTTTCCTCTAACGTGGTGATCCCAAGATCTAGCTGAGGTAGAAGGCCACGAGGTTTACCACTAGACGCGCAGTTGCGAATTATTGATGAAGCACGTCAGTTGATGCAGTGCAGTCCTCACGATCCGATCGTCCTGGTGCTGATCGCACATCACCTCTGCTGGTATCCACACGTACAAGGAGGAGCACCGGCGAATCGCTAGGTTCAGACGACGGTAGGACTGCTGTGGAGCTAGGGTTTCCAACACATGGAATGGCCTAACCGAACAACGATTAACCTTTCTGAGTTACGGTGCTCCACTATATATAGGGAGTGAACGTGGGCTCTGCTCGCGCGACCCATTCACTAAAGTCCATATAACACTAGTCACCGTGAGTCCAACTCACTAACTCAGTCCTAATCCGGTTTAGGTACAACCCAACCAGATTACAGGTTCAGATCCAATCCGAACTTGTTCCCGCTCTTAAGTGTGTGACTCCGCAGGCTCATGGCTATTTGGACACGATTGGAGTCCGACTCTCAATCGATCAGTCGGTAGCGGCTCCTAGCAGAACGTGCCGACTCCCAAGTACCAAAGAGTCATGACGACTTGCCTTTCCAATGCGACTTATGTCCGAGTCCCTTTTGCCTCACGATATACCTTGTCAGACTATAGGCGAATAATTGTCATCCCTTAAATAGTCCGACTCTCTTCTCGATCCGAGATAAGTGATTCACCCGACTAACTCTTAGTCGATCGCCTCGGTTAACACTTAACCGAGTCGTGCATGGCCATGCTTTCCGAATCATATCTCACGAGAGGGCCCAGAGAATATCTCTCCGAGTGGAGGGGCAAAATCCCATCTTGATTATTCACATCACGCAGCTTGATTCTTAGTCAACCCGAACCCTGCCTTTATAACTGTCCAGTTACAGATCAGCGTTTGACAGAACCTAAGTCGGTGATCCTCAACTCGGACTATGCAACAACCTCAGGTCTAAGGATTATATTGATTGAGATATACAAATGACAACTTGTTCGTTGTATCTTAATATGGGTTAATCCGACTCGCTAAACTCTTTAGCCGAATCTGTGTAAGTTGAAATAGCATCTCCATGCTCATGACAAGTGGAACCGAGTCATCAAGCCAACTTTCACATTGGTCTAAGTTGTGCGTTCAGCACAACTTTGATGACCAAAGATATTTAGTACAAACAACATGAATACATAGTTCTATAACCGAATCATATATTCAATGATACATATCAGATGTTTATACAAGGACTACTTAATATCTTTATAAATATAATAAAAAATCTCGTCGTATCGTTATTGTCTTTAGCGCATATTCCCAACAGCTACCGATCGGTCCATCGGAACTGCTCAGCACGTCTTCCTTCTCGACACTGTCATGTCACGAGACCGGACGCTCACGCATGTGCATGTGCATGCGGTCGATTGTCTCCCCGTCCCGTCCTGTCGTCCGTCGATCCCGAAGAGGACCGATGCCTTCGGGCTTTCGGCGGCCGCGCGCGTGTCTTTCTGGCGCCGCTCGCCGTCGTGGCTAGGCAGCCCGCGCAGAACAGCCGGCACTGCGCCTCGCGCGCGTAGGGCTCGGCTAGGGAATCAGTGCGCGCTGTAATATTCTTTTGGTCTGTCTCCGTCTTCCGAGAGACAGTCCGGTCTGCAGCGGGTCGCACGGGATAGATGTTCACGTTCACAGTAGAGACGAAACGCAGCTTTTGCGTCGGTCTGGCCGCCGGATCGCCAAGACAGACAGTAAATGGCTGTTGCGGCCGCTTCTGTTTGTCTTTGTCATCATGGCCCAGGTAGGTGAGTGGATGACTATCTGTTGTGCCTCGAAATGGATATTGGATAGGGTGTCAGGTGGGGTCCTACCTAAATTCTATTTCTAGTTTATTTGCCAAATTCTAGTGTAATTTTTTGTTTAAAATTTACACTAGATTTTGGCAAATAAACTAGAAGTGGGATTTAGGTGGAATCCCACTTGACACCCTAATATTGGATGGATCATGTGGCTATTACTTCCTTTGATCAAAATTATTTGACTAAGATTTATCTAGATTTGGATGTATTTAGTTATGTTTTAATGCTAGATACATTCAATCTAGACAAACTTAAGTCAATTAATTTGGTTCGGAGAAAGTATTTTGGATTCTTTGGCTGGCATGCATCATGTTATCATGTGAACTCTACTCTAGTTTGGGTTCTCTACTACTTATGCAAGATACTACCCTAGTACTCTAGTAGGTAGTGTAATTCGGTTGTATCGGTGTCTAACAATTGCTGAATGAAAACTCGTTGAGAAAAGACTTTAAAAACGTCTAAGGTAAATTGCTATCCCTTGGCGAAAGACATGTACTCATAAATTCAGTACTCACCAATATGGTACTGTATATGATCTTGTTTTTCCAGCTACCAAAAGGTATCTTGAAGAAAATAGATTATTTCCGATCAAGATTCTTTTGGCAAGGGGATAGTGAGAAAAAGAAATATCAACTGGCCAATGGAATGTGGTTTGCCTACCGAAAGAATACGGTGGACTGAGCATACATAATTTGCAAGTCAAAAACACCGCGATTCTGGGGAATTGGCTTTTCAAATTACTTACCGAGGATGGTGTCTGCCAAACCATTTTATGGAAAAAATATGTGAGGTCCAAAGCTATGTCTCAAGTGGTTTGAAAACCCGGTGACTCATATTTTTGGGTGGGCCTAATGGCGACCAAAAAACATTTTTTCTGTTTTGGTGCTTTCAATATCAAGGATGGATCACATATTCGATTTTGAGAAGATAAGTGGCTTGACCAAACTTCTCTTCGCGAACAATATCCAGCTTTATATTCGACTGTAGGACACAAAGGGGACACACTTTCCACTGTTATGAAAGATAATCCTCCTAACGTATCTTTCAGAAGAAGTCTCATAGGTCCTTGACTGGTATCTTGGAACAATTTATTATTACGATTATCCACGATACAGCTGTCGGACGGTATGGAGGAGTTCAAATGGAAATTACAAGAGAGTGGTAAACAGTTGTCTCGTTATATAGAGCTTTGGTTCAACCTGATATATCGGTCGATGATAACAGTAAAATTTGGAAAATGAAAATACCGCTTAAGACGAAGATATTCGCTTGGTATCTACATAAAAGTGTAATCCTTACTAAAGATAATTTTGTAAAGAGGAATTGGCATGGAAGTATACAATGCATTTTTCGTTATCATGATGAGACAATTCGTCATTTATTCTTCCATTGTAAATTTGCTCGCTCTATATGGTCATTCATCCAAATAGCTTCTGGCTTATCTCCTCCATGTTTAGTGGCCAATGTTTTTGATAATTGGTTGTATAGAGTTGTTGATAAATACATGATTTTGTTTAGGGTAGGAGCGCTTGCCATTATTTGATCGCAATGGCTTTATAGAAATGACAAGATTTTTAATAATATTGTGTCTTCTTCCCTGCAGATTATTTATCGGGCCACGACTATTCTCCGATCATGGACTATTCTCCAACGTATGGAGTTTCGTGACTTGTTTTTAGAGGGGTGTACGCGTTTGGAGGACACAGCGAGAGATATCTTGTCTCTACATGGATGGCCGTGTGATTTGCGTATTGATCTGCCATAGTTGAGGCCTTTTGTTTTTAGTTGAGACTTTGTAATTTTGTTATGCTTTTTTTTCTCTGGTTGGGTGGTTTGTGCGGCTGTGTGCATTTTGGTTATGCAGAGGCCGGATGTAAACATTACTATAAGTAATAAAAATACTTTTTTCCAAAAACAAAAAAATAGTACTACCTCTGTTCACAAATTTAAAATGTTCCGATAGGCCAAAATAATCTACCACAACAACGGCATATTGTGAAGCAGAGGCAATACATGCTTGCGGATCGAATTTTAAAGGGCTATACCTGACCATCCTCCTCTCTCTGTAGGATAAGTCAGCAAAGGTACAGGTGCACCAACCTACGAGAGTTTAACAACCCGTGAACATGCATATATAATAAGAAAAAACGAACGATATATTCCAAAATCACTAATCTAGGAGGAGTGGACTTCAGTTGAGACTTTAGAGACGGAGCAAGCATAAGGCAAAGCGGTTGAACCGAACATGCAGACTTCATAACACCAAATTCGGGTGACGATATGACAGCAGCATATTGGACATGCATGCAAGAGGATGGTGATAGATCCAGAAAGTCGATCGAGATAAATCGAATCTGGAGAAAGTTTTGTACGCAGGAGAGTGGACTCACCGTACGTTCAACGTCGGGAGCTACCTGCTGATAGATTTCCACAGGACTAAAAGGATCAGCCGACCAAATCCCAAGATTCAGTCGGTGAAGAAAATCTGCAGGTAAAGAAGCCATCCATGTCGCAGCTAGTAGCCTAGTACGTAGGTTCTAACGCAAAGTTGAGGCCTGACAAGACTTCCTTCGAACAAAAGAACCACAAGAAACAGGATAGAGATTTTTTTGGATGGTCGCCGGATAAAGCCTAAATGAAACGGCTGGATTAAGACGGAACCAAAAGGATCAGCGACACTATTTCATCCTGAACAGAAGTGCTGGTGGTGTGACTTTATTTAGAGCATCTCTCATTCCAAACCAATAACTTTCATTTATCTATGTTCAGTAAAAACTATGTGCGGATCAGTGACCGTAAAAGAGGTCGATCCGCAAAGAAATCTCTGCCGAACTGGTCATGCGCGGGATGAGAGGCCAAACCGAGATGCGGCCTACATCCGCGCAGAAGTGTTGGCGTGCTGAAATTTCAGCATTCCCCTCGCTCCGCCCCCATTTCTACTGCGCAGCAGCCGCCGTCGCCTGTTGCCATCGATTCCCGTCGTAACCACCACGCCCCACCATGTCCGACTAGCCCGCGCCTCGTCGCATCCGTGGTAGGTCGAATCTCGCGTGGGAAGCCATAAATCCGTCGCACCGGAAGATTTGGATGGCGACGACCATGGATGCGTCGTGGAGGTTCAATTCGGCCGCGCCCTCGAGCTAGGGGACCAGATTCGGCCGCGCTGCTGCCATTTCTTTGTCCTCTTGCGATTTGACGGTGAGTTTTGGTTGGAATCGTCCATGATTTGTCAGGTTGACTTATTTTTTACCTCCGTTTTGTGTAGATACCGACCTCGCTGACCATGGAGTTCCTTTTGGATGACTCCTCGTCGTCCTCCTCCGTCGAGGTCGATGATGACATGGAGATTATGGTCATGATCCTCGCAGCGAAGAAGCTGGATGACAAGATCAACTTTATACACCGGCGGCGTGGTTCGATGTTTGTCCACGCTTGCATCCCGCGAAACCGAGCGCTCAGCCACGCCAACCTCATGCAAGACTACTTCATCGAGGTCACCGACGTACCCATCACATCTCTTTCGTAGAAGGTACCAGATGCGTCGTAGTTTGTTCATGGACATAGTCAAAGCTTGTGAGGCCAATTGTCGGTATTTTACTCGCGGGAGAAACACCGCCATAGGTTTTAGCGCTTGCAAAAAATCTTAGCAGCCCTGCACCGGAGGAAGAGTGGCCTTGAGTTTCGCGCCCCTTTGTCATAGGATTCGTTAATTGTGATTGTGTATGGCATCCCCGTCGACTATACAGATGAGTACCTTCTCAAAGGCGGAGATACCACCATGCAATATGTCCGGATGTTTGCCAAGGTAACGATATGGGTTTTTGGCCCCAATGATATTCAATCTCCTAACAAATAACATATCCAAAGGTTGCTGGCGATAAATGAAAATAGATGTTGGTCGGGGTTGCTATGAAGTGCAGATTGTATGCATTGGCACTGGAAGATTTTTTTTTTGAGCATGACTACGGCGGGCGTACGCCAGCCTGGACCATTTTATATCTCAAACCTGGTGGTTACAACAGATTACAAGGAGGTGGCGAGGATAGAAGAAATGAGGCTCAGGGTGGGTCATATCCGTTACACCAATAATTAAGCCAAGAAGAGGAAGTGGTAGAGGAACATCTAGTGGTCCACATCCGCACATCCTCAAGACAGTTGCGGACAACCACCTGAAGCGGCTCATCCTTGGCATTGAAGACCTGCGCGTTGCGTCTCTTCCAAATGCTCCAAGCAATAGCGGTATAGATGGTTCGTTCCTCCAGCGTGCGGGGAGAGGAGAGCATGTCGTGGATACTGTCAGGAGGAGACAGGTTGCCACCTGAGACGAAGAATCTCCAGACCTCGCGGGCACGATGGCATCGTGTGAGGAGGTGGTCGGTGTCTTCATCCAGAGGGCAAGAAGGGCATGTCGCCGTAGCAGCCAAAGCGGAGACAGCGGCGCTTGTTTGTGTCCAGGCGGTGCTTGTGGGCCAGCCAAACAAAGATCTTGCACTTGAGAGGGGCAGCGCTTCTCCAAATATTGTCCGCCTGAGCATCAACCTGCAGGTGCTTAAAAGCATGGGCATAGAAATCTTTGTTCGAAAGGCTTTTGTTAGTGGTATGACAAAGACGAGTATCCGGCATGTCTGACCGAAGGGTGAAGGTGGCAAGAGCATCATTGAGAGTGGTGAGGTCCAAGTTAGCAGCAGTTGTGAGACGGGGGGCTAGTTGGCTAGCAAGCCCAAGCTGGAAGATAGAGGCCACACTAGCGTTAGGTCTGGAAGTGTGGGAGAAGAGAGCAGGGAATTGGTCTTTGAGAGGGGAAGAATTAACCCAGGAGTCCCACCAGAAGGCCGTGGATTCCCCATTGCCGACCAACACAGTGGTGATAGACCGGAAGGTGGGAAGACCCGCAAGGATGCCTTTCAAGACCGGAGTGTCAAGATAGTGGTGGTCTCCCATATCCTGACCGCGAGCCCATCCGTACCGACGACGAAACCATGAAGCCCAAGGCGCATTTGTGGACGAGTGGAGTTTCGAGAGGAACTTGGAGAGGAGGGCAGAGTTTTGAGTGTGGAGAGAGAGGACGCCCAAGCCGCCAACGTTTTTTGCGGAACATACTGTGGGCTAAGCAACTTTGCACTGCCCCCCCCCCCCCCCGAACAGGATTCATCCCCTGTCCAAAGGAAAGCACGACGACGTTTGTCAATAGCCTCAATGACACCAACAGGAAGAAGGCCAGTGCTCATAGCGTGGGAGAGCATGGCAGCGAGAACAAAGTTGAACAAAATAAGACGCCCCCCCGATGGGGAGGGCGCGACCACGCCAGCCGGAGAGGCGCATGTCACTTTTGGTGATGACATGAGCAAAATCAGAGAGGCGGACTTTGTGAGTGGACAAGGGGAGGCCAAGGTAGGTCTGAGGGAAGGAGGAAACCGCACATCCAAAGGAAGAAGCCATAGCCAAGGCATCAGAAGAGTCCGTTTTTATGGGAACGAAAGTACTTTTGTGAAAGTTAATTTCCAGCCCTGTTGCCGAAGAGAATCTGTCCAGGAGAGTTTTTAGATTTTTAACGTGCTCCGGGACAGCCCTAATGATGATGAGGGTGTCGTCAGCATATTGAAGAATGAGACAGGGAAGGTCATCCACAAGAGGGTGGAGAAGGAGCCCGTCGAGAGAGGCTTGAAGAAGGAGTTGTTGCAGGACATCCGCAACGATGTTAAAAAGGAAGGGCTAAAGGGGGTCGCCTTGCCGGAGACCGCGGCGACATTGGATCCATCGCCCAAGGATACCATTGAGGAGGACAGTAGTTTGGCTAGAGTTGTTTAGGATCTTGATCCATTGGCACCAAAGTTTAGGGAACCCTTTAGCCAGCAAGATACGATCAAGGGCCTCCCAACTGATGGAAGAATTTCCGGAAGGCATGGCATAGGCAATATTATGGTAAAAATCATGATCCAACCATTGTGCTTGAGGCAGTAGCATCACAAGACTTGTGGATTTGGCATTGCATCTTTGGATTGCCAGGATCAATCAATGACATAAATGTCTTGCATAAATCCCCTTTGTTTGCCAAATTAGTCAGTGGAGAAGCAACGGCTTGTAACTTTTCAAAGTTAATGGCCATGACTATACCACAGGATACTACCTTGCCGATGGCATCTATCCGGCTTGGTCAACATTTGTTAAAACTATCCAAACTACAAAGAACAAGAAGGAAGATAATTTTGCACAAGCACAAGAAGCATGCCGAAAGGATATTGAAAGCTTTCAGAGTTTTGCAAGAACAGTTGTCATTGTTCGTTGGCCCTTCTCATTTTTGGGACAAAAAACCCCTCCGCGACATAATGACATGTTGTGTGATTTTTCACAATATGATCATCGAAGATGAGAGAGGATTACAGTTGTTGTTCTTTTATGATAATGTTGGCACTTGTGTGCAACCACAAAGAAATCCGACTGCATTCAAACTTTTCTTGAGACCTATAGGCAAATTGAAGATGCAAACACACATCTTCAACTCAACAATGATCTCATCGAGCACCATTGGACGCTACATGGCAAGAAGTGATATCCCTATGTCATTCATTGTATTTGTTAACTATTTATATGTGAGTTGAACCATTCATTATTTGTTAAACTATTTGATTTGAACAATTCTTGTAATTTGATTCGATGAATCATGTAATTTGTATGATTATTATAAAACATCTGTTATTTGGTTTATGTTTCAATTATATATGACATACATCACCAGACACGGAGCCGCGCGCCTTTTTGATCTTTCAGAGCCACTTTCTTATCTCCTTGATAACTGACGGGAAGCGTTGTCGACTTCTTGTGAAATCATCATCTCAATGGCTTGTGCCAAGTTCAAGATCAGTTAGCCCTGGCAGAGACGAGGAATGATGTTGACATCTTAGAAGCCCGTTTTGCATAGCAATGGTTTTGATCACGTGGCGATGTGGTCCATGTCAAGACTTTGCTTGTGTGTGGTTTTCTCTGGGTGAGTTCGCAAAGGATGGGGAGGCGACGATGCTTCACAAGTTGTGCAGCATTGACCACGTGAAATCGTGTCAGGTGGCTTATGCGAGCACGGTGATCGGTGCTCTGCAGTGCTCGGGTTGAGTCCTTGGTCGCCTTGAAGTGGTTACGTTATATTTTTTTCTTTTACAAGCTATATATGTTTCCATGATGTCTCGACTGGATATTCACATTATGTTTTGTTGTATAGACCGAGTGTAATTGATATTATCTTAGTATAAATATATTTCCTTTATCCAAAAATATGGTCTTTCGAAATATGGTGATAATCACAATGTAGTACTCCCTCCGTTTTAAAATATAAGATGTTTTAGGTTCGTGAAGAGAATGTATCTAGACTATTTTTAGTGTAGTCTAGATATATTCTCTTCACAAACCTAAAACATATAATAGTTTAGATACATTTTCTTCACAAACCTAAAACATCTTATATTTTAAAACGGAGGGAGTACATTATTATTTTTATTTTAAAGTCAAAAGCTTCTACTATAGTAAGAATGAATTTTTAAGCCGAATGAGTTGGAATCTCGCCAATATGTTGATCCGGAAGTTTGTGTTCAATGATTTGGAAGCCAGCCAACACTGCATTTTCCCCCTCAATCCTCGCTCCTTGTTCGACCAGAGACAACGGACGGGAGAACCCACAAATTCATCGAAGACGGCAAGGGTGAGGCAAGCTTGAGTGCTGCTCGTGATTACTGCGGACGGCTTCACTTGTAGTACACGATAGACCTTTTGAGGCACTTCTTAATGTGCCTCTGAAAATAGCATTTCAGCAAAGTGCTCCAAATGATGAGTACATAACCACTGATAGTACATATAAGATGCATCACACATGCTTTCTGCTTGACCTTGGGACACCACATATATGGTTGATCCACGAAAATATAATGTACTAATTAATCCTGGGAAAAGCCTAATGCAACCCTATGAATCAAAGATCAGGCAATAAGAAACTGGTGCCATTTGCATTGCGGCTCATGATACCGAAACTGATACAAATGGCCGGGATACTAGTACAGTAGGTATCTTCCTCAAGATGCACGATACACAGAAGAAAGTAACCGCAGTCTAGAGATCTACTCTTACAGTGATAGAGTGATACTCGAGAAATCCCAGATAGCTATGACAGTCAAATAGTTTGATGGCCAGTAGTGCACGGCGTCTAGTAGAACCTTAGGGTCTCAAGCCGCGCCTTGATCTCACCGATAACCGACGGGAAGCGTTGCATGAGCCATAGGTACCCTTCAGTTACCACATTTCTCTTGAAGTTCGTCCCCGTCAGGAAGAAGTCAAGGCACCTATTCTTCAGCTCCGGACAGCTGTACATTTCGGCATAACCTAAGGTTGTCGCCGCCGTTTCCACCGATAGCATATCCCATAGCTGCTGAGCACACATGAGCTTCAATCTGTCCAACTGATACCTGTCCGCTGCTGCAAGTACACGCTCAAACAGTTGGACTGTCGGGCAAAATGTTTCAGGATCTAACGGTACGGATAGCCTGTCCGTGTAGATGAACCCAAGCATAGCTTTAAAAGTGGCTGGCTCAATGTCGTCCAGTGTGATGCACGACATGGTAGCCTCAGCCATGGAGCCGAAGATCTGTGCTTTGAACACAGGCGAGCGGGCAGCGAGCACGGTCCGGTGAGCGTGAAACATCTCACCGCCAACCGAGAAAGAGATATCGGAACCATCGGAGCATCCCAGCAGGGTTCCAAAATGGTCGCCTATGTTGGAGGCCGGCACAATTATAGAGTTCCCAGGCAGAGCAACGACACCACAGATAAGCGTGATCACACCATTTCTGACATAACGCGACTCTAGACAACCTCGCTTCACGTAGAGATCATCCCACCAGGTGAGGCAGTAACCTTTGTGGAATTCGTCCGTCTCCAACAATTTCCTTTTTGCACGGCACGAAGATGGAGCCCCGTCTCTGCGCAGCAGGAAGACATCGACGAAGCCATGGAAGCTTTCGAATTTGCTATACAAGGAAAGCCGGAGATCGAGGACATCGTCCTCGACGCCGTCCATGTAGCAGCATTCTATCTTCCAGTCGTAACGCCCGCCAGAGATGCTTTTGGAGGAGACGGCGTTGCCGAGCAAGTGGCTTTTGATTTCTGGGTAGTCAAGTTTGAACTCAGTGAAACTGGAGTCGACCATGGTTGGCATATGAGTAGAGATTGTAGCACCGGACGGGTTGAACTTATAGACCAGTGCTACGAACGCTTGGTGATCCCCAGCCCGCAGGGAGTGATTAATGTGGACTTATTTCCAAACCATCGAGAACTGAAATGTGGCGCCTTGGGTTTTGAGCAAGGAGATGACGATTGTATTTGATCACGGCTGTGTGTAAATTATTGGTAGGTATTGTCGCCGGTTCAGCTTTGCGCCTTCACCACTGTGTCAGTGCTGGCTCTAGCTAGCACTCCCGCTCACGTCTGGAGGTAGAAGAAGGAGGCAACACAGATTTTTCAGCGCACACAACGCCCGGCGCACATACGCCCTGTTCCTCTCGTTTCTCAGCTCAGATTTGTTACAAGTAACAGACAGGGACTTTATAGCTAGCCTAAACACATGCGCACGCACGCACACTCTGCCCACGTCGCTCGTGATCCGCTCGCCCAGTCCGCGCGCACGGCGCGCTCGTACGCGCACGACGCGGCCGGCTTCCAACATGCCACGACTACGACTCCCTCTAATCTTGCTAACGACCTGAATCTTACGACTCCCTCTAATCTTGCTAACGACCTGAATCTTATCCAGCAGAATCCAATGCGAGCCTGACTCATGCGCCTCCTGCTAAACACACCCACGCACCAGACTCGGCCACATACCAGAGTCCAGACATAATACTAGACCTAAAAACGACTCAAAACATGTACGCGCTGGGGTGGCGTTGTTTATTCTAACACACTGTACTGCCCCTGTCGATTCGTTTAGGCATCGTTTGCCAAAGGTGTAGTATTTGAGAATATTTTCCTCGTGGGATTGGGTGAAAACACTCTCCTCACTTAAAACACTTTGTTACACCACAAACCACTTACTCCTTCGTTGATTTATCTGTTTGGAAGGCTAGAATTATACTAGGGCCACAAATTCAATTTCTGCGGCAATGCCAAAGATGACCATAGTAATTCAAATAAAAATTCATGTTTTACACACTGGTGACGAGCACTAGCACTTCAACATTCTCACAAGTTTCTACTTCCATTGTTGCACGTACTACGGATCAGCTTTTTAAAAACCAGTAAAATATTTGAACCAATTGTACATCACAATTATGTGTTCTCACGACATTATCATTGCACATCCAATTAAAGGCATGGAGTATTACATAATATAGGAAACTTAAACGTAGCCTTCCAATGTGGTTGTCATCTTCTAGACCTGCTCAAAAGGTTAAATTAGATACATCCAACATCGCTACTACGGTATTTAACTAAATAAAGTCAGAGTCCCCAACAAAAATGTAACCGAATGGTTACGGAACCGAAAAGAGACAGCGACACGACGGTGGCGGCTCTAAACCATCTAGGGCCATGTCTCCCTCGTCGGCGACGTAGCATGTCCCCTCCGCCTCCACTAGCCTTGGGGCCTTGGGGCCTTGGAGGCGTGGCGGACCAAGGGCTCTCGCCGGCGAGAGATTTCTCCTTTTTTAGGATGTCTTTCAGTGTATTCTTCATGATGTTGAGGTGACGACTATATCTTAAAATCAGAATAAGATTCTTCCATCTCTATCCTCACTCCGGTGGTGTGTCTAGCATCGACGAAGTGTGTGTGAAGTCATATGTCCGATGGATCTCTATCTATGTTTTGTATTCGTTGGTCTTGTTTAAGATCAGTCTCTTTCGATTTACAATTTTCATCTGTGGCGATGAATGCTGCTCTTGTGCGCTAGTACTTAGGGGATTTAGCACGACGACTTCCGTTTGTCTACTACAACAAGCTCTACTACGATAAGTTTTGACCGGCTCCGGTGATAAAGGACGAGGACGTCCTATGCTAGTGTATGTAGTCATCACTAGGTGGTCTAATGACCTATTTTTAATTTTTATTACTTTTAGGAATCTTTATATTGTTGTTGATGATTATTAATTAATCGGTTTAATTTCCCCAAAAAAAAGTTAGTCCCCTGCTGCTTGAGAATTTTAGCTCGGAGGTGCTATCAATACAGAAAGTTTCAAAGTATTAGAGTATTAAGTTAAAAATTATTAATAATTGATTATGGAAAGTGTTGTGCTTTGCTTCAAAAAACGACACAAGGATTTTGATTCAGTATTTGACTAACATGTAGATTGCTACACATACTACCATGACATCATATATGTTCATTACGTATGCTAGTAAAATCAGAATGAAAAACTAAATAAAAAGAAATAAATTTGGCATATTCTAATTCATTTTGCGTGTGTGTATTTTTCAATGTCAGATTGTACAATCAGCTTGCCTTTTTTCGAAATCGGGGTGCAGCCCCAGCTTCTGAATCAGTTGATGCACACATCTATTTTTATTGCAAAGTTCAAACGGTACTTAAACTATTACCATCATGGATCAAATAGGGTTGAGACAAGTATCAACCATCTAAAAATGAAAAACAACAAGAAGCTATCCATTTAAGAGTCTACTAGTATGTCGCCACCCAGTAGCCTAGAAATAGAAGTTCTAAGCAATCATCAACAACCGGTTGCATCCAGTATCCATAGGCTCCCACTGATCCTTCGGGAGTAGGTATGACCATAGATGTATCTAGTGTGCAGCTAGTCGAATAACTTGCAAAAAATCAGTACTGGTTTGTTTGTTAAAGACAATGTTATTTCTGGTCATCCAAGTAGACCAACATAAATCTAATACTCCAATACATAGTCTAGCTTTATCAACCTTATTAACCATATTTATTCAATTTTCAAACATATTTGTTATATTGGTTAGTGCAGGCATGTTACAAGTAAAGAAAACTATACAACCAAACGAGGCGTGCAAATGGACATGAAAGAAACAAATGTTCTACTAGCTCCGATGAATCACAAAAGCAGCATTTTTGACATCCATTTCACTTGTGCTTAACCAAATTATCTTTAGTCAATAGAACTTTATTTTTAAGGAACCACATAAAGATTTTGATTTTAAGTGGGAGTTTTAATTTCTTTTTTGTTGGGAATTTTAATTTCCACATGTACTTGTGTAGGAATCTTGTATGACCATCCATTTAATCTAAATACATAGACTTAACAGTAAATATACCCGTTTCTGTTAATTTCCACTTACAAAATATCAGGATTATCATTGAGTTGCACCATCCTTAGACGCTGACATAAGTGTAACCATCTTGTACACTTAGTTCCAGTCAACACTCTCCTAAAATTAATATTAAGGGGTGTTTGAGCAAGGACGCTAGCCACCAAGACATTTTTCCTTAGAAAAATATTATATAATGACGGATATTGCTGCGCCTAAGATGTATCATCTAACCAAACAACTTCGCAAAAAAGAACACTTTTGCCATTTCCAACTTAAAAAAAGCCATTCGTAAAGAACATTTCCTTTATTTGTTTAAGAGCTTTTCAAAAGGGAGAATCGGTAGGTTTTGCTTCTACTTGAGATAAAGTGTTATCATGGAGATATTTGTTATACAACAATTGCGAGCGACCAGGGAGGGGTGTTAGGGTAACTCCAAGAGCTGTCTCTCTAAAGGAAGGTCTAGTTATGGTTGTGCGCCTCTGACATGGACATGGCTTATAACCGGCAGTTGGCTCTATTATTGTCCTTGCTCTTAGACCCTGTTCGGATATGAAGTTTTAGCAAAACATGTTTCTAGTAAACTTAGATAACCCTGTAACAACCTAAAACTTTTTTTGTGTGCGGGAACGAAAACAGGATCAAGCAAAATTTGGTTTCCACAAAGCCAGAAAAATAGGTTTTGGTAAAAAGTACTATTAGTCGTTTTTCTAAGAGGTATAAATACTTTTAGTCCCACAACTTGTATCGTAGGAGTATTTTAGTCCCACATCTTGCAAACTGGACAACACTAGTCCCACAACTTGCATCCTAAGAACATTTTAGTCCAATTTATTGAATTTTAGCAAATTTGACTAAATTCGTCCACCTATATCATCATGTTTTTTTTCAAAATAACCCCTCTATATTTTTCTTTGGCATTTGTGTCCTTATACAGGCCCACTTATCAGTACACAGACAAATAAAATAGTCAAAACCCTAGGTCGTAGTTGGATTCGAACTCAGTACCACCGTATAGCTACACACAAACACAAGCCACTACACTAAGAACGATGTTTACTTCAAAAGGGATCGTAGATTCTTTATATAATAAAAAAACACACACGCACGATGGAAATGCTAGCGTTCACTGTCATTATAATCTTTTTCTATCTTTTTTCGTAAAATTATTTCGGATTAAAAATTTGCATAATCTTTTTGTGAACACATAGACGTAAAAATGCTCGCTCACGTGCACAAATTATTTTAAATTGAAATTTTGCATATTTTCTAAGAATTTTTTACAACTTTAGAACACATATTTTTAAATGTCCAAAAGAAAAGCTACGTATAGTCTGGATGTATACACTAATCAAGGTCCACTTCACTGCGTGTGTATGTGCACGCTAGTATACTTAATTGCCCACTTCACTGATATCTAACTCTTTCTCCTGTGTGTACGTGTAGGCAAGCTAAGACGCATCAGGTTAAATGTAATATATAATAATAATATGCTCTTAATATTATCACAATATTTCTGGTGTTGTAGGGGCAAAGTTTACATTACTTATAAAATGGTGAAGGTCATGAGTTCGAGGCCCTTTGCTGCACGGTCAATATTTTCACGTTTTGTTTTCTTATTTATACAACCGACGGGTAGGTTCCGTATGCATGTCACAAATTCGTTTGAAATCACAGAAATTTGGTTAAATTGGACTAAAATGCTCATGTGTTGCAAGTTGTGGGACTAAAATGCTTCTACGATACAAGTTATGGGCCTAAAATTGTATATACCACGTTTTGTTTTCTTATTTATACAACCGACGGGTAGGTTCCGTATGCATGTCACAAATTCGTTTGAAATCACAGAAATTTGGTTAAATTGGACTAAAATGCTCATGTGTTGCAAGTTGTGGGACTAAAATGCTTCTACGATACAAGTTATGGGCCTAAAATTGTATATACCTCTTTTTCTGAAAATGAGAATAAGCAAAACATTATGTAAACTAACTCTATCCATTCGTTCCTTCCTCAACCGATATCCCAAGCCAATCCTCGCTTTTCGCTCCAACTCCCCACGCGCGAAGGGATAAGCCATACAGGGACAATTGATTTAAGAATATCTTGATCCAAACATGGTTCTCCATATATGGATTTCTAACGGAATTAGTAGAAAATCTAGTTTTTTCGAAAAACCAAGCTAAAACTTGTTTTGCCAAAACTCAACGTCAATTCCATCTATCCAAATAACCACTTAAACACGTTGCACGTGGCACCTCTTTCTTTATGGCTGCATGCAACGTTTCCATTAATTAGCATCATCATACGAGATAAAATTCTACACCCTTCGGTCCGGTTTATTAGGCATCGTAGTTTAAAAACAATTTTGACCATTAATTTTGGTTAATAAATTTTATATAATACTAGTATGTCACAATAATTATACCATTAGATTCATCTTCAAAATTAGTTCCCAATGGTGTATTTTTCTGAGACATATATTGTATATTTTATTGGTCAAAATTGATGGTTAAAGGTTTTCTTAAATTACGCGCGTGCCTAAAAAACTGGACCGGATGGAGTAAATGTTTCTCAATTAGTGTTATTGGTCTTGTATGGTGGAAAAATATATTTTTGATAGTGGCCTTGTATACAAAAATAGGAGGAGTATCATAATTCTCAATATATTTTCTTTAAGGTCACAAAATTACATGGTTTGATTTCAGGAAAATTTTATCCTCCTTATTTTATGGAACATATAGATACTAGCTCCGGTCCATATTAATAGCTTCAACTTTGTCTAGGTACGGATGCATCTAGTTTAAATACCTAACTAGATACATACGAGTCTAGATAAAATTAAGACCATTAATATGGATCGGAGAAAATAGTAAATAGTTGTGTTGTAGCTAAAGAAGGAAGAAAAGCTGAAGGAAAGAGTCCCCATTTGCAATACCGTTCTGACAAAACCTCAGAGAGTGGCGATATATCAAGGATTTCAGTTTTGCGAGGAATCCTTTTATCCTATTAACGAGACTCAACTTTTGTGAAGTTTAGAAACTTAAATATTTTCAAATATTTTGACCATATTGCGCTAGAACAACTCTCTACCGATGCGCTTTAACAAATTTATTTAGTGGATTTTAACCTATTTAAACCATCATCTCTTGGATGTCGTTTAATATTTGAATTAGTTTGTTACCAAGATGTTCATGTTTAACCGCTACAAAAAACATCAATTTAGCATATTTCATTTGATTTCCACAAGAAGTTGCGAAGCATACATAGAACGAATGCATTTGGAGAGAGATTAGTTGCCTAGCTTCCACGCGGATAAGAGAGTTACAGATACATTCATCCAAGAATAAGGGTAGCAGCAGAGTGTGTAAGGGTGATACCCGGATGTGCACGTGTGGGTGACTTTGTGAGGGTAACACCCGGGGTGTAAGGAGGGTGGTGCTCGAAAGTACGAGGTTAGTACCCAATTGTATGTTAGGATAGTAGTTTCACCTTGTATTATATATATGTCCCTTGGGCCTCTAGTCAATACAAGCAAATCATTTCTATCTCAGAAATCAACAAAGAGGAGATGCAAAATGAGATAGGAAGTTGGAGGCTCCACTTATATACAAAATGAGATAGGAAGTTTCAGTCTTGACACCTGCTGCTGGATGTCATAATGATCTGGTTGAGGTAGAAAGTCCCGTCATGGAGATGTCCAATCTTGTTTCAAAAACCCCGAGTGGGGGTGCAGCGAGGGTGCCATCACAGATGCTATCGCAGATGTTGCCCAGCTCGCCTAGGACCCTAGGTGGGGGTGCAAGCTCGAGCTCAACAGGTGTGGTGATGGTGGAGGATCTGAAGTTGAGTAAGGTGGTGAAAGGTGCGGCTAAAGGCGCTCGTCTGACCAGTAACTCACGAGGTCTGGAGCAAGAACTGGTGCCGGGAGCATGTCTACCTACGAGGGCTGAGGTGATAGCCTTTGGTGGAGCTCAGGAGTCTTCAGAGATGGGCTTGCGGTCAAGTGGACGGCTTAGGGCTCAGCCGATTGCTGATGCAACGCAGATGGAGCACGCAATGGCGATGGCTCGGCGTCGTGATGATCTTCTGGCTAAAGGTACAAATTTAAATAATAAGTTTTCTTTGCTATCTTTTTCTCAAACTGAAATAATTGAAAAGGCTAATAGAATAGGTGTTTCGATGGGGGACACGCTGTCCTCTAAAAAGGCAGCAGCTAAACTTATCCTAGATACTGAAATCCAACGTACTTTAACCTTATTGCAACAAAATGAAAGTATAGGGGCTGCCGGAGATGGTATAGCCCAAAGCTTAATTGTTTCTCATGCATCAAGTTTTTGGGATGACTTGGCAGAGGAGGAACGTTTGATTACTGATGATCACTTCGAACTTTTGGTTCCGGAAGTGAAAGGAAAACGCTCTAGAAGGTGTAAGACGCATGATAATACAAACGTGCATACGAGTACTAGGATTAAAATTAAGAAAAACAACTCAAAATGCCAGGATTGAAAGGAATGACATGGAATAGTGAGGGCTTTCGTGACCCTGGGAAACATTTTTTCGTGCAAGAAGCTATGAGGGAACATCGTTTAGATTTCATCGCCCTTCGAATTTTAAAGTTCCCTTTCTAAATCATTTAGCAGCAGGCAAGGATTTCGTTTGGTTTTGTCTACCGCCACATGGGCGGTCTGGTGGTATTCTTGTCGGTATTAATAATAAGACACTGCATGTTAAAAGGGTTGAAACTGGAGATTTTTGTGTAAAACTCCATATCCGTTATAAGAATGATGACTTTGAATGGATTTTTATTCCCGTTTATGCTGCAGCGCAAGAGGTGCATAAGCCATATTTTTTGTCGGAATTGGTTTGTTTTTTGAAGCGGAACCACTTCCTTTGTTATTAGATGGTGACTTTAACATTCTTCGCAACCAATATGAGAAGAACAATACAAATTATAATCCAAGATGGTCGTTTGTTTTTAATGCCATCATTGAAAGTATTGACTTAAGAGAAATTGTACTCTCGGATAGACAATTTACATGGGCCAATAAACGGGATACACAGACATTTGAAAAGTTAGATCGGGTCCTTGCTAGTGTGGAGTGGGAGCAAAAGTTCCCACTGGTCTCGGTAAGAGCGTTAACAAGATCAGGGTCTGACTATACGCCATTATTGATTGATACATGCAATCAAGCTCATATTGGTAATAAAGCAAGATTCTCATTTGAATTGTCCTGGTTGCGTCAGGATGGTTTTTATGAAATGATTGTGGCTGAATGGAACAATGTGTTGGTGGGGGATACACCCATACAGATTTGGCAAAATAAGATTAGACACTTGCGTCGTTTCTTAAAAGGGTGGGCGAAAAACCTAAGTGGAAAGTACAAGATAGAAAAGGAGAGGCTATTATCGATCATTGATGATTTAGATATTAAAGCCAAAACTACTCCTTTGTCTACAATAGAAAAAGAAACTTTGAGAGATGCTAATGACCGTACTAATTCTCTTAGGAGGGATGAAGAGACCAAATAAGCTCAAAGAGCCAAGGTAAAATATGTGTAAGAAGGAGGAAATAATGCTAAATATTTTCACTTAATTGCTAATGGCAAACACAAAAAGAAGAAAATTTTCCAGTTGGAACAAGAGGAAGGAACCATAGTGGAAGAAAACAATCTAAAGGTCTATATTTCTGAGTATTATAAAAAACTGTTTGGTAATCCTGATCTAAATGGTTTCTCATTGATGGAGGACCAGATTGAGGATATACCGCAGTTGTCTTCAGAGGAGAACGTTATTCTAACAAAAGATTTTACTGAGAAGGACGTTTTTGAGGCTATCTCTCAGATGGAACATAATAAAGCTGCTGGGCCAGATGGTTTCCCGCAGAGTTTTATCAGAAATTTTGGGAAGTGATAAAAATAGATTTGATGGCTATGTTTAATCAGTTACATAAAGGAGAGTTACCACTGTTCAAATTAAACTTTGGTGTGATCACACTCCTCCCTAAAAAGGAAAATGTGGTGCAAATACAACAGTATAGACCTATCTGTCTTCTAAATGTAAGTTTCAAAATATTTTCTAAAGTGGCTACTAATCGCGTTACAGATTTGGCTAATAAGGTGATTAGACCCACTCAAACAGCTCTTATGCCTGGGCGTCACATCCTTGAGGGAGTGGTCGTATTACATGAAACAATTCATGAGTTACATAGAAAGAAACTTAATGATGTGCTCTTTAAAATTGATTTTGAAAAATCATACGATAAAGTAAAATGGCCTTTTCTGCAACAAGTTCTTCGTATGAAAGGTTTTGATCCTGCTTTTTGTGGATGTATTCAAAATTTTGTGCAAGGTGGCAGTGTAGGAATAAGGGTCAATGATGACATTGACCATTTTTTCAGACACGAAAAGGTTTGAGACAAGGTGATTCGTTGTCTCCGATTCTTTTTAATATAGTTGCTGATATGTTAGCCATCTTAATTGCACGGGCTAGAGAGGACGACCTAGTTGGGGGTCTCATCCCTCATTTGGTGGAGGGAGGGATTTCCATACTTCGGTATGCAGATGATATTATATTGTTTATGGAGCATGATTTGGAGAAGGTCCTGAACATGAAGTTAATCTTAAGCATATTTGAACAACTATCCGGTTTAAAGATAAATTTCCATAAGAGTGGAAGTTTCTGTTTCGGAGAAGCAAAGGACATGGAACATCAGTACAAGCAGATTTTTGGCTGTGAAACTGGTTCCTTACCTTTTCGGTACTTGGGTGTACCTATTCATTATAGAAAATTGCGTAATGCGGAATGGAATCCTGTTGAGAGTCGTTTTGTTTCCAAACTTGGGTGTTGGCAAAGTAGTATGCTCTCATATGGAGATAGACTGGTTCTTATAAAAAAATTTCTCGGTAGCCTACCTATGTTTATGCTTTCTTTCCTTAAAATACCCAAAGGGGTAAGAAAGCGTTTGGACTTTTTTAGTCACGATTTTTTTGGCAAAGTCATGACACTAAGAAGAAATATAGGCTAACAAAGTTGAACATTTTATGCCGTCCAAAGGATCAAGGAGGATTAGGTATCGAGGTACTTGAACTTAAAAATAGATGTTTGCTTAGCAAATGGCTATTCAAACTACTAACAGAGGATGGAATATGGCAACAATTGCTTCATAACAAGTAGTTACACAATAAAACTTTGTCGCAAGTGGATGCAAAACCAATAGATTCACCCTTTTGGAAAGGTCTCATGAAAGTTAAAGCTGACTTCTTTCTTAGAGGTGTTTTGAGAGTTGGGGATGGCCTGACTGTGCGTTTTTGGGAGGACGTATGGTTAGGACCCCCTCGCTCAGCAGTATCCATCATTATATAACATTGCACGTATGAAAAATGCCCTAGTTGCTGATGTATTACGTCAAGTTCCGCTTAATATAGATTTTCGGAGAGCTTTGGTCGGCAATAAATAGAATGAATGGTTACATTTATGCCAACGTTTAATGGGAGTAAAACTTAATGATGAACCGGATAAATTTGTGTGGAAACTATATATCATCCACGCGGATATTCACGGTGAAATCTATGTATTTAGACTTAATGAATGGCCATACTAGATTTTTGCGTAAAATTTATGGAAATTAAAAATCCCACTAAAGATTAAAATTTTCATGTGGTTTATCAGTAATAAAGTATTGTTGACAAAGGATAATTTAGCAAAAAGAAATTGGAATGGATGCCAAAAAAGTTGCTTTTGTGATTCTGTAGAGACCGTTGAACATCTGTTCCTCCATTGTCCGTTTGCTAGGATAATTTGACGCATGGTGTTCTTTACTTACAATATAACGCCTCCATCTAACATTACTAATATGTTTGGTAAATGGCTAGATGGAATTGATAAGACGAGTAAAGTTAGAATACGTATTGGAGTTTCAGCTTTATGTTGGCAATTTGGAGATGTCGTAATAATATAATTTTTAACAAACAATTGGGTACTAATTTTTTGCAGGTTATTCGTATGGCGACATATTTGATAGAGCTATGGGCATATCTTCTCCCAGTAGATCAGCGGGAACCCATGACTTCTGGATGCATCTGGTTGCTAATGGTTGCTCAGGACTTCTATTTTCAGGCGTCTGGCTGGCGACACACTAGTAGATTGCAAAATAAATAGTCATTTGCTGCTTTTTGTTTTTTGATGGTTGATACTTATCTCAACCCTCGCTGATCCATGATTGTAATAAATTAAAAAATTTGAATGCTACAATAAAATGGTTGTGTGTATCTATTGATGCAGAGGCCAGGGCTTCGTTCCCCTTTTCAAAAAAAATTACGCCATAACAATAGTTCACGCAATATAATGATATATATCTTTGGAAAAATGTTACGCAACTCTGTGAATCAAAGATCACACATAAAAAACTGCTGCCATTTGCATTAGGGCTCAACATATCGAAACAGATAGAAATGAACAGGATACATGTAGTAGAGGTATCTTCCTGCAGATGCACGATGCAGAGAAGAAACAAAACGCACACAATCACACACTATGGCAGACAATACATTGGTAGCCAATAGTGTGTGACATCTAGTAGAACCTTAGTGTATCAAGCTGCGCCTTGATCTCATCGATAACCGATGGGAAGCGTTGCATGAGCCACAGGTACCCTTCAGTTACCACAGCTTTTTTGAAGTTCTTCCCCGTCATGAAGAAGTCGAGGCACCTGCTCTTGAGCTCCGGACAGTTGTGCATCTCAGCATGACCTAACGTTGTTGCCACCGTATCGACCGATACCTGATTCCATAGCTCCTGAGCACACATGAGCTTCAGTCTACCCAGGTCGTACCTATCAGCGGCTGCAAGCACATGCTGAAACAGATGAGGTTTGGGCAAAAAGGTTTCGGGATCCAACTCTTTGTACAGTGTGTCGGTGTACATGAACCAAAGGATAGCTTTGAAGGTCACTGGCTCGATGTCCTCTAGTGTGATGCACGGCATGGTAGCCTCTGCCATGGAGCCAAAGAGCTCTGCTTTGAACACCGGCGAGCGGGCAGCAAGCACGGCGCGGTGTGCGCTGAACGTCTCCCCTCCGACAGAGAAGGAGACGTCTGAACCGTCTGAGCATCTCAGCAGGCTTCCTAAATGGCCGCCTATGTTTGATGCTGGCACAGGTATAGAGTTTCCAGGCAGAGCTATGACACCACAGATAAGCGTGATCACGCCGTTTCTGACATACCTCGACTCCAGAGAACCTTGCTTCAAGAAGAGAGCATCCGACCAGGTAACGGAGTTACCTTGACTGTGCTCATCAATCCACAGCCACGACCTTTTTGCAGCGCACGAAGACGGAGTGCCGATTCTAGGCATCAGGAAGACCTCGAAGAAGCCATTAAAGATGTTGAACTTGCTGTCCAGGAAGAAGCTGAGATCGAGGGCACCAACCTCGTCGTCCTCCCAGTAGTAGCATTCGATCCTCCAGCTGTAATGCCCGGAGCCGGAGGAGATCCATTTGGAGACGTCGTCGCCGAGCCCATGGCTTTTGATTTCTGGGTAGTCAAGTTTGAACTCGGTGAAACTGGAGTCGACCATGGTTGCATATGGATCAGAGATTGTAGCACCAGGTTGAACTTTATAGAGAAGTGCTACGATTACGAACGCTTCGCGATCCCCAGCCCTCACGGAGTGATTAATATGGACATATTTCCAACACATCGAGAACTGAAATGTGGCCACTTGGGTTTTGAGCAAGGAAATGAGACGATTGTGAGTAGTACTATCTTGATCACGGCTGTGTGTTAATTATTTGTATTGGCGCTGGTTCAGCTTCGCGCCTTCAACGCCGCCCTTGCCGCTTCGTTCAGGCATCGTTTGCCAAAGGTGTAGTATGTATGTACAGTATTTGAGAGTATTTTTCTCAAGAGATTGGGTGAAACCACTCTTGTCATCTTCTAGATCTGCTCAAAAGGTTAAATTAGATACATCCAAAAGCACCACTACGGTATTAAACTAAACAAAGTCAAAGTCCCCAACAAAAACATAACCAAACGGGTACGAGACGGCGACACGGCGGCAGCGGCTCTAATCCCATCTAGGGTCCCGTCTTCCTCACCGGCAACGCAGTCGGCCCACTGGGCCTCCACTAGACTTGGGGCCTTGGAGGCGTGACAGTCCAAGTGTTCTCGCCGGCGAGAGATTTCTTGTTTTTAGGTTTCTTTTCAGTGTCTTCTTTAGTATGTTGAGACGATGGCTACATCTTGATGTCAGAATAAGGTCCTTCTTCTCGCTCTATTCTTGTTTCGGTGGTGTGTCTAGCGCCGGTGGACAACACGTGGAGTCATATGTACAACAAATCTCTTGGGATATGTCTGTGTTTCGTATTCGTTGGTGTCGTTTAAGGTTAGTCTCTTCTAATCTATGGTTCTCATCTTCGATGATGGTTGTTGCTCTAGTGCGTTGGTCCTTTGAAAACTTAGCACGACGACTTCCGTCTGTCTACTACAACAAATTCTGCCACGACAAGGTTTGCTCACCTCCTCTGATGGAGGGCCGAGGACGGCGGCTAGTGTTTGTAATTGTTGCTAGGTGGGTCTAATGACCTATTTGTAATCTTTATTACTTTTAAAACTCTTTGTACTAGTGTTGTTTACGGTTATTAATAGATTGGTGGAATTTTCAAAAAAAAGGTCAGAGTCACCAGCACTTATCAGGTTATAGTGTTGCTTGAGAGTTTCAGCTCGCACGTGTTGTCAATGCAGAAAGTTCCAAACTGTTAGACTATTCATGTTAAAAATGACTAAGAGCTAATTGAGGAAAGTGTTGTGCTTCGCTTCAACAAACAACTTAAAGATTTTGATTCGGTATTTGACTAACATGTAGATGGCTATACATACTACCATGACAACATATTATGTTCATTGCAGATGCTAGTAAAATCAGAATGAAAGAAGAACTAAAAAGGAATCAATTTGGCATATGCTAATTCATTTTGCGTGTGGATATTCTCCAATGGTGGAGTGTACTATAAGCTTTCCTTATCTGGTAGAAATTTTTAGAGCTTACAAATATCCTCATGGAAGATGTGCTACTGCTACAAAGAATCACATTTTAGGGTTAATTTGTGTGGCCTTCTAATCATGGTTGCAAGTGTCGTGTGATGGTGGCATGTTGTTGCCATGTAATGGATGAATACAGTGTTGCAATGTACCACAATCTACTATGGTATCTATTAAATTTGGACATAATTATAAACTTTCCTTACAAATAGAGGGTCTTCCAACAATAAAAGGAATTTCATCATGACAAGTCATTTAGACTAGCAACCACAACATACTAATCGGAAGAATTAATAGCAAGAGGAACTTCATAAAAATGATCGTGCCCCTTTCTTGTGCAAATGATCTAACATGTCTTATTGCCTCCACCTACAGCTTCGCCACCCCGCACCACTGCTGCACGATCTGCATTGGTGAGTACATCAAAACCATAGCTTGCTATCACATATGAAAGTTGAGGAATAAGTGTTTACTTGGAAAGCGGCTGATTAAATTACTTAATGAATAAGGAGTATGGCAAGAATTGTTGCAAAATAAATACCTTTGTAATAAAGTTTTGTCACAAGTAGAGGCCAAACCTATAGATTATCCTTTTTGAAAAAGTTTAATGGAAGTGAAAGATGATTTTTTGAAGAGAGGGTTTTTCAAACTACGGAATGGGAAAGACACGGGTTTTTGGAAAGACGTTTGGCTAGACAACGAATCTCTAGCATAACTCAGGCTGCAGGTGGGACACTATGCGGGCGCCCGCATGTTTTCCACACAAGCCCGCAATAAATTTGTGGGACCTCTGCGGCAACCCACAAAAACTAATCGCACTTACGCGGCATCCACTTGTGCCCGCATAGAGATAGCATCGTTCTATCCATGCACCTGAAGAATCCAGCTACTTGGATTGGCGTACTCTAAAACTTCCTAAACATGTATTCCTCCTAGCCTTTATCCATGCGCGCGCATGGTGGAGTGAGCGCTACTTCTATCTATTTAGAACATCTCCACTCGTTAGAGGTTTCTAGACCGAAAATCCGGCGCTAGCGCCGGAGGATATAACTTTCGGCCTGAAAATGTCTAGTTCTTTACTCGCGTTCTCAGACCAAGTTCTCGGTTTCGGCTAAATTTTAAGTAAATTCGGTGGAATATGAACGAATATAGGTGATTTTATTAATATTTGGACGAGTTCGTACATATTACAGTTACATACGCTGGATGCGGTCGGCCTCCTCCCGCTCCCAGTCCGCCCTAGACCAGGCGCGGGCATCTGGCGTTGGCATTGGCAACACGTCATTGAGGGACTGCCAGTGGCGGAGCTAGGGGGGTACGAGCAGGGGCCTTGGCCCCCCCTATGTGTGCTGCAACAAGCTAAATTTTATATTAATCTTGGTCAAGAAACATTTTTTCAGAGGTAATTACTATGATTGGTCCCCCCTAATGGCTGATTACCATGGTTGGCCCCCCTTAAGCTGTATTCCTGCTTCCGCCCCTGGGGACTGCTCCATTGCCATCCTGAGGACGAACTCGTCCTCGTCGACGGGGACGGCTCAGTCCGCCGGCTCGGTCTTCGGCGTGCGTAGCCGAAGGCAGACGACTGGCGGCGTCGGTGCACGAGGCGTCCTCGGTGGCGAGCACACCGGCGATTGGGCCGGCGCCGAGCCGGACGAACGCGCGGACATCGAGGATGGCGAGAAGAGGGTGGTAATCCTCCTCAGCAGCCAGTTGGCGGCGCCGCGACGCCTGGCGAACGCCGGAGGTGAGCGGGGAGGATAGCCCAGCTTAGGGCGATTCCCCGGTGATGTGCTCGACGACCAACGTCGTCCCGTGGCGTTGTGCCGCTTCGGCGGAGTGTCGACGCCGTCGTGGGCGGCGAGTTCCTGGTTACGCAGCTGGGTGAAGAAATTCTCCCGGTTGCCGGGGTCTTCGGCGAGATCGGGATCGTCCATGGCAGCGATGGCCATCTAGATCTCGTCGACGAGGTCGGACCCCTCCGGCACCGGTGGCACCGGCACGTCGCCGACGCTCAAGGGGTGTAGCAGCGAAGGTAAGAGGGGTGTAGTGGCATGGGCGGGAAAAGGGGAAACGACGGAAAGGCGAGCCGGCGGTAGCTTGCCATTATGGCGACGCGTGGTCAACACGACGGACAGTCATTGACCGGCGGTCCATCGCGGGAGCCAAGACGACGGAATGAGAATGATTCGGCTTCTCTTGCTGACAGGACGGGACCACGGGCGGGGTTTTTAATTTTGCTTCCGCTGCATCTGGCGTTCCTCGGAACACCGTCCTGAGAACACGGAGGGAGATGCGGTGCTGGGTCACAACTAGGTCTGTTAATTAAGCACAATACAAAACAATCCTGCATACTAATCCCCAAACGCAGAGAGGCAATACCCTGGCCTTGACATAGTAGCCAAGTTTCCTGCGAGCTAATGAAAAGCGATGGCAGTGTCACGGCGGCTTCAAGTCTGTGAGGGAGAGGTAGAGGACGAGCGTCGGCCGACGTTGAGAGGCGGACTCTGGCTGTGGCCATGGTGGCGTGATGGCTGCTCGTCGCGGTAGGATGTGGGTTTGATGTGGTACGATGTCTAAAAGCCCACCTATTCCACATAATTTCTAGGCTTAACTGCGGGCTTCCGCTTACAAATTTATGTGGGCTTGGTAAGCGGCGCCGCGGGTAACCCACTCGCGCTTGCACCCATAAGCATAACAGTACCCATCGTTGTACAAGATTGTGCATACTACCTCCGGTTCAAAGCATAAGACTTTTTTTTAAGTCAAGCTACGAAAAGTTTGACTAAACTTTTAGAAAAAAATATAAAGAACTATGATATTATATAGATACCATGTGAAACTATGTTTTATGATGTATCAAACGGTATGGATTTCATGTTATAAATATTAATATATTTTTCTAAAAACATGGTCAAACTTTACATAGTTTGACTTTTGAAAAAAAAAAAGCCTTAAGCTTTGGAATGGAGGGAGTATGAAACATGTTCTTGTGGCAGCCGATCCTCGCGCAAACCCGTTGAATATTGGTTTCGGGAGAACACTAGTGGTAATAAATGGACAAATTGGTTGTATTTATGCTAGAAACTAATGATGGTTCAACTGAATAATACCTTTTTTAAATTTGTTTGGACACTTATGAACACTAGTTCATTTACTATAAGATAAATGTACCTTGACCTAATGAACACGAATAATGCGTAAATACTTGTGGAAGTTGAAAACTCCACTCAAGATAAAGATTTTTCATGTGGTTTCTAAATAGCAAAGTTTTGTTAACGAAAGATAATTTAGCAAAAAGGAATTGGTATGAGAGTACAAAATGTTGCTTCCGTGACTCGGTGGCACTGCAGAACATTTTTGTCTCTCGTGCCCTTTTGCATGTATCATTTGTCTTATCATCATTTTTACATATGATATATCACCTCCAATTAATATTACTACCACATTTGCATGTGGGTTGCTATGGGTGACGGTGGTGTGAGATTTGTTAAATCGGTCGATGCTTTATCAGGTGATGAGAGCATGTTTTCCTTGTCGTGGTTTTTGGATATTTACTATTTGAGTGTTTTGCAAAACATTCTTTTTCGTTATGTGCAAGTAAGATAAATCGTGATAGCCATGATAACCTCAAATATATGTTGTAAAAGTTTAATATTTTACTTTTTAGCATTTGTTATCTAAAATCCGTATATGTTGTTGCTCTTTGCACATGTATCACACGCCTTGAAAAATTGAGACGCTCATGCGTTGCTATGGGATGCCAAAGATGTATACAAAGGAAATGATACAGGGATGTCAAGCATAGTGACAAAAGTGAAATAGAAAATATAAATATAATAAAAATGATGAAAGAATATGAAAAATAAAAGAAATAGAAAAGTGAAGCTGACGTCATAGGTTAATGGGCAGTGACTTAGTGCAAACAATGTATCAGTGACACATAATTCTTTCGGTGAACCAAACACAAAAACTACACTGCAAATACCATGCACCCATGTGAGTGATTGTACAATGAGAACATCTCTTAAAATAGTACTAATTCTTACAAGATCAAGAGTTTCTCATGTTTCATTGTAATCAGATTTCTGCATAGAATCTCGTTACATTGCCAAATCACTGGAATGACATGGACCAAAGATACACTACCAAATTGCAAGACGCATTGAAGCAAAATAAGATGGTAGCATCTTGAATTGTTCATTTTCCTGAACATACATGAGGTGATACCTGACCACATAACAATATGAGTTAAAAGAATTCACGGTGGAAAAACAGTTACAGTTATTTTCTTTCATCAAGAAAACCAAGATGGTTCTGTTTGACTCACCTATTGCAATAGTAGAATTAGAAATTCTTTTTCCGCATGTCGAAACTAATAACCCATTGAAGCAACATATAATCCAACCTGACAATCGAACAACGGGAAAATTTCCTAAAGGCAAACGTATTATATAAATTTAAATATATTTAGATACATTTTAGTATATAGATACATTCGTATCTAGACGAACTCAAGTCAGTTATTTTTAGACGGAGGGACTATCAACTTCTGTAGTAGTGGAAATGAAGAAAAGGGAACTTAGCGGAGAGAATCGGTGTTGGAGCCTATTAAATCTTCTCACTCCAGCTCGAAGCACTTGACGGCATTGTCCAGGTCGATGTCGCTATAGAGCGGCAGGTCGGTCCGCAGCGCCTCCAAGCTCAAACTAGCGTCTCTCGGCTCAGCGCAAAAACACCTCCTCAAGCAGCAGCCAGTTGCCTAGTGGCGTCAGTTTCCTAGTGGCGTCAGTTGCCTAGTGGCGTCAGGTGCATCCCATCTCCGCGCCACATAAAAACACCTAGTAAACCTTCCACAAGTTGCGCATAAAAAACAGAGTGGCGTGTCATTTCGTACGTACCTGAGGAAGGAGGTCTTCTAGCCGGGGAACATCTGCATCCTAGACTTCCTCGCCATCTCCATGGACGCGGCGTGCATACCGCTCCATTGATAAACTTGCAGGGATCAGAAGAGGAAGCGGATGTTGGCGGGCACACGCGATCTGATGGTCCAACTCGTCACTAGCCTGACGAAGGAACGGTGAGGTGGCTGGTGGGAAGCAGCGCGCCACGACCGAAGGCAACATCGACGAGGTAGTGGAAGCCTAGCTCGTGTCGATGGGGATTCTAAATCTAGGGGTTGCGTCTGTTCTCTCGGGAACGATGACCTGTTCGTCAAATAGACCGCGACAAAAAAATTCGAACCATTTTTTTTTACTTTTGGTGGGTAATTTTCATCGACTCTAGGGGTAAAATGGTCCAATTCGTATGAACAAACCACGTGAACACTCCTTTATTTATTAGTTGGTATAGTAATATGTTTGGTAATTGGTTGAATGAGATTGATCAGAATGAAGCTAAGATGCACATTGGTGTGTCAACTTTATGTTGGCCTATGTGAACATGCATGAATGACATAACTATTGACAAAAGTGTACAACTCTTTTGCAAGTTATTCGTTTAGTTATGTATTGGATATAACTATGATCCAATCTTCTTCCCGGATCAACGGGAGCCTGATACTGGATGCAACCGGCCCTTGAAAGTTGCACCAGGATCTATTACCTGGTTATAGGATGACAGCGCACGAGTAGACTTCAGAATGTACACCCTTCGTTCCATTTTAATCTAGCTCGTTTCGATGGGGATTCTGAATCTAGGGGTTGTGTCTGTTCACTCGGGAACGACTACCTGTTCGTCATGTAGACTACATGACAGCAGAAAAAAATTGAACCTTTTTTTAACTTGTCAGTGGTATTAGTGGGTAATTTTCATCAATTCTAGGGACAAAATGGTCCAATCCATACGGATAAACTGTAGAAACACCACTTCCTTTATTATTAGGTATAGATTAAAATGTTTGGTAATTGGTTAAATGAGATTGATAAAAATGAGGCTATGATGCACATTGGTATGTCGAATTTATGTTGGCCTATGTGAACATGCATGAATGCCATAATTGTTGAAAAAAAGTGTACAACTGTTTTGCAAGTTGTTCGCTTAGTTATATATTGGATCCAACTATGGTCCAATCTTCTCCCGGGATCAACGAGAGTCTGATACTGGATGCAACTAGCCGTTGAACGTTGCACCAGGATTTCTACTACGTGGTTATAGGATGACAACACACTAGTAGACTTCAGAATGTACTCCCTCTGTTCCATTTTAATCTAGCTCGTGTCGATGGGGTTCTGAATCTAGGGTTTGTGTCTGTTCACTTGAGAACGACGACCTGTTCGTCAGGTAGACTATGGGATGGCAGAAAAAGTAAACCCTATTTTGACTTATCAGTGGTATTAGTGGGTAATTTTCATCAACTCTAGGAACAAAATGGTCCAATCTGTAGGGACGAACCATAGAAACACCGCTACCTTTATTATTAGTTATAGATTAATATGTTTGGTAATTGGTTGAATGAGATTGATAAGAATGAGGCTATGATGCACATTGGTATGTCGGTTTTATGTTGGCCTATGTGAACATGCATGAATGACATAATTGTTGATAAAAAGTGTACAACTCTTTGGCAAGTTATTCGCTTAGTTATGTATTAGATCCAACTATGGTCCAATCTTCTCCCAGGATCAACGGGAGTCTGATACTGGATGCAACCAACCGTTGAATGTTGCACTAGGATTTCTACACCCTGGTTACAGGATGATAGCGCACTAGTAGACTTCAGAATATACTCCTTCCGTTCCATTTTAATCTAGCTCGTGTCGATGGAGATTCTAAATCTAGGGGCTACGTGTATTCGCTCGGGATCAACGACCTGTTCTTCAGATAGGTTGTGGGATGGAAGAAAAAAAGGAACCATTTTTTTGACTTGTCGGTGGTATTAGGGGGTAATTTCCATCAACTCTAGGGGCAAAATGGTCCAATCCGTATGAACGAACCGTAGAAACACTCCTTCTTTTATCATTAGGTATAGATTGATATGTCTGGTAATTGGTTGAATAAGATTGATAAGAATGAGGCTATGATGCACATTGGTATGTCGGCTTTGTGTTGGCCTATGTGAACATGTACGAATGACATAATTGTTGAAAAAAAAGTGTAGAACTCTTTTGCAAATTATTCACTTAGTTATGTATTGGATCCAACTATGGTCCAATCTTCTCCCAGGATCAACAGGAGTTTGATACTGGATGCAACCCGCCGTTGAAGGTTTCTACTATCTGGTTATAGGATGACAATGCACTAGTAGACTTTAGAATATACTCCCTTCGTTGCATTTTAGTCTAGCCCATGCCAATGGGGATTCTGAATCGAGGCTATGCCTGTTCGCTCGAGAACGATGACCTATTCGTTAGATAGACTGCGGGACGACAGGAAATAATTAAACCGTTTTTTGACTAATCAGTGTTATTGGTTGGTAATTTTCATTAACTCTAGGGGCAAAATTGTCCAATCCATACAGACTAACCTTGGAAACACTCTTTCCTTTATCATTACGTTTAGATTAATATGTTTGGTAATTGGTTGAATGAGATTGATAAGAATGAGGCTATGATGAACATAGGTATGTCCGCTTTATGTTGGCCTATGTCAACATGCATGAATGACATAATTGTTGACAAAAAAGTGTATAATTCTTTGGCAAGTTATTCAATTAGTTATGTATTAGATCCAACTATGGTTTAATATTCTCCCGGGATCAATGGGAGTCTGATACTCGATGCAACCAGCCGTTGAAGGTTCCACCAAGATTTCTACTAACTGGTTATAGGATGAGAACGCACTAATAGACTTTAGAATGTACTCCCTCCGTTCAATATTAATCTCTATCTTATATAAAATCAGACAAATTAGTATTGCATTTATTAGTATTATTTATATACGTAAACAACTACTCGCTCCGTCACGGTTTGGAGGACGTCTTATCAAAATCATGCATTTTTAAAATTTCTCTCCTCCTAGCAGCGTTAGACTTAATTACATAATTAATGCCATCTTTTCCTCCCTAATTCTTACTCCATGCATCCAAGAAATTAATTCTTGCATGCAACACCACCAACGCATGCGTCTAAACTCCTCATTTTCATTGAGTAAGTGCGCCGAATAATTAATGTGCCTATTTTTTCCTAGCGAATATGCATGTTTTTGGCATAAATCCACCTAGGTACCTAAAATCTCTCTAAAACGCCCTCCAAACTGTGACGGAGGAAGTAATCCAAGCTACTCCATTCGTCCCAAATATAAGGCGCGCTTTTTCTCGCACGGTGTTTTATGCACAACTTTGACCACTTGTACAAATCAAATTATATGTGTTTATAGTGTATAAATACCATCGATGCATTCCTCTCGCAAATCTCTTTCATTCATATATACGTATAAATTTTTTGTGGACATATTATACGTATAAACTTATTCTCTATTGACTAGCAAAATTTAAGAATGCCTTATATTTTGGAACAGAGAGAGTACTATATTGAGAATTATGACATCCAACAGAGAGAATCACTTAGTTTCTGTGTTCTTGTTGTCTAAGAGCTAAATTGTAGATTATATTCAAAATAAATTTTGGTTGTAGCATATTTCATAAGGAGGGAGTACAGATTTTTTATGCTTCTTTTTTCAGATGGTTGATACATATCTTAACCCTCTATGATCCATGATTGTATTAAACTGAATTTTTGAACCTCGTAATAAATAGGTTGTGGGCATCACCATGGTACGGAGACCGGGGCTTTTATCCGTATTAAAAAACATGAAAATTCAGGAATGCAAATATTTTTGGGCCAAAGACCCACTTATAATGGTTGGGGTAGCAATTTTCTTTACGCTCTGGCTCTCTGTGTACTACCTCTGTTCGGGATTATTAGTTCTAAAGGCCAATTTGCTAATACCAAGACATTTTATAATTCTTTCTTATTAATATATGCATGTACCAATAGTGCTACATACATGAGAGAAGTGAGAGGAAAAATAAAACCTGCATTGGAGAAGAGACACTAATAAATACTCCCTCCGTTCCAATTTAGTCTGCGTGTTAGAAAATCCCGCATACCAATGCTCATAGCGAGAGAGCTTGTTTTCACGGCCCTTGGACGTTTCTGCCCCTAAAAAGGAAATTGCATGTGCAATTAGTACTCTTGGTCCCCACCAGTTCGCCTCCTCGTCTCCTCTGTCAAAACGTCCGGGGCGCCGATTCTTTTCAGCTCGCGCGTTAATCTGCAACTAGCCCGCCGCAGTAATTTGAATACAAATTTGAAAAATGTAAGCGCCATTAGTTGCTACAAACAGAGCATGCCTGAACCGATCCTGCACCGATGATCAAACAGAGCCGCCTTCCTCCATGCCAAAACAGAGCATCCCTCCCACTCTTCATGCCAATGTCTCCTCCTCCCAATAACGATCCTCCTTTCAACTGGGATGAGATTGACGAAGAGCTCGGTGGAGATGCCACCGAGCTACACTACGATTATGTGTTCGAACAAAGCGACGATGAAGAAGATGTGGAGCATGAGCGTGCGAACGACATCTTTGCCGGCGGGAGCGGCAACAAAGGCGCTGACGTGGGTGGAAGCAGCGGCGCCGGAGGGAGCGGAAGCAGTGGCGCCGACACAGGTGGAAGCAGCGGCGCTGGCAGGAGCGGAAGCAGCGGCGCTGGCGGGAGCGGCAACAACAATCTTCCTATCTATGCTGACACAGGTGGCGGGAGCGCTGACACAGGTGGAGGCAGCGGCGCTAGTCGGTTACAGGTTCTAGGGTTTTACCCCTTTGAATTTCCTATCTATGCTAGTCTTGATCTCCAAGGATCCGAAGGCGTCATGGGCCTTGGCCACCCGAAAATCTTCATGGGCGGTATATACGCTGTGGGCCTTCCTGGCTGGACCGGTATCTTTGAAATCACGTGCCGTAGGGTATAACCATGTCGATAGCCCCGGTGATCGGTCGAATCGTAGATTCGGTGAGACTCTTCCATCTTCGGGTGTAACTATGTATTAATAGTATATGTGTGTAGGGATTGTTGACGCGTGTGCACTCACCCGACGGATCAGGTCGATTAAGCTGTCTAAGGACGAAACAACACGATCTTCTTCAAGTTCGAGTCCCTCAACTCGGACCTGGAACATATGCTGGCGTAATTCGACTCAGGCCGCGGAGGACTTACAAGAGTGGAATTCCAGTGATTTTAGTTAATGTACCCAACGCGTCCGTCGGGATTTTTCATCATGCCTGTTGACATGGATTTATACTAGCAGAGCGCAGTCATGTACGTTGCCAGGCCATCAGATGATATCTGCAGGTCTTATCTTTGCGTCGCAGACGCAGCATCCGAACATTTTTCACCGTGGAGGTGTTTCAGGTGGCCAAGGAGATTGCCGCTCACTCAGCGTTTGTTGGGGTAGAGATGCCAAAAAGTTTTTGCGTGCTGATCCGAAAGATCACAGTCGAAGAATTCATAGGGTGCGCGACCAGCGCTCCCTATGGGATTAGCCCCCGAGTGTCTGTTCGAGTCGTAGACTCGAGCAGAGACTTTAGTTCAGGCATTGTTCGGTTGTTAAGTCCGTAGGACTCAAAAAATTTCGGATGCTTAAATCCATCCTCCCTATGGGAGTAGCCCCCGAGTCCGTAGTGGAGTCGTAGACTCGACATAGGACTCGAAGAAATACTTTGTCGTTATTCATCTTCCGGGTGCGCGGCCAGCGCTCCTGATAGGAGTAGCCCCCGAGTATTTAGTCGAATCGAAGATTCGAGTAGGTACTCCTAGCTGTGGAGCCGAAGAAATGTAGTTGGTGCTAGTATAGCTTTTGATGACATCAGTGCTGACGATCGATGACCTCAAGCGTGTGCTACGCCAGAGATGACTTGACTGGACGAACGTGGGTCCCACTTGCTGACTTTGAATTGACCGGTCACGCACGGCGTGGAGATAATTACGGCGTCTCCTCGATTTCCGCGCGTAGTGGACGGCGTGGTAACGACGGTTTGTTGTGATGTTGACACGTGTACGGTCAGATCTGCCGTTGGCGTTAGGTCTTCTAGATGGACGGCTGCCGTGCGTCGTCTTCGCTGTTATAATCATTGGGGGAAACCGCGGTTTGTTTTCACCGCACCAGTTCTTGTGTTCACTGCCTCCTTGTGCTCGAGCGATTCTTGCTTCGCGCTGGGATTTCCTTCCACATTTCCGTCGTTCTTTCTGCGTTTTCACCGCCGGCGTTGCCGTAGCACAATGGGGAAACCAAAGAAATCTTCATCTGCGGTTGGGACCAGCGCCGCCGGAGGAAAGAAGGGCACCGCCGCTACTCGCGTCACCGATGGTGGCTGGCGGCGATCAGAGACGCGGGAGAGCGATCTCCGCAAGCTTCGCGAGCGGGGCCTGATCCCGCAAGATAGGGAGGCCGTCAAACTCCCCGGCAATGAGGTAATCCCCCGTCCCCCATCTGGGTATCGGGTTATGTTTCTCGCCTTCGTTTTGCGTGGGTTTTCTTTTCCGGTCCACGACTTCCTCCGTGGACTGCTCTTCTTCTATGGGATTCACTTCATCATCTGTCTCCCAATTCTCTTCTCCACATTGCGTGTTTTATCACTTTTTGCGAGTGCTGGCTTGGCATTGAGCCGCACTTTGGCCTCTTCCGGAAGCTCTATTTCGTGAAGAGGCAGTCTGGTTCGGATGGTGTGTATCCCATTGGGGGTTGCATCATCTCCCTTAGTCCCAATCTTCTCTTCTTTTCTTTTTCCATGTCCGAATCTGTCCAGTACTGGCGGAGGCAATGGTTTTATATCCGCGACTCCGTAGTGCCCGGGCAAGATTTTGGTCTTGTTCCCTTTGACCCCTCCCAAATGATTGAGAAGAAAAGGTCTTGGAAAAACCAAATCTTGGATGGTGAGGTGGCGGAGATAGAGGCCCTTTACCGTCGAGTGGAGGATCTCCAACTGATTCCGGAGAAGGAGGTGAACGGTGTGGACATCATCCGGACGTTTCTTGAGCGTCAGGTGCAGCCTCTCCAAGCGAGGGCGCACCCGATGTTTCTTTATTCTGGGCGCCGTGATCCGACGAGGGTTTCGACTGAGAAAATCTCCGAGGGGGATCTTGACAGGGCCCTTCGCGCACTGCTGAAGTTCAAGGCTGGAGAAAAAATCCCGGGGAAATCGCTAACTCCTCCATTTTCTTCGGCGTTGGCCGTACCGCAAGTGTAGATTTGTGCACGTAGTGCTTTTTTGTCGGCTGTGTATTTATTTCCCTTGTTTGCTAACAAAGTTCCTTCTGATTGTGCAGAGCTTCAAATTACCGGGCATGGTACCACCATTGCCCGAAAAGTATCCGAATGCCCCGGATAATGAAGTGGTTGAGTCCGTGTCCGAGCTGCCGTCGGCGCGATCTCCGGCGGAGGATGCCGATGAGTCGAGTGAGGACCATACACGCAAGCGATCACGGAGCTCCAGCGAGTCTTCGGATGCCTCGACTCCTCCGACTCCCAGAAACCCTCTGGGCCTTGAGCGTCATAGTGATGGTCATGGAGGTTCTTCCTCTCCCCTTCCTGTGCGGACTGTAGCGCCGCACCCGCCAGCGAAGCGGAAGAAGGAAGAAAAGAAGTAGGAGAAGAAGGAAGAGAAGAAAAGGGAGAAGAGGGCCCGAAGTCGGTTACAGGTTCTAGGGTTTTACCCCTTTGAATTTCCTATCTATGCTAGTCTTGCTCTCCAAGGATCCGAAGGCGTCATGGGCCTTGGCCACCCGAAAATCTTCATGGGCCAGCGTATATCTGCCGTGGGCCTTCCCTGGGCTGGACCAGGTATGCTGAAGTCACGTACCCGTAGGGTATAACCATGTCAGTGGCCAACCACGAGCAGCGACAGTCATCTGGAACACAGCGGACCAGTACGCTGGCGTTGGACGCGCGACGCCGAATCCTGTTGGCCGCGGGCACGGGCGACTGGCACTCGCCGGGCGTGGTGCCGCTGGGTTTGACTTGAACTTGTCCGCGTCACTTGAGGAGAACGTCGACGATGGTGCAGATGCTGGACATGGCGAGCCATCTCAGGATCCCAACGGGGGTAAGTCTTTGATTCCACATAATGTGCTCTTTTGTTGATATGCTTTGGAAATGCAATCACCCAATCCATGTTTATTTCAATAAACTTTGTAGATGCAAATGGCGGTGACATTCAGCCAAGAGAACGGTCAGAAGAAGCTAAGCAAGCCATCTATTGCATGATTCTTGAGAGGACTACTCCAGGAAAACTAAGCCGTGGAGTTACAAAAGAAGTGTCCATTTTATCAGGTGTTCCACAAAGAACTGTACAAGACATATGGCTCAAGTGCAAAAAGGCTGGAGGCATACGAGGAGTGTTAAGCAAGAAGCCGAAAAACTGTGGGCGCAAACGGATAGCTTTTGATTCCGAAGCGGCAAAACAAATTGACAAGGGCAAGAGAACAACACTCAGAGACCTAGCTGGTGCATTGGACATGTCGACGACGACAGTCTGGAGGCGGTTGAAAGAGGGGACGATCAGGCGTCACACCAATGCTGTCAAGTCTACCCTTACAGATGAGAACAAGACGCGTAGGGTTCAATGGTGCCTTTCACAGTTTGAGCAAGAGAGCCTGCCGGAAGAGCCAACATTCAATGGAATGTACAACATGGTACACATAGATGAGAAGTGGTTTTATCGCACTAGGAAGAACCAGAAGTTTTACTTGATGCCCGATGAGGCGGATCCGGAACGAACTACACAGAACAAGAACTTCATAGAGAAGGTCATGTTCCTTGCAGCAGTAGAGAGGCCTCGTTATGCCGTGGATGGTAGCATGACATTTGATAGTAGAATTGGCATATGGCCTTTCACATTTCAAGAGATGGACAAAAGAGATAGTCCCAACCGTCATGCGGGCACACTAGTGACAAAGGTTGTGCATTCAGTGACTAAGGAAGTGAGTAGGCAGTTCATGATAAACAAGGTTCTTCCTGCAATCAAGGTGAAATGGCCTGGGGCTGAAAGAGGCCGAACAATATTCATACAACAAGATAATGATAGGACACACATTGCAGTGACTGATCCTGCATTTTGTGCAGCGGCGAGTGCTGATAGTTTTGACATCCGTTTGGTATGCCAGCCACCGAACTCGCCAGACCTCAACATCCTAGATCTTGGGTTCTTTGCTTCCCTCCAATCCCTGTTTCACAAGTTGTTTCCAAATTATCTTGATGATATTGTTTACAAGGTGTATCAGGCATACTATCAGTACCTGGCTGAGAGGGGCAACAGAATATTCCTCACACTCCAATCTTGCATGCGTGAGGTTTTGAAGGAAAAAGGAGGTCAACACTATAAGGTGCCCCACATGAGAAATCTAGCCCTTCAACATCTTGGTCTCCTACCTGTGAAGTTGGTGTGTGATCGTCTAATCGTTGATGCAGCTAGGCAGTTCTTAAGTGCATAATGTAGACGTGTAGTAATATTGCTATTTTGGGTATGCTCATTGTAATCGGATCATGCAGTTCTTAAGTGCATAATGTAAGTTTGTAGTCATGCTGCTATTTTGGCTATGCTCATTGTAATCAGATCATGTAATCCGCCTTATGACTAATTATAAGTTGTAGGAATATGCATGATTTCTTCTTGCAACCAACTCATTCATAATCCAAGTTCAACACAAATATACACATCATACTTTTTTCAAAATACACCATAGAATTTTCAACAGCTCAACTCATCTAATCACTTCCTAATTTTAGATTATTTAGATGGTGAGTAACCAGGTACTAAGAACTTCATCACATCTCTAACAACCTGTTTGGTGCCTTGGGTCATCGAGTCTTCCTCAGGCATCGAGTCAGGCACAAACATATGAGATGCGTCGACATTCTCGTCAATTGTCTCACTGCCATTGTCAATGTCCCGATCAACAAAAGCACACATTACAACATCCTCTTGTCACACCATGTCCCAAGTTCAACAAACATCATAAACTTGGGGTAGACGATCGCTACCTGTTTGGAGATTTCAGGCATTGAGTCAGACACATAAGAATCATATGCCTTAAGGTTGTCGGCCTCGTCACTGTTCGTGCTCGCCAACAATTCATTGCCATCGAAGGTCTCAGTGCCACTATCGGTGTCCATGCCCAACAGATTGTGGCCATCGTTGTCCAGGCCACGACGCCCGTCGTCGTTGGCGCATCATCCATCGTCGATGGAGCTGGGACGTTTGCCACACGTCCTACACACCCCAAGGCCTCCATGCCCACACCAAGAACAGGCAAAGCCACTGAGGGACTGGCTGCACGAGGGGCAAGAAAATTCGTGCCACTCGCCGCACTTGGAACCTCCTTGCGCCCGGGCGCACGAGCGTCGTAGATACCGGACACCGACGAACCGAGGATCAGATAAGTCGTCATCCTGCATAATCCGTCCACCCTCGATCAGCTTGTCGTCTTCATTCTTGCTGTTGCCCGTGGCCAGGTTGGGGTCGTAGTCGAGCGACTTGCGGACGCCGGCGATAGGATTGTCGTCCTGGTCGAGCAGCTCGCTTTCTTGCTCTAGTTGCTTGCCGACGGTTGCGGAAGGCTTGCCGTCGTGGTCCACCTGCTTGCCGACACCCATGTCGCACTCGCGCCATGCACCACTCGTCGCCTCCGCCGCGCGCTGATGCATGTCGCAGCAGTCATGTTCCTTGTCGCCGAGGCTGGAATCAGATAGATCTGCCAACGCGCGACCCTCGCGCTCCTCCTCGCCATGGCTGGCCGCGCGCCGATGCATCCCGCGGCCGCCGCGCTCCTCCTCGCCTTGGCTGGCCGCACACTCCACAGCTTCCTCTGTCCACTCCCCTTTGGGCTGCTGGCTCTCTTCCCACATCCATGGAGGGATCTTGTCCCTGTCCATGCCTCTCACCGTCTCAAGCGATTGGAGATTGGGAGGAGGTGAGGAAAGGGGGCGGTGGCCAGGTTGGATGGAGAAGGGATGCTAGAAGAGAGGATAACTGCTCGGAGGCGAATCGTCGGGACAGAAGGGGAGGGGCAATTTTGGAAGCAGTTGGCATCGCGCAGAGTAAATTGGAAAAACGGTGAAAAAGTTAGGCGCAGACTAAATTGAAACGGAGGAAGTAAGATAACCCTTATAATCTCAAACAATATAAAAAAGCTTTTTGGACTAATAATCCCGAACAGAGGTAGTACATAGGTTCTTTAAACATGTAGACACTATTAAAAATTGGATAAATGGTTTGCCATAGGGTAGGTACAACTGCGTCCTTTTCCCCTTTTGTTAACATCCTCTAGATTTTTTTACCTAAAAAAAAGTCCTAGATTTTTTATTTAGTAAATTTTGTTGTGGGGCTTTTGCCTCGCGGTGGTAAAAAAAAACTTCACCGATGCCAGCACAAGATACTACAAGATACTGATGCCAGCACAAGATAGTACTAGTTTTAGTAGTATTGTGATTATTTATGTTGGTTGGGGGGAGGGGGGAGGGGGGGGGGGGGACTTGACTTTATTCCAAGAAAAATAGAGCACTAGTTTTAGTAGTATTGTGATTATTTATGTGTTCAATCACTATATTTACTAAGAGATTTAACATATGATCGTCAAATGAATAACAAGCCTAAAAGCATTATATGAAGTCGATATTTCACAATCTTCAAGTACCAAACGATCTTCAGGACTAGCCCATTCATAGGAACATCGATAAAAAAACAAAGGTTCTAGGAAACAGAATATAGGGCAGGCTGCAAATCTAGGAAACAGAATATAGAGCAGACTGAACTAAGAATGGCACTCCACCTCATTTCATTTGTCACTACAACATGGCGGAAACCTGATCCAACACTGCAAAAAATCAGGACAAGTCTGAAGTTCCAAGGCTGGCACAAAAGGACTTGATGCTCTAGGTTCATCAAATGGGCAGAAAGGTCCAACAGTCCATCGAAGTAGATGCAACTGTATGAGCTCTGGCACTGGTAAAAGAATTCAATACACCATGACGTACGGTAATCATGCCCCGGTTTTCTCTCTAAGCTCAGCAATAATCGACGGAAACCTCTGCCCCAGCCGCACAAAACCCTCTGTTAGCACGGCCTTCTTGAAGATTGCCTCTGCCACAAAGAATTCCATGCACATGTCCTTTAACTCAGGGCAATCGTACGTCAGCGCGCAGTCTAAAGCAACGGCGACCGTATCTGCCGACAAGTTGTCCAGCATCCTCTGGGCACATACAAGCTTCAGCCGGTCCATCCCATACCGGTCGGCCGCAGCAAGCAGACGCTGAAACATCTCGACAGGATCGTCGTCCAGCTCTTTTTCTGCAGGCAATGCATCAGTATACACGAACCGAAGCAGAGCTCTGAACGTCACAGGATCGATGTCGGGCACAGCGATGACGCATGGAATTTCAGCCTCGACCAAGAGCTCTGCTTTGAACACCGGTGAGCGGGCGGCGAGCACGGCCCGGTGCGCGTGGAACTTCTCGTCGCCGACGAGGAAGGAGACGTCCCAACCGTCAGCGCGGTCGAGCAGTTGTCCGAGATGGTCCACGATCTCCGGGGCTGGCACGGCTACCGGGTTGTCACGGAGGACTATGACCCCGCAGACAAGCCTGACCGCGCCGCCGTTGGTGGCCTGGAACGACTCCAGGTCGGATCGCTTTACGAAATGATCCCAGCCTGCGCTGCGGACGCCGCATGGTCCGGTGAACTGCGCCGTCGATATCCTGGCATGAGGCGCGCATGGTGCCCCGTCCGAGCCCACCAGGAAGGCCTCGAAGACGGCGTTGAAGTTTCCGGCCTTGCTGACGAGGAACAGGAAGAGGGAGAGGTACTCGGCATGGCCGTCCTCGTCGATTCCACGCGGGTAGCAGTCTACCCTCCAGGAGTACTCGCCGGCGGAGATGCGTTTGGAGAGCACGTCGCCGGGACAAAGATCTTCAGTTTCCGTGTAGTCTAGTTTGAACTCGGTGAAGCCGGAGCCTACCATGGCTCGCATACGGAGTAGAGGGCACGAGAAGTTGAAGCGTAAACTTTATATTACAAGGACGAACGATTCGAGTTCCGAGCTAGCAGCCTAGCAATGAAGGGATAATGAAAAGGAATAATGCTGGGTCGGAGTCAGGGCCGTCTCCAGAAATTAGGGGCCCCTGTGCGAAAATCAAAATGTGGCCCTAAAATTTTGAAGAAAAAACGCTTTTAAGCATCAGATTGACATTATTGATTTTTCTCTCTAGAATTCATTATTCTCCATGTTCCGTAAAAAGAAATTAATGTAGATGAATCCAAACAACTCACTACATATGAATGACCATGGATCCATTTTGATTTTATAATTATCACATAAAGTTATTTTTTCATGAAATTATCACATAAAGTTGTTAATAGTTAGAAGATCTGCAGTGGTTATACCTAGTTGTGATTTTCAATTTTTATGGGTCCTTTTTGTAGCTGTTCGGCTGCGCTGCAAAGCAGATGCCATCGGGGCTTTCTTTTTTCTCACGGAGGCCACCAAACCTAGCAGTTGGCTTCGTGGGCTGGTATCTCTTTTTTCAGTCATGGATCAGACATCACATCAGTTGGTCGGGCCGCACACGCACCCGCACGAATCGCTTAAACCATTCGTGGTGGCCCCAGAACACAGGTTATCTTCTTCCTCACACAACTTCCCTAAAACGCGCGAACAAACAGCAATAAAACCTTCAAATCCATGTCAATGCAAACTATGTATATAGGATTTAGGGGCCCCAATTTTTTGGGGGCCATGTGCCATCGCTCACCTCGCACGCCCTCTTGGACGGGCCTGGTCGGAGTTTTGGCCGTTTAAACAAGGAGACGAAACGACGGCGTACTTCATATTGCTCTGTGTATTCATTACTCGTCGCTTGTAATTATTTATTTGCCGCCAGTGCATAATCCTTTGTGACCTCTGTGCCTGGAGGAACTTGTAATAAATTTGTATTTGTAATTATTTATTTGCCATACTGTATTAAACTTTGTGACCTTTGTACATGCTCATTTGTATTTGTAATTATTTATTTGCCATACAGTGCATGAATTCGGGTTTGTCACAAATGAGCAGTTTAATACACCGTCGATTTGTGATTTGTGACAATCTCAAACCACACTGCATGATCCTTTGTGACCTCTGTATATGCCCTGATGCATGAATGAGCAGTTCTTCCATGCCCAGTGCATATAGGCAATGCTTCCAAGCATTTCAGAAAACCCCTTCCTGCATTCTGTTTAAAGATCCGAGTTGTGTATTCTGCATTGGGTGTTCTCGGGTAATTCTTTCTATACACTACCACAATTGCCCTGCATAATCTGTACATTCATTCGATGGCTATGGACTTGGCCATGTGGAGGTAATCATCATGTGTGTCTATAGGAATTCCATATGCAAGCATCCGAAGAGAAACTCTGCATTTTTGGATTGTGGAGAAACCAAGCGTGTCGATGGCGTCTCTCTTCAATTCGAAGTAGTCATCGTACTCTCTCAGTTGCTCGACGAGCTTCAGGAAGATATTCTGACTCATTCTTAAACAGTGCCAAAATGTGACATCGCTGTGCAATGGGTCGTCAAGGAAGTAGTCGGCGTAGAGCATGCAGTAGCCTTTCATCCTCTGCCTCAGCTTGCTCTTGCGTCACCCAGGCTTCGAACCCCCTAGTAGATGGTTTCTCCTTGGCATCCGCCATCATGCCCAGGAGGGTAGCGACGATCATGAGATGATCGTCATCCCCGAGGGTGTCTCGGGCGCCAGCAGCAACGGCGACTTCCGTCCATCAGAGCGGCAAACATCTCTTCCTCATCTGAATCCATGTCTTTGGAAAACTTCCGAACACCTAGTGGGAAGGGCGGCTGTGCCCCCGGGCTTGGAGCTACCAGGAGGGGGAACAATGACGGCGACACCGACAAGGAGGTGGACTGGGAGGGCGTGTGGAGTGTTTCCGGCGGCCGGGAGGGTGGATCTAGTAGACTGAACGACAGATGACAGCGAGGGATGGTAGCGGTGGCGTGGGGTGGAGCGGTGGTTGTTGGGTGAGAAAATATAGAATGTAGGTGACTTTGCGGGCGCGTGTCACCGATAGGGCTATCCGACATATTTTTTAGCTCCATCCGGTGCCCCAAGCTTGCCCACCCGTGAGTTGGGTTCGGCCTAGGGGCGCCAGATGACAAAACAGGCTAGGCCAGCGCGAGAAAATATTGGGGGCGGCTGGGCGTTATTTTGAGCACCGGCACCCCCATAGCCCTTTAGGGGGGCCTTTAGGGACCCCGAGTGGATATGCTCTTGAAGAGTTTTAAGCATAACATTCCACCTCTGTATAACAACGATGCACACGACTGATAATATAGTCCAAAATCTATATAATGAAAATAAAAAAAGATACAAAATATATATCATAATGTAAAATTGCAAAATGCATAAAGTGATGGAGAGCCAATATGAAGATTATGCCATCATCCATATGGAGTGAATAAATTTCTCGCTATATACTCTAGACGCGTACATCCCTCTATAAAAATGCCATAAAACTACAAATTAAATAGAGACGGTCATAAACAAAGTGTGTCGATACACCAGTAGATAACCTAGAAGAGAGAAAAATATATTGTTAAACATTTAATCATTTTTACATAGTCATAACGATCAAATAATGACAATTTCTTCCGTCCTAATAAGAATTACGTACTTGTCACTATACCATGTAGTCAATTTAAGAAAATATTGGCAACACCACAAAATGGTTACAACATTGCATCACCTTTTTTAAATGATGCCAATGATGATGTGTTGTGGTAGATCATGCCGTCGACACCGTAACCAAGAATTATTCATGCAGCTCTCTCATTCAAAATACATGTATACATAAGGTTCATGAAATGCACAATCAAATAGTATTTAGTTACACTAATGTATTTGCATGAAATGTTTAATTAGTTTTGGCTTGCTAGGAACATCTAGTATACATCTGCTACATGTTTTCTGCTGGTATCGGTTGTTGTTGCATAGCTAAATCGTATGTGATCCTTGAAATAAGCATACGCCTGGATTAAACAAACCTCCTGAGTTAAACACATACGCAACTCTAAAATTGACAGTTTGCGATCCTCAAATCCAACGATGGTTGAGCAGACCAAAACATGTGTGAAGGCCCTAATTATCACAAACGATTACCAAAATGAAATCTTCTATGAAAGATGGGCCCTTTGAACATGATTAAACATAAAAGTGTGAATAGTACAGGCTAATCGCCCATCCAGGGATAGTGACGGTTTGATTCACCGTGTGTGAAGGATCATTTCCATCGTGTACAAATGCCCAATCTATAGTAGTGAAAATCAACTCATCGTTGATACCTGAGTGACCAAGGATAGAGGCCTAGAGGATACATTAGTGCCTCCTCCCTTCGGGAACACGGATCAAGGAACAATCGAACTAGTGACTAATAAGAGTGATACTGATGATCCATCATCAAAAATTTACATCAAGATATGTTAGGAAGATATTTTTAAACAGATATGTCAGTGATTGGTGGGTTCAGGTCTGTACCATACATGGGCCTAAACACATGATTCCTTCCCACGACGATCTCTGACGATCAAGGACATGAAGACCTACATTTAGAAGCTGTCAACCGACCTAACGTCAATTGATATGACCTATGGGGCTGCAATATGGCTCTCTGGAGATCCCGAAGACTAAATGTACATGCAAGGGAGATCGAAGATCAGGATTACATGCAAGACAAGATGGAGATCTAACGTGACTAAGGACTCGGCTACCATCTATAAGTAATCGAAGACATTCACCCTAGAAGGACACATCATAATCGGTCAAGTCTTCACCATTATCCTTAGTCATAGCTCTAGATTTATCTCTCTCGATTGGTATCATTATAAACCAACCAACATCATCTTGTAGACACATTATACGATATCTTGGTCACCTTATGAATAAGGTATGAGGGAATCCTCCCACTACACACATATTTTTGTCTTTGACATCCAAATCTGCTGACCCGAGTCGATTGCCGAACAAATAAACTCTCTTCCATTTTTAAAAGGTGAGACTGCGAAAAGATCATAAAAACTATCCTTCGTCGGTATATTCAAGTGTCATTATTATTTTGACGTTTGTATTGAAAGGCCTGAGGTTCTAGTTTCTGTCTCGGGCCTCCAAAATCAGGAGCCCCAATGCCCAGCTCTAAGAGGGAGCGATCCTCTTCCTGCCATAAGGGTTTGTCTTCATGGGCCGCACCAACATGGCCCAATAAAAGTACCGTCCTTTTTCCTTCTTATTTTTATGGTTATATTTTATGTTTTTGTTTGTCTAGGTAAAAAAAAATTCTATAATTCGAACATATTCAAATTTTAGAATGATTTGAATTTGGAAAAAATTAGGAATTTAAAATATTCAAAATTTAAAATATTTAGACTTAAAAGTTGTTTGAATTAAAAAATTGTCCAGATTTTGAAGAACTCAAACTAAAAAATATTCGGATTTGAAAAACATAAAAAAGAAGAGAAATAAAAAACATAAAGAACAGCAAAAAACCTAAAAACAAAACACTAAAAAACCAACCTAGAAAAAGAAAAACCTAAAAAAAAGCTATCGAGCTGCAGCCCACGTATCTACGCGCGTGAGGAGGAGGGACTTTAGGGCATGTATAATTGTTACATCTTAGTTATATCTTGGCAATAACAGGTAGAATAACGGAGATATGAAAGAGAGAGAAACAAAAAAGAGGGTTATGTCTTTAACTAAGACATAACCTTTTAGCAAAATCTCTCTCACCACATATTTAGCAAGTCTAGTAATTAGAGATAAGATTCAAAATAACCTATTGTACATCATGTTTTGTTGTGTTATTCCTGCTGTGACGATTGTTTTAGAACGTCCCCCTCTCCCAGCTCTGATTGAATGAAGCCAAAAAAAACAGTGTAGCATGCAAGGCAGTTCAAAGTTAAACTCCTAGCTAGTTATGGACTAATTTTATTAGTTCCTCTGATCCATTTTAATGTTAGATACATCTAATTTAATGACACTTAATATGGATCTTGATGTAAAGGGAGCACGCAGACGACCACTTAGAACCTACTCCATTGGTGTTGTCAATGAAGAATTGTCGCCGCTCTGCATGCATGCTTGTTGAAAGAGACTAAAAGCAGTCGTATATTGATCTCAATCAAATTACAGAGTATATATGCAGAGGGAGAGGGAGGTTGAGATCCTAAGTAGATGCACACGTTCGTGCATGGATAAGGATAAAGGAGAAAGATTAGTTCTACTAGGTTACAGAGTGTACATAGTCTAACATCCCCCCGCAGTGTCAACGAGAGATTCGCAAACGGTGAGACTGGAGAGAAACTCGAGGAAGGGCGCCGAAGTTAATCCGTTCGTGAAAATATCCGCGAACTGAGAGGTAGTGGGAACATGGAGAACCCGAACCTCGCCGAGCTGCACCTTGTCTCGAACAAAGTGAATGTCCACCTCAATATGCTTCGTGCGACAATGCTGGACAGGGTTTGCGGATAGGTACACCGCAGAGACGTTGTCGCAATAGACGACAGTAGACCTGTTCACCGGCTGATGGAGTTCCTGCAAAAGCTGACGAATACAACAACATTCAGCAACAACATGAGCGACAACACGATACTCTGCTTCAGCGCTAGACCGGGACACCGTTGTTTGTCGTTTGGCAGACCAAGAGATGATATTGTCACCAAGAAAGACACAGAAACCGGTGGTGGAGCGACGGGTGTTAGGGCAGCCGGCCCAATCGGCGTCAGAATAGGCGACCAAGGAAGAAGTGGGAGATGGGACAAGGAGGGTGCCATGATCGAGGGTACCCTTGATGTAACGAATGATCCGTTTGATAAGATTGAGATGAGTGGAACGAGGGGCGTGCATGAAGAGACAGGTCTGATGAACAGCATAAGCAATCTCGGGACGAGTAAGAGTAAGGTACCGGAGAGCTTCAACAAGACTTCGGTAGTGAGTTGGATCGTCGAGAAGATCACCATCGGTAAGAGAGGTTTTGGAACCGGAATCAATAGGAGTGGTGACGGGGTTATAATCCGTCATACCGGCACACTGGATAAGCTCGAGAGAGTATTGTTTTTGTGAAAGATGGAGGCCGGCGGAGGTGCGAGAGGTAGCGATGCCGAGGAAGTGACTAAGCGGCCCAATATCAGTCATAGAGAACTCATAACTAAGAGTGGAGATGATATGATCAAGAAAACTAGTGGAGGAGGTGGTAAGAATAATGTCGTCGACATACAATAGAAGATAAGCAGTGTGATCAGGAGTACGAAGAACAAAGAGAGATCGATGTGTTGGATTTGGAGGCTTGGAAACCAATGGTGGCGACATAGGTGGCGAAGCGAGTAAACCAGGCCTGAGGGGCTTGTTTGAGGCCGTAGAGGGATTTGTTGAGAAGATAAACATGGGAAGGATGTGCTGGGTCTTCGAATCCTAGGGGCTGCTGGCAGTAGACAACCTCCAAGAGATGGCCGTGAAGAAAAGCATTTTTGACATCGAGTTGGTGGATAGGCCAATGAGAGGAAATAGCTAGGGAAAGAACAAGACAGATGGTGCTGGGTTTGACGACGGGGCTAAAGGTCTTGCCATAGTCGACGCCATGTTCCTGAGAGAAACCGCGAACGATCCAACGGGCTTTGTAGCGAGCGAGAGAACCGTCAGAATGATGTTTGGGGCAATAGACCCATTTCCCACTAACAATATTCGCATCGGGAGGCCGGGGAACAAGTGTCCATGTGTGGTTCTGGAGAAGGGCATCGTGCTCAGAGCGCATGGAAGAGGACCAGTTGGGGTCAGCGAGAGCGTGCTACGTACGAGGCAGAGGAGAAACGATGGCAGCGAGATTGAATAGACGACGAGGCCGGACGATGTTGTGTTGGAGCCGTGTAGTCATAGATTGTAGCTGGGGTGGATGGGCTGTACGGGTGCGATGTCTAGGTGGGGTAGATGGGTCGGATGGGGAGGGCCCATGTGAAGACAGGTTGGGTCTAGAAGGGCCGATGGAGGAAGATCGATGCGAGGCCAGAGGTGGGCATCGGGATCAGGAAGGATGGTTGCATGTGGCTGCATTCGATCGACGTGGGAGTCGAGCGCGAGTGGGCATATTGGGTGGCTAAATTCGTACGAAGCAGGGTCGCTGGGAGGTGGAGAGGAGGAATACAGAAAAACGATTTTGTCAAAAGTTACGTGACGGGAGATGTACACGCGTTGGGTGGGAATGTGGAGACATCGGTAGCCCTTGTGTTCGGTAGCGTAGCCAATGAAGACACGAGGAAGAGAACGGGGGGCTAGTTTATCAGAAGTAGTGGCCGAGAGATTGGGAAAATAGAGACAGCCATAAAAACTCAAATGATCATACGAAGGGACCTGATAGAGAAGGATTTCATGAGGAGTTTTAAGATCTAGGGGTTTGGTAGGGCGAAGGTTGAGGAGAAGGGTGGCGGAGTGTAGGGCTTCAGCCCAAAAACGAGGGGGCATGCAGGCTTGGATGAGAAGGGTTCGGATGACATCATTAGTGGTGCGAATGGCGCGTCCGACCTTTCCGTTCTGAGCGGAAGTGTAGGGACAGGAAAAACGAAGGATGGTGCCATGGGGGGCAAAGAAGGACCGATTTTGAGCATTGTCGAATTATTTACCATTGTCGCACTGGATGGTGGCGATGACACGATCGTAGTGCGTGCAGACATAGGCGTGGAAGTGAGCGAGTGTATGTGGAACATCAGACTTGGCACGGATAAGAAAATACCACATATAATGCGAGAAGTCGTCGAGAAGGAGGAGATAAAATTTAAAGTGAGAGTTACTAGAGAGAGGGCAGTCCAAAGATCACAATGAATTAATTCAAAAGCAGCGGAAGTTTTTGTCAAAGAATTTCAAAAAGGGACGCATACATGCTTTCCTAATTGGCACGCCTCACATAGGTGGCATGTTTTATTACAAGAAAATTGTTTATTAAAACTAGAAGAAATGCCGGGATGGCCGAGACGGCGATGCCAGAGATCCTTCGATGGAGAGGAGGCCTGGAGAGCGATGCTGGAGGAGGATAACGCCAGGAAGATGGGGTAGAGATCACTGAGACTGTCACATCGGTGAATGACCTCCTTGGTGCGAAAATCCTTCACAAAGAGGCCATAAGGGTTAAATTCCATAGATAAGTTGTCAGTTGTAACACGCCATACAGATAAGAGATCCTTGATGATATTAGGTACAACGAGAACATGGTTTAAAGATAAAGGACGGGTAGCTAGGTTAAAGGAGGAGGAGCCAACGTGTGTAATGGGGACAGAGGAGCCATTGCCAAATACGACAGGAGACAACGTATGAACAGGGCGAGCATGCAGCAAAGTACCTGCGTGGCCGGTCATGTGGGCCGAATCGCCAGTATCCGCAACCCAGCCTCCAGTGCCGAGGGAGAGGTCGTTCAGGGCACCGAGCAGTGCCGACTGGTTGAAGGAGGCGACGTTGCTGGTGCTGGGCGTCGTCGCGGGCGTGGAAGGAGAGCCGAAGGCGACCGGAGCTGTGTTTGTCATGGAGGCAGGCGTCCCGAACGACGCGGGTAGAAGGAACAGAGCAGGCGTGGGCGGCGGCAGATCGTACTGCGGGGAGGCCGTGACGGACGGTGGCGCAGCTTACGGCAGGACGCCGTAGTGGCCTGGGTACTGCACCGGGGCGAAGGAGGTGAAAGACGATGCAGCTGCAGGAAGGCGGGAGCTGAGGATTCCAGGGGACCATGTGAAAAAGAACAGAATGGTTATGGTCAGGATTGATCTCACACACACGACCCCAATTGGGTCGTCATATATTTATATCCAGATACAACTGATCAGTTACATAGTGAATAAAGGAGTCCTGGCACCTTCCTCTTCCTATACACGAAGGGCCAAGGGACATTCCACTAAGCATTGATTTAGCACTAAGGCATAATCACACATGTATGCATTAGTTACATTCCTGTAACTCCACATATAGGTATAGGTTCAGTTTGTTAACACTCTCTTGCAATCTCAACTAGGTACGTCATCCAAGATTGAGATTGTGTCGAAGTGAAGTAATAAGACGTGCTCCAAGAGGCTTTGTAAAACCATCGCCTAATCGATCTCTGAGGATGAACCGGATCTCCAATGCCTTTTGTGCTACACGTTCTCTGACAAAATGAAAGTCAATTTCAATGTGTTTGGTGCGTGCATGAAACACAGGATTTGCCGAGAGGTACGTAGCTCCAAGATTATCACACCAAAGACGAGGCGGTCGATCCTGTCGTATGCCAAGCTCTCCAAGTAAGGACTGGATCCATATGAGTTCTGCAGTAGCATTGGCCAGGGCCTTATACTCGGACTCGGTACTGGATCGTGAGACCGTAGGTTGCTTCTTAGAGCTCCATGATATGAGATTATCTCCAAAGAACATCTGAAGCCACTCGTGGATCGACGATCATCCGGATTTCACCAATCAATCTGAATAAGCACTCAATAGTGTGGAGTTGGATTGCTTAATAGCTAATCCAATGTGAGGAGTACCAAGATACCTAAGAACTGCTTAGTTTAGTGAAGTGTTCAACTGTTGGTGCATGCAATCTTGATGCATTCGATTCACCGAGAAAGAAATATCGTGCGAGTCAATATGACATATCAAGAGCACCAACAATGGATCTGCATTGGTTGCATCCTGCGCGCAACGGTGATCACCACCCAAAGTTAATCGAGCTGAAGTAGTCATGGGCGTTGATGATGGTTTGCACTTGCTTATACCCATCCGAGACAACAAATCAGCAATATACTTGGACTGGTGTAGTACAATACCATTAGAATCTTTCCGCATTTCAAGCCCGAGAAAATAATGGAGATTTCAAGATACTTCAAAGCAAAGTACTTCTAAAGTCTTGAACAAGTTTGGGCACCGCTTGAGGTGAGGAGTCGGTGATAATGATGTCATCCACGATACAAGAAGATAGATAGTGACTCCTTCTTGATTGAAGATGAACAATGACATATCAGCTTTTGAAGGAACAAAACCAAGTAAACTCAACTCGAATCGAAATGTGCATAACATGCTCGAGGGGCCTGCTTTAACCCATATAGAGCTTTATCCAATTTGCATATGTCGAGGAAGTTTCTTGTCTTCATAACCTAGCTACGCTTCATGAACACATCCTCCTCTAAAATGCCATGAAGAAATGCATTTTGAACATCCAACTGATGAAGAGTCCACCCTCTAGAGATGGCAATAGACAAAATCAACCGTGACAGACCGGTTCTACGACAGACTAAATGTATCATCATAATCAACTCCAAAACGCGTTGCTTGAAGCCCTTGGCAACTAGGCGTGCTTTATAACGATCAATAGATCCATCGGCTTTGTACTTCAACTTGTAAACCCAGACAATCGATGATGTTCATGTCGTTGATGTGGAACAAGGTGCCATGTACCGCTCTTTTGAAGAGCATCATACTCTTGATCCATTGCTTGACGCCAATTCTCATCAAGAATAGCAGAATGGAAATCAACGTGTTCGATCACCATAGAACCGTGAAACGAAAATGTCCTTTATACGCATAAGTTCCATCATCCGTTGTTTTGGTCGCCAAGTGCCGCCACGAGTTCTCGTGACCCTACCGATTGGTGCCGACGCCTCCGCATGTTGATCATGTGCAGCAATGAAGACCAGAGATTCAGCCGAATGAGCGGGCTCGAGCCATGTGAGGCGGACATCCGTTTCTATACTTGGCGCGGACATAGAACCGAGGGAGCCGAAAGCTGAACCACCGGAGAAGTACTGGGTGGCGAGCCATGCATGCCATGTCGCATGCCGTCAATCTCAGATCCCGAGATGGCTCCCGTGTCATCATCTACATCACTTGTTGCCTGCGTACCAAAGAAAAACTCAGGAGCACTATTAGTAGGACCATGTGCTGCATTGGTTAGTCCAATATCAATACCAGTAGTGACCACCGGAACAGATAGAAGCAAGGTTTCGGTGGGTGAAATAGTGGATTTTGGCATAAGTGAAAAGGGAAAAATATATTCATCGAAGGTGACGCCCCGGATATATATATGCGACCAGAGGGAGGATGAAGACACCGTAGCCACGATGGATATCACTATAGCCAATAAAAACACATTGTTTGGACCGAAAACTTAATTTGCGAGTGTTGTATGGCCTCAAGTTGGGCCAACATGCGCAACCGAAAACCTTGAGGAAGGATTAGTCTGGTTTGATGTTTTGAAGAAGTTCCAAAGGTGTGGATTGATTGATGACACGACTAGGTGTTCGATTAATGAGATATGTAGCGGTTTGGAAGGCAGTATCCCAAAACCGTAAAGGAAGAGATGACTGTGCAAGTAGAGAGAGTCCGACATCAACAATGTGCCTATGTTTTCGCTCGGCAGAGCCATTTTGTTGATGGGTGTGAGGACAAGACACTCGATGAGTGATGACAATCTTGTGAAAAAAATTATGCAATTTTTGATATTCGCCACCCCAATCAGTTTGAATGCTAACAATTTTCTTGTTTAACAAACGTTCAGTGAGTTTTTGGAATTGCATAAAGACATCAAACACTTCAGATTTTCGTTTTAAGAGGTAGATCCAAGTGAATTTAGAAAAATCATCGATGAAACTCACGTAGTACTTATATCCACCAACAGAATTGATGGCCGGTCCCCATACATCGGAGAAGATAAGTTCTAAAGGAGAAGTTGAAATATGATTCGACACATAGAAAGGTAATTGGTGACTTTTGGCTTGCATACATGCATCACAAACCGAATTATTTTTGGATCTACTAGCACACGGAAGATCAAAAGTACGAATTATTTGTTGCACAACTTGGTGCGCTGGATGCCCTAAACGGCGATGCCAAAGTTCCGATGAAGTGGTGGTGGAGAAGGAAGCCTTGGGAGATGACATTGCACCGGGACCAAACGGATATAGTCCACCACGGCTACTGCCTCGAACTAGAACCCTCTTCGTGAGTCGGTCCTTCACAAGGAAAAACATAGGGTGATACTCAATAAATACATTGTTATCTCTAGTCAATTTGTGAACGGATAATAAATTTTTTGTGGTTGTAGGAACATGTAGAACATCATTAAGAAGAAGTGGTCTCATCGTTGGTATTAATACTGGATTTTCCAATGTTTGCAATAGTCATACCAAGCTTGCAGCCTTGACGTTGTCATGCCCCGATATTTGTCATGGGTGTTTAGGCGGTCAAGTTGATGCGTGATGTGATCCGTAGCTCGGTGTCTGTGTACCAGGTCGGGTCAAAGTTGTAGTCACCGCCCACCCATGGATGCTGCAGAAATGAACGAGGAATTTCTCACCTGGTATGACTCATCATACCGTATCAAAGACTTGGCAGCGGTGTGGCCAGGTTTGTTGCACACCTGACATATCAGTTTGGGACGACGGTCATTGTTGGAGTTGTTGCGGCCATTACCGCCTCCACTAGAGTTGCCGCCGCCATTCCTGCGACCGTAGCCGCCACCGCCACCGCCACTGTAGCCGCTGCTGCCTCCATTGCCACGTCCACCATTATTTCGATGACTGCCGCGTCCACGGCCGCCTCGGTTGGACCGAGCGTTGTTGGCGAGGTGTTGCCGATGGTGGCGTGTGGAGTCGATCATGCCAGGCCTCATAGCTCGAAGATGAGCATAGAGCTCGTCAGAGAGATCTCCTCGTCCTTGACGCCAATCGCGGCAACAATGGCGCTGAAGTCGTCGCCGATGCCGACCAGCACATAGTTAATGATCTCCTCATCGGAGAGCGGGCTTCCGGCAGCCGCGAGAGCATCTATCAGGCTCTTCACCTTGTTGAAGTGGTCGGTGATGAGGAGGTGCCCTCCGGACTTGGGCAAGCGCGTCGGAGTTGCATGACCCGCGCCGAGACCGTGATTTAGTAGATCCTTTCCAGCCAGACCCGGCCCGCACTCAATGTCGAGCACACGAGCCAGATCTCGTGGGTGAGTGAGGCAAGTAGAACGCCGAGGACGATCTGGTCTTGACGCAGCCATTCTTCGTATTGTGGTTTGGCACCGAGCCGTATGCCGCCCACGGTGCGGTGATAGTTGTGGATGGAGCTGACCTTGCCGGTGAGGAAGCCAAGGAGCTGGGCACATGAAAGCCGGCAGATTTGTGCCTTCCACAACAAATAGTTGTCCCGTCCAAGCTTGACGGTGATCAGTTGATTTGGGTAGGAGTCCGTGAAGTGGATGAAGAAGACATGATCAAGATTGGATCTAGATGTTTTGGATGTGGATGTTCGGAGGAGCTGGCTCGATACCATGAAAAGAACAGAATGGTTATGGTCGATTGATTCACACACACGACCCCAATTGGGTCGTCATATATTTATACCGATACAAATCGATCAACATAGTGAATAAAGGAGTCCTGGCACCTTCCTCTTCCTATACACGAAGGGCCAAGGGACATTCCACTAAGCATTGATTTAGCACTAAGGCATAATCACACATGTATGCATTAGTTACATTCCTGTAACTCCACATATAGGTATAGGTTCAGTTTGTTAACACCATGGCCATATGGGGCGGCGTGGCGAAGGGCAGCTGCCAGGCATGGACGTAGCCAGTCCAGGGGCGGGCGGGATCAGTGGCGTGATTTTACCCGCCATGATTGTTGTTGCGCTTCTGCTTCTGGTTACCTTGGTTCGGAGAGGGAGTGTTGGGCGAGTCGTACGCGCCCTGGCCACCGTGGCGGTTGACGGAGAGGAGCGCGGTGGTGGAGCCAGTGGAAGGCGAGGAGGAGCCCGCGATCTGCATCTCATCCATGGAGAGCTTGTCGACGGCGGTCGCAAAGGTGATGGTGGCGGGTTGATCCTAAATGAGCTTACCAACGGTTTCGTGGCGGTGGTTGATACGTTGGAAACGTATCTATAATTTTTTATGCTCCATGCTTGTTTAGTATCTACTTTGCTTTACTTGTCCACACTTTGAGGTGCTTTTTACATATTTTATGGTACTAACCTATTAACAAGTTGCAACAGTGCCAGATGCATGTTTTCTACTGTTTTTGATTTTAGAAAAGTTAGTAAAGAAATATTCTCGGAATTGAACGGGACGAAGGACAAAGTTAATAACTTTCCGTGGGGAACAAGAAGTCTAGAGGAGATCCCGGAAGGCCAGCCAGGGGGGCAGACCCACCCTAGGCGCGGGTGGGCCCAGCCCCGCGCCTGGCTAGGTTTTGGGCACCCTGGCAGCCTCCTGGTCTCGCCCCTTCGCCTATAAGAATCCCCCGATGCAGAAACCCTGAGTACCTGATCAATATTCCACAAAACTGTCTATAGCCGCCACCACCATCGTCCCTAGATCGGGGGGGGGGGGGTCTGAAGCTCTTCCTGGCCCCCTGCCGGAGGGGAGATCATCCCGGAGGCCTTCTCTCCGGTATGATTTGTGAGTAGTTCCACCTTGGACTATGGGTCCATGTAGTAGCTAGATGGTTGTATCTCCTCCTTTGTGCTTTCATGTATAGATCTTGTGAGCTCCGTTCATGATCAAGATCTAATCTATTTGTAATCATGCATGTTGTGTTTACGGGGATCCGATGGATATTGAGATTAATATTTTGGTTTGATTAATGGTTCTATATTTATGATTCTATCATGTTTGTGTTGTTTGTGATCTTGCATGCTCTCCGTTGCTAGTGGTTATATTGGCCAAGTAGTTGCTAGTGACTCCAAGAGGGAGTATTTATGCTCGATAGTGGGTTCATGCCTCTAGTTTCCAAGGGAAGTGAAAATAATATCTTCAGTTGTAGATGTGTTGTTGCTACTAGGGAGAAAACAACGGTATCTTATTCAGGGAACATGTGGACTGTTTACCTTACACACTTTGCTTAAAGCAGTTGTCTGTTGATTGCAACTTAATACTGGAGGGGGTTCGGATGATAACCTGAAGGTGGAATTCTAGTCATAGATGCAGTTGGATTACGGTCTATATATATTGTTGTATTGCCCAATCGACCTCATAGGATCTTTCTGGCTAGTAATTGCATTGTTATGCCTTGCTCGGTTCCTGTCAATTGCCTCGCTGTAATTTGTTTACCCTTCACGCCATGTTGTTTATCTAAGGAGAACACCTCTAGTAAACTATGGATCCCGGTCCAATCTTTACCATTGATACATCTTCCACTGTTACTTGTTTACTTTCTACAAACCATTACCTTCCACACCATACGTTTAATCCTTTGTTACAGCAAACCGGTGAGCTTGACAACCACACTGATTCGTTGGGACAAAGTCTTGAGTTTGTGCTGTGCAGGTCTCCATGTTGTTTCCAACACCTGTGTGATGTTTCCTTCATCCTTCTGGTTTGATAACCTCGGTTTCTACTGAGGTAAATCTTGCTGTTGTACTCTTCATACCTTGCTCTTGGGGTTTCCAACGAAGCACTCTTCCTCCCTGTTGAGTGTAGCATCAAGTAATTTATGGCGCCGTTGTCGGGGAGGCTAAGGACGTCTTCACAAGGGGAGTCCTTCACTTCCTTTCTCTTTACTTTGTTTTTAGTTTGCGTTGTTTATTTTGCTTGGTTTTGTTTGCCTCTTTCCAAAAAACCCAAAAAATTTAGTCTAGCTTGGTTTGCTTTCTTTATTCAAAAACACAAAAAAAATTAGTTCCTGCTCTAGCTACTGCTGCTGTTTTTGGCTTGCCCACCTTTGCCAAAATGAACTCTGCTGAGAACACCAAGTTGTGTGACTTCACTAGCACCAACAACAATGATTTCCTAAGCACACCTATTGCTCCACCTGCTCCTGATGCTATCTTTTATGAAATTAAGCCTGCTTTGTTGAATCTTGTGATGAGAGAGCAATTTTCTGGTGCTGGTTCTGATGATCCTGCTACCCATCTTAATAGCTTTGTTGAACTTTTTGAGATGCAAAAGTATAAAGATGTAGATGGAGATATTATTAAGCTCAGGCTTTTTCCTTTCTCCTTGAGGGGAAAAGCTAAAGAATGGTTGATATCTTTGCTTAAAAATAGTATTGATTCTTGGACTAAGTGCAAAGATGCTTTTATTGGAAAGTACTATCCTCCTGCTAAGATTATTGCTATGAGAAGTGACATTATGAAATTTAAACAGCTTGATAGTGAACATGTTGCTCCTGATTGGGAAAGAATGAAATCTTTGGTTAAAAATTGCCCTACTCATGGACTCACTGCTTGGATGATTATCCAAACTTTTTATGCAGGTTTGAACTTCTCCTCAAGAAACTTGTTGGATTCTGCTGCTGGAGGTAATTTTATGGGACTCGCCTTGGGTGCTGCAACAAGGCTCCTTGATAATATGATGGTTAACTACTCTGAATGACATGTTGAGAGAGCTCCACATGGTAAGAAGGTAAATTCTGTTGAGGAAACTTCCTCTTTGAGTGAAAAGAGTGATGTTATTATGGCTATGCTTGTTAATGGGAAAGCTGCTCTAGATCCTAATAGTGTTCCCTTAGCCTCTTTGGTTGCTCAATAAGAGCAAGTTGATGTGAACTTCATTAGAAACAACAATTTCAACAACAATGCCTATAGGAATAATTTTGGTAGCAACAACAATTATAGGCCTTATCCTCCTAATAATGGCAATGCCTATGGAAGCTCTTACAATAATACAGAAGTGCCGCCTCTGAACTTGAAGTAATGCTCAACGACTTTATTAGTAAACAAACCACTTTCAATAAGACTATAGAGGAAAAGCTTTTAACTGTTGAGAAAAATATATCCTCTTTGTCTGAAGCTCAAACTTCCTTGGTACATAAAATGGCTGCTAAACCTGAAACTATGGAAAACACATTTGCTACTGCTCATGCCATACAAGTTACTATTGATGAAAATGTTAGGTTGTTAGCTCAACTTCATGCTAGGTGGGAAAGGGAAGCTGGAATTGATAGAAACAATAGTGTGTGCACTATCACCACTAAACCACAAGTAGCCCCTATTCCTCCTCCTACTATGCCTAAGCCTATTGATCCTACTACTAGTGATGCCAAGTTTGACTTTGATATTGATGGTTGCAATATTTCTGAAGTGATTATGTTCTTGCAAAAGCTTGCTAGAAGTCCTGATGCTAGGGATATGCATGTTGCCTTTACCAAACACATTACAGATGCTCTTGTTAAGATTAAGGAAGAGAAGCTAAAACACAAAACCTCTATTCCTAGGAAAGTAGAAGATAGTTGGGAACCCAGTATTAATATGCAAGTGAATGGCTTTGATCTCAAAGCTTCATGTGATCTTGGTTCTAGTATCTCTATTAGGCCTAGGAAGATTTATGAAATGTTTGATTTACCACCATTAGAAGATTGTTATTTGAATGTCCCACTCAATGATAATGCTAAGAAGAAACTCATGGGGAGTATTAATGATGTTCTAATTATGGTTAACAATGCTTATGTCCCTATGGATTTCTATGTTTTGGATGTTGAATACAATGCTTCTTGTCCTATTACGTTGGGAAGACATTTTCTTAGAACAGTTGGTGCCATCATTGATATAAAAAAGGCACCATCAAATATAAATTTCCATTAAAAAAAGGTATTGAACACTTCCCTATGAGTAGAGAGAAGTTGCTTTTTGCTCCTCTTTTGAAAGCAAGATTTGATGTTAATGCTTCTTCATTTGAAAATACTTGATTCTTCTTGCTTCTTGTGCCTAACTTAAAGTCGTTAAAGAAAACTACTTGTTGGGAGATAACCCAAGAGTTTCCTTAAGTATTGGAAGTTATTACTTCAGTAATAACCTTTCCTTATCCTTTTTGTTTGCGTTTTGTGCCAAAAATGACCTCTAATGAGAGAAGTAAGATTTGGGGAGTTGCTGTCCTGAAACAGATTACTGTCCTCCACCAAAAAAAATTCGCGAGAGGGAATAAATCCCCCAGTATGTTGGCCAACTTTATTTAGTTCAACACTTTTTGATTTGAGCAAGAGAATATGTTCAAAAAAATTTGTTTCTACCTGCTGGTCTGTTTTGACAGATTTCTGCCATTATTTGTATTTGCTTCTTATTGATTCCTTTTTGAGTTCTCTTCAAGTAAATTGATATTTTTTAAGGAGTTACTTCAGTATCTTGTGTTTTTAGTGAAAAGCCTTCCTGTTCCAAAGCTTTGCCAGCGGTCTAATATCTTTTAAATAAGCTAATGTTGCTAATGAAGATTGTGTGAAGTTTTGTATGAAGGAAAAATTTCAGGTGTAGAGAGAGAATGATGCAATGAGATGAATAATGGATAAAAGCTCAAGTTTGGGGATGCCACCATGGTGTTGTTGGAATTATGCCCTAGAGGCAATAATAAAGATGTTATTATTATAATTCTTGTTCATGATAATGTTTATATTCCATGCTAGAATTGTATTAAGCGGAAACTTTAATACTTGTGTGGTTTGTGAACAACACCGTGTCCCTAGTACGCCTCTATGGACTAGCTCATTGATTAATGATGGTTAAGGTTTCCTAACCATGGACATGAGTTGTCGATTAATAATGAGATCATATCATTGGGAGAATGATATGATGGACAGACCCAAACTAAGCAAAGCAACTAGATCGTGTCATCGTGTTCATCTTTGCGAAGCTTTTCCTATGTCAAATATTGTATTCTTTAGACCATGAGATAATACAACTCCCTGATATCGGAAGAAAGCTTTGAGGTCATCAAACGTCATCCTATGAGAGGGTGATCATAAAGGTGTCTCTCAGGTGATCGGAAAGTACCTATTGGGTTGTATGTATCGAGATGGGATTTGTCCCTCCCAAGTCGGAGAGATATACTTCGGGCCCACTCGGTAATCGATATCAACACCGCTTGCAAGCATGTGGTTAAGGAGTTAATCACAAAGTGATATCGGATTACGGAACGAGTAAAGTACTTGCTGTGAACGAGATTGAACTAGGTATGACGGTACCGACGATCAAATCTCGGGCAAGTAAAATATCGCGAGACAAAGGGAATATATATATGGGATTGATTGAATCCTGGCATCGTGGTTCATCCGATATGATCATCGATGAATGTGTGGGAGTCAATATGGGTTTCCAGACCCCGATGTTGATTATTGATAGAAGATCATGTCTGCATATTCTCGAACCCACAGGGTCACACACTTAATGTGTCTCGACGCTAGGATAGATTGGATAATTGGTTTATGAGTTTTTGTTCGGAGTCTCGGATGGGATCCGGGACATCACGAGAGGTTCCGGAGTGGTCCGGAGAATAAGATCCAAATAAGGCAGTGCAGTTTTTGGAGTTCGGAATTGTTCCGGGTTAATCGGTATTGTACTGGAAGCTTCTAGAACCTTCCGGAAGGGGACCAACGTGGCCCCACCTTCCGGGAGGGGGCATGGGCCTATGAGGGAGTGCCCTGGCCGCATTGGGCCAGGGGCACAAGGCCCCATAGGGCCCAACCGGCCAGCTAGGGTAAAACCCTAACTAGACCTTCTAGAAGGGGGGGTTTCCTTGCCCCCCACTCCTCCTCCTTGTGGCCGCCGGTTTGGACTTGGGGGAGGGGCTAGGGAAGCCGCCCACCCCTCTATATAAAGAGGGCTGGGGGCGCACCACCCCCCCCACACCTTCCCCTCCAAAGCTAGCCGCCCTGCTGCCCTCCTCTCTCTCTCCCTCCCGACTGCGTGTAGGCGAAGCCCTGCTGCAGAAACTCTCCACCATATACACCACGCCGTCGTGTTGTAGATCCAATCCGTCTCTCCACCATACTTGCTGGACCGAGGAAGGAGGAGACGTCGAGGTGCTGCACGTGTGCATCTCACGGAGGCACCGCCACTTGTGGTGCTAGATCGGATCGGATCGCGAGGAGGAGAAGCGAGTACGTCTACATCACCCACGTTCTGACGAACGTTCCGCTGTGCGAATCTTAAAGGGTATGAAGATCTAATCCAATCTCTCTCGTTGTTTGCATCTCCTAGATTAGATCTTGGCTTTCCCTCTGTTCGCATCTGTAGAAATTTTTGATTTACTATGCCGCGAAACCCCATCAGTGGTATCAGAGCTAGATCTATGCGTAGATGTTTTTCACGAGTAGAACGCAACATGGTTGTTGTGGGCGTTGATGTTTTCTGTTGCAAGCCTCTTGTTTGTGTTCTTCTTATGACGCGGGATAGTGAGATTGAAGCGGTCCAGGCCAACCTTACGCGACGTCGTTCACGAGACCGGCTCCGCACTTGTCCACACATGCGGCTGGTGGATGTCAGTTTATCTCACTATATTTGTCATGGGATTAACACCGGAGTTTGGCAACCATAATATCACCGTTGTGGATTTCCGTAGGTAAGAATCGTTCTTAGCATCTACTCCCATAAGCCACGTAAAACATGCAACAACAAAGTAGAGGCGTCTAACTTGTTTTTGCAGGGAGTGTTTTCTGTGATATGGTATGGCCCAAGATGTGATGTGTATAATGTATGCGATGATCATGTTTTGTAATGTTTCACGACTTGCATGTCGATGAGTACACAACCGGCATGAGACATATGGTTGTCTTTATAATTGTGTATGACCTGTGTGTCAACTTCTTATGTGCCATGTAATAGTTTCACTTTATCGCTAAGTAGTTAGCAATAGTTGTAGTTGCTATTCGTGGTGGAGGCAATCATGGTGGAGTGATGGAGATCATGCCGGAACGCACAAGATGGAGATCATTGCGCAAAGATTGGCTATACCATGTCACATAAATTTATATGCATGTGATGTTTATCCTTTTATGTATCTTATTATGCTTAGATCGCGACGGTAGCATTATAAGATGATTCCTCACTTAAAGATCAAGATAAAAACTGTGTTCTCCCCAAGTATGCACCGTGAAAGTTCGTGTCCAAGCATCACGTGATGATCGGGTGCTATAGACTCTCGCTCACATACAAAGGGTGCAAGCCGCTTTTGCACACGCTGAAATACTTGGGTCTAACTTGACGAGCCTAGCATGTACAGACATGGCCTCGGAACACATGAACCGAAAGGTTAAGCATGAGTCATATGAATGATATGATCGACACTTCGTTGTCCACCATTGAAACCACATCTCTTCTCGTGAAGATCGGATTAGGTGTGGTGAATTTGGATCGTGTTCACTAAACAACTTGAGGGATGTTGAATTTAGTGGGAGTTCATCTAGTAATTTGATTAAAAGTTGAACTAGTTATCATGAACATAGTCTAATTTGTACTTGCAAATATTGTAGATCAAATGGCTAAGTCCAACTTCAACTTCAACGTTTTTGCTGAGAAGGAAAAGCTTAAAAACAATGGGTCTAACTTCTCCAATTGGTTCCGCAATCTAAGAATCATTCTCTCTGGCGGTCAAAAGGACTATATCCTTGGGAAAGCGTTAGGTGACCGCCTAATCGCTACCGGGCCGATGAGAAAGCATCATCGATCGTGCAAAGATGATTATGGTGTGATTAAGAGCACCATGTTGTTTGCTATGGAACCGGAACTTCAAAATCGTTTTGAAGACTATCCCGGGCCCTTTGAGATTCTCGAAGAGCTGAAAACCATGTTTCAGACTCAGGCCCGTTATGAGAGATATGAGATCTCTGAGAAGTTCTTTAACTGCAAGATGGAGGAAGGGAGTTCCGTTAGTGAGCACGCCATTAAGATGACGGGCTACACTCAACGCCTTGAGCAACTGGAATGCATGATTCCAGAGGAGCTCAAGATTGACAGGGTTCTGCAATCACTCCCTCCCAGCTACAAAAGTTTTGTAGTGACTCACAATCAGATTGGTTCCACTGATACGATCACCGAGCTCTTCGCAGAACTGAAGGCTGCGGAGGTGGACATCAAAAAGGATAATCATGTGTTGATGGTCAACAAGCCCACCTTCAAGAAAGGTAAGGGAGTAAAGAAGCCCTTCAAGAAGGGCGGCGGCAAGCGCACTGCCCCTGCTGAGAAGAAGCTCAAGTCTGGTCCTAAGCCGGACACTGAGTGCTTCGATTGCAAGGACAAGGGTCACTGGAAGCGCAACTGTCCGAAGTACTTAGCGGAAAAGAAGGCTGGCACCATCAAAGGTATATTTGATATACATGTTATTGATGTTTTCCTTACTAGCCCTCGTTGTAGTGCCTGGGTATTTGATCTTGTTCGATTGCTAATATTTGTAACTCAAACAGAGCTACGGAATAGACGGCGGCTTGCGAGGGATGAGGTGACGATGCGCGTTGGCAACGGATCAAGAGTTGATGTGATGGCCGTTGGCACGCTCTCCTTAGTTTTACCTTCGGGATTAGTTTTAAACCTCAATAAATGTTATTATGTGCCTGCGTTGAGCATGAACATTATTTCTGGATCTTGTTTATTGCAAGACGGTTATTCATTTAAATCGGAGAATAATGGTTGTTCTATTTACATGAGTAACATCTTTTATGGTCATGCACCTATTGTGAATGGTTTATTTCTTCTAAATCTCGAAAGGGATGAAACACACATCCATAACATTGAGGCTAAGAGATGCAAAGTGGATAGTGATAATACTACTTATTTGTGGCACTGTCGTCTATGTCATATTGGTGTAAAACGCATGAAGAAACTCCATTCTGATGGACTTTTGGAGTCTCTTGATTTTGAATCATTTGACACATGCGAACCATGCCTCATGGGCAAGATGATCAAAACCCCGTTCTCCGGTATGATGGAGCGAGCAACAGACTTGTTGGAAATCATACACACCGATGTATGCGGATCGATGAGTGTTTCGACGCGCGGTGGATATCGCTACTTTCTCACTTTTACCGATGACTTAAGTAGATATGGGTATATCTATTTAATGAAATATAAATCTGAAACATTTGACAAGTTCAAGGTATTTCAGAATGAAGTGGAGAACCATCGTAACAGAAAGATTAAGTTTCTACGATCCGATCGTGGAGGTGAATATTTGAGTTATGATTTTCTCACGCATCTTAAAGCAAGCGGAATCGTTTCGCAACTCACGCCACCCGGAACACCACAGCGCAATGGTGTGTCTGAACGCCGGAATCGAACCTTATTAGATATGGTCCGATCAATGATGTCTCTTACTGATTTGCCGTTATCATTTTGGGGTTATGCATTAGAAACCGCTGCATTCACTTTAAATAGGGCTCCATCTAAATCCGTTGAGACGACACCGTATGAACTATGGTTTGGTGCTAAACCTAAGTTGTCGTTTCTTAAAGTTTGGGGATGCGAAGCTTACGTCAAGAAGTTGATGCCAGACAAGCTCGAACCCAAAGCGGAGAAATGCGTCTTCATAGGATACCCTAAGGAAACTATTGGGTATACCTTCTATCACAGAACCGAAGGCAAAGTGTTTGTCGCAAAGAACGGTTCCTTTCTTGAGAAGGAGTTTCTCTCGAAAGAAGTGAGTGGGAGGAAAGTAGAGCTAGACGAGGTTATTGAACCTTCTCTTGAATTGGAGAGTAGCGCAGCACCTGAAATTGTTCCAGTGCCGCCTGCACCAACGATAGAGGAAGCTAATGACAAGGATCATGAAGCTTCGGACGATGCTGCTACTGAACATCGCGGGTCGACAAGGTCGCGTGCCCCTCCTGAGTGGTACGGCAACCCTGTCTTGACTGTCTTGTTGGTATAAGACAGTGAACCTACGAACTATGAGGAAGCGATGATGAGCCTAGACTCTGAGAAATGGCTAGAAGCCATGAAATCCGAATTGGGATCCATGAGCGAAAACCAAGTATGGACTTTGGTGGACCCTCCTAGCGACCGAAAGGCCGTTGAGTGCAAATGGATCTTCAAGAAGAAAACGGACGCGGATGGTAATGTTACCGTCTATAAAGCACGACTTGTTGCGAAAGGTTTTCGACAAGTTCAATGTGTTGACTACGATGAGACTTTCTCTCCCGTAGCGATGTTTAAGTCCATTTGGATTTTATTAGTAATTGCTGCGTTTCATGATTATGAAATATGGCAGATGGATGTCAAGACTGCTTTCCTCAATGGCAACATTGATGAAGAGTTGTATATGATGCAACCCGAAGGTTTTGTCGATCCTAAGGATGTTGATAAAGTATGCAAACTTCAGCGTTCCATTTATGGACTGAAGCAAGCATCTCGGAGTTGGAACCTTCGTTTTGATCAAGTGATCAAGAGCTTTGGATTTGTTCCAAATTGCTACGAAGCTTGCATCTACAAGAAAGTGAGTGGGAGCTCGATGACGTTTCTGGTACTATATGTGGATGACATATTGATTATTGGAAATGACATCAACATGCTTAACGATGTGAAGAGTTATTTGAACAAGTGTTTTTCAATGAAAGACCTAGGTGAAGCTGCTTATATATTGGGCATCAAAATCTATAGAGATAGACAAAAACGCCTGATAGCTTTAAGCCAGAGTACATACCTAGACAAAGTTCTGAAAAGGTTCAGAATGGATAAAGCAAAGAAAGGTTCAGTGCCTATGTTGTCAGGTAAGATATTGAGCAAGGCTCAGTGTCCAGCTACGGTAAATGATAGGGAAGCTATGAGCAAAGTGCCTTATGCCTCGGCCATAGGTTCCATCATGTATGCCATGCTGTGTACTAGACCGGATGTGTCCAATGCTCTTAGTTTGACGAGAAGGTATCAAAGTGATCCAGGAGTGGAACACTGGACAGCCGTGAAGAACATCCTAAAGTACCTAAATAGGACTAAAGAAATGTTCTTAGTCTATGGGGGTGATGAACAACTTGTCGTAAAAGGTTACGTCGACGCTAGTTTTGACACCGACAAGGATGATTCTAAATCTCAGACAGGATACGTGTATATTTTGAATGGAGGAGCTGTGAGCTGGAGAAGCTGCAAGCAAAGTGTGATCGCGGGATCTACAGTAGAAGCGGAATACATGGCTGCTGCAGAAGCGTCAAGTGAAGGAGTTTGGATCAGGAACTTCATCACTGAGCTTGGCGTGGTTCCAAGTGCATTGGACCCACTGGAGATATTGTGTGACAACACTGGCGCCATAGCACTTGCTAAGGAACCAAGATATCATCCAAAGACCAAGCATATCAACCGCAAGTTTCATATAATCCGAGATTATATAGCAGATGGAGATCTGAAGATTAGCAAAGTACATACAGATCTGAATGTCGCAGATCCATTGACTAAACCTCTTCCACGTGTAAAACATGATCAACACCTCAGTGCCATGGGTGTGAGATTGTTGCCAAATGTAAACTAGATTATTGACTCTAGTGCAAGTGGGAGACTGTTGGAATTATGCCCTAGAGGCAATAATAAAGATGTTATTATTATAATTCTTGTTCATGATAATGTTTATATTCCATGCTAGAATTGTATTAAGCGGAAACTTTAATACTTGTGTGGTTTGTGAACAACACCGTGTCCCTAGTACGCCTCTATGGACTAGCTCATTGATTAATGATGGTTAAGGTTTCCTAACCATGGACATGAGTTGTCGATTAATAATGAGATCATATCATTGGGAGAATGATATGATGGATAGACCAAACTAAGCAAAGCAATTAGATCGTGTCATCGTGTTCATCTTTGAAGCTTTTCCTATGTCAAATATTGTATTCCTTAGACCATGAGATAATACAACTCCCGATATCGGAAGAAAGCTTTGAGGTCATCAAACGTCATCCTATGAGAGGGTGATCATAAAGGTGTCTCTCGGTGATCGGAAAGTACCATTGAGTTGTATGTATCGAGATGGGATTTGTCCCTCCCAAGTCGGAGAGATATACTGGGCCCACTCGTGTCGATATCAACACCGCTTGCAAGCATGTGGTTAAGGAGTTAATCACAAAGTGATATCGGATTACGAACGAGTAAAGTACTTCGTGAACAAGATTGAACTAGGTATGACTGCATCGACGATCAAATCTCGCAAGTAAAATATCGCGAGACGAAGGAATATATATGGGATTGATTGAATCGCATCGTGGTTCATCCGATATGATCATCGATGAATGTGTGGGAGTCAATATGGGTTTCGCACTTCCGTTGATTATTGATAGAAGATCATGTCTGCATATTCTCGAACCCGCAGGGTCACACACTTAATGTGTCTCGACGCTAGGATAGATTGGATAATTGGTTTATGAGTTTTTGTTCGGAGTCTCGGATGGGATCCGGGACATCACGAGAGGTTCCGGAGTGGTCCGGAGAATAAGATTCATATAAGGCAGTGCAGTTTTTTGGAGTTCGGAATTGTTCCGGGTTAATCGGTATTGTACCGGAAGCTTCTAGAACCTTCCGGAAGGGGACCAACGTGGCCCTACCTTCCGGGAGGGGGCATGGGCCTATGAGGGAGTGCCCTGGCCGCATTGGGCCAGGGGCACAAGGCCCCATAGGGCCCAACCGGACAGCTAGGGTAAAACCCTAACTAGACCTTCTAGAAGGGGGGTTTCCTTGCCACCCACTCCTCCTCCTTGTGGCCGCCGGTTTGGACTTGGGGGAGGGGCTAGGGCAGCCGCCCACCCCTCTATATAAATAGGGCTGGGGGTGCACCCCCTCCCACACCTTCCCCTCCAAAGCTAGCCGCCATGCTTCCCTCCTCTCTCTCCCTCCCGACTGCGTGTAGGCGAAGCCCTGCTGCAGAAACTCTCCACCATATACACCACGCCGTCGTATTGTAGATCGAATCCGTCTCCACCATACTTGCTGGACCGAGGAAGGAGGAGACGTCGAGGTGCTGCACGTGTGCATCTCACGGAGGCACCGCCACTTATGGTGCTAGATCGGATCGGATCGCGAGGAGGAGAAGCGAGTACGACTACATCACCCACGTTCCGACGAACGTTCCACTGTGTGAATCTTCAAGGGTATGAAGATCTAATCCAATCTCTCTCGTTGTTTGCATCTCCTAGATTAGATCTTGGCTTTCCCTCTGTTCGCATCCGTAGAAAATTTTGATTTACTATGCCGCGAAACCCCATCAGGTGTCAGCCCAAGAAATATCCAAGAGGTACAAGCGTCAAAGCTTGGGGATGCCCAAGACATCCCCTTCTTCATCAATAAAAATCTCAGGTCTGTCTAGACACTTCACTTTTATTATTTCATGCACAGTTGTGTTGTTCTTGGAGCGTCTTAGTTTTCATTTGCTTTGCTTAGTTTGCTTTAGTAGTTTGGACCCCCCGTTCTCACTGTGTTGTTTTGCAAATAAGTTTGCTTGGTGTTTGAAAAGGAGTAGTAAGTTCTTGCGTGAAATGCAAGAGCAGCTTGCATTGACTGTGACTTAGACTTTAGCATGACATGCTAGATGTTGTTTTAGCATTATGCTTAGTGATTATTGTTGTATCATGTCTTGTTCCAAACAATTGGGATTACTTAGTGTGCCTTGAAGAAATTATGTGTTGTTTTAGCATGCAAAAACATAGTATTGTGGTATTCTCCATTGATGTTTTGCTTGGGTTGACTTGGCACATGATTACACCATGTTATGACTATGACAAGTCACCATTAGACTCTATGATCATTTAGTCCTCGACTTGTAGTACCACTCTTTGCTTTGATTAATAGTTTGCTTTGTTGCATTGCATATTTATGGCCATTATTGCTCTCTTAGTTGGTTGCTCCCAGTCTTTTGCCAGCCTCCACTTGTATGAGTAAGTTCTACTCATGCTTCCAACTCCCAAGAAACCAAGTTATTCCAAAGTTTCCACTATAAACTCCTATGAATGGTGTGTTACACCATTCCAAGTATATTCTTGTTTTCAACTTTCTTCCAATTAAAGACTATTTTGTTATGTGAAAACTTAGTGATTAAAGCCCTCACGAACTTGATGGCACACTTTATTCTTTGCCCCTAATAAACTTGAACCATTGAGGCAACTTTGTTGTATATGCTTGCACTTATAAGTTGGGATTAGCAGAACCGTGCTATCACGGGGAACATTTTCAACATTGCACTTGTACTTTTTGTACTCCGTTGATATCATGCTCTTTGGTCTATGGATGTTACCGGTGAGAAATGAAGTGGGAACTTGTAAGTCCATGGAGTTTGTATTCTGTGTTAGAGAAACGCCTGGGCCGCTAGCCTAAGCCATTCCTAATCATGGTGGAAACTTGCAGCATCACCATAGTTACATCTATGAAACATTCTTCTTATAAAAAAAAGAGAGACACATTGAGAAAAGAGGAAAGAGATAAAAAAACACCATATTCCCATGGTACATAAGAAGAATTGTTGAGATTCTCATTGTCTGCTTCCCTTGTTATTTTGGTTATGGGAAAGCTCCTGTACCATGTGCAAGGGGTACCCCGTTGGCGGTTCTCAATGATATGCAAATACTTACAATGACAAGAACTTGCCTGGGACCTAAGTTGAGTATCCATGAGGTGTAGCCCTCATAGTCAAGGGACTTTAGATTGCCAACTTATACTTTGTCAAGCATATACTCCAGCTTTGCCACTTTAACCTTAACCACTTCAAGATGCTTATGATAGGGGCAATGAGGGCTGAAAGCTAATAAGTACCATAATTTTTGGAAGCTCTTTTTGAAACTTGTAATCCCTGCTTCCTTTACAAAAAGTCCTTTTCTCCATCATTATTAAGTCTCCACCTTCTATCTTTAGGCACCATTAAGAGAGCATAGTTGTCATTCTGTGTGCAGTGTTCCAAAGCTTATTAATTGATGCATACTATGTTATTACTTGTTCTTATGCTATTTGTTTCTAGTCACCCTTATGAACTTTGTAGGTGTCCTATGCATTATATTGCTACTCTATGAGGGACAAGCTGATTGCCACTATGCTATGTTTTCTGCATGTGAAACAAACAAACATTTTTCAATGCATGTTATTCATGATCTTTGTTTGTAACTTGCCATGTTGCATGCATAATTACTATGTCCTATTGTTAGAATTCCATCTTTCATGCATATGTTTAGAGTTCTTTGATCCCAGCTTTCAATGTTTGCAAATGGTTGGATCTTTATTATGAGGGTGCATGTTACCTCAAAAATTATTCTTTTATCACTTACCTACTCGAGGACGAGCAGGAGTTAAGCTTGGGGATGCTGATATGTTGGAAACGTATCTAAATTTTTTGATGCTCCATGCTTGTTTAGTATCTACTTTGCTTTACTTGTCCACACTTTGATGTGCCTTTTACATGTTTTCTGGTACTAACTTATTAACAAGTTGCAACAGTGCCAGATGCCTGTTTTCTCCTGTTTTTTGGTTTCAGAAAAGTTAGTAATGAAATATTCTCCGAATTGTACGGGACGGAGGACAAAGTCAATAACTTTCCATGGGGAACAAGAAGTCCAGAGGAGAGCCCGAGGGGCCGGCCAGAGGGGCCAGACCCCCCCCAGGCGTAGGTGGGCCCTAGCTCGCGCCTGGATAGGGTTTGGCCGCCCTGGCAGCCGCCTCGGTCTTCCCCTTCGCCTATAAGAAGCCCCGATGCGTAAACTCAAGACCGATCAATATTCCACGAAACCGTCTGTAGCCGCTGCCACCATCGTCCCTAGATCGGGGGGATCTGAAGCTCTTCCCGGCACCCTGTCGGAGGGGACATCATCCCGGAGGCCTTCTCTCTGGTATGATTTGTGAGTAGTTTCACCTTGGACTATGGGTCCATGTAGTAGCTAGATGGTTGTATCTCCTCCTTCGTGCTTTCATGTATAGATCTTGTGAGCTCCGTTCATGATCAAGATCTAATCTATCTGTAATCATGCATGTTGTGTTTGCGGGGATCCGATGGATATTGAGATTATTATTTTGGTTTGATTAATGGTTCTATCTTTATGATTCTATCGTGTCTGTGTTGTTTGTGATATTGCATGCTCTCCGTTGCTAGTGGTTATCTTGGCCAAGTAGTTGCTAGTGACTCCAAGAGGGAGTATTTATGCTCGATAGTGGGTTTATGCCTCTAGTTTCCAAGGGAAGTGAAAATAATCTCTTCAGTTGTAGATGTGTTGTTGCTACTAGGGAGAAAACAATGGTCTCTTGTTCATGGAACATGTGGACTGTTTACCTTACACACTTTGCTTAAAGCAGTTGTTTGTTGCTTGCAACTTAATACTGGAGGGGGTTTGGATGATAACCTGAAGGTGGACTTCTAGTCATAGATGCAGTTGGATTACGGTCTATGTATATTGTTGTATTGCCCAATCAACCTCATAGGATCTTTCTGGCTAGTAATTGCATTGTTATGCCTTGCTCGGTTCCTGTCAATTGCCTCGCTGTGATTTGTTTACCCTTCATGCCATGTTGTTTATCTAAGGAGAACACCTCTAGTGAACTATGGACCCCGGTCCAATCTTTACCATTGATACATCTTTTACTGTTACTTGTTTACTTCCTGTAAACCATTACCTTTCACACCATACGTTTAATCCTTTGTTACAGCAAACCGGTGAGCTTGACAACCTCACTGATTCGTTGGGACAGAGTCTTGAGTTTGTGTTGTGCAGGTCTCCACGTTGTTTCTAACACCTGTGTGACGTTTCCTTCCTCATTCTGGTTCGATAATCTCGGTTTCTACTGAGGGAAATCTTGCTGCTGTACTCTTCATACCTTGCTCTTGGGGTTTCCAACAAAGCACTCTTCCTTTCCGTTGAGTGTAGCATCAGCGGTGGAGTCCACTGACGAGTTTGAGGATGAGGGCGTGGCTGGCCAGCGGGAAGCCCACGTCGCGGAGGGCATCGGAGATGGCTTTGAGGCGAGCGAAGTACGTGCTTAGCGGCGTGTCCAGCTGCTTGAGTTGTTGGAGCTCCTCCGTGAGGTTCATGGCCCGGGCCATGCCATTGTTGAGGAAGACGACCTCGACGGCGGCCCAGATATCGCGCGCAGTGGAGGTTGGAGTAGACACCATGTTGCGCAGGTCGGCGGAGAGCATGGAGCGGAGCCACCGCTTGACGCAGAGGTCCTTGAGATGCCATTCCCGATCCTCAGGATGCGGAACGGCGTCGGCGGCGATGTGGTCGAGGACATGGTAGATCTCGAGTTGGAGCTCGAGGGCTTCGCGCCAGGCGCCGTAAGATCTGTGGCGGGGGTCGAGCGGCTCGTCGATGACGCCCGAGAAGGAGACGAGGCTGAGGGAGTATGAGTTGTGGACGGAGGCAGACGGAGCGGAAGGGTCAATGGCGCCGCCGGCAGGAGCGGCAGGGTCAGTGGCGCCGGCGGCAGGAGCGACGGGGTGGGAGGAAAGGAGGAAGACTAGTTCTACTAGGTTACAGAATGTACATAGTCTAACACTTGTACCGCAGAAATTAAGATAAGATAGTTTATCAGATTGTAGTACATGCCCTTGGAGTAGGGATGTCAAACGGCCAGCCGCCGGCGCCACGTACGCCGCATAAGTTTGTTATAGGCTTATATTTTTCCATATTAGTTTAAACAATCATTGACCTATAACTAACAGCAAATAAGTATAAGTGACATTAAACGGGACGCCATTTACATCCCTACCATGGAGTGGAAATAGGGTTTGCTCCGAAATCCCAGGGCCGTCCTGCAGCTACCAGGGCACACATAGGAAGCCCGGCCCAATAAAAGGGCATCAACGGCACAACATGATGATCAATACGTATCTCTATGCATATCCAGGCCGAGATACGTTGCTCCGATCGAATCCGACTCCCTTCCTGCGAAACGAACTCGCGCGTACTCCTCTTGTAATCTCCTACTCCGACAAGGAGCACAACACATACCTCTCGCGACTATAAACATACTGCCGTAGCATGAGCCCTCATAGTTCACCCGCACGACGTACGAGCTTAACCTACCAAGAATCGAGGCGAGCAAGCGCTCCTCTCTCGGTCGCGTGCAATTTCGTGATGGCGTCGATTGCCATGGACATCAGCGACGGCGACAACATCGAAGAAGACAGCCACGAGTACATGCGTCCCGAGGACTTCCTTGCCTTTGCGCTGCGTCTCGACTTTACCGGCTACATACTCGCGGATCGAATCGAGCAGGAAGCCACGGCGATCACGGACGACGACATAATCCCAAGCGTCGGTGTCGTGGGTGCTTCGGACGATTCGAAGTTGGCGGCAGCGCTAGAGACGGTGGAGGCGCCGTCCGACGACGACGGACACGGCTGTTCCATCTGCCTGGAAGACGACGACGACACGGCCGAGTGGAAGGAGACCACCTGCGGGCACCGGTTCCACGGGCGGTGCGTGGAGAGGTGGCTGCATGCCAAAGGGAGCTGCCCCATGTGCCGGCGCCAGCTGCTGCTGGTGACCACGCCGACCGCCGACGCTACTGATACTGCCGCATACCTAGAGTTACTACGGACTGTACGGTTTATCTTCGAGGCGTATGGCCAGGATGGTCTCAACTCCACTTTCGTGGAGGAGTAGTAGCTGCTACATCTTCTTAGCTTGGGAAAGTAACGATGCTGCTTAGTTTAGGGTAATTTTTTTTTTTGAGAGAGAACTTCGGCCTCTATTAATTACTGAATATTATCAAAACAAAGTATTTCCCGGATGCACTCCGGGATTACGTCAAAGGAAATATTACAAACCGAATTCTCACAACTATGAACGGCAACATTGATCTTGCGTCGTCCATAATGTCTAAACAAACAGGTATTAAAACCTGCTGCCAAGGACTAGATGTCAGTCACCAAAGCTCTGACCTCCGAACGATGCATAGTGGTAGAAGCGATCTGTTGAATCATTGATAGACAATCCAAAGCAAGGATAACATCCTTGAAACCATTGTCCAAAGCAGTAAGCAACGCTCTTCTAATGGCCAAAGCTTTAGCCATCTCCAGGGTAGTGATGCCGTTAATCCCCTTTGAAGCAGCTAACTGGGTGGATCGTGAAAATACATAATACAATTAGTTAAAATAAGAAATAATAGTGAAATATTTAACCATTCGCTCCAAAAAGAGGGTCCTAATGAAAAAGAAATAATCCAAAATACAAAACTTTTTTTTCAAATGAAATTGGAGAACACCAACATGGTCCCTTATGACAGCACCCCATCCAATCCGATCCTTATCAGGAAAAACACTTGCGTCCACATTGACACAAACCAAACCAGGAGGTAAAGGATTAGTGGAATCACACCTGGAGACTGTTTTGGATTTGTAGCAGTGCAACACAATATTTTCAGTACACGCCTCACTACGGGAAAAATGTTCGATGCCGTCGACCGAGCTCTTTGCCGTGTGCCAAAAGGCCCGGAACACAAAGATTATCTTTGCCGTGTGTAAATCAAGAGGAACACGGCAAAGAACAGGTGCACGGCAAACTGCAGACAAAGAACACGGCAAAGGAATAACCACGGCAATGGACAGAAGAGAACACACGGCAAACAAAACCAGTACGGCAAAGTCGACGAAGACACACGGCAAATATATATTGACGGCAAACAAGTGGGCCCCGTGGCTTCGCAGGGTCACCCGACGGCAGGGGCTGACGGCAGAATCTTTGCCGTGTGCCCTGGCCGTCAGGTACACGACAAAGGTAATCTTTGCCGTGTGTTTCCTTCTGTGTACACAGCAAAGAATTTGTTTCACATTTTCTTTTCTTTAATTAGCAAGGATTTTATTACATATATGTTAGGTGATATTATTTCATAGGATCATGAGAGCACACATATGATCATAGGTTATTGTGGTCTTGATCACTATATACATGCACCCCCCTGATTCCGACGTTCTCGTGGACTTCCTCTGGCGAAACCCTGATGATCTGCGGGCCTCGGATCGTCTACCCCCTAGACATTCTTCTGAGAGGGGTAGCCCGGCGTAGCTCTCTCTTGTTTTGTGTCTGACTAGGTCATAGGATGATGTGAAACCATGTTGGTTCAGAAGTTGGGGCACTATACGGCCCGGTTTCACCTGAACGGGGAGATTCCCCTTATGTGTCCGTAACCTTTCGCTTCTAGGTTTGAGCGCATGCATGCGAGGGGGACACATGCAATCACCTATACCAACCTTGCACCACACTCACACACATATGCTAGGGACACATGCAAGTTTTCATCGATTCCGACGTTCTCGTGGACTTCCTCCGGCGAACCCCTGATGATCTGCGGGCCTCGGATCGTCTACCCCCTAGACATTCTTCTGACAGGGGTATCCCGGCGTAGCTCTCTCTTGTTTTGTGTTTGATTATGTCATAGGATGATGTGAAACCATGTTGGTTCACAAGTTAGGGCACTATCCTCCCCGGTTTCACCGTAACGGGGAGATTCCCCCTTATACAAGTCCAGAACCTTTCGCTTCTAGGTTAGAGCGCATGCATGTGAGGGGGGACACATGCAATCACATATACCAACCTTGCACCACACTCACACACATATGCTAGGGACACATGCAAGTTTTCATCGATTCCGACGTTCTCGTGGACTTCCTCCGGCGAAACCCTGATGATATGCAGGCCTTGGATCGTCTACCCCCTAGACATTCTTCTGACAGGGGTAGCCCGGCGTAGCTCTCTCTTGTTTGTGTTTGATTATGTCATAGGATGATGTGAAACCATGTTGGTTCACAAGTTGGGGCACTATCCTCCCCGGTTTCACCTGAACAAGGAGATTCCCCCTTATACAGGTCCAGAACCTTTCGCTTCTAGGTTAGAGCGCATGCATGCGAGGGGGACACATGCAATCACCTATACCAACCTTGCACCACACTCACACACATATGCTAGGGACACATGCAAGTTTTCATCTATCCCGACGTTCTCGTGGACTTCCTCCGGCGAAACCCTGATGATCTGCGGGCCTCGGATCGTCTACCCCCTAGACATTCTTCTGACAGGGGTAGCCCGGCGTAGCTCTCTCTTGTTTTGTGTCTGATTATGTCATGGGATGATGTGAAACCATGTTGGTTCACAAGTTGGGGCACTATACGGCCCGGTTTCACCGTAACAGGGAGATTCCCCCTTATACAAGTCCAGAACCTTCGCTTCTAGGTTAGAGCGCATGCATGTGAGGGGGACACATGCAATAACCTATACCAACCTGGCACCACACTCACACACATATTCTAGGGACACATGCAAGTTTTCATCGATTCCGACGTTCTCGTGGACTTCCACCGGCGAAACCCTGATGATCTGCGGGCCTCAGATCGTCTACCCCCTAGACATTCTTCTGACAGGGGTAGCCCGGCGTAGCTCTCTCTTGTTTTGTGTTTGATTATGTCATAGGATGATGTGAAACCATGTTGGTTCACAAGTTGGGGCACTATCCTCCCCGGTTTCACCGTAACGGGGAGATTCCCCCTTATACAGGTCCAGAACCTTTCGCTTCTAGGTTAGAGCGCATGCATGTGCGGGGGGACACATGCAATCACCTATACCAACCTTGCACCACACTCACACACATATGCTAGGGACACATGCATGTTTTCATCGATTCCGACGTTCTCATGGACTTCCTCCGGCGAAACCCTGATGATCTGCGGGCCTCGGATCGTCTACCCCCTAGACATTCTTCTGACAGGGGTAGCCCGGCGTAGCTCTCTCTTGTTTTTTGTTTGATTATGTCATGGGATGATGTGAAACCATGTTGGTTCACAAGTTGGGGCACTATACGGCCCGGTTTCACCGTAACGGGGAGATTCCCCCTTATACAGGTCCAGAACCTTCGCTTCTAGGTTAGAGCGCATGCATGTGAGGGGGGACACATGCAATCACCTATACCAACCTGGCACCACACTCACACACATATGCTAGGGACACATGCAAGTTTTCATCGATTCCGACGTTCTCGTGGACTTCCTCCGGCGAAACCCTGATGATCTGCGGGCCTCGGATCGTCTACCCCCTAGACATTCTTCTGACAGGGGTAGCCCGGCGTAGCTCTCTCTTGTTTTGTGTCTCACTAGGTCATAGGATGATGTGAAACCATGTTGGTTCACAAGTTGGGGCACTATACGGCCCAGTTTCACCGTAACGGGGAGATTCCCACTTATACAGGTCCAGAACCTTTCGCTTCTAGGTTAGAGCGCATGCATGTGAGGGGGCACATGCAATCACCTATACCAACCTGGCACCACACTCACACACATATGCTAGTGACACATGCAAGTTTTCAGATGATTCCGACGTTCTCGTGGACTTCCTCCGGCGAAACCCTGATGATCTACGGGCCTCGGATCGTCTACCCCCCTAGACATTCTTCTGACAGGGGTAGCCTGGCGTAGCTCTCTCTTGTTTTGTGTTTGATTATGTCATGGGATGATGTGAAACCATGTTGGTTCACAACTTGGGGCACAATACGGCCCGGTTTCACCGTAACGGGGAGATTCCCCCTTATACAGGTCTAGAACCTTCACTTCTAGGTTAGAGCGCATGCATGTGAGGGGGGACACATGCAATCACCTATACCAACCTGGCACCACACTCACACACATATGCTAGGGACACATGCAAGTTTTCATCGATTCCGACGTTCTCGTGGACTTCCTCCCGTGAAACCTCGATGATCTCATGGGCTCGGATCGCCTACCCCTAGACATTCTTCTGACAGGGGTAGCCCGGCGTAGCTCTCTCTTGTTTTGTGTCTGACTAGGTCATAGGATGATGTGAAACCATGTTGGTTCACAAGTTGGGGCACTATACGGCCCGATTTCACCTGAACGGGGAGATTCCCCTTATACAGGTCCAGAACCTTTCGCTTCTAGGTTAGAGCGCATGCATGCGAGGGGGACACATGCAATCACCTATACCAACCTTGCACCACACTCACACACATATTCTAGGGACACATGCAAGTTTTCAGATGATTCCGACGTTCGTGGACTTCCTCCCATGAAACCCCGATGATCTGCGGTTTCGGATCGCTCTACCCCCTAGACATTCTTCTGACAGGGGTAGCCCGGCGTAGCTCTCTCTTGTTTTGTGTTTGATTATGTCATGGGATGATGTGAAACCATGTTGGTTCACAAGTTGGGGCACTATACGGTCCGGTTTCACCGTAACCGGGAGATTCCCCCTTATACAGGTCCAGAACCTTCGCTTCTAGGTTAGAGCGCATGCATGCGAGGGGGGACACATGCAATCACCTATACCAACCTGGCACCACACTCAAACACATATGCTAGGGACACATGCAAGTTTTCATCGATTCCGACGTTCTCATGGTCTTCCTCCCGAAACCTCGATCTCGGCCCTGATCGCCTACCTAATGGAAATGAAGTTCAGCATCCTCTAGAACCTTATGGTCTATTGCAAAGTTAGTGTTTCCATGGTCTGAATACTAACAAATAGCCAACAAAAGTTAACTAAAACTTTAAATAAATACAATTGAAAGAAAAAATAAAAGAAAATTAGAAAATACCTAAAGGCACACGGCAAAGGACAAAACAACACACAAGAGGTCCTTTTTTGTCGTGCTGCTCTCAATTAAAACATTTCCAAGAAAGGTACTTTGTCTTTCTTCAAAAACACACGGCAAAGAGGTCCTTTGTCGTGCTTCCGTCATTCATAAAACATCTAAGAAAGGTACTTTACTTTCTTGTCGTTTCCGCCACCGATTAGAATTTTTTCACCTTTACTTTTCTTTAATTAGCAAGGCTTTTATTACATATATGTTAGGTGATATTATTTCATAGGATCATGAGAGCACACATATGATCATAGGTTATTGTGGTCTTGATCACTATATACATGCACCCCGATTCCGACGCTCGTGGACTTCCTCCCGTGAAACCCCGATGATCTGCGGGCCTCGGATCGCCTACCCCTAGACATTCTTCCGACAGGGTAGCCCGCGTAGCTCTCTTGTTTTGTGTCGACTAGGTCATAGGATGATGTGAAACCATGTTAGTTCACAAGTTGGGGCGCTATACGGCCCTGGTTTCACTGAACGGGAGATTCCCTTATACAGTCCGTAACCTTTCGCTTCTAGGTTAGAGCGCATGCATGCGAGGGGGACACATGCAATCACCTATACCAACCTTGCACCACACTCACACACATATGCTAGGGACACATGCAAGTTTTCATCGATTCCGACGTTCTCGTGGACTTTCTCCCGCGAAACCCTGATGATCTGCGGGCCTCGGATCGTCTACCCCCTAGACATTCTTCTGACAGGGGTAGCCTGGCATAGCTCTCTCTTGTTTTGTGTCTGACTAGGTCATAGGATGATGTGAAACCATGTTGGTTCACAAGTTGGCGCACTATACGGCCCGGTTTCACCTGAGCGGGGAGATTCCCCCTTATACAGGTCCAGAACCTTTCGCTTCTAGGTTCGAGCGCATGCATGCGAGGGGGACACATGCAATCACCTATACCAACCTTGCACCACACTCACACACATATGCTAGGGACACATGCAAGTTTTCATCGATTCCGACGTTCTCGTGGACTTCCTCCGTCTAAACCTTGATGATCTCATGGTTTCGGATCGCTCACCCCTAGACATTCTTCTGACAGGGGTAGCCCGGCGTATCTCTCTCTTGTTTTGTGTTTGATTATGTCATAGGATGATGTGAAACCATGTTGGTTCACAAGTTGGGGCACTATCCTCCCCGGTTTCACCGTAACGGGGAGATTCCCCCTTATACAGGTCCAGAACCTTTCGCTTCTAGGTTAGAGCGCATGCATGTGCGGGGGGACACATGCAATCACCTATACCAACCTTGCACCACACTCACACACATATGCTAGGGACACATGCAAGTTTTCATCGATTCCGACGTTCTCGTGGACTTCCTCCGGCGAAACCCTGATGATCTGCGGGCCTCGGATCGTCTACCCCCTAGACATTCTTCTGACAGGGGTAGCCCGGCGTAGCTCTCTCTTGGTTTGTGTCTGACTAGGTCATAGGATGATGTGAAACCATGTTGGTTCAGAAGTTGGGGCACTATACGGCCCGGTTTCACCTGAACGGGGAGATTCCCCCTTATACAGGTCCATAACCTTTCGCTTCTAGGTTAGAGCGCATGCATGCGAGGGGGACACATGCAATCACCTATACCAACCTTGCACCACACTCACACACATATGCTAGGGACGCATGCAAGTTTTCAGATGATTCCGACGTTCTCGTGGACTTCCTCTAGCGAAACCCTGATGATCTGCGTGCCTCGGATCGTCTACCCCCCTAGACATTCTTCTGACAGGGGTAGCCCGACGTAGCTCTCTCTTGTTTTGTGTTTGATAATGTCATGGGATGATGTGAAACCATGTTGGTTCACAAGTTGGGGCACTATACGGTCCGGTTTCACCGTAACGGGGAGATTCCCCCTTATACAGTCTAGAACCTTTCTCTTCTAGGTTAGAGCGCATGCATGAGGGGGACACATGCAATCACCTATACCAACCTGGCACCACACTCACACACACATATGCTAGGGACACATGCAAATTTTCATCGATTCCGACGTTCGTGGTCTCCCATGAAACCCCGATCTGCGGGCCTCGGATCGCCTACCTAATGGAAATGAAGTTCAAGATCCTCTAGAACCTTATGGTCTATTGCAAAGTTAGTGTTTCCATGGTCTGAATACTAACAAATAGCCAACAAAAGTTAACTAAAACTTTAAATAAATACAATTGAAAGAAAAAATAAAAGAAAATTAGAAAATACCTAAAGGCACACGGCAAAGGACAAAACACACAAGAAAGAGGTCCTTGTCGTTGTCGTCAGCCAAACATTCGGCAAAGGTACTTTGCCGTGTGTCTCTCGCCGTCAGACACACGGCAAAGAATTTTTTTCGCCTTTTTCTTTTCTTTAATTAGCAAGGCTTTTATTACATATATGTTAGGTGATATTATTTCATAGGATCATGAGAGCACACATATGATCATAGGTTATTGTGGTCTTGATCACTATATACATGCACCCCCCCTAATTCCGACGTTCTCGTGGACTTCCTCCGGCGAAACCTTGATGATCTCGGGTTCGGATCGCCTACCCCCTAGACATTCTTCCGACAGGGTAGCCCGCGTAGCTCTCTTGTTTTGTGTCGACTAGGTCATAGGATGATGTGAAACCATGTTAGTTCACAAGTTGGGGCGCTATACGGCCCTTTCACCGAACGGGAGATTCCCCCTTATACAGGTCCAGAACCTTTCGCTTCTAGGTTAGAGCGCATGCATGCGAGGGGGACACATGCAATCACCTATACCAACCTTGCACCACACTCACACACATATTCTAGGGACACATGCAAGTTTTCATCGATTCCGACGTTCTCGTGGACTTTCTCCGGCGAAACCCTGATGATCTGCGGGCCTCGGATCGTCTACCCCCTAGACATTCTTCTGACACGGGTAGCCTGGCGTAGCTCTCTCTTGTTTTGTGTCTGACTAGGTCATAGGATGATGCGAAACCATGTTGGTTCACAAGTTGGGGCACTATACGGCCCGGTTTCACCTGAGCGGGGAGATTCCCCCTTATACAGGTCCAGAACCTTTCGCTTCTAGGTTAGAGCGCATGCATGCGAGGGGGACACATGCAATCACCTATACCAACCTTGCACCACACTCACACACATATGCTAGGGACACATGCAAGTTTTCATCGATTCCGACGTTCTCGTGGACTTCCTCCGGCTAAACCTTGATGATCTGCGGGCCTCGGATCGTCTACCCCCTAGACATTCTTCCCGACAGGTAGCCCGCGTAGCTCTCTCTTGTTTCGTGTTTGATTATGTCATAGGATGATGTGAAACCATGTTGGTTCACAAGTTATGCACTATCCTCCCCGGTTTCACCGTAACGGGGAGATTCCCCCTTATACAGGTCCAGAACCTTTCGCTTCTAGGTTAGAGCGCATGCATGTGCGGGGGGACACATGCAATCACCTATACCAACCTTGCACCACACTCACACACATATGCTAGGGACACATGCAAGTTTTCATCGATTTCGACGTTCTCGTGGACTTCCTCCGAAACCCCGATGATCTGCGGCCTCGGATCGCCTACCCCTAGACATTCTTCTGACAGGGGTAGCCCGGCGTAGCTCTCTCTTGTTTTGTGTTTGATTATGTCATCGAATGATGTGAAACCATGTTGGTTCACAAGTTGGGGCACTATACGGCCCGATTTCACCGTAACGGGGAGATTCCCCCTTATACATGTCCAGAACCTTCGCTTCTAGGTTAGAGCGCATGCATGTGAGGGGGGACACATGCAATCACCTATACCAACCTGGCACCACACTCACACACATATGCTAGGTACACATGCAAGTTTTCATCGATTCCGACGTTCTCGTGGACTTACTCCGTGAAACCTCGATGATCTCATGGCCTCGGATCGTCTACCCCCCTAGACATTCTTCTGACAGGGGTAGCCCGGCGTAGCTCTCTCTTGTTTTGTGTCTGACTAGGTCATAGGATGATGTAAAACCATGTTGGTTCACAAGTTGGGGCACTATATGGCCCGGTTTCACCGTAACGGGGAGATTCCCACTTATACAGGTTCAGAACCTTTCGCTTCTAGGTTAGAGCGCATGCATGTGAGGGGGGACGCATGCAATCACCTATACCAACCTGGCACCACACTCACACACATATGCTAGTGACACATGCAAGTTTTCAGATGATTCCGACGTTCTCGTGGACTTCCTCCGGCGAAACCCTGATGATCTATGGGCCTCGGATCGTCTACCCCCCTAGACATTCTTCTGACAGGGGTAGCCCGGCATATCTCTCTCTTGTTTTGTGTTTGATTATGTCATGGGATGATGTGAAACCATGTTGGTTCACAAGTTGGGGCACAATACGGCCCGGTTTCACCGCAACGGGGAGATTCCCCCTTATACAGGTCCAGAACCTTCACTTCTAGGTTAGAGCGCATGCATGTGAGGGGGGACACATGCAATCACCTATACCAACCTGGCACCACACTCACACACATATGCTAGGGACACATGCAAGTTTTCATCGATTCGACGCTCGTGGACTTCCTCCGTGAAACCACGATGATCTGCATGGCTCGGATCGCCTACCCCTAGACATTCTTCCGACAGGTAGCCAGCGTAGCTCCCTCTTGTTTTGTGTCTGACTAGGTCATAGGATGATGTGAAACCATGTTGGTTCACAAGTTGGGGCACTATACGGCCCGGTTTCACCTGAACGGGGAGATTCCCCCTTATACAGGTCCAGAACCTTTCGCTTCTAGGTTAGAGCGCATGCATGCGAGGGGGACACATGCAATCACCTATACCAACCTTGCACCACACTCACACACATATTCTAGGGACACATGCAAGTTTTCATCGATTCCGACGTTCTCGTGGATTTCCTCCAGCGAAACCCTGATGATCTGCGGGCCTCGGATCCTCTACCCCCCTAGACATTCTTCTGACAGGGGTAGCCTGGCGTAGCTCTCTCTTGTTTTGTGTTTGATTATGTCATGGGATGATGTGAAACCATGTTGGTTCACAAGTTGGGGCACTATACGGCCCGGTTTCACCGTAACGGGGAGATTCCCCCTTATACAGGTCTAGAACCTTCACTTCTAGGTTAGAGCGCATGCATGTGAGGGGGGACACATGCAATCACCTATACCAACCTGGCACCACACTCACACTGATATGCTAGGGACAGATGCAAGTTTTCATCGATTCCGACGTTCTCGTGGACTTCCTCCGGCGAAACCCTGATGATCTGCGGGCCTCGGATCGTCTAGCCCCTAGACATTCTTCTGACAGGGGTAGCCCGGCGTAGCTCTCTCTTGTTTTGTGTCTGACTAGGTCATAGGATGATGTGAAACCATGTTGGTTCACAAGTTGGGGCACTATACGGCCCGGTTTCACCGTAACGGGGAGATTCCCACTTATACAGGTCCAGAACCTTTCGCTTCTAGGTTAGAGCGCATGCATGTGAGGGGGGACACATGCAATCACCTATACCAACCTGGCACCACACTCACACACATATGCTAGTGACACATGCAAGTTTTCAGATGATTCCGACGTTCTCGTGGACTTCCTCCGGCGAAACCCTGATGATCTACGGTCCTCGGATCGTCTACCCCCCTAGACATTCTTCTGACAGGGGTAGCCCGGCGTATCTCTCTCTTGTTTTGTGTTTGATTATGTCATGGGATGATGTGAAACCATGTTTGTTCACAAGTTGGGGCACAATACGGCCCGGTTTCACAGTAACGGGGAGATTCCCCCTTATACAGGTCTAGAACCTTCACTTCTAGGTTAGAGCGCATGCATGTGAGGGGGGACACATGCAATCACCTATACCAACCTGGCACCACACTCACACACATATGCTAGGGACACATGCAAGTTTTCATCGATTCCGACGTTCTCGTGGACTTCCTCCGGCGAAACCCTGATGATCTGCGGGCCTCGGATCGTCTACCCCCCTAGACATTCTTCTGACAGGGGTAGCCCGGCGTAGCTCTCTCTTGTTTTGTGTCTGACTAGGTCATAGGATGATGTAAAACCATGTTGGTTCACAAGTTGGGGCACTATACGGCCCGGTTTCACCTGAACGGGGAGATTCCCCCTTATACAGGTCCAGAACCTTTCGCTTCTAGGTTAGAGCGCATGCATGCGAGGGGGACACATGCAATCACCTATACCAACCTTGCACCACACTCACACATATTCTAGGGACACATGCAAGTTTTCATCGATTCCGACGTTCTCGTGGATTTCCTCCGGCGAAACCCTGATGATCTGCGGGCCTCGGATCCTCTACCCCCCTAGACATTCTTCTGACAGGGGTAGCCCGGCATAGCTCTCTCTTGTTTTGTGTCTGACTAGGTCATAGGATGATGTGAAACCATGTTGGTTCAGAAGTTGGGGCACTATACGGCCGGTTTCACTGAACGGGAGATTCCCTTATGTGTCCGTAACCTTTCGCTTCTAGGTTAGGCGCATGCATGCGAGGGGACACATGCAATCACCTATACCAACCTTGCACCACACTCACACACATATGCTAGGGACGCATGCAAGTTTTCGATGATTCCGACGCTCGTGGACTTCCTCCGAAACCACGATCTGCGTGCCTCGGATCGCCTACCCCTAGACATTCTTCTGACAGGGGTAGCCCGGCGTAACTCTCTTGTTTTGTGTTTGATTATGTCATGGGATGATGTGAAACCATGTTGGTTCACAAGTTGGGGCACTATACGGTCCGGTTTCACCGTAACGGGGAGATTCCCCCTTATATGTGTCTAGAACCTTTCTCTTCTAGGTTAGAGCGCATGCATGTGAGGGGACACATGCAATCACCTATACCAACCTGGCACCACACTCACACACACATATGCTAGGGACACATGCAAATTTTCATCGATTCCGACGTTCGTGGTCTTCCTCCGTGAAACCTCGATCTCATGGGCTCGGATCGTCTACCTAATGGAAATGAAGTTCAGCATCCTCTAGAACCTTATGGTCTATTGCAAAGTTAGTGTTTCCATGGTCTGAATACTAACAAATAGCCAACAAAAAGTTAACTAAAAACTTTAAATAAATACAATTGAAAGAAAAAATAAAAAGAAAATTAGAAAATACCTAAAGGCACACGGCAAAGGACAAAACACACGGCAAAGAGGTCCTTTGTCGTGTGCCTGTCGCCGTCAAACATTCGGCAAAGGTACTTTGCCGTGTGTCTTTCGCCGTCAGACACACGGCAAAGAATTTTTTTCACCTTTTTCTTTTCTTTAATTAGCAAGGCTTTTATTACATATATGTTAGGTGATATTATTTCATAGGATCATGAGAGCACACATATGATCATAGGTTATTGTGGTCTTGATCACTATATACATGCACCCCCCCTGATTCCGACGTTCTCGTGGACTTCCTCCGGCGAAACCCTGATGATCTGCGGGCCTCGGATCGTCTACCCCCTAGACATTCTTCTGACAGGGGTAGCCCGGCGTAGCTCTCTCTTGTTTTGTGTCTGACTAGGTCATAGGATGATGTGAAACCATGTTAGTTCACAAGTTGGGGCGCTATACGGCCCCGGTTTCACCTGAACGGGGAGATTCCCCCTTATACAGGTCCAGAACCTTTCGCTTCTAGGTTAGAGCGCATGCATGCGAGGGGGACACATGCAATCACCTATACCAACCTTGCACCACACTCACACACATATGCTAGGGACACATGCAAGTTTTCATCGATTCCGACGTTCTCGTGGACTTTCTCCCGCGAAACCCTGATGATCTGCGGGCCTCGGATCGTCTACCCCCTAGACATTCTTCTGACAGGGGTAGCCTGGCATAGCTCTCTCTTGTTTTGTGTCTGACTAGGTCATAGGATGATGTGAAACCATGTTGGTTCACAAGTTGGCGCACTATACGGCCCGGTTTCACCTGAGCGGGGAGATTCCCCTTATATGGTCCGAACCTTCGCTTCTAGGTTCGAGCATGCATGCGAGGGGACACATGCAATCACCTATACCAACCTTGCACCACACTCACACACATATGCTAGGGACACATGCAAGTTTTCATCGATTCCGACGCTCGTGGACTTCCTCCGCCTAAACCTTGATGATCTCATGGGTTCGGATCGTCTACCCCCTAGACATTCTTCTGACAGGGGTAGCCCGGCGTATCTCTCTCTTGTTTTGTGTTTGATTATGTCATAGGATGATGTGAAACCATGTTGGTTCACAAGTTGGGGCACTATCCTCCCCGGTTTCACCGTAACGGGGAGATTCCCCCTTATACAGGTCCAGAACCTTTCGCTTCTAGGTTAGAGCGCATGCATGTGCGGGGGGACACATGCAATCACCTATACCAACCTTGCACCACACTCACACACATATGCTAGGGACACATGCAAGTTTTCATCGATTCCGACGTTCTCGTGGACTTCCTCCGGCGAAACCCTGATGATCTGCGGGCCTCGGATCGTCTACCCCCTAGACATTCTTCTGACAGGTAGCCCGTAGCTCTCTCTTGTTTGTGTCTGACTAGGTCATAGGATGATGTGAAACCATGTTGGTTCGAAGTTGGGGCACTATACGGCCGGTTTCACTGAACGGGAGATTCCCCTTATATGTGTCCAGAACCTTTCGCTTCTAGGTTAGAGCGCATGCATGCGAGGGGGACACATGCAATCACCTATACCAACCTTGCACCACACTCACACACATATGCTAGGGACGCATGCAAGTTTTCAGATGATTCCGACGTTCTCGTGGACTTCCTCTAGCGAAACCCTGATGATCTGCGTGCCTCGGATCGTCTCCCCCCCTAGACATTCTTCTGACAGGGGTAGCCCGACGTAGCTCTCTCTTGTTTTGTGTTTGATAATGTCATGGGATGATGTGAAACCATGTTGGTTCACAAGTTGGGGCACTATACGGTCCGGTTTCACCGTAACGGGGAGATTCCCCCTTATACAGGTCTAGAACCTTTCTCTTCTAGGTTAGAGCGCATGCATGTGAGGGGGGACACATGCAATCACCTATACCAACCTGGCACCACACTCACACACACATATGCTAGGGACACATGCAAATTTTCATCGATTCCGACGTTCTCGTGGTCTTCCTCCGGCGAAACCCTGATCTGCGGGCCTCGGATCGTCTACCTAATGGAAATGAAGTTCAGCATCCTCTAGAACCTTATGGTCTATTGCAAAGTTAGTGTTTCCATGGTCTGAATACTAACAAATAGCCAACAAAAAGTTAACTAAAAACTTTAAATAAATAAAATTGAAAGAAAAAATAAAAAGAAAATTAGAAAATAGGTAAATGCACACGGCATAGGACAAAACACACGGCAAAGAGGTCCTTTGCCGTGTGCCTGTCGCCGTCAAACACACGGCAAAGGTCCTTTGCCGTGTGTCTCTCGCCATCAGACACACGGCAAAGAATTTTTTTCACCTTTTTCTTTTTCTTTAACTAGCAAGGCTTTTATTACATATATGTTGGGTGATATTATTTCATAGGATCATGAGAGCACACATATGATCATAGGTTATTGTGGTCTTGATCACTATATACATGCACCCCCCTGATTCCGACGTTCTCGTGGACTTCCTCCGGCGAAACCCTGATGATCTGCGGGCCTCGGATCGTCTACCCCCTAGACATTCTTCTGACAGGGGTAGCCCGTAGCTCTCTCTTGTTTTGTGTCCGACTAGGTCATAGGATGATGTGAAACCATGTTAGTTCACAAGTTGGGGCGCTATACGGCCCGGTTTCACTGAACGGGAGATTCCCTTATACAGTCCGTAACCTTTCGCTTCTAGGTTAGAGCGCATGCATGAGGGGACACATGCAATCACCTATACCAACCTTGCACCACACTCACACACATATTCTAGGGACACATGCAAGTTTTCATCGATTCCGACGTTCGTGGACTTTCTCCCGAAACCTCGATGATCTCAGGCCTCGGATCGCCTACCCCTAGACATTCTTCCGACACGGTAGCTGGCGTAGCTCTCTCTTGTTTTGTGTCCGACTAGGTCATAGGATGATGCGAAACCATGTTGGTTCACAAGTTGGGGCACTACGGCCCGGTTTCACCCGAAAGGGAGATTCCCCCTTATACAGGTCCAGAACCTTTCGCTTCTAGGTTAGAGCGCATGCATGCGAGGGGGACACATGCAATCACCTATACCAACCTTGCACCACACTCACACACATATGCTAGGGACACATGCAAGTTTTCATCGATTCCGACGTTCTCGTGGACTTCCTCCGGCTAAACCTTGATGATCTGCGGGCCTCGGATCGTCTACCCCCTAGACATTCTTCTGACAGGGGTAGCCCGGCGTAGCTCTCTCTTGTTTCGTGTTTGATTATGTCATAGGATGATGTGAAACCATGTTGGTTCACAAGTTGCGGCACTATCCTCCCCGGTTTCACCGTAACGGGGAGATTCCCCCTTATACAGGTCCAGAACCTTTCGCTTCTAGGTTAGAGCGCATGCATGTGCGGGGGGACACATGCAATCACCTATACCAACCTTGCACCACACTCACACACATATGCTAGGGACACATGCAAGTTTTCATCGATTTCGACGTTCTCGTGGACTTCTCCCGTGAAACCACGATGATCTCAGGCCTCGGATCGTCTACCCCCTAGACATTCTTCTGACAGGGGTAGCCCGGCGTAGCTCTCTCTTGTTTTGTGTTTGATTATGTCATCGAATGATGTGAAACCATGTTGGTTCACAAGTTGGGGCACTATACGGCCCGATTTCACCGTAACGGGGAGATTCCCCCTTATACATGTCCAGAACCTTCGCTTCTAGGTTAGAGCGCATGCATGTGAGGGGGGACACATGCAATCACCTATACCAACCTGGCACCACACTCACACACATATGCTAGGTACACATGCAAGTTTTCATCGATTCCGACGTTCTCGTGGACTTCCTCCGGCGAAACCCTGATGATCTGCGGGCCTCGGATCGTCTACCCCCCTAGACATTCTTCTGACAGGGGTAGCCCGGCGTAGCTCTCTCTTGTTTTGTGTCTGACTAGGTCATAGGATGATGTAAAACCATGTTGGTTCACAAGTTGGGGCACTATATGGCCCGGTTTCACCGTAACGGGGAGATTCCCACTTATACAGGTTCAGAACCTTTCGCTTCTAGGTTAGAGCGCATGCATGTGAGGGGGGACGCATGCAATCACCTATACCAACCTGGCACCACACTCACACACATATGCTAGTGACACATGCAAGTTTTCACATGATTCCGACGTTCTCGTGGACTTCCTCCGGAGAAACCCTGATGATCTATGGGCCTCGGATCGTCTACCCCCCTAGACATTCTTCTGACAGGGGTAGCCCGGCATATCTCTCTCTTGTTTTGTGTTTGATTATGTCATGGGATGATGTGAAACCATGTTGGTTCACAAGTTGGGGCACTGTCTTGCCGGTTTCACCGCAACGGGAGATTCCCCTTATATGTGTCCGAACCTTCACTTAGGTTAGAGCGCATGCATGTGAGGGGGGACACATGCAATCACCTATACCAACCTGGCACCACACTCACACACATATGCTAGGGACACATGCAAGTTTTCATCGATTTCGACGTTCTCGTGGACTTCCTCCGGCGAAACCCTGATGATCTGCGGGCCTCGGATCGTCTACCCCCTAGACATTCTTCTGACAGGGGTAGCCCGGCGTAGCTCCCTCTTGTTTTGTGTCTGACTAGGTCATAGGATGATGTAAAACCATGTTGGTTCACAAGTTGGGGCACTATACGGCCCGGTTTCACCTGAACGGGGAGATTCCCCCTTATACAGGTCCAGAACCTTTCGCTTCTAGGTTAGAGCGCATGCATGCGAGGGGGACACATGCAATCACCTATACCAACCTTGCACCACACTCACACACATATTCTAGGGACACATGCAAGTTTTCATCGATTCCGACGTTCTCGTGGATTTCCTCCAATAACCCCTGATGATCTGCGGGCCTCGGATCCTCTACCCCCCTAGACATTCTTCTGACAGGGGTAGCCCGGCATAGCTCTCTCTTGTTTTGTGTCTGACTAGGTCATAGGATGATGTGAAACCATGTTGGTTCACAAGTTGGGGCACTATACGGCCCGGTTTCACCTGAACGGGGAGATTCCCCCTTATACAGGTCCAGAACCTTTCGCTTCTAGGCTAGAGCGCATGCATGCGAGGGGGACACATGCAATCACCTATACCAACCTTGGACCACACTCACACACATATGCTAGGGACGCATGCAAGTTTTCAGATGATTCCGACGTTCTCGTGGACTTCCTCTGGCGAAACCCTGATCTGCGGGCCTCGGATCGTCTACCCCCCTAGAAATTCTTCTGACAGGGGTAGCCCGTCGTAGCTCTCTCTTGTTTTGTGTTTGATTATGTCATGGGATGATGTGAAACCATGTTTGTTCACAAGTTGGGGCACTATACGGCCCGATTTCACCGTAACGGGGAGATTCCCCATTATACAGGTCTAGAACCTTTCGCTTCTAGGTTAGAGCGCATGCATGTGAGGGGGTACACATGCAATCACCTATACCAACCAGGCACCACACTCACACACATATGCTAGGGACACATGCAAGTTTTCATCGATTCCGACGTTCTCGTGGACTTCCTCCGGCGAAACCCTGATGATCTGCGGGCCTCGGATCGTCTACCCCCCTAGACATTCTTCTGACAGGGGTATCCCGGCGTAGCTCTCTCTTGTTTTTTGTCTGACTAGATCATAGGATGATGTAAAACCATGTTGGTTCACAAGTTGGGGCACTATCCTCCCCGGTTTCACCTGAACGTGGAGATTCCCCCTTATACAGGTCCAAAACCTTCGCTTCTAGGTTAGAGCGCATGCATGTGAGGGGGGACACATGGAATCACCTATACCAACCTGGCACCACACTCACACACATATGCTAGGGACACATGCAAGTTTTCATCGATTCCGACGTTCTCGTGGACTTCCTCCGGCAAAACCCAGATGATCTACGGGCCTCGGATCGTCTACCCCCCTAGACATTTTTCTGACAGGGGTAGCCAGTTCACAGTGGCGGGGGCGTGGGAGGCGTGCGAGGACTCCTATTCCCCCTCCGGTCTTCGAGGAGGACGAGCAGGAGCAGGAGGGGGAGGACGAGGAGGAGGAGGAGGAGCCAGTTCGGCGTCAGGAGGATGAGGGGACGCACTCGGATTCTGACAAGGAGGAGCAGGAGCAGCAACAGGAGGAGGAGGATGAGGGATTGGTGAAAGGATACGGATGTCTCCTATAGGGGGGTGAATAGGCGATTAAAACTTTTTCTAGAGTGGCTCAACAAAGGCGGAATAAAACTAGTGTTTACTTTGTAAAGCACAACCTAGAAACAACTAGGGTTCACCTATGTGCACCAACAACTTATGCTAAGCAATACAAGCAACAAAGTGATAGCAAGACATAGATTACTTCAAGCACGAAGGCTATCACAATATAAAGTGCATAAGTAAAAGCTCGGGTATAGAGATAACCGAGGCACGCGGGGACGACGATATTTTACCGAGTTCCTCCCAACATGGAGTACGTCTCGTTTGGAGAGGGTGTGGTATCAAACCACCAACGTCACAAAAGGCCTCCCTTATTCTCCGGTGAATCTCACCCCAATGGGATCGATCCACGCTTCCACTATCGGTGCACTTGTCGGTGGCAACCGGAACCTCACACAAGGTTGGCGCACAACTCCACAACTTAATTGGAGGCTCCCAACAAACGCCACAAAAGGCCTCAACAAATGCCACCAGGGCTACAATTACACCAAGGCCACAAAACCGTCTAGGGTTCCAAGAACCCAAGAGGGACAGGCTCCAATGAGCAATTCAAACCAAATCCTCCAAAGAGAACTCAAACCGATGCAACAAATGCAAATGGCAAGAACACCACAAAGATGCTCAAATCCCTCACTCTCAAGTTCCAACAAAGCTACTAAAGCTATTGGGGGAACAAGAGAGGAGGAATCAAAGAGAGACACAAAATCCTCCAAAATCTAGATCCCCAAAGATGCACTCACAAAGAGATGAATCGGTTAGGTCAAAACGTGGGGCTAGATCTCCTCTCTCTTCCACTCAAAAATGGGCAAGAATCATCAGAGGGAAAAGATTAGGCAAGCTTCAAGATCTAGAGCAAGTGTGGACAAAGTTTAGCCTATAGATAAGAGAGGAGTTGACTAAACTAAAAAAGGGCAAGGGCTTAAATAGAGGCCTAGAAAAACTAGCCGTTTGGGCGTTTTTCAGTTTGAACCGGTACTACCGGAATTAACCGGTAGTACCACATGCTCCAGGAAAAACAGGCAGCAGCAGGCAGTATAGGGAATCGATGGCAGCTAGCTAGCTAGCGAGCAACAGCAGCGCATGCGCGCGATGCATGCAGCGGTAGCAGCCTGGCCAAAGCTGGGCCTAGCGGGGCACAGTGAGCCCAGCAGCACGCGGGGCCAGCAAGCAGGCAGCATCGCGCATGGGAAAAACACAGCTGCCGGCGGGGCCACAGGGAGGCAGCGGGTCAACGCTGGAGCACGCGCGTGTGCATGCGAGCGAGAGCAAGCGCGGGACGCGGGGACGGTGCGCGCATCGCAGGTCAACGGGCGGCCGCAGCCAGCACGGGCGATGCGGGAGATGCGCGCGAGTGAGATCTGGGTGAGCCAACGTGTCTGAGCGAGATCAGCGCAGGAGCAAAGAAAAAACTGGGAAAAATATCTGGGCCGGCCGGTAGTACCGGCCCACCCGGGCGGTACTACCGGGCCGGTCCGGTAGGACCGGACGACGCAACCGGGCCAGGCAGTAGATAACTACGTGCTGCCAGATGCGGGCGGTAGTACCGGCCCGCCCGGGCGGTACTACCGTTTGGCCCAGAAATCTGAACCCTTTTTCTTTTTCAATTAAAACGACAAATATTCAAACCGCGATAACTTTTGATTGGAAGCTCCGATTGACCCGATTCAAATTGTGTTGGATAGAGGGCAACAAGGGCTTCCCAATAAAAAGTGGAAATATTGATTATCACCAAGTGAGAAAGTATCAAGTAGAATAATGTGATATACCTCACTTGGTGAGAAACCGAAAAGCCGCATAAATCAAAATCGCAACAAGATATATATGGAAGATCCGATTTTGATGAACAAGAGCTTGTTATGGAGATTACCACAAGCTCTATATCCTCACATGAATAAGACCAAATAACAACCAAATACGATAATGCAAGTATGCAAAGGTTTGAGCTCTCTCCGAACGATGTGACCGAATTACTCATACGAGAGCCCCTCTGGTAGGACCGGACGACACAACCGGGCCAGGCAGAAGATAACTATGTGCTGCCAGATGCGGGCGGTAGTACCGGCCCGCCGGGGCGGTACTACCGTTTGGCCCAGAAATCTGAACCCTTTTTCTTTTTCAATTAAAACGGCAAATATTCAAACCGCGATAACTTTTGATTGGAAGCTCCGATTGACCCGATTCAAATTGCGTTGGATAGAGGGCAACAAGTAAAGTACTTGCTATGAACAAGATTGAACTAGGTATGACGGTACCGACGATCAAATCTCGGGCAAGTAAAATATCGCGAGACGAAGGGAATATATATATGGGATTGATTGAATCCTGGCATCGTGGTTCAGCCGATATGATCATCGATGAATGTGTGGGAGTCAATATGGGTTTCCAGACCCCGCTGTTGATTATTGATAGAAGATCATGTCTGCATATTCTCGAACCGCGGTCACACATAATGTGTCTCGGCGCTAGGATAGATTGGATAATTGGTTTATGAGTTTTTGTTCGAGTCTCGGATGGGATCCGGGACATCACGAGAGGTTCCGGAGTGGTCCAGAATAAGATTCATATAAGGCAAGGCAGTTTTTGGAGTTCTAATTGTTCCGGTTAATCGGTATTGTACGGAAGCTTCTAGAACCTTCCGGAAGGGGACCAACGTGGCCCCACCTTCCGGGAGGGGGCATAGGCCTATGAGGGAGTGCCCTGGCCGCATTGGGCCAGGGGCACAAGGCCCCATAGGGCCCAACCGGCCAGCTAGGGTAAAACCCTAACTAGACCTTCTAGAAGGGGGGGTTTCCTTGCCCCCCACTCCTCCTCCTTGTGGCCGCCGGTTTGGACTTGGGGGGAGGGGCTAGGGCAGCCGCCCACCCCTCTATATAAAGAGGGCTGGGGGCGCACCACCCCCCCACACCTTCCCCTCCAAAGCTAGCCGCCATGCTGCCCTCCTCTCTCTCCCTCCCGACGGCGTGTAGGCGCAGCCCTGCTGCAGAAACTCTCCACCATATACACCACGCCGTCGTGTTGTAGATCCAATCCGTCTCTCCACCATACTTGCTGGACCGAGGAAGGAGGAGACGTCGAGGTGCTGCACGTGTGCATCTCACGGAGGCACCGCCACTTGTGGTGCTAGATCGGATCGGATCGCGAGGAGGAGAAGCGAGTACGACTACATCACCCACGTTCCGATGAACGTTCCACTGTGCGAATCTTCAAGGGTATGAAGATCTAATCCAATCTCTCTCGTTGTTTGCATCTCCTAGATTAGATCTTGGCTTTCCCTCTGTTCGCATCCGTAGAAAATTTTGATTTACTATGCCGCGAAACCCCATCAGGTGTCAGCCCAAGAAATATCCAAGAGGTACAAGCGTCAAAGCTTGGGGATGCCCAAGACATCCCCTTCTTCATCAATAAAAAGCTCAGGTCTGTCTAGACACTTCACTTTTATTATTTCATGCACAATTGTGTTGTTCTTGGAGCGCCTTAGTTTTCATTTGCTTTGCTTAGTTTGCTTTAGTAGTTTGGACCCCCGTTCTCACTGTGTTGTTTTGCAAATAAGTTTGCTTGGTGTTTGAAAAGGAGTAGTAAGTTCTTGCGTGAAATGCAAGAGCAGCTTGCATTGACTGTGACTTAGACTTTAGCATGACATGCTAGATGTTGTTTTAGCATTATGCTTAGTGATTATTGTTGTAGCATGTCTTGTTCCAAACAATTGGGATTACTTAGTGTGCCTTGAAGAAATTATGCGTTGTTTTAACATGCAAAAACATAGTATTGTGGTATTCTCCATTGATGTTTTGCTTGGGTTGACTTGGCACATGCTTACACCATGTTATTACTATGACAAGTCACCATTAGACTCTATGATCATTTAGTCCTCGACTTGTAGTACCACTCTTTGCTTTGATTAGTTTGCTTTGTTGCATTGCATATTTATGGCCATTATTGCTCTCTTAGTTGGTTGCTCCCAGTCTTTTGCCAGCCTCCACTTGTGTGAGTAAGTTCTACTCATGCTTCCAACTCCCAAGAAACCAAGTTATTCCAAAGTGTCCACTATAAACTCCTATGCATGGTGTGTTACACCATTCCAAGTATATTCTTGTTTTCAACTTTCTTCCAATTAAAGACTATTTTGTTATGTGAAAACTTAGTGATTAAAGCCCTCACGAACTTGATGGCACACTTTATTCTTTGCCCCTAATAAACTTGAACCATTGAGGCAACTTTGTTGTATATGCTTGCACTTATAAGTTGGGATTAGCAGAACCGTGCTATCACGGGGAACATTTTCAACATTGCACTTGTACTTTTTGTACTCCGTTGATATCATGGTCTTTTGTCTATGGATGTTACCGGTGAGAAATGAAGTGGGAACTTGTAAGTCCATGGAGTTTGTATTCTGTGTTAGAGAAATGCCTGGGCCGCTAGCCTAAGCCATGCCTAATCATGGTGGAAACTTGCAGCATCACCATAGTGACATCTATGAAACATTCTTCTTATAAAAAAAGAGAGACACATTGAGAAAAGAGGAAAGAGATAAAAAAACACCATATTCCCATGGTACATAAGAAGAATTGTTGAGATGCTCATTGTCTGCTTCCCTTGTTATTTTGGTTATGGGAAAGCTCCTGTACCATGTGCAAGGGGTACCCCGTTGCCGGTTCTCAATGATATGCAAATACTTACAATGACAAGAACTTGCCTGGGCCCTAAGTTGAGTGTCCATGAGGTGTAGCCCTCATAGTCAAGGGACTTGAGATTGCCAACTTATACTTTGTCAAGCATATACTCAAGCTTTGCCACTTTAACCTTAACCACTTCAAGATGCTTATGATAGGGGCAATGAGGGCTGAAAGCTAATAAGTACCATAATTTTTGGAAGCTCTTTTTGAAACTTGTAATCCCTGCTTCCTTTACAAAAAGTCCTTTTCTCCATCATTATTAAGTCTCCACCTTCTATCTTTAGGCACCATTAAGAGAGCATAGTTGTCATTCTGTGTGCAGTGTTCCAAAGCTTATTAATTGATGCATACTATGTTATTACTTGTTCTTATGCTATTTGTTTCTAGTCACCCTTATGAACTTTGTAGGTGTCCTATGCATTATATTGATACTCTATGAGGGACAAGCTGATTGCCACTATGCTATGTTTTCTGCATGTGAAACAAACAAACATTTTTCAATGCATGTTATTCATGATCTTTGTTTGTAACTTGCCATGTTTCATGCATAATTACTATGTCCTATTGTTAGAATTCCATCTTTCATGCACATGTTTAGAGTTCTTTGATCCCAGCTTTCAATGTTTGCAAATGGTTGGATCTTTATTGTGAGGGTGCATGTTACCTCAAAAATTATTCTTTTATCACTTACCTACTCGAGGACGAGCAGGAGTTAAGCTTGGGGATGCTGATATGTTGGAAACGTATCTAAATTTTTTGATGCTCCATGCTTGTTTAGTATCTACTTTGCTTTACTTGTCCACACTTTGATGTGCCTTTTACATGTTTTCTGGTACTAACTTATTAACAAGTTGCAACAGTGCCAGATGCCTGTTTTCTCCTGTTTTTGGTTTCAGAAAAGTTAGTAATGAAATATTCTCGGAATTGTACGGGACGGAGGACAAAGTCAATAACTTTCCGTGGGGAACAAGAAGTCCAGAGGAGAGCCGAGGGGCGGACAGGGGCAGACCCCCAGGCGTGGGTGGGCCTAGCTCGCGCTGGATAGGGTTTGGCCTGCAGCCGCCTCGTCTTCCCTTCGCCTATAAGAAGCCCCGATGCGTAAACACTCAAGACCATCAATATTCCACGAAACCGTCTGTAGCCGCTGCCACCATCGTCCCTAGATCGGGGGATCTAAAGCTCTTCCCGGCACCCTTTCGGAGGGGAGATCATCCCGGAGGCCTTCTCTCTGGTATGATTTGTGAGTAGTTTCACCTTGGACTATGGGTCCATGTAGTAGCTAGATGGTTGTATCTCCTCCTTCGTGCTTTCATGTATAGATCTTGTGAGCTCCGTTCATGATCAAGATCTAATCTATCTGTAATCATGCATGTTGTGTTTGCGGGGATCCGATGGATATTGAGATTATTATTTTGGTTTGATTAATGGTTCTATCTTTATGATTCTATCATGTCTGTGTTGTTTGTGATCTTGCATGCTCTCCGTTGCTAGTGGTTATCTTGGCCAAGTAGTTGCTAGTGACTCCAAGAGGGAGTATTTATGCTCGATAGTGGGTTTATGCCTCTAGTTTCCAAGGGAAGTGAAAATAATCTCTTCAGTTGTAGATGTGTTGTTGCTACTAGGGAGAAAACAATGGTCTCTTGTTCATGGAACATGTGGACTGTTTACCTTACACACTTTGCTTAAAGCAGTTGTCTGTTGCTTGCAACTTAATACTGGAGGGGGTTTGCATGATAACCTGAAGGTGGACTTCTAGTCATAGATGCAGTTGGATTACGGTCTATGTATATTGTTGTATTGCCCAATCAACCTCATAGGATCTTTCTGGCTAGTAATTGCATTGTTATGCCTTGCTCGGTTCCTGTCAATTGCCTCGCTGTGATTTGTTTATCCTTCATGCCATGTTGTTTATCTAAGGAGAACACCTCTAGTGAACTATGGACCCCGGTCCAATCTTTACCATTGATACATCTTTTACTGTTACTTGTTTACTTCCTGTAAACAATTATCTTTCACACCATACGTTTAATCCTTTGTTACAGCAAACCGGTGAGCTTGACAACCTCACTGATTCGTTGGGAGAGAGTCTTGAGTTTGTGTTGTGCAGGTCTCCACGTTGTTTCCAACACCTGTGTGACGTTTCCTTCCTCCTTCTGGTTCGATAATCTCGGTTTCTACTGAGGGAAATCTTGCTGCTGTACTCTTCAAACCTTTCTCTTGGGGTTTCCAACAAAGCACTCTTCCTTCCCGTTGAGTGTAGCATCAGCGGTGGAGTCCACTGACGAGTTTGAGGATGAGGGCGTGGCTGGCCAGCGGGAAGCCCACGTCGCGGAGGGCATCGGAGATGGCTTTGAGGCGAGCGAAGTACGTGCTCAGCGGCGTGTCCAGCTGCTTGAGTTGTTGGAGCTCCTCCGTGAGGTTCATGGCCCGGGCCATGCCATTGTTGAGGAAGACGACCTCGACGGCGGCTCAGATATCGCGCGCAGTGGAGGTTGGAGTAGACACCATGTTGCGCAGGTCGGCGGAGAGCGTGGAGCGGAGCCACCGCTTGACGCAGAGGTCCTTGAGATGCCATTCCCGATCCTCAGGATGCGGAACGGCGTCGGCGGCGATGTGGTCGAGGACATGGTAGATCTCGAGTTGGAGCTCGAGGGCTTCGCGCCAGGCGCCGTAAGATCTGTGGCGGGGGTCGAGCGGCTCGTCGATGACGCCCGAGAAGGAGACGAGGCTGAGGGAGTATGAGTTGTGGACGGAGGCAGACGGAGCGGAAGGGTCAATGGCGCCGCCGGCAGGAGCGGCAGGGTCAGTGGCGCCGGCGGCAGGAGCGACGGGGTGGGAGGAAAGGAGGAAGACTAGTTCTACTAGGTTACAGAATGTACATAGTCTAACACTTGTACCGCAGAAATTAAGATAAGATAGTTTATCAGATTGTAGTACATGCCCTTGGAGTAGGGATGTCAAACGGCCAGCCACGTATCACGTCAAGCATAAGTTTGTTATAGGCTTATATTTTTCCATATTAGTTTAAACAATCATTGACCTATAACTAACAGCAAATAAGTATAAGTGACATTAAACGGGACGCCATTTACATCCCTACCATGGAGTGGAAATAGGGTTTGCTCCGAAATCCCAGGGCCGTCCTGCAGCTACCAGGGCACACATAGGAAGCCCGGCCCAATAAAAGGGCATCAACGGCACAACATGATGATCAATACGTATCTCTATGCATATCCAGGCCGAGATACGTTGCTCCGATCGAATCCGACTCCCTTCCTGCGAAACGAACTCGCGCGTACTCCTCTTGTAATCTCCTACTCCGACAAGGAGCACAACACATACCTCTCGCGACTATAAACATACTGCCGTAGCATGAGCCCTCATAGTTCACCCGCACGACGTACGAGCTTAACCTACCAAGAATCGAGGCGAGCAAGCGCTCCTCTCTCGGTCGCGTGCAATTTCGTGATGGCGTCGATTGCCATGGACATCAGCGACGGCGACAACATCGAAGAAGACAGCCACGAGTACATGCGTCCCGAGGACTTCCTTGCCTTTGCGCTGCGTCTCGACTTTACCGGCTACATACTCGCGGATCGAATCGAGCAGGAAGCCACGGCGATCACGGACGACGACATAATCCCAAGCGTCGGTGTCGTGGGTGCTTCGGACGACGATTCGAAGTTGGCGGCAGCGCTAGAGACGGTGGAGGCGCCGTCCGACGACGACGGACACGGCTGTTCCATCTGCCTGGAAGACGACGACGACACGGCCGAGTGGAAGGAGACCACCTGCGGGCACCGGTTCCACGGGCGGTGCGTGGAGAGGTGGCTGCATGCCAAAGGGAGCTGCCCCATGTGCCGGCACCAGCTGCTGGTGGTGACCACGCCGACCGCCGACGCTACTGATACTGCCGCATACCTAGAGTTACTACGGACTGTACGGTTTATCTTCGAGGCGTATGGCCAGGATGGTCTCAACTCCACTTTCGTGGAGGAGTAGTAGCTGCTACATCTTCTTAGCTTGGGAAAGTAACGATGCTGCTTAGTTTAGGGTAATTTTTTTTTTTGAGAGAGAACTTCGGCCTCTATTAATTACTGAATATTATCAAAACAAAGTATTTCCCGGATGCACTCCGGGATTACGTCAAAGGAAATATTACAAACCGAATTCTCACAACTATGAACTGCAACATTGATCTTGCGTCGTCCATAATGTCTAAACAAACAGGTATTAAAACCTGCTGCCAAGGACTAGATGTCAGTCACCAAAGCTCTGACCTCCGAACGATGCATAGTGGTAGAGCAGATACGCTGAATCATTGATAGACAATCCAAAGCAAGGATAACATCCTTGAAACCATTGTCCAAAGCAGTAAGCAACGCTCTTCTAATGGCCAAAGCTTTAGCCATCTCCAGGGTAGTGATGCCGTTAATCCCCTTTGAAGAGGGTCCTAATGAAAAAGAAATAATCCAAAATACAAAACTTTTTTTTCAAATGAAATTGGAGAACACCAACATGGTCCCTTATGACAGCACCCCATCCAATCCGATCCTTATCAGGAAAAACACTTGCGTCCACATTGACAAAAACCAAACCAGGAGGTAAAGGATTAGTGGAATCACACCTGGAGACTGTTTTGGATTTGTAGCAGTGCAACACAATATTTTCAGTACACGCCTCACTACGGGAAAAATGTTCGCTGCCGTCGACCGAGCTCTTTGCCGTATGCCAAAAGGCCCAGAACACGGCAAATATTATCTTTGCCGTGTGTAAATCAAGAGGAACACGACAAAGAACAGGTGCACGGCAAACTGCAGACAAAGAACACGGCAAAGGAATAACCACGGCAATGGACAGAAGAGAACACACGGCAAACAAAACCAGCACGGCAACGTCGACGAAGACACACGGCAAATATATATTGACGGCAAACAAGTGGGCCCCGTGGCTTCGCAGGGTCACCCGACGGCAGGGGCTGACGGCAAAATCTTTGCCGTGTGCCCTGGCCGTCAGGTACACGGCAAAGGTAATCTTTGCCGTGTGTTTCCTTCTGTGTACACGACAAAGAATTTGTTTCACATTTTCTTTTCTTTAATTATCAAGGCTGTTATTACATATATGTTAGGTGATATTATTTCATAGGATCATGAGAGCACACATATGATCATAGGTTATTGTGGTCTTGATCACTATATACATGCACCCCCCTGATTCCGACGTTCTCGTGGACTTCCTCTAGCGAAACCCTGATGATCTGCGGGCCTCGGATCGTCTACCCCCTAGACATTCTTCTGAGAGGGGTAGCCCGGCGTAGCTCTCTCTTGTTTTGTGTCTGACTAGGTCATAGGATGATGTGAAACCATGTTGGTTCAGAAGTTGGGGCACTATACGGCCCGGTTTCACCTGAACGGGGAGATTCCCCCTTATACAGGTCCAGAACCTTTCGCTTCTAGGTTTGAGCGCATGCATGCGAGGGGGACACATGCAATCACCTATACCAACCTTGCACCACACTCACACACATATGCTAGGGACACATGCAAGTTTTCATCGATTCCGACGTTCTCGTGGACTTCCTCCGGCGAAACCCTGATGATCTGTGGGCCTCGGATCGTCTACCCCCTAGACATTCTTCTGACAGGGGTATCCCGGCGTAGCTCTCTCTTGTTTTGTGTTTGATTATGTCATAGGATGATGTGAAACCATGTTGGTTCACAAGTTAGGGCACTATCCTCCCCGGTTTCACCGTAACGGGGAGATTCCCACTTATACAGGTCCAGAACCTTTCGCTTCTAGGTTAGAGCGCATGCATGTGAGGGGGGACACATGCAATCACCTATACCAACCTGGCACCACACTCACACACATATGCTAGTGACACATGAAAGTTTTCAGATGATTCCGACGTTCTCGTGGACTTCCTCCGGCGAAACCCTGATGATCTACGGTCCTCGGATCGTCTACCCCCCTAGACATTCTTCTGACAGGGGTAGCCCGGCGTAGCTCTCTCTTGTTTTGTGTTTGATTATGTCATGGGATGATGTGAAACCATGTTGGTTCACAAGTTGGGGCACAATACGGCCCGGTTTCACCGTAACGGGGAGATTCCCCCTTATACAGGTCTAGAACCTTCACTTCTAGGTTAGAGCGCATGCATGTGAGGGGGGACACATGCAATCACCTATACCAACCTGGCACCACACTCACACACATATGCTAGGGACACATGCAAGTTTTCATCGATTCCGACGTTCTCGTGGACTTCCTCCGGCGAAACCCTGATGATCTGCGGGCCTCGGATCGTCTACCCCCTAGACATTCTTCTGACAGGGGTAGCCCGGCGTAGCTCTCTCTTGTTTTGTGTCTGACTAGGTCATAGGATGATGTGAAACCATGTTGGTTCACAAGTTGGGGCACTATACGGCCCGGTTTCACCTGAACGGGGAGATTCCCCCTTATTAAAGTCCCTAACCTTTCGCTTCTAGGTTAGAGCGCATGCATGCGAGGGGGACACATGCAATCACCTATACCAACCTTGCACCACACTCACACACATATTCTAGGTACACATGCAAGTTTTCATCGATTCCGACGTTCTCGTGGATTTCCTCCGGCGAAACCCTGATGATCTGCGGGCCTCGGATCCTCTACCCCCCTAGACATTCTTCTGACAGGGGTAGCCCGGCATAGCTCTCTCTTGTTTTGTGTCTGACTAGGTCATAGGATGATGTGAAACCATGTTGGTTCAGAAGTTGGGGCACTATACGGCCCGGTTTCACCTGAACGGGGAGATTCCCCCTTATACAGGTCCAGAACCTTTCGCTTCTAGGTTAGAGCGCATGCATGCGAGGGGGACACATGCAATCACCTATACCAACCTTGCACCACACTCACACACATATGCTAGGGACGCATGCAAGTTTTCAGATGATTCCGACGTTCTCGTGGACTTCCTCTGGCGAAACCCTGATCTGCGTGCCTCGGATCGTCTACCCCCCTAGACATTCTTCTGACAGGGGTAGCCCGGCGTAGCTCTCTCTTGTTTTGTGTTTGATTATGTCATGGGATGATGTGAAACCATGTTGGTTCACAAGTTGGGGCACTATACGGTCCGGTTTCACCGTAACGGGGAGATTCCCCCTTATACAGGTCTAGAACCTTTCTCTTCTAGGTTAGAGCGCATGCATGTGAGGGGAGACACATGCAATCACCTATACCAACCTGGCACCACACTCACACACACATATGCTAGGGACACATGCAAATTTTCATCGATTCCGACGTTCTCGTGGTCTTCCTCCGGCGAAACCCTGATCTGCGGGCCTCGGATCGTCTACCTAATGGAAATGAAGTTCAGCATCCTCTAGAACCTTATGGTCTATTGCAAAGTTAGTGTTTCCATGGTCTGAATACTAACAAATAGCCAACAAAAGTTAACTAAAACTTTAAATAAATACAATTGAAAGAAAAATAAAAGAAAATTAGAAAATACCTAAAGGCACACGGCAAAGGACAAACACAAGAAAGAGGTCCTTTGTCGTGTGCCTGTCGCCGTCAAACATTCGCCAAAGGTACTTTGCCGTGTGTCTCTCGCCGTCAGACACACGGCAAAGAATTTTTTTCGCCTTTTTCTTTTCTTTAATTAGCAAGGCTTTTATTACATATATGTTAGGTGATATTATTTCATAGGATCATGAGAGCACACATATGATCATAGGTTATTGTGGTCTTGATCACTATATACATGCACCCCCCCCTAATTCCGACGTTCTCGTGGACTTCCTCCGGCGAAACCCTGATGATCTGCGGGCATCGGATCGTCTACCCCCTAGACATTCTTCTGACAGGGGTAGCCCGGCGTAGCTCTCTCTTGTTTTGTGTCTGACTAGGTCATAGGATGATGTGAAACCATGTTAGTTCACAAGTTGGGGCGCTATACGGCCCCGGTTTCACCTGAACGGGGAGATTCCCCCTTATACAGGTCCAGAACCTTTCGCTTCTAGGTTAGAGCGCATGCATGCGAGGGGGACACATGCAATCACCTATACCAACCTTGCACCACACTCACACACATATGCTAGGGACACATGCAAGTTTTCATCGATTCCGACGTTCTCGTGGACTTCCTCCGGCGAAACCCTGATGATCTGCGGGCCTCGGATCGTCTACCCCCTAGACATTCTTCTGACAGGGGTATCCCGGCGTAGCTCTCTCTTGTTTTGTGTTTGATTATGTCATAGGATGATGTGAAACCATGTTGGTTCACAAGTTAGGCACTATCCTCCCGGTTTCACCGTGCGGGAGATTCCCACTATCTGAGTCCGAACCTTTCGCTTCTAGGTTCGAGCGCATGCATGCGAGGGGGACACATGCAATCACCTATACCAACCTTGCACCACACTCACACACATATGCTAGGGACACATGCAAGTTTTCATCGATTCCGACGTTCTCGTGGACTTCCTCCGTCTAAACCTTGATGATCTGCGGGCCTCGGATCGTCTACCCCCTAGACATTCTTCTGACAGGGGTAGCCCGGCGTATCTCTCTCTTGTTTTGTGTTTGATTATGTCATAGGATGATGTGAAACCATGTTGGTTCACAAGTTGGGGCACTATCCTCCCCGGTTTCACCGTAACGGGGAGATTCCCCTTATGTGTCCGTAACCTTTCGCTTCTAGGTTAGAGCGCATGCATGTGCGGGGGGACACATGCAATCACCTATACCAACCTTGCACCACACTCACACACATATGCTAGGGACACATGCAAGTTTTCATCGATTCCGACGTTCGTGGACTTCCTCCGTGAAACCTCGATGATCTGCGGGCCTCGGATCGTCTACCCCCTAGACATTCTTCTGACAGGGGTAGCCCGGCGTAGCTCTCTCTTGTTTTGTGTCTGACTAGGTCATAGGATGATGTGAAACCATGTTGGTTCAGAAGTTGGGGCACTATACGGCCCGGTTTCACCTGAACGGGGAGATTCCCCTTATATGTGTCCAGAACCTTTCGCTTCTAGGTTAGAGCGCATGCATGCGAGGGGGACACATGCAATCACCTATACCAACCTTGCACCACACTCACACACATATGCTAGGGACGCATGCAAGTTTTCAGATGATTCCGACGTTCTCGTGGACTTCCTCTAGCGAAACCCTGATGATCTGCGTGCCTCGGATCGTCTACCCCCCTAGACATTCTTCTGACAGGGGTAGCCCGACGTAGCTCTCTCTTGTTTTGTGTTTGATAATGTCATGGGATGATGTGAAACCATGTTGGTTCACAAGTTGGGGCACTATACGGTCCGGTTTCACCGTAACGGGGAGATTCCCCCTTATACAGGTCTAGAACCTTTCTCTTCTAGGTTAGAGCGCATGCATGTGAGGGGGGACACATGCAATCACCTATACCAACCTGGCACCACACTCACACACACATATGCTAGGGACACATGCAAATTTTCATCGATTCCGACGTTCTCGTGGTCTTCCTCCGGCGAAACCCTGATCTGCGGGCCTCGGATCGTCTACCTAATGGAAATGAAGTTCAGCATCCTCTAGAACCTTATGGTCTATTGCAAAGTTAGTGTTTCCATGGTGTGAGTACTAACAAATAGCCAACAAAAAGTTAACTAAAAACTTTAAATAAATACAATTGAAAGAAAAAATAAAAAGAAAATTAGAAAATACCTAAAGGCACACGGCAAAGGACAAAACACACAGCAAAGAGGTCCTTTGTCGTGTACTGCCTCAAATCAAACATTCGCCAAAGGTACTTTGCAGTGTGTCTCGCCCGTCGGACACGGCAAAGAATTTTTTCGCCTTTTCTTTCTTCTTTAATTAGCAAGGCTTTTATTACATATATGTTAGGTGATATTATTTCATAGGATCATGAGAGCACACATATGATCATAGGTTATTGTGGTCTTGATCACTATATACATGCACCCCCCCTAATTCCGACGTTCTCGTGGACTTCCTCCGGCGAAACCTTGATGATCTGCGGGCCTCGGATCGTCTACCCCCTAGACATTCTTCTGACAGGGGTAGCCCGGCGTAGCTCTCTCTTGTTTTGTGTCTGACTAGGTCATAGGATGATGTGAAACCATGTTAGTTCACAAGTTGGGGCGCTATACGGCCCCGGTTTCACCTGAACGGGGAGATTCCCCCTTATACAGGTCCAGAACCTTTCGCTTCTAGGTTAGAGCGCATGCATGCGAGGGGGACACATGCAATCACCTATACCAACCTTGCACCACACTCACACACATATGCTAGGGACACATGCAATTTTTCATCGATTCCGACGTTCTCGTGGACTTTCTCCGGCGAAACCCTGATGATCTGCGGGCCTCGGATCGTCTACCCCCTAGACATTCTTCTGACACGGGTAGCCTGGCGTAGCTCTCTCTTGTTTTGTGTCTGACTAGGTCATAGGATGATGCGAAACCATGTTGGTTCACAAGTTGGGGCACTATACGGCCCGGTTTCACCTGAGCGGGGAGATTCCCCCTTATACAGGTCCAGAACCTTTCGCTTCTAGGTTAGAGCGCATGCATGCGAGGGGGACACATGCAATCACCTATACCAACCTTGCACCACACTCACACACATATGCTAGGGACACATGCAAGTTTTCATCGATTCCGATGTTCTCGTGGACTTCCTCCGGCTAAACCTTGATGATCTGCGGGCCTCGGATCGTCTACCCCCTAGACATTCTTCTGACAGGGGTAGCCCGGCGTAGCTCTCTCTTGTTTTGTGTTTGATTATGTCATAGGATGATGTGAAACCATGTTGGTTCACAAGTTGCGGCACTATCCTCCCCGGTTTCACCGTAACGCGGAGATTCCCCCTTATACAGGTCCAGAACCTTTCGCTTCTAGGTTAGAGCGCATGCATGTGCGGGGGGACACATGCAATCACCTATACCAACCTTGCACCACACTCACACACATATGCTAGGGACACATGCAAGTTTTCATCGATTCCGACGTTCTCGTGGACTTCCTCCGGCGAAACCCTGATGATCTGCGGGCCTCGGATCGTCTACCCCCTAGACATTCTTCTGACAGGGGTAGCCCGGCGTAGATCTCTCTTGTTTTGTGTTTGATTATGTCATCGAATGATGTGAAACCATGTTGGTTCACAAGTTGGGGCACTATACGAGCCGATTTCACCGTAACGGGGAGATTCCCCCTTATACATGTCCAGAACCTTCGCTTCTAGGTTAGAGCGCATGCATGTGAGGGGGACACATGCAATCACCTATACCAACCTGGCACCACACTCACACACATATGCTAGGTACACATGCAAGTTTTCATCGATTCCGACGTTCTCGTGGACTTCCTCCGGCGAAACCCTGATGATCTGCGGGCCTCGGATCGTCTACCCCCCTAGACATTCTTCTGACAGGGGTAGCCCGGCGTAGCTCTCTCTTGTTTTGTGTCTGACTAGGTCATAGGATGATGTAAAACCATGTTGGTTCACAAGTTGGGGCACTATATGGCCCGGTTTCACCGTAACGGGGAGATTCCCACTTATACAGGTTCAGAACCTTTCGCTTCTAGGTTAGAGCGCATGCATGTGAGGGGGGACGCATGCAATCACCTATACCAACCTGGCACCACACTCACACACATATGCTAGTGACACATGCAAGTTTTCAGATGATTCCGACGTTCTCGTGGACTTCCTCCGGCGAAACCCTGATGATCTATGGGCCTCGGATCGTCTACCCCCCTAGACATTCTTCTGACAGGGGTAGCCCGGCGTATATCTCTCTTGTTTTGTGTTTGATTATGTCATGGGATGATGTGAAACCATGTTGGTTCACAAGTTGGGGCACAATACGGCCCGGTTTCACCGCAACGGGGAGATTCCCCCTTATACAGGTCCAGAACCTTCACTTCTAGGTTAGAGCGCATGCATGTGAGGGGGGACACATGCAATCACCTATACCAACCTGGCACCATACTCACACACATATGCTAGGGACACATGCAAGTTTTCATCGATTTCGACGTTCTCGTGGACTTCCTCCGGCGAAACCCTGATGATCTGCGGGCCTCGGATCGTCTACCCCCTAGACATTCTTCTGACAGGGGTAGCCCGGCGTAGCTCCCTCTTGTTTTGTGTCTGACTAGGTCATAGGATGATGTGAAACCATGTTGGTTCACAAGTTGGGGCACTATACGGCCCGGTTTCACCTGAACGGGGAGATTCCCCCTTATACAGGTCCAGAACCTTTCGCTTCTAGGTTAGAGCGCATGCATGCGAGGGGGACACATGCAATCACCTATACCAACCTTGCACCACACTCACACACATATTCTAGGGACACATGCAAGTTTTCATCGATTCCGACGTTCTCGTGGATTTCCTCCAGCGAAACCCTGATGATCTGCGGGCCTCGGATCCTCTACCCCCCTAGACATTCTTCTGACAGGGGTAGCCCGGCATAGCTCTCTCTTGTTTTGTGTCTGACTAGGTCATAGGATGATGTGAAACCATGTTGGTTCACAAGTTGGGGCAATATACGGCCCGGTTTCACCTGAACGGGGAGATTCCCCCTTATACAGGTCCAGAACCTTTCGCTTCTAGGCTAGAGCGCATGCATGCGAGGGGGACACATGCAATCACCTATACCAACCTTGGACCACACTCACACACATATGCTAGGGACGCATGCAAGTTTTCAGATGATTCCGACGTTCTCGTGGACTTCCTCTGGCGAAACCCTGATCTGCGGGCCTCGGATCGTCTACCCCCTAGACATTCTTATGACAGGGGTAGCCCGTCGTAGCTCTCTCTTGTTTTGTGTTTGATTATGTCATGGGATGATGTGAAACCATGTTGGTTCACGAGTTGGGGCACTATACGGCCCGATTTCACCGTAACGGGGAGATTCCCCATTATACAGGTCAAGAACCTTTCGCTTCTAGGTTAGAGAGCATGCATGCGAGGGGGACACATGCAATCACCTATACCAACCAGGCACCACACTCACACACATATGCTAGGGACACATGCAAGTTTTCATCGATTCCGACGTTCTCGTGGACTTCCTCCGGCGAAACCCTGATGATCTGCGGGCCTCGGATCGTCTACCCCCCTAGACATTCTTCCCGACAGGTAGCCCAGTAGCTCTCTTGTTTTTTGTCTGACTAGATCATAGGATGATGTAAAACCATGTTGGTTCACAAGTTGGGGCACTATCCTTCCCGGTTTCACCTGAACGTGGAGATTCCCCCTTATACAGGTCCAAAACCTTCGCTTCTAGGTTAGAGCGCATGCATGTGCGGGGGGACACATGCAATCACCTATACCAACCTTGCACCACACTCACACACATATGCTAGGGACACATGCAAGTTTTCATCGATTCCGACGTTCTCGTGGACTTCCTCCGGCGAAACCCTGATGATCTGCGGGCCTCGGATCGTCTACCCCCTAGACATTCTTCTGAGAGGGGTAGCCCGGCGTAGCTCTCTCTTGTTTTGTGTCTGACTAGGTCATAGGATGATGTGAAACCATGTTGGTTCAGAAGTTGGGGCACTATACGGCCCGGTTTCACCTGAACGGGGAGATTCCCCCTTATACAGGTCCAGAACCTTTCGCTTCTAGGTTTGAGCGCATGCATGCGAGGGGGACACATGCAATCACCTATACCAACCTTGCACCACACTCACACACATATGCTAGGGACACATGCAAGTTGCAGCATCACCATAGTGACATCTATGAAACATTCTTCTTATAAAAAAAGAGAGACACATTGAGAAAAGAGGAAAGAGATAAAAAAACACCATATTCCCATGGTACATAAGAAGAATTGTTGAGATGCTCATTGTCTGCTTCCCTTGTTATTTTGGTTATGGGAAAGCTCCTGTACCATGTGCAAGGGGTACCCCGTTGCCGGTTCTCAATGATATGCAAATACTTACAATGACAAGAACTTGCCTGGGCCCTAAGTTGAGTGTCCATGAGGTGTAGCCCTCATAGTCAAGGGACTTGAGATTGCCAACTTATACTTTGTCAAGCATATACTCAAGCTTTGCCACTTTAACCTTAACCACTTCAAGATGCTTATGATAGGGGCAATGAGGGCTGAAAGCTAATAAGTACCATAATTTTTGGAAGCTCTTTTTGAAACTTGTAATCCCTGCTTCCTTTACAAAAAGTCCTTTTCTCCATCATTATTAAGTCTCCACCTTCTATCTTTAGGCACCATTAAGAGAGCATAGTTGTCATTCTGTGTGCAGTGTTCCAAAGCTTATTAATTGATGCATACTATGTTATTACTTGTTCTTATGCTATTTGTTTCTAGTCACCCTTATGAACTTTGTAGGTGTCCTATGCATTATATTGATACTCTATGAGGGACAAGCTGATTGCCACTATGCTATGTTTTCTGCATGTGAAACAAACAAACATTTTTCAATGCATGTTATTCATGATCTTTGTTTGTAACTTGCCATGTTTCATGCATAATTACTATGTCCTATTGTTAGAATTCCATCTTTCATGCACATGTTTAGAGTTCTTTGATCCCAGCTTTCAATGTTTGCAAATGGTTGGATCTTTATTGTGAGGGTGCATGTTACCTCAAAAATTATTCTTTTATCACTTACCTACTCGAGGACGAGCAGGAGTTAAGCTTGGGGATGCTGATATGTTGGAAACGTATCTAAATTTTTTGATGCTCCATGCTTGTTTAGTATCTACTTTGCTTTACTTGTCCACACTTTGATGTGCCTTTTACATGTTTTCTGGTACTAACTTATTAACAAGTTGCAACAGTGCCAGATGCCTGTTTTCTCCTGTTTTTGGTTTCAGAAAAGTTAGTAATGAAATATTCTCGGAATTGTACGGGACGGAGGACAAAGTCAATAACTTTCCGTGGGGAACAAGAAGTCCAGAGGAGAGCCCGAGGGGCCGGACAGAGGGGCCAGACCCCCCCCCCCCAGGCGTAGGTGGGCCCTAGCTCGCGCCTGGATAGGGTTTGGCCGCCCTGGCAGCCGCCTCGGTCTTCCCCTTCGCCTATAAGAAGCCCCCGATGCAGAAACACTCAGTACCCGATCAATATTCCACGAAACCGTCTGTAGCCGCTGCCACCATCGTCCCTAGATCGGGGGATCTAAAGATCTTCCCGGCACCCTTTCGGAGGGGAGATCATCCCGGAGGCCTTCTCTCTGGTATGATTTGTGAGTAGTTTCACCTTGGACTATGGGTCCATGTAGTAGCTAGATGGTTGTATCTCCTCCTTCGTGCTTTCATGTATAGATCTTGTGAGCTCCGTTCATGATCAAGATCTAATCTATCTGTAATCATGCATGTTGTGTTTGCGGGGATCCGATGGATATTGAGATTATTATTTTGGTTTGATTAATGGTTCTATCTTTATGATTCTATCATGTCTGTGTTGTTTGTGATCTTGCATGCTCTCCGTTGCTAGTGGTTATCTTGGCCAAGTAGTTGCTAGTGACTCCAAGAGGGAGTATTTATGCTCGATAGTGGGTTTATGCCTCTAGTTTCCAAGGGAAGTGAAAATAATCTCTTCAGTTGTAGATGTGTTGTTGCTACTAGGAGAAAACAATGGTCTCTTGTTCATGGAACATGTGGACTGTTACCTTACACACTTTGCTTAAAGCGGTTATGCATTGCTTGCAACTTAATCTTTGGAGGGGTTTGCATGATAACTCAAGGTGGACTTCTAGTCATAGATGCAGTTGGATTACGGTCTATGTATATTGTTGTATTGCCCAATCAACCTCATAGGATCTTTTCGGCTAGTAATTGCATTGTTATGCCTTGCTCGGTTCTGTCAATTGCCTCATGTGATTTGTTTATCCTTCATGCCATGTTGTTTATCTAAGGAGAACACCTCTAGTGAACTATGGACCCGGTCCAATCTTTACCATTGATACATCTTTTCATACTTGTTTACTTCCTGTAAACAATTATCTTTCACACCATACGTTTAATCCTTTGTTACAGCAAACCGGTGAGCTTGACAACCTCACTGATTCGTTGGGACAGAGTCTTGAGTTTGTGTTGTGCAGGTCTCCACGTTGTTTCCAACACCTGTGTGACGTTTCCTTCCTCCTTCTGGTTCGATAATCTCGGTTTCTACTGAGGGAAATCTTGCTGCTGTACTCTTCAAACCTTTCTCTTGGGGTTTCCAACAAAGCACTCTTCCTTCCCGTTGAGTGTAGCATCAGCGGTGGAGTCCACTGACGAGTTTGAGGATGAGGGCGTGGCTGGCCAGCGGGAAGCCCACGTCGCGGAGGGCATCGGAGATGGCTTTGAGGCGAGCGAAGTACGTGCTCAGCGGCGTGTCCAGCTGCTTGAGTTGTTGGAGCTCCTCCGTGAGGTTCATGGCCCGGGCCATGCCATTGTTGAGGAAGACGACCTCGACGGCGGCTCAGATATCGCGCGCAGTGGAGGTTGGAGTAGACACCATGTTGCGCAGGTCGGCGGAGAGCGTGGAGCGGAGCCACCGCTTGACGCAGAGGTCCTTGAGATGCCATTCCCGATCCTCAGGATGCGGGCGGAACGGCGTCGGCGATGTGGTCGAGGACATGGTAGATCTCGAGTTGGAGCTCGAGGGCTTCGCGCCAGCGCCGTAAGATCTGTGGCGAAGTCGGGCTCGTCGATGACGCCCGGAAGGAGAGACGAGGTATGAGTTGTGGACGGAGGTGGGCCCAGGCGGAAGGGTCAATGGCGCGCGGCGGGCCAGAGCGACGGGGTGGGAGGAAAGGAGGAAGACTAGTTCTACTAGGTTACAGAATGTACATAGTCTAACACTTGTACCGCAGAAATTAAGATAAGATAGTTTATCAGATTGTAGTACATGCCCTTGGAGTAGGGATGTCAAACGGCCAGCCGCCGGCGCCACGTACGCCGCATAAGTTTGTTATAGGCTTATATTTTTCCATATTAGTTTAAACAATCATTGACCTATAACTAACAGCAAATAAGTATAAGTGACATTAAACGGGACGCCATTTACATCCCTACCATGGAGTGGAAATAGGGTTTGCTCCGAAATCCCAGGGCCGTCCTGCAGCTACCAGGGCACACATAGGAAGCCCGGCCCAATAAAAGGGCATCAACGGCACAACATGATGATCAATACGTATCTCTATGCATATCCAGGCCGAGATACGTTGCTCCGATCGAATCCGACTCCCTTCCTGCGAAACGAACTCGCGCGTACTCCTCTTGTAATCTCCTACTCCGACAAGGAGCACAACACATACCTCTCGCGACTATAAACATACTGCCGTAGCATGAGCCCTCATAGTTCACCCGCACGACGTACGAGCTTAACCTACCAAGAATCGAGGCGAGCAAGCGCTCCTCTCTCGGTCGCGTGCAATTTCGTGATGGCGTCGATTGCCATGGACATCAGCGACGGCGACAACATCGAAGAAGACAGCCACGAGTACATGCGTCCCGAGGACTTCCTTGCCTTTGCGCTGCGTCTCGACTTTACCGGCTACATACTCGCGGATCGAATCGAGCAGGAAGCCACGGCGATCACGGACGACGACATAATCCCAAGCGTCGGTGTCGTGGGTGCTTCGGACGACGATTCGAAGTTGGCGGCAGCGCTAGAGACGGTGGAGGCGCCGTCCGACGACGGACACTATGTTCCATCTGCACGAAGGCACGGCGACACGGCCGAGTGGAAGGAGACCACCCGGGCACCGGTTCCACGGGCGGTGCGTGGAGAGGTGGCTGCCAAAGGGAGCTGCCATGTGCGGCACCGGTGCTGGTGGTGACCACGCCGACCGCCGACGCCATCGACATCGCGCATACCTAGAGTTACTACGGACACGGTTTATCTTCGAGGCGTATGGCGGGATGGTCTCAACTCCACTTTCGTGGAGGAGTAGTAGCTGCTACATCTTCTTAGCTTGGGAAAGTAACGCGATTGCTTAGTTTAGGTAATTTTTTTTTGAGAGAGAACTTGGCCTCTATTAATTACAATATTATCAAAACAAAGTATTCCCGGATGCACTCCGGGATTACGTCAAAGGAAATATTACAAACCGAATTCTCACAACTATGAACTGCAACATTGATCTTGCGTCGTCCATAATGTCTAAACAAACAGGTATTAAAACCTGCTGCCAAGGACTAGATGTCAGTCACCAAAGCTCTGACCTCCGAACGATGCATAGTGGTAGAGCGACATTTGAATCATTGATAGACAATCCAAAGCAAGGATAACATCCTTGAAACCATTGTCCAAAGCAGTAAGCAACGCTCTTCTAATGGCCAAAGCTTTAGCCATCTCCAGGGTAGTGATGCCGTTAATCCCCTTTGAAGAGGGTCCTAATGAAAAAGAAATAATCCAAAATACAAAACTTTTTTTTCAAATGAAATTGGAGAACACCAACATGGTCCCTTATGACAGCACCCCATCCAATCCGATCCTTATCAGGAAAAACACTTGCGTCCACATTGACAAAAACCAAACCAGGAGGTAAAGGATTAGTGGAATCACACCTGGAGACTGTTTTGGATTTGTAGCAGTGCAACACAATATTTTCAGTACACGCCTCACTACGGGAAAAATGTTCGCTGCCGTCGACCGAGCTCTTTGCCGTATGCCAAAAGGCCCAGAACACGGCAAATATTATCTTTGCCGTGTGTAAATCAAGAGGAACACGACAAAGAACAGGTGCACGGCAAACTGCAGACAAAGAACACGGCAAAGGAATAACCACGGCAATGGACAGAAGAGAACACACGGCAAACAAAACCAGCCGCAGCACGGTCGGCGAAGACACACGGCAAATATATATTGACGGCAAACAAGTGGGCCCCGTGGCTTCGCAGGGTCACCCGACGGCAGGGGCTGACGGCAAAATCTTTGCCGTGTGCCCTGGCCGTCAGGTACACGGCAAAGGTAATCTTTGCCGTGTGTTTCCTTCTGTGTACACGGCAAAGAATTTGTTTCACATTTTCTTTTCTTTAATTATCAAGGCTGTTATTACATATATGTTAGGTGATATTATTTCATAGGATCATGAGAGCACACATATGATCATAGGTTATTGTGGTCTTGATCACTATATACATGCACCCCCTGATTCCGACGTTCTCGTGGACTTCCTCCGGCGAAACCCTGATGATCTGCGGGCCTCGGATCGTCTACCCCCTAGACATTCTTCTGACAGGGGTAGCCCGGCGTAGCTCTCTCTTGTTTTGTGTCTGACTAGGTCATAGGATGATGTGAAACCATGTTGGTTCACAAGTTGGGGCACTATACGGCCCGGTTTCACCTGAACGGGGAGATTCCCCTTATACAGGTCCAGAACCTTTCGCTTCTAGGTTTGAGCGCATGCATGCGAGGGGGACACATGCAATCACCTATACCAACCTTGCACCACACTCACACACATATGCTAGGGACACATGCAAGTTTTCATCGATTCCGACGTTCTCGTGGACTTCCTCCGGCGAAACCCTGATGATCTGCGGGCCTCGGATCGTCTACCCCCCTAGACATTCTTCTGACAGGGGTATCCCGGCGTAGCTCTCTCTTGTTTTGTGTTTGATTATGTCATAGGATGATGTGAAACCATGTTGGTTCACAAGTTAGGGCACTATCCTCCCCGGTTTCACCGTAACGGGGAGATTCCCACTTATACAGGTCCAGAACCTTTCGCTTCTAGGTTAGAGCGCATGCATGTGAGGGGGGACGCATGCAATCACCTATACCAACCTGGCACCACACTCACACACATATGCTAGTGACACATGCAAGTTTTCAGATGATTCCGACGTTCTCGTGGACTTCCTCCGGCGAAACCCTGATGATCTATGGGCCTCGGATCGTCTACCCCCCTAGACATTCTTCTGACAGGGGTAGCCCGGCGTATCTCTCTCTTGTTTTGTGTTTGATTATGTCATGGGATGATGTGAAACCATGTTGGTTCACAAGTTGGGGCACAATACGGCCCGGTTTCACCGTAACGGGGAGATTCCCCCTTATACAGGTCCAGAACCTTCACTTCTAGGTTAGAGCGCATGCATGTGAGGGGGGACACATGCAATCACCTATACCAACCTGGCACCACACTCACACACATATGCTAGGGACACATGCAAGTTTTCATCGATTCCGACGTTCTCGTGGACTTCCTCCGTGAAACCACGATGATCTGCGGGCCTCGGATCGCCACCCCCTAGACATTCTTCCGACAGGTAGCCCGTAGCTCCCTCTTGTTTTGTGTCCGACTAGGTCATAGGATGATGTGAAACCATGTTGGTTCACAAGTTGGGGCACTATACGGCCCGGTTTCACTGAACGGGAGATTCCCCTTATACAGTCCGTAACCTTCGCTTCTAGGTTAGGCGCATGCATACGAGGGACACATGCAATCACCTATACCAACCTTGCACCACACTCACACACATATTCTAGGTACACATGCAAGTTTTCATCGATTCCGACGTTCGTGGATTTCCTCGTGAAACCACGATGATCTGCGGCCTCGGATCCTCTACCCCTAGACATTCTTCCGACAGGTAGCCCGGCATAGCTCTCTCTTGTTTTGTGTCTGACTAGGTCATAGGATGATGTGAAACCATGTTGGTTCAGAAGTTGGGGCACTATACGGCCCGGTTTCACCTGAACGGGGAGATTCCCCTTATCTGGTCCAGAACCTTTCGCTTCTAGGTTAGAGCGCATGCATGCGAGGGGGACACATGCAATCACCTATACCAACCTTGCACCACACTCACACACATATGCTAGGGACGCATGCAAGTTTTCAGATGATTTCGACGTTCTAGTGGACTTCCTCTGGCGAAACCCTGATCTGCGTGCCTCGGATCGTCTACCCCCCTAGACATTCTTCTGACAGGGGTAGCCCGGCGTAGCTCTCTCTTGTTTTGTGTTTGATTATGTCATGGGATGATGTGAAACCATGTTGGTTCACAAGTTGGGGCACTATACGGTCCGGTTTCACCGTAACGGGGAGATTCCTCCTTATACAGGTCTAGAACCTTTCTCTTCTAGGTTAGAGCGCATGCATGTGAGGGGAGACACATGCAATCACCTATACCAACCTGGCACCACACTCACACACACACATATGCTAGGGACACATGCAAATTTTCATCGATTCCGACGTTCTCGTGGTCTTCCTCCGGCGAAACCCTGATCTGCGGGCCTCGGATCGTCTACCTAATGGAAATGAAGTTCAGCATCCTCTAGAACCTTATGGTCTATTGCAAAGTTAGTGTTTCCATGGTCTGAATACTAACAAATAGCCAACAAAAAGTTAACTAAAAACTTTAAATAAATACAATTGAAAGAAAAAATAAAAAGAAAATTAGAAAATACCTAAAGGCACACGGCAAAGGACAAAACACACAGCAAAGAGGTCCTTTGTCGTGTGTACTGCCACATCAAACATTCGGCAAAGGTACTTTGCCGTGTGTCTCTCGCCGTCAGACACACGGCAAAGAATTTTTTTCGCCTTTTTCTTTTCTTTAATTAGCAAGGCTTTTATTACATATATGTTAGGTGATATTATTTCATAGGATCATGAGAGCACACATATGATCATAGGTTATTGTGGTCTTGATCACTATATACATGCACCCCCCCTAATTCCGACGTTCTCGTGGACTTCCTCCGGCGAAACCTTGATGATCTGCGGGCCTCGGATCGTCTACCCCCTAGACATTCTTCTGACAGGGGTAGCCCGGCGTAGCTCTCTCTTGTTTTGTGTCTGACTAGGTCATAGGATGATGTGAAACCATGTTAGTTCACAAGTTGGGGCGCTATACGGCCCCGGTTTCACCTGAACGGGGAGATTCCCCCTTATACAGGTCCAGAACCTTTCGCTTCTAGGTTAGAGCGCATGCATGCGAGGGGGACACATGCAATCACCTATACCAACCTTGCACCACACTCACACACATATGCTAGGGACACATGCAAGTTTTCATCGATTCCGACGTTCTCGTGGACTTCCTCCGGCGAAACCCTGATGATCTGCGGGCCTCGGATCGTCTACCCCCTAGACATTCTTCTGACAGGGGTATCCCGGCGTAGCTCTCTCTTGTTTTGTGTTTGATTATGTCATAGGATGATGTGAAACCATGTTGGTTCACAAGTTAGGGCACTATCCTCCCCGGTTTCACCGTAACGGGGAGATTCCCACTTATACAGGTCCAGAACCTTTCGCTTCTAGGTTCGAGCGCAGGCATGCGAGGGGGACACATGCAATCACCTATACCAACCTTGCACCACACTCACACACATATGCTAGGGACACATGCAAGTTTTCATCGATTCCGACGTTCTCGTGGACTTCCTCCGTCTAAACCTTGATGATCTGCGGGCCTCGGATCGTCTACCCCCTAGACATTCTTCTGACAGGGGTAGCCCGGCGTAGCTCTCTCTTGTTTTGTGTTTGATTATGTCATAGGATGATGTGAAACCATGTTGGTTCACAAGTTGGGGCACTATCCTCCCCGGTTTCACCGTAACGGGGACATTCCCCCTTATACAGGTCCAGAACCTTTCGCTTCTAGGTTAGAGCGCATGCATGTGCGGGGGGGCACATGCAATCACCTATACCAACCTTGCACCACACTCACACACATATGCTAGGGACACATGCAAGTTTTCATCGATTCCGACGTTCTCGTGGACTTCCTCCGGCGAAACCCTGATGATCTGCGGGCCTCGGATCGTCTACCCCCTAGACATTCTTCTGACAGGGGTAGCCCGGCGTAGCTCTCTCTTGTTTTGTGTCTGACTAGGTCATAGGATGATGTGAAACCATGTTGGTTCAGAAGTTGGGGCACTATATCTGCCAGTTTCACTGAACGGGAGATTCCCCTTATCTGGTCCAGAACCTTCGCTTCTAGGTTAGGCGCATGCATGCGAGGGGACACATGCAATCACCTATACCAACCTTGCACCACACTCACACACATATGCTAGGGACGCATGCAAGTTTTCGATGATTCCGACGTTCGTGGACTTCCTCTAGCGAAACCACGATGATCTGCGTGCCTCGGATCGTCTACCCCCTAGACATTCTTCCGACAGGGTAGCCCGCGTAGCTCTCTCTTGTTTGTTTTTGATAATGTCATGGGATGATGTGAAACCATGTTGGTTCACAAGTTGGGGCACTATACGGTCCGGTTTCACCGTAACGGGAGATTCCCCTTACAGGTCTAGAACCTTTCTCTTCTAGGTTAGAGCGCATGCATGTGAGGGGAGACACATGCAATCACCTATACCAACCTGGCACCACACTCACACACACATATGCTAGGGACACATGCAAATTTTCATCGATTCCGACGTTCTCGTGGTCTTCCTCCGGCGAAACCCTGATCTGCGGGCCTCGGATCGTCTACCTAATGGAAATGAAGTTCAGCATCCTCTAGAACCTTATGGTCTATTGCAAAGTTAGTGTTTCCATGGTCTGAATACTAACAAATAGCCAACAAAAAGTTAACTAAAAACTTTAAATAAATACAATTGAAAGAAAAAATAAAAAGAAAATTAGAAAATACCTAAAGGCACACGGCAAAGGACAAAACACACAGCAAAGAGGTCCTTTGTCGTGTGCCTGTCGCCGTCAAACATTCGCCAAAGGTACTTTGCCGTGTGTCTCTCGCCGTCAGACACACGGCAAAGAATTTTTTTCGCCTTTTTCTTTTCTTTAATTAGCAAGGCTTTTATTACATATATGTTAGGTGATATTATTTCATAGGATCATGAGAGCACACATATGATCATAGGTTATTGTGGTCTTGATCACTATATACATGCACCCCCCCCCCCTAATTCCGACGTTCTCGTGGACTTCCTCCGGCGAAACCCTGATGATCTGCGGGCCTCGGATCGTCTACCCCCTAGACATTCTTCTGACAGGGGTAGCCCGGCGTAGCTCTCTCTTGTTTTGTGTCTGACTAGGTCATAGGATGATGTGAAACCATGTTAGTTCACAAGTTGGGGCGCTATACGGCCCCGGTTTCACCTGAACGGGGAGATTCCCCCTTATACAGGTCCAGAACCTTTCGCTTCTAGGTTAGAGCGCATGCATGCGAGGGGGACACATGCAATCACCTATACCAACCTTGCACCACACTCACACACATATGCTAGGGACACATGCAATTTTTCATCGATTCCGACGTTCTCGTGGACTTTCTCCGGCGAAACCCTGATGATTTGTGGGCCTCGGATCGTCTACCCCCTAGACATTCTTCTGACACGGGTAGCCTGGCGTAGCTCTCTCTTGTTTTGTGTCTGACTAGGTCATAGGATGATGCGAAACCATGTTGGTTCACAAGTTGGGGCACTATACGGCCCGGTTTCACTGAATGGGAGATTCCCCTTATACAGTCCGAACCTTTCGCTTCTAGGTTAGAGCGCATGCATGCGAGGGGGACACATGCAATCACCTATACCAACCTTGCACCACACTCACACACATATGCTAGGGACACATGCAAGTTTTCATCGATTTCGACGTTCTCGTGGACTTCCTCCGGCTAAACCTTGATGATCTGCGGGCCTCGGATCGTCTACCCCCTAGACATTCTTCTGACAGGGGTAGCCCGGCGTAGCTCCCTCTTGTTTTGTGTCTGACTAGGTCATAGGATGATGTGAAACCATGTTGGTTCACAAGTTGCGGCACTATCCTCCCCGGTTTCACCGTAACGCGGAGATTCCCCCTTATACAGGTCCAGAACCTTTCGCTTCTAGGTTAGAGCGCATGCATGTGCGGGGGGACACATGCAATCACCTATACCAACCTTGCACCACACTCACACACATATGCTAGGGACACATGCAAGTTTTCATCGATTCCGACGTTCTCGTGGACTTCCTCCGGCGAAACCCTGATGATCTGCGGGCCTCGGATCGTCTACCCCCTAGACATTCTTCTGACAGGGGTAGCCCGGCGTAGCTCTCTCTTGTTTTGTGTTTGATTATGTCATCGAATGATGTGAAACCATGTTGGTTCACAAGTTGGGGCACTATACGGCCCGATTTCACCGTAACGGGGAGATTCCCCCTTATACATGTCCAGAACCTTCGCTTCTAGGTTAGAGCGCATGCATGTGAGGGGGGACACATGCAATCACCTATACCAACCTGGCACCACACTCACACACATATGCTAGGTACACATGCAAGTTTTCATCGATTCCGACGTTCTCGTGGACTTCCTCCGGCGAAACCCTGATGATCTGCGGGCCTCGGATCGTCTACCCCCCTAGACATTCTTCTGACAGGGGTAGCCCGGCGTAGCTCTCTCTTGTTTTGTGTCTGACTAGGTCATAGGATGATGTAAAACCATGTTGGTTCACAAGTTGGGGCACTATATGGCCCGGTTTCACCGTAACGGGGAGATTCCCACTTATCTGAGTTCGTAACCTTCGCTTCTAGGTTAGGCGCATGCATGTGAGGGGCATGCAATCACCTATACCAACCTGGCACCACACTCACACACATATGCTAGTGACACATGCAAGTTTTCGATGATTCCGGCGTTCGTGGACTTCCTCCGTGAAACCACGATGATCTATGGGCCTCGGATCGTCTACCCCTAGACATTCTTCCGACAGGGTAGCCAGTATATCTCTCTTGTTTTGTGTTTGATTATGTCATGGGATGATGTGAAACCATGTTGGTTCACAAGTTGGGGCACTGTACGGCCGGTTTCACCGCAACGGGAGATTCCCCTATACTGGTCCGAACCTTCACTTCTAGGTTAGGCGCATGCATGTGAGGGGGACACATGCAATCACCTATACCAACTGGCACCATACTCACACACATATGCTAGGGACACATGCAAGTTTTCATCGATTTGACGTTCTCGTGGACTTCCTCGTGAAACCACGATGATCTGCGGGCCTCGGATCGTACCCCTAGACATTCTTCCGACAGGTAGCCCGCGTAGCTCCCTCTTGTTTTGTGTCGACTAGGTCATAGGATGATGTGAAACCATGTTGGTTCACAAGTTGGGGCACTATCGTCCGGTTTCACTGAGCAGGAGATTCCCTTATACAGTCCGAACCTTTCGCTTCTAGGTTAGAGCGCATGCATGCGAGGGGGACACATGCAATCACCTATACCAACCTTGCACCACACTCACACACATATTCTAGGGACACATGCAAGTTTTCATCGATTCCGACGTTCTCGTGGATTTCCTCCAGCGAAACCCTGATGATCTGCGGGCCTCGGATCCTCTACCCCCCTAGACATTCTTCTGACAGGGGTAGCCCGGCATAGCTCTCTCTTGTTTTGTGTCTGACTAGGTCATAGGATGATGTGAAACCATGTTGGTTCACAAGTTGGGGCACTATACGGCCCGGTTTCACCTGAACGGGGAGATTCCCCCTTATACAGGTCCAGAACCTTTCGCTTCTAGGCTAGAGCGCATGCATGCGAGGGGGACACATGCAATCACCTATACCAACCTTGGACCACACTCACACACATATGCTAGGGACGCATGCAAGTTTTCAGATGATTCCGACGTTCTCGTGGACTTCCTCTGGCGAAACCCTGATCTGCGGGCCTCGGATCGTCTACCCCCCTAGACATTCTTATGACAGGGGTAGCCCGTCGTAGCTCTCTCTTGTTTTGTGTTTGATTATGTCATGGGATGATGTGAAACCATGTTGGTTCACAAGTTGGGGCACTATACGGCCCGATTTCACCGTAACGGGGAGATTCCCCATTATACAGGTCTAGAACCTTTCGCTTCTAGGTTAGAGCGCATGCATGCGAGGGGGACACATGCAATCACCTATACCAACCAGGCACCACACTCACACACATATGCTAGGGACACATGCAAGTTTTCATCGATTCCGACGTTCTCGTGGACTTCCTCCGGCGAAACCCTGATGATCTGCGGGCCTCGGATCGTCTACCCCCCTAGACATTCTTCTGACAGGGGTAGCCCGGCGTAGCTCTCTCTTGTTTTTTGTCTGACTAGATCATAGGATGATGTAAAACCATGTTGGTTCACAAGTTGGGGCACTATCCTTCCCGGTTTCACCTGAACGTGGAGATTCCCCCTTATACAGGTCCAAAACCTTCGCTTCTAGGTTAGAGCGCATGCATGTGCGGGGGGACACATGCAATCACCTATACCAACCTTGCACCACACTCACACACATATGCTAGGGACACATGCAAGTTTTCATCGATTCCGACGTTCTCGTGGACTTCCTCCGGCGAAACCCTGATGATCTGCGGGCCTCGGATCGTCTACCCCCTAGACATTCTTCTGACAGGGGTAGCCCGGCGTAGCTCTCTCTTGTTTTGTGTTTGATTATGTCATCGAATGATGTGAAACCATGTTGGTTCACAAGTTGGGGCACTATACGGCCCGATTTCACCGTGAAGGAGATTCCCCCTTATACATGTCCAGAACCTTCGCTTCTAGGTTAGAGCGCATGCATGTGAGGGGGGACACATGCAATCACCTATACCAACCTGGCACCACACTCACACACATATGCTAGGTACACATGCAAGTTTTCATCGATTCTGACGTTCTCGTGGACTTCCTCCGGCGAAACCCTGATGATCTGCGGGCCTCGGATCGTCTACCCCCCTAGACATTCTTCTGACAGGGGTAGCCCGGCGTAGCTCTCTCTTGTTTTGTGTCTGACTAGGTCATAGGATGATGTAAAACCATGTTGGTTCACAAGTTGGGGCACTATATGGCCCGGTTTCACCGTAACGGGGAGATTCCCACTTATACAGGTTCAGAACCTTTCGCTTCTAGGTTAGAGCGCATGCATGTGAGGGGGGACGCATGCAATCACCTATACCAACCTGGCACCACACTCACACACATATGCTAGTGACACATGCAAGTTTTCAGATGATTCCGACGTTCTCGTGGACTTCCTCCGGCGAAACCCTGATGATCTATGGGCCTCGGATCGTCTACCCCCCTAGACATTCTTCTGACAGGGGTAGCCCGGCATATCTCTCTCTTGTTTTGTGTTTGATTATGTCATGGGATGATGTGAAACCATGTTGGTTCACAAGTTGGGGCACAATACGGCCCGGTTTCACCGCAACGGGGAGATTCCCCCTTATACAGGTCCAGAACCTTCACTTCTAGGTTAGAGCGCATGCATGTGAGGGGGGACACATGCAATCACCTATACCAACCTGGCACCACACTCACACACATATGCTAGGGACACATGCAAGTTTTCATCGATTTCGACGTTCTCGTGGACTTCCTCCGGCGAAACCCTGATGATCTGCGGGCCTCGGATCGTCTACCCCCTAGACATTCTTCTGACAGGGGTAGCCCGGCGTAGCTCCCTCTTGTTTTGTGTCTGACTAGGTCATAGGATGATGTGAAACCATGTTGGTTCACAAGTTGGGGCACTATACGGCCCGGTTTCACTGAGCGGGAGATTCCCCTTATCTGAGTCCGAACCTTTCGCTTCTAGGTTAGGCGCATGCATGAGGGGACACATGCAATCACCTATACCAACCTTGCACCACACTCACACACATATTCTAGGGACACATGCAAGTTTTCATCGATTCCACGTTCTCGTGGATTTCCTCCAAAACCACGATGATCTGCGGGCCTCGGATCCTCTACCCCCCTAGACATTCTTCTGACAGGGGTAGCCCGGCATAGCTCTCTCTTGTTTTGTGTCTGACTAGGTCATAGGATGATGTGAAACCATGTTGGTTCAGAAGTTGGGGCACTATACGGCCGGTTTCACTGAACGGGAGATTCCCCTTATCTGGTCCGTAACCTTTCGCTTCTAGGCTAGCGCATGCATGCGAGGGGACACATGCAATCACCTATACCAACCTTGGACCACACTCACACACATATGCTAGGGACATGCAAGTTTTCAGATGATTAAGCGTTCGTGGACTTCCTCTGGCGAAACCACGATCTGCGGGCCTCGGATCCTACCCCCTAGACATTCTTATGACAGGGTAGCCCGTCGTAGCTCTCTCTTGTTTTGTGTTTGATTATGTCATGGGATGATGTGAAACCATGTTGGTTCACAAGTTGGGGCACTATCTGACCGATTTCACCGAACGGGAGATTCCCCATTATACTGGTCTAGAACCTTTCGCTTCTAGGTTAGGCGCATGCATGGGGGACACATGCAATCACCTATACCAACCAGGCACCACACTCACACACATATGCTAGGGACACATGCAAGTTTTCATCGATTCCGACGTTCTCGTGGACTTCCTCCGGCGAAACCCTGATGATCTGCGGGCCTCGGATCGTCTACCCCCCTAGACATTCTTCTGACAGGGGTAGCCCGGCGTAGCTCTCTCTTGTTTTTTGTCTGACTAGATCATAGGATGATGTAAAACCATGTTGGTTCACAAGTTGGGGCACTATCCTTCCCGGTTTCACCTGAACGTGGAGATTCCCCCTTATACAGGTCCAAAACCTTCGCTTCTAGGTTAGAGCGCATGCATGTGCGGGGGGACACATGCAATCACCTATACCAACCTTGCACCACACTCACACACATATGCTAGGGACACATGCAAGTTTTCATCGATTCCGACGTTCTCGTGGACTTCCTCCGGCCAAACCCAGATGATCTACGGGCCTCGGATCGTCTACCCCCCTAGACATTTTTCTGACAGGGGTAGCCAGTTCACATGGCGGGGCGTGAGGCGTCGAGACTCCTATTCCTCCGGTCTTGAGGAGCAGGAGCAGGAGCAGGAGCAGGAGGAGGAGGAGCCAGTTCGGCGTCAGGAGGATGAGGGGACGCACTCGGATTCTGACAAGGAGGAGCAGGAGCAGCAGCAGGAGGAGGAGGATGAGGGGTTGGTGAAAGGATACGGATGTCTCCTATAGGGGGGTGAATAGGCGATTAAAACTTTTTCTAGAGTGGCTCAACAAAGGCGGAATAAAACTAGTGTTTACTTTGTAAAGCACAACCTAGGAACAACTAGGGTTCACCTATGTGCACCAACAACTTATGCTAAGCAATACAAGCAACAAAGTGATAGCAAGACATAGATTACTTCAAGCACGAAGGCTATCACAATATAAAGTGCATAAGTAAAAGCTCGGGTATAGAGATAACCGAGGCACGCGGGGACGACGATATTTTACCGAGTTCCTCCCAACATGGAGTACGTCTCGTTTGGAGAGGGTGTGGTATCAAACCACCAACGTCACAAAAGGCCTCCCTTATTCTCCGGTGAATCTCACCCCAATGGGATCGATCCATGCTTCCACTATCGGTGCACTTGTCGGTGGCAACCGGAACCTCACACAAGGTTGGCGCACAACTCCACAACTTAATTGGAGGCTCCCAACAAACGCCACAAAAGGCCTCAACAAATGCCACCAGGGCTACAATTCCACCAAGGCCACAAAACCGTCTAGGGTTCCAAGAACCCAAGAGGGACAGGCTCCAATGAGCAATTCAAACCAAATCCTCCAAAGAGAACTCAAACCGATGCAACAAATGCAAATGGAAAGAACACCACAAAGATGCTCAAATCCCTCACTCTCAAGTTCCAACAAAGCTACTAAAGCTATTGGGGGAACAAGAGAGGAGGAATCAAAGAGAGACACAAAATCCTCCAAAATCTAGATCCCCAAAGATGCACTCACAAAGAGATGAATCGGTTAGGTCAAAACGTGGGGCTAGATCTCCTCTCTCTTCCACTCAAAAATGGGCAAGAATCATCAGAGGGAAAAGATTAGGCAAGCTTCAAGATCTAGAGCAAGTGTGGACAAAGTTTAGCCTATAGATAAGAGAGGAGTTGACTAAACTAAAAAAGGGCAAGGGCTTAAATAAAGGCCTAGAAAAACTAGCCGTTTGGGCGTTTTTCAGTTTGGACTGACTACCGAATTAACCGATAGTACCACATGCTCAGGAAAAAGCAGGCAGCAGGCGGTATAGGGAATCGATGGCAGCTAGCTAGCTAGCGAGCAACAGCGACTTGTCTTGCGCCGATGCATGCAGCGATAGCAACCTGGCCAAAGCTGGGCCTAGCGGGGCCAATGAGCCTGTGAGCCCGGCAGCAAAGCGGCAAGCATCGCGCATGGGAAAAACACAATGCGGGGCCACGGGGAGGCGCGGTCAATTGGAGCAGCAGGTGCATGCGGCGAGCAAGCGGACGCTGGGACGGCGGCGCATCGCAGGTCAGCAGGCCGCAGCCAGACGGGCGATCACGGGAGATCTGCGCAGTGAGATCTGGGTGAGCCAACGTGTTCGGCGAGATCGGTAGCAGGAGCAAAGAAAAAACTGGGAAATAATCTGGGCCGGCCGGTAGTACCGGCCCACCCGGGCGGTACTACCGGGCCGGTCCAGTAGGACCGGACGACACAACCGGGCCAGGCAGAAGATAGTTACGCGCTGCCAGATGCGGGCGGTAGTACCGGCCCGCCCGGGCGGTACAACTGCTTGGCCCAGAAAACAGAATTCCCTTTTTCTTTTACAAATCAAATAAGCAAATATTCAAACGACAATAACTTTTGACTGGAAGCTCCGATTCAAATTGCGTTGGATAGAGGCAACAAGGGCTTCCCAATAAAAAGTGGAATATTGATTATCACCAAGTGAGAAAGTATCAAGTAGAATAATGTGATATACCTCACTTGGTGAGAAAGCCAAAAGCATAAATCAAAATCGCAACAAGATATATATGGAAGATCCGATTTTGATGAACAAGAGCTTGTTATGGAGATTACCACAAGCTCTATATCCTCACATGAATAAGACCAAATAACAACCAAATACGATAATGCAAGTATGCAAAGGTTTGAGCTCTCTCCGAACGATGTGACCGAATTACTCATACGAGAGCCCCTCTTGATAGTACGGTTATCTATCCTAAACCCGGTCTCCTACACACAACAAGAGACCGGCAAAAGAGAAAACCTATCAATATTATACCTTTGCCTTGAGCATTCCACTTGAGCTCTATGTAGACGGTCTTGCCCTTCTCAAGATGGAACGTCTTTCTTAATTCCTCATCATCGACCTCGCATATTGAGCTTGCCCAACAAATCTTCTTTGCATTTCATCGACCTTGAAGCCAACACATGCTCCAAGCGATGCCAATGGACAAATCCTACAAGTATAAATTAATACACACATTAGTCCATAAAGATTGTCATTAATTACCAAAACCACACATGGGGGCCCAACATGTTCTTTCAGTTGGGGTCTTTACCCTACGAGGTTGACACGTCCTTGAGGTGGGCGCCTCCGGAGGATGAGACGCAGTACCCTGAGGAGTACGCTCTCATGGACCCGAGCCTGGTGCCGCGGGAGAAGGCTCCATATCGGTGTGGGGTTTCGAGACTCCCCGACCTACCTTATCCCTATGCGGACAAGGTACTCGTGCCCGCTGGGTCGAGGTACATGATTTGACCCTAAACCATAAATTGTAATTTTTATCACATACTGACCTTGTCTTTTCATTTTGCAGTGCCTTTCTATATGAGGATGGGATCAAGCCATATCGTGGCTACTCAAGCATCCTTGGAGCCTTGGTTAGAAAGTATTTTCCTGGGATTGTCACTCTCCCAAATGGTTCAAACGATGTGGCTTGGACTTGGAAGCATTACCACTATGAAGATCCGAAAAAAGTACACCACCATCGCGGAGAAGGTTCAGTTTTGTTCGGTAAGTTTGTTTTGCTTGTCATAATTCAATCGCCTTGAGGATGAAATATACTTGAACTCGTGGCTTTGACCCTTTTTCCCTATGTGCATACTTGTAGAAGTTCTTGACATGGACGGGGACGCAAAAGGGAGTGTTTGATGATTGTTCACGAGCTAGCCAAGAGGAAGGTGCAAGACATGCACTACGAGGCACGCGTGAACTGCGTTCGCAACTGGTTCGGCGATCGCAAGATTTGGATGAACAAGAGCCAAGCCCGGGATATGCTCTTCGAGCCGTGGCAGTACCTACACGTAGTTGCATTTTTTTTATTTCTTGACCTTCTTCTATTTTCTATTGTACTAATATGTGTGTATTGTGGATGTAGAACCCTCCTCAGTTCGTGGGTAATGACGAGCGGTGCTTCACGGTAATGGTAGTGTGGTGGACACACCCCAATTACCTCCAAAAACACGCTGATGCAAAGAAGCAGTGAGAGGAGATGGGGGTGGATCACACCGCCAAGGCAGCATCCCCCTCGCCCTTCTTAGGAAAAAAGAGGTGAGAAAATGCTTTATTTGTTCTTGCTTGTAATTTTATTCTTTACTTCGCCCTTTGGAGTCCCCCTTCACTTAACTTCATGCTCTTTTGTGCAGAAAATAAAGACAGGTCAAGAGCCGTCCGTGTTTGCTATTTGGAAGAAGACATGCACGTTGGACGATCCTAGGAACGGGAGCCTATGGATGAACGAGGGAGCCAGGCTCCGGGGTGAGAAGTACCCTGAGAAGTACAAGGAGGTGCATGGAGAAGATTCTAACACGATCGCCCCTTCGACCCGAGGTCGTCTTTGGCGGGAGAAGGCCAGAAGAATGGTCGCCTATGGATCGGTCACGGGTCCGTCGACCCTAAGACCATCCCATCTATGCGCCAGGTCCGGCGTGGTAGGACGAGCGACCAGCCTGCTATAGAGAACCGCTCAGGCCTTCGGTTGTAGCTCTCGAGAAGTTACGGGTATGTTATTCCTCGGTCATCTATGTTTTACTACATGTTTTGTGTTGCTATGTTTATCTAATCGTGGCGACACGACGTAGGAGGAGATGGCCGCTGATAGGGCACGCGGAGAGGCCGAAAGCGCAGCGGCAAATGGAGCAGCAGATGGCCCATCGCGGGGTTCTTTGGAGCAACGAGGCAGATGATGCGGTGGATGACACAACAAATGCTCATCAATTCTCAACCAGCGACTCTTCCCACTCCTCCTTTTTCCTTCTCGTGGGTAAGTGATCAAGTGTCTTATTGTCCAATGCTCGCAATTTTCAATCTTGCCTTATTGTCTAATGCTCACAATTTCCAATGCTACAGATGGACGATGCGATGCCGCCGCCTGGTGGGTCCGCGGGTGGATCAAACAACCAGGCGCCGCCGTCTTTCACCGTCAACAATCCGTCGGTCGTCCAAAGGCTGAATCGGAGTCCTCCAGGTTTGTTTTCTTATACTTGTCAAATTTAGCCATGCCATCGCATTTGTAGAAATTTTAGCCATGATATGACACTTGTAGAAATTTTAGCCTTGGCATGATACTTATAGAAAATTTAGCAATTTCATGACACTTGTAGGAAATTTAGCCTTGCCATGATACTTATAGCAAATTTAGCAATTCCATGACACTTGTAGATAATTCTATGCCATTGTCAAAATTTTAGCCATGCTATGACACTTGTAGAAATTTTAGCCTTGCCATGACACTTATAGAAATTCTAGCCTTGCCATGGACTTGTAGATATTCGTAATTTTACTTGTCATATTGATGTAATTTGCCATGAGACTCGTCAAAATCCCATGTTATTGCCATTTCCATCAACTTGCCTAGAAACTTGTACATATTGATGATTTTACTTGTCATATTTATGTACTTGTCTTCAACTTGTAGGATCTCACGATGGAGCATGAGCTTGTGGAGCACTCGGATTTGATGGTCTTGTGGGTGGCAAGAATAAACTTGTAATATTTGTATAGTTTAGGGATTGTGCACCTGTTGGTTATGCACTTGTGTAATAAACTTGGTCTTGTGTGATATTTGGTAGTGTTTGTGATGATATTATGATCATACTTGTGATATTTTGGTGTTGGCGATGCATTTTGGTGTTGGTGATGCTTATACTATTGTTGTTCGATGCAATTTGGTGTTGTTGATGATCTGTATGATCATATATATATATATATATTCTATGTTTTGAATTGCAGGAAATGAATGGAAACAAAAAGAAAATTGAAAAAACAGGGCTGCTTTGCCGTGTGTATACACACGGCACACACGGCAAAGAAGCCACGTGTAGCCCACATGTGTGCTGCTGAGGTTATACACAGGGTCTTTGCCGTGTGCGCTATGCCAAAGGCACACGTCAAAGGATGAACTTTGCCGTGTGTCACCACTGAGAGGCACACGGCAAAGGGGAAGACATAGCAAAGGGAAACACACACGGCAAACCATGAGCACACGACAAAAACAAAAGCACACGGCAAAGAACACACACACGGCGAAGGAGAGACACACGGCGAAGGTAGGACACACGGCAAAGATCAAAGGCACACGGCACCGATCTGTTGGCTCCGTTAGATGGACGGAACCGTCAACTATTTTAGTGTGCCGTGTGTGACCAGAAAACACACGGCAAAGGGTTTACCGTGTTCCGGGCGTCAAGACACACGGCAAAGGCTCTTTGTCGTCCCGATCGTTGCCGTGATGCTTTTGCCATGTGTAAGCACACGGCAAAGGGTTTGCCTTGTTCGGGGGGGCCTTTGCCGTGTGGGGAACCTTTCTCCTGTAGTGCCTTAACCTTTGCAGCGACACGAGAAGCATGTAAGAGTCCTTTGGAACCGGTGCTGCTGGCACAGCTCTTTGAAAAAAATTGGTTGGTCTGTGCCGACGGCTAGGCCGTCGGCGTAGGCCTACAGATGTTTTTTCCATTTAATTTTAGCCATAGCTATTTTTTCTTTTACCTCATTAATTTTTGAAAAATCATAACTAAATCATTCTAATTTAGAAAAAACAAATAATATATCAAAATTTGCAGAAAAATAAGACTATCTATCTACACTCAAATATTACACATTTGTAAACAAAAATTAAGTAAAACATAAAACATTGTATATAGTTTAAAACGGGCATTAGAAATTCAAAAACGATCCAAACAATGCGAAACCTTCGCGTGGTGTCATATTATGTGACATAGTTAGAAGGAAAAATATAAAACTTGGTATATTGATTATGTCTCAAAAAAAATCTTCACAAAATGACCTATCTCGTTCAAGGTTTCTCGTCTTTTGGGTCAAATGACCAATGTTATAGCTAAAATGAAGGCATAGTTTGTGATAATGTGTCCATATTGTGCATTATGGGATGACGAACAATGTTTTAGGAGGAAGTTTTCCTTTTCATCGCACCAAAAAGCCATTTTCTATTTTCCGAGTGCAAAAAACAAGCGGTTTTATGAAGCAACCACCAAATGGCTAATTCAAAATTCTACCATCACATTTTTCAAAAATACTAGACCACCTTACATGGATAATGTCATAACAGGAGGATGTCAAACCTTTCCGTGTATGCTTGATGAAAAAGACAAATTCCTGCCAAATCGGTAGGAAGTGGGTCAGATATGAATTACAGGTACATGATCGGATGCTCATGATTTTTTACAAAAACATTTTTAGGTTTACAATATGTTGTTTCACCAGAGATCCACTTGAAATTTAGCGAGTCTCAACCCCGAACTAAGAATCTTCATGCCCGCCCTTCGACAAAGATTAACGATAGTTTAAGACGGACATAAGAAATTCAAAGACAATCCAAACAATGCGAAACCTTCGTGTGGTGTCACATTATGTGACATAGTTATAAGAAAAAATATCAAACTGGGTATATTGATTATGGCTCAAAAAAATCTTCACAAAATGACCTATCTCGTTCGAGATTTCTTAGCTTTCGAGTCAAATGACCAATGTTATGGCTAGAATGAAGGCATAGTTTGTGATAATATGTCCATATTATGTATACATGTGCATCATGGGATGGAGAACAATGTTTTAAGAGAAACTTTTCCTATTCGTCGCACCAAAAAACCATTTTCCATTTTCCGAGTGCAAAAAACGGACGGTTTTGTGAAGCAACCACCAAATGGCTAATTCAAAATGCTACCATCATATTTTTCAAAAATACTAGACCATATTACATGGATAATGTAATAACAGGGGGGTCTCAAACCTTTTCTTCTATCCCAGGTGAAAAAGACAAATTCCTGCCGAATCAGCAGGAAGTGGGTCAGATATGAACTACACGTACTTGATCAGATGCTCATGATTTTTTACAAAAATCATTTTTAGGTTCACAAAATGTTGTTTCACCAGAGATCCACTTGAAGTTTAGCGAGTCTCAGCCCCGAGCTAAGAATCTTCATGCCCGCCTTCGATAAAGTTAAACGAGAGTTTAAAACGGATATAAGAAATTCAAAGACCATCCAAACAATGTGAAACCTTCGCGTGATGTCGTTTTATGTGACATAGTTAGAAGGAAAAATATCAAACTTGTTATATTAATTATATCTCAAAAAATCTTCACAAAACAACCTATCTCGTTCGAGGTTTCTTGGCTTTCGGGTCAAATGACCAATGTTATGGCTAGAATGAAGGCATAGTTTGTGATAATGTGTCCATATTTTGCATACATGTGAATTATGAGATGGCGAAAAATGTTTTAGGAGGAAGTTTTTCTTTTTGTCGCACCAAAAAACATTTTCCGAGTACAAAAAACGAGCAGTTTTGTGAAGCAACCAACAAATAGCTAATTCAAAATGCTACCATCATATTTTTCAAAAATACTAGACCACCTTACATTGATAATGTCATAACAAGGTGATCTCAAACCTTTCCGTCTAGCCCTGATGAAAAAGACAAATTCCTGGTAAATCGGTAGGAAGTGAGTCAGATATGAACTACAGGTACATGATAGGATGCTCATGATTTTTTACAAAAATCATTTTTAGATTCACAATATGTTGTTTTATCAGATATCCAATTCAAGTTTAGTGAGTCTTAGCCCCGAGCTAAGAATCTTTATGTGTGCCGTTTTAAACGAGCAAATGAAATTATGGTAAGAATCGTGGCATAGTTTGATAAGTTTATATTTATATCATATTTGGATTCCTCTCATTTTTTTGATCAATTTAGACATATTATTTGTCGAATTCCGATTTATAGATTTAAAGATATTAATTATTCCATATTAAATATAAAAATACAAAAAAATCACTATATTTTTATTTGAATTCAATATTTTTTTACTTATTAATTGTTGTTTACTTAAATAATTGTTTGTAATTTCAAAAAATACAAACATGTGACATGATGATGATATAAGAGTTAATAGGATTGATATCATAGTATTGACAACTAGGTACAAATTGCTTCGTGCAAACTGATTCGAAAGCAACCGAGAAGTTAAGCCTGCTAGAACTGGAGTAGTATTAGGATGGGTGACCGAGCGGAAAGTTTAATAAAGACTGCAATTTAATTAAAGATTAAATGTAATTAGTGTTAAAAATGTTCCAGGTGAGAGATTAACGAGTCAAACAATTCAAAGATTAAAAAAATTAAAAAAAATAGTTTAGGCTGTGCCGACGGTCTGAGAGGGCCGTGCCGACGGCCTGGCCATCGACGTAGCTCTAGGCTGGGCCGTTATACTGGACGACCGTCGCCTGACATTATGGCGCCGCTGCAAGCGCTATGCCGAGAGGGATCCTCTACGCCGATGGCCGAGGGGCTGTGCCGTCAACGAGCTACACCGAGGGGACTATGCCGACGGTCACCGTCGGCACAGCCTATGCCGGCAGCAATATGGCACTGTGTCGACGGCAGCCGACCGTCGGCGCCTCACCAGTTTCCTGTAGTGCATCCAATCCGATCATCATCAAGAAAAACAGCTGCGTCCACATTGACATAAACCAAACCAGGAGGTGGTGGAATCCAACACCAAGGATTAGCGGAATCACACCTGGAGACTTTTTTGGATTTGTAGCAGTGCAACACAATATTTTCAGTATACGCCTTAAACTTCGCAGCTGACACGAGAAGCATGTAAGAGCATTATGTCGTTCATCGCGTCATTACGAGCCTCCCACAGATGCCAGGCCATCACCGCCAGGGCCGTGACTTGAATCTTACTCGATGTGCTAAGAAATTGGAACGGCCATTGCTTCATGTTCCTAAAATATTTCCTGCAGAGCTTGATTGGGACCTGTTCTTTGTTGTGATACTAGGCACATGCATCGGATTCATGACCAGATCGATTCCATATCCATGTATTGTTCAAAGAGTTCGTCGAGAAGATCCACAACTCAATTGATGAGATGCACAAGGAGATGCGTTCTACTAACATCATTGTGCACTAAAAATTTTAGGTGTGGGGATTGACAAGCTCACTGAAGCATTGGTTGCCATCCACTTGGCACAACCAACAACATCATCAACGGGTGAGAAGGAGGTGGCCAATCTCGTCTCGGTGTAGCGGCTGTTGGAAGAGAGAGATATACATGCCATTTATTTCATTGTGTGTATATATTGGGACAACATCCTACCCTCCGCTTGTGCTCCCCAGGGGTGATATCTTCAGAGAGGACTTGGGCGGCAGCAAGGTCCTTAGTTCTGGGGAGGTCAAGTTGTGAAAAGTGAATGGAACATATTGTTAATATACTAATTGCGCATCCTGAGGAAAATAGACAGAATTCCGCGGTGTTTTTCTGGTCTTCTTTTCTCCAAAATAAACTTGACCCTTTTATGGATGATCCACCTATTAATATAGGCAGCATAGACTAGTGTCCGATCCAAAACATACATGGTTCCTTCTACGAAAACTAATCGGACTTGAAAGGGAAAAAAGATAGATACCAATCCATAATGTATTCGAGTTCCTTGTACAATAATACATCATTTTGATTCTGTTTTGACTGAAGAACTAGCATCAGGTTGTTTCATACAAGAAAAAAACTACTCAGCATAATCAGCATAATGTGGCTATGACCACACATATATTTACATAATCAACATAGACGAAATAGATACCCAAAAACTTCAAGTGCAACCAAGCTCCAGTGAGGCAAATCCAGGAAAGAAACATCAAACTAGCCCACTAAGTTGGTCCATAGCTTTGAACCTGAATTTTGCCACAATATACTCCATCTTCCATTACTGGGAGGTAACACTTGCCACAATCTACAATTTGATCTAATGATTGTTGGATATAAGTGATTTGTAGTGATCTAAAGGTTGTTGTGATCAATCTAAGTCAAATTAATGATGATTAAGGGGTTGTTTAATAACAGCCATTGGATGTCCTCATCAGGGCATCCTGACCATCCATCCTAAGGTCCTGGTTTCCCTTGTGCAAGTGATATAAATAGGGGTCCTAGGGTTATCGTTGAGAGTGACTGCTCATTTAGCTGTTCTTCTCTCTCTCTCTCTCTCTCTCTCTCTCTCTCTCTCTCTCTCTCTCTCTCTCTCTCTCAACCTATATAATCAAGCACAACACCTAAAGCACTAGGAAGAACCTCTCACCATCATCAACAAGTTTCTGGTGGAGCAGATCAAGAGGAGGCCATGGTTGGACCTCCTGATCAAGGTACATACCCCTGATTCTCTTCTCTGTGGCTCAAATCTTGAGCTAGTTTATCCTAAGGGTTTCTAACAGTGGTATCAGAGCATCTATCTCTAAGTTTTGAGCCCTCTTATGCTTTTATTTATGATCAAGCAAGCTTGTTCTTCCTATTTTTGATCAAGATCAAGGTTCTGATGTTTTGGAACAGTATAAATTTGGTGTTTTAGTCCTGAAATTCATTAAGTTTGAGCCCTAGCTATGCAGTATTTGATTAAGTGTTTCATTTTCTGCAATTTTGATGTGGGGATTCGAGTTTTGGTGCAAACCCTAACCCTAAATCCCCAATTTCTGAGGAACCCTAACCCTAGTTCGTCAATTTATGGACTACTTTTATTACTTCCTCCGATCCATTTTAGTGCTAGATACATCCAATTTAATGACATTTAATATGGATCTTGATGCAAAGGGAGCACGCAGGCGACCACTCAGAACCTACTCCATTGGTGTTGTCGATGAAGATTTGTCGCCGCTCTGCATGCTCACTACAGGAAATATTCGAGGCGTCGACGGCCGGCTGCCATCGGCACAGGGCTATATTGCCGTCGGCACAGGCTATGCTGACGGTGGCCGTCGGCGTAGCCCCCTCGGCGTAGCTATTGGTCGGCGTAGCCCCTCGGACGTTGGCGTAAAGGACCTCCTAATACGTCCATAACGTATCAATAATTTTTTATGGTCTTATGCTATTATTATGCTTTTGACACTTATTTTTATATATAGTTCATGAGTTATTTGAACTAACCTACTAATAGTTATAAAAGTACACAATGTTCTTGTTTTACACTTTGTTGTGTAGGAATTATCAAGAATACAAGTGAAACCCTTGTTGGAGTTAAATTGGGATTTTCCAGAAATCTGTCTCGGAACTCTTTTTGAAGATGGTCACGTTTCGAGTCGAAGACTGCGTCAAACAGAAAACTCTTCAACTACAAAGTTGTACGAAATTTCGCGACAAACGTCTCTTTTCAGTATACTCCCTCTATACCGGTTTAAAGGGCCAACACGTAGTCCAATAAAAAAGTTTGGTCATAAGTTTGATCAACAAAATATAAATAACAAATTTCAAAAGTTGTACCATTAGATTCATATTCAAAATATATTTTTAATGGTATAGTTTTTATGACATACAATTCATATTTCGTTGGCTAAATATATGGTCAATTTTTTTCTTAAACTACGTGATGGCACTTTAAACTTGTACGCAGGGAGTACTATGCATATCCAAGCCGAGAGACGCTTGCTCCGAATCCGACTCTTTCTGTGAAACGAACTCGCGCGTACTCTTGTAATAATCCTCCTGCTCCGACACAGAACACTGGTAGAAAACGCCCCATTGGTCCCGGTTGGTAAGGGCAATTAGTCCCGGTTACCCAATCGGGACGGGGTAATCGGGACTAAAGCCCCAACCTTTAGTCCCGGTTGCCCCACCAACCGGGACAAATGGGGATACACGTGGCAACGTCAGAGCGCGAGGGGGGTGGAGCATTAGTTCCGGTTCGTAACACGAACCGGTACAAATAACCTTCTGTCGCGGCAGAGATTTGGCACATTTCTCTGCCGCGGCAGAGAATTCATTTTGACACATTTTGTTGCCGCGACAGCATTTTCGCCACATTTTGTGCCGCGGCAGAGAATTCATTTAGCTTATTTTATTGTTTATTTAGTGTTTTGCACTTATCAATGAAGGAACCGTTATATTACACAAGATCATCATGATAATATTACATTCGGTATACGGATCGAGTTCATGCACTATATACAAAAGTTGCTCTTTTTACAATCCTTATTATCTATACACAGTTGAATAGTATTTCCCTTTTGGGTTTAGGACTTCTGCATCCAAAAATCCCGTCAATTCCTCCTGAATTGCTCGTACGCGATCCTTTGGCAGAAGACCGTCCCGTAGACGTTCGATCTGATTTAAAAAAGAAGTCAGCCTATATGAATGAAACTAAACACAATTTGATTGTAATTAAAAACTATAGAAATTGTTTTCGTAAACATCCACATACTGTTTTCGTAATTGAGAACACCATGATCATAACTTTTTCGACCTTCCTTGTGCAAAATTCAGCTGTAAAACATAAGTGTATTTGTAACACGGCGTGAATCCTTGCCATTAACGCACGATCTAGTGGGGCACCGGTCGTCTCGAACATCCACATACTTTTTTGCTGCAGCTTTTTCCGAGTGTACATTCTAATCCATATACCCTGATACTAAATCTACATTAACGCCCTAGGCCAATACGGATTTTCTCAGCGTAAGTTGAGCCTCTGGCACCATCTGTGCCGTTGGTGTGTTAAAGATTCGTAAGAAAGTCAACTGGTTATTGTCTAAAATATATTTGTATTTTGGACATTATACTATTTATATTTTACAAACCGGTCTAAAACCCCAAACGTACTAATCCTAGACTGCTCCACACGGCCACGCCCCCTCCCATCGCCGCCAGACCTCTCTCTCTCTCTCTCTCTCTCTCTCTCTCTCTCTCTCTCTCTCTCTCTCTCTCTTCGCGCAACCCTCGACACGCGATCTCCCCTCTCTCTCCCAGGGCGGCCACACACGCGCTCTCTGCCTCGGCGGCGGAGGCCAGCAGCCACTCGCGCTCTCTCTCCCATAACAGGGGTTGGCGGCGGCCACTCGCGCGCGTGGTGGAGGAGGGCCTAACGCCTACGTCTCCCACAAGCGGCTTGCCGGCTCCGGGCAGATCTGGGGGATTGGAGGCCTCTCCTTTTCCTTTCTTTGTTCTTTGATTTTTGCTCATTTTCCTTTCTTTTTTCTTCATGATTTTGTATTTTTTCTTTGGATCCAGTTCTAGTTCAACCAATTTTGTATGAATCTTTGATGGATCTGTGATGGATCTTTCTTTTTTTTCTTGTAACTTTATCATAGCGGCAACTTCTGGATTTATTGGAATTTTATGTTCGCGTGGCACGGATCTAGGCGATGGGAGTACGATTTTTCCTCTTTTGTTGTATGAAATATGTTGAATCTTGTTTTTTCAGATTGGATTTGTCAAAATTTTGTTGGATCATGTATGGTTCTTGTGTGAATTTTGATTCACTTGAAACAATGCTAAGAATCTATAATAAAACGTTGTTGGATCTAATATGAATCTTGTATGTGTTAACATTTATTTCTTCTATGGTTCTTTCAATTTCCAGTGAAGTTTCTTATATGTTTTTTGTGAACCATCTATGAAAAAGATATGTTTTGAGCTGTAGAAAAGCAAGTTCATCAATCGTGTATGAAGCATGTATTCTCTCTATATAAAGACTGTGTATGAAGAAAATTTTACGGGTTAATTTTCATTCTATGGCTTTATGAGCTGTAGAAAATCAAGCTCATGAGTCGTGTATAACGCATGTATTCTCTTTGTATAAAGACCGGTGCGTCGGTTTCTACTTGTGAATATATTGAATTATGAATCTTGAATGAAAACTTATGAATCTTGTATGAAAACTTATGAATCTTGTATGAATTAAACGTCCATGAATTTAAAAGTTGCAAAATGCTCAATGAAACTTCCCCTGACAGAATTAATATTTTTTTAAACTATTATTTTTAGATGTATTTTTTAAATTAGATTGTACATAAAAGTGGCTCATTAAATTTTTGCTAATTAAATCAACAAAATAATATTTTATCTGTGTAACAAGTGGGAGCCAAACAACGACGAAATATGTACAAAACACAAGAGCTAAGAAACAAAACTGTAATGGACCCAAGAAGTGAGGTGGGAAGGTTGTTCTGTAAAAATAATAGCACGAATCTCCAACAAATAGAGGGTAGAGATGGTGCCAGGGGTCCAACCTACGGGAGAATTGCATTTTCCCGCCCTAGGTGGGTTACTTCGTAGTATTTACCGTATATGTTAGCTCCTGTATATGCCGTGTCAAATTACTTGCACATATATGTAGGGGTTCGTAGCATGGAAAATAAAAAAATTCTACTGCATACAAACAAACAAGCCAAGATCTATCTACTAGATTGTAGCAACGAGTCTATAGAATAACTCACCCTCGAAGATTCCAAAGTGTTTAACGAGAGCGGATTCTCGTGGGTGATGTAGTCGTACTCTTGCCGATCTGAAGATCGTGTAGACGATCCTTTCGGCACTGCGTTCCGGCAGCGCTTCCGCAGTCGGTCACATGTTCGGTACTCGATGAAGACCTTCCTCTACCTTGTTCCAGCAGACAGCGGAGGTTGTAGCACTCTTCTCGCGATTCCGGCAGCACGACAGCGTGGTACCGGAAGTAGAGGGGAGATCTCGCAGGGCTTCGCCTTAAGCCGGAGCGAGTATGGTGGGCTATGAGAGAGTCCTTGGCGATATAGTGTTTAGAGGCACCAAGTAGAGAGGGCTAGGCCGGCGGCTAGGGCAAGGGGAGAGCCCAAGTCGGCGTCTAGGGCAAACCCTAGGGCGGCGGCGGCTGCAGGAGGGCCGGCGGCTAGGGCTAGGGTTTAGAGGAGAGAGGTGTAGGTCTACAGGGGCACCCCTGCCCCTCCTTATATAGGTGGGAGGGCGCCGGCCAGGGGAGGAGAGTCCTCCCCCAACTCGGCCTCCTTGGCCGGCGGGTGGAGGGAGAGGAACTCCTCCCCAAGTAGGTTTCCTACTCTCCCTCCACCAAGCAAACTTGCCGTTTGACTTTTTAAATTGGCGTTTGAGTTTTCAAACTAGGATTTGATTTATCCCTTTATTTTGCTCAGCGATGACACCTAGTACATGATGCAACCATTCCAACTTGTTATGACACATTCATGTACCCTTCCCCTCCGGAGTGCCGGACCTTCCGGACCCTTCTAGAACATTCCCGATGAAAACACCGGAATCATTCTCCAACTCCGAAACAGGACTTTCCTTATATGAATCTTATTCTCCGGACCATTCCGGATCTCCTCGTGATATCCTAGATCACATCCGAGACTCCGAACAACATTCGGTCTCTTACTCATCATTCCATAACTACTCAACAACATCGAATCCTTAAGTGTGTCTCCCTACGGTTCGTGAATTATGCGGACATGATCGAGACACTTCTCCGAACAATAAACAATAGAGGAATCTGGAAATTCATATGGCTCCCACATATTTATACGATTACTTTGTGATCGAATGAACCACTTACATACGATACCAATTTCCCTTTGTCTCACGATAGTTTACTTATCCGAGGTTTTGATCGTCGGTATATCTGCATACCTAGTTTAACCTCGTTACTGATAAGTACTCTTTTCTCGTTCCCGTGATATGTGATCCCTTGTGATCCAGTCACATGCTTGCAAGCCAATTGGATGACATTCCACCGAGAGGGCCCAGAGTATATCTATCTGTCATATGGATGGACAAATCCCACTCTTGATCCATGTGTTTCAAACCATACTTTCCGAACACTCAATGCCACCTTTATAGCCACCCAGTTACGGTGTGGTGTTTGATGTCATCAAAGTATACTTCCGGTGATGGTGATAAGCATGATCTCATGGTCGAAGGAATTAGGTTACTATGTATCAGAAAGCTTATAGCAATTGAACTATTAAAATGACTTGATCTTTATGCTACGCTTATCTATAGGAGTATGTCCATCATACCATTCTCCTAATGATATGAACTTGTTGTTAATAACATCTCAATGTTCATGATAGGGAAACCACAATCATTTATTAACTAACAAGCTAGTATTATGAAGAGGCTTTACTAGGGACTCTAATTTAGTTTACAAATCACACAAGTATTAATGTTTCCTTGTAAATACTATTATAGCATGAATGTAAACATTTAGCATAAACACAAAGATATAATAATAACTACATTTATTATTGCCTCTAGGGCATATCTCCAACAGTCTCCCACTTGCACTACAGTCAACTAATCTAGATTACATGGTAATATACTAAACACCCATGGCAGTTTGGTGTTGGTCATGTTTTGCCCTCGGGAGAGGTTTAGTCAACGGATCCGCCACATTCAGATCTGTGTGTACTTTGCAAATCTTTATCTCACCATCTTGGACATATTCTCGAATAGCGTGAAAACGTAGCTTGATGTGCTTCAGCTTCTTGTGTGACCTTGGCTCTTGCGCATTGGCTATGGCGCCCATGTTATCACAGTAGATAGACATTGGGTCAAGAGCACTTGGAACCACACCGAGCTCTGTAATGAACTCCTTCATCCATATCGCTTCTTGGGAAGCCTCCGAAGCAGCTATGTATTTCGATTCAGTTGAAGATCTCGCCACAACGCTTTGCTTTGCACTCCTCCAGCTAACTGCTGCACCATTCAAAGTAAATACGTATCCAGATTGAGATTTAGAATCATCCGAATCGGTGTTCCAACTAGCATCGGTGTAACCATTAACAATGAGTTGTTCATCACCTCCATAAGAAAGAACCATATCCTTAGTTCTTCTCAAGTACTTAAGGATGTTTTTGACCGCTGTCCAATGATCCACTCCTGGATCACTTTGATATCTGCTAGTTAAACTAACAGCATATGCAATGTCGGGTCTAGTACATAGCATAGCATACATTAGAGATCCTATGGCTGAGGCATAGGGAGTCTTATTCATCCTTTCTCTATCTTCTGCCGTTGCTGGACTTTGAGTTTTACTCAAGGTCGTATTGGGCAACATGGGAAAGAACCCTTTCTTGCTATCTTCCATTCCAAACCTCTTTAGAACTTTGTCCAAATATGTACTTTGTGACAATGATATCAGGCGTCTCGATCTATCTCTATAAATCTTTATGCCTAATATGTAAGCTGCTTCGCCAAGATCTTTCATTGAAAAACTATTATTCAAATATTCCTTGACACTATTAAGAAGGTCTACATCATTCCCAATCAACAATATGTCATCAACATATAGTATTAAGAATGCTATAGAGCTCCCACTCACTTTCTTGTAAATACAAGCTTCTACATAAGTTTGTATAAAACCAAAACTTTTGATTACCTTATCAAAACGTTGATTCCAACTTCGGGATGCTTGCTTCAATCCATATATGGAACGTTGAAGTTTGCATACCTTGTTAGCATCTTTAGGATCGACAAAACCTTTGGGTTGCATCATATACAACTCTTCATCAATGTCTCCATTGAGGAATACTGTTTTGACATCCATCTGCCATATCTCATAATTATATTATGCAGCGATTGCTAACAAAATCCTCATAGACTTTAGCTTCCCTACTGGTGAGAAAGTCTCATCGTAGTCAACTCCTTGAAATTATCTAAACCCATTTGCGACAAGTCGAGCTTTATAGACAGTAACATTACCATCAGCATCTGTTTTCTTCTTGAAAATCCATTTGTTCTCGACAGCCTTTTGGCCATCCGGTAAGTCCACCAAAGTCCATACTTGGTTTTCATACATGGATCCAATCTCAGATTTCATGGCTTCTTGCCATTTATTGGAATTTGGGCTCATCATCGCTTCCTCATATGTCGCAGGGTCATCGGTGTTGTCCACCAACATGACACTCATAACGGGATCATACCAATCAGGAGTGGTACGAGTTCTCATTGACCTGCGAGGCTCTGTAGCAACTTCAACCGAAGTTTCATGATCATCATCATTAGCTTCCTATCTTATTGGTGCAGGCACCACAGGAACTTCTTCCGGTGCTGCGCTACTCGTAAGTTCGAGAGAAGGTTCGACAACCTCGTCGAGTTCTACTTTCCTTCCAGTCACTTCTTTCGAGAGAAATTCCTTCACTAGAAAGGATCCATTCTTGGCAACGAAGATTTTTCCTACGGATCTATGATAGAAGGTATACCCAATATTTTCCTTTGGATATCCTATGAAGACGCATTTTTCCGCTTTGGGTTCAAGCTTGTCCGGCTGTAACTTCTTTACATAGGCTTCGCAACCCCAAAATTTAAGAAACGACAATTTAGGTTTATTCCCAAACCATAATTCATACGATGTCGTTTCAACGGATTTAGATGGTTCCCTATTTAAAGTGAATGCGGCTGTTTCTAATGCATAACCCCAAAATTATAGCGGTAAATCTTTAAGTGACATCATAGAACGAACCATATCTAAGAGAGTTCGATTACGACGTTCAGACACACCATTACGTTGTGGTGTTCCCGGCGGTGTCAATTGTGAAAGTATTCCGCATTTCTTCAAATGCTCGCCAAACTCGTAACTTAGATATTCACCTCCACGATCAAAACATAGAAATTTAATCTTCTTGTTACGTTGATTCTCTACCTCACTTTGAAATTCCTTAAACTTCTCGAAAGTTTTGGACTTATGTTTCATGAAATAGATATACCCATATATACTCAAGTCATCCGTGAAGGTAAGAACATAACGATAACCACCGCGCGATGCTACACTCATCGGACCACACACATCGGTATGTATGATTTCCAATAAGTCCGTAGCTCGCTCCATCATACCAGAAAATGGAGTCTTAGTCATTTTACCCATCAGACATGCTTCGCATCTTTCAAGTGATTCGAAATCAAGTGATTCAAGAAGTCCATCGGAATGGAGTTTCTTCATACGCTTCACTCCAATGTGACCAAGACAGCGATTGCCACATATAGGTCGAGTCATCGCTTAATTTCAAACGTTTAGCTTCAATGTTATTAATATGTGTATTTCCACTATCGAGATTCAATAAGAATAGACCATCTATCAAAGGTGCATGTGCATAAAACATATTACTCATATAAATCGAACAACCATTATTCTTGGACTTAAACAAGTAACCGTCTCGCAATAAACAAGATCCTGATATAATGTTCATGCTTAATGCAGGCACCAAATAACAATTATTTAAGTATAAAACTAATCCCGATGGTAGATGAAGAGGTAGCGTGCCGACCGCGATCACATCAACCTTTTGATCCATTTCCTACGCACATCGTCACCTCGTTCTTCGCTAGCTTCCGTTTATTCTGTAGCACCTGTTTCGAGTTACAAATATGAGCAATCGAACCAGTATCAAATACCCAGGCACTTCTACGAGTACTAGTGAGATACACATCAATAACATGTATATCGGATATACCTTTCTTCTTGATGTTGCCGTTCTTCAAATCCGCTAAGTACTTTGGGCAATTCCGCTTCCAGTGACCTTCTCCCTTGCAGTAAAAGCACTCAGTATCAGGCTTAGGTCCAGCCTTGGTATTCTTCATCGGTGCGGCAACTTTATTACCACCCTTCTTGAAGTGTCCCTTTTTCTTAGACTTGCATTTCTTGAATTTGGTGGTCTTATTGACCATCAACACTTGGTGCTCTTTCTTGATCTCCACTTCTGCAGATTTCAACATGGAGAAGAGTTCTGGCAATTGCTTGTTCATGCTTTGCATATTGTAGTTCATCACAAAGTTCTTGTAACTTGGTGGCAGTGATTGGAGGACACGGTAAATCCCCAAACATTAGGAATCACTATACCCAAGCTTTGGATTTTTTTTGCGTGCCCAGACATCTTAAGCACATGCTCACTAACGGAGCTGCCCTCTTCCATCTTGCAGTTAAAGAACTTTTCAGAAGCCTCATAGCTCTCAACTGCCGCGTGAGTCTAAAATATCAATTTGAGTTCACGGACAATATCATGTGGGTCTGAATTCTCAAACCTTTTCCGAAGCTCCGATTCCAAACCATACAAGATAGCACACTAAACTGTGGAGTATTGATTCTTCCGAGCGAGGTAAACATTCTTTACTTCATCGTTGGCATCAGCTGCAGGTGGGTCACCCAATGTGCATCCAAAGACATAGGTCAAATTACCGATTGAGGACAATCCTCAAATTGCGAACCAATACGAAGTTGCTTCCATTGTTTTTCAACTTTTCTTTCTCTAGGAACGCATTAAAATTGATGGTAGGGGCCGCCATTGATCTACAACATATTTGCAATAGTTTAGACTAAGTTTATGACAAATTGAGTTCTAATTAATAGTTAAATTAATCTAGGTGAACTCCCACTCAAAACAATATCCCTCACATTGTTTTAGTGATCACACGAACCAAATCCACCACATCAAAACCGATCATCACGAGAGTTGATGTAGCTTCAATGGCGAACAATCGACATGTTCATCATATCTACTATATGATTCATGCTTTACCTTTCGGCGAACCGTGTTCCGAGACCATGTTTGTACATGCTAGGCTCGTCAAGATCAAACCTTAGCTTCCGCATGAGCAAATCTGGCTTGCTCATGTTGTATACACTTGCAGAATCTAACACACCCGATCATCACGTGGTGCTTCGAAACAACAAGCTTTAGCAACGGTGCTTACTAAGGATGAACACTTTAGAACTTAAAATTTATGTGCATGAGGGATCATCTTATAATGATACCGTCATTAACTAAGCAATACAAGATGCATAAAGGATTAACATCACATGCAATTCATAATGTGTGATATGATATGGCCTTTCTTCTTTGTGCTTCCGATCTCCATCTTCAAGCACGAACATGATCTCCATCATCACCGGCATTGCATCAAGGTCAATGACGCTGCTCCATGATTGTCGTCCACCAGCTTCAACTATTACAACTACTTTGAATAGACACGCGGGACTTAACAGAAATTAAAGACAACCATATGGCTCCTGTCGGTTGTCAACTTACAAAAAGGAACATTGCATACATCAAATATAATCACAATCATGGCCATATCACATCACAGCACACCCCTGCAAAACAAAGTTATACGCCTCTAATTTCTTTGCATATTTTACGTGGTTTGGGGCTTTCAATAAGTGTCGATCTAACTTACGAACAAGAACCACAACGTTGATGTTTGAACTATCAAGTGCCCGTTGTAAATTGGATCTATACTATAATAGGAGAGACAGACACTCGCAAAGCCACTTATGCAATACAAGTTGCATGTTGAGCGTGGAGCAAGTCTCATGAACGATGTCATGTAAGGTTAGCCCGGGCCGCTTCATCCCATCATACCGCAAGATGCAAAGTACACAAGAAGCAATTGATAATAAAAGCACCACCGCCCACAATGACCATTGTGTTCTACTCGTGCAACAGATCTACATATAGACACGGCTCTGATACCACTGTAGGGGTTCGTAGCATGGAAAACAAAAAAATTCTACCGCATACAAACAAACAAACCAAGATCTATCTACTAGCTTGTAGCAACGAGTCGATAGAATAACTCACCCTCGAAGATACCAAAGTGTTTAACGAGAGCGGATTCTCGTGGGTGATGTAGTCGTACTCTTGTCGATCTCAAGATCGTGTAGACGATCCTTCCAAGGCCAGGTTCCTGGCAGCTCGCAATCGGTCACACGTTACGTTCGATGAAGAACTTCCTCTCCTTGTTCCAAGAAAATGGAGGTTGTAGCACTCTCCTCGATCGGCAAGACGACGGTGGTACCGGAAGTAGAGGGGAGATCTCGCAGGGCTTCGCCTTAAGCCGGAGCGAGTATGGTGGACTATGAGAGAGGCCTTGGAGATCTAGGGCTTAGAGGCACCAAGTAGAGAGGGCTAGGCCGGCGGCTAGGGCAAGGGGAGAGCCCCAAGTCGGCGGCTAGGGCAAACCCTAGGGCGGCGGCGGCTGCAGGAGGGCCGGCGGCTAGGGATAGGGTTTAGAGGAGAGAGGTGTAGGTCTAGAGGGGCACCCCTGCCCCTCCTTATATATGTGGGAGGTCGCTGACCAGGGGAGGAGAGTCCTCCCCCAACTCGGCCTCCTTGGCCGGCGGGTGGAGGGAGAGGAACTCCTCCCCAAGTAGGTTTCCTACTCTCCCTCCACCAAGCAAACTTGTCGTTTGACTTTTCAAATTGGCGTTTGACTTTTCAAACTAGGATTTGATTTATCCCTTTATTTTGCTCAGCGATGACACCTAGTACATGATGCAACCATTCCAACTTGTTATGACACATTCATGTACCCTTCCCCTCCGGAGTGCCGGACCTTCCGGACCCTTCTAGAACATTCCCGATGAAAACACCGGAATCATTCTCCAACTCCGAAACAGGACTTTCCTTATATGAATCTTATTCTCCGGACCATTCCGGATCTCCTCGTGATATCACGGATCCCATCCGAGACTTCGAACAACATTCGGTCTCTTACTCATCATTCCATAACTACTCAACAACATCGAATCCTTAAGTGTGTCTCCCTACGGTTCGTGAATTATGCGGACATGATCGAGACACTTCTCCGAACAATAACCAATAGAGGAATCTGGAAATTCATATGGCTCCCACATATTTCTACGATTACTTTGCGATCGAATGAACCCCTTACATACGATACCAATTTCCCTTTGTCTCACGATAGTTTACTTATCCGAGGTTTTGATCGTCGGTATCTCTGCATACCTAGTTCAACCTCGTTACTGATAAGTACTCTTTTCTCATTCCCATGATATGTGATCCCTTGTGAGCTAGTCACATGCTTGCATGCCAATTGGATGACATTCCACCGAGAGGGGCCAGAGTATATCTATCCGTCATATGGATGGACAAATCCCACTCTTGATCCATGTGTTTCAACCCATACTTTCCGAACACTCAATGCCACCTTTATAGCCACCCAGTTACGTTGTGGTGTTTGATGTCATCAAAGTATCCTTCCGGTGATGGTGATAAGCATGATCTCATGGTCGAAGGAATTAGGTTACTATGTATCAAAAAGCTTATAACAATTGAACTATTAAAATGACTTGATCTTTATGCTACGCTTCTATAGGAGTATGTCCATCATACTATTCTCCTAATGATATGATCTTGTTGTTAATAACATCTCAATGTTCATGATAGGGAAACCACAATCATTTATTAACTAACAAGCTAGTATTATGAAGAGGCTTTACTAGGGACTCTAATTTAGTTTACAAATCACACAAGTATTAATGTTTCCTTGTTAATACTTTTATAGCATGAATGTAAACATTTACCATAAACACAAAGATATAATAATAACTACATTTATTATTGCCTCTAGGGCATATCTCCAACAATATAAGACTACATGCTCCATATGCTAATACCCCATCTGATCGAGGGGGGAGTGTACATACTACAATATGCTGATGATATAATCTTGTTTATGGAACATGATTTTTAAAAAGCTGTCAACATGAAACTTATTTTCTGCATTTTCAAACAATTATCGGGTCTAAAAATTAATTTTTATAAAAGCGAGATTTTTTGCTTTCGCCAAGTTGCTGAATAAGAACAAATTTATAAGGATATTTTCGGATGCGAGTCAGAGTCTTTGCCGTTTAGATACCATGGGGTACCTATACATCACAGGTGGCTTCGAAATTCTAAGTGGAACCCAGTAGAAAACATATTTGTGTTGGAGATATGCCCTAGAGGCAATAATAAATATAGTTATTATTATATCTTTGTGTTTATGATAAATGTTTACATTCATTCTATAATAGTATTAACAAGGAAACATTAATACTTATGTGATTTGTAAACTGAAAATAAGAGTCCCTAGTAAAGCCTCTTTATAATACTAGCTTGTTGGTTAATAGATGATTGTGGTTTCCCTATCATGAACATTGAGATGTTATTAACAACAAGATCATATCATTAGGAGAATGATATGGTGGACATACTCCTATAGATAAGCGTAGCATAAAGATCAAGTCATTTTAATAGTTCAATTGCTATATGCTTTCTGATACATAGTAATATAATTCCTTCGACCATGAGATCATGCATATCACCTTTATCGGATGGATGCTTTGATGACATCAAACACCACACCGTAACTGGGTGGCTATAAAGGTGGCATTGAGTGTTCTGAAAGTATTGGTTGAAACACATGGATCAAGAGTGGGATTTGTCCATCCACATGACGGATAGATATACTCTGGGCCCTCTCGGCGAAATGTCATCCAATTAGCTTGCAAGCATGTGACTGGCTCACAAGGGATCACATATCACGGGAACGAGAAAAGAGTACTTATCGGTAACGGGGTTGAACTAGGTATGCAGAGATACCGACGATCATAACCTCGGATAAGTAAACTATCGTGAGACAAAGGGAAATTGATATCGTATGTAAATGGTTCATTCGATCGCAAAGTAATCGTAGAAATATGTGGGAGCCATATGAATTTCCAGATTCCTCTATTGGTTATTTATCGGAGAAGTGTCTTGATCATGTCCGCATAATTCACGAACCGTAGGGAGACACACTTAAGGATTCGACGTTGTTTGAGTAGTTATGGAATGATGAGAAAGAGTCCGAATGTTGTTCGGAGTCTCGAATGGGATTAGGGATATCACGAGGAGATCCGGAATGGTCCGGAGAATAAGATTCATATAAGGAAAGTCTCGTTTCGGAGTTGGAGAATGGTTCCGGTGTTTTCATCGGGAATGTTCTAGAAGGTTCCGGAATGTCCGGCACTCCGGAAGGGAAGGGTACATGAATGTGTTATATCAAGTTGGTATGATTGCATCATGTACTCGGTGTCATCGCTGAACAAAATAGAGGGTTTATTCAAATCCTAGTTTGAAAAGTCAAACGCCAAGTTTGAAAGTCAAACGGCTAGTTTTGGGAAGTGGAGAGGGAGGTGGAAACCGACTTGGGGGAGGAGTTCCTCCTCCCACCGCCGGTGCACCACCAATCCGAGTTGGGGAGGGACTCCCCTCCCCTTGGCCGGCCCCCTCCACCTATATAAGGAGGGGCAGGGCTCCCCTCCTAGACACACAAGTTCCTACCTCTAAACCCTAGCACCAAGCCGTCGCCGCCTCCATAGCCGCCGCCGGGCCTAGGGCAAACCGCCGCCACCGCCTAGCTAAACCCTAGACGCTGGCTTGCCCCCTCCTCGGCGTGTCTAAACCCTAGATCGTCGAGGGACTCTCTCATACTCCACCATACTCGCTCCGGCTTAAGGCGAAGCCCTGCGAGATCTCCCCTCTACTTAGGTACCACGTTGTCTTTCGGAATCGCGAGAGTGCTACAACCTCCATTGCCTGGAACAAGGAGAGGAAGGTCTTCGTCGAATCTAACGTGTGACCGATCAAGGAGCCGAACACAATGTGGGAAGGATCGTCTACGCGATCTTGAGATCGGGAAGAGTACGACTACATCACCCACGAGAATCCGCTCTCGTTAAACACTTTGGAATCTTCGAGGGTGAGTTATTCTATCGACTCATTGTTACAATCTAGTAGATAGATCTTGGCTTGTTTGTTTGTATGCGGTAGAAAATTTTTGTTTTCCATGCTACGAAAGCCTACAGTGGTATCAGAGCCGTGTCTATATGTAGATCTGTTGCACGAGTAGAACACAATGGTCACTGTGGGCGTTGATGCTTTTATTGTCGATTGCTTCTTGTGTACTTTGCATCTTGCGGGATGTTGGGATGAAGCGGCCCGGGCTAAACTTACATGACATCGTTCATGAGACTTGCTCCACGCTTGACATGCAACTCGTATTGCATAAGTGGCTTTGCGGGTGCCTGTTTCTCCTAGCATAGTTAAGATCCAATTTACAACGGGTGATTAACAATACTAGTATCAATGTTGTGGTTCATGTTCGTAAGTTAGAACGACACTTATTGAAAGCCCCAAACCACGTAAAACATGCAAAGAAAGTAGAGGCGTCTAACTTTGTTTTGCAGGGGTGTGCAGTGATGTGATATGGCCATGATTGTGATTATATTTGATGTATGCAATGTTCCTTATTGTAAGTTGGCAACCGGCAGGAGCCATATGGTTGTCTTTAATTTATGATTAAGACCCGCGTGTCTATTCAAAGTAGTTGTAATAGTTGGAGCCGGTGGACGACAACCATGAAAAAGCGTCATTGACCTTGATGCAATGCCGGTGATGATGGAGATCATGTTCGTGCTAGAAGATGGAGATTGGAAGCACAAAGAAGAAAGGCCATATCATATCACATATTATGAATTGCATGTGATGTTAATCCTTTATGCATCTTGTATTGCTTAGTAGACGACGGTAGCATTATAAGATGATCCCTCATGCACATGAAGTTCAAGTCATAAAGTGTTCACCCTTAGTTAGCACCGTTGCTAAAGCTTGTTGTTTCGAAGCACCACGTGATGATCGGGTGTGTTAGATTCTGCAAGTGTATACAACGTGAGCAAGCCAGATTTGCTCATGTGGAAACTAAGGTTTGATCTTGACGAGCCTAGCATGTACATACATGGTCTCGGAACACGGATCACCGAAAGGTAAAGCATGAATCATATAGTAGATATGATGAACATGTCGATTGTTTGCCATTGAAACTATATCAACTCTCGTGATGATCGGTGTTGATGTGGTGGATTTGGTTCGTGTGATCACTAAAACAATGTGAGGGATATTGTTTTGAGTGGGAGTTCACCTAGATTAATTTAACTATTAATTAGAACTCAATTTTTCATAAACTTAGTCTAAACTATTGCAAATATGTTGTAGATCAATGGCAACCCCTACCATCAATTTTAATGCGTTCCTAGAGAAAGAAAAGTTGAAAAAACAATGGAAGCAACTTCGCGGATTGGTTCCGCAATTTGAGGATTGTCCTCACAGCTGGTAATTTGACCTATGTGCTGGATGCACCGCTGGGTGACCCACCTGCAGCTGATGCTGCCGATGAAGTAAAGAATGTTTACCTCACTCGGAAGACTCAGTACTCCACAGTTCAGTGTGCTATCTTGTATGGTTTAGAATCGGAGCTTCAGAAAAGGTTTGAGAATTCAGACCCATATGATATTGTCGAGGATCTCAAATTGATCTTTGAGACTCATGCGGCAATTGAAAGCTATGAGGCTTCTGAAAAGTTCTTTAACTGCAAGATGGAAGAGGGCAGCTCCGTCAGTGAGCATGTGCTTAAGATGTCTAGGCACGCAAACAAACTTCAAAGCTTAGGTATAGTGATTTGATTCCTAATGCTTTGGGGATTTACCGCGTCCTCCAATCACTACCACCAAGTTACAAGAACTTTGTGATGAACTACAACATGCAAAGCATGAACAAGACGTTGCCAGAACTCTTTTCCATGTTGAAATCTGCAGAAGTGGAGATCAAGAAAGAGCACCAAGTGTTGTTGGTCAATAAGACCACCAAATTCAAGAAAGGCAAGTCTAATCAGAAGGGACACTTCAAGAAGGATGGTAAGAAAGTTACCACGCCAACGAAGAAGACCAAGGCTGGACCTAAGCCTGATACTGAGTGTTTTTACTGCAAGGGAAAAGGTCACTGGAAGCGGAATTGCCCAAAGTACTTGGCGGATTTGAAGAACGGCAACATCAAGAAGAAAGGTATATCTGATATACATGTTATTGATGTGTATCTCACTAGTACTTGTAGTAGTTCCTGGGTATTTGATACTGGTTCGGTTGCTCATATTTGTAACACAAACAGTCTTTGCGAAAGCGGAAGCTAGCGAAGAACGAGGTGACGATGCGCGTGGGAAACGGATCAAAGGTTGATGTGATCGCGGTCGGCACGCTACCCCTTCATCTACCATCGGGATTAGTTTTATACTTAAATAATTGTTATTTGGTGCCTGCGTTAAGCATGAACATTATATCGGGATCTTGTTTATTGCGAGACGGTTACTTGTTTAAGTCCGAGAATAATGGTTGTTCGATTTATATGAGTAATATGTTTTATGCACATGCACCTTTGATAGATGGTCTATTCTTATTGAATATCGACAGTGGAAATACACATATTAATAACATTGAGGCTAAACGTTTGAAATCGAGCGATAACTCGACCTATATGTGGCATTGTCGTCTTGGTCACATTGGAGTGAAGCGTATGAAGAAACTCCATTCCGATGGACTTCTTGAATCACTTGATTCGAATCACTTGATAGATGCGAAGCATGTCTGATGGGTAAAATGACTAAGACTCCATTTTCTGGTATGATGGAGCGAGCTACGGACTTATTGGAAATCATACATACCGATGTATGTGGTCCAATGAGTGTAGCATCGTGCGGTGGTTATCGTTATGTTCTTACCTTCACGGATGATTTGAGTAGATATGGGTATATATATTTCATGAAACATAAGTCCGAAACTTTCGATAAGGTTAAGGAATTTCAAAGTGAGGTAGAGAATCAACGTAACAAGAAGATTAAATTTCTACGTTCTGATCGTGGAGGTGAATATCTAAGTTACGAGTTTGGCGAGCATTTGAAGAAATGCAGAATACTTTCACAATTGACACCGCCGGGAACACCACAGCGTAATGGTGTGTCCGAACGTCGTAATCGAACTCTCTTAGATATGGTTCGTTCTATGATGTCACTTACAGATTTACCGCTATCATTTTGGGGTTATGCATTAGAAACAAAGCATTCACTTTAAATAGGGCGCCTAAATCCGTTGAAACGACACCGTATGAATTATGGTTTGGGAAGAAACCTAGATTGTTCCTTAAACTTTGGGGTTCGAAGCCTATGTAAAGAAGTTACAACCGGACAAGCTTGAACCCAAAGCGGAAAAATGCGTCTTCATAGGATACCCGAAGGAAACTATTGGGTATACCTTCTATCATAGATCCGAAGGCAAAATCTTTGTTGCCAAAAATGGATCCTTTCTAGAGAAGGAATTTCTCTCGAAAGAAGTGACTGGAAGGAAAGTAGAACTCGACGAGGTTGTCGAACCTTCTCTCGAAATTGCGAGTAGCGCAGCACCGAAAGAAGTTCCTGTGGTGCCTGCACCAATAAGAGAGGAAGCTAATGATGATGATCATGAAACTTCGGTTGAAGTTGCTACAGAGCCTCGCAGGTCAACGAGAACTCGTACCACTCCAGATTGGTATGATCCCGTTATGAGTGTCATGTTGGTGGACAACACCGATGACCCTGAGACATATGAGGAAGCGATGATGAGCCCAGATTCCAATAAATGGCAAGAAGCCATGAAATCCGAGATTGGATCCATGTACGAAAACCAAGTATGGACTTTGGTAGACTTACCGGACGATCGGAAGGCTGTCGAGAACAAATGGATTTTCAAGAAGAAAACAGATGATGATGGTAATGTTACTGTCTATAAAGCTCAACTTGTGGCATTGAGTGTTCTGAAAGTATTGGTTGAAACACGTGGATCAAGAGTGGGATTTGTCCATCCACATGACGGATAGATATACTCTGGGCCCTCTCGGTGAAATGTCATCCAATTAGCTTGCAAGCATGTGACTGGCTCACAAGGGATCACATATCACGGGAACGAGAAAAGAGTACTTATCGGTAACGGGGTTGAACTAGGTATGCAGAGATACCGACGATCATAACCTCGGATAAGTAAACTATCGTGAGACAAAGGGAAATTGATATCGTATGTAAATGGTTCATTGATCGCAAAGTAATCGTAGAAATATGTGGGAGCCATATGAATTTCTAGATTCCTCTATTGGTTATTGATCGGAGAAGTGTCTTGATCATGTCCGCATAATTCACGAACCGTAGGGAGACACACTTAAGGATTCGACGTTGTTTGAGTAGTTATGGAAATGATGAGAAAGAGTCTGAATGTTGTTCGGAGTCTCGAATGGGATTGGGGATATCACGAGGAGATCCGGAATGGTCCGGAGAATAAGATTCATATGAGGAAAGTCTCGTTTCGGAGTTGGAGAATGGTTCCGGTGTTTTCATCGGGAATGTTCTAGAAGGTTCCGGAATGTCCGGCACTCCGGAAGGGAAGGGTACATGAATGTGTTATATCAAGTTGGTATTATTGCATCATGTACTCGGTGTCATCGCTGAACAAAATAGAGGGTTTACTCAAATCCTAGTTTGAAAAGTCAAACGCCAAGTTTGAAAGTCAAACGGCTAGTTTTGGGAAGTGGAGAGGGAGGTGGAAACCGACTTGGGGGAGGAGTTCCTCCTCCCACCGCCGGTGCACCACCAAGCCGAGTTGGGGAGGGACTCCCCTCCCCTTGGCCGGCCCCCTCCACCTATATAAGGAGGGGCAGGGCTCCCCTCCTAGACACACAAGTTCCTACCTCTAAACCCTAGTACCAAGCCGCCGCCGCCTCCATAGCCGCCGCCGGCCCTAGGGCAAACCGCCGCCGCCTAGCTAAACCCTAGCCGCCGGCTTGCCCCTCCTCGGCGTGTCTAAACCCTAGATCGTCGAGGGACTCTCTCATACTCCACCATACTCGCTCCGGCTTAAGGCGAAGCCCTGCGAGATCTCCCCTCTACTTCCGGTACTGCCGTTGTCTTTGGGAATCGCGAGGAGAATGCTACAACCTTCTTTTCTTTGGAACAAGGAGAGGAAGGTCTTCGCCAAAACCAACGTGTGACCGATTGAGAGCCTAGCCGAATGCAGTTTGGAAGGATCGTCTACGCGATCTTGAGATCGGGAAGAGTATGACTACATCACCCACGAGAATCCGCTCTCGTTAAACACTTTGGAATCTTCGAGGGTGAGTTATTCTATCGACTCGTTGTTACAATCTAGTAGATAGATCTTGGCTTGTTTGTTTGTATGCGGTAGAAAATTTTGTTTTCCATGCTACGAAACCCTACAATTTGAGGGTAAGCTAGGCCGTTGGCAAGGAAATTTACTATCATACAGGGATAGAGTTGTCTTAATTAATTCTTTTCTATCAAGTATGCCTATGTTTATGTTGTATTTTCTTGAAATACCAAATGGTGTAAGAAAAAGATTGGACTTCTATCATTCACGATTCTTTTGGCGAAGTGATGAATATAAGAAAAAATTTAGATTAACTTGGTGGAACATTATTTTCCATCCAAAGATCAGGAAGGTTTGGGTATTGAGGTGCTAGAACTTAAAAATAAATTCTTACTAAGCAAATGGTTGCATAAATTATTGACAGAAGAAGGGGTGTGGCAAGAGTTGTTACATAATAAATCTCTAGCAAATAAAACTCTAGAACAAGTTGAAGTCAAACCGATTGATTCACCTTTTTGGAAAGGACTAACAAGAGTGAAAAGTGAGTTTTTTGCTCAAGGTGCTTCAAAAACTGGTGATGGGAGAGGCACCAGATTCTAGAAGGATGCATGGCTAGGAGAGATGCCTCTCGCCCAACAATATTAATCTCTATATAACATCGTATATAGGAAGCATGTTCTTGTTCACACAGTCTTGTCTCACAATCCTATAAACATCGGTTTCAGACGAAGTTTAACTGGAAGTAAATGGGATGCATGGATGCACTTATGTGAGAGGTTGATGGCAATAACTTTGACAACCGATCGTGATAAATTTATATGGAGGTTAACTGAGAATGGGGTGTTTACGGTTAAATCTATGTATGAAGATTTTATGAATGGACATTCACATTTTCCCACAAGATATTTGTGGAAGATAGATTTTCATGTGGTTTCTTAATAATAAAGTGTTGTTAACCAAAGATAATCTCGCTAAGAGAAATTGGAATGTATGTAAAAAATGTTGCTTTTGTGACGAAGACAAAACAATTGAACATTTATTTCTCTCGTGTCCTTTCGTTAAGATTTCATGGCGTATGGTTTTTTTCACTTATAATCTACCATCTTCAACCAATATCACTAATATGTTTAGGAATTGGCTTAATGGAGTAGATAAAGAGAGAAAAGACAGAATACGTATTGGCATTTCGGTCCTATGTTGGTCTATTTGAAAATATCAAAATAACTTTATTTTTAATAAGATCGAAGTTCCATCTTTTTTACAGGTTATTCATATGGCGGCGCATTGGATTCAGCTCTGGACTTTCCTCCTCCCCGAGCATTAGCGACAATCCATGGTTTCTGGGTGCACCCGTCTTGTGACGTGTGCATCCTAGGATGCAGAGGCCGAGGTTCTCCTCTATTTCAAAAAAAAAGATCAAGTCCATCCATGCATTATTTAAATAATTCGTCAAGAGGATTCACAGCTCAGTTGATGAGATGCACATGGAGATGCGCCATACCAACATCGTCCTACGGGGCCTAGCAGCATGGATCAATGAGTTAGCATCATGGCGCCCAAATTTGGAGGTGTAGGAGTTGACAAGCTCACCAAGGCCTTGGTGGGCATCCACTTGGTGCAACCAACAACATCATCAATGGATGATAAGGAGGTGGCCGATCGTGTCTCGGCGTAGCGGTTGTAGGAAGAGAGAGATATACATGTGATTTCCTCTATTGTGCCATTATATTGGACAACACCCTACCCTCCATTTGTGCTCCCCGGTGATGATGTCTTTGGAGAGGACTTGGCCAGCAGAAAGGTTCTTAGATCTGGGTAGGTCAAGCTCGAGCAATTGGAAAATATCTGCAATTAGTGGATGCCTCCCTCCTCCAATAAAAAGGAACAGGTGCAGCAGAACCAAACCCCCAAAGGACTCTCAAGTCTCAACTCGACAAACTCGTACAAACAAAATTGGCCGCGAGAGTCGCAGCGTTTTTCTTTTCTGCAACAGAAAATTGACCCTTACATGGACGATCACCCTATTATTATAGGCAGCACCGACTAGAGTCCGATCCCAAACATACACGGGTTCCTTCTACAGAAACTAACCGGACTTGAAAGGTACAAAAAAAAGGAATAGAGACGAGTTCATATATTCCCTCCGTCCAGAAATAACTGACTTGGATTTATCTATATTCAAATATATCAAGACGCATTTTAGTATATAGATACATTCGAATCTAGAAAAACTCAAGTTAGTTATTTCTAGACTGAGTAAGTATAATGTATTAAGGTTCCTTGTACAAAAGTATAGGATTTTGATTCTCTTTTTGAGCGAAGAACTAGCATTGAGCACCTTAGAAGGAATAATGGGGCTATGACCCGACATATGTATGTACATAATCAACATAGACGAAATAGACACCCAAAATGTCAAGCGCAACCAAGCTACAGGGCGGCAAATCCAGGAAAGAAACATCAAACTAGCCTACTAAGAGCAGCTCTAACGGACCCTGTAAAACGGGTCAAAACTGTAAAAATTTAAGGGCTCCGTTAGAGCTGCTCTAAGTTGGTCCGTAGCTCTAAACCTGAATTTTGCCACATATACTCTATCTTCCCTTGGCAGTAACACTTGACAGAAACTACAATTTGATCCAGTGCTACAAAAGGGCTAGTTTGAAAATAAGCTTCCCAGTTCATAAATACATGTGCCACATACTCTAACGTAGTACAGAATTTCAGATTACCATACTAAAGCTATCCTTGAACACATAATTGCTCAATTTATTTAGTTTGTAAAGAACTTGCCATTGTAAAGAACTCAATTTATTTAGTATGGGCTTGCATAATTACATTATACTATCATAAAATGTGATGAACCAATTGAAAGTTGTGTCACTACAGAAACATAAATGCTACAAATCTAATGGATCACACAAATTAGAGGCTGGTGCAGCAAAGCACGCACACCCTTCTAGTAGAGACCAATCCACAACATATTCAGGTTCCCTCTATGAAAATAAAGCATTTCGATTATCTTTCTGACTGAAGAACTAGTGTCAGACACCCAGCTCCTTTTTCATTGCAAAAGGAAGCTGATAGTAGTCTGTGACAACTTAGAAGGAATCATGGGGCTATGATTACACATATTTAGATCTTCAGCATAGCCGAAATAGACACCCAAAAACTTGAAGTGCAACCAAGCTTAATGACATGGCAAATCCAGGACAACAAGGTGCAGAACAGAAACTAGCCTACTAATTAGTCCATAGCTATGAACCTGAATTTTGCCACAAAATACTCAAACGCCGTTTACTTGGCAGCAACTACAATTTGGTCCAATGATATAAAAGGAACAATTTGAAAATAAACCTCCCAGTCCATAAATACATCTACCACGTGCTCTGATGTAATCACTGTCTCACTGACAAGAGGTCAAAAAATTCAGAGCACCATACTAAAAGCTATCCTTGAACACCTGAAGCCATATCCCCTTGAAACAAAACACCTGAAGCCATATCCCTTTCGAAAAAAACACATGCATGGATATGCATCCCGCTATGTTATGCCCCAACCTTCGCTCTCAGCTCAGCAAGAATAGACGGGAATTTCTGCATCACATCCATGAAGCTTTCAGTCAACACGGTCTTTTTGAAATTATTATCTACCATAACAAAGTCAATGCACCTGCTCTTCAACTCGTGGCAATTGTATATCTCCGCGCAAGCTAAAGTATCAGCAACCGTATCGACGGTGACACTGTACCACAACTTCTGAGCACACACAAGCTTCAACCTGTCCAATGCATACCGGTCAGCTGCAGCAAGCAGATGCTTAATCATATCAGTGGAAGAACCCTGGTACTCTCTGTCTGAAGGCAGGGAGTCAGTGTACACAAACCGAAGCAGAGATTTAAACACCACAGGTTCAATTTCGTTCAGCGTGATGCATGCCATTGTAGCCTCTGCCATGGGTCCGAAGAGCTCCGCTCTGAAGACCGGTGACTGTGCAGCAAGAATTGGCCTGTGTGCGTGAAATGTCTCGCCTTTCACGCAGAATAAAACATCCGCCCCGTCGGAGCAATCCAGCAGGCTGCCTAGATGGCTCTGAATATCTGAGGCTGGCACAGCAATGGAACTGTCAGCAATGGAACTGTCGCGCAGAACGGTGATCCCACATAAAAATGTAACGCATCCATCCTTCACATAACAATATTCCAGAATGCTTCGGCTCACAAACTCATGCCATCCCCTGCTCTGGGACCTGATGCCATTGGGTGGGTAAACCTTGGTACACATCATTACATGCCTTGGGGTGCCATTGCGTACAATGGAAGCCTCAAAGATGGCCTTGACATTATTGGCTTTGCTGACGAGCCGTAGGTAGAGGGATAAGTGTGTGCCTTTCTTGGCTTTCTTGGTGCCATGTGGGTAGCAGTATATCCTCCAGACATGTCCTCCAATGGTGATCACATCGGATCGGACGACGTCGCCGGCAGAGAGGTTCTTGGTTTCCGAATATTCAAGTTCGAACTCGATGAATCCGGAGGCCAGCATCTTGGTATATATTTCCGGTTACTAGCTAATATGCTTTCTGCAAACTACGCTTCGAAAGAGGAATGATTTGGGTGAAATTAACAGCAATGCAAAAGCTATCAGGTCGAATTGACCTTGCTGAACTGGAAATCTGAAGAGAGACCAAAAGAGGTAGAGGGTGCTCACATCCCACGGAGGCGGCGGCGGTGGTCGGAAGCTAAGGCGCTGTCGGACTCTCCTCCCGTCTTCCACCGTTAGAGCGTACGTGCTCCCTGCCCTCCGGCCGCGATCAGCAACCACCGACCAGCTTCGCTTTGAAGGGAATGAGACGGCGCCGAAGCAGTCGCTAGGGTTCGACCCGAGGTCGCGGGCGAATGACGCTCGCCGGCACTTGAATTGGGGGTTGGGGGCGGGGGATGCCAAAAGGCGCGTTGGGCCCGTCCCGTCTGTGTTTTAACGCTTCTGGGCTAGACTACATATGTAGCCCACGATGCTATCACCTCCCCCATATCCCTTTCGTTTCAGCAAATTTAAGAGAAACGATTTCTCACTGATTTTTTCTCTCAAAATTCCACCGATCTTTAATTATCATCCACCACGGTAGATAAAGGTCTAAAAGTAATAAAAATTATAAATAAATCGATGCATCACCTAGCGATGACTACATATGCTTGCGTGAGCTGTATGCACGCCACTATCCTTGCTCCTGCATTACCGAAGCAGGGCAAACCTTATCGTGATCGTGCTAAGGCCATAATAGAACTACGAGAGCAGCAACCGTAGTCAATGATAAAAACCATAGATCGAAAGAGGTAGACCTGAAACCACACAAAGGGACATGAAAACCAGCTGCTTCACGCGCCCTCTGCTAACACTAGACGCACCGCTAGAGCGAGGATAAGGTTGAAAGGACCTTATTCTAACTTCTGGATGATGCTTTCATCTCACTATCCCAAAAAAGTACCTAAAATAGCCTAAACAAATAACGGAAACCCTTATGACGGCAATGGGCTGTGGTTTGCCACGCCTTCAAGGCCATAAGGAAACCGGGGGCGTTACCAACGAGGATACAGAACCCTAGATGGGTATTTTAGATCATCGACGATCACCTGTCTCTCATTCGCTCACGTGCCTGTTCCCACTCCGCAGTTAAAAATTTCACATCTATTCAATATGGAAATCACCTAGATGAGGTCAAAACAACATTTCCAGGTTTCTAAAAATCTGATTTTAGTTCCGTGTGACATGGAGTGTGGTAAGAAGGAAGATGTGTTTGCAATTAATATGTTTTACAAAAATGGGAGGGTGTTAAAACTATAAATTATTTTTATTTTACATCACAAAAATTCATATAATCTTGTCCTAAAAAATTGCAGTCCACAACTCCTCTCACAATGTCGATATATGATTTCTTTTCCAAAAGAAAAGCTAAATAGGGAGCGTGTCTTTGGAATATCCTAACACATTTAGTCTTTCTTCAAAGGGTAGAACAGTCTTTAGACTATTCTCAAGCCCGGCGACTCTTGTCAGAATGGTAAAATAAATCTATTAGGTATGTTTGCAAATCGTACTTTGACAATTGTAAAAATTTGCAATGGTACTCTGACAATTCTCACAATTTTGTAATGGTAGTTTGAGCGGTTGCTCTCTTTGCAATGACTAGGAAACATGCCCGTGCGTTGCTACGGGATAGAAATATTCTAGTACACTAAATCAAAGGCTTTGTTGACCCACAAAACTGTAGTTTTCATTGCATACACCTAATAAGAGAATGCCCGCGCAAAGCCAGATGAGAACTCCAACAAAGCCTTTGATTTGGCTGCAACGTTGAAATTTGAATTGTTATAACTAATTTAGGAATATGGCATAACCATACAGAAATAATACTCCCTCCGATCCTAAATAAGTGTCGCGGTTTTGAACTTACTCTAGTTCAAAATGGCGACACTTATTTAGGATCGGAGGTAGTACAAAATACAACTCACTACATTGTACTTTCGCAAAGGGTGGATGACTGGTGATAGCAACGGGGCATGCAAAGTGAATTTGAAACAATACATAAAGAATAAATTGCAGAAAGACAATATACACAGCACACAATACATTGCATGGAGCCATTCCATAGTTGGCAGTCTATCTACTGTAGAATACAGTACAACACATACAGTTTCAGTTTTAAAAAGGATCTAATGAGTTAAATGGCCTAATCATTTAATCTTGAAGATGCTAGTATGGTGCCTCTTGTATTGCCAAACATTCAGTGCAATATTGTCTAAACTAAGAGTATCATCTCATCATCATCCTCTTCCTAATTCACTCGATCGAGGCCCTGCGGATTCATTTGGACACTAAGCATGTAAGGCATGGATGATGTTCTCATAAAAAAATGGTCAAATAATGTTGCATACTAACATAACAATAGGCGCATATTTAGTAGAGCACGACTTAGCTAGTTCATGTAAAGTATTACAACCGGGTAAGCAAAAAGACTAAGGGTATGTTTTGGTCCTACGGCAGCGCTAACCCTACCAAAATAGAGGCACGCCCGCGGCGTTTCGTTGCTGTTTGGTTCGGCTGCAAATAATTGGCGAGCCTAAGCCAGCACGTGCATGCTGCTGCATTTTGACTCCAATTTCTGGGCGAGCCGAGGGTGGCGGAGTCCCGCGCCAAAAAATTTGGCTGCCAAATATTGGCAGGGCGCATGCGGGCTCAATCCAAACCGCCCCTAATCTTTCACAAACCCATAACATGTGTAAGGTGTCCAAGCTTTATCTCTAGCATATAAAAGGGAGAGATTCAGAACCAGAAGTCCTAGTGTAAGGGATACAGAGATTACTGAACACAAAGATATAGTTCAACAAGGACAATGAATGGCACCCAGGTTGTCATTATTATAATAGGATCATGTTAAAATGTCTACGGTCCTAATAGAAACTGGAAAATTACAATTGTTTTATCAACACGTTTTACTGAAAAACAAAGTTTGCTAGTTCGGCTTAGAAACTTCACGTTTTCTTGTTCCAGTACTATGCATCTAGTGAATCTACTATGGTAAATTAAAATAGATCATCTAATCTAATGAGAAAAAACATCATTAGTAAGTCTAAAGTTGTGCCATCTGTGTATCTAGTGGAAAGTCAGTACAAAAAATAGTAGTCAGCAGGTGGAACTCTTGCATTTCAAAACTATGACAACAACATGGCAAGTAAACATGGTCGATACATTGGTAGTAAATTAAATTTATTCAAGTGGCCAATCTCCATGTGAAGTAAGAATGGATGAGATAAACACCAAACATGTAGCAAATTTTCGCTCTACCATTCATCCAGTTCAAAAAAAATAGAGGGGGGAAACAAGCAATCACAATACCTTCCAAGCTGATGTCAATCTGCAGAAGAGGGATGGTGAGGGACCATGTGAGGACACAAGAGAGGCTGGTGGCGAGGAACATACATGAGAAGGAGCCGGTGAGGCGGCTAGATAAGGCTGTGACAACATCGTTCTGCTGCTATGCCGAGAATATCCTGCTTTAGATCTTTCAAACCATACCGTGAATATTTATGGCGCATGACTCCGAGCATACAACCATCGACCAGGTCTGATCCATCATTGTCTCCATAGCAAATGCAATTTTTAATCATTGGTTCTATTGCCAATAGAATAACCTATATGTACTTAAATTAAAATTTGGAAAAGTGTTTTAATGTGCTCCTCAAAACTTGCCATGGGCATTTTTCAAGAACCTAGTTTGCAGAATGATTGCCAATGGTTGGATATTGGTTCTACTGCCAATAGAATAACCTATATGTACTTAAATTAAAATTTGGAAAAGTGTTTTAATGTGCTCCTCAAAACTTGCCATGGGCATTTTTTCAAGAACCTAGTTTGCAGAATGATTGCCAATGGTTGAATATATATACACCTCTTCAGTATTTAGCAGGGGCCTAGTTACTCTCGTAAGCATTGAACATCATGATCAGTTCATCCAATTATAGGAAGATCCAAAAAAAATCAAGCTTACCTCCTCACAGGTGGCAGAGGAGATGGCAGATAGCCATCATCGTCAGTAATCTATCCTTGCGGTTAAGACTGTAGATAGCTGCACATGAGAACGGGTGACATAAATAGTAGTGAGATCAAAAGGGGTGTATGTGATGGCTTTGCATCGACCACATGCATGCAATTTTGCTATCTTGTAAAAAGGGATGTTCATAATGGCAGGTCACATAATTTAATTTCAAGTGTATTAAATGGTCACATAAATTCATTTCCTGTGTGAGATAACATGTCTAGATAGAGTTTAGTTACATGAATGGTATGAAATGGTGATGTACCGGGTATTCACTCGCAAGGCTTGTAGAAGTTATAAAGTTGTACCATGTAAGATCTTCTATATTTGTTCACATGAAATGGGATCATTTGGTCAAATCAACATTGCAATAGCAGCTGCACCGCTAGTAGGATCGAGCTGACCCTTCAGCATAAACCTGATAAGGTGTCAATATGGATCTAAGATGTCAGGATCAGGAATACTTTTTGTCATGGTCAAGTAATAAAGTATTGTGTTCCAGTCTCAAAATCAGATGTCATGTTTGGACCAATCTGGATGTAAAACATCAGAGTTAAGAAAATAAAAATATATACCAAGTAATTCTATTTTTCTAGACTTCACTTATTGAAACAATGACAACCATTCTATTTGGATACCAGGCATTGTTTCACAATCTTTGTAACTAAAAAAAATGAGTTCGCAAAGAAAAGAGATCAAAATCAGATGTCATGCTCGGACCAATATGGATGTAAAACGTTAGAAGTAAGAAGATATAAATAAAGATCCGGCAAAGTAGAAGTATTAAACAAGCATAAACTTCATTACGTATAGTTTACAATTTTTGTATGTGAAAATGGTAAATTAGCTATATTTGTATATCAAGGCAATTTAAAATTATATTCATGATAATAGCAGAAGTATAAAAGTCATACCTGTCACAGATAATAGTAGCTAGTTCTCAATATGTATACCCAGAAGCAAGCAAGGCCACGTAATAGTCATCAAAATATTCTAGTGATTTTGCAAGATTCCTGCTGAACAGTGAACAGAAGAAAGAGAATTATACACCTCTTACTCTCCTTTAATCAACCTCTAAGAAAGTCGATCACAACAGACACAAAATGAAACACCATAAAACCAAGGAACAAGCCAAGAACTTATTATGTGATTCCTGCCATATGTTCTTAGTTTGGCACAAGATCATGTCTGAGTGTATGTAGGCGACATCGGGCATTGTTTCGCAATCGCCGTAACTAAAAAAATAGTTCGCAAAGAAAATAGATCAAGACGTGCGTACTTGTGTCTTGTGGTTGATGCTATAATTCAGATAGGAGAGCTCAAGGCTCAATGGAAGTTGTAACAGCTTTCCTAGCAGTTTCCTCTAACCAATTGGTCTTAGTGCTAACCACTATTTTACGAATTCCTTGAATATATTACAAAAGACGTATTAGTACCCTCAAAAAAGAATGATGTAGTCAGCAACTATTCTGTGCCTAGAACACCTATGCATCCAAAAAGCCTACACCAAACACATGTGATCAAGCACAAACCGATGATGTATCTAGTAAGGAATCATGACCCTATCGCTACAGTAGAGCCATCAAAGCACGCTACCCACAGAGTCACCATCGAAACAATATAATCCAAGCAAGGCAGGGATCCAAACCAGCAAAAAATCGAGCAAGGTAGGATTTCTCACCGGCAAAACAAAATCAACCTAGGATCCGGCTTGGTCGGATCTCCTAGCTGAGCAGCGCTGAGATGCCTGTAATCATGCCGACCCTCCTCACCCGTATCCTGGGATGAGATCAGACGACCCCACATGAAAGAGGCACGAATCAGAGCTGTGGGCGGCAGGATCGGGGTGGGAGGCGAGGGATCCGTAGGAGGAGTAGGCTGGGAGTCTGGAACTTGTGGCCAAGATGATGGAGGCGGGGAACCAGCACTGGGCTCAGCCATGGGCTCATTTTCGCCAGAGATTCGAAGCGAGCAAGGGGAACACAAGATGGATCCGACGGGAGCACGTCGGCATGATCTGAATCACAGATGGAGTGGTCTGGATCCCGTGGACCGTGAGCACCTAGAGTGTGTCGATTCTAGGGACCAGAGAGCTTGGAGGAGAGGGATGTTGGTGGATTGATGGGGGGGGGATGATTAGGGAGGGGAACTGGTTCTTCACCGCCTTGTCCCGTGGGAGGAGGCCGACGCTGTTGAGCCTTCCAACACGCCGCGTCCGTGGCTGCTGATCCAGTGGAGACCTCCATCAGCGCCTAGCGCTGGGCCGCTCGCGATGCGAGCATGCTGAGCTCGAGGACGGCATCGAGGACAGCGGTGGGGAAGCAAGGGAGGGGAGGACGGCGGATTTGCGGGTTGGTGTCGAGGGTGCTCCATGATGTCGCCCGGTCCGTGCTCCATGTCGACTACCAGCAAGGCGGAACTTGAAGGACGGGACCAGGGAGAGGTAGTCGGAGGCTGCTGGCGGCATAGGAGGTTGGGCGAAGGCGGAGATGGCACTGGCGTCGTGGGAGGCTGGACGAAGGCGGAGGCGGAGATGGCGGAGGCAGACGCGGTTGGATAGAAAACATTGCGTTGACATGTGAATTTGGGAGGGACTAAAACGCCAAAACACGATGGACGAGCGATGCGGGGGTACGGGACGGAGGTTGGACGAAGGACGACGTAGTGGCAGAATACGGAACAGCCATATTCTTTTTAGATAGTAGAGATATATTGACAGTTGAAAATTGAACGTCATTGCAATGGTGTACTGGTACTTTGACAATGGTCCGAAAAGACAACACCAAGTTCGTCCAATGCAAATTTTCAATATAAATGTGCTCACATCGTCAGATTTTTTACCATTTAAGCTTTCAACCTTTATAATGTGTTTTAGGTCATTTGCATCATAACTTGTATAGCAAAATTTATCCAGAACTGTCCGAGAATATTAGAAGACAGAAAACAAAGTGAATACAAAAAAGCAAATGCATCGAGTGAATACAAAAGAGCAAACATATATTCTATGCGACTCCAACGAGCCGGGGTTCATTATCAGAAGATCACAGGACATATGTCTTTAATTTTTTTTAAGCATACATAGCTACAAACCATAGAAATAAACAAAAGACAAAAGAAAGTAGCAAGCTAAACACCAAGTACTCAGGGCATCTCCATCGGGCCGAACCAACTCGTCCTTGCGCGTCCGAACTCATCCGAGCGGACTGGCGGATAGGTGCGTGGCGGTCCTGCGGAGCGACCCATCTGGAAACGCGCATGGCGGCCCTGCGAAGCGACCCATCCAGACAAACGCGCGTGCATCGATCCATCCATGCACCAAATTTGGGTCTTCCTTGGGTCGGCCCAGACAATACGCTTGTCCTCGTGCGTCCTCCCTTTACCTTTTGCGGCCCCTCCCGCCAGTGGTACAGAAACCACTCCACTTCTCCCTCAAAAAACCCTCTCCCAAATTTCCACTGGCAGGAGCGGAAGGGAAGGCGATGGATCCCGCTGCCATGGCTGATGTTGAGCCCTCCGGCGTTCCCGCTGCCAAGAAGCGTGGCCGACCGAAGAAACTCGTCAAGGAGCTGACAGTGGAGGAGCGAAAAGTTGAGTCGGAGAAGCGCGCTGGCCGGCGGGTAGCGGCAAGAGCTTGACTCATCGCTGCCAAGCTCGACAAGGAGTGCCGGCAGGAGAACGAGCGCGCCAACCAGAACAGGGTCGACACCAACGAGCTGGCAGTGAATGCCGCCAAGCACGCCATTAACATGATCAAACAGGAGGCAATGACCGTCGCTTTTGGCGGCACCGTCGCTTTTGATGGTGTCGTCGCTCTTCCCGGCCTGATCATGGCCGGCACGTCCTCTACCAGCTCCATCACTTCCAAGCCTAGCGGCCGGCCACCAGGTCAGCCTAGGAAGTCAGGCCCGCGCACGCCCTAGCTTAGAGGCCACACATTTCAGATCAACTCGCCACTTGTTGTATTTGATAGGCAATTTGTATGTTTTTGGCTTATCAATTTGACTGTTCAACTGATTGGCGATGTCTTGCCTAGCGATGGCGCCAACAAACGCCAAAGCGGACAGATGGATCGCGCTGCTGGGCACAGCTGGCCGGACAAACCGGACCACAACCAAAAAATGACCACGACCTGATCCAAATAAACAAAAATAGACCATTTCGATCGACCATTTGGGTCAGCCCGGTGTAGATACCCTTAGACACCACAAACCCACCAAGGGGGCCAACACAGGTTCAGACGTAACATACCACCACCTCGAGCAAAAACCATTGGTTTAACTACAAGCCATAAAAAAAAGCAAATGCATCGTCTTAACCTGGTGATAGCATATACTGATTCGAAAATCAAATTAAATGATTATACTCACATAAGATGCAACTTTATACAGGAAAACCATTTCATCGGGTGATTGTATTGTACAATCCCAATTATATAGAGTGCTTCAGGCACGTCAAGATATGATCCATTTTGATAATAAAAGGAATCACTCAGTAGAGTTATCATATAAGGTTCCCTGTCCCCAATAGAATCAATGTACTCAAATCGATCACATAGCATTCATGCAGCTAATTAAAATATATATCTAGGTAGTTACACATAAGTAGAGAAAAAGCACCCAAGCGCAAGAGCATCACCACAAAACACTTTATATCATAATGTGCATGTAGCGGGCCAGTACAGTTTAGAGGTGGAAGTGTGATCCTTCATTCTATTAATGTTCAAGCGAACAGAGAAATAGTACTAAGGATATTAATTTCGCACAACTCTTTGCACCTGAGTTGTGTGATAACATCCCACAAATGCTTAAATATCAAGCTACTAGTTCATCAAATAGTTGACCCTATATGCTACTAGTAAAGATATCAGAGAGCACTCTCAAAAGTCTCGAAAACACCGTCATAGAGCTATACTTGAGTACTTGACTGTGCCAAAAGTCTCTCCATGTTACGCTTCAACCCTCTGTCTCAACTCAGCAATAAGCAATGGAAATTTTTGCGCCAGATGCACAAAACCTTCAGTTAACACAACCTTGTTGAAATTTCCATCCGCCACTAAGAAGTCAATGCACCTGGCCTTCAACTCCAAGCAGTTGTACCTCTCTGCAACATCTAAAGTAGTGGCAATTGAATCCAATGACATATTCTCACATAACTTTTGGGCGCAGATAAGCTTCAACCTGTACAACGCGTACTTGTCTGCCGCGGCAAACAGATGATGAAACATCTCAACTGGTGGAGAGCGCCCAAGCCCATCGTCTCCAGGCAAGGCATCGGTGTAGATGAAATTAAGGAAGACCTTGAATGTTGCGGGCTCGATGTCATCCGAGCTGATGTTTGAAGATGTAGCCTCAGCCCCCGGGCCAAAGAACCTGGCTTTAAAGACAGGGGAGCGGGCAGCAAGCACTGCTCGATGCGCATGGAATGTGTGACCATTGGTGGTGAATGATACATCTGCCCCCTCCATTTCATCCAGTAGTTTGCTGAGATGGCTTCCTTTGCTTGGCGGTGGTAGAGGGATTGGGTTGTCATTCACAACCAAGACGTGGCAGAGAAATGTGACACGGCCTTCAGTTAGATATTTTGCCTCCAATTCTACTCGCTTGGCGAACATAGAAACCCATAGGAGTTTATTCCTACGCCCTTGCCATTAGTAGTGAACACATGAGCGACTGAACATGCCGTCTCAGAAGCTGATTTGCCATGCCTGCCCAAAACAGAGGCCTTGAAGATGGCCCTGACGGTTGTGGATTTGGTCCTGAGCACTAGGGAAATAGAAAGATACTCGCCATTGCCGGCCTCCTTCAACCCACTGGGGCAGCACTTGATCATCCAGTCGCGCCCTCCAGCGGAGATGGGGTCTGAGTACACGCCCTTGCCGATGGCGAAGTCCTTGGTTTGGGCGTAGTCTACTACGAACTCAAGCGAACCAGAATCCACCACGGTTGTCCGCGCCTCCAGCCCCGCCGCGCGGCCTCGCTTGCTCACTGAATAATTGGTAAAACCAAACGATCAAAAGGAGATTCACATTTATAGTAGTACTCCAGTTCGGAAACAACAAAAAATGATGAATAATCCGTTAGTAAGATTGAGAAAACTGGAGAAGAAGGAACTCACTGTCTTCCCGCTGGGCTTTCCTCTGCTAGCTATTTTCGGTGGATCGAGCTGAGGCTACTCTGTCGGGGCCCTCCGGCGTCCTCCCGACGACAGCCCTCGGTACTCCCTTGGGGGGCGCCCTCCGCACCCCTCTTTTCGTCTCGCTTTACGGCACTGGATCACCTCCGATGTTCGCTTCGTGCGTTGCCCGCGCCGCCGCTGCGATCGGCCGCCGCCGTAACCTCCGCGCTAGGGTTCGCCGCAGTGTCGCGTGCAAAGCAGAGGCCGGCGTTTGAGCGCCTCTCGGTTGAATGGAGCCGACGAGGCCAGGAGGATGCTTCGGCGTCTGAGCATGTCAGCCCGTGGTTTAGGTGGGCCGGCCCACGCAGTGCGCTTAGTCCTGACGGGCAGCCGAACTACTTCAAAATATCTTCCCGAGCAAGAAAAGTGTACTGTAAATAAAAAACTGGTCCAATATCAGGTGTACATTTCCTTCAGTCCTTCATCACATTTTCCACTAAGGATCATCCCCAACGATATTCATATTTCGCTGTTTTTTGTACTGGAAATAGAATATGAAAACAGGAACGTGTGATAATTTCAAGGGACCACTCCACTTTGCACAAGCCAAGTCTGGACGTCTCAACAAGAGATACATTTGATTTGGGAGATGAATGCAGAGTGGATTTTATCTTCACCATGGTCCATGGATATATAAATTCAGATTCACCATGCCATGCATATGCTCTCAGTTCACAATTGATCTATGAGACAAAACAGTGACAAACTGATAAAACATTGATAAACTGATTTCTAATACAAAAAAAGTTGCTTCTTTTGACTGCATTCCCATCTCTTACAATCAGACAAATACTACAAGCAACAGAGTTGGGGAAACCATACCAGTCAAATACTAGCCATCGGCAGCAATTTCAGTACGTAGAAAGAACGACATGAGTACCCGCCAACGTTTTGGTTACCGGTCGAGAAATCCGGTTACCGGTCGGTAACCGGATATCCCGACCACCATCGGGAAATTGGTTTACCGGGCAAAAAATCCCGAATTTATTTGATTTTTTTAAAATTTATGAATTTTAACAAAAAGCCGTTGTAAATAGTCATACCAATGACTTTGAATTCGAATTTTAGAATTTAAATTCGCCCGGTAACCGGTCGGGATTTTCCGGTAACCGGAAATCCCGACCACCCTCGGGATTTTTTTCCTACCGAGAACCAAAACCTTGGTACTCGCTGAATCTGGGACTCAAACGCGGGGTGGACAGCGTGAGTGCCTGCGCGGCTAGCACTATCAGTATTCCTAAAAAAGTCTAGCACTGCTCGGTTCTCCAAGAAAAAAATCTTAACAAGGTTTTTCTTTTCTATGCTCTTCCACATGGTCGTATCGTAGAGGAAGGCCATCAGCTATCTTGTGTAAATCGCAAATTCTAATTTACGAATAAATCTCAATAATTCTTTTTGCAACACCTTATAAGATTCACAATATGACACTATTCAAAACAAGTGAATTTATGAAGAACTAATTTGATCATACATCACCACATATATTCAAATCTGCTAAACTTATTTCTGTGTACAAGCACAATTAATACTATGTTATTAACTGCCGGGTGTTTGGTCTTCTTGCAAGCCCAACAACTCAAATGCTAGGATTCAGAGAATATGGCACCTTTAACAAGAAAGCCTGCTGCATTGAGCGCTCTTCCTCTGAATCAATGCACAGTTCATATTATCTGAAAACAACACACGATACAAGAAGAAAATGTTATCGCAATATCACTGATTTTACAGACAATGTAGATGTATCGTGTCACGGTTATGTCCCAACCCTATCTCTCAATGCATCAGTAATCGATGGAAATTTCTGCATCAACATTACAAAGCCATTGGTGAACACGGCCTTCTTGAAATGTTTGTCCACCGCAAAGAAGTCTAAGCACTTGTTCTTCAGCTCTGGACAGTTGTAGGTCTCAGCGCAGGCCAGGATAGTCGCAACTGTATCCACCGTCACACTATCCAGTAGCTTCTGGGCACACATAAGCTTCATCCGGTCTAGTGCATATCGATCAGCCGCAGCTAGTAGATCCTGGAATATCTCAGGAGGAGCGTCCCCAAGCTGGTCTTCTCCGGGCAACACGTCCGTGTACATAAACCGAAGCATAATTCTGAATGTTGCGGGCGCCATTTCGTGCAGCGTGATGGATGGCGTTGTAGCTTCGGCCATGGAGCCGAAGAGCTCCGCCCTGAAGACCGGTGAGCGGGCGGAAAGCACCAACCGATGAGCGTGGAATGTCTCGCCGTCGACGACAAATGACACGTCCGTCCCATCAGTGTGATCTAGTAGGCAGCCAAGATGGGTACCAATGTCTGAAGGCGGCACGGGAATAGGGCTGTTATCGGTGACCGTGATGTTGCATACAAAGGTGATGTGTCTCCCAGCGACAGCGAGCCTGACCAACGAAGGTCTATATTCGAAGTGACTCCATCCCAATCTGTCGCCGTCGCCGTCGCCATGAGCTCTGTTATTTTTTAAGGATCCTTCTATCCTTTTGGTTGAAACCTTCGTGCATGGTTTGGCGTCATTAACCATAAGGTAGACCTCAAAGATGGCCGTAATGTTTCTTGTTGATTTGCTCTTTTGTCTAAGGAAGATAGAAACGTAGCCGGCCTCATCTGACCCACTCGGGTAGCACTCGATGCCCCAGAGGTGTCCCCCGGCGGAGATGATGTCGGAGTGGACGGCCTGGCCGACGGGGATTTGCTTGGCTTGCTCGTAATCTACTCTGAACTGGACAACAGAACCCACAATGGTGGTCTGCGCCTCCGGATCGGCCGTTCTAGCCCGCTTGCTCACTGAATATTTTTAACAGAAAACTTTACCACCAAATCGAGAATCTGTTGTAGCAAATTATAAGTGAGTTGAAGGAAGCGAAGAGGAAGGGGGACACTCACTGGCTGGCGGTTGAGCTGCTGGAGACGATCGTTGCTGATGAGCCGACAGCCCCGCTCCGCTGTTCTGTCCGTCCCAACAGGGTTCGTCCCAGCACCCTCCGCGAGCCCCACGTACGACGTGTGTGCTCCTCCGCTGTCCGCCACTGCAGGTCGTCTCCCAACTGTCGTCGCCGTCACCGACGCCGATACGCCCGCGATTCTTTTTTGGAGGCGCCGCCGCCCGTGAGGCCGTCGAGTTGCCTAAGCAAATTTTGAAGAGCTTTGATCCCGATCGCAGCACAGCCTCGTTTTATTTCCTATAGTAACTATCGACACGTATTTGGGCCGGATCGTACCTTTTCTGTACCCGACACGGATATGGTGTCCGTATTCGCTCAGGTCACCTTATATAGTAATTTCACATTTCCTTGTTTATTTGTGTTTTCACAAGTAATTTATCCAGTCGTACGGCCATTCGTGTGTGAATCTCTTGTTCTTAAAAACGGAACGGTCGAAATACTAATTCTTGCATTATCACGATTTATGCTAATCATGTGCTCTTACCTAAGGACCCCTCATACGTATGTGAGATGTGAAGAATGTACCTTACACAAAAAGTAAAAAAAAGACCTAAAACCCTAGCCGCCCCTAGCGACCACACCCTCCTCCCTTTCCTCTCACCTCGTCGTCCCTAGAGGCGACTGCCAGGAAACCCCACGTGTCGCTCGTGAAGGGGACGGCGGGGCCCTGGCGCTTCACGTCCATGGCGCGGCGGGAGGGGAGCGCTCCGCGGTGTTTTTTCGAGTGGCAGCACTACCTACTAAGGCTGCTTCTCCCTGCGGCTGTCGCTCCGGCGGCTTCACGGGGACGACGGTCTCAGCAAGGGGTGTTGATCAATCTATGGCGCATGGACCCCGAGCGGCGGCTCTATACATGACGATGACGACGGCTCTGGACACCGCGGCAACGTCCCTTTCGCCAAGGATATTTGGCCAGGAGGCAGCTCCTTGTGGTGGTGACCCGGGGCGGCACATCACGGGATTCCGAGCCAAAGTTCATCGCAGGAGGCGCGTGGCGGCCGAATCTTTCTCCGGTGTCGATGATGCTGGATGCGGGAGAGTCGTGTCGGTCCTGGGGTTTTCGAGATTAGTGCACTCGACGGGTTCCGGATTGAGTGCTTGATGGCTCCAATAGTTTCCATCTTCCATCGCATTTAAACATTGTTTTTAGTCAAGCAATTGACAAGAAACTCTCAATTCTTGCCACTAATGACTAATAATTACAAAGATATGAAAAAACTTGCTTTGAATTATGTTGTGTAGGAAATTACGAGTTTTAATGCGAAATCAGGAGTCATGATGAAGGATTTTGAGGAAGTCTACATGGCCAAGTAATTGGGAAGCCAATTCCAGGCGTTAGTCAGCTTAACGACCACTGGTACGGGCAGGGCCTGCCCGTACCAAGTGGCGATGGCTCTGTCTCGTCAAACTCTACGACTTTCGTGAAGACGCATATATTTTGAGGCTCCAGCCGCTAGTTAGAGAGCCCCCATTCTCAGATTTCATTGCAACACCACCAAAGGAGATCCACACCATTGTTCATCCATCCCCTCCATTAGCCATAGCCATTGCTTTGTACTTTAGATCTCCTTATGATTGGACAACCATTGTAAGAATATTCTATTTCAATCTAAGTATTTTGCACAATGTTTTCTACCCTTGATCTATTTGTTATGAGAGAGTAGTCCTCACGGGCTGCAGGTTGGAGAGAAACCTCGCAGCAATTATGTGCATCTAATCATGGGAGTATTGTATTTTGTTTGCAATTGAGATTTGTATCTTTTGTTTTCTTGTCTCTTGTCTCAATTTATGGATTTGTAGGTACCCAAGATCGCATAGATTGATAAAGGCTTGAGGTGAGATACTTGTCTAGCGGTGATCTCATAGGAATTCCAGTGACAGAAATGCTAGTACGGTATTCGCTTAGCGACCCATCCGGGATCACAACAATATCACCACTTAATGCTTTAATATGTGTTCTACACTTAATAATCATTTGTAACTCGTGGCTTCGGTGTGCACTCGGTTGGATTAAAAGACTATTGCTATCAATGTTGCATCACGAGGCTCTAGTATATTAGGATGTGTTGTCCATAAGAGATTATTTCCATTCAAACATTACACATGACCATGCTTATTATTATCTTTTATCCTATATGATGTGCAACTGCAGGTGGATCTTCAACCCTAGCCTAGTCCATCCATTAATTCAAACCACTATAAAAGTAAACTAGATTGGTCCGCTAAACTAAGTTAAAATGAAGAAACAAAGTCTTGTAGACGTGTCCTTTTTATTTCCTATTAGTATTTCTTTTCAAGGTTCGATTAAACCTAGATCTTCTAGGGAAAAGCTATTATACTACATCCATGAATCTGGATCAAAGGTATCAACCCTCTTTTTGGCGCTGTTGTCGGGGAAGCAATTTCGCTATCCTAGTGAGGTCACTAGAGACCTTGTTTTTAGTTTTATTATTAATTTGTAGTTTGTTTCTTGTTATCTATTTGAAAACCCGAAAAAATTAGTTACTTGTTATTTGTTTTCATTACTTAAAACTTACCAAAAAATATAAGAGTCATGGCTCAAAAGAGACTTGGGTAGTATACTACTCCCGCTAATGATTTTATTCATGCACATATTACTCAGCCCACTGTTGATGCGGAAACTTATGAAATTAAGCCTAACCTGTTAAGCTTGGTTCAACATAACCAATTTGGGGGCTCGTCTTCTAAAGATTCAGGTTTGCACTTAAACACTTACACTGAAATTTGCGACATGATGCGTATTAAGGATGTAGATCCAAATGTTGTTAAATTAAGATTGTTTCCTTTCTATCTTAGAGAAAATTCTAAGGATTGGTTGCTAGCTCTACTAAAGGGAACTATTAAATCTTGCAAGGAATTTACTAATTTGTTTATGACTAAATTTTTTTCCCCAGCTATGACTATGTAGCTAAGATACAACATTATAAGCTTTAGACAAGAAGACCGTGAACCACTAGCGCTTGCATGGGAAAGGGTGGAATAAGCCGTAATGAATTGTATTAGTCATGGGATGGAAGAATGGCTTATATTACATTTGTTTCATAATGGTCTTAACCCAATGTCTAAGTCTATGCTAGATACTGCAGAAGGAGGAACAATCATGGGAAAGCAAGTGAGTGTTGCAAAGAAATTTCTTGATGATATGCAAAATAATCATGCCCAATGGCATGTGGAAAGAACCTCAAAAAGAGTAAGTTCAATCACCGAAGTAAATAATGAAGAGCTTACATCTAAGGTAGACGAGCTACTTAGTATAGTAAAAGGTAAAGAAGATGCCCAAGTTAATGTTATCGCTACCGATGTTAATGATGTCAATTTTATAGCTCGCACTATTTTTAGTCCTGCATGGAAAAATCATTATGCTTATAATGCTCAAAACATTATCCTAATCCCGCAGGAGCTCCTTACAATACTTATGATAATAATAATGGAGAAAATCATGGCAATCTCTCGCTTGAACAAACTGTTAGAACCTTTATACAAGCTCAAACCGAGCAAAACAATATGCTCATTAAAATCACAGAGAACCATGAGAATAGTATAGCAAAATTATCTAATAAGGCCATTGCAATTAGAAATAATGTGCAGGCTCTACAGGAAAGGACAAATACCATGGAGGCTTGGCTGGGTAAAGTAGCTAAGAGCCAAGCTCTCATACTATCAAAGTTTGCTGGATAACCCGGGCCAAATCTGGTAGAAGACCTCAAGATGATGAGGGTGGTAACCAATGAAGAGAAACCTGAAGAGCTAGATTATAGCAATGCGCCAACACCGGGGTATACTATGGAAGATCTATTGAAGATGATCACCGTGAAGAATCCCGGTATAGAACAGGTAATGATGTTATGTACCAACAATTTATACAATAAGTAGCATCTAAAGTTCGTGGGTTAGAGATGGAGTATAAAAGACTAGCTGATAAGCTTCCTGATAAGCTAGATGATATATTTGATCCCACTATTAAAGTTAAGTTGGTAATCAATGAGATATCCGCACTTTATGATCTTGGTGCGAGCATATCAACAATTTCCAAAAGCTTATTTGATAAATTAAACTTGGGGCAATTCATTACTACTGAATTAAGACTCCACCTAGCGAATTCAAGTTATAAACAAGCTGTTGGGATAAAAGAAAATACAGTTGTTTAAATTAAAGGTAGTCTCTCTCTTATTGATCTTGTTATTATGGACATGCCTGAAGATCCCATAGCACCTATAAATTTAGGTAGGCCATTTCTAATAACTATTAATGCTTTGATTAATTTACATGAGGGGAATATGATAATAGGGCTACCATCTAGAGATCCTTTTATAGTCCATTTCCCTAGGAAAAGGAAGACCAATCCTAATGATGACGATGGTATATTTACTTTAAAAGCCAACTATTTTGAAGTGGGTATTTCACTCCTCAAACCTAAATAATTGCCATCGGGGTCAAGCTAATTGACCTTAACTAGAAGCGCTTCATGAGAGGCAATCCATGTGAAATAAAGATTTTTATTTTTGTGTTAGTCTTGTTAGTTTTTTTTGTTTTTTTAATAAAGAGTGTTCAAGAAGACCTTTGGAGAGAGGAGAAAAAATAAGGTAATCCTCGATCTTCTACTTTTACTAACACAGGGATTGCTGAGTTTTTATGAAGTATGTTTGCCGTTATTTTGACTCATGATAAGATGTGCAAAAATGCACAAAGCTACTAATCAAATTCTTGAAGTTTTGCAGCTCACAGTGCACTTAATGACCTATGGTACCGTCGGGAAGGACCATACCGTGCGCTCGTACCACATCGAGTTACAGAAAAACAAGAACTTTGATTTTTGCCGTAGGAGACAATGTTGTTAACGACCATTGGTACGATCGGACACGCTCGTACGGTGTGCCCATATCGTACCCTCAAGCAAACATCAGATTTCAAGCAATACCATATAGATAACGACCAGCAGTACGGGCGTGCGCGCCCGTACTACGCGCCCGTACCGAGTGCACCGCCAGGGAGAAGTCGTCGCCCCCAAGGTATGTCACCCGGTACGGGCGGGCTCCGACCATACTGCCGCCCGTACCACGTACGCGGTCATTATATTTTGCCCGAGGAGGTAACCTAGGATTTAGGGTAATCTCCGAAAACCAATCTCTCTTTCTTCTTCCTCCAAACTTCAAACCACCTCCATTGGATCTTCAAATTGACTCGGCCTTTCTTCGATTCCTCACACTAAATCGATATAAGGTATGATTCTCCTCCGATCCTCAACTTATTTTTGCAAAAGCTTCACTCAATCCTTCACCATTGTCAATCTAGACTTAGGTCTTATTCTTGATATAATATTGATATTGAGCATGCTTAGTATTGTTTTAGAGGAGTTTCTTTTATAACTAGTGTAGAGGATCACATATGCTATGTTTCACTTGGACCAAAAAATTATTATAGAAATGTTTATTTATTTATCCTATCTTATTATTTTTAGATGAACATGAGGAGCCATACATGTGTGATGGATGCGGAGTCCTCCGCACCACCCGTTGATACGCTGACCCCCGAGTCACTTGGTATCAAGTTCACCGAGGAGTTTCAGCTAAACGGTTTCAATCGTCTTAAGCTCCGAGAAATCAAATCCACCAAGTGGGTGTGTCCTTATATCCTAAACCAACTTAACATTCATGCTGATTTCGATTTACTTTGGAACAATGTTGGTTTGTATGACTTTGTATTTCAGGATGTCGCCACGTATCGCCGCTTGACACTTGAGTTCCTCAGCACCTTGAACACATACGGTGGACCATTACTATTGTACCAAGAAACAAAGGCCCGGAGTTGATCACGTCAAATTTCGCCTTATGAACCATGAGTACATTTTAACACTCGACCAATGGGCTCAATGTTTTGGGTTTGCCAACAACACCACCAATGTACGCACAACTAAATTTTTTTTAAATCCTGCACCTTGGGAGTACTTTAATTTGATGAGAATTCGTGGAAACACACCCAAGGGAAACCAAATTGATCATCATGTTATCCACTATCTATTTTGTGCGATTGCTAACACCTTGTAGGCACGTGGTGAGTTTACTAGAGTTAATGAGGAGGACATGTTGATCCTCGCAGAAGCTGCTATTGTTAATTGTAACTTAGTCCCAAATTTGGGCGCTTTGCTTGTGTTTTACCTTAAGCATCAGGTTCTTCAATCTCGTGGACCCATAAGCGGAGGAAGGGTTGTGATCGTTCTCGCACGCGCACTTCACATCATCCTAGGTAACATCCAACCGTTGGTAGGAAGTCACCGTCTTAGTCTCCCTACTCTAAGAGCATGTGGTGTGGTTTCTAAAACTCATGGTAGATATTTCCTTGATATACCTGGAGCGGATCACTTGATCCCAGCTCCTTTACCTAATGGTCTATTCTCTATTGAGGAGGGACGTTTGCATTTTGACGCGCAGGTTGAGGCTAATCTACACCAACAATAAATACACATGGGAGGAGGAGGAGGAGATGAAGAAGTAGAACAGGGAGGACCCAAACAAGATGAGCAGCCACCAAACTACTACACCACCTATGAAGACATCTATGCACTCAAAGAAAATATTCAAAATATGAACAACCTCTCCATCAACCTTCGAGATGCTACTGCAAGCCTCGCCACCCAGTTCCATGATTGGAATAACCAATGGAACATGGGAAACTATACACCACCACAATGAGCAACAAAGGTCTTGCAAAAGCCTGAGCTTGGGGATGTTTTCCCCTATCAAAATTATTTGTGTAATAACGAGGGGATACTCCAGCTCCTTGGGAGCTTTGAAAGACTCGTGTTGGCTCATTCCAACACTTCACCTCTTAGTTTTATTTTGTTTTTTGTTTTTTTTTTAAACCCTTGCTTGGTCGCAAGATCTTTTCTATTATTTAATCCCTATCCTCAAAAATACAAAAAGGTTTTTCCATTTTTCCTTTTTTTGTAAATGTGGATTCGCACTTTGCCTCTTTGCTTTCATATTATTATGAGAGTAATCATGTTTGAGTTTTTGAAGGAACACGTCCCTATAAGGACGAGAATCATGAAGTTGCTTATGAGAGGTATGTCCTATGTCTCCCACTTTTGAAGTTTTATTAGTATGATGATTAGTTGTTGAAGCTATTTATCTAGTTCTTTTAGCTAACCCAGTCTTTCCTTGGAAATAATAATGCCAAATAAGTACAATAAGAAAAAGTCTGAAATTTACGACTTGTTTGATGAATGATTGTCTTGAGAGTATACCCTTGAAGATACTTAACCCCATAGACATTTTGATAGTCTTGACAAAACTCATGAAAGGAGTTATTTGATTGAAATAAAGTCTAGTGGTAATTGTGATGCATGCCAAAGCTAACCTTGTGGATCAAACCGTGGTACTAGCTCAAAAAAAGAGAAAAATTCTACTTTTATGTTCCTAGTGCACACCTTTGGGATGCCAACAACTCCGTTAGCTTTTGAATTATCTATGGTATAACCCCGGATTTCGGCTATGAGTTGATGACATGATTGGCATAAGTGTCAACGTATGGGCAAAAGTATTGGTATTCTCAAAGGTTGTGCAAGAACTTGCAAAAGAAACAGCCAGCAATCCTTGAAAGAATAAAAGGAAAAGGATATCTTTGAAGATCCACATAACAAGTCCTTGGCATGGTCTCAACTACTCTATGATTTTTTCTTGAAAGACAATTATTGGATTAGAAGTGTTTTTGATAGACTTGATTTATTGATGTGTGTGTAAATAAGACACTTCATTGTTATACTACTTGGAACATGAAACCCTCTTACTTAATCATGCTATTTAAACATCCCAATGTTCCTTGGCAAGCTGAGAGTTAACTAGAAGAATTGGATTGATTGCTACACTTCTAGTTATTTATACTAATATTAAACTCTACTTTGATTGTCTTGACTTACCGAAGCTTGTATAGTACTCTTGTCATCTCTCTAACTTTGATAAGCCTCGCAAATGAATAAAGTGTTATGTACATATGACTACCAACTATAAGTAAATTCTTATTCTCACTGTTTCAAGTTTAAACGCTGAATTCCTTTTAGTTCCTTTGTTTATTTTTGCTCGAGGAAGATCAAGGTTTGAGCTTTGGGGAAGTTCATGGCTCCAATATTTTCCATCTTCCACCATGTTTAAACATTGTTTTTAGTCAAGCAATTGACAAGAAACTCTTAATCCTTGCCACTAATGACTAATAATTGCAAAGATATGCAAAACCTTGCTTTGAATTATGTTGTCCAAGAAATCACGGGTTTTAATGTAAAATCATGAGTCATAATGGAAGATTTTGAGGAAGTATACATGGACAAGTAATTGGGAAGCCAATTCTGGGCGTCCGTGAGCTTAATGACCACTGGTACGGGCAGGGCGCGCCCATAGAGTCCGCTCATACCAGGTTGCGGCGGCTCCGTCTCCTCAAACCCTACGACTTTCATGAAGATGCCTATATATTTTGAGGCTCCAATCACCAACTAGAGAGCCATCATTCTCAGATTTCATCACAACACCACCAACGGAGATCCACACCATTGTTCATCCATCCCCTCCATTAGCCATAGCCATTGCTTTGTACTTTAGATCTCCTTGTGATTTGGCGACTATTGTAAGAATATTCGATTTCAATCTAAATATTTTGCACAATATTTTCTATCCCTAATCTATTTGCTATGAGTGAGTAGTCCTCACGGGCTGCGGGTTAGGGAGAAACCTCACGGAAATTATGTGCATCTAATCATGGGAGTATTGCATTTTGTTTGCAATTTAGATTTGTATCTTTTGTTTCTTCTTCTCTTGTCTCGATCTGTGGACTTGTAGGTACCCAAGATCCCATAGATTGACAAAGGCTTGATGTGAGATACTTGGTGTAACACCCTCGGATCGGCCCTATGCAAGTTTTAGCGATTCCCACCAAACACGATTCAAAGGCGCCCACCAGGAACTTTCATGCTGGTGGAAAACAAAGTAATACCATTACACATTAGTCAACGATGGAACCCACAGAACAGATATATACAACAATGACTCAAGAGTCAAGGATACAGATATACAGTACAAAGATCCAAATCACCTTGAAAACGATACAACGTCCGAGTACGGACAAGATGAAAATCGAGCTAAGAGCCCTGAAGAATAACCAATGGCGTCCATAACCCTGCCCAGGCCAAGCCGGAAGGGTAACCCTGCTATCGATATCGATCTCAAAACCTTCTCAAACAAAAGGGGTGCCGACAAAGGGAAAAAGAAAAAGAGAGTGGTCAATACTGAGGCCAGTATACGGCGAGTCTTAGAATTCAGCGGTCCTCGCCTACATAGGTATGGTGGACTGAAGCGGCAGCGAAGCATGCACTAAACAACCTATAGAGACTCGATAAAACTGTCGGCTATCAAAGAAGGAATGAAAGACCTATTCGGAACCAACCTGATACTACCACCAAACATACCCATCCTGGTATTTCCCCCGCGAGACCAAACAAGGAAGTCAAGCCAAGGAAACTCACATGGTTGGCAATTTTATCCATTCATTCCATGGTGGTTATCCAACTTACTAGTCATATCAGATACAAGTCAAATTATAACAGTAAACTTTAGTTATAGTTGTCTATGATTGAGAACTGTTCTCTAAGTCGTCCATAACCGCGGACACGACTTCTCGCAAAGATTTAACCCTGCAGGGGTGCACCAAAGTTTCCACACGCACCTACACCCTTGTTGTCAGATCATGTAGGTACAAGATCACAAAACATACACCCAACGGTATGTCGACGAGGTTTCGTACACGATGTTTCCCAGACCCAAAACAATCACATGGGGGGCACCCCACTAAGATACCCGCAACGAGATACCCGCAACGAAGTTGGCCGGCTCCGGAATGTACCTAGAGGTTTGTGTCAATGGCTGTAAACGGCCGGGAACCCGAAAATGTGACTGAGCTTGTCGATATCGCGAAAACACTCTGCATTTGTTCCTAAATAGTACAGGCACTTCACGTACAATTATAAATAAAGCAGTAAATCATGGCATAAGTATAGGATAGTAATAAAACCCCAAACTAGTTTGTGGCCCCCAGTACAATACTTTGAAATCAGTTACTAAATCGATGGGGGTGCCCACACACCCCACCTGTGGTTAGCGCGCTCGATCTCAGAACAAGATTCAAGAACTCGGGGTCCTACGGGACACTCGTGAGCGGTTAAAAACCAAATATTGTCTATTACCCACCGGTGCCTCTGCATTATTTACCTACTTTCAGTTTTAGTATTAAACGGTAATTAAATCCATGATCATCTCCACCATTAAGCATGTTCCAACCACCCAACAACGGTGAAACATCAACGACGCGAAGCAACACCTAAGCAAGCAACTACGACTCGCAAGGCCGAATATCTACCAAACAACAGGTAATAGGAGGTGTTCATGGCAATATATGGGCTACAGAAAAGTATAAAGGGGTACGAAATATATAGCATCGCAAAACAGATAGCAATAGATCAACAGGAGGAAATAAAGACTAGAAATGTAAAATAGGTAGAAAGGGGGAGAATGCTCGCCTGCAAAACACTTTCGAAGGTTCATCCGAAGATCGGTCGATACTCACATCAACTCATCGGCCTAGTCCGTGAAAATGCAAACACTAGAAGAAACACCAGATGCACTATTTAATACTACGACAGAAGATCGGGCATGATGCATGTATGATGTATGACATGGTAAAAGGGCGATGCAATTAGTCAATATTAAACGAAACCGGGGTCCCGACAATTAATTATGTGGTTCAAGTTATTTAGATACCCCGCAATTTAAATGTTGTCACTAGAGGAAAAAGGGCCATCCGTTCGCGACCCTCGGAGCATTAGTCCCGGTTGCGCCACCAACCGGGACTAATGCTGGCACGCATCCCGGTTGGAGCGGGCACGGGGCCAGGGGCATGGGTCCCCGTTGGTAAGGGGGCATGCATCCCGGTTGGAGCCACCAACCGGGACTAAAGGTTTGGCCACAGCCACGTGGCGTGGCACGCACCTTTAGTCCCGGTTGCTGGCTTCAACCGGGACTAAAGACCCCTTGCCCTCTATAAATGCAACGCCCCTCTGCCTCTACTGTTTTGAATGGTGTAAGGTGTGAGGTGTGTGCTAGTTTTCTCATGCATGCATTGAAGGTGTTTGTTGAAATGTTTGAGTGAAAAATCCCGTTGAATTTCTCATAGAACAAAAATATAGAAGGTGTCCGAGACGCACTTGAGCTTTCTCCTCTTTATTTCCCTCGATCGAGGTTAGCAATCTTATCTTTTCTAGGTCATTGATACAATTCATGTGGGTGTGAATTGGTTATTTCACTATTTATGATGTCCTGTTTTTGATAAACTTACTTATATGATGCGGATGAACGGTCGGGAATGGATGTACGGTGACCGGGTGGCAGTATATCAAAGGCGTGGATAAATTTATCGATGTGGCTACGGCAAACAAAGAGAATGGATTTATCGTTGTCCATGTGTTCAATGTCGGAACAACAAGGAGTACTCTTCCTCGAAAATCATTCGCGCCACCGATTATGAAAGGTTTCATGCCCAACTATAATTCTTTGGACCAAGCACGGGAAGAGGGGTTATGATGGAAGATGGTGAAGAAGAAGATGATGATAACAACTATCATCATATGTTCCCTGAATACTGATGATACTGCAATGGAAGACAATGGAGAGGAAAAAGGTGAAGAACGGGCATCGGATGAGCGGTGATGAACTTGGTAGGGTCATTTCGATGCAAAGCGAGATTGTGAAATGAAAATGAGAAGTTGAAGTTAGAGGGCATGTTAGAAGATCACAAGAAATTGGTGTACCCAAATTGTGAAGATGGGAGCACTGAGCTCGGTACCACTTTGGAATTGTTGCGATGGAAGGCGAGTGTGGTCTAGCTGACTCCTCATTTGAAAAGATCTTTGAAAATAATGAAGTCAAGTTTCCAAAACATAACGAACTTCCCGAGTACCTCTGAAGCAAAGAAGACTCTCATCCTCTGGGATTAGATGTGCAAAAGATACATGCATGCATTAATGATCGCATCCTCTACATGTAAGGAGTATGAGAATTTAGATAAATGCCGGTATACGCAATTCGTATAAGATCGACGAGATGACCTCGGTGATGTTGAGGAGAGCCCCTCGGAAGAGGGTTCTGCTAAGGTTATGTGGTATGCTCCTATAATACCAAGGTTGAAACGCATGTTCGTAAACAAAGAGCATGCCGGGTTGTTGCGATGGCACAAAGAAGACCGTAAGAAAGGCGGGGAGTTGAGACACCTGGCGATGGGTCACAGTGGAGAAAAATCGAGAGAGACTTCCCGGACTTTGCGGTGGCCAAGGAACTTATGGTTTGGTCTAAATACGGATGGAATGAATCCTTTTGGGGAGCGAGCTGCAAGACACCTAGCCCGTAACTCTATGTATCTACAACCTGCCTCCTTGGTTGTGCATGAAGCGTAAGTTCATTATGATGCGGTGCTCATCCAAGGCCCAAAGCAACCGGCAACGCGACATTGATGTGTACCTTAGGCCATTAGTTGAAGAACTCTTACAGTTGTGGGGCAAACCAGGTGTATGCGTGGGATGAGAACAAAGCAGAGCCATTTAATCTCGAGGGTTGTTATTCAGTAACCATCATGATTGGCCTGCTCTTAGTAACCTTCGGAATGACAAACAAAGGATATAAGGCATGCACCACTGTTTAGATAAGACCGAAGGTACATATTTGCATAAATGCAAGAAGGTTGTGTACCTAGCGAATCGACGATTTCTTCCGACCAATCATCCCGTAAGAAAGAAAGGCAAGCATTTCAAAGGTGAGGCGGATCACGGAAGAAGCCTGAACTCCTATTTGGTGATGATGTATTTGGTATGGTCAAGGACATAGAAGTAATCTTTGGAAAGGGTCCCGCGGTCAATCGATTCGAGCAGCGTCGCTACAGGACACGCACCCATGTGGAAGAAGAAATCTATATTTTGGGAGCTGCCATATTGGAAAGTCCTGCGTGTCCGCTCTTCAATCGACGTGATGCACGTGGCGAAGAATCTCTGCGTGAACCTGCTAGGATTCCTAGGCGTGTATGGGAAGACAAAAGATACACACAAGCACGGAGGACCAACAAATTATGAAAGACCCAAAGAACATGCATACAGATAACAAGACGGATAAAGGCGTCACTTAATTAAGTCGTGCCAATATGCTCTTACCAAAGCAGAGAAGGAAATCTTTTTGAAGTCCTTTACGGTATCAAGGTGTCGTCAGCTTCTCATCTAATATAAAGGGATAATAAATATGGCAGAAAAGTTCCAAAACCTGAAGTCTCATGATCACGTGATTATGACGCAGATTGCTTCCGATTGCATTGAGGGGCTTCTAGGAAAATGTTCGAGTACCCATTGTGAAGCTGTGTGCATTCCTCAATGCAATATCTCGTAAGGTAATCAATCCGGATATTCTGCCAAGGTTACGAAGGATGTGGTACAATGTCTTGTTAGTTTTGAATTGGTGTTCCCACCATCCTTCTTCAATATTATGACGCATCTCTGGTTCATCTAGTGGAAGAGATTGCCATTCTCGGTCCGGTATTTCACAATATGTTCCCCTTTGAGAGGTTCATGGGAGTCTTAAAGAAATATGTTCATAACCGTGCTAGACGGAAGGAAGCATCTCCAAGGGATATGGAACAGAGGAGGTCATTGAGTTTTGTGTTGACTTTATTCGACCTTAAGTCGATTGGTGTTTCGACTCGCGGCATGAGGGAAGACTAAGTGGAAAAACCTGTTGGGAAAGAAAGCAATGATATGTAGGGAATGGATTCTTTCACTAAAGCACACTACACAGTTCTACATAATTCCACCTTGGCGACTCCGTATATCGAGGAACACAAGAATATTGCGCTCAAAAACCGGGAAGCTGAATCATGGATTCAGATGAACACATGAAGTCTTTCGGTGGTTGGATGCGGACACATCTCTTGAATGACACCACTGTTGGAGATCAGCTATACTTGTTGGCGCGTCACCATCTTCTCTGTATTGAATTTCCAAGTGCGAAATAAATGGGAATACATTCTACACGATCGCCCAAGATAAAAGAGCACCAACCAAAATAGTGGTGTCCGCTTTGATGCAATAGGCGAGAATGGACAAAAGGACACATATTATGGTTACATAGAGGAGATATGGGAACTAGACTATGGAGTCTCTTTTAAGGTCCCTTTGTTTCACTGCAAATGGGTCAACCTGAATGGGGAAGGGTAAAGATAGACCGGTTATGCGGAATGACAGTGGATCTCAACAATCTTGGTTATAGAGATGAACCATTCGTCCTAGCCAATGATGTGTCTCGGGTTTTCTATGTGAAGGACATGTCCTCGGACGAAAAAAGAAAAAATATGCAAACGAATACATCATATGATGAGCCAAAGCGTCACATAGTTCTTTCGGGGAAAAGAAACATCGTGGGAATCGAGGACAAGACGGACATGTGTCAAGATTATAATAAGTTTGATGAAATTCCACCCTTCACGGTGAAAACTAACCCAAGCATTCCGTTAAGTAAAGAAGATGCTCCATGGTTACGTCTGAGCGGTCATAAGGAATGACATATGCCAAGAAGTTCATGCTCATATTATGTAACTCTAGTTCATGTCTTTCGGTTTATGGCTTGACCGAAGGATATCTTTCGTGGTTTGTGGCCTTTAGTCCCGGTTTTGTAGTCTCGATTTTAATATTAATAAATGTCTTGAGTGTTAGTCCCATTTTGTGGCTGGACCGGAGTGCCTCTATGACCAGTTTCTTGGAGATGCTTGGGAGGCTGCTCGGCATCTCCTGAAACTGGTCGAGTGGTGTCCCTGCTCTCAAAACCATCTTGCAGCTTGTAACTTCACTAACTAGATCAATACGCCTTGGAGCTAACTAATTTCACATATTAGGAGTGCCTCTATGACGATTTCTCGGAGATGCGGAGGGGCCCGGCTCCGTCGGCATCTCCTCGAACTGTCCGCGATGGTGACCCTGCTCTCGAAAACCATCTTGCAGCTTGTAACTTCACTAACTAGATCAATACGCCTCGGAGCTAACTAATTTCACATATTAGGAGTGCCTCTATGACGATTCTCGGAGATGCTTGGGAGGCTCGTCGGCATCTCCTGGCCAGCCGTAGTGGTGTCCTGCTCTCTAAAACCATCTTGGAGATGCCTCAAACTGGCTGGAGGACTGGACTCACAAGGATGCATATTTATAGTACAAGCAGCTCGGCATAATGTCGACACTCACGACATAACGTCGACACTCACCCCTATTATTAGTCTTGACTCATCTTTAGTCGGTTGGTGTCTCCAACGGGACTAAGGTTCATCTTTAGTCCGGTTGGTGACACCATCCGGGACAAGGTACAAGCCGCATGACATAATGTCGACACTCACCCCTATTATTAGTGTTGTCTCGCCCACTCTGCATAATCCCTTGATCATGCGGTTGGTTTCTCCAACCGAGACTAAATATGAACCCTCTCTTTATATAGGCATTTCCCTCTATTTATTAGGTAACACTTAAGACATTTATTAATATTAAAACCGACAAATCGGGACTAGCTAACACTCGGGCCTAAAGCCCCCTTTAGTCATAATCATGCCTAGTCCTATAGTACGCAGCTTGAGGTCTTCATCGTCGTCGTCATCATCGCCGTCATCGTCTGCCACTCAGGGATCCTCACCATCCATGGCATATACCAGGGCCATTCCAGCCTCGGATTCACGGCGGGTGGGAGAGGGTCTCTGGAAGACGATGCCTCTCACCGGACGATGTGGGGCTGTGGCGGGTGGCACCGTGGCGAGGATGGTCTCTCCGGCGATGTAGCGCATCACTTGATGATAATGCGGTTCTCCCACCACGACGGCCGACTTCGTTGTGGTTCACCATGGCGGGCCATCACCCTCGTACTGGCGAGCTCCCTTTCCGCCTATTAGCGAAGAAGGCATTCCAGTGTCATAGTTGTCGGGATCCCACCGGGATCCATCCGCTCGGCGTGAGCTCGTGGTAGAAGTGGTTTGTGATGGCCTTTGGCGTGCGGAACCTTGAGGGCAGGAGGGCAGAACCCCTCGGCCTTCGAGATCCGGTCGTGGCGGCGGTACCCCATGGACAAGGGTAGTTGGGCGCCTGCGCCTCGGTCTCCTCGAGGTCGAATGGCACGATGGCGTTGTCCATTGTTCTAAGAGAGGAAGGTGTGGATGTGTGGATAGCCATGACACGATCACCCTAAATATAGAGGAAAAGGCGGAAAACTTGGCGTGAAGCTTTGGGAAATGGCGGAAATATCTTTAGTCGGTTAGTGACTACATCCGGGACTAAAAGCTCTAGTAGAAAGGAAAGGGCGGAAAACTTGGCGGAAGAGGTGGGAAATGGCGGAAAATATTTTTAGTCGGTTTGTGACTACATCCGGACTAAATGTGTGAAAAAATGATCATGTTTCAAAAACCTTCACAAAATGACCTATCATGTTCGAGGTTTCATGGCTTTCGGTCCAAATGACCGATGTTATGTCTTGAATCACGGCATAGTTTGTGATGTTGTTCCCATATTATGCATGTGTGTGGACATTGGTATGGAGAACAATGTTGCGGAGGAAGTTTTCCTTTTGTCATACGGAAAAGCCCTTTTCCATTTTCCGGCAAAAAACGGGTCGTTGTGAAGTAACCACCAAAATGCCGTTTCAGAATGCTACCGTCCTATTTTCCTAAAATACTAGACCACCTTACATGGACTATATCCCAACCGGTACATCTCAAACCTTTTCTTCCATCCTGGGTAAAAAGGACAAATGTCTGCCGAATCGGCAGGAAGTGGTCCGGTTTGTACTACAGTACATGATCTACCGCCCGTGATTTTTGAAAAAATCATTTTAGACTCGCAATATGTGGTTTCTTCAGAGATCCAATGCAAGTTCTAACAATGCCGTCCCTATCTTCATGCACACCGGTTCGACCATAGTTAGAAATTCGGATAATTCAAAGCGGGCATAATAAATTCAAAAAATCCGAACAATGAAAATCCTTCGTGGTGTCATATTATGTTACATAGTTGAAAGGAAAAATACGGACTTGGTATATTGATCATGTTTGAAAAACCTTCACAAAATGACCTATCATGTTCGAGGTTTCATGGCTTTCGGTCCAAATGACCGATGTTATGTGCTGAATCACGGCATAGTTTGTGATGTTGTGCCCATATTATGCATGTGTGTGGACATTGGTATGGAGAACAATGTTGCAGGAGGAAGTTTTCCTTTTTGTCGCACGGAAAAGCCCTTTTCCATTTTCCGAGCGCAAAAAACGGGTCGTTTTTTGAAGTAACCACCAAAATGCCGTTTCAGAATGCTACCGTCCTATTTTCCTAAAATACTAGACCACCTTACATGGACTATATCCCAACCGGTACATCTCAAACCTTTTCGTCCATCCCGGGTAAAAAGGACAAATGTCTGCCGAATCGGTAGGAAGTGGGTCCGGTTTGTACTACAGGTACATGATCTACCGCCTGTGATTTTTTGAAAAAATCATTTTTAGACTCGCAATATGTGGTTTCTTCAGAGATCCAATGCAAGTTCTAACAATGCCCGTCCCCTATCTTCATGCACACCGGTTCGACCATAGTTAGAAATTCAGATAATTCAAAACGGGCATAATAAATTCAAAAAAAATCCGAACAATGAAAATCCTTCGCGTGGTGTCATATTATGTTACATAGTTGAAAGGAAAAATACCAGACTTGGTATATTGATCGTGTTTCGAAAAAACCTTCACAAAATGACCTATCATGTTCGAGGTTTCATGGCTTTCGGTCCAAATGACCGATGTTGTTATGTTGAATCACGGCATAGTTTGTGATGTTGTGCCCATATTATGCATGTGTGTGGACATTGGTATGGAGAACAATGTTGCAGGAGGAAGTTTTCCTTTTGTCGCACGGAAAAGCCCTTTTCCATTTTCTCGAAAGCAAAAGCGAATTCGTTTGTGAAGTAACCACCAAAATGCCGTTCGTAATGCTATCGTCCTATTTTCCTAAAATACTAGACCACCTTACATGGACTATATCCCAACCGGTACATCTCAAACCTTTTCGTCCATCCCGGGTAAAAAGGACAAATGTCTGCCGAATCGGTAGGAAGTGGGTCCGGTTTGTACTACAGGTACATGATCTATCGCCCGTGATTTTTTGAAAAAATCATTTTTAGACTCGCAATATGTGGTTTCTTCAGAGATCCAATGCAAGTTCTAATAATGCCCGTCCCCTATCTTCATGCACACCGGTTCGACCATAGTTAGAAATTCAGATAATTCAAAACGGGCATAATAAATTCAAAAAAAAATCCGAACAATGAAAATCCTTTGCGTGGTGTCATATTATGTTACATAGTTGAAAGGACAAATACCAGACTTGGTATATTGATCATGTTTCGAAAAAACCTTCACAAAATGACGTATCATGTTCGAGGTTTCATGGCCGTCCCCTATCACTTCTTATGTTTAAATTTTTTCTAAATTCCAAATTGATATTAAAAAAATATAAGTTAATTCATTTTGAATTGTAAATGGTTACATTAATTATTTTTTAAAACAGAAAATGTTTTTGAATTATTTATTTAAATCCAAACACTTTTTATGTTTAAATTTTTTCTAAATTCCAAATTAATATTCAAAAATATAAGTTAATTCATTTTAAAAGGTTACATTAATTATTTTTTAAAAATAGAATATGTTTTTGAATTATTTATTCAAATCCATACACTTCTTATGTTTAAAGTTTTTCTAAATTCCAAATTGATATTAAAAAAATATAAGTTAATTCATTTTTAATTGTAAATGGTTCATATTTTAAATGGTTACATTAATTATTTTTTAAAACAGAAAATGTTTTTGAATTATTTATTTAAATCCAAACAATTTTTATGTTTAAATTTTTTCTAAATTCCAAATTAATAGTCAAAAATATAAGTTAATTCATTTTAAAAGGTTACATTAATTATTTTTTAAATATAGAATATGTTTTTGAATTATTTATTCAAATCCATACACTTCTTATGTTTAAAGTTTTTCTAAATTCCAAATTGATATTAAAAAAATATAAGTTAATTCACTTTTAATTGTAAATGGTTCATATTTTAAATGGTTACATTGATTATTTTTTAAAACAGAAAATGTTTTTGAATTATTTATTTAAATCCAAACACTTTTTATGTTTAAAATTTTTCTAAATTCCAAATTAATATTCAAAAATATAAGTTAATTCATTTTAAAAGGTTACATTAATTATTTTTTAAAAATAGAATATGTTTTTGAATTATTTATTCAAATCCATACACTTCTTATGTTTAAAGTTTTCTAAATTCCAAATTGATATTAAAAAATATAAGTTAATTCATTTTTAATTGTAAATGGTTCATATTTTAAATGGTTACATTAATTATTTTTAAAACAGAAAATGGTTTTGAATTATTTATTAAAATCCAAACACTTTTTATGTTTGAAGTTTTTCTAAATTCCAAATTAATTATCATTTAAAAAACAATACAAATTTAAACCCCAAAATAAAAAATAAGGCGGGAACAGAGAGAAAATACGAAATTTTTTTGAAAGCAGAATATGTCCGGTTGGAGCCACCAACGGGACTAAAAGCCCCTAAGGCCAACCCTTGGTCTGCTGAAAAAATTGGAGTATACGTCCCGGTTGGTGGCTCCAACCGGGACGTATGACCCTTTAGTCCCGGTTGGAGCCACCAACCGGGACAAAAGGCCCTTCGTTTATAACTGGCTCGCCTCCTCTTCTTCTTCCCCATCTCACTTCTCTGCTTCATCGACGCTAGAGAGCCTTGCATACAGCCGGCTGCCCGAAACTCGCCTTGCCACGAGCTCCGCCTCGTTTCCCTCTATCTTCCCGCAAAAGGAATCGAAGAGGGGCATCGGCAACCGTCGCCATCGACGCCATCCTTCCGCCGGTGAGACCTATCCTTCCTCCGCCCTACTTTGGCCACCAAGGTCTCATACAGGACCTAGCGCACCCCATTGATGCCCTGTGTTGCTTGCTCGAGCTTCAGATACTCGACATCGTCTTCGTCTGCAAGCGCCGCCCGCAAGCGCAACTCCGGCGAGGAATCTAGGACGAACAGGAGCACCCCTTCCTCAACTGCGACCACCACTGAGCCTACCTCGACCACCACAACCACTCGTAATAGTCCATGTTCCCCTTACCCCTCTGGAATCGCCGGAGCACCACCCTCCCGACGCGTCGCTTGCAGCTGGTAGTGACCTGCCGCCGTTGTGGTGACGTGGTGCCCAAGGGGTCCCACTCGCCACCTCGAGGCTAGGTGCCTGCGGTCTTGAAAGTGGCCTGGTCCAGTCCACCGCCACAGTCTAGGTCCCACCTGCCTGTGTGGAGGCTGAGGTGGCCACGGGCCCCTCTGTCAGCCACTGTGGCTAGCAGTGGGCTCGGTGTAAAAATGTTTTCTGTTTTGTTTAAATTTAGAAATGGTTTAATTAAATCCAGAAATTGATATAATATTGTAAATTCAATAATTAATTATTTATAACTTAGAAAAATACAAATAATATATCAAAATGTTCAGAAAAACGAGATCTAACTATTTAACCTATAATCATGCATTGTTCAACAACTTTCAAGACAAGTTTAATTAGAAAACAAAATCAACCCCTCTCATATACTCCGGAGTTTCACCGAGTTAGGGTTTTCACCCCTCGGAACCCCGTTTAAATTGTCGAGCATGTCTTTGGGTTACTTTTTAATACAAATTAACTTGTTATATCATCATCCTTGTTTGATCATTGCATCGATGCCATGTGTTGATTGTTCCCCTCTCTTTCTGGCGCCCTGGTGTAAAAACTATTTGCCTTTTTTTTAATTCCAGAAAATGATTTAAACTTGTAAATTCAATAACTTATTGTTTATAAGTCAGAAAATATGAATAATATATCAAAATGTTCAGAAAAATGAAACCTAGCTATCTAAGCTATAATCATGCATTGTTCAACAACTTAAATTACAAGTTTAATTAGAAGAACAAATCCACCCCTCTCATGTGTTCCGGAGTTTCTCCGAGTTAGGGTTTTCACCCTTCGGAACCCCGATTAAATCGTCGAGCATTTCTTAGGGTTACATTCCAATGCAAATTAACTTGTCATATCATCATACTTGCTTGAGCATTGCATCGATGCCATGGGTTCGACGATGTGCCTATCTACTACACGGTTTCCCTTTCTCTTCATTTTTATTATTGTGTATGTATATATTAGGGTTTCTCTGAATTAGGATTTATATCTCTCAACACCGTACTTAACTTTCTCCTTTAGCCGCTTTGACTTATTCATTTTTCCACCTATGCAGAAAATATGGACCCACACGTCAGAGACGAAGAAAAGGAAGAGTTGATCCAAGGTGTGATCCGTGGGGAAGATAATTTAGACGTATCAACGTTTCTGAACAACTCCGGTGAGGGTGATCCTCTTTTTACCGGAGTAGACAACTTGTTTGAGGTTGAAGGTGTTGCCTTCCGCGAGGGAGAAGGCGATGCCTTGTGTAATCAAGAAGACGACCGCTCCGGCAAGGTGCATGTAATATAAATCAATTCATTAATTAATCATCTGCTATCTATATAGAAATAGTAACGACGATCTTTCTTCTGTTAGCCCTCCGGATCGAAGGAATCTACTGAAAAGATAAGACGAGGCCCAACCAAAAAGTTGCAAGACCATGAGAGGTTCAGGATCGAAGATGTCGTCAGAGACGGCAATCGACAGCCTCCAAGTTGTCGCAACCAAATTTGTGGCACAATGCGGAGTAATCGTTAGGGACTTAATCCCGATCACCATTAGAAATTGGAATAGGCCTGCTAATGCGGATGAAGAGGGAACATGTTTATTTGTCCCTAACCACGCCAAAGATTTACTGTGGAAGAGGCTCATGGTTAATTTCAAACTACGAAGATAGAGCTGGATCCAAATGCGGAGGATCCAGATTGAGGACGCCTTACAACATGGGAGAGCCATGGAGGCTAAGGTCGTGGAGTGGGCTTTGAAGAAGATGGCCCAATGTTTCACCAACTGGAAGAAAAGATTGCACCTTGACTATGTCGTGAAAAGAAGACTCGATTTCAAGAATATTCAGTTTGAGAAGATAAAACCATTCTGGGATGAGTTTGTGGAATACAAGAAATCAGAAAAAGCTAAGAAAATGTCTGAAACGAATAAGCTGAATGCTGCTAAGAAGAAGTATCACCATACTATGGGACAAGGTGGCTACAATGTTGGCATTCCTAAGTGGGAGAAACTTGAGCAGGAACTGCGTGATAAAAATATCACCCGAGATGCATTTATTGGGTAGAACGTGCAAGGAATTGGTTTTACGGGCATGGGGGCACATTGGACTCGGAAGGGAGGTGTATATATAACATATGACATAAAGAAGACCCCTTGCCAATCGAGAGGATGAGAAAAGGAGTAAAGGCTGTTAAAGATGGGGACTTCATTCCCGATAGAGAGAATGATGAGCTCACACTCGCCCTTGGAAATAAGGAACATGATGGACGAACACGAGGCACAATAGGCTCCCAATCATGGAGGACTGGGTTTCCCGAAGAGAGGAAGAAATATCCTGATTGAAGCAGAAAGTCAGAAAGAGCGAATGCGTTTAATTGAAGAACGATTAAAGCAACAACAAGATGAAATTAACACACTTAAAGAGCAAAGTACTACCGGCGCCCCATCTCAGCAGCACACTGCATTCGATGCTACCGGCCTATCGAATAATCGAAAAAGCAGTGTGGCTTCCACCGAGGTCCCTGGTGATGACAATGGCGATGACGATGATGCACCGACGATGGCTCCTGTTGGCTACCTAGTGGATGATATCACAGAGATGACACACTGCGAGCTACATGTCAAAGTTGTGAACATATCAATGAAGGTGGCGGTTGGCTATTCCTTACCAATTGGACCCACACCAACTTACCACCGCCGTCCGGTTCCGGAGGGCTACGCTGTTGTCGGCGTGGATGAAATCATGCCCACCTTTGAGGTTTTGGATCTTCACTACCTGCCGGTGAAGGGATGATCGCCGGGTGACGCAAAAACGCGTCACCATTCTATGGCGAAGGATTGTATCGTGCTTCAAATCACACGCCAAGGCCATCTTCGCCGCCACTCACCCGTCTCCATGAGGTCGCCGCCATGGCAGCCGTCTTCGCCGCCTCACCCGACTCACACCTCACCAATCTCCGGCAGCCATCGCCATGGAGCCATCGCCGGCGCCTCAGGATAAAAAGCGTAAGCGTACCGCTATTGTGCGTCGTAAGAGATCGCCGAAATGTAAACAAGAGCCTCTTCCAAAAGTACCAACGGTTCCTCCCAAGAGAGCTTATGACATCTTGAAGAGGAGATCGCGGCGATCGTTGATGCGGAAACGACAAGTTTGCTAAGCTGAGGCGGCCGAAAGAGCCAGAGTTCCCTAGCACCAAAGAAGAAAAAGGCAAAGTGTTGAAAATGCTAAAGACTCTTCATTAACCCGAGCCAAAGATGTCATCAGACTATGAGCGTTCTATTCTCAAGTCACATGCAGCATAAAAAGCCTCAAGAGCGATCGATGCAAGCGGAAATCTGCTGCTACCGGAGAACAAGAAAAACAGACTTGCGCCTCTCAAGGTGATTTCTCAAACCAATGTGGGTCGAGCAAATATGGGAATAAGAGCGTATGATCCGTAGGTAGTTGCACACGGAGAAGCTGCCTGCTCAAGGTATGAGTATTGCCCAAGACTTATCCCGATTAGAGTTCTTCCCGTGAGTGAAGTAGCATACCAATACCAAGAGAAAACCTCTCGTCAAACTCGAGGAGGTAAACAATCTTCCAACAAAAATGCGAAGATTGCATAATCGGTACATGCATGCCACAAGGGCCGGGCTAATCGGATAGTGCCGAGGGTTACAAAAAGCATCATGGGAAAGATAAGGATGACATGATATCCATTGAATTTGATGAACTATTTCAATTATTCAATCAAGACGCCTTGGACAAATCGATCATGAGTGCCTATTGTCTGTAAGTACTAATTTTGTAATTAATTTAGTCTCCATCTATAATATTTTGTTTATTGCATGTATATAATCATACTTTAATATGCGAATGAAGATTCTCGAATGCAGAGGACAAATCTATGACATTGGCTTCATTGACCCATATTGGGTTCATGAAGCTAATCTCAAAATAAGCCCCCGGATACGGAGGATAATATATAGTACGCGTTAAGGTTTCAAGAAACCAAAAGGAAATACTATTTCCTTACAACTTCCAAAGGAGTGTTATTGTCTTGTATACACTTTCTATTTCTCTTACTCGATGTTAAGTATATAATTGATTAGTTACGCATTCGCAGTACCACTATATTCGTTAATCATTCAACTTGACAAAGGGCGTGTACTAGTCATGGACTCAAACATAAACCCTTGAGACGTGGAAGGACATGCGATACTTCTCCGGTAATTCTAATCATTACGACACTATATCGGCAACGTTCGTGAATTTTATGATATCAAGTACTTAATAACTTATTTTATTCGCTTTCTACACCGGGCGCTTGGAAACGGTTCACCAAGAAGGCTAGGGGTGTTTGGAAAGAGGAGCTTACATTTCAACCACTAGATGTAAGCACCACTAGCTATATCCGCGCATCTCTTTGATTCTAGTTTTGATGCTTATTATCATGCTTGATTATTATTTTGATTGAACTCTGTTGTCGTAAAGTGCCCGACGCAGGACCGTAACAATCTATGTGGATACTATGTATGCGAGTTCATCCGTGACGTATGCGATGAGAAGGGCAGAAATTTAGAGCAACTCCACGTCGTAAACAATTTCTATAGTTTTTAATTACAATCAAATTGTGTTTAGTTTCATATTCATATAGGACTCCTTTTTAAATCAGATCGAACGTCTACGGACGGTCTTCGCCAAAGGATCGCATACGAGCAATACAGAGGAATTGGCGGGATTCTTGGATGCGTAAGTCCTAAACACACAAGGGAATACTACTCGGCGTGTATAGACAATAGGAATTGTAAAAATAGCAACTTTCAAGAAATTGGCGGTAGCATCGAATAGCAACTTTTGTATGTAGTGCATGAACTCGATCCGTGTATTGAATGTAAAATGTTGTCATGATGATCTTGTGTAATATAAGGTTCCTTCATTGATAAGTGCAAAACACTAAATAAACAATAAAACAACCTAAATGAATTCTACGCTTGCCGCACAAAAAGTGGCGAAAATCTTGTCATGCAACAAAATGTGCCAAAATGAATTCTACGCCGCGCAGAAATGGGCCAAATCTGCCATGGCAAAGTTATTAGTCCCGGTTCGTGTTACGAACCGACTAATGCTCCACACCCTCGCCTCGATGCCGCCACGTGTGCCCCATTTGTCCCGGTTGGTGGGGCAACCGGGACTAATGGTTAGAGCTTTAGTCCCGATTGCCCCGTCCCGGTTGGGCAATCGGGACTAATGGCCCTTACCAACCGGGACGCATGGGCCCTTTTCTACAAGTGTGTCTTAACAAGGCAAAAATATGGCATCGGTTTTCTACGCAAATTTAAAAGAAGCCAATATAAGACTATATTGGCCCGCATATGCTCTCCATATTTAATTTTTACGTGAGTCGACAAACTACCCCAAACAGATGAATATGTATGTGAGAAAGAACAATTTATATGCACCAGATGTATATATCATTTATAAAAATAAGGGCTGAGAAAAGGGGCACACGTTGGTCCAAAGATCTTGAAGGGTTCGGGTTCGGGCTTCGGTCTTCGGGTATTGGTCTTCGTATATTTGGTTCCGGGGTCTCAGGGTTGGGACCTTTGAGTCTGGAAGGCGATCTTGGCATTCTGGGAATCTTCGGTTTCCGGGAACGGTCTTGCGGTCCGTTGTCAGGGTCTTCGAGGAGCGCCCTGTACATTCTTTCGCATCAAGTCAGTCTTGTCGGTCTTGGGAGGAACTCGTCTAACTCGTCACACTCCTACGACGGAGGATCACCGGACTCGGAGCATCGCCACTGATCCATCTTCACATGGTCGCCATTATAATTGACTTCACACCCCATATGCTCGTGACTAGTACCAAATCGTAGCAGATGAAGCAACCCCTGGTACTAGGGAACAATCACAGAGGCAGGAATAACACATGGTGGCATGCACCAGAACGAGAACAAGGGATGGCAGGGGAGGCGACATGCACGGACGAGCGGGCGGCATGCTCATAGAGAGGCGAAAATTGAGGAGGCCGGTGCTCGCCTCGCTGCAGTGGCACACGGAGCGAGGGCTCGATGCAGGGGTGGCACGTGGCCCCGCTGGTGGGGAAGCCGTTGGACGGCAGCGAGCGGTTGTGGTGACTGTAGGCGGCCCGGGGAGAGGAGGCGACGGAGACGCTCTGTCGGGCGCAGGCGGGGCAGGCCAACCGTGTCGGCGGTCGCGCGAGGTAGGCGAGGCAGATAAGCGGGATGGTGACGGCGAGACACAGAGGAGAACGGGGGCGGGGGATCCCGACAGCGGAGAGAGGAGGCCTGGGCCAGGGTCATCGCGGAGGAGGCCCACATCGACATGCGGCAGGGGCGACCGTCGGCTGCAAGGTGGAGGTGCCTCTCGCGGTGGAGAGGAGAAGAACGAGGGGAGCGGGGTGGGTAGGAGCATGCAGGAGGAGAGGGCGAGGCGACGGGGTCGGGCTCGCGTGTGGGCAGGGGCGTGCGGGGCCGCTGGCTGGTGGGGCCGCTGGCGGGTGGGGCACGGGTTGACCAGATCGGGAAGAAGTGGGGTGTGCCTTGAGTGGGGTACTAGGTGGGTTGGTGGTGGCGTCTGGGAGAGGGAGTGGGGTGAGGGGTGAGGTTAGGGTTAGGCTAGGGTTTGATCTAGTGGGGTAGTAGGTGGCCTGTTGGCTGGGCCTTTGGGCCTAGCCGACTGGGTTACCTCCCCCACTAACAAAATAGTTTTATATTTTTTATAAACAAAACATTTGTAAAAGGGTTTTAGACAAATAAAAGATCTGAATGGATCTAGGTTTTCGATTTGAACAAAGAGGGGAATATCTAGAAAACAAAATAGGCTTTTGGTAAATAGTTTTAGGCGAATAAATGCATGATGTGTCATGATGATGCATAGAATAAAAACAACAGCGATTTTCTAGTAGTGATTTTACCCGGGGTGCTACAATCCGACACCACTAACAATGGATCTCACCCTCGAGATCCGCCTCTTGGTACGAGGAAGAAGGCCGACGGTCTGAATCTTCTTGCTTCACGTAGATCTTTGCAACACCACTAACAAGGATTCTTTCTTCATCTTGAAATCCACGACACCACCAACAAAGGGGTCGTTGCTCACGTTCATCGAGAGAACGCTCCGGTGAACAAAGGACGAAGGTAAAGGTATCAAAATATAAGGCCACCTCTAACTTCTGTGAAAGGAGTATAATTGCATCGATTCACTATTCAATGTACAAGAGTGAATGATAAGAGTAGTCGGATGGTGATCAGTCCATCGCGCACCCAGAGCATTACTCTACACATGAATATAAGGATTACGCAATCATCTCTCAGGGTTGAGACTGAAGATCTCGACAAGCGATGTTCTGAAAGCTTCCGAAAACAGAGGGGTGATGCAGGATCTTCATCGGGTCTGGAGTAGATGATGTCATCATGTCAGAGAACACCTAACGATAGAAAGAATTTTTTTAGTGATTTTTCGGTCCACTGAAAGGTACAACAGAGGAAAATTCCTCAGATAGTATGAAGACCGGATGTCGAAGCACTGTTACAAGAGGCGAAAGCAAAACCCTAAAGGTATGACATTAACCCAACCATGAGAATTCCTAGACTAAAAGAAAATATAAGGGAGTAGATTCAAAACACGTAAAGGTAAGAGGAGAAGAGAAGTGGGGTAAGGAGTAAAACAGACCTAATTAGATCTATTCCAACCAATTTTCCACAATAGTTTTGACACTCTAAAACGGTCGTTAGCTAGGTTATCCTACAGGCTGGACCAGTGGAGTATCGCAACTGCTGAGCTCTGATACCACTCTGTAACACCCTCGGATCGTCCCTATGCAAGTTTTAGCGATTCCTGCATAGAAACGATTCAAAGGAGCCCACCAGGCACTTTCGTGCGGGTGGAAAACGAAGTAATACCATTACACATTAGTCCATGATGGAACTTCATAGAACAGATATATACAACAACGACTCAAGATTCAAGGATACATATATATAGTACAAAGATCCAAATCACCTTGAAAACGATATAACATCTGAGTATAGACAAGATGCAAATCGAGTTAAGAGCCCTGAAGAATAACCAATGGCGTCCATAACCCTGCCCAGGCCAAGCCGGAAGGTTAACCCTGCTAAAAACGTCGATCTCAAAACCTTCTCAAACAAAAGGGTGCCGACAAAGGGCAAAATAAAAAGAGAGCGGTCAGTACTGAGGCCAGTACACGGCGAGTCTTAGAATTCGGCGGTCCTCGCCTACATAGGTATGGTGGACTGAAGCGGCAGTGAAGCATGCACTAAACAACCTATATAGACTCGATACAACTGTCAGCTATCAGAGAAGGATAAGAAAGACCTATTCGGAACCAACCTGATACTACCACCAAACATACCCATCCTGGTATTTCCCCTCGAGACCAAACGGGGAAGTCAAGCTAAGGAAACTCACACGGTTGGCAATTTTATCCATTCATTCCATGGTGGTTATCCAAATTACTAGTCATATCAGATACAAGTCAAATTATAACAGTAAACTTTAGTTATAGTTGTATATGATCGAGAACTATGCTCCAAGTCGTCCATAACCGCGGACACGGCTTCTCGAAAAGATTTAACCCTGCAGGGGTGCACCAAAGTTTTGATGGCGCGTGACAGCGCTTCGTTGGAAGACCACTACAAGAAATTTGGCAATATATGACCCTCTATTTTCGTCACAGAATCGTCATAATAGTCTTTTTATGACGATTTTGAGATCGTCGAAAGCTGGGCGTCGCAAACGAACTATAAAGACGTTTTTGATAAAATCGTCATAACCTTCTATGACGATATTGGATCGTCATAACGTCTATGACGATCCAATATCGTCACGGGCCAGCTAGCATGCCAAGTCAGATCCTACGTGGCAAAATTATGACGAAATTAAATCGTCTTAAATCAAAATCAGCCCAGTCCATTTCTGGATTTCACATGGGCTTAGCCCAACTATTCTGGATTGATTTTCTCATCAAATCTGGTTATCTATATGGGCCAAGCCCATCATTCAAGCATTTTTTTTGTTTCGTTGCATTGGCCTTTTCTTTGGACAGATTTTTACTTTGGGCCTTCTTATTTTGGGCCGGTCACACCTGGTGTTCCATAATTCATACGGTCTCGATTGCCACAAGATATATTTTCTCAGTAATTAAAATCTAACAATTTAATCAAGACCAACAGAATATACAAAATCATTTTGATTCAAACAGAGCATATTATGATCGGCACATTACAATCATACACAGTTCTACATAGTTCACATCAGTGGAGCTACCAAAATACAATAAAAAAATACAGAAAGAATAAAATCCAAACTTCTTCACGCTTTCTCTTCCTGGAACTTTGTAACTACCTCGGTGAATTACGCTCCTAGTTACAAGCCTGGATGAGCGGAAATGGTTAAAATAGTACGGTGGGGCCCAAATACCACTCACAGGTAGACCTTTCGGCCGTCCTAACCATTTCCAAACATCGGGACAAGAACGGGCGTGTCGGAAGCGAAGGGATCAACTACATACACAAATGAGTATGTATGCAAGCCACCATACAACAGTCCTCAGAGCCATTCCATCTAAAAGAAATAGAAATATTGCAACGCCATACGGCAAGATCCAAATGTCCTAGATAGATATAATAGTTTCGGATATCTCCTCATACATCAAACATCAGAGTATCGGTGAAGCGGCAAACAAGATCCGAGTACGGATAAGAAGCAAATCGGCATAAGATGCCCCATAATAAACACAACCCGCCCATACAGATCTCACGGATCCCGTTCGGGAATCTCTACATCGAATGATCGTTGCCCACATCGTCTGCCTCCTCCACCCAAGATCCATCTTGTGAGTGTACCGTTCATCCGAATCAAACAATTTATCGTGTGAGACCCTAGGGTGCTCAGAAGTCTTTATGCCTCTAAAGGGGACACAACACAGGGTGACGAATTGCAGCAAAAGATAAACCCTAACAATTCTATAGATACCGCTAACCATCCGCCTAACCATAGATAGTGGATGTCCGTGAATTAATAACAACAGTTATAATAGTAATATTATGATCCATCCTCCTCCTCGCTACCAACGAGGAAGCGGATGAACACCCCATCCGCTGGCAGTTTTATTATCCATTACATGAGTGTTGCACTATTTACTAGTCGATTACTTAGTCAAATTAAAAGAGGTACTTTAGTTATACTTGTCTATGATCGAAATCTGGCTCCAAGTCGCCCATAACCGCGACATGGCTTTCGAAAGTTTTACCCGCCGGGTGCACCAATAGCAACACACACTGATCAACCTCGAAAAACCAAATCAAAACCCAACGAGGCATTCACGACAAAGCGATCACAGATTCAGAAATATTTCAGGGCCACCCCATTAAGCTACCCAAGAACGGTTAGCCGACCAGACGGACTCAAGGTTTGTGTGGACGGTCAGAACGATCGGGAACCCGAAGTGTGACTGGCTTGTCGATACATAAAACGCGTGCCGATCCTAAATGACAGTGCTCCTCACACAATCGTAAATAAAGCGAAAGCATGGCATAAGTACAGATAGTAATAAAGCCCCAAACTAGTTGTGGCCCCAAGAAATAAGAATGAATCAAGCTCGCTCGTGGGGTCCCATAAGCCTCCGGATGTGGATAGCGCGAATATTCAAGGAACAGGAATCAAGTACTCGGGTCCTACGGACACAAGTGAGCATGAAAACCAAATAGCCTATATTGCTCACCGGTGCCACTTTCATTAGTTATCCCATACTACTCAGGTTAAGTTGTTTAGGTACCTCGTTATCCATCAGACACTCACATACCCTACACATGCTGTTCTACGACCCGCATGGCTCAAACAACTCCTGTAGTAATGGCTCATGGGATGGAGGAACAAGCTTCGGTGGGGTATAAAAGTAAAGGCTATGCAGTACTTGGGATTCAGTTTAATGCGATCGCGACTCAATGATGCAAGAATAAGATAGAGGCAATAGGTACTATATGTATGCAAGCATGTGGTAGTGCTTGCCTGGCAGCTTAGTTGAAGCGAGAGAAGGATCTGGGTAGTGCTCCTGGGTTTCTTGATATATTCCCTGCTCAGCGTCTATTCGAAGAAGAACCAAACAAACAAGGGCCAACATAAATAAAGTGCACAAGCATAAGAATAAAATGCGACAAGCAAACACTCATGCCATGATGAATGATGCACAATTTGCATGGTAATAAAGTAGCATGGCATGGGTGAGGTGTAGAATACAAGAAATAAACATTTTATTGAGTTTTGGTCACATTTTATTCTCGAATAAGTTGTTGTATACTTTATATTTATATGATGCATGCTGCAATTCAGAACGTGGAATGCATAAACAGAAAGGTCTCGTCGGGCTAATCATTTTAGACATATCATTTGTCAAATTTGGAGTTATAAAACAAAATTTATTAATTATTTAAGGAAAAAGGGAATTTTATTGTAATTTTAATCAACTTGGAAATTAAAGTGTCCAAAATATATTTTGAAGGGCATATTTGAATTCCTCATATTTTTCTGATTCCAAAACATATGTTACATGTATTATTTGGATTTATATTTCAAAAGTTAATTAAAAACAGATTTGAATTTGAATTAAAACAAATTTGAAAAGTTTGAATTAAAATAGAAAATGTAAAGCTTTTGTCACTCGAGCAAACCTAGCACTTGTGGCCAGTGGTGGGGCCTATCTTGACTCGGCAATAGCCGAAACACGGAGACCGGTCGGACTTTTGCACCGAAAGTACACCCGGCCCGTGATTGTGGTGGGCCTCAGCGGCGGGGCCACGCAGTGGCCAGCAGGCGGTGACACGTGGGCGATCCAGTGGGGGTGCATCCGTGATGGCCAGGATCTTTTGGGGGTTTTCTTGCAAAAAGGCTCCGAGGCTGACAGGTGGGGTTCCGGGGACGGCGGGTTCAGGCGGGAAAAACGGCAGGGTTATTTCTGAAAAAGCGTCGCCGCCGCCGGACTGTCTGCTGCACCGATCTGCAGAGACCAGGGGATCGGTCGGGGTTCGGACGACGATGGCGACCAAACGGCGGCGAATCTCGCCAAGCCGCAAAAAGGGAAGATGGAGAGGGTGGTGCGGGCTACAATTCTCGTTTAGCAAGCTCGCACGGAGGCGGCCTACAACGCGCGGGGCACGACAAAGAATAGGCGGGGCGGGCAGGCGCAGCTTCTTTGTCTGCCAGAAGCGGCAGCGCCGCGAGGCTGCTCGGCAGGCCGATGGCGATGCAAGGTGAGAGGGGAGGAAGATGACGTCCAGAGGTCGGTAGGCTCACCTACGACCCGCAGGTGCAGCTAGCGGGCTCGGGGAAGCGTAGATCGGCGAGGAGGTAGCAGGGCCGGAGTCGTCCTGGTGCTCACGGACACGGCGGCGGCGGGGCTTCTCCGGCGAGGTCCAGCGGGTGGAGGGCTTCCGGAGGTCGGAGAGGACGCAGGAGAACAGGATGGTGCGATTGGCTCGGCCTGGAGCTCACCATACCGACAAGGACACGGGGTAGACATAGCTAGGGTTTTAGGAGGAGAGGATGGCCATGGCTTTCTAGGGAGGAAGGTGGAAGGAAGATGGGGTGCCTGGCGTCCAGATCTTGCCCTGGGGTTTTCCTGGGGTGGTTGAGGTGATAAGGGGGAGAGGGGAGAGGCACATGGGTAGCTTCACCTTTTGGAAAAGTAGAGGAAGGGCCTCGGGTGATCTCTCTCTTGTTGTTTTGCTAAAAGAGAAAGAGGGGGACCAGGGAGAGTAGGGTGGCTAGGTGGGGCCTGCATGGTAGGGAGAGGGGGCACCTCGGCATGGTAGAGAGGGAAGGTAGATGGGGTAGGTCATGGTGGTGTGTTTTCCTTTGTCAAGATCAAGCAAGATCAAGCCAAGCTCAAGCAAGATCTAGACAAAAGAGAGGATGAGATGAAAGGTGGTGATGGGGTTTAAGCAAGATCAACTAAGACCAAGCCAAAAGGAGGAAGAGAGAGATGAGAGATGATCCACTCAAGAGTCAAATAAAAACCCAAAAGACTAGAATGTGTAGGTTCTTGCATGGCCCATGCAAAACAATTAATGCCATGCTTATTCTTGTGAAAACAATAATATTAACATGGCATTATTCTTATGCATTCCCCAAAATTGGAATAAAGCCAAGCAAAAGAATTTAAAGGAAAGTTCCAGATGGAGTAGATGGATATGATCACATTTGATTATAATTGGGACTTTCTAGTGTGTATATTCCACTAGATGTTTAATAGTCCCAAAAATATCCCAACATGAGCATAAATCCATGATAATCCATATCAAAGCTAGGAAAAAGGAGCACTACTCATAATGCATGCAAAGGTGGCTCCACATATCAATAATGTGAAAACACCATGATGCTAAGATGAGAGCATGTGGAAATAGAATTGGATCCATACCAACCCACATGAGCTAGAGGTAAAACCCAATAAAGTGCAAAGCTCATATTTAGTTGGATGGTGGAATTATAAGGTGGTGGCAGAGAAAGGTGATGGAGTTGAATAAAAGATATGCCCCCAACTCAACTTGGGCATTTAAACAATATATCAATAACCAAATACAATATCAAGAGACAAATACAATTAACAATGCATATGAGAGAAGAACCAAACCAAAAAGGTAGTTTTATATGATGCTCAAATGCAAGGTGGCATGATGACATGAGCATGATATAATTATGATGCAACAATTATATATATGAAGTAGCATTTATATAGACTAGGCTATTAGCATTGCAATTGTTAGACAATTGGGATGCTACAAACTTCTTCATGCTTCCTCTTCCTGGAACTCTCTGAACAGTACACTCTGAACAAAGCTTCGGAGTGGATATACACTCTCAAAGTCGTAATCTGTACTTCCCAAAACAACCGAAAGCAGTAAAAATACTAACACAGATAAGAATGGTTCTGTACATTACTTAGCCATAGCATATAATTTGTGTATGAAGTCATAGCATATAAGCTATTCTTATCCATTACTTAGCCAATGTAGTTCTGTACACAGATTTTTTTAAGAAACAAGAAACTATTACCAAAGGAAGAATGGTTAGTTGGTTAGTTTGCTCTCAGAAATGAATAGTGTGTTGCACTGTTAAAAGTTCATCATTGAGATAAACTTTAGAAAGGGGCAAGTTTCACCAAAAAAAAGTAGCATCTGTTCATATCAGTATATTTTGCCTCAGTACAACATCATAGGCTGGAGAGGGGCAAGTTTCACCATGTCAGCTAAGGTAATAAGATAAAGATTCCACAAATATCAAGTTTTCACTTGATCTCATCCACACCAGCAGGTCCCACTTGCAAGCATCTTACGCATCAACATGCAAGTAGCTGCTGTCAACACCACAGCAGACCAGGAAACCAGATAAGAAGGAACAGCCGTAGCTAACAATTACCTGGCCACACTCCACAGCACATCCACACAAAGTTACCATCAGAGTGTTATACCTCACCCTCAACCAACTCTGGTTGCTCCTTGGAGCCATCCAGGAGCTAGAAGTAGAGGGATTCACAGCAAAGGCAACATGGTTGCAAGGTAGGAGTACACTTCTACTAATCTATGTTCAACATGATTCACAGCAAAGGCAACATGATTCACAGCAAAGGCAACATGGTTGCAAGGTAGGATTCATAGCAAATTTACATAGAGATGCTATGTATGTTCCTCATAGAGAAATAAAAAGATACACCATAATCTCTGTTCTTATTTAGAGTTGGCCTCAGCCTTTGCATCCTAGGCAGGGGCTATAGCACACTTCTACTAATTATACCAAGGCCATAAAAGCATACAAATCATCTTTGCACAAACTAGCAAGCATGAGGGATTGCTGGGCACAAATCCAAAAGAATTGGAATTGCACAATCCCAAACTCACTCCCACCAAACTCTCAATCTAGTCTCTAAAACTAGAACATCAGCCCTTCAACAAGTTTGATAATAAATCCTTTTCTTAGATATTCAAAAATATCTAAGAATCATTTTATATTTTAAAACAAAGGTAACTGAATCAAAGATTCAGTTACACACTGCTCATCTTCACAGTTCGATTCAAGGAAACTAGAACTCATATAGCTCCAGCAATTGAACAAAAATACAGGCCATAGGGGATTTGCAACATCACAAAACATGCTCTTTAAATGAAATCATCTTCATAGCCATTTGGCTAGGAATCATTTAGATTATTGTTGTCATATGGACAGAGTAATCATATTGATCATCCATTTACACTTACCAATATTACCCAAATAATCTTTATCATTTTCCTAGCAGTAATTCTAGAATCAAAGCTATACCTTATTTCACTGTCAGATCTGACAGAGAATAAAGCATTTTCCTAGAAAGTGTTTCTGGGAATCATTTTAGTGAATATTCCATGGTCATATAAGTTCTGAATCCACTAGCTACTTGCATCCAACAATAATTTCAAGCCAATATGATTTCCAGATCATTTTCCTAACCAATTCAACTAGGAATCAGTGTCAATAGTTCTTAACTATCAACATGAACTAGCAAATGTTCAGACCAGCAAGTATCCCAAACAGATAAAATCCAAACCAATGGTTTGAATTTTCATGTCTACTATAATCATCCAGAAGGGTTTCTCAGATCATCTACCCAGATTAAGCGTAGCATAAACCTACCCTTACCATAGTACCTCATCATTTAATCATAGGGTACAAATTAAAACAGGGCCTTGAGACCATCACAAGTAAACCAAGCATGTCAATTGAGCATCAAACCAGATATGAAATCTAGACAGTGGGGAATCACAGAAAACACACTTGACATGGCAAGGTAGATAAAGCCTGGAGGGAAGCATAGAAGGAGCACCTACCTGGGGCGAGTTCTATCTCGCCGGAGAGGAGGCAGAAGGAGTATCGATGGCAACGGCAACATAGAACACCACGGGGAAGGCTTCACCATACACCACCACCTAGCCCAGCATCAATCTCACCACCAAGGCGGCACAGGGAGCAGCTCTGAGGGCCACAGCATCCTACACCGGCCTAGAATAACACAAATCAGTAACACCGTCAACCAAGGCATGCCAGGACAAACACAAGTGCCCCCCATCCGCAGCCGCTCCGCCAAGTCGCGTCGCTCCCCAACCCCCACGCCGCCTGACCTGTCCACGGTCGCCACCACCACGACAACCTGCCGACGATGAGTGTGAGGGAACAGGATCGAGAAGGGAGGTTCGGGTGGTGGTTCTGGTGCTTGCAGGAAGAAGGGATACTCGTACGCGGATGGAGAAGTGGCGGCATGAGAGGATGGGGAGGATGTGGATGAAAGACGGTGTTGATTGGGGGTGGGGTGGGGGTGGCGGCGACGGCGTGGATTGGATCTTGGGAGGCAGAGGCGATACTCAGTGAAGGTGGGGATCTAGCTCTGGGTGGGAGGCGCGGGGTGGCTCGGGATCTGATGCGAGGGGAGAGAAGGGAGGAGGGAGGTGGTGGCGACAACGGGAAGCTAGGGTTAGGCGGATGCGGGAGGCGGCGCATAGCCATGGCGGCCCGGCCGCCATCCACGACCACGCTTCTCCCAGATTGAGAGAGAGTGAGGAAGGAGTGGCGGCGGGGTCTGCGAATAGGAGCGGCGGGGTCTGCGACGGGGCCGTCGTCGCTGGATCCCCCTACACAGGGCCGCCATCGACGGCGTAGAAGAGCAGCGGGACCCGGCCCACCTTGATGTCGTCGACGGAGCTGAGCTCAGCGGGGGAGAGGGGAGGTAGACGGTGGATCGGCTGGAGGGGAGAGGGTGGTGGCTGTGTTGTGAATCGGGGAGTGGAGAGAATCGGCGGCGCAGAGATAGGGCAAGGAAAGGGGCGATGCGAGGGTTGGTGAGGTTAGGTTTGGTGAGGCCGTGGGCATGGTGGGGTTGGTGTGCTTCTTCGGGTGAGCTACCAACCATTGGATCGACTTTGAACGGTCCATATAACGCACATAAGGCTGATCCATGGGAGGCAGTTTCCCATGTTTTGATTGGTTGGTTTAGAAAACACCTCAATTTTTGGATGGGTCTGCCATATTATGACGATTTCAATCAACAAAATTACGACGATTCTGAGCCTATCGTCATGATTTTGAAGGGGTTTGGCCCTCCTGGAGTGGCTAGCGACGATCTGGTGCAAATCGTCATAAAATTTATGACGATTTTTGCCATCGTCAAAATGGGAACGTCATAAGTTGACACATTTCTTGTAGTGGACCCCAAGATCAAGGTGTGATGCAGCACAGAAGCAAGTCTTCCCAGTAAGAAACCGAGGTTATCGAACCAGTAGGAGGAAGGAAACGTCTCAAAGGTGTTGCAAGCAACTTGGATACCTGCACAACACAAACCAAAGACTTTTCCCCAACGAACAGTGAGGTTGTCAATCTCACCGATTGCTGTAACAAAGGATTAACTATATGGTGCGGAAGGTAATAGTGGTTTGCAACAAGTAAACATTAACAGTGGAAGATGTATCAATGGTAAAGATTGGACCGGGGTCCATAGTTCACTAGAGGTGTTCTCCTTAGATAAACAAACATGGCATGTTGGGTAAACAAATTACAGCAGGGCAATTGACAGGACTGAGCAAGGTATAACAATGCAATACTAGACATCAAGATCCTATGAGATTCGATTGGGCAATACAACAAGATACATAGACCGCCATCCAACTACATCTATGATTAGAAGTCCACCTTTGGGTTATCATCTGAACCCCCTCAAGTATTAAGTTGCAAGCAACAGACAACTTCTTTAAGCAAAGTGTGTAAGGTAAACAATCCACTTGTTCCATGAACAAGAGACCGTTGTTTCCTCCCTAGTGGCAACAACACATCTACAACCTTAGAGATTTTTATCACTTCCCTTAGATTAAATAGAGGCATGAACCCACTATCGAGCATAAATACCCCATCTTGGAGTCACTAGTAACTACTTGTCCAAGATACCTACTAACAACGGAGAGCATGCAAGATCACAAACAACACATACATGATAGAATCAATACGACAAAACCATTAATCAATCTGACATAGTAATCTCAATATCCACCGGATCCCTGCAACACAACATGCATGATTACAAATAGAAGAGATCTTGATCATGAACGGAGCTCACAAGATCTAGACATGAAAGCACAAAGGAGGAGATACAACCATCTAGCTACTAGATGGACCCGTAGTCCAAGGTGGAACTACTCACGCTTCATACCGGAGGCTGGCATGATGAAGAAGAAGGCCTCCAGGATGATCTCCCCTCCGGTAGGGTGCCAAGAAGAGCTTTAGATCCCCCTATATAGGGACGATGGTGGCGGCGGCTACAGACGATGACGTGGAATATTGATCGGGTACTTAGGGTTTAGGCATCGGAGGCTTCTTATAGGCAAAGAGGCGAGGCTGGGAGGCGGCCAGGGGGCCCACACCCTGCCTAGGAGCGGCCAAGGGTGGACCTGCGGCTGGGGGGGTTCGGCCGCCCTGTGGCTCCCCTCTGTCTCTCCTCTAGACTCCATGTTCTCCTTGGTGAAATATTGCCTTTGGATTTTGTCCTGTCCAATTCCGAGAATATTTCCTTACTAGATTTTCTGAAACCATAAATAACAGAAAACAGGCAACTGGCACTACGGCCTCTTGTTAATAGGTTAGTACCAGAAAACATATAAAAACACCTCAAAGTGTAGACAAAGCAAAGCAAAGTAGATACTAAACAAGCATGAAACATCAAAAATTATAGATACGTTTCCGACGTCAAGCATCCCCAAGCTTAACTCCTACTCGTCCTTGAGTAGGTAAGTGATAAAAGAATAATTTTTGAGGTGACATGCACCATCAAAACCAAGATCAAACCATTTGCAAGCATTGAAAGCTGGGATAAAAAAACTCTAAACATGTGCATAAAAGATGGTGTTCTAACAATAAGACAAAGTAACTATGCATGCAATAAGAAAGGCTACAAGCAAAGATCATGAATAACATGCATTGAAAAACGTTTGTCTGTTTCACATACAGAAAACATAGCATAGTGACATTCAGCTTGTCCCTCATAGAGTAGCAAATATATGCATATGACACCTTCAAAGTTCATAAGAGTGACTACATACAAATAGCACAATAACAAGTAATAACAACAATATGCATCAATCAATAAGTTTGGGACAATGCACATAGAACTAAGAATTACAACTATGCTCTCTTAACTGGTGCCTAAAGGTAGAAGGTGGAGACTCAATATAATAGTAGAAGAAAGGCCCTTCATAAAGGGAAGCAGAGATTTCAAGTTTCAAAAAGATCTTCCAAAAATTATGGTACTTGTTCGCTTTTATCCCTCATTGCACCTATCATAAGCATCTTGAAGTGATTAAGGTTAAAGTGAACAAACTATGGAGTATATGCTTGGCAAAGTATAAGTTGGCAATCTCATGTCCCTTGAATACAAGGGCCGCTCTTCATGCTACTCAAGTTTAGTTACTTGCAAGTTCTTGTCATAGTAAGTACACGTGTATCATAGAGAACCACCAATGGGGTACCCCTTGCACATGGTACAGGAGCTTTCCCATAACCAAAATGAAAAGGCAAGCAGACAGAAAGCATATCAGCATTCTTCTTATTTACCATGGGATATGGTGCTTTTTTCTCGGTTTCCTCTTTTCTCAATATGTCTCTTTTTCTCAATCTTTTTTATAAGAAGAATGATTCATAGATGTCACTATGGTGATGCTGCAAGTTTCCACCATGATTAGGCATGGCTTAGGCTAGCGGCCCAGGCGTTTCTCTAACACATATACATAACTCCATGGACTTACAATCTCCCCTTTCATTTCACACTGACGACATCCATAGACAAAAGAGCGCGATATAAATTGTGTACAAAGTACAAGTGCAATGTTGAAAGCGTTCCCCGTGACAGCACGGTTCTGCTAATTCCAACGTATAAGTGCAACCATATACAACATAGATGACACAATGGTTCAAGTTTATTAGGGGCAAGAAATATAGTGTGCCATAAAGTTCATGAGAGCTTTAATCACTAAGTTTTCACATAACAAAATACTTTTTAATTGGAAGATAGCTGAAAACAAGAATATACTTGGAATGGTGTAACACACCATGCATAGGAATTTATAGTGGACACTTTGGAATAACTTAGTTTCTTGGGAGTTGGATGCATGAGTAGAGCTTACTCATACAAGTGGAGGCTAGCAAAAGATTGGGAGCGACCAACTAAGAGAACAATAATGACCATAATCATGCAGACCGACAAAACATTACTAATACAAGCATATAGTGGTACTACAAGTCAAGGACTAAATGATCATAGAGGCTATGGTGACTTGTTCATAGTCATAACATGGTGTGAGCATGTGCCAAGTCAACCCAAACAAATCATCAAAAGAGAATACCACAATATTATGCTTTTGTATGCTAAAACAACGCATGATTCCTTCAAGGCACACTAAGCAATACCAATTGTTTGGAAAAAGTCATGCTACAACAATAATCACTAAGCATAAGGTCAAACCAACACCTAGCATGACATGCTAAAGTCTAAGTCACAGTCAAAGCAAGCTCCTCTTGCACTAATTCAAGCAAGAACTTTCTACTCCTTTCCAACACCAATCAACTTATATGAAACAACACAGCGAGAACAGGGGTCCCAACTACTTTATTCAAGCAAAATAAGCAAAGCAAACAAAAACTAAGATGCTCCAAGAACAACACAACAATGCATGAAACAATAAAAATGAAGTGTCTAGAAAGACCTGAGCTTTTTATTGATGAAGAAGGGTATGCCTTGGGCATCCCCAAGCTTTGACGCTTGTACATCTTGGATATTTCTTGGGGTGACACCGGGGTGGCATCCCCAAGCTTGAGCTTTTGTCTATTCTTCATCTCATTACATCATTCTCTCTCTACACCTGAAAATTTTCCTTCATACAAAACTTCACACAATCTTCATTAGCAACATTAGTGTATTCAAAAGATAATAAACCTTTGGGTTTAGCTATAGAACAGCAAAACTTTCACTAAAAACACAATCTACTGTAGAAATTCCTTCAAAAATCTCAATTTACCAAAAAGAACCCAAAAAGGAATCAATAAGAAGCAAATGCAAATAATGGCAGAAATCTATCAAAACAGACCAGCAGGTAGAAACCGATTTTTTGAAGACCTTCTGTTACTTAAATCAAAAAGTGTCGAACTAATGAAAGTTAGCTAACATACTGGGGGATTTATTCGTAAATTTTAAGCTCAATCCGACTTACAGAGATTCCTCACGAATTTTTATGGTGGAGCACAAAAATCTGTTTCGGGACAGCAACTCTCCAAATCTTACTTCCCTCTTATTAGAGGTCATTCGTGGCACAAAAAAGCAAACAAAAAGGATAAGGAGAGGTCATTACTGAATTAATAACTTCCAAGACTCAAGAGAACTCTTGGGTTATCTCCCAACAAGTACTTTTCTTTAACGCTTTTAAGTTAGGCACAAGAAGCAAGAAATCAAGTATTTTCAAATGAAGAAGCATTAACATCAAACCTTGCTTTCAAAGGAGGAGCAAAAAGCAACTTCTCTCTCCTCATAGGGAAGTGTTCTATAACTTTCTTGAATGGAAATTGATATTTAATGGTGCCTTCTTTCATATAAATGATGGCACCAACGGTTCTAAGAAAAGGTCTTCCCAAAGTAATAGGACAAGAAGAATTGTGTTCAACATCCAAAACATAGAATTCAACAGGGAAATAACCATAATAAGAACATCATTAACACTCCCCATGAGTTTCTTATTAGCATTATTATTAAGTGGGACATCCAAATAACAATCTTCCAAAGGTGGCAAATCAAGCATTTCATAAATCTTCCTAGGCATAATAGAGACACTAGAACCAAGGTCACATGAAGATTTGAGACCAAAGTCATTCACTTGCATATTAATAATGGGTTCCCAACTATCTTATACTTTCCTAGGAATAGAATCTTTGTGTTTCAACTTCTCTTCCTTAATTTTAACAAGAGCATCTGTAATATGTTTGGTGAAAGATACATGCATATCACTAGCATCAGGACTTCTAGCAAGCTTCTATAGGAACATAATCACTTTAGAAATATTGCAACCATCAAGATCAAAATCAAACTTAGCATCACTAGTAGTAGACTCATTGGGCTTAGGCATTGTAGGAGGAGGAATAGAGACTTCTTGTGGTTTAGTGGCATCCATATTGGTGGTGGTGATGGTGCACACACTATTTTTTCTAGCAATTTCAGCTTCCCTTTCCCACTTAGCATGAAGTTGGGATAACAGTCTAACATTTTCATCAATAGTAACCTGTATGGCATGAGTAGCAGCAAAGGTACTTTCCATGGTTTCAGGTTTAGCAACCATTTTATTAATCAAAGAGGACTTTGCTTCAGACAAAGAGGAAATATTTTTCTCAGCACTCAAATTTTTTGACTGTAAACTAGGAATTTCTCTATTCAAATTCTCAAGCTGATGACTAATATTTTTCAAGATAGCAGATTGTTCTTCCATAGTTTTAGTGAATATCTTGTTTTGCTCATATTGCATTTGCATAAAATTTTTAGTGGATCTTTCAACTTCTAGAATCCTATCTTCACTAGGCATTCCAGATCTACCATGATAAGTATTTCCATTATTAGGAGGATAAGGCCTATAGTTGTTGTTACTACCAAAATCATTCCTATAGGCATTGTTGTTGAAATTGTTGTTTTTAATGAAGTTCACATCAACTTGCTCTTCTTGAGCAACCAAAGAGGCTAAGGGAACATTATTTGGATCTAGATGAGCTTTCCCATTAACAAGCATAACCATGATAACATCAATCTTATCACTCAAAGAGGAGGTTTCTTCAACAGAATTTACCTGCTTACCATGTAGAGCTCTCTCAGTGTGCCATTCAGAATAATTAACCATCATATTATCAAGGAGTTTTGTTGAAGCACCCAAGGTGATGGTCATGAAGGTACCTCCAGCAGCTGAATCCAACAGGTTTCTTGAGAAGTTCAAACCTGCATAAAAAGTCTGGATAATCATCCAAGAAGTAAGTCCATGAGTGGGACAATTCTTAACCAAAGAGTTCATTATTTCCCAAGCTTGAGCAACATGTTCATTATCAAGTTGTTTAAATTTCATAATATCACTTATCATAGATATAATCTTAGCAGGAGGGTAGTACTTTCCAGTAAAAGCATCTTTGCACTTAATCCAAGAATCAATACTATTTCTAGGCAAAGATAGCAACCATTCTTTAGATTTTCCTCTCAAGGAGAAAGGAAACAAATTGAGCTTAATAATATCTCCATCTACATCCTTATACTTTTGTATCTCGCAAAGTTTAACAAAGTTATTGAGATGGGAAGCAGCATCATCAGAACTAGCACCAGAAAATTGCTCTCTCATCACAAGATTGAACAAAGCAGGCTTAATTTCATAAAAGGTAGCATCGGGAGCAGGTGGAGTAATAGGAGTGCTTAGGAAATCATTGTTCTTTGTGCTAGTGAAGTCACACAACTTGGTGTTCTCATCAGAGTTCATTTTGGCAAAAGTGGAGCAAGCCAACAACAACAGTAACTAGAGAAGTGTAACTACCTCAGTGAATTACGCTCCTAGTTGCAAGCCTGGATGAGCGGAAATGGTTGAAATAGTACGGTGGGGCCCAAATGCCACTCACAGGTAGACCTTTCGGCCGTCCCAACCATTTCCAAACATCGAGACAAGAACGGGCGGCGTAATCGGCAGGCGAAGGGATCAACTACATACACAAATGAGTATGTATGCAAGCCACCATACAATAGTACATCAGAGCCATTCCATCTAAAAAGAAAGGAAATATAACAACGCCATACGGCAAGATTCAAATGTCCTAGATAGATATATAGTTTAGGATATCTCCTCATACATCACACATCAAAGTATCAGGTGGAAGCGGCAAACAAGATCCGAGTACGGATAAGAAGCAAATCGGCATAAGATGCCCCATAAATAAGCACATCCCGCCCACAGATCTCACGGATCCCCGTTCCCGGAATCTCTACACCGAATGATCGTTTCCCACATCGTCCGCCTCCTCCACCCAGTATCCATCTTGTGAGTGTACCTGTTCATCTGAATCAAATAATTTATCGTGTGAGACCCTAGGGGTACTCAGCAAGTCTTTATGCCTCTAAAGGGGACACAACCTGGGTGACGCAATTGCAGCAAAAGATAAACCCTAACAGTCCTATAGATAATCGCTAACCATCCGCCTAACCAAAGATAGACGGATGTCCGTGAATTAATGACAACAGTTATAACAGTAATATCCACATATCCATCCTCCTCCTCGCTTACCAACGAGGTAGCGGACGAACAACTCCCCCATCCGTTGGCAATTTTATTAACCATTCCATGAGTGTTGCACTAATTACTAGTCAGTTACTTAGTCAAATTAAAGCGGTACTTTAGTTATGCTTGTCTATCATCGAGAAACTGTGCTCCAAGTCGTCCATAATCGCGGACACGGCTTTCAGAAAGTTTTAACCTGCAGGGGTACACAAATAGCAACACACACTCGATCAACCTCGGAAAAACCAAATGAAAACCCAACGAGGCCTTCACGACAAAGCAATCACAGGATTCAGAAATATTTTAGGGGGCCACCCCATTAAGCTACCTGCAATGAAGTTAGCTGACTCCGAAACGGACTCAAGGTTTGCGCCAATGGCTGTAAACGACTGGGAACCCGAAAATGTGACTGGGCTTGTCGATACCGCGAAAACACTCCGCTTACCTAAACAGTACAGGTGATCCTCGCACAATCGTAAATAAAGCAGTAAAGCATGGCATAAGTACAGGATAGTAAATAAAACCTCAAACTAGTTTGTGGCCCCAAGAAATAAGAATGAATCAAGCTCTGGCTCAAGGGGTCCCATAAGCCTCCCGGATGTGGATAGCGCGAATAATCAAGGAACATGAATCAAGTACTCGGGGTCCTACGGGACACAAGTGAGCAGGTGTGGCATCCCGCAAAACCACTACTAGAAAATCGTGTTGAATTTGTGCATTGCATCGTCATCATCATGCATTGTGTGCATAAAACTATTTCGCAAAAGCCCGTTTTGTTTTCTAAAACGCCCCCTCTTGTTTCAAACATCAAAATCCGGGTCGCCGGAATATTTTGCTTTGGCCGCTATCGGTTTGCAGACGGCCCGTTTGAACAAATGAACATTTTTAATTATTTTAGCGGGGCAGTCGAATGGGCCGATTGACCCGAACGACCGCCCCAGAAAAACTAAATCGGTCCGTCCTGGACACCCCAACAAAACCTAAACCTACCAAGAATCCTACCCCTTGCCTCCACATCACCCGCCCTATAGCGACGCCGCGCCACCTCACCTCCTTTCCCCAACCACTCAACGCCGCCACCTAGACTAAACCACCCCCCCCCCTCTCCTTTCTCTCTCTCGCAACCCTCTCATTACGCCCCCACACCTACACTACGCAGGCGCCCACCCAGCCTGCAACCCGTCTTGGCATCCGTCAGTCGTGCCCCGCGATCGCCCATGCTCCTGACCGGCCGCCTCCATGGCGCAAGCCGCGCGGGCCCACCTCATCTCGGGGGCTGCAGCCGATGTGCTCCTCTGTTCCGGTGCTGTCGTTCTGACGAGACGAGGTCGCCGTGAACCGCCAAGATCGTCCCCGTTGGTACCACTCGAGATCGACAACGACAACGGTCGTCGAGGACCCTAGAACTTCTGCATTGGACTGATGACCAAGCTTCCGACGCCCGTTCCCGGTGAACCAAGGGCCACGCCAGGACCCGAACCTGAAGAAAACCCCAAGATCGCCATGGAACGGAACAAGTACCACAACGCCAACGACAAAAGGCCGAACAAGTTCTTCGGCACGGAACGCCATGATCACCAACCCGGAACGCCGAGTACTCCGACATGGATCCGATTGAAGCGAACCCGAAGTCGGTAGATGCAACAAGTACTTCCCCCAGATCCGATGCCCGAGGACCACGGACGCGACAAGTTCTTCCTCTCGGAACGCCATGACCGCCGACAACATGAACCGAAGACACGGACGCAACAAGATCTACCCCAGAAACCCGAAAACGCTTCCGCCGAGACCAATCCGTCGAACCCCGAGACCGACCCCGAACCCCGGAACCCCAAGTCCGTCGAGACCCCTCAATGTGTGAACCCTTATCCGAGAACCCTATTTTATAACATAATAACTTGTTGCATATTTAATTGTCATCTCGCATGCATATCTGTGGTTTGGGGGCCTTATGCCGATTCACCTACTAATTAAATATGGGGCCTTTATGCGGGCAAATCTAGCCTTATATTGGCCTCATTTAAACATGTGTAGCGAACCGTTTCCATCTGTTGCTTTGCTAAACAACATTTAATTTGTGGGGTAGCTAAACAACACGAACCATCTAATTAATTGTCGGGACCCCGGTTCCGCTTAATATGACCTAATTGCATCGTGTCCTTGCCATGCCATACATCATACATGCATCATGCCAATCTTCTGCCGTTGTATTAAATATTGCATCCGGTGTTTCTTCTAGTGTTTTGCTTCTTCGCGGATAAGGCCGTTGAGTTGATGTGAGTTTCGATCCTCGGTTGAACCTTCGACAATGTTTCAGGCGAGCATCTCCCCCTTTCTACCTATCTTACTTTTATAGTCTTTATTCCCTCATGTTGATCTACTGCTATCTGTGTTGCGATGCTTTAGTTTCCGCACCCGTGATATCCCTTGCAGCCCTATATATTTGCCTTGGACACATCCTATTACCTGTTGTTTGGTAGATAGTTGGACTTGCGCGTCGTAGTTGCTTGCTCAAGTGCTGATGTGTGTCTCCATATGCCACAGTTGCTGATGTAATGCCGCATGTTGATGTTGGAGATGATCCTAGTTTTACTTATTGTTCACTTTAATTTCTGTTTAACAACTAAAATTGAATAAGCAGAGGCATCGGTGGGTGATAGAAAATATTTGGTTTCCGAACGCCCACTTGTGTCCCGTAGGACCCCGAGTACTTGATACCTGTTCCTTGATTTATCGCGCTATCCACATCCGGGAGGTATATGGGACCCCCCTGAACCAGAGCTTGATTCAGTCTTATTTCTTGGGGCCACAAACTAGTTTGAGGTTTTATTTACGATCCTGTACTTATGCCATGCTTTACTGCTTTATTTACGATTGTGCGAGGAGCACACTGTACTGTTTAGGTAAGTGGAGTGTTTTCGCGGTATCGACAAGCCCAGCCACACTTTCGGGTTCCCAGTCGTTTACAGCCACTGACGCAAACCTTGAGCCCGTCTCGGAGCTTGCTTACTCCGTTGTGGGATCTACTCAATGGGTGGCCTCAAATATTTCAATCTGTGATTGTTCAGTCGTGAAAGCCTCGTTGGGTTTTGATTTGGTTTTTCCGAGGTTGATCGAGCGTGTGTTGCTATTGGTGCACCCCGGCCGGGTAAAACTTTCTGAAAGCCGTGTCCGCGGATATGGACGACTTGGAGCACAGTATCTCGATCATAGACAAGCATAACTAAAGTTTACTTCTATAAATTTGACTTATAATGACTAGTAATCAGCTTCACTATAATGGAATGGCTAATCAATTCTGCCCACAATTGCTTGTTTGGTTGTCGCTTGCGACAATTGTATCTGACTAGTAAGTATTGCAACTACAACGGAATGGCTGAATAAAAGTACCAACAACTGCTGGGTTTCGGGTTTACCTCATGCTATCTGTGCCTGATTAGTAATTGTTGCAACTATCACGGAATGGTTAACTAAAAGTGCCCACTGCTTACTTTATCAGGATGATTATCTATACCTGACTAGTAATTACTGCAACGATAACTGAATAAATAAAACTGCCAACTGTGTGAGTTCCTCGGTTGACTTCCTCGTTTGGTCTCGAGGGGGAAACACCAGGATGGGTTTGATTGATGTTAGCTTCAGGTTGGATCCGGATAGGTCATTCTCACCCCCTCTGATAACCGCCAGTTGTATCGAGTCTCTATAGGTTGTTTAGTGCACGCCCGCCGCTGATCCACCATACCTATGTAGGCGAGGACCGCTTTCTAGCCTCGCTGTCTTCGCCTCGATCGACGCCTTATTATTTTCCTTTGCCTTTGTCGGCACCCCTTTTGTTTAAGGTGTTTTGAGATCGACGTTAGCGAGGTTACCCTTCCGCTTGGCACAGGTGGTTATGGACGCCATTGGTTATTCTTCAGGGCTCTTAGCCCCATTTGCATCTTGTCCGTAGCTGGACGCTCTATCGTTTTCAAGGTGATTTAGATCTTTGTATATTATATCCGTAGTCTTGACTCTTTGAGTCGTTGTTATATATATATCTGTTCTGTGGGTCCCATCGAGGACTGTTGTGTAATGTTATTACTTCGTTTTCCACCCGCACGAAAGTGCCTGGTGGGCACCTTTGAATCGTTTCTATGCGGGTTTGGAGAATTTGGCTCAAACTTGCATAGGTACGATTCTGAGGGTGTTACAGAGTGGTATCAGAGCTCAGCAGTTGCGATACCCCACAAGTCCAGCCTGTAGGATAACCTAGCTAACGGCCGAAGTAGAGTGTCAAAACTATTTTCAAAAAAAAAAATCGGTTGGATAGTTCTGATTAGGTCTGATTTTACTTCTTACCCCTCTGCTATTCTCCTCTTACCCCGACGTGTTTGAATCTACTCTCTTCTCTCTCTTCGAGTCCAGGAATTCTCGTGGTTGGGTTTTCCGTCGTACCTTCAGGGTTTCGAATTCTCCCTTCTGTAACGGAGGTGCTACGATCATCAATCTGCAGCTTGTCTGTTGAACCTTCCTCCAATCTTTTAATCGTGAGCTCTGTATCCACATGTGTTCCTTGCTGGACATCAGTGTCGTTGAAAAACATATGAGAAGGACGAGCATTGGTGAAGTTGGAGTATACCTTGAGCATGTGTTGTTCATGCCAATGGAACCATCGCGGAACCTAATCATTGTGTCTTTCAAACGATTTTTGCTGGCATCATCCCTTTGTTCCGGATACCGCCTACGAAGATCTGCAGTCTAAATCTAGAGAGTTGAGTTGCCTGATTCTCCTACTCATGTATAGAGTTGATAGTTAGGGTACGGGATGGACTGATCACCCTACCCGACTCTTACTGTTCGCTCTGTACATCGAACTGGTGGATCCATGTAACTTTTCCTCTTCTAATGGAAGTTAGAGGTGGCCTTATCGTTTGATACCTCTATCTTCGTCCTTTGTTTCTCCGGAGTGTTCTCTCGACGATCAGAGATAACGACCCTTTGTTGGTGGTGTCGCCGATTTCAAGATGGCGGACGAACTCTTGTTAGTGGTGTCGCGAGGATCTACACGCGCCAAGGATCGCATCACGACCTTCCTTCCGGTACCATGAGGCGGATCTCGAGGGCGAGATCCCTTGTTAGTGGTGTCGAATTGTGGCATACCGCAAAACCACTACTAGAAAATCGCGTTGAATTTGTGCATTGCATCGTCATCATCATGCATTGTGTGCATAAAACTATTTCGCAAAAGCCCGTTTTGTTTTCTAAAACGCCCCCTCTTGTTTCAAACATCAAAATCCGGGTCGCCGGAATATTTTGCTTTGGCCGCTATCGGTTTGCAGACGGCCCGTTTGAACAAATGAACATTTTTAATTATTTTAGCGGGGCAGTCGAACGGGCCGATTGACCCGAACGACCGCCCCAGAAAAACTAAATCGGTCCGTCCTGGACACCCCAACAAAACCTAAACCTACCAAGAATCCTACCCACCCCTTGCCTCCACATCACCCCGCCCTATAGCGACGCGCCACCTCACCACACTCCCTTTCCCCAACCACTCAACGCCTGCCACCTAGACTAAACCACCTCCCCCCCTCTCCTTTCTCTCTCTCTCAACCCTCTCAGCCCCACACGCCCCACACAACCTACACTACACGCGCACAGCGCCACCCAGCCCGCGCCCTGCGGCCCCGCAGCCCGTGCGCGCCCGTCGGCCGTGCCCCGCAGTCGCCGCAGCTCCCTGGACCCGGCCGCCTCCGCAGCGCAAGCCGCCGCCGCGCGGGCCCACCTCATCTCGGGGGCTGCAGCCGATGTGCTCCTCTGTTCCGGTGCTGTCGTTCTGACGAGACGAGGTCGCCGTGAACCGCCAAGATCGTCCCCGTTGGTACCACTCGAGATCGACAACGACAACGGTCGTCGAGGACCCTAGAACTTCTGCATCGGACTGATGACCAAGCTTCCGACGCCCGTTCCCGGTGAACCAAGGGCCACGCCAGGACCCGAACCTGAAGAAAACCCCAAGATCGCCATGGAACGGAACAAGTACCACAACGCCAACGACAAAAGGCCGAACAAGTTCTTCGGCACGGAACGCCATGATCACCAACCCGGAACGCCGAGTACTCCGACATGGATCCGATTGAAGCGAACCCGAAGTCGGTAGATGCAACAAGTACTTCCCCCAGATCCGATGCCCGAGGACCACGGACGCGACAAGTTCTTCCTCTCGGAACGCCATGACCGCCGACAACATGAACCGAAGACACGGACGCAACAAGAACTACCCGAAAACGCTTCCGCCGAGACCAATCCGTCGAACCCCGAGACCGACCCCGAACCCCGGAACCCCAAGTCCGTCGAGACCCCTCAATGTGTGAACCCTTATCCGAGAACCCTATTTTATAACATAATAACTTGTTGCATATTTAATTGTCATCTCGCATGCATATCTGTGGTTTGGGGGCCTTATGCCGATTCACCTACTAATTAAATATGGGGCCTTTATGCGGGCAAATCTAGCCTTATATTGGCCTCATTTAAACATGTGTAGCGAACCGTTTCCATCTGTTGCTTTGCTAAACAACATTTAATTTGTGGGGTAGCTAAACAACACGAACCATCTAATTAATTGTCGGGACCCCGGTTCCGCTTAATATGACCTAATTGCATCGTGTCCTTGCCATGCCATACATCATACATGCATCATGCCGATCTTCTGCCGTTGTATTAAATATTGCATCCGGTGTTTCTTCTAGTGTTTTGCTTCTTCGCGGATAAGGCCGTTGAGTTGATGTGAGTTTCGATCCTCGGTTGAACCTTCGACAATGTTTCAGGCGAGCATCTCCCCCTTTCTACCTATCTTACTTTTATAGTCTTTATTCCCTCATGTTGATCTACTGCTATCTGTGTTGCGATGCTTTAGTTTCCGCACCCGTGATATCCCTTGCAGCCCTATATATTTGCCTTGGACACATCCTATTACCTGTTGTTTGGTAGATAGTTGGACTTGCGCGTCGTAGTTGCTTGCTCAAGTGCTGATGTGTGTCGCCATATGCCACAGTTGCTGATGTAATGCCGCATGTTGATGTTGGAGATGATCCTAGTTTTACTTATTGTTCACTTTAATTTCTGTTTAACAACTAAAATTGAATAAGCAGAGGCATCGGTGGGTGATAGAAAATATTTGGTTTCGACGCCCACTTGTGTCCGTGAGACCCCGAGTACTTGATACTGTTCCTTGATTTATCGCTCTATCCACATCCGGAGGTATATGGGACCCCCAACCGTAGCTTGATTCAGTCTTATTTCTTGGGGCCACAAACTAGTTTGAGGTTTTATTTACGATCCTGTACTTATGCCATGCTTATCGCTTTATTTACGATTGTGCGAGGAGCACACTGATCGCTTAGGTAAGCGGAGTGTTTTCGCGGTATCGACAAGCCCAGCCACACTTTCGGGTTCCCGTCGTACAACCACCGACGAAACCTTGAGCCCGTCTCGAGCTTGCTTACTCCGCTATGGATCTACTCAATGGGGTGGCCTGAAATATTTCGAATCCTGTGATTGTTCATGTGAAAGCCTCGTTGGGTTTTGATTTGGTTTTTCCGAGGTTGATTGAGCGTGTGTTGCTATTGGTGCACCCAGCCGGTAAAACTTTCAAAGCCGTGTCCGCGGATATGGACGACTTGGAGCACGAGATCTCGATCATAGACAAGCATAACTAAAGTTTATCGCTATAAATTTGACTTATAATGACTAGTAATCAGCTTCACTATAATGGAATGGCTAATCAATTCTGCCCACAATTGCTTGTTTGGTTGTCGCCATACAATTGTATCTCGACTAGTAAGTATTGCAACTACAACGGAATGGCTGAATAAAAGTACCAACAACTCGGGTTTCGTTTACCTCATGCTATCTGCATGTCGATTAGTAATTGTTGCAACTATCACGGAATGGTTAACTAAAAGTGCCCATCGCTACTTTATCGTGATGATTATCTATACCGACTAGTAATTACCGCAACGATAATCGAATAAATAAAAGCGCCAACTGTGAGTTCCTCGGTTGACTTCCTCGTTTGGTCTCGAGGGGGAAACACCAGGATGGGTTTGATTGATGTTAGCTTCAGGTTGGATCCGGATAGGTCATTCTCACCCCCTCTGATAACCGCCAGTTGTATCGAGTCTCTATAGGTTGTTTAGTGCACGCTGCCGCTGATCCACCATACCTATGTAGGCGAGGACCGCCAATTCTAGCCTCGCTGCATCGCCTCGCATCGACGCTCTTTCTTTTCCTTTGCCCTTGTCGGCACCCCTTTGTTTAAGCAGGTTTTGAGATCGACGTTAAGGTGGTTACCCTTCCGCTTGGCCCGGTGGTTATGGACGCCATTGGTTATTCTTCGTGGCTCTTAGCCCCATTTGCATCTTGTCCGTAGCTGGACGCCTATCGCTTTCAAGGTGATTTGGATCTTTGTATATTATATCCGTAGTCTTGACTCTTTGAGTCGTTATATATATCTGCTCAGGTCCCATCGAGGACTGTTGTGTAATGTTATTACTTCGTTTTCCACCCGCACGAAAGTGCCTGGTGGGCACCTTTGAATCGTTTCTATGCGGGTTTGGCGAATTTGGCTCAAACTTGCATAGGTCCGATTCTGAGGGTGTTACAGCAGGAAAAACCAATTAGCAGATATTGCTCACCGGTGCCTCTTTCATTAGTTATCCGATTACTACTCAGGTTAAGTTGTTTAGGTACCTCGTTATCCATCGGACTCTCACATACCCTACACATGCTGTTCTACGACTCGCATGGCTCAAACAACTCCTGTAGTAATGGCTCATGGGATGGAGGAACAAGCTTGGTGGGGTTTAAAAGTAAAGGCTATGCAATACTTGGGATTCAGTTTAATGCAATCGCGACTCAATGATGCAAGAATAAGATAGAGGCAATAGGTACTATATGTATGCAAGCATGTGGTAGTGCTTGCCTGGCAACTCAGTTGAAGCGAGAGAAGGATCTGGGTAGTGCTCCTGGTTCTCTTGATATATCCCCTGCTCAGTGTCTATTCGAAGAAGAACCAAACAAACAAGGGCCAACATAAATACAGTGCACAAGCTTATGAATAAAATGCGACAAGCAATCAATCATGCCATGATGAATGATGCACAAGTTGCATGGCAATAATGTAGCATGGCATGGGTGAGGTGTGGAATACAAGAAATAAGCATTTTATTGAGTTTTGGTCACATTTTATCCTCATATTAGTTGCTGTATACTTTATATTTATATGATGCATGCTTCAATTTAAGTCCTGGATAGCATAAACAGAAAGGTCTCGTCGGGCTAATCATTTTAGACATATCATTTGTTAAATTTGGAGTTATAAATCAAAAGTTATTAATTAATTAAGGTGAAGGGCATTTTATTGTAATTTAATTCAACTTGAAAAATTTAAGTGCCCAAAATATATTTTGGATGGCATATTTGAAATCCTCACATTTTTCTGATTTGAAAACATATATTATTTGTATTATTTGGATTTATAATTTAAAAGTTATTTGAAAACAGATTTATATTTGAATTTGAATTAATTGAAAAAGGTTTAAATTAAAACAGATATAAACAGAAACTTTTTATACTCAGATCCGCACCAGCCGACGGGTGGGCCAGATGTCGACCGACAAACGCGTGGTAAAAACGTTTCCCACCGCGGCCGGAGCTAGCCACTGAGACAGACGAGCGGGGGAGGGGCGGCCACGCGGCTTGGTGAGGGAGCGCGGGTTGAGAAACGCAAAACAGAGGAGCCTTTTTATAAAAAGGCCACAGGCACTGACTGTGGGCCTGGGCTGGACCGCGGGTTGAGGAAAACAAAAGATGGGGGCTTTTCTGGAAGACGCCGCCAGCATCTGGATCTTCCCCACCGCCCGGGCGCGCGCGCAATGAAAGGGGTTCGATCCCGTGACCTGGGCGCGCGGTAGCAGAGGGCGATACAGTGAGGGGAGGTTAGCTGACAGGGAGTGGCTTAGGCGACTAGATGAGGCGTCTGCGAGGCGCAGCGGCGAGCAGACGACAGCGCCGCCGGCGCACGCAGCGTGTTCGATGAAACGCAAGGCGGCCCTAGACGACGATAGCGTGGCGGAGCATGTCCAGGAGGTCAGGCAGCTCACCGAGAGTGTGTCGGTGCGGTTGGATCGGCTCGAGACGCAGAGGATCGGCGTCGAGGCAGACGGACAGAGGATCTAGGGTTTGCGTCAGACTCGCGCTGGGGCAGCGGTTCTGGGGCTTCCTCTTCGCTGCTCCGTGTATGGGGCTGCTGCAGGGGGTCTCCTTGTACTCCTCGATCGCCGCCACGTCGCGCTCGTCGCCTGGTACGGTGTAGCCGAGAGGAGGCCGAGGGTGCCGGCGATGGTGTATACGGTGGCGATGGAGAAGAAGGGAGGAGAGGGCAGGGCGCCCTTGGGGTGGATCTGGTGAGGCAGGGAGGGGGAGAGGGAGAAGATAAGGACGGGGGAAGGGAGGGGTGCCGTGGGGAGTGGGGTAGATGGGAAAAGGTGGCCTCGGTGCCACCTTTCTCTCCTTCCTCCTTCACGTGCTAGGGTCGGCAGGGCAGGGCAGGTAGAGGAGGGTGGCTTCCAGGTGGGGTCGACGTGAGGGCAAGGAGGCAGGGGCAGGCTCGGCTGGAGGGGCCCCTATGGCATAGAGAGAAAAAGAGAGAGGGAGGAGAGAGGAGGCTCGGTGTAGCTAGGTTAGGAGCTAGGGTATGGAGGGGCTCGGCTAGGTTTTGCTTTAGGGTTGGGGTTGGAGTAGGGAGTGGAGAGGGGGTGGTGGCCCCTTGCTGGCCGAGAGAGGAAGGGAGGGTAGCTTAGGGTTTTGATGAGGAAAGAGAAAAGAGAGAGAGAGAGAGAGAGAGAGAGAGAGAGATGGGTGGATCAAGGTGGGGGGTAGGGTTTAGCTAGGATCAACCTTGATCAAGCAAGGATGGAGGTGAAAAGGAGAGGAGGGTGAGGGTAAAATACACTTGTCAGCAGGGGGATGCCCATATGATAAAGTCCATTTAAGACAAATGAAAAAATGCCCAAATAAACTCACATGAATGGGTAAGAGAGAGAGATAGATGGGGTGGTTCCTTTTGACTAGATCAAGCATGATCAACACAAGCTCAAACAAGATAGCCAAAAGAGAGAAAAGAAGAAAAGGTGGTGATGGGGTAGATAAAGATGGTGATGAGGTTTAAGCAAGATCAAAATAGATCAAGCCCAAAAGAAGGGATAGAGATAGAGATGAACCACTCAAGAATTCAAATTAACCCAAAAGATGACCAAAGTTGGTGATGGTTGCATGGCCCATGCAAATGCATTAAATGCTAGGTTTTATCTTGTGAAAACAAAATAATATCTCATGGAATTTATTTATTTGCATCCTCCAAAGTTGGAGTAAGGTTCAAGCAAAAGGACTTGTAGGATTAGACCCACCCTATCTCTCATGAGCTAGATTAAACACCAAAAGAAAAATAATTACAAGCTCATGGATAATGGGGTGGTGGAATTGTAAGGTGGTGAAAGAAAGGTGGTGGAGTTGAATAAAAGATATGGCCCCAACTCAACTTGGGCATTTAAACAATATATCAAGAACCAAATACAATATCAAGAGGCAAATACAAATAATAATGCATATGAGATAAGAACCAAAACACAAAGGGTTTTTGTATGATGCTCAAATGCAAGGTGGCATGATGACATGAGCATGATATGATGATGATGCAACAATTATATGTAGGAAGTAGCCATTATATTACTAAACCAAGTAGCATTACAAATGTTAGACAATTGGGATGCTACAACTCTCCCTCACTAAACAGGAATCTCGCCCCGAGATTCTAGGAAGAAGAAGAAGACTCAAAGAGGGTAGGATAGTTGGCACGGGGCTCATCTTCACGCTCCCAAGTGGCTTCATCAACAGAATGGTGCGACCACTGCACCTTGCAGAACTTGATGGACTTGTTGCGAGTCCTTCTTTCTGCGGTCTCAAGGATTTTTGTGGGGTGTTCTTGATAAGACAGATCTTCTTGGAGATTGATTAGCTCATGATCCACGGTCCTGCCGGGATCCTTGAAGCACTTCTTGAGTTGAGAGATGTGGAAAACATCATGGACCTTGAGTTTTTCCGGGAGCTCAAGAGCATAAGCAACTTCTCCTCTTCTTCCACGAATTTTGAAAGGACCGATGTATCTAGGAGCCAGCTTTCCTTTGATACAAAAACGGTGCGTGCCTTTCATGGGAGTGACACGAAGGTAAACGAGATCACCAGGGACATACACCATGTCCATGTGCTTCCTGTCATAATTGCTCTTCTGGCGACTTTGAGCAATCTTCAGATTTTCAAGAATGATATGCACCTTCTCCTCCGCTTGAGTTACAATGTCAGGGCCAAACCATATTCTTTCTCCCGCACCCGACCAACCAATCGGAGTTCTGCACTTGCGACCATAGAGAGCCTCAAATGGTGCCATCTTCAGACTTTTCTGGAAGCTGTTATTGTAAGAGAATTCAGCATAAGGAAGACATTCCTCCCACTTCATGCCAAAAGAGATGACGCAAGCACGAAGCATATCCTCCAGAATCTGATTGATCCTTTCAACTTGTCCTTGCGACTGAGGGTGGTAAGTCTGAAGTTCAATTTTGTTCCCAAAGCATTTTGGAAACTTTCCTTAACTTGGAAGTGAAGATGCTCCCACGTCGAATCGATCTCAAGCGAACCCCATACAGAGAGAAAATTGCTGATATAGAGCTCACCAACTGAATTCCATAAATTGTTTCCTTGACGGGGAAGAAGTGAGCCACTTTAGAAAGCCTGTCAATGACAACAAAGATTGCATTGTTGCCCTTCTGCGACCTTGGAAAACCAGTGATGAAGTCCATCTCTACTTTCTCCCATTTCCATTCCGGGGGTTTCAATGGCTGTAGAAGACCGAAAGGTTTCTGATGGACAGCTTTCACTCTGCGGCAGACATCACACTTTGAGACATACTTGGCACAATATCGTTTCAAACCCGGCCACCAATATTGTGTTTTCAAGTCCATGTACATCTTTGTGCTGCCGGGGTGGATAGAAAGAACAGAATCATGCGCCTCCTTGAGAACTTGCTCTCTCAAACCCGGGTAGTTCGGAACAAACATCCGGTGTTCAAAGAAAAGCGTGCCTTGATCATCGATGTGGAAGGACTCATATTTCGGAAGCTGAAGTTTGGAGATGATCTTTTTGGTGTGCGGATCACCAAGCTGACGAGAGCGAACCTTTTCTTCCAAGAGAGGAGTAGCCAGAAGGTTCAGGAGATGCCCTTGTTCCACAATTTCAAGGTTGAGCTAACGGAATTCCTCGCACAAGAGAGGCTGTTGTTCTTCCATCATGAGGTCGTTGACATAAGCTTTGCGGCTGAGAGCATCGGCCATGACATTAGCTTTGCCCGGAGTGTAGTTGATGGTCAAATCAAAATCATTGATTGCTTCAATCCATATCCTCTGCTGAAGGTTGAGATCAGGTTGTGTGAAGATATACTTCAAACTTTTGTGATCAGAAAAAGATTTCACAACGGTTGCCAAGCAAGTAGTGCCTCCATAGCTTCAAAGCAAAGACAACTGCTGCGAGCTCGAGGTCATGTGTAGGATAGTTGATCTCATGCGTCTTCAACTGTCGAGAGGCATAAGCAACAACTTGTTTTTCTTGCATAAGGACCGCACCCAATCCTTGCAAAGAGGCGCCATGAATATCTGGAAAGGCTTGGATGTATCCGGAGGAACCAAGACTGGTGTGGAAGTGAGCTTCTCTTTGAGTGTCTCAAAGCTTGCTTGACATGCAGGAGTCCAAAGGTATTTCTTGCCTTTCTTGAGGAGATCGGTAAGAGGCTTCTCTATCTTCGAAAAGTTCTGAACGAAGCGACGGCAATAACTAGACAAACCAAGGAAACTCCGCACTTCTTTGACATTTACAGGAGGAAGACATTCAACAATTGTCTTCACAGTTTCCGGGTTGACTGCAATGCCCTTGGCAGAGATGACATGACCAAGATAGGTTACTTGAGGCAGCCAAAACTCACACTTTGAGAACTTTGCATACAAGCGGTTCTCACGAAGCTTGTTTAGGACACACCGAAGGTGTTCTTCATGTTCTTCCTTTGACTTTGAATAGACTAGGATGTCATCCAGATAGACCACAACGAACTTATCAAGGTACTCCATGAAAACCGAGTTCATAAGCCTCGATAAGGTAGCAGGTGCGTTGGTGAGACCGAAAGACATGACCGTGTACTCATACAGGCCATAGCGGGTGGTGAAGGCTGTTTTAGGAACATCTTCCTTGCGAATCTTGATTTGGTGATAGCCACTTCTCAAGTCAAGCTTAGAGAACACCACAGCTCCAGCTAGCTGATCGAAGAGATCATTAATCCGCGGAAGGGGATATTTATTCTTGATGGTTTTAGCATTGAGAGCGCGGTAGTCAACACAAAGTCTATCAGTCATGTCTCGCTTCTTCACAAAGATTGTTGGGCTACCCCAAGAAGAGGTACTGTGTTGAATGAAACCCAACTTCTCTTGTTCATCAAGTTGTCGTTTGAGTTTAGCCAACTCAGCAGGACCCATTTTATAAGGCCGCTTGGAGATAGGAGTCGTTCCAGGTTCAAGCTCAATTACAAACTCAACCTCACAATCCGGAGGCATACCCGGCAACTCTTCCGGAAAGACATCTGGGAACTCACAGACCACCGGAACACTCTGAATAGCTTCCATAGCATCATCATTCAGAGCCGCCAAAGAGAAAAGCTGGATAGCAGGAGTCAAACATGGAGAAAAGACTATATGGCCTTCAGGAATCTTCAGAGAAACCGAGCGTTCAGCACAATCAATCACAGCTGCATTTGCTGTCAACAAATCCATGCCCAAGATGACATCAATGTCAGAATTGCCCAAAACAATTAAGGATGCCGAGAACGAAGAGCCACCAATCTCAATTTGATTGCCATGGCTGATTTTTGAAGCTGCCATTGTTGCTCCAGGAGAAAGGACCATTAACCGCTTAAGGAGAGGATCCAACGCTAAACCATTCTCATTTCCAAACTTATTCGAAACAAATGTGATGCACCAGAATCAAACAAAACTCGTGCAGGAACTGAGTTAACGGATAGCATACCCATCACAACTCTAGGCGCATGCTCAGCTTGAGCGGCGTTGACACAGTTGGCACGAGCAACGGTAGACCCGGGCTTGGTGTTGATGTTGAGAGCCCGAGGTGGTGGTGCACGAACCAAAGGAGAGCTTGCCGCAGATCTTGGAGGGGGTGGAGGAAGAGCTTTGTTTTTCAACGGACAGTTCCAGTTTAGATGCCCAGAGTCTCCACACGTGAAACAAGCACCAGGTGGACGTGGAGCAACGTAGCCAGGGACTCCGCCAGGCGCTCCAGGGTAGTGGTGGTTGTAGCCCCTGGGAGCAGCAGTGAGGAATTTTGGTGGCCTTGCCGCGTAGCTTGCAGGTCTTGGTGGAGCCGGGAGCGACGGTGGGGTGTTAGGAACCCAAACGCGACGCTTAGAAGGAGCTGTCATAGCTGAAGAGCTTGGTGCATCACGGTTGTGTTTCTTTGACTCCTCAAACACTTGCCTACTTGCTTCCTCCTGCAGAGCTGTATGCTGAAGTTCCAGAAAAGACGCCGGCCTTGCATGTGTGATTGCATATTTAATCGATGCATTGAGCCCTTGCCGGAACCTCTTTTGCTTCTTCTTGTCATCAGAGATCTCGTCGCCACCATAACGAGAAAGGTTCATGAAGTTCCTGATGTAGGTATTGACATTGTCATTTCCCTGCTTGAGGTTGAGAAACGCTTCCTTCATCCTCTCCATGACAATTTCTGACAGATACTGCTCTTTGAACGCTCCAGTAAACCGTTCCCAAGTAGGCTGAAAACCAAGGTCTTTTTTCGTGTAATTCTCCCACCAGAGAGCTGCATCTCCTTCGTAAGGTGAGTAGCACACTTTACCCATTCTTGCTCAGAACATCAGCAGCCTCAAAGAGCCTTGACATCTCACGCAACCAATCATCAGATCAAGTGGTCGATCGAAACATCAAATTGGCGAGGGTTGAACTTGTGAAGCTTTTGATGTCTCCTCGCTTGGGAGGTGGAGGTAGCGAGCAAACTCATTCCTCCCGACACTTTCCTCAAAACGCCTGGTTCTCTGCATTGCTGCCAAGGCATTGGCGATGTTTGACAACGCACCCAGCCTGTGGTATGTCCTCATCGAACGTGGTGGAGCCATCCTGGTTGATATAAAACACAAGTCAGTACTATAATGGAGAATAATAATAATCCAAAATAGTACCAAGATGGAATTACTCAAGATTAAAGGATACAATTTACTAAGATGATATTAAAATATCAACAAAGTTCAAAGCACCTAGAAGATATTAAGCATATCGCACACGACTGAAAAGGAGTGTGGTACACAGATATATCAAAGAAAAATTTTCCACAAATTTCGGCATTAAAATACCAATAGATGCGCAAAATCACTTAACGAATCAAGATTAGTGACTCTACCAATTCAATATACAAAAGCGAATGATAAGAGTAGTGGTATGGTCGCGACTCCATCCCGCACTCAAATCATTACTCCGCACATAAATAAGTAGAACACACATCCTAACCCCTTCTTCTCATGACGAACCTAAAGATTAGTAACTACGGAAACGAACACCCCAAACAAGATAACGTCGGATAACAAAGAGTAAGACAGATCGCGGCAGTATACAACGAATCCGATAGATCGCGTCGGTAAACAAAAGCCTGTCGGTATGGAATGTACCAACAGTTGATAACCAAAAGGCCGATTGTGATAACAACTTGGATGCAACAGATAGACAAGGAATTACACGCACACACACACACACGCACACACACAACCTATGGTACTACGGAAACCCAGAACACGTGAATCCTAGTTTGAATTTTGTAACACCCTCAGAATCGGACCTATGCAAGTTTGAGCAAAATTCGCCAAACCCGCATAGAAACGATTCAAAGGTGCCCACCAGGCACTTTCGTGCGGGTGGAAAACGAAGTAATAACATTACACAACAGTCCTCGATGGGACCCACAGAACAGATATATATATAACAGCGACTCCATGAGTCAAGAATACAAATATGATATACAAAGATCCAAATCACCTTGAAAACGATGGGGCGTCCGACTACGGACAAGATGCAAATGGGGCTAAGAGCCCTGAAGAATAACCAATGGCGTCCATAACCCTGCCCAGGCCAAGCCGGAAGGGTAACCCTGCTAACGACGTCGATCCCAAAACCTGCTTAAACAAAAGGGGTGCCGACAAAGGGCAAAGGAAAAAGAGGAGCGTCGATCTTGAGGCCAAGACACTACGAGGCTAGAATTCGGCGGTCCTCGCCTACATAGGTGTGGTGGACTGAGCGGCAGCGGCAGCATGCACTAAACAACCTATAGAGACTTGATACACTGGCGTCAAACAGAGAGGGGTAAGAAGGACCTATCCGGAACCAAACTGAGGCTATCATCAAACAAACCCATCCTGGCGTTTCCCCCTCGAGACCAATCGAGGAAGTCAACCGAGGAACTCACACGGTTGGTAGTTTTATTTATTCGGTTATCGTTGCAGCAATTACTAGTCAGGTATAGGTAATCATCCTGATAAAGTAAGCAGTGGGCCCTTTTAGTTAATCATTCCGTTGTAGTTGCAACAATTACTAATCAGATACAGATAGCATGAGATGAACCCAAAACCCAGCAGTTGTTGGTACTTTTATTCAGCCAATTCCGTTGTATTTGCCATACTTACTAGTCAGGTACAATGGTCGCAAGCGACCCTCCAAACAAGCAATTGTGGACAGTATTAATTAGCCATTCCGTTATAGTGAAGCTGATTACTAGTCATTATAAAGTCAAATTTATAGCAGTAAACTTTAGTTATGCTTGTCTATGATCGAGATACTGTGCTCCAAGTCGTCCATATCCGCGGACACGGCTTTCGAAAGTTTTACCCGGGTGCACCAATAGCAACACACGCCGATCAACCTCGGAAAACCAAAACAAAACCCAACGAGGCTTTCACGAAACAATCACAGATTCGTAAATATTTGTGGGCCACCCTTTGAGTAGATCCCGCAACGTAAGCTAGCTTCGAGACGGACTCAAGGTTAGCGCCAATGGTCAGAAGCGATCGGGAACCCAAAACTCGGGGTGTCGATACCGTAATCACTCCGCCTTCCTAACAAAGACAGTGTGCTATCCGTCGCACAATTTAAATCTGAAAGTAGCATGGCATAAGTACAGGATCGTAAATAAAACCTCAAACTAGTTTGTGGCCCCAAGAAATAAGATGAATCAAGCTCGCTCGTGGGGTCCCATATACCTCCCGGATGTGGATAGCGCGATAAATCAAGGAACAGGTATCAAGTACTCGGGGTCTTACGGGACACAAGTGGGCGTTCGGAAACCAAATATTATCTATCACCCACCGATGCCTCTGCTTATTTCAATTTTAGTTGTTAAACAGGAATTAAAGTGAACAATAAGTAAAGCTAGGAACACCTCCAACATCAACATGCGGCAATACATCAGCAACTGTGGCATATGGCGACACACTTCAGCACTTGAGCAAGCAACTACGACGCGCAAGTCCAACTATCTACCAAACAACAGGTAATAGGGTGTGTCCAAGGCAATATAAGGCTGCAAGGGATATCACAGGTACGGAAACTAAAGCATCGCAACACAGATAGCAATAGATCAACAGGAGGGAATAAATACTATGAAAGTAAGATAGGTAGAAAGGGGGGAGATGCTCGCCTGAAAACATTGTCGCAGGGTTCAACCGAAGATCGGGGCGAAGCTCACATCAACTCAACGGCCTTATCCGCGAAGAAGCAAAACACTAGAATACACACCGGATGCAAGATTTATTACAACGGCAGAAGATCGGCATGATGCATGTATGATGCATGACATGGAAAGGGTGCGATGCAAATAGGTCATATTAAGTGGAACCGGGGTCCCGACAATTAATTAGATGGTGCAAGTTATTTAGATCCCCGCAATTTGCATGTTGTTATAACAAGGCAAGATAAGATACCGGTTCGCTACACAAGTTTAAATGAGGCCAATATAAGACTAGATTTGCCCGCATATGGGCCCCATATTTAATTATTAGGTGAACCGGCATAAGGCCCCCAAACCACATGATATGCATGCAAGATGAATGTTTAAGATGCGACAAGTTGTTATTATATTATGAAATAGGGTTCTCGGATAAGGGTCACACATTAGGGGTCTCGACGATCTTGGGGTTCGGGGTCCGGTCTCGGGGTCCAGGGTTCGACGGAAACGTTCTCGGATAACAGAGGGAGGTCTTGTCGTTCCGCGAGGAAGGGCTTGATGGTTCTGACTGCACTTGTCGATGCCGGACTCGGTTGCGGTAGATCTTGGCCAGGTCGAAGTTCTTGTCGGAGATTCGTCGAGGTCACCGATTCGGTACGGTCTTCATGTGGTAGATCTTGGCGTGTTGGCGTCACCGGATCCATGTCGGCGCACTCGGGTCTTGGCGTCCTCGGGGCAATGGCCTTTGAATCGGGAGAGGCGATCTTGGGGTTCCGCGTCTTAGGGCGCCAGGATGGAGAACTTGGTGGTTCCGAGGAAGTACTTGTTGTCGAGGCCTCATGTCAACTTCGCCTCTCAAACATCACATGGTCGGAGTTGAAGAATTCGCAGCAGGGCTTGGAATACTTCAGCGGCATCCCACGACCGGGATCTTCGGAACCGTGAAGTAGATCTTGGCGTGCCGAGGTTCTCGGTGGGGTCGTCCTTCGGTGCCCGGAAGGAGATCTTGCCGATGAGACGACCTTGGCACTCGGGTTCCGTCTTCGGCTCCGCTAAGAAGATCTTGTCGCCGGGAGGGTAGCTCTTAGCATCGCCACAACACCACCATACCATCTAGACAAAAATCATCGCCACACCACCTGGACATCTTCAAGCGCTAGCACCCAGGCACACGTGGGTACAACCTCACCGAAACTTGAGAAGTATCACCGAAGCGTACGGCATGTGCAACACCGATTCCGGCTTGGGCGACGGGCGAGCTCGGCAGGGGCGAACGCTGGAGGCCGCCGGGCGACGGAGCTCGCGGTCGGGGCAGCGGCGGGCGGCGCGGTGGAGGTCGGAGAAGCTGCGGCGAGGCGTGGTCGCGGGCGCGGGCCGAGGCGGCGAGCGGCTCGAGCGGCGGCGAGGGAGCGGCCATGGTCGGCGAGGTAGGCGGCCAGGGCCCGAGCGGGGAGGACGGGGATCCGCGGCGGAGGCGGAGCCGCGCGCTGCCGACGCGCCATGGCCGGGGGTGCGTGCGACGGGGAAGAAGGGCTGGGGAAGGACGCACGCGGGGGAGGTTGGTGGTGGGGCCCGAAGGCGGGATGGGTGCGTGTGTGGTTCTCCGGGTGGGGCAGGGGGCTGGACAGGGGGCTGGCGTGTGTGTACAGGGGTGGCTGCTGGGAGGTGGGCCACAGGGATGTGGGGACCACGGGGCAGAGAGCCAGGGGGGCGCGGGCCAGGTAGGGGTTGGTGGGGGAAAAAGGCCAGGCGTGTGTGCGGTGTGAGGGTCTGTGTGTTTGGATGAGGGAGAGATAGGAGAGAGAGGGGGGTGGGTAAGTTAGACTAGGTGGCAGATTCTGGTTGGTTGGGATTTAGGATAGGCTGACGTGGCGAGCACTGATTGGAGGGAGTGAGGTGGAGGGGTGTGTGGGTAGGTTTTTAGGTAGCTATAGGATTAAGGGCGGACCGAACTGTTTGTACGGGGGTGGTCGTTCGGGTCGATTTGGCCCGTTCGGCTGCCCCCACTAAATACTTAATTAAAATATTTATTTTTAAACAGCGCTTTTGCAATTCGACAGCGGACAAAACAAAATATTCCGGGGACCCGGTTTTAGGTGTTTGAATAAGATGGGGCGTTTATAAAACAAAGACAGGTTTTTCTGAAAATAGTTTTATACAAGCACATTCAAGATGATGACGATGCACAATGCAATGTGGCATGATGACATGAGCATGCGGTCATGATGATGCAATGCACAAAAACAACGCGATTTTCTAGTAGTGGTTTTGCGGGATGCCACAATTCGACACCACTAACAATGGATCTCGCCCTCGAGATCCGCCTCATGGTACCGAAAGGAAGGGTCGGCGATCTGCGTTTTCTCGCTTCGTGTAGATCCTCGCGACACCACTAACAAGAGGTCGCTGCCCGAGATCGTCGAGAGAACACTCCGGGAACAAAAGGTCGAAGGTAGAGGTATCAACAAAATAAAGCCACCTCTATCTTCGATGGAAAGAGGGAACCGATGCATTCTCGTCCACTTCAATGTACAAAAGCGAATAGAAGGGGTAGTCGGCATGGGGGCCAATCCATCACGCACCCAAACTATTACTCCGCACAATCAGTAGAAAAGAGTACAACCATTCTCGGAATCAGACTGAAGATCTCGACAAGCGAGGTTCGGAACAAAGGAGTGATGCGAAATCTGCATCGGATCTGGCGTAGAGGATGTCGTCGCGTCAGAAAACACCGGAAGGAACAAACAAGGAATAAAGAATGGTTCCACGGAAGACGGATTCCTCAGGCATCTTGAACACCGGATGATAGATCACCGTTAGCAAAGAAGGAAGCGAAACCCTAAAGGTACGACGGAAACCCAACCACGAGAATTTCCTGGACTCGAAGAAAGAGAAGAGAGCGGATTCAAAACACGCAGAGGTGAGAGGAGAGCAGCAGAGGGGTAAGGAGTAAAATCAGACCTAATCAGAACTATCCAACCGATTTTGCAAAAATAGTTTTGACACTCTACTTCGGCCGTTAGCTAGGTTATCCTACAGGCTGGACTTGTGGGGTATCGCAACCGAGCTCGATACCACTCAGAACACCCTCGATCGGACCTATGCAAGTTTGAGCAAAATTCGCCAAACCCGCATAGAAACGATTCAAAGGTGCCACCAGCACTTTCGTATGGTGGAAAACGAAGTAATAACATTACACAACAGTCCTTGATGGGACCCACAGAACAGATATATATAACAGCGACTCCATGAGTCAAGAATACAAATATGATATACAAAGATCCAAATCACCTTGAAAACGATGGGGCGTCCGACTACGGACAATATGCAAATGGGGCTAAGAGCCCTGAAGAATAACCAATGGCGTCCATAACCCTGCCCAGGCCAAGCCGGAAGGGTAACTCGCTAACGTCGATCCCAAAACCTGCTTAAACAAAAGGGTGCCGACAAAGGGCAAAGGAAAAAGAGGAGCGTCGATCGAGGCCGACACGGCGAGGCTAGAATTCGGCCCTCGCCACATAGGTGGTGGATCGAGCGGCAAAGATGCACTAAACAACCTATAGAGACTCGATACACTAGCGTCAAACAGAGAGGGGTAAGAAGGACCTATCCGGAACCAAACTGAGGCTATCATCAAACAAACCCATCCTGGCGTTTCCCCCTCGAGACCAATCGAGGAATTCAACCGAGGAACTCACACGGTTGGCAGTTTTATTTATTCGGTTATCGTTGCAGCAATTACTAGTCAGGTATAGGTAATCATCCTGATAAAGTAAGCAGTGGGCCCTTTTAGTTAATCATTCCGTTGTAGTTGCAACAATTACTAATCAGATACAGATAGCATGAGATGAACCCAAAACCCAGCAGTTGTTGGTACTTTTATTCAGCCAATTCCGTTGTATTTGCCATACTTACTAGTCAGGTACAATGGTCGCAAGCGACCCTCCAAACAAGCAATTGTGGACAGTATTAATTAGCCATTCCGTTATAGTGAAGCTGATTACTAGTCATTATAAAGTCAAATTTATAGCAGTAAACTTTAGTTATGCTTGTCTATGATCGAGATACTGTGCTCCAAGTCGTCCATATCCGCGGACACGGCTTTCAGAAAGTTTTACCCGGCCGGGGTGCACCAATAGCAACACACGCTCGATCAACCTCGGAAAAACCAAAACAAAACCCAACGAGGCTTTCACGACTGAACAATCACAGGATTCAGAAATATTTCAGGGGGCCACCCCTTTGAGTAGATCCCGCAACGAAGTAAGCTAGCTTCGAGACGGACTCAAGGTTAGCGCCAATGGTCAGAAGCGATCGGGAACCCGAAAATCGGGTGTCGATAGCGTAATCACTCCGCCTTCCTAAACAAAGACAAAGGTGCTATCTGTCGCACAATTTAAATACGAAAGTAGCATGGCATAAGTACAGGATCGTAAATAAAACCTCAAACTAGTTTGTGGCCCCAAGAAATAAGACCGAATCAAGCTCGCCTGTGGGGGTCCCATATACCTCCCGGATGTGGATAGCGCGATAAATCAAGGAACAGGTATCAAGTACTCGGGGTCTTACGGGACACAAGTGGGCGTTCGGAAACCAAATATTATCTATCACCCACCGATGCCTCTGCTTATTTCAATTTTAGTTGTTAAACAGGAATTAAAGTGAACAATAAGTAAAGCTAGGAACACCTCCAACATCAACATGCGGCAATACATCAGCAACTGTGGCATATGGCGACACACATCAGCACTTGAGCAAGCAACTACAACGCGCAAGTCCAACTATCTACCAAACAACAGGTAATAGGGTGTGTCCAAGGCAATATAAGGCTGCAAGGGATATCACAGGTACGGAAACTAAAGCATCGCAACACAGATAGCAATAGATCAACAGGAGGGAATAAATACTATGAAAGTAAGATAGGTAGAAAGGGGGGAGATGCTCGCCTGAAAACATTGTCGCAGGGTTCAACCGAAGATCGGGGCGAAGCTCATATCAACTCAACGGCCTTATCCGCGAAGAAGCAAAACACTAGAATACACACCGGATGCAAGATTTATTACAACGGCAGAAGATCGACATTATGCATGTATGATGCATGACATGGCAAGGGTGCGATGCAAATAGGTCATATTAAGTGGAACCGGGGTCCCGACAATTAATTAGATGGTGCAAGTTATTTAGATCCCCGCAATTTGCATGTTGTTATAACAAGGCAAGATAAGATACCGGTTCGCTTCACAAGTTTAAATGAGGCCAATATAAGACTAGATTTGCCCGCATATGGGCCCCATATTTAATTATTAGGTGAACCGGCATAAGGCCCCCAAACCACATGATATGCATGCAAGATGAATGTTTAATATGCGACAAGTTGTTATTATATTATGAAATAGGGTTCTCGGATAAGGGTCACACATTAGGGGTCTCGACGATCTTGGGGTTCGGGGTCCGGTCTCGGGGTCCAGGGTTCGACGGAAACGTTCTCGGATAACAGAGGGAGGTCTTGTCGTTCCGCGAGGAAGGGCTTGATGGTTCGACGCACTTGTCGATGCCGGACTCCTTGCCATGTAGATCTTGGCCAGGTCGAAGTTCTTGTCGGAGATTCGCCGAGGTCACCGATTGCACGGTCTTCATGTGGTAGATCTTGGCGTGTTGGCCACGGATCCATGTCGGCGCACTCGGGTCTTGGCGCCCCTGGCAATGGCCTTTGAATCGGGAGAGGCAATCTTGGGGTTCCGCATCTTAGGGCGCCGGGATGGAGAACTTGGTGGTTCCGAGGAAGTACTTGTTGTCGAGGCCTCATGTCAACTTCGCCTCTCAAACATCACATGGTCGGAGTTGAAGAATTCGCAGCAGGGCTTGGAATACTTCAGCGGCATCCCACGACCGGGATCTTCGGAACCGTGAAGTAGATCTTGGCGTGCCGAGGTTCTCGGTGGGGTCGTCCTTCGGTGCCCGGAAGGAGATCTTGCCGATGAGACGACCTTGGCACTCGGGTTCCGCCTTCGGCGCTAAGAAGATCTTGTCCGGAGGGTAGCTCTTAGCATCGCCACAACACCACCATACCATCTAGACAAAATCATCGCCACACCACCGGACATCTTCAAGCTAGCACCTGTGCACACGTGGTACAACCTCACCGAAACTTGAGAAGTATCACCGAGCACGGCATGTGCAACACCGATTCCGGCTTGGGCGACGGGCGAGCCGAGGCCGCCGGGCGACGGAGTCATGGCCGGGCAGCGCGGGCGGGCGGCGCGGTGGAGGTCGGAGAAGCTGGCGCCGGAGGCGTGGTCGCGGGCGCCGGGCCGAGGCGGCGAAGCTGAGCGGCGCGAGGAGCGCCATGGTCGGCGAGGTAGGCGGCAGGCCCGAGCGGAGGACGGGCTCATGGAGGGAGCTGCACAGGCCGACACGCCATGGCCGCAGCAACGGGAAGAAGGGCTGGGGGAGGACGCACGCGGGGGAGGTTGGTGGTGGGGCCCGCAAGCGGGGTGGGTGCGTGTGTGGTTCTCCGGGTGGGGCAGGGGGCTGGACAGGGGGCTGGCGTGTGTGTACAGGGGTGGCTGCTGGGAGGTGGGCCACAGGGATGTGGGGACCACAGGCGTAGAGCTGTGGCGGCTGTAGGGGTGGGGAAAAGGCCAAAGTGTGCGGTGTGAGGGTCTGTGTGTTTGGATGAGGGAGAGAGAGGAGAGAGAGGGGGGTGGGTAAGTTAGACTAGGTGGCAGATTCTGGTTGGTTGGGATTTAGGATAGGCTGACGTGGCGAGCACTGATTGGAGGGAGTGAGGTGGAGGGGTGTGTGGGTAGGTTTTTAGGTAGCTATAGGATTAAGGGCGGACCGATCTGTTTGTACGGGGGTGGTCGTTCGGGTCGATTTGGCCCGTTCGGCTGCCCCCACTAAATACTTAATTAAAATATTTATTTTTAAACATCGCTTTTGCAATTCGACAGCGGACAAAACAAAATATTCCGGGGACCCGGTTTTCGGTGTTTGAATAAGATGGGGCGTTTAGAAAACAAAGAAAGGTTTTTCTGAAAATAGTTTTATACAAGCACATGCAAGATGATGACGATGCACAATGCAATGTGGCATGATGACATGAGCATGCGGTCATGATGATGCAATGCACAAAAACAACGCGATTTTCTAGTAGTGGTTTTGCGGGATGCCACAAATTTTTAAAAAGAGGATTGAAAATGTTGCACTTCCTTACCAGAAAAGGGTGGGTGGGTGGGTAAGAAGAAAAGTGGAAGCAGTCCTACTCTCGCGTTTTGTTTTTCCCTAGTATACATAACTACCAAAAATATTTGCTAGACTGACAACGACCATTTGGCTGAGACCCTGAAGGGCGGGATGGCTCTGATACCAATTGTAACTACCTCGGTGAATTACGCTCCTAGTTGCAAGCCTGGATGAGCGGAAATGGTTGAAATAGTACGGTGGGGCCCAAATGCCACTCACAGGTAGACCTTTCGGCCGTCCCAACCATTTCCAAACATCGAGACAAGAACGGGCGGCGTAATCGGCAGGCGAAGGGATCAACTACATACACAAATGAGTATGTATGCAAGCCACCATACAATAGTACATCAGAGCCATTCCATCTAAAAAGAAAGGAAATATAGCAACGCCATATGGCAAGATTCAAATGTCCTAGGTAGATATATAGTTTAGGATATCTCCTCATACATCACACATCAGAGTATCAGGCGGAAGCGGCAAACAAGATCCGAGTACGGATAAGAAGCAAATCGGCATAAGATGCCCCATAAATAAGCACATCCCGCCAACAGATCTCACGGATCCCCGTTCCCGGAATCTCTACACCGAACGATCGTTGCCCACATTGTCCGCCTCCTCCACCCAGTATCCATCTTGTGAGTGTACATGTTCATCTGAATCAAATAATTTATCGTGTGAGACCCTAGGGTTACTCAGCAAGTCTTTATGCCTCTAAAGGGGACACAACCTGGGTGACGCAATTGCAGCAAAAGATAAACCCTAACAGTCCTATAGATAATCGCTAACCATCCGCCTAACCAAAGATAGACGGATGTCCGTGAATTAATGACAACAGTTATAACAGTAATATCCACAGATCCATCCTCCTCCTCGCTTACCAACGAGGTAGCGGACGAACAACCCCCCATCCGTTGGCAATTTTATTAACCATTCCATGAGTGTTGCACTAATTACTAGTCAGTTTCTTAGTCAAATTAAAGCGGTACTTTAGTTATGCTTGTCTATGATCGAGAAACTGTGCTCCAAGTCGTCCATAACCGCGGACACGGCTTTTAGAAAGTTTTACCCTGCAGGGGTGCACAAATAGCAACACACACTCGATCAACCTCGGAAAAATCAAATCAAAACCCAACGAGGCCTTCACGACAAAGCAATCACAGGATTCAGAAATATTTCAGGGGGCCACCCCATTAAGCTACCCGAACGGTTAATGACTCAAACAGACTCAAGGTTTGCGCCAATGGTCAGAACGATCGGGAACCCAAAATGTGACTGGCTTGTCGACACTGCGAAAACACTCCGCTTACCTAAACAGACAAAGTGCTCGACAATCGTAAATAAAGCAGTAAAGCATGGCATAAGTACAGGATAGTAAATAAAACCTCAAACTAGTTTGTGGCCCCAAGAAATAAGAATGAATCAAGCTCTGGCTCAGGGGGGTCCCATAAGCCTCCCGGATGTGGATAACGCGAATAATCAAGGAACATGAATCAAGTACTCGGGGTCCTACGGGACACAAGTGAGCAGGAAAAACCAAATAGCAGATATTGCTCACCGGTGCCTCTTTCATTAGTTATCCCATTACTACTCAGGTTAAGTTGTTTAGGTACCTTGTTATCCATCGGACTCTCACATACCCTACACATGCTGTTCTACGACTCGCATGGCTCAAACAACTCCTGTAGTAATGGCTCATGGGATGGAGGAACAAGCTTGGTGGGGTTTAAAAGTAAAGGCTATGCAATACTTGGGATTCAGTTTAATGCAATCGCGACTCAATGATGCAAGAATAAGATAGAGGCAATAGGTACTATATGTATGCAAGCATGTGGTAGTGCTTGCACGGCAACTCGCTTGAAGCGAGAGAAGGATCTGGGTAGTGCTCCTGGTTCTCTTGATATATCCCCTGCTCAGTGTCTATTCGAAGAAGAACCAAACAAACAAGGGCCACCATAAATACAGTGCACAAGCTTATGAATAAAATGCGACAAGCAATCAATCATGCCATGATGAATGATTCACAAGTTGCATGGCAATAATGTAGCATGGCATGGGTGAGGTGTGGAATACAAGAAATAAGCATTTTATTGAGTTTTGGTCACATTTTATCCTCATATTAGTTGTTGTATACTTTATATTTATATGATGCATGCTTCAATTTAAGTCCTGGATAGCATAAACATAAAGGTCTCGTCGGGCTAATCATTTTAGACATATCATTTGTTAAATTTGGAGTTATAAATCAAAAGTTATTAATTAATTAAGGTGAAGGGCATTTTATTGTAATTTAATTCAACTTGAAAAATTTAAGTGCCCAAAATATATTTTGGATGGCATATTTGAAATCCTCACATTTTTCTGATTTGAAAACATATATTATTTGTATTATTTGGATTTATAATTTAAAAGTTATTTGAAAACAGATTTATATTTGAATTTGAATTAATTGAAAAAGGTTTAAATTAAACAGATATAAATGTAAACTTTTTATACTCAGTGCAGATCTGCACCCACCGACGGGTGGGCCAGATGCTGACTGGACAAACTGGCGTGGTAAAAGCGTTTCTCACCGCGGCCGGAGCTAGCCACTGAGACAGACGAGTGGGGCCAGCGGCCACGGGAGCCCACGTGACAGCGGAAGGGGAGGGTCGGCCACGCGGCTTGGTGAGGGAGCGCGGGTTGAGAAACGCAAAACAGATGAGCCTTTTTATAAAATGGCCACAGGCACTGACTGTGGGCCTGGGCTGGACCGCGGGTTGAGGAAAACAAAAGATGGGGGGCTTTTCTGGAAGACGACGCCGCGTACTGTGGATCTTCCCCACGTCTGGCGCGCGCGGTGCGCGGCGCAGCGAGGCGGGGGTTCGATCCCGTGACCTGGGCGGGCGCGCAGAGGGGCAGTACCAGTGCGGTAGGGAGGGTTAGCTGACAGGGAGTGGCTTAGGCGACTAGATGAGGCGTCTGCGAGGCGCAGCGGCGAGCAGACGACAGCGCCGCCGGCGCACGCAGCGTGTTCGATGAAACGCAAGGCGGCCCTAGACGACGATAGCGCGGCGGAGCATGTCCAGGAGGTCAGGCAGCTCACCGAGAGTGTGTCGGTGCGGTTGGATCGGCTCGAGACGCAGAGGATAGGCGTCGAGGCGCATTTTACGAAGGATCTAGGGTTTGCGCTGCATCGCTACCGGGCAGCGGTTCGGGCTTCTTCGCTGCCCGTGTATGGGGCCGCAGGGTCTCCTTAGCCTCGATCGCCTCCACGCCGCGCTGTCGCTGGCACGGTAGCCGAGAGGAGGCCGAGGGTGCCGGCGATGGTGTAGACGGTGGCGATGGAGAATAAGGGAGGAGAGGGCAGGGCGCCCTTGGGGTGGATCTGGTGAGGCAGGGAGGGGGAGAGGGAGAAGATAAGGACGGGGGAAGGGAGGGGTGCCGTGGGGAGTGGGGTAGATGGGAAAAGGTGGCCTCGGTGCCACCTTTCTCTCCTTCCTCCTTCACGTGCTAGGGTCGGCAGGGCAGGGCAGGTAGAGGAGGGTGGCTTCCAGGTGGGGTCGACGTGAGGGCAAGGAGGCAGGGGCAGGCTCGGCTGGAGGGGCCCCTATGGCATAGAGAGAAAAAGAGAGAGGGAGGAGAGAGGAGGCTCGGTGTAGCTAGGTTAGGAGCTAGGGTATGGAGGGGCTCGGCTAGGTTTTGCTTTAGGGTTGGGGTTGGAGTAGGGAGTGGAGAGGGGGTGGTGGCCCCTTGCTGGCCGAGAGAGGAAGGGAGGGTAGCTTAGGGTTTTGATGAGGAAAGAGAAAAGAGAGAGAGAGAGAGAGAGAGATGGGTGGATCAAGGTGGGGGGTAGGGTTTAGCTAGGATCAACCTTGATCAAGCAAGGATGGAGGTGAAAAGGAGAGGAGGGTGAGGGTAAAATACACTTGTCAGCAGGGGGATGCCCATATGATAAAGTCCATTTAAGACAAATGAAAAAATGCCCAAATAAACTCACATGAATGGGTAAGAGAGAGAGAGAGAGAGATGGGGTGGTTCCTTTTGACTAGATCAAGCATGATCAACACAAGCTCAAACAAGATAGCCAAAAGAGAGAAAAGAAGAAAAGGTGGTGATGGGGTAGATAAAGATGGTGATGAGGTTTAAGCAAGATCAAAATAGATCAATCCCAAAAGAAGGGATAGAGATAGAGATGAACCACTCAAGAATTCAAATTAACCCAAAAGATGACCAAAGTTGGTGATGGTTGCATGGCCCATGCAAATGCATTAAATGCTAGGTTTTATCTTGTGAAAACAAAATAATATCTCATGGCATTTATTTATTTGCATCCTCCAAATTTGGAGTGAGGTTCAAGCAAAAGGACTTGTAGGATTGGACCCACCCTATCTCTCATGAGCTAGATTAAACACCAAAAGAAAAATAATTACAAGCTCATGGATAATGGGGTGGTGGAATTGTAAGGTGGTGAAAGAAAGGTGGTGGAGTTGAATAAAAGATATGCCCCCAACTCAACTTGGGCATTTAAACAATATATCAAGAACCAAATACAATATCAAGAGGCAAATACAAATAATAATGCATATGAGATAAGAACCAAAACACAAAGGGTTTTTGTATGATGCTCAAATGCAAGGTGGCATGATGACATGAGCATGATATGATGATGATGCAACAATTATATGTAGGAAGTAGCCATTATATTACTAAACCAAGTAGCATTACAAATGTTAGACAATTGGGATGCTACAAGAAGGTACTAATTTTTTGTGTGTGTTTTTGATAGGAGAAAGCAAACAAAACTAAACTATTTTTTTGGAGTTTTTGATAGAAAGAGGCAAACAAAACCAAGCAAAATAAACTAAGCAAACCAAAAACAATGTAAATAGAAAGTTTGAGAAGGACTCCCCTTGTGAAGGCGTCCTTAGCCTCCCCGGCAACGGCGCCAGAAAAACTTGTTGATGGCGCATGATAGCGCCTCGTTGGAAGACCCCAAGAGCAAGGTGTGATGCAGCACATCAACAAGTGTTCCCTCAGTAAGAAACTGAGGTTATCGAACCAGTAGGAGGAAGGAAACGTCTCAAAGGTGTTGCAAGCAACTTGGAGACCTGCACAACACAAACTCAAGACTTTGCCCCACCGAACAGTGAGGTTGTCAATCTCACTGGTTGCTGTAACAAAGGATTAACTGTATGGTGCGAAAGGTAATAGTGGTTTGCAACAAGTAAACAGTAACCGTGGAAGATGTATCAATGGTAAATATTGGATCGGGGTCCATAGTTTACTAGAGGTGTTCTCCTTAGATAAACAAACATGGTATGCCGGGTAAACAAATTACAGCAGGTCAATTGACAGGATTGAGCAAGGCATAACAATGCAATACTAGACATCAAGATCCTATGAGATTCGATTGGGCAATACAACAAAATACATAGACCGCCATCCAACTGCATCTATGACTAGAAGTCCACCTTTGGGTTATCATCCGAACCCCCTCCAGTATTAAGTTGCAAGCAATAGACAACTGCCTTAAGCAAAGTGTGTAAGTTAAACAATCCACTTGTTCCATGAACAAGAGACCGTTATTTTCTCCCTAGTGGCAACAACACATCTACAACCTTAGATATTTCTTTCACTTCCCTTAGATTAAATAGAGGCATGAACCCACTATCGAGTATAAATACCCCCTCTTGGAGTCACTAGCAACTACTTGGCCAAGATAGCTACTAATAACGGAGCGCATGCAAGATCACAAACAACACAGACATGATAGAATCAATAAGAATAAACCATTAATCAATCTGACATAGTAATCTCAATATCCATCGGATCCCCGCAAACACAACATGTATGATTACAAATAGATGATCTTGATCATGAACGGAGCTCACAAGATCTAGACATGAAAGCACAAAGGAGGAGATACAACATTCTAGCTACTACATGGACCCATAGTCCAAGGTGGAACTACTCACTCTTCATACCGGAGGCTGGCATGATGAAGAAGAAGGCCTCCGGTATGATTTCCCCTCCGGCAGGGTGCCGGGAAGAGCTTTAGATCCCCCCGATCTAGGGACGATGGTGGCGGCAGCTATAGACGGTTTCGTAGAATATTTATCGGGTACTTTGGGTTTAGGCATCGGGGGCTTCTTATAGGCGAAGAGTTGAGGCTGGGAGGCGGCCAAGGGGCCCACATCCTGCCTAGGCACGGCCTAGGCTGGACCCGCGCCTAGGGGGTGCGGCCGCCCTGTGGCTCCCCTCTGTATCTCCTCTGGACTCCGTGTTCTTCTTGGTGAAATATTGACTTTGGATTTTGTCCCGTCCAATTCCGAGAATATTTCCTTACTAGATTTTTTGGAACAAAAAACAGTAGAAAAAAGGCAAATGGCACTGTGACATCTTGTTAATAGGTTAGTACCAGAAAACATATAAAAACACCTCAAAGTGTAGACAAAGCAAAGCAAAGTAGATACTAAACAACCATGAGACATAAAAAATTATAGATACGTTTCTGACGTATCAAGTTTCCACACGCACCTACACCCTTGTAGTCAGATAAGGTAGGTACAAGATCACAAAACATACACCCAATGGTATGTCGACGAGGTTTCGGACACGACGTTTCCCAGACCCAAAGCAAGCACATGGGGGCCACCCCACTAAGCTATCTAAAACGAAGTTGGCCGGCTCTGAAACGGACCCAGAGGTTTGCGTCAATGGCTGTAAACGACTGGGAACCCAAAAGTGTGACTGAGCTTGTCGATACCGCGAAAACACTCCGCGTTTGTTCCTAAACAGTACATGTGTGCCACGCGCAATCGTAAATAAAGCAGTAAAGCATGGCATAAGTACATGATAGTAATAAAGCCCCAAACTAGTTTGTGGCCCCTAGTATAATACTTTAAAATCAGGTACTAAACCTATGGGGGTGCCCACACACCCCACATGTGGTTAGCACGCTCGATCTCAGAAGAGGTGTCAAGAACTCGGGGTCCTACGGGACACCAGTGAGCGGTTAAAAACCAAATATTTTCTATTACCCACCGGTGCCTCTACATTATTTACCTACTTTCAGTTTTAGTTATGAAACGGTAATTAAATCCATGATCTTCTCCACCATTAAGCATGTGCCAACCACCCAACAACGGTGAAACATCGACGACACGAAGCAACACCTAAGCAAGCTACGACTCGCAAGGCCGACTATCTACCAAACAACAGGTAATAGGAGGTGTCCATGGCAATATATGGGCTGCAGGAAAGTATAAAGGGGTACGAAATCTATAGCATCGCAACACAGATAGCAATAGGTCAACAGGAGGAAACAAAGACTAGAAATATAAAATAGGTAGAAAGGGGGAGAATGCTCGCCTGTAAAAAACACTTTCGAAGGTTCATCCGAAGATCGGTCGATACTCGCATCAACTCACCAGCCTAGTCCGTGAAGAAGCAAACACTATAAGAAACACCGGATGCACTATTTAATACTACGGCAGAAGATCGGGCATGATGCATGTATGATGTATGGCATGGTAAAAGGGCGATGCAATTAGTCAATATTAAATGAAACTGGGTCCCGACAATTAATTATGTGGTTCAAGTTATTTAGATACCCCGCAATTTAAATGTTGTCTTAACAAGGAAAAAATATGGCATCGGTTCGCTACGCAAATTTAAATGGAGCCAATATAAGACTAGATTTGCCCGCATATGGTCTCCATATTTAATTATTAGGTGAGTCGACAAAATACCCCCAAACAGATGAATCTGTATGTGAGCAAGAACAATTTATATGCACCAGATGTATATAGCATTTATAAAAATAAGGGCTCGGAAAAGGGGCACACATTGGTCCGAAGATCTTGAGGGGTTCGGGTCCGGGCTTCGGTCTTCGGGTCTTGGTCTTCGGATCTTCGGTTCCGGGGTCTCAGGATTGGGACCTTCGAGTCTGGAAGGCGATCTTGGCATTCCGGGCATCTTCGGTTTCCGGGAATGGTCTTGCCGTCCATTGTCAGGGTCTTCGAGGAGCGCCCTGTACATTCTTCCGCATCAAGTCGGTCTTGTCGGTCTTGGGAGGAACTCGTCTAACTCATCACACTCCTATCATGGAGGGTCGCTGGACTCGGAGCATCGCCACTTATCCATCTTCACATGGTGTTCATTACAATTGACTTCACACCCCATATGCTCGTGACCAGTACCAAATCATAGCACATGAAGCAACCCCCTGGTACTAGGGAACCATCACAGAGGCATGAATCACACACGGTGGGAGGCACCAGAACAAGAACAAGGGCTAGCAAGGGAGGCGACACGCATGGACGAGCGGGCGCCATGCTCACAGAGAGGCGAACCCGAGGAGGCTGGTGCTTGCCTCACTGCAGTGGCACTCAGAGCGAGGGCTCGATGGAGGGGAGGCACATGGTCCCGCTGGCGGCAGAGGGCGCTGGACGGCAGCGAGCGGTTGTGGCGGCCGGAGGCAGCCCAGGGAGAGGAGGCGGTGGAGACGCTTTGCCGGGCACAGGCGTGGTGGGCCGGCCACGTCGGCGGTCACGCGAGGTAGGCGAGGTAGAGAAGCGGGGTGACGACGGCGAGGCACAGAGGAGCACGGCGGCAGGGGATCCCGGCAGCGGAGAGAGGAGGCTCGGGCCAGGGTCGTCGCGGAGGAGGCCCATGGCGACATGCAGCAGGGCGACCATCGGCTGCAAGGTGGGGCGCCTCTCTCGGCAGAGAGGAGAAGATCGAGGGGAGTGGGGTGGGTAGGAGCGTGCGGGAGGAGAGGGAGAGGTGACGGGGTCAGGCTCGCATGTGGGCAGGGGTGCGTGGGGCCGCTGGCTAGTGGGGCCACTAGCAGGTGGGGCGCGGGTTGACCAGATCGGGAAGAGGTAGGGTGTGCCTTGAGCGGGGTACGGGGTGGGTTGGTTGTGGCGGTTGGGAGAGGGAGTGGGGTGAGGGGTCAGGTTAGGGTTAGGCTAGGGTTTGATCTAGTGGGGTAGTAGGTGGTCTGTTGGCTAGTCCTGGCCGACTAGGATGCCTCCCCCACTAACAAAATAGTTTTATATTTTTTTAAAATAAAACATTTGTAAAAAGGTTTTAGACAAATAAAGATCCGAACGGATCTAGGGTTTTGATTTGAACAAAGAGGGGAATATCTAGAAAACAAAATAGGCTTTTGGGAAATAGTTTTAGGTGAATAAATGCATGATGTGTCATGATGATGCACAGAATAAAAATAACAGCGATTTTCTAGTAGTGATTTGACCCGGGGTGCTACACTTGGCTAGCGGCAATCTCATAAAAACTAAGTGGCAGAAAGTATAGTACGGTCTTTGCTTAGCGACCCATTCAGGACCACAACAACAACACCACTTTATGTTTTAATCTGTGTTTTACACCTAATAATCATTTGTAACCTATGGCTTTGGTGTGCACTCTATTGAATTAAAGACTATTGCTATGCCCGATGTATCACGGGGGCTCTAGTATATTAGGATATGTTGTCCACAAGAGATTATCTATATTCAAACATTAAACATGACTATGCTTATTATTTTCTTTCAACGCGGATTTCCTGCCCAGGGTGGCTGCAGTGCACCCTCTATTTACCATCGGATAATGGTAGCATGATCCTATTGTGCACATGGGATGGTAACGGTTGCCATAGTTGTTTAACGGAGACATTACATCCATCAACCACGTTTATCAGCATGCCTCACTAATTGTCAACCGCTGCAACATGCAATGTTATGTTTCTTCATAGGTCACTCACGATGAACGGATCATTAAATACAGACACCCATATTCATGATTACATGACAGATGAATTTTACACATGCGTATGGAGTTAGCTTCACCATCTATATACCTACAACGTTAGCCTCTCATACGTGTATGGTTTGATTGGATCCTCATCCACTAGCCGTTAGAAAACTCACAAACATAGCTCTCATGCATCACACGCACGTGTCATGGAGGATTTAATAACCGCCACCATGGTAGAACATCTAAAATGCATGGAATTTACAAACGCTTATGGTTAACAGATTCAATGCATGCGGCTGCACTTCCACTTAATAAATGGTTTGCTAGTACACCGTGAAAGATGTATGTGGACTCGCCGGCAACCTTATTTCATGGATGTGTTTTACCGTCATCAGTCCGAACTTTTATGCTTGTTGCACGTATGTCTAGCCTACGGATTGCATGGCGATCATTAGTAGCAACTACACCCCGATGAATTCATGTGCGACTATACTTGAAATACGCATGTGTGCTCACCGGCGACCTCATTTCATGGATGTGTTTTGCCGGTCTCCACGTTGATATGTGCTTCACACATTTATAGCCTACATAATGCATGGATATAACTAGTAGCAACTACACCCCTGATGAATGCATGTACTACTACACCGTGAGACACACATGTGTGCTCGCCGGCGACCTCATTTCATGGATGTGTTTTGCTGGCATTCTTCTACTGTGTGCATGACCAGCCGACGCTTGAATCTCGAATGAAATACGTTAGATACTTTGAGGATAAGTGATGTCTACGCACGCTTCTATTCTTGTAGACAGTGTTGGGCCTCCAAGTGCGAAGGTCTGTAGAATAGCAACAAATTTTACTTAAGTGGATCACCCAAGGTTTATCGAACTCAGGGAGAAAGAGGATAAAGATATCCCTCTCAAGCAACCCTTCAATTAAGATACAAGAAGTCTCTTGTATCCCCAACACACCCAATACACTATGCTACCCGAACTATTCTCTGGTTGGATAATGAACACCAATTCACCGTGTAGGGCTATAAAAGCACACCTTAAAGTCCGCATTCCACATCTAGGTAACCCCTCACTATCACCTTGAGCGCTAGATGGTTCCAAACAAACACCACAATTTTATAGATACATCCAACTCAAATCATAACTCATGATAAGTATTTCTGTAATCTTTAGCCTAAGAGCCACACACGGTGCACACACTGTCAACTTCACACACGTGGGACAAGGTGTCTCCGGATATTACATTAATAAAAGCACTTGAGTAGAATAATAGATGAATAGTAACATCTACTTATTCAACTAGATTACAAAGCTCATGATCACAATAAGATCACATCATGGAGAGAGACATGAACACATAGCTACCGATAGAGCCCTTAGCCTCGGGGAAGAACAACTCCCTCCTTATCATGGGAATCAGCAACGGCGATGGAGATGGCGGTGGAGTCAATGGAGATGGCTCCGGGGGCAATTCCCCGTCCCGGCAGGGTGCCAGAACAGAGACTTCTGTCCCCTAAATCTCCTCTTCGGTGGCGGCGACGCTGCAGAACTTTTTGTGGAATTATGATCTTGTACCTAGGGTTTTCGTCTCGGGGGGAATATATAGGCGAAGAGGCGAGGTCGGTGGACGCTGGAGGGGCCCACACCATAGCCAGGCGTGGCCAGGGGGTGACCCGCGCCCAGGGGTGGTGTGGCCGCTTCGGTGCCCTCCTCCTTCTCTACTTTGGACTCCGTCTTGTGTCGGAAAAAATAGGAACTTCGGCTTTTGTTTCGTCCAATTCCGAGAATATTTCTTTACTAGTTTTTCTGAAACCAAAAACAACAGAAAACAGGAAACTGTCTCTATGGCACTTGTTAATAGGTTAGTTCCAGAAAATGCATAAAAATGCCATGAAGTGCAAGCAAAACATAAAGCAATTGGTGTCAAACAAACATGGAACATCAAAAATTATAGATACGTTTACAACATATCAAGCATCCCCAAGCTTAACTCCTACTCGTCCTTGAGTAGGTAATTGATAAAAAGAATAAATTTTGAGGTGACATGCACCATCACAATCTTGATCAAGGTATTGAAAAGCATTGATAGTTGGGATCAAAGTACTCTAAACATAAGCATGAAAGATATATTTCTAACAATAAGACATAGCAACAATGTTGCAACATGAAAGACAACACAAACAAAAGATCATGAATAATGCTTTGAAAGACATTTGTTTGTTTCACATATAGAAAACATAGCAAGAGTGGTATTCAGCTTGTCCTTCATGGAATAGCAAAACATAAATGCATAGGACACCTTCAAAGTTCATAAGGGTGACCAGATACAAATAATTTAAGAACAAGCAATACCATAATTATGAATCAATCAACAAGTTTTGGGATAATGCACATTGAACTCAGAATGACAACTATGCTCTCTTAACTGGTGCATAAAGATAGAAGATGAAGACTCAACATAAAGTAAACAAGAAAGGCCCTTCGCAGAGGGAAGTAGGGATTAAATGGTTTTATAAAGCTTCAAAAAATTATGGTACTTATTAGCTTTGAGCTATCATTGCCCCTATCATAAGAATATTGAAGTGATTAAGGTTAAAGTGAGGGAAAAATGAGTTATATGCTTGACAAATCACAAGTTGAAAATCTCATGCCCCTTGAGTACGAGTACCGAGATCTCATGCTACTCAACTTTGGTCCGAGGTAAGTTCTTGTCATTGTAAGTATATGTGTATCATAGAGAACCGCGAATGGGGTACCCCTTGCCCCATACACATGAGCTATCTCATATTAAAATGACAAGGCAACAGCCAATGAGCATCTCAGTGATCTTTTTATTTGCTATTTGCATAGTGTTTTATTGAAGATGCTTCATAGAGTGCTCATTATGGTTTTGCTGCAAGTTTCCACCATGATTAGGCATGACTTAGGCTAGCCGCCCAGGCGTTTATCTAACACATATACAAACTCCATGGACTTACAAGTTCCCATCTTATTTCACACCGTCGGCATCCATAAACAAAAGAACATGAAATCAACTGAATAAATAAGTGCAATGTTGAAAAGTGTGCCCCATGACAACATGGTTTTGCTAACTCTCAACTTATAATTTGCAAGCATATAAGCATCATAAGATGGTCACAAGGGTCCAGGTTTATTAAGTACAAGAAATAAAATGTGCCTTCAAGCTCGTGAGAGCTTTAATCACTAATTTTCACATAATAAAAAATTAATTTGGAAGATAGATAAAAACATGAATATAGTTGGAATGCTGTAACACACCATGCAAAGGAGTTTATAGTGGAATCTTTGAAATAACTTGGTTTCTTGGGAGATGGATGCACGAGTAGAGCTCATACTCACTACAGGTGGAGGCTAGCAAAAGACTGGGAGCGACCAACTAAGAGAGCAATAATGGCCATAATCATGGAGGGCGACAAAACATTATTAATCAAAGCATAAAGTGATATCACAAGTCAAAAACTAAATGATCATCAAGGCTAAGGTGACTAGTTCATATTCATAACATGGTGTAAGTATGTGCCAAGTCAACTCAAATAAAGCATCAAAGGAGAATACCACAATATTATGTTTTTGTATGCTAAAACAACACATGATTCTTTTATGACACATTAAGCAATCTCAATTGTTTGAAACAAGTCATGCTACAACAATAATGACTAAGCATATGGTCAAAGCAACATCTAACATGACATGATAAAGCTTAAGCCGCAGTCAAAACAAGCTTCTTTTTGTACCACCATATGAAACATTCTACTCTTTTCCAACACCAATAAACTTATTTGAAACAACTCACAAAGATAATAATCAATAAAGACCAGAGATCTTGTCTCCCCTAACTACAAGGAAGAACTAAAAAGTTCTAAGCAAAAAAGAACATGGAAACTAAAGCTAAACGTAGTGCTAGCAAAAGAAAACACCCATAGAACAATTAGAGTGAAAACTAGAGTGTTCTAGGCAATGAAGAACAGGGTGTGACTTCTCCAAAAGAAGTGTGCTGGGATCCAACCAACTTATTGCAGCAAACAAAGTAGAAGAAAACTAAAAACAAAAACAAAGACGCTCCAAGAACAACACATAGTGCATGAAGCAATTAAAATATAGTGTCTTGAAAGAAGAGATAAGATTTTTGTTGATGAAGAAGGGGATGCATTGGGCATCCCCAGGCTTTAACGCTTGTACCTATTGAATATTTCTTGGTGTGACACAGGTGGCATCCCCAAGCTTGAGCTTTTGTGCATACTTCATCTCATCACATCATTCTCTCCCTATACTTGAAAACTTCTTTCATACAAAACTTCACACAATCTTCATTAGCAACATTAGTGTATGCAAGGTAATAAACCTTTGGGTTTAGTTCCAACTCAAGTAAAACAACCATTAAAACATTATCTACTGTAGCAACTTCTTTTAGAAGCTCAAGTGATCAAAATAAATAAAAAAGAAAGAGATCAAGAGGCAAATGCAAATAGTGGCAGAAATCTGTCAAAACAGGAAAATAGGTAAAGATCGATTTTTTGGAAAATCTTATGTTGCTCAAATCGAAAAGTGCAAAACTAACGAAAGTTGGGTAAATACCAGGGTCATGCGCACAAAATAATTCAGCTGAATCCGCCGTTCTGGGATTTTTCACGATTTTTTACAATGAAGCACAGAAATCTGTTTCGGGACAACAACTCCCTGAAATCTTATTTCCCTCTCATTAGAGGCTATTCTTGGCACAAAAAGGACAAGGAGAGGTTATTACATAGGCAATAACTTCCAAGACTCAAATAAACAAAAATGAACTGAAAGCAAAAATATAATGGGTTGTCTCCCAAAAGCTCTTTCTTTATAGCCATTAAGATAGGCATGATAATTTCGATGATGCTCACATAATAAATATGAATTGAAGCAAATATCCAACACATTTAAGTCTAACCCACTTCCTATGCAAAGGAATTTTGTAAGAAAACAAATTATTGAAACAAGAGGCTACTAGAATAGGAAGGCAAAACAAGTGCAAAATCAAAACTTTCAACATAAAGAGAGGAAACTTAATATTATTGAGATGCATAAAACCATGTTTCCCTCTCTCATAATAAATTTCAGTAGCATCATGAATAAAATTAACAATATAACTATCACATAAAACATTTTTATCATGAGCCACATGCAAAAAATAATTATTACTCTCTATATAAGCATAGTCATTCTTATTAATTGTAATGGGAGCAAATTCAACAAATAGCTATCATTATTATTCTCATCACCATAATCATCAAATATAGGAGGCATATTGTAATCATAATTAATTTTTTCCTCAATAGTACATGGACCAAAAATATCATATCCATCATTGTAATCATCATACATTGGAGGTATAGTATCATTAAGCAATATTTATCCTCTAAAGCTGGGGAACTAAAAAGATCATAAAATTTTATCCCCAAGCTTAGACTTTTCCATAGCATTAGCAATAATGGTGTTCAAAGAATTCGTACTAATAAGATTGCTATTATCATGCAAATAAAGTTCCATAGGTTTTTTAATTTTATCTTCAAACACTTCATGTCCTAACTCAGGATAAATACTATAAAGCTCTCTAATTTTGTTGTTGTTTTCCATTAATCCTAACTAGTGAAAATAAAAATAAGAAATAAAAAGATATAATTGCAGAATCTAAAGGAAATAAATTCGAGCACTCACACACCAGCAACAATACTATAAGATAGCTTAGTAGCCAGAGGATGTGAGTACCTTTACCTTTCCTCCTCGGCAACGGCACCAGAAAAGAGCTTGATGTCTACGCACGCTTATATTCTTGTAGACAGTGTTGGGCCTCCAAGTGCAGAGGTTTGTAGAACATCAGCAAGTTTCCCTTAAGTGGATCACCCAAGGTTTATCGAACTAAGGGAGAAAGAGGTCAAAGATATCCCTCTCAAACTACCCTGCAATTAAGATACAAGAAGTCTCTTGTGTCCCCAACACACCCAATACACTTGTCAGGTGTATAGGTGCACTAGTTCGGAGAAGAGATATTGAAATACAAGTAATATGGATGATTATAAGTGGTAATTGCAATCTGAAATAAAAATGGCATCAAGCAATCATGTAGCAGGACTGGTTGTAAACGGTGTTTTAATGCTTAGAAACAAGGCCTAGGGATCATACTTTCACTAGTGGACACTCTCAACAATGATAACATAATTGAACACATAAATATCTTCTCTTCACTATGCTACCCCGAACTACTCTCTGGTTGGATAACGAACACCAATTCACCGTGTAGGGCTATAGAAGCACACCTTAAATTCCGCATACCCCGTCTAGGTAACCCCTCACTATCACCTTGAGCGCTAGATGGTTCTAGACAAACACCACAATTTTATAGAGACATCCAACTGAAATCATAACTCATGATAATTATTTCTATAATCTTTAGCCTAAGAGCCACACACGGTGCGCACACTGTCAACTTCACACACGTGGGACAAGGTGTCTCCGGAGATTACATTAATAAAAGCACTTGAGTAGAATAATAGATGAAGAGTAACATCTACTTATTCAACTAGATTACAAAGCTCATGATCACAATAAGATCACACCATGGAGAGAGATGAACACATAGCTACCGGTAGAGCCCTTAGCCTCGGGGGAGAACTACACCCTCCTCATCATGGGAATCAGCAACGTCGATGGAGATGGCGGTGGAGTCGATGGAGATGGCTCCGGGGGCAATTACCCGTCCCGTTAGGGTGCCGGAATAGAGACTTCTGTCCCCTGAATCTCCTCTTCGATGGCGACGGCGCTGCAGAACTTTTTGTGGAATTATGATCTTGTACCTAGGGTTTTCGTCTTAGGGGGAATATATAGGCGAAGAGGCGAGGTCGGTGGACGTCGGAGGGGCCCACACCATAGCCAGGCGTGGCCAGGGGGTGACCCGCGCCCAGGGGTGGTGTGGCTGCCTCGGTGCCCTCCTACGTCTCTTGGACTCCGTCTTGTGTCGGAAAAAATAGGAACTTCGGCTTTTGTTTCGTCCAATTCCGAGAATATTTCTTTAATAGTTTTTCTGAAACCAAAAACAGCAGAAAACAAGAAACTGGCTCTATGGCACTTGTTAATAGGTTAGTTGCAAAAAATGCATAAAAATGCCACGAAGTGCAAGCAAAACATAAAGCAATTGGTGTAAAACAAACATGGAACATAAAAAATTATAGATACGTTTGCAATGTATCAAGAACCACCATTTGTCAGCTTTACTCCATGTGCTCCCTTAATCTAATCGGATGGTAGCTACCCTATGCATCGTGGCCACCATGGGCATGCCACTATTTTCTTATTATCTTTTATCCCATATGATATGTAGCTGCATGTGGATCTTCAACCTTGGACTATCTCCATCCATTGATTTAACCCACTATAAAAGTAAACTAGATTGGTCCGGTAAACTAAGGTAAAATGAAGAAATAAAATCTTGTAGACATGTCCTTTTTATTTTATTTTAATATTGCTTTCCAAGGTTCGATTAAACCTAGGTCTTCTAAGAAAAAATCTATTATACTACATCCATGAATTCGGATCAAACGTATCAGCGCTCCACGGGAAGCGTCATAGAAGAAGCTCAAAGCACCTACCTGGGTAAATCACCCCGGGTGCTTGTCCCAAAGGAAAGAGACCAGAGACCGCCCTGGGCAAGGAAGATAAGACAACTGGCAGATGATTCCTGGCCTAGGGACAGACCGCCCTCTGGCCACAACTCATTTGGTCCCACCTTGGATGATGAAAATACGATTATCCCATGTCACACACGCTGAAAGAGGCAGCGCGCCACTTATTAGCTATGCATGGCTCGCGACTCACGGGATCTTTCCTGGGAAGGAGCCCGGGTACTGCGAGCTAGGGAATCAACCTCCGACAAGAACCAGGGAGGAGGACAGACACTGGTGCCAGACTGCTTACCGCAAGTGACACGGATTAAGGTGGCAGGAGCATGCTGCCATGTTGGCGGCATGCAGTCCATATCCATGTGACATATCTACCAACCCTTGTGGATTTCCCCTTGCACTTATAAAAGGAGGCATAGGTCGGTCGGAGAGGGAGAATAGGTTTAGAGCATAGATCCTTCTCGGGGAGGAAGTATTGTAAGTGTGATCATCCACCAAGATAGTAGATAGTTGCACGATGTAGGAATCCTCATATCGAGGACGTGAACCTAGGTAAAATACATGTGTCCCTGTGTGTGTGTGTTTGTGTTCATCTAGCCCGCCGATCGAGCTTGTCGGACGTTGCGTTCATGGCTGAACTAACAAAGGGGATCCACATCCCCAGTGTCAAAAATCGAGACACGACATCTGGCGCGCCAGATAGGGGGCGCACGCCTTTGATCAACTTTCGTTGGAGGCTCGTCGCTGCTTTCGTGCATGGCCGCACAGAGACAGGGCGGGCGCCATTGGAGGATGCTCGACGCAGCGGAACGGCGCGAAAGATCGATCGTATCCTCCACAGAACAAGACACGGCGGCCCCGTAGGTGGCAGGGTCAGAACCGCATTCTTCACCCCTAGAGGAGAAGATCCAGCTTGCGAGGAGCTATGCTAAGATATAAATAGAGCTCTACTCATGACTCAAGGCTCGAACAACTCATGACCTTCCAGCATGTCGTATAACTGTAGTTGAAATTTGGTGCGCTTAAATATGTTGATCTTAGGGCCACGGTAGACAAGAGGTGCTTGGTAAGCGCGATTGTTAAAAGCATGACACTTAAAGGATTGTGCACTGGCGTCTTCATTAATTGGTCACATCTTGAAATCTATAAGGTTTGTCATAGTAGAGAGTAATATAGGCTAGTAACATGCGTAAGTTACTCCTCTATATTACTACCTTTATAGTGGGAAGTAACATATAAATGTTGTCATGCAAAGTTCATTTATTAAGTGATAGACTCATCTTGCATTGATACATGCGATGTTACAATAACCAAATATGTTAATCCATCCTTCTCTTTCTTTATTAACTCACTGCTACATAAGCAATTTTGCTGAGTTGGGCCCTTAGTTACTCTTGAAGTTACCTACACTATGACCAGACGAAAAGCTCATTCGGCTCCCATCATTTGGGGCTGGAATTAAGGAATTTATTCGTGATTTCAAGAATCAACCTGTTTGGTTGTCACATAATTGGTTATGGAATCCATTTGCAAATTCCATTTTTTATTTTATGTGTAACCTTAATTCCTTTTGGTACCCTGCCATTTTTGTGAAATTGCCAAATAAAATGATATCATCAATGTCATTTCATTTCTACCAAATGAAATTCAAGGGACTACTGTCAATGATAACACCTTTTTAAGTGTCATGGAATCTAGAAAGTACCTTTTTTATTCTACCAACATTATAGGATAATGCACCGATGGAAAAAGTTCATAATGTATATTTTGTGTATGAAAAATATTATAGATTATTCATGGGACGACATTATTTGGTGTGCTATGATATTTTGACTCAAGATCTGCTACCATTTATGTTCGGCACTATAAGAAAAACAACACGGATTTGCTATAATGGATGCTACCTAGCGTACGTCTTTCTAGTCGTCCAATGGTGCGTTGTGATTCGTGCATTCAAACATCTGTTATTCAGTCTTGTTAGTCTGTTTCTCTGCAAAACTCAAACGCAAGCACCTCCGGAAAGACAGTTGTTCAACACAACGACAAAAACCACCTCGCAAAACTTAGAAAATGCAATCCAATCCCTGTGGAACAAGATTTAGGCGGCCGTGCGACGCCGATCCCCGGCTTCCAGATCGACACGACAACGAAGAGGTCTCCCGCCGCCGGCTTGACACCGTCCTCCACTGCGGTAGTTCCTCCCATCGGCACTTTCCCTGGTTCCTCCGCGCGTGGCCTTGATTTCTCCCACCAACGTCGCCCTAGTCCCTCAGTCCTCACCACCACCGTCCTAGTCCCTCGTCGTCGACCTAACACTGTGTCCTCCTGGGCCAACCACCACACCCGAGTCGGTAGCCCCCGCCACCGTCCAGGGTGTGCAGGCCGACGAGCTCCAACAACAGGCACCGTGGGGTCTGGGAGCTAGCCCACCATCCCAGGCACACCATGCCTTCAGGCGCCGCCGAGAGACCAGGCCCTCCTATGCAGCCACGCATGGCCCGTCATTCGTTGCTGCCAGGAACATACACCTCGTCCGTCCTCTTGCAGGACCGTGGGCGTTACTGAAATTTTGGGATGGATAAAAGCAGAGCGGATGGTTAATGGTCACAACCACACAAATCTAAGCAGGAAATTTTCCACACAACATCCACCGCTAATGGCCTCATACATCGGCGAGTTCTCATTCGAACGGGCGATTCCCTGCTAGTCAGATCCGCCATCGCGTTGTCGGCTGGCAGAGCAAGGGCGAGGAGGAGCAGAGCGTGCCTATGATGGATGGGCCGACAGGGTCGAGTGCGGGGGTGGCCAGCTATGGAGTGCGGGGGTGGCTAGCCGTGGTGGAGTGCAGTGGTGGCATGCCGTGGTGGGTGGTCAGGCTGGAGAACATGGGTGGGTGGGAGATGTCGAGGAGGACGAGCGGGGTGGGTGGACATCTGGACAATGGAATCTGGAGCGGGGTCGGTGCAGGAGGAAAACAGTCATTTAACGGTCGTTACTTCATGTAGGGTTAAAACATGCCCTATAGGTTGGTCTAATGGTTAAAAGGGGTGCATAGTTAGCCACCATGTTATCCCACTATTTTCGATAAGAAAAATATGAGTAATCTTCTCTCTTGTAATATTGTGCGAAAATCTTTGTGAACCAACACAAGAGATGTTCCAAGTTGGGACCAGCAGACCAGTTGCAGAAAAGTGGTTCAAGAATATATAGATTGAATCAGCAAAAAGACCAGAGTAAAACTCTGGCAAGCTTATTTTAGCATGGATTGCTTTGTGGTGGTAACACAGAATCTCAACCAAATGAATTTTTCATTGCACCAGAATCTTCAAACGCAGCATATTTACCTAGTTAAATTCCTCGCAACACCCAGCGACCAACTTCCATCGCGCTGAGAACATCTAGGATGTGTTTGGTAGGCCGGGTGGCCTTTATTACCTTATACAAGCTAAGTCTAGCTATGTGGACCTCATACAAGTGTGTATTATTGTGTTTTGTTTGGTAGGTCGAGTGAGTTGAGCTGAGATCAGTTGAGATCTTGTTTGGTAGGTCGGGTGTGTAGGGTTCGCAGCATAGAAAACAAAAATTTTCCTACGATGGGAACAACTATGTACCAAGATCTATCTACTAGATACAAACAACGGGCGGATGTATATCCGTAGAGAACATACCCTTGAAGACCGACAAAGCTTAACGAGTCCAAACTCGTGGTTGATGTAGACGATCTCTTGCCGATCTCAAGATCGAGAGGAAGTCCTAGCGCCGTTCGAGGCACCGAGCAACCTCCGCCTCCTCGCTCCAGCGATGCAGCGGAAGCACAACTCTTTCTTCTTGAAAAGCCACGGGAACATGTATCTCGCTAGTCGAGACCATGGGGATAAATTCTAGAGGGGAGAGAGATCCTTCACGAGGAGGTGTGATGTGAGGGGAGGGGGGCCTTTTATAGGGGAGAGGGGGGGCACCCAAGGGGCCATGCGCCCAGCCATGGGGCTGCCCCCACCTCTTCCACATTCATGTGGGTGGAGCTCCCACTCAAAATGAAAAGCCTCCACTCCCATTAAAAAAGCCTCCACTCAAAAATCCACTCACATGCATTAAATTTCCACCAAATTTAATGCAAGCTCTCATTTAAATAAAACTCTTTTATTTATTTATTCAGAATTTTGTTAATTACTTTAATTAACAAACATTCACATAAAACCCCTTGCTAGTATTCCATTTCACATGCAGAACCAGTTTCAGCAATTTCAACCGAAACAGTTTCGATGTCTAGTGAAATAAATTCCTGCGCTTTCCTTTTCTTTTCGGCATGAAACTTTTGCTCCAAATGGATGTCGGTGTCTCTTAAGTGTGTCACCCTACGGTTCGCGAATAATGCGGACATGATCGAGACCCCTCTCGGATCAATAATCAGAAGCGGGATCTGAGACCCATCTTGACTCCACACATTCAACGATGACTTTCTTGTGATCGTCGGAACCTTTACGCTAGTATCTTAATCCTTTGTTTCGCGATATATTACATGTCGAGATTCGATCGGTATCTCCATACCTAGTTTGATCTCGTTACGACATGCACTCTTTTCTCGTTCCGTGATATAACATTCTAGTGATCAAATCACTTGCTTGCAAGCTAATCAATGTGATATCACCGAGAGGGCCAGAGCATATCTATCCGTCATCGGGATGAACAAATTCCACTCTCGATCCATGGGCCTCAACATAACACTTTAGTAGTTCTGAATCCATCTTTATAATCACCTATTACGGTGTGACGTTTGATGTTATCAAGAAACTCTTCCGTGTTAGTGATTGACATGATCTCATGGTCTAAGGATTAGGATCACTTCGTAAGTTGTTATAGCAATATAAACTCAATGACTTTGATCGTAATGCTATACTTCGGATGAATGTTCATCACACCATTACACTAATGTTGTGACCCCGTTATTAACAACATCCAATGTCCATGATCAGGAAACTTTGATCATCTTGTTAATCAACGAGCTAGTTTATAAGAGAGGCATAACTAGGAACTTTCTATTTGTTTATTAAACACACATGTATTAACGTTTCCGTATTAATACAATTATAGCATGCAAAATAAACATTTATCATAAATAAGGAATACGATAATAACCACTTTATTATTGCCTCTCGGGCATATTCCTTGATCTCACTTGCACTAGAGACAATAATCTAGTTTGAAAACTTTGTGTATTGAACACCTATGGCTTTACGGTGTTCCAAATACGCATTGCAAGTGGTTGACGTAATCTACGGATCCGACGCTTTCAGTCCGTGTGTATTTGCATGTCTTTTGCGTCTTCACGCATCACTCATTCTCCAATGAGATGGCATTGTATAAATTTGGTCTTCGGTGAGACCTTTAGTTCCTTGGGGTTAAAACACGTCGATACTATTGTCATACAATATATCTTTAGTGTTGGCCGCTTGAACCACACCTTAGTTTGATAACAAACTACTTGACACAAATTCCTCCTTTGCTACTATAGCAGTCATATACTTAGCCTTTTGTTGTAGTATTCGTCACAATGTCTTAACTTTGGAACTCTTCCAAATCCATCATGGAATCTCCTTTCCATTACATTGTGCCACCCATAGTTTAAATTGAGATAAACTTAATTTGTATTTTGTGACAAAACTAGTATCAATGTAACGCTTTACAATGAACTATTTGTAATTGTTTGTCACCTCTACACAAATATATTCTTAGTTCTTCCAAAAGATCATAAGAATATCCTCACTATCGTCCAATGATCATTTTATGATTCATTCTGGTATATGCTCATAACACTTAGAGCATAGGACATATCTGGATGTGTACATATCATGGTATGATTGATCAAAACATTCTCGTGATTGCACTCATCAAGTGTCAAAGCACTTGAATCTTGTTTCACTTATCAAGTGTCGATACACTTGAATCTTGATTCAATTCCTTTCCATGCAACAAGAACTGTTTCTTGTCGTTTCTATATTGAACTCCTTCAATATCTCATATATGTTTGGCACAACCATATTGGCGTTCTACTATCCACTATAGACATTTACGCTAAATATTCGGGTTTTGCCTAAGTCTTTCATCGAAATGAAATTCTTAACCTTTGTCAATAAAAGATACATCATTTCTAATCAACAAGATGTCCTTCACATAATGTATTAGAAATATGTCTCGGCTCCACTTAATTTCTTGCAAATGCAAGCATCTTCATCGTCTCGATGAAAACTCATTTTCATCATGGTGAAGATTCCAACTCCATGATGCTTCAACCATTGAAGTTTGCATGCCCTTTTATCATCCTTTGAATTTAACAAAACCCTTTGGACCGTGTCATGTACACGTCCTAGGTAACCATTCTATTAGAAGAACTTTGTTTTGTTTATTCATCTACCATATACCAAATTATATGTAGTGGTTGCTACTTTAATCCGTTCAGACTAAATATCGCTATGAAAGATCAAATCTTGTCATAGTCAACTCTTTGAACATTGTCATAAAATACTTTACAACATGTCGAATATTTCATAGATGTGAGACATCCATGTCTGTTTCTTTATAGATCCAAATACGACCGATAGGTTTTTACACCTTTCCGGAGGGTCTTCCAAGTTCAAAACTTGATTTCTCGTATATGGAACTATCACGGATTTTATGGCTTCAAGCCATTTGACGAAGTCAGGGCCCATCATCGCTTCTTTGTATGTATTCGGTTCATCATTGTCAAACAATAATGATTTACTCTCAAATCTTAGCATTTGATTGTTTAACCGACCTACTTGGTTCAATAGGAACTTAGATCTCTGTGACCGCAACATTTGAGGCACATAATCCATGAGCATTCTGGCTGCCTCCGGAACATCTTCCGGCGCTGCGCAACTCAGCATATTTAGTTAAGGTTCGTTAACCTTATCAAAGTTCTATTGTCCTCCCACTTAACTTTTATGAAAAATTCCTTCTTCAAGAAACTTCACATTTCAAGCGACAAACCCTTTTGTCCTCGGTGTTAAGGAGGAATAACCAATTGTTATTCAAAATAACCTACAAAGACATGCTCATCCGACTTTGGTTGTAAACATCTTACTTATGTTTAGCATACCAAAATTTAAGAAAGGACAACTTGGGTTTTACCCCAAACCATAACTCATATGGTGTCATTTCAACGGATCAAGATGGAGCTCTTTTCGATTAAAAGCGGTAGTCTCTAAAGCTTTAATCTTTTAAAACATAATGGCAGTTTTATAAATAACACCTTTGATCCAACCATGTCAAACAAGGTTTCATTACAAATCTCAAACACTCCATACTCCTATGGTGTTTTGGGAGATGTAAATCTAGGTGTTTTGCTAAACTTGCAACTCAAATAAATCCCTTTATGATAAAATCATAATTCATTTATTTTCTTGTTACACTTGTAACTCAAATAAATCCTTTATGATCAAATCATAATTCATTTATTTTTCTTGTTACAATGATTTTCCACTTCATCTTGAAAGTCTTTGAAACATTTTCAAATATTTCATACTTCTTTCTCATTAAGTGAACATTCACTCAAAATTCCGGAGAAAGCATATGAAGTTGAAACCCATCGCTTCGACTACACATAATGGAATACATACATCGATATGTATAAATTCCAATATTTTAGTCGCTCGTTCTTCTTTGGCCTTTGAACGAAGTTTTAATTATCCGAGGAAAGTCTCACAAGCGTCACTTGATCAAATCAAAGACTCCAAAAATCCATGAATATGGAGATTCTTCATGCTTTCTTTCCAATATAATTTAAACAATGATGTCACTTCATAAGTGATCTTTCAATCATTTGTCTTGCAACATTTTAGCATTAGGATTTATGGATGTGATTTCTTCAACTAGATTTGTAAATCATCCATCTTATATGGAATACGGTAATTATTTGAACAACCTTTGTTCTTATAATACCTGATTCAAATAACAATTATTAAAACAAATCTTGAAGTCAAGCTTTGATGTCAACGAGAAATACAAACAACGGTTTGTTTGTTTTCGATGAACATCATCACATATTATCTTGCTAGTTACTTAGGTCATTGTGGTTCATGAATTGCGTCGTTCCGTATGAAATTTCATACCAACCAATTCGGTATCCAATACCCAAGAACCACATTGTTTAACAAGCAAAGAATACAACCATAACATGTATATCATCTATATACCTAAATTGGATATTTCCAATCTTTTCTTTTCTGCCAAATATATTTTATAGATTCTCTTTCAGCATTTCCTTTTCCTTTTAAAAGAATTTATCAACATCAAAAGTGGCGCCATATACATGACCCCTAGTCCAAAGCGTGTATATTCAAATAATAATACCTTTGGACTTGCACTTTGAAGTAGATCACCATCATCAAATGATCGGTATTCTTTCAAAATCCATTCTTTAGTAATCTTTTAGTGTAGTAAACATTTTACATACATATTCTATTCACCCTTATCATGACGACTTTCATGATCAAGCTAATTTAGCTTATAAAGGCGAATCGTGAGTATAACATTACTTTCCAAAACCCTTTTGGATGATTAGGATGTCTAGCATCTCCAACCTTCGCAAATTCTCATCCAATATGAGAACATATATTATACTCTATCATATTTCAACCAAAACATTGTTTCAGATATCGTTATATCGCCACACATGATGGTTTCTGAAATAATTCTTTCAGCTCCTAGATAAACTTGATGTTTAAATCAAGAATCATGGAGGCAAACATGATACTTAAGATACTAACACTGGAATTGTTACTCTCGATTTAATACCAATTATTAAATTTCACGGAGTAAATAGAATTTTGCTGAAAGTTTGCAATAGGACTTTAAACTTTAGATTGACACTCAACACAATACGATACCAACAGTTAAAGTAAATATCCAGAATTCTATAGTTCTATTATCTCAATTACAACTATGCATAAGGTGGTGAACGAATGCCAATGACTACAACAAATTATGCAAATTCACTTTGATTTAATTTATGATAAATTGAGTTCTACTAATCCAAATTAGAAATGAACTCCCACTCAAAAACGACATCCCTCGTGTCCTTTTGGTGATTACATGAACCAAATCCACTACACCAAGTCCGATCATCACGTGAGTCGGTGTAGCTTCAAAGGCGAGCATCAAATGGGCATCATATCTACTATATGACTCATGATTAACCTTTCGGTCCGTGTTCCGAGGCCATGTCTGTACATGCTAGGCTCGCCAAGTAAGAACCTTAGTATTCGCGTGTGTAACTGTCTTACACCCGAGATATGCTCGTGGATTCAAGTACACTCGATCATCACGTGATGTCTTGAAGCGACGAAACATTGTCGGTGCATACTTAAGGAAGAACACATTTTTATCTTGATATCTAATTGAGGGATCATCTTATTATGCTAATAAAACGCCAAACAAGCAATATAAGATGCTATCAAACATCACATATTTATTAGTGGAATGATATGGTTCTCGCATATGATCTCTATCATGTGCATCGTGGTATGATCACTATCATACCTATATGTGTAAGTCCAAGGTCTATGGAGATTACACGTTATGTGTGTTGTAAGAGTATCATCTTATACTTCTACTTACAACATCACCATATCATAACACTAGCCCAGCAACAATCTAAACTAGACGCCTCTAATTTATCCATTGCAAATTTTACGTGGCTTAGGGCTTTCGAAGATAGAACCGTTCTTACCTACGAACATGAACCACAACGAGGATAACCAAATTGTTGACAACTCGTTGCAAATTAGATATTGACTATAGTAGGAGAGATGACACCGCTAGCCACTTATGCAAAACTAGTTGCATGTCAAGCGTGGAACAGGTCTCATGTGCGAGGACATGTAAAGTTTGTCCGGGCCGCTTCATCCCACTATGCCACCAATATCCAAAGTACAACTAAGAAGCAATAAAATGATCATCATCGCCCACATACTCATATGTGTACTACCCGTGCAAAGTATCTACGCATATATCCGGCTCTGATACCACTGTAGGGTTCGCAGCATAGAAAACAAAAATTTTCCTACGATGGGAACAACTATGTACCAAGATCTATCTACTAGATACAAACAACGGGCGGATGTATATCCGTAGAGAACATACCCTTGAAGACCGACAAAGCTTAACGAGTCCAAACTCGTGGTTGATGTAGACGATCTCTTGCCGATCTCAAGATCGAGAGGAAGTCCTAGCGCGCAAAAAGCAAGCATCCGTGCTCGCACACACGTCCGAGGCATCGAGCAACCTCCGCCTTCTCGCTCCAGCGATGCAGCGGAAGCACAACTCTTTCTTGTCGAAAAGCCACCGGAAACATGTATCTCGCTAGTCCGAGACCATGGGGGATAAATACTAGAGGGGGAGAGAGATCCTTCACGAGGAGGTGTGATGTGAGAGGAGGAGAGGGGCCTTTTATAGGTGAGAGGGGGCACCCAAGGGGCCATGCGCCCAGCCATGGGGCTGCCCCCTCTTCCACATTCATGTGGGTGGAGCTCCCACTCAAAATGAAAAGCCTCCTCCCATTAAAAGCCTCCACTCAAAAATCCACTCACATGCATTAAATTTCCACCAAATTTAATGCAAGCTCTCATTTAAATAAAACTCTTTTATTTATTTATTCAGAATTTTGTTAATTACTTTAATTAACAAACATTCACATAAAACCCCTTGCTAGTATTCCATTTCATATGCGTAACCAGTTTGAGAATTTCAACCAAACAGCTTTGTGTCTAGTGAAATAAATTCTCGCTTTCCTTTTCTTTTCGGCATGAAACTTTTGCTCCAAATGGATGTCGGTGTCTCTTAAGTGTGTCACCCTACGGTTCGTGAATAATGCGGACATGATCGAGACCCTCTCGGATCAATAATCGAAGCGGATCGGAGACCCATCGACTCCCACACATTCAACGATGACTTTCTTGTGATCGTCGGAACCTTTACGCTAGTATCTTAATCCTTTTGTTTCGCGATATATTACATGTCCGAGATTCGATCATCGGTATCTCCATACCTAGTTTGATCTCGTTACCGACATGCACTCTTTTCTCGTTCCCGTGATATAACATTCTAGTGATCAAATCACTTGCTTGCAAGCTAATCAATGTGATATCACCGAGAGGGCCCAGAGCATATCTATCCGTCATCGGGATGAACAAATTCCACTCTCGATCCATGGGCCTCAACATAACACTTTAGTAGTTCTGAATCCATCTTTATAATCACCCTGTTACGGTGTGACGTTTGATGTTATCAAGAAACTCTTCCGGTGTTAGTGATTGACATGATCTCATGGTCTAAGGATTAGGATCACTTCGTAAGTTGTTATAGCAATATAAACTCAATGACTTTGATCGCAATGCTATACTTCGGATGAATGTTCATCACACCATTACACTAATGTTGTGACCCCGTTATTAACAACATCCAATGTCCATGATCAGGAAACCTTGATCATCTTGTTAATCAACGAGCTAGTTTATAAGAGAGGCATAACTAGGAACTTTCTATTTGTTTATTAAACACACATGTATTAACGTTTCCGTATTAATACAATTATAGCATGCAAAATAAACATTTATCATAAATAAGGAATACGATAATAACCACTTTATTATTGCCTCTCGGGCATATTCCCTTCAGGGTGAGTTGAGGTGATCCACACAAAAATAAAAGGAAATCATGTCCCTCTATACAAAATAGAAAAGCAATCAGATCCCTGGATACAAAACATAAAAGCAATCGGGTCCCTAGGAGGTCCGCCTTGGGATCCGACACCGTTGCCGGCGAGAGCAGCCGCCGCCACTACGCCAGGAGGCCGAGGCCCTCCTCAACCTAACGCCAGGAGGTCACGGTCGAGCTCTTCCTCAACGGACCCTGCCAGGAGGTCATGGGTGAGCTTCTCGTCAACGGGCCACCGCAAGGAGGCCGCCTTCACTGCTCCACGCGCGTTGGACGAGGCCGGGAGAGGCGGCGTGGTCCGCGTCTGCTCGAAGGCCGGTGGAGAGCTGCGGCAGGAGCAGGGCATAGGAGAGAGCGCGACTACGGGAGTTGGCAGGGTAGAGGAGAGGCAGGGTGGGACAAGGTAGAGGAGAGCTGGGACGGGAAGAATGCCATGCATGAGACAAGCGGGGTCACAACCCCTATCGCGCGGAGTCACGAACGCGGATGGACTCAGCCCTGCTGAATTTCGAAGTTGATGTATGGTCGTGGGACTGGTAACCTTGTCTTCTCTAGTACAAGTGATATGGTATTCATTACATCAATTCTATCGTGTCAAATCAGGTCAAATAGCTTAGTCTTGAAATCAAAAGACGTTCGCGCCTTTTGTACTCTAAAACCGTTTGCACTGAAGTGCAAGCCATTTTTTTCTCTCTTTAAACTCTGAAGTACTTACTAAATAGGGGCTGCACATACATTTTATAGCTTGGTTTCATCTTCACAACTAGGCAGGGATGTACCTCCAATGGCGTTGGGGGAGGATGATGTTGACTCTGGTACAAATTCAAACAAGAAACTCAAGAAGGACAACCGTGAGGGGTCCTCGGGATCAGCGGATTAGGCGGCGAATGCAGCACAGTCCCGCCGCTTGCAATGAATCTCCTCTGCTGGAACTGCCGCGGACCACGGTCGGACGCAATGGTTGGTGAACTCCACTGGTTAGTGCGGAAATTCAGACCCTCCTTCCTCTTCTTGACAGAGACAAAAATGAAGGATACAAAATCTCAAAATTTTATGTGGTCTCTAGGATTCTCTGGAAGTTTTGCTATCAATTCTGCAGGCCTTAGTGGAGGTCTTGCGCTTTTCTAGTTATGGCAATTCTCGGTGTCCCTCAAAGGATTCAATGCGCATTTCATCGATGTGATGATCTCTTCAGAGGAGAGTGCACCATGGAGGGCAACCTTTGTCTATGGTGAGGCTCATAGGGAGCAGAGACATGAGTTCTGGACCTTGCTTTGCCGACTTCGGTCGGAATGGAATGGCCCATGGATCTGCTGCGGTGACTTTAACGAGCCACTCACCCAGGATGAGCATTGTAGTGCTCGTGACAGATAGGAAGCACATATGTCATTGTTTAGAGACTGTCATGATACGTGTGGATTGTTTGATCTCGGCTTCACAGGTCCGAAATTCATATGGAATAACCGACAAGCCGCTGATGACCATGTCAAGGTTTGTCTTGTCAAGGTTTGTCTTGATCGTGCGGTAGCTAATGGTGCTTTCACTAATTTATTTGATGATTTTAACATGGAGAACATCATCACTACCACATCGGATCACCTTGCCATCTTCATAACTCTCTCCAAGCTTAATGACAACATCAAATCTACTCCAGTGCAACATGGCTTTCTCTTTGAGGCCGCGTGGCTCCGGGCGCCAGATTATAAGGAGGTAATGGAGAAGACATGGACTGAGTGTGATACCGGCGATCGCTCACTGCACTCAACATGGGCCACCTTAAATAAGGTCGCGGACTCCTTGAAAACTTGGAGCCGTGAGTCCTTTGGTCGTGTTCGTCACAGAATTCTGAAGTTTGAACATCAGCTAAAGCATCTCCGGCTTATGGATGGTAGTAATGTGGATATCCAGGGCATGGAGAAGGATATGTGAGCGGGAAGAAACCATGGCTAGGCAAAGATCTCGCGTGGACTGGTTACGTGAGGGTGACAACAACACCGCATTCTTCCATGCTCGAGCGTCCACTCGCAAGAAGGCCAATAAAATAAATTCTTTGATTCGCGAGAATGGCACATGGTGTGATGATCAGACAGAGATCAAAGGTATGGTTCAGACCTTCTATGAGCAGTTATTCTCGTCTGAGCCTACTTTATCTAGTGATATCATACTGGACTCTATTCCCTGCAAGGTTACTCACGCAATGAATGCATATTTAACTAAACCTTACATGGATGATGAGATCAAAATTGCTCTTTTCAGATGGGTCCGACGAAGGCACCGGGACCGGATGGCTTTCTAGCGCTCTTTTACCAGACTCACTGGAACTTCTTTGAGGAGGAAATATGCAGAGTTGTACGGACATTCCTGGATGGGGGTAGCTACCTGGGGTTTTTGCAACTCAATTATTGTGTTGATTCCTAAAGTTTCCCATCCATAACATCTCAAGAACTTCATGCCGATCAGATTATACAATGTGTTGTACAAAATTGCTTCGAAGGTCCTTGCTAACCATTTGAAGCTTATCCTGCCGATGGTTATTTTTGAGAATCAGAGTGCTTTTGTTTCTAGGCGACTAATTACCGATAATACACTGATTGCATATGCGTGTCTCCATACCATTAGGCAACAACATGTGAAGAGGTCTTTCTTCGCACTAAAGGTTGACATGATGAAGGTGTACGATTGAGTTGAATGGGACTATGTCTCCAACTGCCTTTAGAGGTGTGTTACCAATGTGCGATATGCAGCCCGAGTCAATGGCGACCTCACCGAGCCGGTTATTTCTACGAGGGGTATTCGGCAAGGGGACCCTATTAGTCCTTATCTCTTTCTCCTGTGCACGGAAGGTTTATCGTGTCTTCTGCAACAAAGGGAGGTCCAAGGTGAGCTACAAGGTTTGAAAAATGGTTGACTTGGCCCTCCAATAACCCATCTTCTGTTTGCGGATGACGTTATATTCTTTTCTCGGTGTGATCGGAGAAGTGTAGATGCTTTGCATAGAATCCTAGAAATATATTGTGAGGGGTCTCGACAAAAGATCAATATAGACAAATCCTCCATTTTCTTTGGTTCTCGTTGCTCAACTCAGGTGAAAGACCTTGTTATGCAGGAACTTGGTGTATGTGACGAAGCTTTGCAAGAATTTTATCTTGAAATGCCTATAGAGGTGGGACGTTCACCAGTTCACATATTATGTTATCTATATAACCGCATGTGGTAGCGTATGAGTGCAGCCTCGGAATGACCGTTATCTAGAGCAGGGAAGGAAACCTTCTTAAAAGCTATGATATAGGCCATTCCAACCTATATAATGAGCTGCTTTGAATTGCCAGTTTTCATCTATGATTTGATGCGAAAGTCTATTGCAAACCACTGGTGGGGCGTATAGGATGATTGGAGGAAACTCCACTGTCGTTCTTGGGAGTGGTTATCAGCTCCGAAGGATTTGGGAGGTCTAGGCTTTCGTGATCTTGAACTCTTTAACCAAGCTATGTTGGGTCGTCAGGGCCGACGATTGCTCACATACCAGTCTTCTCTATGTGCTCGTGTTCTTAAGGCGAGGTATTTCCCTAACTATGATTTCTGGGATGCCATGCACCCTCACTCATCGTCATACACCTGACGTAGTATACTTGTTGGCAGGGATCTGATGAAGAAAGGGGTAAGATGGGGTATTGGGAACGGCCGGGCAACCAAGATTCTGTCCGACAATTGGATACCGGAGGTTCCACCTTGTATTATCCACACTCTAGTACCGTTGTTGAATGATCAAACTGTGGACACACTACTGGCGGCTGATTCTCAGTCTTGGGATTCAGAACTGGTACGAGTCATATTTCCATAGCACATTGCAGCTAAAATCCTGCAAGTTCTGACCAGCCGTCATGGTGGCGATGACTTCGTGTCATGGCCGCACTCCCGCTATGGTCAATATATTGTCAAATCAGCATATCATATTACTCGAGTTGATCAGTTTGCTGTGGATCGTAGCTGAAGGGTTAAGGATCCTTGTTAGTGAAACAAGAAGACGCTAAACGGGTGGAAAATTATTTGGTCCACTGAAGCTCCAGGGAAAATGAAGATTACCTTGTGGTGCTTTGCCCACAACTGCTTGCCGTGTGGCCATCAACTACAAAAAAGACACATACTTGCATCACCTCTATGTATCTTCTGCTGTCAACATGAAATGATCGAGCACACCCTTTTCTTCTGCCAGTTTGCGAATGAGGTATGGTGTGAAGTGAAGGGTGGTTTTGAGGTCCATCTCCGACGCCGCTCCTTCACTTCTCCAAGGACATGGGTTTTGGACTTCCTCGGTGTGGAAGCCACCGTGGTCATGGTTACCATGTGGCACATCTGGGATGCACGGAACAAGGCCCGTGAGGGTGAGGGTCTGATACATCCCCTTACAATCGCAACGAAGGTGAAAGCTTATGTCGACTTGATCATTCAACACCTATATAAGCCTGCCTCGGATCACATGTGTGAGTCCTCTTCGTCCAAGCTTAAATGGGCTCCATCGCCGGAAGAGTTAGTGCTTATCAACGTTGATGTAGCTCTTTTTGCGTCTTCTAGGCGAATTGGTGTTGGCATAATTATCCGAGACCACACTGGTTCATGCCTTGCTGTATGTAGGGAAATCTACAAGGGGGTTCTTATACCTGAACTTGTGAAAGCTCGAGCTATTCGTCGGGCTATCTTTTTTGTCCAGGAAAAAGGGTTTTCCAGAATTATCATCGGCTCCGACCGTCTCTCAGCGATAGAGCGTGTGATGTCTACCATTACTGATAGATCATTGGTTGGGCCCATGATTGAGGATATCAAGCGGATGACGTTGGCTTTCTCGTCCTGTGAGTTTCGTCATGTTTTTCGTGGTCTCAATGTTGCGGCTCATCTCCTAACTAGATCATGTGCTAATTCTTCTAGTTAAGTGTGGCGTGGTATTTTTCCGGATTGCATCCATGATACTATTTATAATAATATTATGATTATTTAATCAATAAAGTGCACGATTCTCTAAAAAAAATAGACATGAGTAAGGGCTTGTTTTCTCGGAAGATGGACCCAAGAAAAAGTGGGGTGAGATAGGAATTTCTAAGTGCGCCCGACCTACCAAATACACCCCTACCCCTAGTATTCGGAGATAATTACCCACTGCCACTTGATAAGTCATACTGTTTTGTCTATTTTCCTCCCAGACCCGAGCGAATCCCGTTCGTTTCCCCTGCTGTTCGCCGGGCAGAGAAACGAAACAGAGGGCGCCAGGGTTCGGTACTTCGGTGGCTCTCCGCCGCCCCTCCGGCAGGCCCGCCGGCGGCGAGGCGCTCGTCCATACGCCACTCTTACCCGCCCTTATAGCAGCCCAAGCTCGTTTCCCCGTCCCCCGTCTCAGCTCGAGCAGACCGAGTTGCCCCCAGAAAAGCAAGCCAGCCCCGCCACAAGCCGACCTGTCCGTGCTACCCACCGCCGGCGGAGGCTCCGCCTGAGGTACCTGTTCCCCTCCATCATCCCTGGTTCCCCTACGTCATCCTTGATCTATCCCGCTCCCTCACATGGAAAATCCATCCTCAGTTCATCATCTCTCCCTGGCACGATTTCCCCCTTTTGTCTATTAGTTTGTATGCTTGTATATGGATGATATATGATTGTTATTGGTTGATTGTATTGGATAAATCATGCCAGGGTATATAAATCTCGTTTTGGCTCCTGATTGTGATTTCTGGCAGCTGTTTGATATTCAACCTGCAAGATCTGGAGTGTTTAATGCCGTTTATATACACTTGTGAACTTTGATCCATCCTTTTTGTCGTAGGACCATCAGTTATATGGTTCTGATAGCGATGATAGGTTACTCACTCGAGCTAAATGTTAGAACTTGGTGTTTTTTTCCTTCTATTTTGCAGGTGCAGTTGTTGAAGCATTTTGCAGGTCTGGATGTGAAAACTCTTGATTTTCTAGTCTGTTTTCTTCAGAAATTAGGATTTCTTAATGATATGAATCAGAAATGTAAGATACTAAGATACATTGGCAACGTAAAATATTTCTTCACGGCACAAGTGAGTGACTGTACTTGTGGATAAGAATTCAAATTGAGTGGGTTGGACCTGCACACTGCCCTTTCAAATGCCATTAAAACATGCATCTGGCAGCTCATGGAGCAGGCACCATCCAACATAGTAAAACATGCTGTAGGTCTGTTTGATATATGCCATATTTTTTCTCCCTCTAGCGATGTGCTGAATTGTGCAAACGAAAAGGAACAGTATGTGTTTACATTGTGGGTGTGTGTTGGCATGTTTTTCATTCTTGCTTGTTTGGCCTTGCATAATTTTATCCGCGTTAGCAAATTCCTTGATGAGGAGTTCGATAAGTGTGATGTAGATGATGATTATCTACCTGAAGCGGCATGTGCAACACCACAAACACAAGGGGATGATGTCCTGGTAGTGGAGAATGAGGAATCGATTAACTTTATTCGAATTAGGATAGTTGATTATTGGCATATTGCAAGAGGGGGATAATAACACTATCATGTGAACCATGTCTTTTGTGTGATCCATATTTCTTTTGTAATTATTTGAGGGCATCACTTTTTATTCATATTATCTATAAATATGGAACATGACGGATTTTTTTTTCCAAATAGAGATTTACATATAATTTGGTACACATCGTTGTTTTTTGTTTAATTAGCATGTAAACAGCCTCTATAGGCCTCAGGAGTATTAGAGACATTTCCAACCAAATTCACAGTTCACAGTTGCTACAACTACAACCAAGCAACTTCTAGAGAATCCACAGTTCTCAGCTTACAATAACTTTTCTACAGTTCACAGTTCGCAACAGATTTTTTCGGAATCCACAGCTCAACCAAATACACCCTTAGTCTGCTATACTAGATTGTTCATGCAAGACCACCAATTTGGAATGCCATGGTTCTTGCTTGATAGTTTAGTCACTTGCCATGCTACCTTAATCTTAATATTGTGCTCTGTTTTATTTGTGGAATCTGGTTATTAATATTTTGTAGACTGTGGACATAATTTGTAACTTACATTTTATTTCTCCAGATTCTTATATATAGCTATTTGTGTACATTTAATACAGAGCACGTTATCTTGCATCATGGCCAGTGAAGAGGATGTGAAGCAGCGACAGATTGTTGAAGACCGTGCAAGAAATATTAGCCACAATGTTCGGTGCACTGAGTGTGGCAGCCAGTCCATTGAAGATTCGCAAGCAGATGTTGCAGTTCTTCTTAGAAGGGTACTTTTTCCTTTATATATAACTGGCATTGATTGTTTGCTTGATGTTCTTGGTTAAGTTGTCAAAATTTTAGTAGCAGAAATTTGATCATTCCTCTATGTTCTTTCATGTTTCCACAACATCTAGCCTTTGCTATGTTGTTCTCTTGACCTAAACCAAACCTAATTAAGACCGAGATTTTGAAACACCTGTAACTGAGGTAACACTTGTATAACCTTGTACTGATCAATGATGCAATAAGAAATAAAACGTGTACCATTTTATTTGAAATGGAGTAGCCATGTCTTCAAAGATGTTTCGAGGCACCCAATATTTTGCTGAAAAATAGCATTGCAAAACTTCAACTGATAATATCTTTTATTGGTAATTCCACAACTTGTTAGTTTCATTCATTGTGCGTGGTGATATTTTTGCAGTACAATGCCTTTTCAGCTATCTCTATCTATATCACTTTTGTTCTGGAACACTGTTATCCGATCCACGAGCATTTATTTGCACCACGTACTACGTATACATGTACAAAAATTTAATCTTGAAAGAAATAAATACCTAGTTTTATATGCTTTAAAGGATTGAAATTATTATTGCGAGGCAGTTTGTTCCAGTATGTCTTGCAATCTTCACTGCCTGAGGTACTCATATGTGGCATTTTTGCAGCTAATTCGTGATGAAATAAAATCTGGAAAGAGTGATAAGGAGATATACAAAAAATTAGAGGACGACTTTGGAGAAACAGTTCTATATGCACCTAAATTTGATCTTCAAACTGCTGCTATATGGTTATCACCGGTGAGCCTTTCTAATGGGTTTCTTGTGGGACCCTTAATTATGAATTTAACATGCTGTTCATTTTTGTATGGTTTTAGTTACTCCTTTCAATCCAAATTAATGGACTCAGATTTGTCTAGATTCGGATGTATCTAGACGAATCTAGACAAATCTGAGTCCATTAATTTGGATCAGAGGGGGTATGATCTTAAGAAATTACGATTTGATATTCAACTGGTGCTAATTATACTGGAAGTACTATCATTTGCACTTCTTTAGCACATTATTTGTTTGTTTTATGCATGCATTTATGCGTTGGTGAACCAAGCATATTCCATCATCACAAAGTTTTGCGTCAAGAGGTTTTTCATAATAGGTAGCATTAACATAAATGTTGATGATTCGCTTTCATAATTCTTGGGCATATTTGTACCTGTGGAAGTAAAAAAAATCACATATCTGAAGAAGATAACCAATCATTGAGTCCAGACCTACAGATGATTCATTGCTGTAACTCAATTTAGTCTGTGTAGAGATAGCAATACTTATTTGTACTGCTTTTGTTTGTGCTGTATAAACTAGTATAATTCTTGCTGTAGCAGAACATGATAGAATGAACACTTCCAAATACTTAAGTATCTAGTTCCCTGAATTAAATATTTCATGTACAATCAGCAGTTCTATCTAGAGTAGGTAGTTCAAAATCTGATCTAGTAAATTACGTGCAGGTCATTGTGGGTGGTGTAGCAGCTGGTATGTGGGCTTACCAAAAGCACAGGCAAAGGACCAACGTTCACATTATGACTCTAAACCTCGTCCGAGGGGTTCCCCTGACTCCAAGGGAGAAGGAGACCATGATTGACATCCTTACGCCACCTCCGCCACCAAGGAGGTGGTGGTGGCCTGTCAAATGATGTTCATGTCCTTGGATGCAACATAAGAGTTCTCATTTCCAGCGATACTAGTATGCGTATACACAGGATGGCTGATTTTTGCGCAGGGTTTCGATTTACATCTCACGCACTTGAAGCTTTGATTACGGAAATGCTTGTGCCGTCTTAGCATTGTACTATATGAACCTAGGAGTACTTGTTGCCTTTCGCATGCAGGTTGTGGGATATTGAAAGTGAAAAACAACCTGCTGTTGAACTGTAGTTGCTTCCCAGGTGTGCTGTCCAACTGACAAACATGTGCTGCATCTGCTGATTCCTCATGTAGCAGTCTTGATGAGAAGTACAGAACTTTGTTTCCAAAATAAGGTACTGCAATTTTTATTTTTCCTAATCTCTTTACATGTAAAATTGTTTATGTACTCCATGACTGAAATTGTGCATGCGTCTTTGCCTAGGAGTACTTGTTGCCCTTTGCATGCAGGTTGTGGGATTTTGAAAGTGAAAAGATTGAATTGTACTCCGTAGTTGCTTCCCAGGTGTGCTGTTGGACTGACAAATATGTACTGCTGGATTGATCGTCATGTACTCCCTCCGTTTCCTTGATATAAGGCGTATAGCTTTCTGTGAAATTTTTCAGAATATAAGGTGTATTGTTGGGCTGGACAAATTTACCCCTCTTCACTATTTCTCTCGCATGTAATCACGAGTGGAAATCCCTAATATCGTGGAGTTTTTTAATTGCTAAGGTCTCCCGGCCAACAACATCATGCGATCTTGAAAAAAAAGTTGTATGCGCACGTCATTTTTCTTTTTGATTTATGGCTGCACGTACTTGAGCTCGGTCTTGTATGTGAGAAAACGAATTTGGACCAGAGAGAGAAATGTGGGATTACTTAAGCTAATTTAGGAGATAAATTGTATCAGAAGGAGAGAATAATATTCAGATTTCCCTATTTTTCTTCAAGATACAGGTCTATCACCTGGGTATCAAGTTGGCAATTTTCCCCATGGAGCTGGACACCTGCGGGTATATACCCGCCTGAAACCGGGGTTGGGGGGAAAATTGGCTCCATGGGATAGCGGGACGGGTACCCGACAATCTAGTGGGGCGGGTATGGGGATCAAATCCCCTCCATGGAGTCTCCATGAATACCCTGAATCCCACCTGTCATACAGATAGACAATATTACATACAAAAAAACCTAGATAACTATCTCTACTCGACCACACGGATCCTTTTTTCCCCTTTCACCTCCCAGCCGCCGTTACTCATCTTTCCCAAATTGCGCCTCTGCCATCGCCTCCACCTGCACCTCGTCGGTAGTCGTCGGCTCACCAGCTGCACCTGCGGCCTGCCCCTTCCCGTGACATGTGCATCTTCCCCTCCTCGTCGGCTCTCCAGTCACTGCATGCGCCTGCCCCTTGGCTCCTCCTCCTCGAGAAAGCGATGTGGGTGACCACCGACGGGAGGAGCTTGGTCGCCCATGGCAAGGAGGGTCTATTCTTCGAGGATCTTGTCAGCTTCGTAAGGAGAAGCTCTTCCGCGTCTTCAAAGAGAACAAAACGGCGTCGAGGTCCCCATGGAGATCCCGGCGGGGATTGGGTACCCGTCAATGGTGGGGATGGGGACCATTTGCCCTCGATAGCTTAGCAGGGACCGGCGGGTACGGGGATTGGCGGGGATCGGGGCGGGGACGGTGGAGCCATACCCGGCCCCGTTGCCACCTTGACCTGGGTATTGACGTCTAAAAGCAACGACATTTGCCCTCTCAGTGTGTGTGTGCTAATATTCGTGCATGAAAACTATATGCCTTATATTAAGAAATGGTGTGAGTACTATAAGTATACCGTGGTACTACTACAGTCGGATGAATCACTTATCTCGGATCAAGAAGAGATTCAGACTATTTAAGGGATGACAATTATTCGCTTACAGTCTGACAAGGTATATCATGAGGCAAAAGGGACTCAGACGCAAGTCACATTGGAAAGGCATGTCGTCATGACTCTTGGGTACTCGGGAATCGACACGCTCTGCTAGGAACGCTATCGACTGATCAATTGAGAGTCAGACTCTAATCATGTCCAAGTTGCCATGAGCCTGCGCGGTCACACACTTAAGAGCGGGAGCAAGTTCGGATTGGATCTGAACCGAAAATCTGTTTGGGTTAGACCTGAACCGGATTTGGAATGAGTCAGTGAGTCAGACTCACATTGACTAATATTATATGGGCTTTCATTGGGCCACAAGTGAGTGGAGCCCACTTTCACTCCCTATATGTGTAGTCGTGAGCGATGAATTTCAACTTCATATGCTTTCTCCGAAGATTTGAGTGGATATATGTGTATATTAACTTAATAAGGATGAAGTATGAAACATTTGAAAATGTTCAAAGACTTTCAAGATGAAATGGAAAATCATTGTAACAAGAAAATGCAGAGTTTATGATTGGATCATAAAGGAAGATATTTGAGTTACAAGTTTAGCATAACACCTAATATTTGAAGAATCGTTTCATGGATTTGCATTTACCGAAACACCTTGGAGTGTTCGAGATATGTAATAAAACCTTGTTTGACATGGTAAGATCAAAGGTGTCACTTATAAAACTACCATTATATTTTAAATATTAAAGCTTTAGTGACTACCGCTTTTATACTAAAAAGAGCTTCATCGTGATCCGTTGAAATGACACCATATAAGTTATGGTTTGGGATAAAACCAAGTTGTCCTTTCTTAATTTTTGGTATGCTACGCATAAGTAAAATATTTACAACCAAAGTTGGATGAGTATGTCTTTGTATGTTATTTTACTGTTGGGTATTCCTCCATAACACCAAAGACAAAAAAATGTTTGTCACTTAGAACGTCAAGTTTCTTGAGAAGGAATTTTTCGTGAAAAGTTAAGTGGGAGGACAATAGAACTTTGATAAGATTATTGAATCTTAGCTATATGTGCTAAGTTGCGTAGCGCCGGAAAGTGTCCCAGAGGCAGCAACAATGCTCATGGCTCACGTGCCTCAAAGGTTGTGGTCACGAAGGTCTAAGTTCCTATTGAACCGAGTAGACCAGCTAAACAATCAAATACCAAGATTTAAGAGTTAAATCATTATTGTTTGATAATGATGAACCAACTACATGTAAAGAAGCGATGATGGGCCCCGACTCCGTTAAATGGCTTGAAGCTATAAAATCCGTGATATTTCCATACACGAAAAATCAAACTTTAAACTTGGAAGACCCTCCGGAAAGGTGTAAAACCTATCAGTCGTATTTGGATCTATAAATAGACATGGATGTTTCACATCTATGAAATTGTCGACATGTCGGTAAAGATTTTACGACAACGTTTAAAAGTTGAGTATGACAAGATTTGATCTTTATAGCAATATTTAGTCTGGACGGATTAATGTAGCAACCACTATATATAATTTTGTTATATGATAGTTGAACAAACAAAACAAAGTTCTTATGGTAGAATAGTTACCTAGGACGTGTACATGACATGATCCAAAGGGTTTTGTTAATTTAAAGGATACTAAAAGAGCATGCAAACTTCAATGGTTGAAGTCAGCATCGCGGAGTTGGAATTCTTCACCGTGATGAAACTGTTAAAAGGTTTAATTTCATCAAAGATGATGAAGATGCTTGCATTTGCAAGAAATTAAGTGGGAGCGCTGAAGCATATTTCTAATATATTATATAAAATACATATTGTTGATGGGAGATGATGTATCTTTTATTGACACAGGTTAAGAATTTCATTTCGATAAAAGACTTAAGGCAAAATCCGAATATTTGGCATCAATGTCTATATGGATAGATTGAGACGCTAATATGGTTATACCAAATGTACATAGATGAGATATTGAATGAGTTCAATATGGAAATAACAATAAAGGTTCTTGCCACACAGAAAAGATTGAATCAAGGTTCAAGTGTATTAACACTTAGTAAGTGAAACAAGATCCAAGTGTTTTTGACACTTGGTGAAAGAAATCACAAAGAGTATTTTGATCAATCATATTGTGATATGTACACATCCAGATATGTCCTATGCTCTAAATATTATGAGCATATACCAGAATGATTCATAAGATGATCATTGGATGATAGTAAGTATATTATTATGATATCTGGAAGAACTAAGAATATGTTATTTTTTTAGAGGTGACAAATAGATAGATAGTTCATTGTAAAGTGTTACATTGATACTAGTATTGTCACAAAATACATATTAAGTTTATCTCAATTTAAACTATGCGTGGTACAATGTAATGGAAAGAAGATTCCATAACGGATTTGGATGAGTTCCAAAGTTAATACATTGTGATAGATACTATAACAAAAGGCTAAGTATATGACTGTTATTGTGGTAGAAAAAGAGGGCATTTGTGTCAAGTAGTTTATTATCAAACTAGGTGTGGTTCACAAAGGGCTATTACTATGAAGATATATTGTACGACAATAGTATCAACATGTTTTAACCACAAAGAACTAAAGGTCTCACCAAAAGATCAAATTTATATAATGCCATCTCATTGGAGAATGAGTGATGCGTAGAGACACAATGACATGCAAATACACACTAACCTGAAAGTGTCGGATCCGAAGATTATGTTTACCACTAGCAAATCATGTATATACAACACCAGAAAGCCATAGGTGTTGAATGCACAAAGTTTTTTAAAACTAGATTATTGACTCTAGTGCAAGTGGGAGACTGTTGGAGATATGCCCAAGAGGCAATAATAAAGTGGTTATTATCATATCTTCATGTTTATGATAAATTTTTACATCCCATGCTATAATTGTATTAATCGGAAACATTAATACTTGTGTGTTTTGTAAACATAAAAGAGTCCCTAGTAATCCTCTTGTTAGACTAGCTTGTTGATTAATAGATGATCATGGTTTCCTGATCATGAACATTAGATGTTATTAATAACAAGATCATATCATTAGGATAATGATGTGATGGACACACTCCTATAGTTAAGCGTAGCATAATATCAAGTCATTTAAAGTTCGTTTGCTATAATGTTTTAAATACATAGTAACCTAATCATTCGACCATGAGATCATGTTAATCACCATCACCGGATGAATATTTTGATGACATCAAACACCGCTTTGTAACTGGGTGGTTATAAAGATGGCATTGCGTATTCTGAAAGTGTGTGTTGAAGCACATGGATCAAGAGTGGGATTTGTTCATCCATATGACAGATAGATATACTTTGGGCCCTCTCGGTGAAATGTCATTCAATTGGCTTGCAAGCATGTGACTAGGTTATAAGGGATGTCATATCACGGAACGAGTAAAGAGTACTTATCGGCAATGAGGTTGAACTAGGTAGAGAGATACCGACGATCAAACATCAGATAAGTAAAGTATTGCGAGACAAAGGGAAATTGGTATCGTATGTAAATGGTTCATTAGATCACAAAGTCATCATAGAAATATGTGGGAGCCATAATGGATTTCCAGATTCCTCTAATGGTTATTGATTGGAGAGGTGTCTCGATCATGTCTGCATAGTTGACGAACCGTAGGGAGACACACTTAAGGATTCAATGTTGTTTAGTAGATATGGAATATGAGTTTTAGACTGAATGTTGTTCGGAGTCCCGTATTGGATCCATGAAATCACAAGGAGATCCGAAATGGTCCGGAGAATAACATTCATATAAGGAAAGTCAATTTCCGGGGTTCAGAAATGTTTTCGGTGTTTTGACCGGAAGCTTATAGAATGTTCTGGAAGGTCCACCACCCCGGAGGGGGTACTTGGAGTGCACCATACCATAATGGGCTAGGCACATGATTCCCTAGGTCAAGTCGTCCAAGGAAAAGGAAGAGAGAAACAAACTCTAGTTTGAATAGTCAAATCCTAGTTTGAAAAGTAAAAGTCCTAGTGGGGGAAGGAAAGAAAACCTTGAGGGAAAAGGTTTACCTTTCCCTATCCGTTGTCGTCGGCCAAGGGGAATTGGGGGTGGACTCGGCCAGGGATGGGAACCCTGGCCGCCTCCCCTCCACCCAAAACCCTAGCTGCTAGGCGCCTCCCTCTCTCCTCCATAAAACTGCTCCGGCTTAGGCGAAGACCTGCAGTAATATCTTCTCCACCACCACCACCACACCGTCATGTTGTTGGGATTCCGTGGAGATCTACAAACCTCCGCAACCCTGCTGGAACAAGGGAGAGGAAGGTCTTTATCGACTACCGTACGTGTGACTGACTGCTAAAGCGCTGCCGGAACATGGCGTCGGAAGGATTGTCTACACGATTTTGAGATCGGCAAGTGAACGACTACATCAACCATGAGAATCCGATATCGTTAAACGCTTTGGATCTACGAGGGTTAGTAATCTATAAACTCGTTGCATCCATCTCGTAGATTAGATCTTGGCTTTTATGTGTTCATGCGATAGATTTTTTGTTTTCCATGCTACGAACCCCTTCAAATAGCACCATTGTTGTCACAATACACGTCTAACGAATTGGACGAGCCCTAAACTACACCAAGATCCATGAGGAAATTCCTCATCCAAATAGCTTTTTTTGATGCCTCCGAGGCGGGAATATACTCAACCTCTTTGTAGATGCAGACACAGTCTCTTCCTTGGAACTCTTCCATCTCACAGCCCCTCCGTTTATTACAAACACGTATCCGAATTGTGAAAGATAATCATCAGAGTCGGTAAGATAACTCGCATCCGTGTAACCCTTTACATTGAGTTCATCTTCACCTCCATAAACCAAAAACATATCATTAGTCCTTCTCAAGTACTTCAGGATATTTTTAGCCGTTGTCCGGTGGATTTCTCCAGGATCAGCCTGGTATCTGCTCACAACACTTCGAGCATAGGAAACATCCGGAATAGTACAAATCATGGCATACATGATGGATCCGACTACATAAGCATACAAAATCACACTCATCCGACTTCAATCATCAGTTGTCGAAGGACACTGAGTCTTGCTAAGTTTTACACCATGAGACATCGGTAAGAACCCCTTATTAGATGATTTCATGTTGAACTTATTCAACACTTTGTCCAAATATGTACTCTGACTCAATCCAATGAGCCTCCTTGATCTATCTCTATAGATCCAGATTCTGAGGATGTATGTTGCCTCACCCAAGACTTTCATTGAGAAACGCCTTTCTAATGATTCCTTGGTTTCTTGCAACATCTGGACATCATTACCAATCAGTAATATGTCATCCACATATAAGATTAGAAATTTCACTTTGCTCCCACTAAACTTCTTGTATAAACAAGAATCATGATACTCTTGATAAAGCCAAATGATTTGACCACCTCATTAAAGCGAATGTTCCAACTCCGAGATGCTTGCTTCAACCCATGAATGGATTTCTGAAGTTTGCACACCTTATCAGCATTATCCGGATCGACAAAACCCTCAAGTGTATCATATACATGTCCTCGGTTAAATTTCCATTATGGAAAGCCATTTTGACATCCATGTGCCATATCTCATAGTCGAAATAGGCTACTATGACTAACATAATCCGGACTGACTTAAGAATCGCTACAGGCGAGAAAGTCTCGTCGTAGTCAACTCCTTGAACTTGTCAGAACCCCTTCGCGACAAGCCGTGCTTTATAGATGGAAACATTTCCATCCATATCATTTTTCTTCTTAAAGACCCATTTTCACTCGACGGGTCTTGCACCGTCTGGCAGATCAACCAAGTTCCAAACTTGATTTTCATCCATGGATTTTAACTCGGCTCTCATGGCTCCAAGCCATGACTCAGATCTCCTGGCTCCAAGCCATGACTTGGAATCAGAACCCACCATCGCTTCCGAATAACTTGTTGGCTCATCACTGTCTAATAGTAATACATTTACGAACACTTCGCCATCTGGCAGATCTTTGCGATTCGGGTGTAGTTTCCGGCTTAGCTACCATGACCGGCTCAGCCTCCAAGGCTTTTGCCTACTCGCTACTAGCCGGTTCCTCTCGAATTTCTTCGAGATGCACCGTGCTCCCACTGACTCCCCAACTGAGAAACTCTTTCTCAAGAAAGACAGTGTTCCGAGCGACAAACACTTTGCCCTCTTCTCGGTTGTACAAGTAGTAACCCAAGGTTTCCCTCGGATACCCCACGAAAATACACTTATACGACTTGGCCATAAGCTTGTACGACTGAAGTTGTTTGACAAAAGCTTCACAACCCCAAATCTTAAGAAAAGACAAACTCGACTTTTTGCCTGTCCACATCTCATGTGGTGTATTTTCTACCGACTTTTATGGTACTCTGTTTAGTGTGAATGCCGCTGTTTCTAGACAATAACCCCAAAATGACAAAGGCAGCTCTGTCCGACTCATCATTGATCGTACCATGTCCAACAAGGTACGATTCCACCTTTCCGAGACACTGTTCCTCTGCGGCGTTCCTGGCGGAGTAACTTGTGGAACTATTCCGCAACCTTTCAGATGGTCATCAAACTCATGGCTCATGTACTCGCCTCCTTGGTCCAACCGAAGAAACTTTATTTTCTTGCCGATTTGATTCTGGAATTCTTTGAACTTTTCAAAGGCTTCCGACTTATATTTCATCAAGTAGATATATCCATACTGACTCAAATCATCAGTGAAGGTAATGAAGTAATCATAACCACCCCTGGCTGTCGTGCTCATTGGTCCACATACATCACTATGTACTAGTCCCAACAAGTCGGACACCCTTTTGCAACTCTTTGCAGAAGGTGTCTTGGTCATTTTACCGAGTAGGCAAGATTCGCATGTCTCGAATGAATCTAAGTCGAACGAAGTTAGGAGTCCATCATCATGGAGCTTCTTCATGCGTTTCCAACTAATATTACCAAGCTAACAGCGCCAAAAGTAATTCATATTCGGATTATTTGGTTTTAACCTTTTAACATTTATGTTATAAACTGACTCACCATCAAGATTCAAAATAAATAACCTGTCCTGGACAGGTGCAAAGCCGTGAAACATACCATTCAAATATAAAGAACAACAATTATTCTTAATATTCGACTCATAACTTTGTCTCATAAAACATGAGGAAGAAATAATGTTTCGACTAAGAACTGGAATGTAATAACAATTATTCAGTTCCATAATGAATCCGGAAGGTAAACGAAGTTGCATTATGCCGACTTCCAACGTACCGACTCTCGCTTTGTTGCCGACTCGGATATCAACCTCGCCGCTTGCTACGCTCCTAGTTCTTACCAGTCCCTTCAACGAGTTGCAGATGTGAATAACTGATCCGGTATCATATACCCAAGAACTATTAGGTGCATTGGCAAGATAAATGTCTATAACATTGCAAAAAACTGTATATGAGTCAGAAGTCATACCTCCACTCTTGAATTTGTCGGCCAAATACTGATACGTCGGAAACGTATCTATAATTTTTTATGCTCCATGCTTGTTTAGTATCTACTTTGCTTTGCTTTGTCTACACTTTGAGGTGTTTTTATATGTTTTCTGGAACTAACCTATTAACAAGTTGCCACAGTGCTAGTTGCCTGTTTTCTTCTATTTTTGGTTTCAGAAAGGCAGAAAATCAATATTCTCGGAATTGGACGAGACAAAAGCCAAAGTCAATATTTTACCGTGGGCAACACGAAGCCAGAGTACGAGACGGAGGTGGGCCTAGAGGGGGCCACACCCCCTGTCCATGCGGGTGGGCCCACCCCGCGCCTGGGGGGGTGCAGCCGCCTCAGGCACCCCCTCGGCCTTCCTCTTCGCCTATAAGAAGCCCCCAATGCAGAAACCCTAGACACTCAATCAAAACTCCACGAAACCGTCTGTAGCCGCCACCACCATCATCCCTAGATCGGGGGATATGAAGTTCTTCCTGGCACCCTGATGGAGGGGAGATCATCCCGGAGGCCTTCTTCTTCATCATGCCAGCCTCTGGTATGAAGTGTGAGTAGTTCCACCTTGGACTATGGGTCCATGTAGTAGCTAGATGGTTGTATCTCCTCCTTTGTGATTTCATGTATAGATCTTGTGAGTTCCGTTCATGATCAAGATCTAATCTATTTGTAATCATGCATGTTGTGTTTGCGGGGATCCGATGGATATTGAGATTACTATGTCAGATTGATTAATGGTTTTGTCTATTTGATTCTATCATGTCTGTGTTCTTTGTGATCTTGCATGCTCTCCGTTGTTAGTAGCTATCTTGGCCAAGTAGTTGCTAGTGACTCCAAGTGGGGGTATTTATGCTCGATAGTGGGTTCGTGTCTCTAGTTTCCAAGGGAAGTGATAGAAATCTCTTCGGTTGTAGATGTGTTGTTGCCACTAGGGAGAAAACAACGGTCTCTTGTTCATGAAACAAGTGGATTATTTACCTTACACACTTTTCTTAAAGAAGTTGTCTGTTGCTTGCAACTTAATACTGGAGGGGGTTCAGATGATAAACTGAAGGTAGACTTCTAGTCATAGATGCAGTTGGATGGCGGTCTATGTATATTGTTGTATTGCCCAATCGAATCTCATATGATTTTTTGTCTAGTATTGCATTGTTATGCCTTGCTTAGTTTCTGTCAATTGCCCTGCTGTAATTTGTTTACCCTTCATGCCATGTTGTTTATCTAAGGAGAGCACCTCTAGTGAACTATGGACCCCGGTCCAATCTTTACCATTGATACATCTTCCATTATTACTGTTTACTTGCTGCAAACCATCATCACCTTCCACACCATACAGTTAATCTTTTGTTACAGCAACCGGTGAGATTGACAACCTCACTGTTAGTTGGGGCAAAGTCTTGAGTTTGTGTTGTGCAGGTTTCCACGTTTCTTGCAACACCTTTAAGACGTTTCCTTCCTCCTACTGGTTCGATAACCTTGGTTTCTTACTAAGGGAAAACTTGCTGCTGTACCGCATCATACCTTCCTCTTGGGGTCTCCCAACAAAGGGCTGTTGCACGCATCAAGACATTTATGGCGCCTTTGCCGGGGAGGCTAAGGACGTCTTCACAAGGGGAGTCCTCCTCAACCTTTCTCTTTCCTTTGTTTTTAGTTTGCTTAGTTTCTTTTGCTTGGTTTTGTTTGCCTCTTTTTATTAAAAAATCCAAAAAAATAGTTTAGTTTGGTTTGCTTTCTCTATTCAAAAACACACAAAAAATAGTTCCTGCCCAAGTTGCTACCATGTCTGGTTTTGGTCCAATCTCTGTGACACCTATGGAAGAGATCTTCACTTTTAAGCAAAAAAAGTGAAGAGAGTTTTAAAGAAGCTTGGTCTAGAATCTCTGCTTTACAAAGGGAAACTGAGCCTAAGATGAGTCTTAGCTTGGTTATCAATAGTTTCTACCGTGGTATTGCTCTTTGTTATAGATATGCTTTGGATACTGTGGCTGAGAAAGATATTTTTCAATGTACTAAGGATGAAGCTTTTGATGCCATAAATAAATTGATTATAATTTATAATACGCCTGGCAAGTCTGATTCCTCTTTCATAAATATTTTTGCTAGGTTGAACACTCTTGAGTCCAGTACTGCTGCTTTGAACAGTTGCTATCACACACTTAGGGAGTATCATGATTATGTTCCAATAAAATTCCGAGCCTTCAAAGTGGTTTTCCATAATCAATGTCACTATAAGTAGTGCAACTTTTGATGCTCGATGTGATATCATGTCTGAATTTTGCCTTATGCCTAAAGATATTTATGAGTCTTTGAGTCTTTGGGGGCTTTCTAAAGGAGGAGAGTAAATCTCTCTTACTAATAATGCCACTTTATTACCCATTGGAATAGTTTAAGGTGTGTTTACAAAAATCTTAGGGAAAATGGTGTCAACTGATTATCTTGTTATTGAATGTTTAGGCAAATGACAGATCACACTTGGAAGATCCCTACTGAAACACCTTGGACCAATAATATATGTGGGAAAAGGCATTATGAATTTTGATCCTCCAGTAAGCAATCATATTTTCCCTAAATAGAAGAAGAAAGGAAAGAACAAGAGAGTTAATGCTTCATTTGAAAATACTTGATTTCTTGCTTCTTGTGCCTAACTTAAAGACGTTAAAGAAAAGTACTTGTTGGGAGATAACCCAAGAGTTTCCTTGAGTCTTGGAAGTTATTACTTCAGTAATGACTTCTCCTTATCCTTTTTGTTTGCTTTTTGTGCCAAGAATGACCTCTAATGAGAGGGAAGTAATATTTAGGGAGTTGTTGTCCCGAAACATATTTCTGTCCTCCACCATAAAAAATCACGAGAAGTCTATGTAAGTAGAATTGAGCTGAAAATTTACGAATAAATCTCCCAGTATGTTAGATAACTTTCATTAGTTCAACACTTTTTGATTTGAGCAACAGAAGATTTTCAAAAAAATCGGTTTCTACCTGCTGGTCTGTTTTGACAGATTTCTACCATTATTTGCATTTGCTTCTTATTAATTCCTTTTTGAGTTCTCTTTTGGGGAATTGAGCTTTTTGAAGGAGTTTCTACAGTAGCTTTGTGTTTTTAGTGAAAAGTTTTGCTGTTCCAAAGCTAAACCCAAGGGTCTATTATCTTTTGAATACACTAATGTTGCTAATGAAGATTGTGTGAAGTTTTGTATGAAGGAAACATTTCAGGTGTAGAGAGAGAATGATGTAATGATATGAAGAATGGACAAAATCTCAAGCTTGGGGATGCCACCCCAGTGTCACCCCAATAAATATCCAAGAGGTACAAGCATTAAAGCTTGGGGATGCCGAAGGCATCCCCTTCTTCATCAATAAAAAACTCAGGTCTGTCTAGACACTTCGTTTTTATTGTTTCATGCACTGTTGTGTTGTTATTGGAGTTTCTTAGTTTTCGTTTGCTTTGCTTAGTTTGTTTAGTTTGCTTGAATAAAGTAGTTTGGACCCCCATTCTCGCTGTGTTGTTTCAAATAAGTCAATTGGTGTTGGAAAGGAGTAGAAAGTTCTTGCTTGGAAGTGCAAGGGGAGCTTGCATTGACTGTGGCTTAGACTTTAGCATGACATGCTAGGTGTTGTTTTGACCTTATGCTTAGTGATTATTGCTGTAGCATGTCTTGTTCCAAACAATTGGGATTGATTAGTGTGCCTTCAAAGAATCATGCGTTGTTTTAGCATACAAAAGCATAGTATTGTGTTATTCTCCTTTGATGTTTTGTTTGGGTTGACTTGGCACATGATCACACCATGTTATGACTATGAACAAGTCACCATGGCCTCTATGATAATTTAGTCCTTGACTTGTAGTACCACTATATGCTTTGATTAGAAGGGTCTAGAAGGTTCACCGATCCAGAGGGGGAAGGGTACATGGATGTTTCATGACAAAGTGGAATGATTGCATCATGTCCTAGGTCACTTGGCTGGACACTTGGAAGAGAGAAATCAAACTCTAATTTGAAAGTCAAAAAGGTAGTTTGAAAAAGTCAAACTGGGACAATGTTTCCAAGTGGAGGGAAGGAAGGATTCCTTCCTAGGGAAGGAATCCTCCCTCCCCTTGCCGTCGGCCACATGAAGTGGTGTTGGGGGAGGATTCCCTCCCCCTTGCCGCCCTTCCCTCTCATAAATAGAGGGGAGGGGGCGCCCCCTTGCCACACACCACCAAACCCTAGCTTTGGCGCCTACCCCCTCTAGTAGCCGCCGCCTAGGTCTCCTCCCAAGTCGCCGACTAGGGCAAGGCCCTTGCCCTAGCCGCCGGCCACACCACCTACTCGGCGCCCTCTAAACCCTACTCCACCATACTCGCTCTGGCTTAGGCGAAGCCTTGCGGGATTGTAACATCCCAGCATTAGAGCTTAGAAATAAGCTGAACACAGATGTGTGCATTGCATTCATGCATAGAAAATCTGAATAGTTTTCGCGCTTTTAAATAAAAAACTTGTCAAAGTGATTGAAGCTTCTCTTAACTTGATGGTATTGAAGTAGATCGTCAAGTTGACTGCGATAAGTTTCAATATGACCTTTGCTAAAACCTTATTTTGGGTAAACATGATTTGATCTAAGGGTAGATCAAATGTAATAAAATTCAAACCTAATACATTACTTAATGATTTATATTTGATCCTTAGGTGATCATATCATAGTATTCATTATAATCACTCATGAATACCAAATTATAAATATAACACAAATAATAAGAATGTAACAACTATATCTTAATCTCATCTACTTATACCATGAGTATCATGGAAATACCTAACTTTAACTCTCTAGTGAGATTGAGTAGGAAAGAAACCAAAGTCAAGATCATTCACCATATATCTTTCTTTCCATATCAATCGTTATTATCTCTATTGAATCCTATCCTTATATTTGTTATTCATCAATATTGAGTAATCAACTATTGATTCACCAATTCTTAACCTATCAATTCTTGACCTATCAACTCTGATCCTTATTATAGCATTCATTTAAGGCTTATAAATAAAGAGGTAAGAAGAGGTAAATAGTGATGCTAGTTTTAGATGTCATCTATTGGATGGGAGTGATTGGAGGAAATCAAATCGATAGGGTAACAAAGAAGATTACAAGGATGAAGTATGGAGATAAGTTACCAGGAGTAGTCCTATTGGATCAAGTAGGTATAGACAATGAATTATATCTCTTAATCCAATAGAGCTAAACATAAGATATTTATAATACAACTATAATGTTGTATGGATGGAAGCCTTGTTTAGCCAACTAGAAACCTGAACCATAAAGGATCAAAGGATTATAATGATCATGCCTTACTCACCAATATTGAATGCTTATACCATGTATAAGTGGCATTGGTGGATAAAACATAATTGAACCATAGTATAGATATATTATGCTAGATTAGTCATTACAAGTCACATTAATATAATGTGAGGTTGGAATGTTAGATATTGGAGTTAAGTAGATATAAGACAGTATGATTAAGATGATGCTAGAGTAACATTGGATTATAGTAGTAGTAGTTTCCACAGGGGAAATACTAATACTTGAGGAGAAATAAAGTTATATATATACAGTTACTAGAGTAGTATTAGTGATGGATGATTAAGGAAGAGTATGATTGGAGTTAGAAGTAACCACTTGTTGGATTGGGGATTATCAAAAACAGAGTAGTGGATATAACCAAGTATGGATATGAAAAGCTTTAGTGTCAAGCTCATTGGATTTATAAATGAATTTAAAAGAATAAAGGTGGATAAGAATATTCATGTGAAGTAAAGCTCATCATGTTAACACATGATCATGGATAATAAGAAGTAGTATATCTAGGAAAAGAATTCCTTAATTAGAAGTCCAGAATTATGAGATATGGAAGATAGGAATCCTTGGTAAACCCTAAACCCTAAATATATAATCAAGCATAACATCCATCTCATCTGATGGATAAATCCTTCTGTAGGAATATTTTCCTATAAAAAATCAATTAAGCACATCTTTTCTCAATTCCATTTATCATAAACATATGTGCTTAGGAGCTATCTTTATCAATTCTTTCTCATAAGTCATTCTAAAGAATCACCCCACTGTTTGTAAAATGGTAACATCATTCTGATCACAAACATAAAGACAATGTGTTTAGCCATTAATCTTTACTCATATCAACAAAAGAATACAAATGAATCAAAAACCCTAAAACCCTAGGGCAAGCAATTATAATTTCAAACACTATTAGTAATTAGAACTTTATGTATCAAATAATTATGAAGGATCAATATATATAAAAGTTTATTTAACATTATAAATCAACAAGAATCAAAACTCATGGATTAATAATAATACATTCTTTAATAAGTTTATGAATATGAGATAAATTAAATGCATATACTTAGTTATATTGAACCATTACAATTACACTTATAAAGAAGAAATAAAAATCATTTTATAAGTTCTCCATAAATATATATATTTATATTAAAAGGCAAATCTCTAAAAAACCTAAGTGATGAATATTACATTCAATAAAATAGTTTCCTATTAGTTTAAAATTATAAGGAAATCAAGAAAGATATCAACCCCACTTATTTTCCTATATTCATGTATTATTTGATGTACTCTATAACAATTTTGGATATTTAAATCCATATAAAAATTCATATTTAAAAGGGTTTAATGAAAACAGAAAATAAAAAGGTTATGTTTAATAAAAAAACTGGAATAGAGTAACAGCCAGGCCGGCCCACTTCTCTCTTTCCTCTCCCTGTCGCCCATGAGCATCGCCCCGCGGCCCACTTTGGCCCAAGCAGCAGCCCACCTGGCCTGATACCCCTTCGTCGCCCTCTTTTCTTTTCTTCTACCTCATGACAGAAGGACGCCGCCGAGAAGCTGCTGCGTGTCGACACCGGCGCCGTCCCCGCCTCGCCGTGATGCCCGCTGCGAGGAGATGCGTGCTACCGCCCTAGACGATGTCTACAAGACCCCCCTCCTACGCAGAGACGAACCCTATCTTCTCCTCTTCCCCCATTTCCCCTCTGAGCCGGAACCCTAGCTCGCAAGACCCCTCTGTCCCCGTCGTCTCTGGCTATCCCAGGACAAGCGAGGACCACCGTCCGACTCCCCTCACTCGGCTTGTTCATCTTAGCCCTCTCCCGTTCGCGCGCATGCTTCCAGACGCCTGAATCGAGACCGCCGTTCGCCGGCAGGAAATTCTTCCCGCCGTCGATCTGCGCTCCGCCGTGTGTCGCCGCCGGCATATCTGGCCTCTGGTAATATTCGACTCTGCGGTCCTCTCGATCTGCTCGCTTCTTTGTCTTTGTTGTCCCGTGCACCACTGCCGTTCGTCGTTGCCGGCCATGCTCCGGTGGTCAAGTTCGAGTGGCGCCCCCCGATTTTGGTCCAGCACGACGCACCGCATCGAGCAGGCGCAACCCCGCGTTCCTGCTCGCCCTCCTGTGTCGTTCCCCGTCGTCGTCTGCCACGCTGGCCGGCGTGCCGACGTGGCGCCGATGTGGTGTCAACGTGGCACATGGACCGTTGACGCCTGCGTGTCACCTGAGGTGGCCTCGGGCCCCTTTGTCAGCGACCGTGGGTAGCTTCAGCCCCAGTGACAAACGCCCCAACCCCTCTGGTGACGTCAGCCCTGTGTCATGCTGATGCATTAAATGTTTTTAATTGGTTTAATAATTCTAGAATTTGATTAAATCTTGTTTAATTAATAACTTTTGATTTATAATTCAGAAAAATGTGTATAATATATGAAAATTTGTGGAAAATAAAATCTATAATTTAAAACTATAATCAAACATTATTATGTTAACAATTTAAATAATTATTATTTAATAAAGATTTTATAAGTTTTAATACTTTGATAAATCATATTTTAATATTAGTAAATATTAAAAATATAAATAAAATACCAAAAATCCTAGAAAGATAAATCCTATAATTTAAAACTGTAATCATACATTATTATTTCACTTAATTAAATATTTGTCATTTATTAAGTGGTTATAAAGTAATAAATCTTAGAAAAATCATATTTTATTATTCATAAATCACAAAAATAAATGTAATATACCAAAATGATCACAAAAATAATATTTACATGTTAAAAAATGTGATATTCCACTTTTGAGGTAAATAAAAAGTTAAACACTTTAATAACTTGAATTTAAACCTAAATTTTAGTTAATAATTCATATAATGTCAAATAAAATTTGTTAATATTTCTTAAATTAATAAATTGAGTCTATTAAAAAGTATTAGTCTTAAATATTGTTAATGTGAAGTCAAAATGATCTAGCACACTTTAAATACAATTTAATTAAATTATCTCTCAACCATTAATGTAGATTATTTTATAAAAGAACCCTTATCCATTATAAAATCTCCAAAAATAATTTTGTAGTAAAACCTACTCCAATACTTCAACTACAAGTTATAAAAAACCAAAACACTATATTGAATCCATAAGTAGTTAAGTAATATTATTTCTTTGTTTACAAACTATAACCACTCATCCATAAAAAGGAAAATGATTCTATTCCACTAAACAATTAGGAAACCACTATTCAAATAGAAGTATTACCATTCTTAAAGTATCCTTAGGAAAACACATTATAAAGTACACCTGGTACAAATAACATAAACAATATGCCTTAAGTCCATCTATGTCTCTAAAGTTAACTTTAGTCTATAATACTTTAAATACTATTCTAAAAAGACTTTATTATGTGTTTTATAGTTAACCTTGGTCTATTATAATTAAGTTATAAAGCATCTTAATCCCAAACTAACCAAGTTCAAAACCAAGATAGATAAGTCTCAAATACTACTAATATCATTATTTAAATAAAGAAATTCTTTCTTACTTAAAGACTATAACTTAAAAGAAACCCTAATAAGGTTAACTTAAAATTTAAATACTTCTCTTTAGCTAAGTAAGATTTTCTTCAAAAGTTATCCTTTTAAGAAACATTATAAAGCAAGACATAAGCATTTTTATGAAAGCTCTAAATAATAAACAAACCTTATATACATAGTCTACAAATATATTTTCCACTTGAGTATTCCATTCTGTGTGTGCTCTACTATACACTACTAGGAAATACCCTACTAGTGAGGCACCAAATTCGGAAATTAATGGCCCACTAGTGGTGCGCCACTAGCGAGGCGTCACTAGTAAACTTTACTAGTGGCGCACCTGCTGGTGCCTCACTAGTATGATATACTAGTGGCGCATCACCATCGTGCCTCACTAGTAATGGATAATAGTGGCGCACCAACTAGGTGCGCCACTTATACAGGTGGGTCACTAGTAGAAAAAAATGGTGGGCCACTACTATATTTAGAAAATAAATAAATATATTATACAAGTATTTATACACAGTTATACATTTCAAATATAGTATATTATACAGTATACATACAGACATAAAATGATAACATACTGAATTTGAGCTAAACAATGATAAGACCAAGACAATTGTAGTTTGTCACATTACTTAGAATTCGAAATAGAGACAAGTGTGACAGGTGCATGTACGATCAAGTAGCTAGCATGTTCACCTCAATGGAGGTATTCACCTAAACCACAATCAAATACATTAGAACCGCAATCACAACGGTGAAGACTACAATCGGTGAGGACTATAATGTAGGTCTTCATCCGATTCCGGTTCCAATTCCTCACGTGGTTCCTCCACTTAGCTTGCACATATCTACTCTTATAGCCTCTGTGGTTGTTTCCTTAAAACTTCTTCACTTTCTTCGAACAGTTTTACCACTCGTCATACACTCCTAGAACCTCGTTGATATACATGACATAATACTTCTTCATCTCTGTACACAAGATACATAGTATTAGGCAAATGAAAGCAAGCGTTTTGACATGATAATCAAATGATGGGTGCAGATAGATGTAAACCTCATAAAAATACACACTTAACGAAAATAGGGCCAACATAGAAAGTATGCCTCATATTTATACTTAGGTTGGACACATAACTATAATATGGATGGTTCTAGTGAGCCATAACGTTTTAATCATCGACGCTCTAAAGACAAACATCAAGTAAGTGCCGCAATAATAAATAATAAAAAGCAACATCACTAAGCATTAATTTCACCATCCATAACCCTAATAAATAGCATCTATATCATAGTTAAGTTCAACGACTGTCGAAACCATAAAGCTAGCTAGGCAAGTTCATGTAGCAATAAAGTTTACAACACAAGCTCGATTGATATATAGTTCGGAACTAACTGTAGGGGTTCGTAGCATGGAAAACAAAATTTTTCTATCGCATACAAACAAACAAGCCAAGATCTATCTACTAGATTGTAGCAACGAGTCGATGGAGGAACTCACCCTCGAAGATTCCAAAGTGGTTAACGAGAGCGGATTCTCGTGGGTGATGTAGTCGTACTCTTCCCGATCTCAAGATCGTGTGGACGATCCTTCCAAGCCACGTTCCGCAGCGCCTCCGCAATCACACACGTTCGATTGACGAAGACCTTCCTCTCCCTTGTTCCAGAAAGCGGAGGTTGTAGCACTCTCCTCGCGATTCCGCAGACAACGGCGTGGTACCGAAGTAGAGGGAGATCCCGAGGCTTCGCCTTAAGCCGGTGCAGTATGGTGGAGCTTATGAGAGAGAGAGGATTAGTGGCCTAGTAATTAGACACACCAATTAGAGGGCTCTAAACCAATTAGAAGGCTCTAAACTGTTGGCTAAAGCAATTAGAAGCTCTAAACCAAAACAGCTCTAAACCGGAGATCTAGAGTAGAAAGTAAAGCGCCTATGGAGGAGCCCGCCTCCTTTTATGGGAGGGAGGTCCTGGCGGCCAGGAGGGAGGAGTCCCTCCCAAGTCGGCCTTGGCTGGGCGGCCCGAGGAGTCCTACCTCCTCCAAAGTTGGTTCCAACTCCTCTTGCTTGTTTCCCACAGCTTGTTTTGGCGTTTGACTTTCAAACCGACATTTGACTTTTCTGTTTTAGGATTCAATTTAATCCTTTATTTGGGACAGCAATAACACTTAGTACATGATGCAATCATTCAATGATCAATGACACATTCATGTACCCTTCCCCGAGTCTGGACAATCCGAACCTTCTAGAACATTCGATGAAAACACTAATCATTCCCGAACTCAAACGGACTTTCCTTATATGAATCTTATTCTCCGGACCATTCCGGATCACCTCGTGATATCCGGATCCCATCCGAGACTCGAACAACATTCGGTCTCTTTCTCATAATACCATAACTACTCAAACAACGTCAATCCTTAAGTGTGTCTCCTACGGTTCGTGAATTATGCGACATGATCGAGACACTTCTCCGAACAATAACCAATAGAGGAATCGGAAATTCATATGGCTCTACATATTTCTACGATTACTTTGATCGAATGAACCACTTACATACGATACCAATTTCCCTTTGTCTCACGATATGTTACTTACCCAAGGTTATGATCGTCGGTATCTCTGCATACCTAGTTCAACCTTGTTCTTGATAAGTACTCTTTTCTCGTTCCTGATATGTGATCCCTTGTGACCAAGTCACATGCTTGCAAGCTAATTGGATGACATTCCACCGAGAGGGCCCAGAGTATATCTATCCGTCATGTGGATGGACAAATCCCACTCTTGATCCAGGTGTCTCAACCAATACATTCCGAACACTCAATGCCACTTTTATAACCACCTGTACGGTGTGGTGTTTGATGTCATCAAAGCATCCATCCGGTAAAGGTGATATGCATGATCTCATGGTCAAGGAATTAGGTTACTATGTATCGAAAGCATATAGCAATTGAACTAATGAAATGACTTGATCTTTATGCTACGCTTATCTATAGGAGTATGTCCACCATATCATTCTCCTAACGATATGATCTTGTTGTTGATAACATCTCAATGTTCATGATAGGGAAACCACAATCATTAATCAACCAACAAGCTAGTGAAGTATAGAGGCTATACTAGGGACTTCAAATTAAGTTTACAAAACACACAAGTATCAATGTTTCCTTGTTAATACTATTATAGCATGAATGTAAACATTTATCATAAACACAAAGATATAATAATAACTACATTTATTATTGCCTCTAGGGCATATCTCCAACAGTCTCCCACTTGCACTAGAGTCATCTAATCTAGATTACATGGTAATATACCGAACACCCATGGCAGTTTGGTGTTGGTCATGTTTTGCCCTCGGAGAGGTTTAGTCAACGGATCCGCCACATTCGGATCTGTGTACTTTGCAAATCTTTATATCCCCATCCTGGATATGTTCTCGAATAGCGTGAAAACGCAGCTTGATATGCTTCAGCTTCTTGTGTGACCTTGGTTCTTGCGCATTGGCTATGGCGCCCATGTTATCACAGTAGATAGACATTGGGTCCAGCGACTTGGAACCACACCCAGTAATGAACTCCTTCATCCATATCGCTTCTTGTGAAGCCTCCGGCAGCCATGTATTCCGATTCAGTTGAAGATCTCGCCACAACGCTTTGCACTCCTCCATTAACTGCACCATTAAAAATAAATACGTATCCAGATTGTGATTTAGAATCATCCGGATCGGTGTTCCAACTAGCATCGGTGTAACCATTAACAACGAGCTGTTCATCACCTCCATAAGAAAGAACCATATCCTTAGTTCTTCTCAAATACTTAAGGATGTTTTTGATCACGTCCAATGATCCACTCTGGATCACTTTGATATCTGCTAGTTAAACTAACAAGATATGCAATGTCGGGTCTAGTACATAGCATGGCATACATTAGAGATCCTATGGTCGAGGCATAGGAGTCTTACTCATCCTTTCTCTATCTTACGCTCGATGTCGGACTTTGAGTTTTACTCAAGGTCGTATTAGAGCAACATGGGCAAGAACCCTTTCTTGCTTTCCTCCATTCCAAATCTCTTTAGAACTTTGTCCAAATATGTACTCTGTGACAATGATATTTGGCGTTTGATCTATCTCTATAAATCTTTATGCCTAATATGTAAGCTGCTCGCCAAGATCCTTCATTGAAAAACTATTATTCAAATATTCCTTGACACTATTAAGAAGGTCTACATCATTCCCAATCAACAATATGTCATCCACATACGTATTAAGAATGCTACAGAGCTCCCACTCACTTTCTTGTAAATACAAGCTTCTCCATAAGTTTGTATAAAACCAAAACTTTGATTACCTTATCAAAACGTTGATTCCAACTTCGGATGCTTGCTTCAATCCATAGATGGACCGTTGAAGTTTGCATACCTTGTTAGCATCTATAGGATCGAAAAACCTTTGGGTTGCATCATATACAACTCTTCATCAATGTCTCCATTGAGGAATGCTGTTTGACATCCATCCGCCATATCTCATAATCATAATATGCAGCGATTGCTAACATAATCCTCACAGACTTTAGCTTCACATCGTGAGAAAGTCTCATCGTAGTCAACTCCTTGAATTTGTCGAAACCCTTTGCGACAAGTCGAGCTTTATAGACAGAACATTACCATCAAGATCTGCTTTCTTCTTGAAAATCCATTTGTTCTCGACAGCCTTCCGCCATCCCAGAAGTCCACCAAAGTCCATACTTGGTTTTCGTACATGGATCCAATCTCGGATTTCATGGCTTCTTGCCATTTATTGGAATCTAGGCTCATCATCGCTTCCTCATATGTCTCGGGGTCATCGTGTTGTCCACCATGACATTCATAACGGAATCATACCAACTGGAGTGGTACGAGTTCTCGTTGACCTCCGAGGCTCTGTAGTAACTTCAACCAAGTTTCATGATCATCATCATTAGCTTCCTCCTTATTGGTGCAGCACCACAGAACTTCTTCCGGTCTTGCGCTACTCGCAATTTCGAGAGAAGGTTCAACAACCTCGTCAAGTTCTACTTTCCTTCCATCACTTCTTTCGAGAGAAATTCCTTCTCTAGAAAGGATCCATTCTTAGCAACGAATGTTTTGCCTTCGGATCTATGATAGAAGGTATACCCAATAGTTTCCTTCGGTATCCTATGAAGACGCATTTTTCCGCTTTGGGTTCAAGCTTGTCCTCAGAACTTCTTTACATAGGCTTCGCATCCCCAAACTTTAAGGAACGACAATTTAGGTTTCTTCCCAAACCATAATTCATACGGTGTCGTTTCAACGGATTTAGACGGTGCCCTATTTAAAGTGAATGCGCTTTCTAATGCATAACCCCAAAATGATAGCGTAAATCTGTAAGTGACATCATAGAACGAACCATATCTAAGAGAGTTCGATTCGACGTTCGGATACACCATTACTGTGGTGTTCCCGGTGTCAATTGTGAAAGTATTCCACTTCTTTAAATGCTCGCCAAACTCGTAACTTAGATATTCACCTCCACGATCGTAACGTAGAAATTTAATCTTCTTGTTACGTTGATTCTCTACCTCACTTTGAAACTCCTTAAACTTCTCGAAAGTTTCGGACTTATGTTTCATGAAATAGATATACCCATATCTACTCAAGTCATCCGTGAAGGTAAGAACATAACGATAACATCACATGATGCTACACTCATTGGACCACACACATCGGTATGTATGATTTCCAATAAGTCCGTAGCTCGCTCCATCATACCGTAAAATGGAGTCTTAGTCATTTTTCCCATCGACATGCTTCGCATCTTTCAAGTGATTCAAAATCAAGTGATTCAAGAAGTCCATCGAATGGAGTTTCTTCATACGTTTCACTCGATGTGACCAAGACGATTGCCACATATAGGTCGAATTATCGCTTGATTTCAAACGTTTAGCCTCAATGTTGTTGATATGTGTATTTCCACTATCGAGATTCAATAAGAATAGACCATCTATCAAAGGTGCATGCGTAAAACATATTACTCATATAAATCGAACAACCATTATTCTCGACTTAAACAAGTAACCGCCTTGCAATAAACAAGATCCCGAGATAATGTTCATGCTTAACGCAGCACTAAATAACAATTATTTAAGTATAAAACTAATCCCGATGGTAGATGAAGGGTAGCGTCAATCGCGATCACATCAACCTTTGATCCGCTTTCCCACGCCGCATCGTCACCTCGTTCTTCGCTAGCTTCCGTTTATTCTCGCAAAGACCTGTTTGAGTTACAAATATGAGCAACCAACCAAGATCAAATACCTGCACTACTACGAGTACTAGTGAGATACACATCAATAACATGTATATCGATATACCTTTCTTCTTGATGTTGCCGTTCTTCAGATCCGCCAAGTACTTTGGGCAATTCCGCTCAAAGGACCTTCTCCCTTGCAAGAAAGCACTCGGTTTAGGGCTTAGGTCCAGCCTTGGTCTTCTTCGGCGTGGTAGCTTTCTTACCACCCTTCTTGAAGTGTCCCTTTGCTTAGACTTGCCTTTCTTGAATTTGGTGGTCTTATTGACCAACAACACTTGGTGCTCTTTCTTGATCTCCACTTCGCAGATTTCAACATGGCAAAGAGTTCGCAACGTCTTGTTCATGTTCTCGCATGTTGTAGTTCATCACAAAGTTCTTGTAACTTGGTGGTAGTGATTGTAGGACACGGTAAATCCCCAAAGCATTAGGAATCACTATACCCAAGCTTTGAAGTTTATTTATGCGTCTGCACATCTTAAGCACATGCTCACCGACGGAGCTGCCTTCTTCCATCTTGCGCTTAAAGAACTTTTCGAAGCCTCATAGCTTTCAATTGCCGCATGAGTCTCAAAATCAATTTGAGATCCTCGACAATATCATGGGTCCGACTCTTCAAACCTTTTCTCAAGCTCCGATTCTAAACCATACAAGATAGCACACCGAACTATGGAGTACCGATTCTTCCGAGCGAGGTAAACGTTCTTTACTTCATCGGGAGCATCACCGCAGTGGGTCACCCAATGTGCATCCAAAGACATAGGTCAAATTACCAGCCGTGAGGACAATCCTCAAATTGCGGAACCAATCCAAGTTGCTTCCATTGTTTTTCAACTTTTCTTTCTAGGAACGCATTAAAATTGATGGTAGGGCTGCCATTGATCTACAACATATTTGCAATAGTTTAGACTAAGTTTATGACAAATTGAGTTCAAATTAATTAATGAAATTAAACTAGGTGAACTCCCACTCAAAACAACATCCCTCACATTGTTTTAGTGATAACACGAACCAAATCCACTACATCAACACCGATCATCACGAGAGTTGATATAGTTTCAATGGCGAACAATCATCATGTTCATCATATCTACTATACGATTCATGCTTTACCTTTCGGTAATCCGTGTTCCGAGACCATGTCTTTACATGCTAGGCTCACAAGATCAAACCTTAGTTTCTGCATGAGCAAATCTGGCTTGCTCACGTTGTATACACTTGCAGAATCTAGAACACCCGATCATCACGTGGTGCTTCGAAACAACAAGCTTTAGCAACGGTGCTAACTAAGGGTGAACACTTTATGATTTGAAATTGATGTGCATGAGGGATCATCTTATAATGCTACCGTCGTCTACTAAGCAATACAAGATGCATAAAGGATTAACATCACATGCAATTCAATATATATGTGATATGATATGGCCTTTCTTCTTCGTGCCTTCGATCTCCATCTTCAAGCACGAACATGATCTCCATCATCACCGGCATTGCATCAAGGTCAATGACGCTTCTCCATGGTTGTCGTCCACCGGCTTCAACTATTACAACTACTTTGAATAGACACGCAGGTCTTAACATAAATTAAAGACAACCATATGGCTCCTGCCGGTTGTCGACTTACAATAAGGAACATTGCATACATCAAATATAATCACAATCATGGCCATATCACATCATCAGACACCCGCAAAACAAAGTTAGACGCTTCTACTTTCTTTGCATATTTTACGTGGTTTGGGGCTTTCAATAAGTGTCGTTCTAACTTACGAACAAGAACCACAACATTGATACTAGTATTGTTGATCACCCGTTGTAAATTGGATCTTAACTATGCTAGGAGAAACATGCACCCATAAAGCCACTTATGCAATACAAGTTACATGTCAAGCGTGGAGCAAGTCTCATGAACGATGTCATGTAAGGTTAGCCCGGCCGCTTCATCCCAACATACCGCAAGATGCAAAGTACACAAAAGCAATCTACAATAAAAGCATCAACGCCCACAATAACCATTGTGTTCTACTCGCAACAGATCTACATATAGACACGGCTCGATACCACCGTAGGGGTTCGTAGCATGGAAAACAAAATTTTCTATCGCATACAAACAAACAAGCCAAGATCTATCTACTAGATTGTAGCAACGAGTCGATGGAGGAACTCACCTCGAAGATTCCAAAGTGGTTAACGAGCGGATTCTCGTGGGTGATGTAGTCGATTTCTTCGATCTCAAGATCGTGGACGATCCTTCCAGCCACGTTAAGAAGCGCTCCGCATCGGTCACACGTTCGGATTGACGAAGACCTTCCTCTCCTTGTTCCAGCAAGCAGCGGAGGTTGTAGCACTCTCGCGATTCCGGCAAAGACAACGGCGTGGTACCTAAGTAGAGGGAGATCCTGCAGGCTTCGCCTTAAGCGGTCGTAGTATGGTGGAGCTTATGAGAGAGAGAGGATTAGTGGCCTAGTAATTAGACACACCAATTAGAGGGCTCTAAACCAATTATAAGGCTCTAAACTGTTGGCTAAAGCAATTAGAAGCTCTAAACCAAAAGCTCTAAACCGGAGATCTAGAGTAGAAAGTAAAGCGTCTATGGAGGAGCCCCCCTCCTTTTATGGGAGGGAGGTCCTCGGCTGGCGGAGGGAGGGAGTCCCTCCCAAGTCGGCCTTGGCTGGCGCCCCGAGGAGTCCTACTCCTCCAAAGTTGGTTCCAACTCCTCTTGCTTGTTTCCACGTTTCTTGTTTTGGCTTTGACTTTCAAACCGGACATTTGACTTTTCTGTTTTAGGATTCAATTTAATCCTTTATTTGGGACAGCAATAACACTTAGTACATGATGCAATCATTCAATGATCAATGACACATTCATGTACCCTTCCCCGGAGTGCTTGGGACAATCCGAACCTTCTAGAACATTCCCGATGAAAACACTAATCATTCCCGAACTCCAAACGGACTTTCCTTATATGAATCTTATTCTCCGGACCATTCCGGATCACCTCGTGATATCCGGATCCCATCCGAGACTCCGAACAACATTCGGTCTCTTTCTCATAATACCATAACTACTCAAACAACGTCGAATCCTTAAGTGTCTCCCTACGGTTCGTGAATTATGCGACATGATCGAGACACTTCTCGAACAATAACCAATAGAGGAATCTGAAATTCATATGGCTCCACATATTTCTACGATTACTTTGATCGAATGAACCACTTACATACGATACCAATTTCCCTTTGTCTCACGATATGTTACTTACCCAAGGTTATGATCGCTTGTATCTCGCATACCTAGTTCAACCTTGTTACCGATAAGTACTCTTTCTCGTTCGTGATATGTGATCCCTTGTGACCAAGTCACATGCTTGCAAGCTAATTGGATGACATTCCACCGAGAGGGCCCAGTATATCTATCCGTCATGTGGATGGACAAATCCCACTCTTGATCCATGTGTCTCAACCAATACTTTCCGAACACTCAATGCCACTTTTATAACCACCTGTTACGGTGTGGTGTTTGATGTCATCAAAGCATCCATCCGTAAAGGTGATATGCATGATCTCATGGTCGAAGGAATTAGGTTACTATGTATCGAAAGCATATAGCAATTGAACTAATGAAATGACTTGATCTTTATGCTACGCTTATCTATAGGAGTATGTCCACCATATCATTCTCCTAACGATATGATCTTGTTGTTGATAACATCTCAATGTTCATGATAGGGAAACCACAATCATTAATCAACCAACAAGCTAGTGAAGTATAGAGGCTATACTAGGGACTTCAAATTAAGTTTACAAAACACACAAGTATCAATGTTTCCTTGTTAATACTATTATAGCATGAATGTAAACATTTATCATAAACACAAAGATATAATAATAACTACATTTATTATTGCCTCTAGGGCATATCTCCAACACTAACAACTAGGCAAACATCACTACTTCTGACTCAGCTCAGGGATGTTAACGAAGCCTCGTGGCGCTCCTTTTGCTATCGTCATGAATGTCCTTGTGTCACCCTGCAACACTACGCGGTCTTCTATATCCTTATTGGGCGGTAGACGATAGCTGCCGAAGAAGAGCCTCCCCTTTGTCATGACCTCTTCATAGATCATAGTCGCAAGGTCCTGTTGGATGTTAAATAACTCGGCTCTGATATTTGAATCATTGATCTTTGCAAGGTTTTGAGCCCACCCTTGGAGGTGACTTGGCAGCGTAAGGTCATTCGCATCCCGTATAAATGACCGCATGTGATGGAGGGCGTAGAAGGCATCCTTCTCGCTAGTAGATGGCTGTTTGATGCAGGGGAACTCTGTCGTGTGGGTGAACACGTGTTGGCCATGTTTCATCTTTGGGTGCTTGATGGTTCCTCCCGCTTTGACGTAACCGATGAGAGCATCATTAAGAATATTCTTGATATTAGTGTAGTTTTTCTTCGTTGCACTCCCCGAGTCGAAATATGTGGCTATTGAATGTTGCACTGAGAAGCATATGAGTATGCAACATTTCTCTCTGCATACAATAAATCCAAACTTGTATCAGAACATTGGAAATCTAAGAAAGCATCTTACAGCGGCGAGTGAATGACTTACGCGGGCTCGGGATGGTAAGGCTTGAGAATGTAATCCTTCTCCTTGTTGGCAAGCATGAAGTTTTTTAGGTACTCGATCACGGTGGCATGTTCCCTTGGCTGGAGCAAGCGGTTATCACGCATGTAGAAGGGGTCCACTATAGCGACGCCCGGGGTCTTGTCTCTGATGACCCACACTGCCATACTGAGGGAATATAGGCGGACTAAGGTATAGTGCAACCGATAAGGCTGATACATATCAAATATGTCTGAATACCGCAGGTAGAACTTATCCGTGTATGATGTATCGACGAAGCCCAAGCCCTGTGGCACCTTGACCACAAAAACCAGGTATGACTGGTCTTTCTCCTTAATACGGCGCCCCTCCTCGTACAGAATGGCAGCATGCAGACTCCGCATATTAGAAGGTGCGATTGAGAGCATTGACAAGTTAAGCATTGGATCACCCGCCACATGCACCCTCCATGCAATATCCTTGGGAGGGAGGGGGCCGTCCCGAGCCCGAATCGAGTTCGGAACCTGGCTCGCAGCCTTGTTATTTTTCCTCTTCCGTAACTTCTTCTTGCCCGGTACAAGGACAGGGCCCAAAACTTGCTCACTGGCCACCTTCTGGATTGTATTGGGGCTGAAAATAATTCCTGGCTTGGCCATATGAGGCTCGGTGAAGGCACAAGCTGGAGGCGTCTCCTGAGAACCGAAGAGACACACTTGGCAATTGGGTTTCGCCACAGGACCAGCTGCATGCTCTTTCCAAGGATCAACCACTTCTATGTGTTGTAATGCGACTAAGCATGCTCTTTCAAAGTCGGTGAGTCGCAAGTCGAAGTTGGCATGCATTTCGCGCCGACCCTCGCGGTGACCCCATACAGCGAGCCTTCCAAGGTGCCTGTTGAAGGGTAGACCAATAGGGTTCTCGATGTCTAGATAATTTATGCAGAAGGAGATGCATTCTTCGGTCAGAAATCCCTTTGCTATGCTTGCATCCGGACGTGACCTATTGCGAACATATCCTTTGTTGTATCCATTCATCCTTTCGAGCGGCATCATGCTGCGTAGAAATGGAGGCCCGAGTTGGACGATGTCTTCCACGACATGGACCAGCAGATGCACCATTATATCAAAGAATGCGGGCGGAAAGTACATCTCAAGCTCGCATAGTATCACTACAATCTCCTCTTGTAGCCGCTTCAGTTGCGTCGCGCCGATCGACTTTCGAGAGATGACATCGAAGAAGTTGAAGAGGCCAAACAGAGTTTCACGAACGTGCTCGTCCATTATCCCTCGGATCGCAACTGGAAGTAACTGCGTCATCAACACGGCACAGTCGTGAGACTTCATCCCGCTAAAATGCTGCTTCGCCTCGTCTAGGTATCTGCTTATCTTTCCCGCGTAGCCGTAAGGAAATTTGACTCCTAGGAGGCACTTCATAAACTGCCTGACCTCCTCCTGACTTAGAGTGAAGCACGCTGCAGGGCAGTGATATTCAGAGTACTTCTTGACCTTTTTGCCCTTGCGACGACCTTCTATCTCCTCTTGATGATCATCATCTTCAACACGTTCGTGTCCTCCATGAAGGTCCGTCCTGACCCCCAACACTATCAAGTCATGCCTTGCTTTTGGCCCATCTTTGGTCCTCTCCGGCATGTTAAGTAGGGTGCCAAGTAGACTCTCACACACGTTCTTCGTTATATGCATGAGATCAAGGCTATGGGGAGTGCGTAGGAGCTTCCAGTATTCCAACTCCCAGAAAACAGACCTCGCTTTCCATACCCTCATTAGTGGCTTAGTCTTCTTTCGCTTCTTTCCCGGTGTGGGGCACTCTTTCCAGTTTTTCAACAACTCATCGATTTCTGTGCCGCTCCTCTGATCCGGGGTCCTCTTATCTCAACTTCCCCATTGAACAGATCTCCATGTTTTCTCCAAGGGTGATCCTTGGGAAGATACCTTCGATGCCCCTGGAACACGGTTTTGCATGACCCAAGATCTTTCTCTAGTTGGAGGTGATCTGTGTTATCCATGCACCTAACACATGCACAGAATCCTTGGACCACCTGCCCCGAGAAATAACCATAGACGAGATAGTCTTGCACCGTCGTGATTAATGTGGCTCTCATGGGGAAATAATCGTTTGCGACAACGTCCCACGTATTGGCTCCGACTTCCCATAATGTGGCTAGCTCCTCTTTCAATAGCCGGAGATATAGATTGATGTATGTTCCTGGTTGTTTTGGCCCTTGAACTAGCATACTCATGTGCATGTATTTCTTCTTCATGCACAACCAGGGGGAAGGTTGTAGATACATACAAACACAGGCCAGGTGCTGCTCTGACTACCAAACGGATTGAGTCCATCAGTGCTCGCACCCAACCTGAGGTTCCTTGGATCATTCCCAAATAGTGGGTACTCGAGGTCCAATGCATTCCACTGGCTAGCATCTGAAAGGTGCCTCAACCTCACCTCCTTTTCCGGATCATCATCATCATCTGGCTTCTTTCTTTCTGCATGCCAGTGCATGAGCTTTGCTTCCTTAAGGTCCGCAAAATATCGCTGCAGACGAGGAGTGATCGGGAAGTACCATACCACTTTTCGAGGAGCCTTCTTCCCTCTCTTGTATCGAGGAGCGTTGCACACCGGACATGTGGTTCTCTCCGCATCCTCGCCCCGATAAATGATGCAATCATTTATGCAGACGTGGTATTTAACATGCGGTATATCGAGAGGGCACACGACTTTCTTGGCCTCCTCGATACTGGTTGGACACGTGTTCCCCTCGGGAAGACGATTGTGCCAGAAATCCATGCTCTCGTCGAAGCTTACGTCAATCCATTTGTGTTTTGCCTTCATCTCCAGAGCCCTGAGCGTTACATTCAAGCGGGTATCCCCGTGCCTACATCCTTCATACAATGGAGTAACTGAGTCTATCTCTAGTTGCGCTAGCTTGGCTTTCTCTCTAGCGATAGCTCTAGCGTTACTCGTCTCCTTGAGAAGCAGTTCTTGAACATGAGGGTCCCGCACCCATCATGACTCCGGTGTTTCTCCAGCATCTTGTTCTCCATGATCATGTTCGACATCATCTGCTCCGGCATCTTGATCTTCATGGTCATGTGCAACATCATCTTCTCCGACATCTTGATCTTCATAATCATGTTCGCCATCGTCGTTGTTGTCCTGATGCCCTTCCTCATTTCCTACCGCCCCATTGACGTCCTCAAAATCTTCATCACCTATCCATCGAGTGTAGCCATCCATGAAACCACGATGAAGCAGGTGCGACTCTAATATCCTAGAATCATGCTTGACGACATACATTAGCTTGCAGCTTTGACATGGACATCTTATCTCCGTCATGTTATTTCGTACCATGTCGGCCATCGCACAACCCATCCACCTAGCCACGATCTTTTCACTCATCATGCGGACCATGGTCGCCTACATGGTACAGAGACCAAGATAATTAGAACCACTCCAATGCATGGACCTCGATAGAAAAATTTCGGCATGACCTTTCCTAAATATAGGATATCCGCGGAGTGCCAGAAATTTTCCGAAACGGAAATGAATCAACATTTCGGCAAAACATTGGAAACTCATTTTCACTTCACCAAAAATGGATCAAATACACAAAACAATTTCATATATTTAGTTGGTTTCATCATTTCACGCTCACAACACGCCCCCTTCGCGCAACAACACCTTCACACACATATACTCCAACCATTACTAGGAGTGTAGGGAGAACCTTCACTTACATATACTTAAAACCAAAATAGGTATAACAAGCAAGAGTATGTATGAAACCATGCAACAAACAAGCTAGGACTAGGAGTTAGTAGATCTAGGAGTAGGAAAATAGGTTTCACTTACATATGTATGAACCAAAGTGAGTTGCACAAGCTATAATGGTGAAAAATGGAAGAAATGAGGTGGGAAAGAAGAGAACCACGACCATATCTACTTTGGAGGGGGAGGAGAAAGAGGAGGGGGAAATGAGGTAGGTGGCTTCATCCATGTTCTTTAAAGTGCTGACAGGTTAGTAGTGAGGCACCACATGGGGGTGCCTCACTAGTATTTTATACTAGTGAGGCACCAGTCAGTGGTGCGCCACTACTAAACTACCACCTACCACGAGCCCATCGCCCCCACCTATGAGTGGCACACCCCGTAAGGGTGCCTCACTAGTATGTCTAATACTAGTGAGGCACCATTAGGAGATGCGCCACTTATAAGTGGGGATGTCTAATACAGGTCATCCATCATATATAAGTGACGCAACAAGTTACGTGTGGGCCACTAGTATTCGAATACTAGTGGGGCACCGTTAATGGGTGCATCACTAGTATATATTTAAGTGGCCCATCGTTTTAGCTATGGGCCACTAGTAGTAAGTTTACCTATAAGCATTTTCCTAGTAGTGATACTTACATATTGTTTCACACATACTCACAAGCCTTAATAAGAAGCACATGTGTGAAACTTAATCTAAAAGGGCAACACATTCCAAATAAGCCATTTCCAGTTTCCAAACCCTAGATCAACGCTATCCCCGGGATTCGAGTTTACGAAAATGCATTACATTACTTATGCATAGTAGTATTCTGCTTCTTTAAACATTAGTCCTTATCGGACCAATGATGCTGATTTCAGATATTGGATCTTATATTGTCTTGAAGACCGTGAGTGCATAATCTTGCAATCACACAAGGAAAGTTCACACTTGCTCATGTCCTTTGATTATTTTCTGTAAAGTATTTTGCAAATCCAGTGTTGTCATCACCTGCATTTGAAAAAGATCAGAAAACACTATTTTCATAATAATATGATATAGGTTATTTACCATGAGGTAATAACCTACTATGAAAGTTCCGGTGGTAAAGGAACATATTATCTAGGACTTAACAACCAATGTCGCCAGTGATTATTGCACCGTATATTACGTGTTAACCATGAGATTTGGAATGGGACGAAGAAGTCAGCTGTGTCCTTTTCCTCTCGTATGGAGGCAAGACGACCTTAACGTGACGTTATTATTCCTTGTGCGGATCCAACTTATGGGTGGGCACACTTACGAACCACACTTTTGGTGTCTAGATTATCTATGAATGGTGTTTAGGGGTGTAGTACATTTAATATGGTACTTACCCAGGCATCACCAAGTCATAGAGTCTTCGGGAACTCATCAGGGTTTTAGCCTGCCCGAAAGGGGGCTTAACGGAGATGAGCCGGTCCCGAAGGATCGTGCAGACATATGGGGTCGCGGAGAGGGCAGTGATTGGCTTGGATCTTAGTCTGGTCCTCATACCAAGGAAGTATGAACGGGTTGGCCGCTCAGATGTGCAACAAAGCTAAGATCTCTCATGGGTAAAGTAACGCACCTCTGCAGAGTGTAAGAACTGTAACTTGTTACTCCCTGTTCCGGGAAGGAGCTGCGAACGCAGCGGGAAAGGAACTCCATGAAAGTTCTAGTAACCCGTGACGGCTGATGGACATAGTTTTTTAGAATAAAAGAAACCTTTGAAGAAATGTTTACGAAAACTTGCATTGCCTACGACCCATGGTCTGTGGCTGTAGATATAGTGCATCAAACACTCCTTTTCTAGTGAACTTGCTGAGTACGCTCATACTCAAAGTATTTTCTTAACCCTTGCTAGGTTTTAAAGCAAGTATAGACGACGTCTGCATCGAGTTATGCTCCAGGAATCATCATCAAAAGCTAAAGCTCTTCAATAAAGTCAAGGAATTCAACATATATATCCACTCAAGTGAAGACGAAGTTGCGGATTAGATAAGAATAGAATCTCTAGCCATAGAACCTACTTCTGTAGAGTATTGCAATAGTAGCAATGCCAGACCATTAGTTAAAATACTAGTCTTATTAGTATGATAGTTTTTGAGTTGTTTATCTCTGATCTTCTTTGTAAGAAGTTTCTTTCTCTCTCTTTAACCTAGAGTGTTCTCTGGATCTTATGTAAAGAGCTGAGTTGTAACCTATAGTCATGTCTTGGACATGATGTGTTTCTGTTGTACCACTCTGAGGGATGTAATACTAGTGAACGATGTTTCATTGGTGTTATGTCAACGACTATAGTGTACTACATCATGCAGTGGTATGTTGGGTCACCGCAGGGATCTTCCCTCTAAACTCCGACACCACGCCGTCATGCTGCTGGAATCGCGAGGAGAGAGCTATAACCTCTGCCGCCTGCTGGAACAAGGGAGAGGAAGGTCTTCATCGAGTACCGAACATGTGACCAACTGCGGGAGCGCTGCCGGAACACGGCACCAGAAGGATCGTCTACGCGATCTTGAGATCGGCAAGTGAACGACTACATCACCCACGAGAATCTGCTCTCGTTAACTACTTTGGTATCTTCGAGGGTGAGTACTATATCGACTCGTTGCTACAATCAAGTAGATAGATCTTGGCTTGTGTGTGTTCATGCGGTAGAATTTTTTGTTTTCCATGCTATGAACCCCTACAGTGGTATCAGAGCCGTGTCTATATATAGATCTGTTGCACGAGTAGAACACAATGGTCATTTGTGAGCGTACCGTGGCGTTGTGCCGCTTCGGCGGCAGGCCGGCCCCGTCGTGGGTGTCCAGTTGCTGGTTCCGGCGCTTGGCAAAGAAGTCTTCCCGGTACACTAGGTTTCCGGGGTCTTCGGCGAGCTCCGAGTCCTCCATGGCGACGATGGCCACCTAGATCTCCTCGACAAGGTCGGAATCCTCCGGCACCAGTGGCACGGGCACGCCGCCAGCGTTGAGCTCCCAGGTCGGCGGGCAACGGAAGTCCAACGGCGCCGGGTATCCGGCGTCGTGGAGCAACCATGCCTCCCACGGCTACAGAGAATGCCGGCTGAAGCCGTTCACCGCCGTCGGGTCGTCGGGGTACCTCTCTGCCATTGGTGGCGCCGAGCTCTTCTACTCGTTGCCAAAGGTGGAGCTTGTGGGTGGGGAATGGGAGGAGAGCGTGCTCTGGAAGACGGCGAGGGCGTCGACATTTATAGCCAAAAGAGAAAAGGGCGGCAAAGGCAGAAGGAGTGTAGCGACGTGGGCGGGAAAAGAGGAAACATCGGGAAGGTGGGCCGGCAGTGGCGTGCCATTACGGCGATGCGTGGCTGATGAGATGGGCGGTCGTTTCCCGACGGTCCATCGCAGGAGCTGAGGCGACGGGATGAGGATGACTTGGTTTCACACGCTAAAAGGACGGGGCCACCGGCGGGGATTTTTCTTCGCCGATTTCGCTTCATCCGGCGTTCATAGGCGGTTTCCAACGCGCCGAGTTCGGCATAGAAATGACGGATGAAATATGTGCCAAATTCAGCGAAAAGTGGACGCCCGGAAACGCGATTAAGGTGAATTTTCGCCTTCCCGATGAAAAAATCGGCCTAAAAATGCTAGTGGAGATGCTCTAAGGCCCCCTTCTTTTTAGCTTCTTGGCCAGCTTCTTCCAGAAGCTATCCTCGATCAGCTTCTCCTAAAATCTCATCTTCAAAATTCGTTGAAACTTCTTAACTAGGAATTTCAATGTCAATTTAAAAGTATAAATGATTTTGACAAATGGGATTCTGGGAAAAGCTGATCGAGGGTAGCTTCTGGGAGAAGCTGGCCAAGAAGCTGAAAAGAATGGGGCCTAAGTTTGTGAGACCTTATTAGACTTTAAGGTGTTCTCTATGGTAATACCATGTTAGATGTGATCTCCATATATAGTAGTATTAAGGAAAAAATTGCTTGAAACAAAGAGGTTACAACTTTTAACCAAGCAAAATAACATAAGTTAAATTAACTCCGATCAACGCTACTCCGCACTAGGGATGGAATTTGAGCCGAGCCAAGCCAACTAGGCTCGACTCGCTAAAGCTCGTTCAAGTAACGAGTTAGCTCGACTCGGCTCATTTACAGAACGAGCTTATATTTGAAACTCGGCTCGACTCGGCAAACTCGCGAGTAGCTCGTGAGCAGCTCATTTAGATTGTTATAAGTTATGAATATGAGCATATATAGAATAATTAGTAATTAACCTACTAATTTGAAACTAGAACAACAATAGTACTTCCATAATAACACGGAGGAAGATCAATAAAAAATATAGTAGCTCTACACTATTATAGGTTCAAGGAACAATCATAGTATGGCACTTAACTATAAAAAATTTCAAACTCTATAATTAAACGAGTTTAACAAGCTAAATGAGTAGCTCGCGAGTAGCTCATTTAGCTATTTAGCTTGGGTGAACAAATAAGCTCAAATCAAAAACTTGACTCGACTCGTTAGACAACGAGTTCGAGCAGTGTCGAGTTGTGTCACGAATTACTCGTTTAGCTTGCGAGTTATAATTCTAGACCTACTCCGCACTGCAAATACAACAGACTAGCCGCAGGCGTCACTTCAAAAAAAAAACTAGCCGCAGGCGTTGGCCGCGAGGGTGCACATCAAGGACAAAACTGGATCGTCGGGGCGCCAGCGAAACAGCCGATTGAACTGCGCTCTCACGTCGTGGACAATCATCGGCATCTCCGGCGTGACGATGTAGACGCAGCTGTCCTCCACGCCGAGCTCGCTGGCCGGGAGCGACGCCGCGAAGTGCGACGGGCCGAGCAGCAGGACCTGGCCACTGAGCCGGGACACGTCGGTCCACCGCCTGCTCACGAAATCCATCCTGTACACGTTCTGGCGCTGGCAGTGGTAGGCCCCGTCGTAGAGAGGGCAGCGCTGGACGACCATGAGCAGCTGCCCGCCGGACCCCACGAGATGGCGCGGCGCCTGCTCCCATGGGATCCCGGGCTCGAGGTACAGCTCCTTGTGCTGCACGGTCGTGAACCGCGGCTCCGGGCTGAACTCGTAGCACATGAGCTCCACGCAGACGAGCTCCGTCGGCGACAGCGGGAAGTAGAAGTCCCCGTGCGCGGCCGCGACGCTCCGGACCTGGAACCCGGGCCGGCCCTCGAAGCCGTACTGGTGGGCGTACCACCTGCGGCTGTGGCGCGCGAATCCGTCGTCGGTGCGGCAGTACAGGAGCAGCGGCGCGTCCGCGTCCACGACGAGGAGCACGCAGCCGTGCGACGTCGCCTTCTCGTGGGAGAGCAGGCACTTGCAGTTCCTCGGCAGGTCGCCGGGGAGGCGCGGGAGGTCGACCCGGACCTGCGACGCCGGGTCCCACAGCGCGGCGTGCAGGGATACGGGGTCCACCAGGAGTAGCCAGCCGTTCTGGGTTGCCCAGCACCGATGAGTCCTGCTTCTGTCGAACACGGTCTGCTCGAACGCGTGCAAGAATGCTAGGGTTCTGTTGCCGCCGCTGCAGCCGCTGCCGGCGTCGGGTGTGGCCGGGGCCGGGGCCGGCGGACGGAGGAGCGCGTCCATCTGCCTGATCAGACCTTCCATTGAGCCTCGAAATTAGCACGAACTGGAAGATGTAAGTTAGTTGTAGTATGACAATTGACAGACCTAGGCTCGCGATCCAGATATATCACTTAATTACCAGCATAATTAGAATAGAAATCGAACTCCGTAGTCTAGCTGTAGTCGAAGCCCGACATCTGCACGTACGTCACGCTCAATCAATCCGTCCAACCAGGTGAAAATTCAGCCCACGTCGCAAATCGCATTGCTTCCTGCTCGCTAACACCACCGGCGTACCACCCACAGATTACCCAATCACCCCCGTGAATCACAGAGTATGGGTAGGCATGGAACAGAACTTGCAGGGTAAGTGATCAACATGGAGTACTAATAATCAGGGGTGGTAGTTTATAACTTTGCATTTTCAGACTTCGGAGTCAGTGTCGGTCCAACGTTGTAACATGTTTATGAGCTGAATAAAATCTGGGTTCGGAAAAAAAAAAAAGCCCACGTCCAACACTACCTAGTCCATGCAACATTCAGATTTCAAAAGACAAGAATCCTAAAGAAGCCTCGGATTAAATCTTCATCAGACGACATGCGAGCTGGACTCATCGACACGATCTTCACAAGGACTATTCTGGTTGTGTACCATACCATGAACAAGACCATTCCCTTGGTGGCTTGGTGGATCATCCACTGCACGGCTCAGTGACCGCACTTTTCTAGGGTGTCCTGCTATTTTCTTGTGCTTCCTGTATCGAACTCATACACCTGTTCAACTGTGCAAAGAGCATATTGCCAAATGAACAAGATTGAGATGGCATGCAAGTTACCAAGAAGCAATCCTCATAGTAAAATTATAAATATAAAGCTTTTGTGCAGCATAATGCACAATAATAGGATGCATTAAAGATGCATAAAATGGAAGCAAAACCCATAAAAGAACATAATTTCCATAGATGATAACCCCAAGCAAATGCATATCGATGAACAGCAGATTAACACAGCTCTTGGCTTGGCTTTGATTTTTCTGGTATATGTGAAAAATTATCAATACACTTCTTCCAGCTGCTATGTGATGAAATCCTTTTTGAGTGAGTTGTAACTTTATCTGTTTCATTGCATCGACAAGAACCCAAGATTTCTCTGTCAAATGCATTGTTGGGATGGCTATCATGGGGTTTGTGTGCCTAAAAAAATGCACAAATGGGTGTTCAATTTTAATTACAGAGGATCCATGAAGCACTGCTTAGGGTTTCATCCAGACAAGGAGAGTGCACAATGAAGTATGCAAAAGATGTACTCCAGAATTTTGGCATAACAAAATAAGAACTAAGATGATCTGAGCTCTGGCATGTTTGAATTCATATGGTACTAATGGAGCTAAGACTACAAACAGGTAGAAAGTTATATACATCAGCATAGAACAAGTAAATATCTCAAAAGATTCAGTTGGGGCATGTCCAACAGAACAAAGAAACAAGAATACGAATGGTCTGCTAATTGGGCACATCACTAGCTTTGCATCTGGGTTGCCTTAGATTTGAAAAGATATCAGATGTCACTCACCACCTAAACTATACACATGTAGATGGACACACTGTATTATGTCATCACCTTCTTTCTGAGCTCAGCAGCAACTGATGGGAATTTGAGAACCAACAATGCATATGCATCAGTAAACGCTGCCTCTTTGAAATTTTCCTCCACTGCCAAGAAGTCAATGCACTTGCTCTTCAACTCCATACAGTTGTATGTTTCGGCGCAAGCTAAGGTTGTTGCAACTGTATCTGCTGACACCTTATCCCATAACTTCTGGGCACACATAAGCTTCAGCCGGTCAAGTGCATATCGATCGGCCGCAGCAAGCAGATCCTGAAATATCTTAGCGGAAGAGTCCCCAAGCTCGTCTTCTCCAGGCAACGAATCTGTGTATATGAACCGAAGCATAGCTTTGAATGCTGCAGGAGCAATTTCGTGCAGCGTTATGGATGTCATCGTGGCCTCAGCCATGGAGCCGAAGAGCTCTGCTCTGAAGACGGGTGAGCGGGCAGCAAGCACTGCACGGTGAGCGCGGAATGTCTCACCGTCGATGGTGAATGACATGTCCGTCCCGTCCGTGTGATCTAGCAAGCAGCCGAGATGGAACCCGATGTCTGAAGGCGGCACCGGAATAGAGCTGTCATTTATCACCATGATGCCACACATAATTGTAATATGTCCCTCTGTTACATAGTAATTCTGCAGCATAGTTCCCCTGGCAAACCGACTCCATCCCCAATCAATAACAGCATCATCATCATTGATGTCACCATCTTTGTTGATTGGGAATTCATGAACGCCTGAAATTTTTGTGACCGTGTCACATGGATCGCCATCCTTGTCCATCAAGAAGGCCTCGAAGATGGCCTTGACTCTTGTGGTTCTGCTCATGTGCTTGAGGAATATGGAAAGATACTTGCCCTTGTCGTTCTCGTGTGACCCACGCGGATAGCACTCAATCCTCCATTGGTGTCCCCCAACGGAGAAGATGTCGGAGTGCACAGCCTCGCCGATTGGAAGCTGTTTTGTTTGCTTGTAGTCTACCATGAACTGGACGAAAACAGAATCAGAATGCAACACGTTGGTCCTGGTCCGCGCCTCCAGCTCCATCGTCTCATCTCGATTGCTCACTGAACAAATTGACAAGTAAATTCAACAGAAAATTTTACAACCAAATTGAAAGCAAATTGTTCAGATTTTTTTTCGAAGACAAATTGTTCATATTAAGTAGAATCCCTCAAAAAAAAAACAGCAACCGTAGAAGTTTAAGAGCCAAGAGGGCACTCACTGGCTTGCAAGCGGCCGATGGTTGGCCTGCTAGTGGACAGAGTAGTGGTTGCGATCGGAGCTGAGACAGCGCCGACCGCTCCTCCGCGAGTTCGCCGCCTGCTCGCGCAGCCACCGGGCGGCCGTCGCGACTCGCTCGACGCAGCTCTAGGTTTTTCTTTTCTCTCTTTTTTTTATAGGATCGCTAATAGCTCTAGGGTTTATCTCCCTGTTGTCCCGACTCGTATCCTTTAACTGGGCCAGTTTTGATCCGCGTTCAGCCCAGAACAAGGCTGAACGGTTCTACGAGAAAATCATGGATGTTTGATTTACAACTTTGAATTGATCTTTTTCATCAACAAGGCTGAACTTTGAATTGATCTTTTTCATCAATCTCACTTGGTTACTTCCTCAAGAAAAAAATCAATCTCACTTGGTTACGGTGAGCACTCTTTGTTTCGGTATTCTTCTGCTCTATTATCTCGTACCTGTTAGATTTTGCTGGTCAAATGAATGTATTCACCCTAGTAAACTTTTTACATATTTTTTGAAGGAGCATATATTAATATCATGATAATACTAATTACATCGAGTCTCTACAAATTATCCTATTGCTTTTACGGATGCATACAGCTAAAAAAAGAAAAATTACGAAAAAAAATTCCGCTACAATGATAAGATCCTTAGTAGTAGCGACACTAATTCCATCAGAACAACACCAGAAGTCCATCTCTTAACTGTGAGCCTATTACTTCTTTGATTGTGGAATGTATTACAGATCAGATGAATGCTGCTTTATGCAAGGATTTTTCGGACGAGGAAATTTCAGATGCCATGTTTCAAATTGGTCCTATTAAGGCCCCAGGTCGGATGGTCTCCCTGCTCGCTTCTACCAACGAAATTGGGATATGTTAAAATCAGAAATTATCAAGGCCGTGAAAGTCTTCTTCATGACTGGTGTTATGCCCAATGGAGTCAACGATACCGCTGTTGTCCTCATCCCAAAAATCGATAACCCTGTGGAGCTCAAGGATTTTCGACCAATTGGGTTGTGCAATGTTTTGTATAAAGTGGTGTCTGAGTGTTTGGTGAATAGGCTACGGCCTCTCCTTGGGATGTTATATCTGAAAACAAAGGTGCCTTTGTTCTGGAAAGGATGATTACGGATAATGCTTTGCTGGCCTTTGAGTGTTTGCATTTTATGGAACATGGTACAAATCCTAATGCATCGTCTTGTGCATATAAACTTGATTTATCTAAAGCATATGATAGAGTTGATTGGTCTTTCTTAGAGTCTACAATGCATAAAATGGGGTTCTCTCATCGGTGGGTACAATGGATTATGGCATGTGTTACCACGGTGAGATATTCAGTCAAATTCAATGGAACCTTATTGAAAGCATTTTCTCCTACACGTGGACTAAGACAGGGGATCCTCTCTCCCTGTTTTTGTTCCTTTTTGTTGCGGATGGCTTATCAGCCCTACTGAAGCATGAGGTTGATCAAGGAAATATCTCACCAATAAAGGTATGTCGTGGTGCTCCAAGTATTTCACACTTATTGTTCGCAGATGATACCCCGTTGTTTTTCAAAGCTACTGATATTGAGGCTCAAAGGATCAAGACCACCTTGGATACTTATGCATCGGCTACAGGGCAGTTGTTAAACCATGCCAAGTGCTCCATAATTTTTAGCGCATCATGTCCTGATGTAGTGCAAGAGAATATCCGTTCTATCCTTCAAGTGCAGCGACAAGAGTTTGAAGATAAGTATTTGGGTTTACCGACACCTGAAGGTCGTATGCATAAAGGACACTTTGTGAATCTGCAATCACGTACTCCCTCCGTTTGGAAATATAAGATGTTTTAGGTTTGTGAAGGAGATGTATCTAGACACCTTAGTGTGTCTAGATACATCTCCTTCACAAACCTAAAACATCTTATATTTCTAAACGGAGGGAGTATGTGCCAACATCTTATGCTTTGGGGAGATAGTTTGCTAGCACAGAGTGCTCGAAAGGTCCTGATCAAAGCTATTGCTCAAGCAATTCCGGCTTGCTTGATGGGAGTTTTTAAACTATCTTTTTCTGTTTGTGATGAGCTCACCAAATTAATCCACGAGTACTAGTGGGGTGTGGAAAAAGGTAAACGTAAAACACATTGGGTTAGTTGCATTAAAATGATTCGGTCCAAATCACAGGGAGGCATAGGGTTCTGTGACATGAGAATATTTAATCAAGCTCTGCTTGCAAGACAAGTTTGGCACCTTCTTGTGTTTCCTCATAGTCTATACTCACGAGTTCTCAAGGCTCGCTACTATCCCAATGATGATCTGCTAGACACAGTTTTTTCAAGCAATCCGTCTCCTACTTGGTCGGCTATCTCATATGGATTAGAACTTTTGAAAAAAGGTATTATTTGCGCGTTGGTAATGGCAGAATTATTAGAATCTGGCAGGACAGCTGGATTCCGCGGAAAAGTTATGGCAAAATCTTGAGTGTTCGTGGTAATAGTCGGTTGCGATATGTCTCTGAACTTCTTGACGATCACGGAAATTGAAATGAACAGCTCGTCCGTCGTTCCTTTATTCCTTTGGAAGTTGATGAAATTCTCAAGATAAAACCGTCTCGACGTGCTTCTGTTGATATTCCAGCCTGACAGTTGGAGAAGAATGGTATTTTCTCAGTCCGTTCGGCGTATAAGCTAGCTCTGAACGATCATCCAGACCAATGCAATTTTGGTGCTTCTAGTCGTCGGCCTGCTGGTGATGATCCATGCTGGAAGAAAATATGGCGTGCTACTATTTCTCCGAAGGTTAAAAATTTCGCATGGAGGGCGGCGTCTAATGCATTAGCCACAGAAGAGAATTAACACATACGTCATATGAATGTTACTGGATTTTATAATATTTGTGGGACGGAGAAGGAGTGTGTCCGTCACGCCCTTTACCACTGTCCCATGCTAATGTCCTTTGGCATTCTATGCGTTAGGTTTGGAGTTTGCCTTTTGATTCGAGTATACAAATGCAGTCTAACTCATGGTTCAAGGACCTACTGATTTCTTTACCAGAGCAATTGGTTAACCATACATTGTTGCTGGCTTGGAGAGTCTGGCATTGTCGTAATGAAATTACACATGATAAACCCCTTCCTACGACGGAATCCTTGAAAAGATTTCTGTGGATACTGAAAAATATTGCGAAATGTGGAGGATACAACTGAGAGGATAATTAAAGTTAAACAACCAGTGGTGGAGATTTTGCCTATGCCGCATGTTTTTCCTCCTATACAGCTGGAGAAAATTTGGTCTAAACCCCCACCGGGATGGGTAAAGCTCTCAGTTGATGGATCTTTTCAATCTGATACTGCTGCTGGTTGTGGTATGGTTCTCAGAGACGAACATGGGTAAATCATTTTCTCCGTGTGTCGGTCTCTGCATAGATGTTCTGAGGCGGTGGAAGCTGAACTTTCCGCTTGCCGTGAAGGCTTGGAGCTTGCCCTTGCACGTCGTCTTCTACTGATCATTATTGAATCAGATTGTGTTCAAGTAATTGCTGCCGCTTCGGAGAGCTCGATGGATCGTTCACCATACCTGAATATTATTCAGATATTAAGCTACTAGCTAGTCATGATAGAGAGTGTAAGTTTGTAAAAGTGGATCGTTCGAAAGTTAAGGTTAGTCATTGCCTCGCAAATTTTGCGAGAGTAGAGCAAAGAACCGTTTTTTGGCTCGGATCCGGTCCTGATGTTGTTCTTCGGGAGTTGGATCGTGAGCTGCTTGTAACCCTTTCTTCTTAATAAAGATCCGTTTTACCCGCAAAAAAACACCAGAATCCAACATCTCCAATAGCGACGCCTTCAAAAAGAAAACAGAGCACAAACACCGTCGTCAAAGATCATATGTTTTCACCCTAGAGAAAGTTCTCGCTCATAAAACAATGTCTTCAATAAAGTCATTGCCAGGCACAACCAATTAAGGTCAGACCTTGGATTTTCACCCTGCAAAGTAAGACAGTGAACTCCTCCTATGTAGCCGCCCGCACTTTCCCATGCTGCTGCTACAAGTCACGAATCACCAAATCAATTCATCGTCACCACTAGGACTCGATCTACCATTGCAAGTCCACAAATCTTGGCTTCCATCGCATTCTCCGCACACTGACTTTACCATGGAACTAAAGACATGTTCCACAATGAAAACAGACTTCGTCACGCTCCCTCTGAAACCAAAAGGTAAAAAAACGGTTGTGCGCGACTGAATCCCATCCGTTCCAGCAATCTCCAAGCATGAATCACCCATGAGAGTTCGCCAGCGTAGCCTCCCAAAACTCGACACTGCCACCAGATCAATGGAAACAAGTTGAAGGAAGATATTCTTGGCGTGAGAGAAACCCTAGGACTGTGCCACTGCCAGCATATGCGACCCGCGCCGCCATCCGCCTAGGGAGGACCGCCCTTAAAGCCCGAGGCCGCCGCCGCGGCTTCCAAACCCCAACACCACAAGATCGCCATCACGGCGACAACCTTCGAGCGCCCAAGGGTCTCCGTATGGGGAAGAGGCCACCACGCGAGAAAGCAGCCCCGCCGCCACCATCGGCCAGCAGGGCTTTGCCCACCGGCGTCCTCCGATGGCAACGGGGGAGAAGCGGGAGGAGTCGGGGCGGCGGTTTAGGGTTCCGCCCATGCTGGCGATCAGATTCAAGTAGTTAGAAGAGGGAATCCAGGTCGCCAGCCTTGAGCAGCTCTAAAAAGTTCATTCGCCACATGTTAGAAGAGCTTTACCCCCCACATCAGTCCCTCTTTGTTTCCCTGTTTTATCTACAAAATCAACCACGAATTCAACTAATATCCATCACATGAATCATTACAAAAGAACCAGTAATTTTCTTATTTTCAAAATAAGCCACATTTCTAATCTTCCAAACAGTCCATAGGACTGCCACAATTCCAACTGGTTATTATTTGTTTGCTCGTAGTCTATTCTGAACTGAACTGAAGAACCCAACATTGTGGTCTTCGTCAGCGCCTCCTGTCCGGTCGTCTTAGCTTTCTTGCTCATTGAACAAATTGTTACTGTAAGTAAATTTAACCGGATTTTACCACCAAATTAACAATAAAAAACGAATTTCTTCAGCTTTTTCGAAGGCAAGGACCCCTCAGGTGACGAATTGTTCAGATTAACGAACCGAGGAAGCACAAGAAGGTACTCACTGGAGATCGGTGTTGAGAAACCGCCGGCCGCTCCTCTGCGCAGCCACCGGCCGGCCGTCGCCACGCTAGCTCTAGGGTCCTGTCTCGCTGTTGGTTGATGCCGCCGCCGAGTGGCCGAAGCTGTATCCTTTTTTAGTTTTTTTTAGTGGAATATCCCTTTTTTAGGTGTCGAAGTGTATCATTTAACCGGGCCATTTTGATCTGCATTTAGCCCAGAACAAGCTGAACGGGCGGCCCTAGAAATTCCAAGATGCTTGATTTAGAATTTCTTTTTAAACCGGTGGCAAAAGATTTTTCCCGGTCTATTAATCGAGAAGTGAATTGCTTAATTAATTAAAGCAGAATTGGAAGAAAACCACTACTACAAACTCCAAACCACAAGAAAGCAACATCTAAAAAATGCAACCTCCAGAAAAACAAACAAGCATCCACAACCGCAAACCGGCGACACCTGGAGCACGATGCCGCAAAGAAGACTCGCCTAACAAATGACCCAAAAAAGCTCCAATGATCAATCATCAGTTGAAGTCTTCCTCGCTACACCTCTCTTTCTTCTTCTGCCTCTAGAGAAACTTTTCTGAGAGCCTTCTCCACCTTTCTGATTGTCTCCTTTGAAGCCTTCCCTTCCAAGATACAATCAATGTTCTTGCTATATCCGAGGCTCGCCACTTCTAAACTAGCGAGCAAGTTGTAAAGCTCTCTAGCAAAAAAAGCAGAGCTATGCGCCAACACTCTGCCAAGGCTTAAAAAAACCGCCTCGAAAGAAAGCACCACAGTAGATTCCCCACCCACCTCATAAAGCTTTGGTGTGATCTGCAGCACCAGACATGAGCCCCGCTCAAGCCCTTGAACTCCTTGCAACACCTAGGAGAGGGACTTGCTACTAATCTGAATTGGATATTTGCTGGTCAACAGAATGTATGCCCGAGTACACTGTTGGTCCATCAACTTCGTGCCTAAAATACCGTTTGGAAATTGTGATGGAATATACGAACACGAACGTTGAGCCTCAACATGCTGCTAATATTTACTGACGCCACAACAAGCTAAAAGATCAACGATGACACAACAACAGCAAACGAACAGGATATCACAGATTTAGAATAACCAATGCAGAGATCGAGGGTGATTCCTCCGAAACTAGTCAAATATTCATGTGAAACCAACGCATTCAGAACAGGACCTTAGTTTTATAGCTGATCATGTTCAGACTCAACGTCAGTCAGGAGCTAGCAATGCCAATTGTTATGCCTCTACAGAGTCAGCACATCAAACATGATAACCGTTTTCCTTCTTTCGTACGGTATCCATGCACAACTCGGATAGCGATTTTTCAGAGACGTAAGCACTACTTTGCAAGGATGGGATGAATCTAAGCCCTCACGTGCTCGCGGATGAATTGCTCGACTGCTGAAACATTGCCAGTGAGACCGGCACCTTCAGCTACTGTCACATTGTTCTGGCATTGGCTGAAGTTGAATGCCTCTCCAGGGACACCAAGCTGGACTTCGTCGGTTATGTCAGCCGATGATATGGCATTCCTTGATTCCCGAAGCTTGTTCCTACAGAAATAAAAAAGTACGCACACGTTAGAGCCATGTAACATATCAGATTAGCCACCTAGTCTGTGCAAATTCTCATATGTAACTTTATAGTTAAATTGAGTTACAATACGTATGGCTACGGTTACAAACAGAACATTCAAGATGCAGTAAATTGAGGGAAAATCACATACTTTACTACTCCCTCTGATCCATAATAAGTGATGGGGCTTTAGTTCAAATTTGGAGTAAATTGGACTAAACCTCGGAAACTTATTATGGATCAGAGGGAGTATATGCCAACCCAACAATGCATTCAAAGTTTTTAACTGTCCAAATATGATAAATATGACATACACTTCTTTTTCGAGCTGCTTCTTGATGAACTCCTTTGAGTGGGCTGTAACTTTGTCCGTTTTATTGCAGAATATCAGAACAGGAACCCTTTTCTTAACTACAGTTGCTTTTGTCAAAATGTCATACAAGTACCTGCGAAACAAACCCAAGTTACCAACTGCATCAGATATTATCAAACTTCCTTCTATATGTTTGAATATGAACTAAGCTCCTAAGCACCCTCTTAGGTTTGATCAAGCATGTGATGGAGTCAACAGTTAGATAAAGTAGAAACTGTAGATATTTCTGAGAACAGAAATGAAGTCAGAAAAATTACTCTGCAGCAGCTTGCATGCTAGATAGGAAATCCTGAGCATCGACAACAAAAACAACTCCAGCTGCCTGAGGCAGGAACTCATCAAGCTTAGGTTTCAGCCTTGCATGACCGGGAACATCAACAATATGAACAGGCTTCACTTTGCCTTTCTGCAGGGAGAACAGAGCAAAGTCAAATAAAAAACCTTGCAACCAGCAAACACATGTATCTGTATGCATGATGATGGCCATCCAGTTTATATTTATATCAATTCAAGATGCAGCAAGGATCCATCTCCATTAAAATTGTCTAACCCTTTCAAGTTCTGAATGCAGCACGAACGTATCATTGTTATGTTCCATTGATGTCACGGTTCCTTGATGTGCTGATCCATCGCGAAGCTAAAAGGAAGAGAAAGGACGAATTAGCACAAAAACAGAAGATGACATGAGGCAACCTGTTTGCTTGCTTCATAGATAATATAACTATATAAGTAAATAACCAAAAGGGTAAAAGGAAATAGAAAACAGTCTTGGCTCGTCAAAATAATTTCATGCAGGCATGCACTATAAGAATCATATACGAGGCCATACAGTAAATCAAGGTTAGAAGGCAAGACACACAACAGATAACACTTCAAAAATCAGAGTAGAAACTAAGCAAGACTAGTCTTTTTCTAGTATACTGAACCACGATGCATCAAAAGAAGCATAAATGAGATCAGACTGCAAGCAGATACTATAGCCTAATCCCTAACTTCTAAAACTTGACATCTCAGAAAGACGGAAAACTTGTAATCAAATTTGCAAAACTAGATATCCAGAATTTGAAAATAGCTGTATCACTGAACTGGTAAGAGAGAGTTACCATAAAACAAAGGTTACATATACAGGACTGGTATGATTAGAGTAGATACTTACCTGGTAGAAGAGAATAGTTTTACCACTTCCGCTAAGCCCGGAAAGCACTATGGTGTTGGATTTCGAGGATTTGAAACAAGAAGCTGTTTACAAAAATCAATCATACACTGCACGTCAATTACTACACATATAGCACTAGTGAGATAACAATAGAAACTGCAATCACAAAAGTGGAGACCTTATTAAGCAACACAATCCAACAACATATTTTAGATCATGAGGCATGCTGCGATGTAAACTAAGGTATTGAGTGCTAATTTTATTCCTTTGAGAATTATTTATCTGCAGATTAAGGATCCCAGTACATTTTAACTTGCTTCAACATGATGCATATTACCAATGTTAGTGTCTCTGCCAGATGGTTTGATGTTTAAGAACTCATAATTTCCAACGTCTTATTGTATTAAATTTTTACAAGGTGCAGTTGCAGATTTCGAATAACAGATAAAATCAACAGAACTTCACCACTAGCTTGCATAAATTATGGCTGACTGCAAAGTATAAAGTATAAATCAACTAAAGTCTGAACACAAGCTAACAGTTTCAATGGCCCTGCTTGGCTGCTTCCAAGTTTACAAAGAAGCATGGACGTGTACTATTCCAAACTCAACAGTTCATCTCAGTATATAGAGACAGGCTACTGCATCCATACTACAGATTATGTTGTTTATCTGATAAATAAAGAGGAAACTGAAACTTGCTGCCCCAGTTGAGCTAAATTGCACAAAGTATGGACCAGTTCTCAATTTGATTCAAGCCATGGACTCAATTAAGCTTTCAATCATATCTGAATCTATTGGCATTAGACTACAACTAACTACACGACTGTTCACCCATCACAACTAGATCATTCGTCAAAAACGATAGCTTCCTAACTACACATGAAACGCACAACATCAAACAGGACCAGCGTTTTGCACCCACGCCGGTTCCTGGTGCTAAACTACTACAGATATCAACTATTTCAGGACTCAATCTGCTCATGCCCTTGAATCTAGGGCAGCGTGGGTCACATAAAAAACGAACGCAGCAAGCACCTCAGAGACTCGGGAGCAAGGGCACACTGCGGGGAGAAGCTAAGTTTCGGCACATCACCTGCGAAGAGCACCAGAATTGTGAGGGCAATCACCGCGACGGCGACGTAAATCTGCTCCGGGGGCTGCTGGCGGATCCAGCGCTCGGCCTGGCCCGCCCACGCCTCGGCCTGGTTAATCCACTCATCCATCGCCGAGCGACCGCCGCAGGGAGGGTGAGGGGGGACGAGCGGCGGGGGGCAGCGGGATTTAGGAGCGGCCGGACGGGGAGATTGCCGGAAGTGGAAGGGGAGCGGGAAGGGGGAGGGGGAGGAGGTGAGTACTGAGTAGGGATGAGTTGGAAACAGATCACGATGCGATGCGTGGGCACGAAGGCGAACGGGACTCCTGTCCTGTTGGGCCGTCACGTGATGGAGCCACCAAGGAAATTGGCCCGGCCCATACCACACAGGCTGGCTTCACGGAACCCAGGCTTGATGCCGGATCTGTGCCTACTGTATCCTTGAGCAATTATGGCATTCCAAAAAAAAACCTAAGGGCTGTTCGGTATGGAGGAAAAGCACGGGAATTTTGAAGGTTCAGTTTCCTATGGAAAAATTTCCTTCGAAGGTGTTTGGAACGAAGGAAACTGAAACAACAATTCCTTAGAAAAGGTTTGCTTTCGTGTGTTATTGGCAAGATTCCATGGAAACTAAGGCCCCGTTCGGACCATGGGTTGGCAAACCAGGGGAAAATAAAACTGCATAGGAATGGACTTCACTAGAAACAGCAAACCTGTGGGAATACGAAACAAAGGAACGGAAACAGGTGTGAGTTCGGTTCAGAGGAAAGAATCTGCCAGTGTTTTCTTTGGTTCGATTAGATGTTATTTTTCCTGTGAAAAGTACGGGTGAACAAGACTTTTCAGAGAAAATGGGCAAGGTCTATTCCTGCAGAGCGAACGGACATGCAGAGATGTTTCCGGTGAAAATTGAGCCCCAGGTTTAACGCTTTGATATCTCATAAGGGCGGAATATTCTTTCAGTGGGAGGCGACGTGCGTGTTGTGTTCATAGGGGTGAGTGTTTGTACGCATTGTGAGCGTTTGCGTTTGTACTGTATTTCTCAAAAAAAAAATCTACAAGTTGTTGTGCAACGTAGAGTTTCCTCTATTTTTCATTGCTTGTCCGAACGTCCATACATCGACTATTCCTCTGGTTTTAAACCCTATAGTTTTGCACCAGCAATGCTTTTCCATTCCTACACGGTTTTCAGTTCCTTTGTTTCAGCCTGAAAAAAATGATCGTCGAGAGATCATTCCAAAATAGTGTTTTTCCAGATATTGTAAAAATATACTATATGATCGAGCAAGAAAGCCATGAGGAAAGGGAATCTTGCCCCAAAAAAAGGAGCAATCAACATGCCTGCCATGTCCGATCTAGTGCCAAAACTGGTAATGGCGACATTGGAGTGAGATCAAGCTAAAAATGCTTGAAGCAATTGTACACCATGTGCCCATGGCCGTTGGAGGGCAGGAAGCTCCTCTGCTGTCCCGGTCCACTCATTCTCAAGAGGAGTGATCATATAATAATTTTGGAAACTTCCACCATTTGCTATTATAAAACCCATAAGGTCGCAATAGAAGGAGACTCGAAGAATGACAGCACTGATAAACGGATTGCATACACTATACTACTATCACTATCTGCAAATAGTTTCAATCCAGCAACCACTAACATGGAAGATGGTCCGACGCTCCATGCCCGCCAATCATATACCACTCCAGGAAGCTCGAGGACAAACCATCATATCAATATATTATCCACGATGAAGAAAATTGTAGTTAACACACGTCTTTGTAGCATTTGTTGTATAAAATACAGCAAACCTAATCGTTTTTTCACATAGCACAGTTTATAGCTTAATTTTTTATATCTGACACAAATGAATAACTTAGCTTTGCTAACTAGCTGGTCGTGCCTACTATTTTTCTTGCAGCATAACATTTAAAACATAAATATTTAAAATAAATATATTACCAAAAATCTTTTTCACACACGCGCCAAAAATATATTACCAATAAATAATATCGACGCGGATTTGCTACACACAGGCGTAGCTGTGCATATGCCTAGGTCCGTTGGATAAAAAGATCACATACAATACTTTTTTAGATGCTAGTGGCCGGCTCTTGGAAAGGAATAACGGTGTCTAACGATGGGTGTATCATTTCGTTTGTGTGCATGCATGCAATGGCTAGGGTCTTGGACAAATCCTAATGTTTTAATCGCTGTTTGGCAAAGAAATTTTTAGCATCTAAAATGGGAAGGTAGTGAGAACAAGGCTTAAAAAGAGTTCTGCATGCAAACGCTTCATACTAAGTGCTTGTGCTAGTATGCAAACCCTAACTTTTCATCTGGATAGTGTAGTGTCTTATATTTTGGCGGGAGAGAATTAATTCTCGCGTAGCCCTGGTGGGAGTTTTTTTGTTTTCCCGCGCGCTACATGGTACTCTGCTACTCTATAAAAGATACAAAGCAATGGTACGTACCAAAAAAAGTGTGCCGACGACAGTGGCGTGCACGACGAGGGATGAGGTAGAACGAAGAAAGCAATCACCGATTCCACCTTGTTTATCAAATGAGCATGGAAATTTGAAGAGAGAATAAATAAGTGAGGCTATGGCCAGCAGCTCATAAAACAAGAGATAAAATAAAACAAAGTTCCGTTCTACATGCAATAGCAACCTAAAGCAATGAAGTCAGTATACAAAATCCGAGAAGCTTTGTTTGATTAGGGTTTTTGCATGTCTTTGTTTATGATACATTGGGTTTTACGTTACAAAACAGAATAAGGCTTAGTGTTACAAAACGGAATAAACTTTATTTGGGTTAGGGTTTTGCGCATGCAGTACATTAGATTTTGCCTCAAAGGAGTGAAATCTTATAAGCTTAGTTTGCTAGGTTTTTGTGCATGCCATGAACTAACGGCATTATTATCCTCAAATGGGAATCCAACGTTTTGGGTCTGAAAATATGTGCTCCCTATATCAAAAGGGGAGAGAATCAATGGTGGATAGGCTATGCGCAAGCGCAACTATGCTTGTGTGTAGCAGGCTATTTTGCTAAATAATATATTACCAAAATAAATATTTACCAGTATTTGTATGTCTTTTAAAACATACAAATACATATACATGTGTAGTATGTACGGCCAAATTTGCATCAAAATATATTTTTACATGGGACATAAAAAATGTTGAAATAAAATAAAGTCTTTTTGCCTTTTTAGATACACGATTTTCTGATTTTTATGTAGCCTATAATGCAATGTATTATGTACCAAACTATATAAATATTAAGTCACAAACAATGTTAGCTACAATTTTTTCTTATTTCTGTATTGTGTGCAATAATTACCACAAGGACTGATCTTAACTGCAATTTTTTCTGTTATATAATATGTTATCAAGGCTAAGTTGTTAAATTAGGTTGGATGCAAAAAAAATTAAATAATAAAATATGCTAGCTGTAAAAAATGGTTTGTTTTCGTGTTTTGTGCAACAAACGCCATAAAGGGTGGTGGTAGCTGCAATTTTCTCTCGGATCTTGCTGGTGGTACGTGATTCTTTAATTCTGTCTAGCAAGTACAATATGTACACTCAGTTTGCTATAAAAAATATATATTATAATTTTGATGATGTGGAGAAGGGGAAGAGAGAATGTAAGCGGACTACAAGTTATTTATTAGTGTGTAAGCTTAATTTAGTGTCATAATAGGGGTATCATATTACTATTATCATGCATATGATACTAGTATATGATACTATATCTATAGTATATTGTATCAGTATATTTATTGATTTGTAAAATCTTTATGTCAAATTGTGTACAAGATTTACTTGCCATTACGATTTCTAATTTTACGGCTATGATACTCTAATCATATTTTTCTTATTAATTGTTGTGCCAAATCAGATTTCTGCCAATATGACATACATGATATACTAGTTGTGATACTCCCACTATGGCTAGCCTTACCACATGACTTTTTTCCTCAATTAATGATATGCCATGTTAACTACTTCCTCCGATCCATATTGGTTGTCGCTGAAATTGATGTATCCAGCACTAAAACATGTCTAGATACATCTATTTCCGCGATAATTAATATGGATCGGAGGAGGGTAAATATTTATGTGTCATTGCATGTGGTGTTATGTTACTATTCAAGTTACTCCCACTATGAGTAGTCCAAGAGCCAACTCTAGTGCGTGCTTGTAAATGCTTTGTGCTTCTATACGATTTGCAAGGTTTGATCCGGATCAGGCACCCAGGTTTTGAGCACGTAAGAGCATATCCACTCGTTGGAGAACCCAGGCCGATTTTCGGAGGCAAAAAACGTCGAATGGATGTATTTTTTTAGATTGGGGGTCAAATTATTTCCAGCCGTGCGTCGCCCGATCCCACTCTTCGCCACCTCCCGCGCCCCAGCTCGTCGCGGCCATGGCCACCGTCCTCGACCGCCTGTGCGCACGCTCCAGCTCGGGCCATGCTCACGCCGCCGCTGTCGGGCTGCTCTGACCACGCTCGCGTCGCACGCGCGCTGATTGCCTTGCTCGTGCTCGTCCCAGTGGCCGTACGCTCCGCCCTCCCCGCCACTCCGGCCTCCCGCGCCGCATGAGCCACGCCTGTGTCGGTGACTACCCAGCACGAGCTCCGCCCGCCACGGCATGTCTGACGAGGACGACTCGCCAGAGGAAGAAGAGGAGGCGATGTAGTTCGTCGATGGGAGAGGAAAAGGGTGGGTGGGAGAGAGGTGGGGGGCTGCTTTTTTCTCTCTCTGTCTGACTAAGGGCATCTCCACCGGGGAGACGCAAATGGACGTCCAATTCTGTCCGTTTGGGTCGTGTCACAGACGATTTGAGTCCTCTGGGTTGTCCGACCAACCGCGCACAGCAGCGCGACCCAAAACGGATAGGCCAACCCAAGAGAAGAAGGCATATGTGCGTCTGTATCTGAGCCAGCCTGTCCCCGCGTCTGTCCGTATAGACCTATCCGTCATTCAGATCTGGGTCACGGATGGATCGATCCGTTCGAATTAATCTAGATGGGTCGTACCGCTGGGACGGCGCGCACGTTCCAAACATACGCACGGACAGCCGACTGGATGAGTCGGTCAGGTGTGCCCTGACTCGCGGCTAGGTGGATGAAAAAGTTTCTATCCGGAGCCCAGCGCTGAGGTTGGCCTGGGGTCACCGGACGAATTTCTACCCAAATCCTAGGGAAAACGACTCCTTGGGGCCGGTGGTAGTCAACTGCTATAGAACGCTGCCTCCTTTTCAAGGAGTAGAAAAACAATGCCGAAAGGAGCCGTTTGTCCGTATCAACCCGGCAGTCATAACTCACGTGGCATGTAGATATGCATATATAATCGAGATCGAAGAGAACCCCCTGGATACGCTTGACATATGAACGATACGCTTGTCCAGCTGTATGCATCATGTTTACTTCATTAGTTCAACGGTCTTGTATAAGGAGCTACGTCATCAATCGATCGCATGTGCTATACACGGTCAGCCTGTAAACTTTTATAGAGAGAAGGTCACTACTTATAATAGCTAAATGCTCCTGCGTTGCTATAGAATAGTAAAAAATTAGACGAGCATACTATCTAGCATTTACTCTAAATAGACAAAGGAGTTAAACAACGACCTATACATAGTTTCTCTTCATATAACAATTCTCTCTCCTTATTCTTTTTTCTCCGGCACCTTGTTTAAACCTTAGAAAACTAAAGAAATGGTATTTCCATACATCAAATGTTCATTTGACGTATTAGATGTGTTATTTACAAATATATTCTTCAATTGCAACAAAGACGACGATTATGTGACTTCAATAATCGTAATTTAAACAAATATGGTGCATATATGAGAAAATCATATTTAAATAAAGACTTGATTACCTAAACTGCCTCTCTCCATTAAACTTCTTCCACATCTGACATATATTTAGAGGACAAAGGGCATTTTCCATAAATAAAATATGAACTTCTAGAAATTTGAAAGCGAGCTTTTCCTACGAGAAAACTGGCCTTCGACTTGGACAAGGGTACTCGCAACAAAAAATAAATTTCGGGCACGGATGAGTGAAAGAACTTTGTTTGCTAAAAATTGAACTTCCCATGAATATGAAACAAACTTCCTGACCAACAAAAAGCAATCTGCTTACCAAATATTTAGTATATCTTTTTATTTTTATTCTTATTCATTTCCAAGGGGGGGCATGGCCAAAAGTTGAAAGGGCCTACACACTAGTGGAAACGAGGCCTTTGGTTGAACCTGGAAATGGGCTTTAACACCGGTTCTTCTACGAACCGGTGTTAAAGAAGCATCTGGCGTGGCCGTGCAGCAAAGGAGTTCCTTTAACACCGATTCGTGGCACGAACGGTGTTAAAAACCCCTCGCCGATGGTTCACGAGCCCTCTTTAACACCGGTTCGTGGCTTAAACCGGTGCTAAAGGGGGGCTATATAAGACACTGCATCCCACACCCCACTCTTCCATTTTTTCACTATCTCATTTTGGAGCCTAGCAAGAGGGTGTGAAGTGTGCTAGTTTGTGTTTTTTTCGTATGCACGAGAGGTGTTCGGTGAAATGCCCGAGAGCTCAAAATAAGTTTTCTCGTTGCTCTTTCCTTCTCGGTCGAGGTCGGCAACTATCCTTTCATGTGTCATTGATGTACTATATATATATATATATATGGTCATCTCCCTATTAATTTTTCATATATACTATATATTAATGCAGATGAACCGGCAATGGATGTACGGTGACCGCCGCACTTCCGAGTATATTACGGGCCTCCAAAATTTCATCGTTGTGGCTAATGCAAACCGTGGTCACAATGGTTTTATGTGTTGTCCGTGTGTTCACTGTCAAAACAAGAAAGACTACTCAAATACCAGAACCATTCACGCCCACCTGCTTCGATCCGGTTTCATGCCCAACTATAATTGTTGGACCAAGCACGGAGAAAAAGGGGTTGTGATGGAAGACAACGAAGAAGAAGAGGATGATGACAACTATCATAATATGTATCCTGAATATGATGATACTGCAACGGGGGTAGATAATGAAGATCAAGAGGCAGCAGATGGACCCGCCGATGACGATCTTGGTCGGGCCATTACTGATGCAAAGGAAGAATGTGAAACTGAAAAGGAGAAGGAGAAGCTAGAGCAGATGTTAAAGGATCACAAAACATTTCTGTACCCAACTTGCGAAGATGGCCACAAAAAGCTAGGTACCACACTGCATTTGCTGCAATGGAAGGCAGAGAACGGTGTGACTGACAGCGCATTTTCAAAGTTGTTGGTAAAAATAAAGAATCTTCTTCCAAGAAATAATGAGTTGCCCGACAGTACATACCAAGCAAAGAAGGTTGTCTGCCCTCTAGGATTAGACGCGCAGAAGATACATGCCTGCATTAATGACTGCATCCTCTACCGCGGTGAGAAGTACGAGAATTTGGATGCATGCCCGGTATGCACTGCACTGCGGTATAAGATCAGACGAGACGATCCTGGCGATATTGAGGGTGAGGCCCCTAGGAAGAAGGTTCCTGCCAAGGTTATGTGGTATGCTCCTATAATACAACGGTTAAAACGTCTTTTTAGAAATAAAGAGCATGCCAAGTTTTTGCGATGGCACATGAAAGACCGTAAGAGAGACGCGATGTTGAGACACCCCGCTGATGGGTCACAGTGGATAAAAGTCGAGCGAGAGTACCCGGACTTCGCACGTGACGCAAGGAACTTAAGGTTTGATCTAAGTACAGATGGCATGAATCCTTTTGGTGAGCAGAGCTGCAGTCAGAACACCTGGCCTGTGACTCTATGTATCTATAACATTCCTCCTTGGTTGTGTATGAAGAGGAAGTTCATTATGATGCCAGTGCTCATCCAAGGCCCGAGGCAACCCGACAACGATATTGATGTGTACCTAAGGCCATTAGTTAAAGAACTTTTACAGCTGTGGGCCAAACTAGGTGTACGTATGTGGGATGAGCACAAAGGGGAGCCATTTGATCTACGAGCATTGCTTTTCGTAACCATCAATGATTGGCCTGCTCTTAGTAACATTTCAGGGCAGACAAACAAGGGATACAATGCATGCACACACTGTTTAGATGAGACTGAAAGTGTATATTTGGATAAATGTAAGAAGGTTGTGTACCTAGGGTATCGTCGATTTCTTCCGAACCTGCATCCAGTAAGAAAGAAAGGCAAGCATTTCAAAGTCTGGCGGAACCCCGGAGGAAGCCTGTCCTCCGTACCGGTGAGGAGGTATTTGGTATGGTCAAGGACCTAGAAGTAATCTTTGGAAAAGGTCCTGGCAGTCTATCTGTTCCGAATGACGATGCCGGACACGCGCCCATGTGGAAGAAGCAATCTATATTTTGGGACCTACCCTATTGGAAAGTATTAGAGGTCCGCTCTTCAATCGACGTGATGCACGTGACGAAGAATGTTTGCGTGAACCTGCTAGGCTTCCTAGGAGTGTATGGGAAGACAAAAGATACACCGGAATCATGGCAGGACCAGCAACGTCTGAAAGACCCTGATACGCCTATGCATCCTGAGAACGAGAAGGGTAAACGATGCCACTTAACTCCTGCCAGCTACGCTCTTACCAAAGCAGAGAAGGAAATCTTTTTTGAATGCCTGAGAAGTATCAAGGTCCCGTGTGGCTTCTCATCGAATATAAAGGGAATAATAAATATGGCAGAGAAAAAATTCCAAAACCTGAAGTCTCATGACTGCCACGTGATTATGACACAATCGCTTCCGATTGCATTGAGGGGGCTTCTACCTGAAAATGTTCGAGTACCCATTGTGAAGCTATGTGCATTCCTCAATGCAATATCTCAGAAGGTAATCGATCCAGAAAGCCTACCAGAGTTACAGAGAGATGTGGCCCAATGTCTTGTCAGCTTTGAATTGGTGTTCCCACCATCCTTCTTCAATATTATGACACATCTCCTGGTTCACCTAGTAGAAGAGATTGCCATTCTCGGTCCTGTATTTCTACACAATATGTTCCCCTTTGGGAGGTACATGGGAGTCTTAAAGAAATATGTTCATAACTGTGCTAGACCAGAAGGAAGCATCTCCAAGGGCTATGTAACAGAGGAGGTCATTGAGTTATGTGTTGATTTTATTCCTGACCTTAAGGCGATTGGTGTTCCAGAATCACGACATGAGGGGAGACTGCGTGGTAAGGCACCCTAGGATGTAAAGCAATGATATGTAGGGACGGACATTCTCTCAATCAAGCACACTACACGGTTTTACAAAGATCTATCTTGGTTGCCCCGTATATCAATGAACACAAGAATTTAATACGCCTCAAACATCCGGGACAGTCTGATGAATGGATTATAAGTGAACACATGGCGAGTTTTGGCGGCTGGCTGCAAAGACTTCTCACGAATAACACCACTGTTGGGGATCAGATGTACTTGTTGGCCAGGACACCATCTTCGACTATATGTACTTTCCAAGGGTATGAGATAAATGGGAATACATTTTACACGATAGGCCAAGATAAAAAGAGCACCAACCAAAATAGTGGTGTCCGCTTCGATGCAGCAGAAGACAATGGGCAAAAGACCACGTATTATGGGTTCATAGAGGAGATATGGGAACTTGACTATGGACCTAATTTTAAGGTCCCCTTGTTTTGATGCAAATGGGTCAAGCTAACAGGAGGAGGGGTTGAGGTAGACAAGAAGTACGGAATGACAACAGTGGATCTCAACAATCTTATGAAGGTAGACAAGAACTTATACGAACCATTCGTCTTAGCCAATGATGTGGCTCAGGTTTTCTATGTGAAGGATATGTCTACCAAACTGAAAAAAAGAAAAAAATAAGCAAACAGATACATCACACGATGAGCCAAAGTGTCACATAGTTCTTTCAGGGAAAATAAACATCGTGAGAGTGGAGGACAAGACAGACATGTCAGAAGATTATAATAAGTTTGATAAAATTCCGCCCTTCAGAGTGAAGACTGACCCAACCATCCTATTAAACGGTGTTGATACTCCATGGTTACGGCCGACACGATCATAAGATTGACTATATGTATTAATTGAGCCATTTTTGGCACACATATGTATCTCAACATGGAAATCAATGTCATATTTCTTCTGTTAACAGTATATGTATTAAATGAGCCATTTTTCTTCCTTCTATTTCTTCCCGCCATTTTTCTTCCCGCCATTTTTTCCTGCCATTTTTCTTCCCGCTATTTTTCTTCCCGCCATTTATTCCCGTCATTTTTCCCGCCATTTTTCTTCCCGCCATTTTCTTCCCGCCATTTTTTCCCGCCAGTTCTTATCGCCAGTTCTTCCCTCCAGTTCTTCCTGCCAGTTCTTCACTATATATATATGTAGGGTTGGCCTCCATTGTCATTGCACATCTCTAGACTCATATCTACAACCTCATCACTCTTTCCCATGGCTTCCACCATAGCACTAACCCACAGGGAGGCGGAGGCGCTTTGCGCCTCGAACTACCCCTGCCCGCCGGGCTATTGTGTCCCCGTCGGCTGGATGCTGAGCGCCGGAGGCGTGCCGGTTACTCCTGTCCCTCTAGGTGTGGCGCTCCGGATGGCCATCACGAACCACTACTACTTCGATCTCACGCCGGAGCAGCGGAGGAATCCCAGATGGCATCCCGACTATTTCCCTACTTGGGAAGCCTTCTTCGTGGATCGGCGTGAGAGGGCGCTCGCCAGGCACGAGGAGGACGGCCCACCTCCTCCGAACTTCAACGAGGCCGACCGTCGGCTATGGTGGTGCGGTCGTACTCTCTAGAGCGTCATGGCCTATGATACTGCCGCCGACTCTAACCCCCGTCTGCGCTACCCTCAAGTCCAGCCCACGCGTACTCAGCCTTCAAGGTTCAATTACGCTGACCCCGACGACGACAGCGATGACGGCGGCGGTGAGTACGATGACTACAGTGGCGAGTATTACAGGTGTAGGCAGGAGCATGACTGAATCACTCCAACATTCCGAAACAAGTTCGGCCGATTTTTACTTATAATCTGGCCATGTATCTTAATTTTCAGTTCTTTTATGTATCTTAATTTTCAGTCTTGCTTTATGTAACTTACTATCAGTTGCATTCTGTATTTTAATTCCAGTTATATCTCCTTCACAAAATGACCTATCTCATTCGAGGTTTCTTGGCTTTCAGGTCAAATGACCAATGTTATGGCTAGAATCAAGGCATAGTTTGTGATAATATGGCCATATTGTGCATACATGTGCATCATGGCATGGCAAACAATGTTGCAAGAGGAAGTTTTCCTTTTTATCGCACCAAAAAGGCATTTTCCATTTTCCGAGCATAAAAAACGGACAGTTTTGTGAAGCAACCACCAAATGGCTAATTCAAAAAACCACCACCATATTTTATAAAAATACTAGACCACCTTATATGGACAATGTACCAATAGGGGATCTGAAACCTTTCCGTCCACCTCTGGTGAAAAAGACAAATTCCTGCCGAATCTACAGGAAGTGGGTCAGATATGAACTACAGGTACATGATACGATGCTCATGATTTTTTACAAAAATCATTTTTAGGTTCACAATATGCTATTTTATCAAAAATCCAATGCAAGTTGAGTGAGGCTTGGCCCCGAGCTAAGAATCTTCATGCCCGTTGTTCGACAAAGTTTGACGATAGTTTAAAATGGGGATAAAAAATGAAAAAAGATCGAAACAGTGCGAAACCTTCGCGTGGTGTTATATTATGTGACATAGTTAGAAGGAAAAATCTCAAACTTGGTATATTTATTATGTCTCAAAAAAACCTTCACAAAATGACCTATCTCATTCGAGGTTTCTTGGCTTTCGGGTCAAATGACCAATGTTATGGCTAGAATCAAGGTATAGTTTGTGATAATATGGCCATATTGTGCATACATGTGCATCATGGCATGGCAAACAATGTTTTAAGAGGAAGTTTTCCTTTTTATTGCACCAAAAGGGCATTTTCCATTTTCCGAGCATAAAAAACGGACGGTTTTGTGAAGCAACCACCAAATGGCTAATTCAAAAAACCACCACCATATTTTACAAAAATACTAGACCACCTTATATGGACAATGTACCAACAGGGGATCTGAAACCTTTCCGTCCACCTCTGGTGAAAAAGACAAATTCCTGCTGGGTCAGATATGAACTACAGGTACATGATACGATGCTCATGATTTTTTACAATCATTTTTAGGTTCACAATATGCTATTTTATCAAAAATCCAATGCAAGTTGAGCGAGGCTTTGTCAGATTCAAGTGTATACAAAAGATGCGGCATTTAAATATCCAATTAATTCAAAAATGTTAATACAAAATAAAATATGATTTGCTCTAATAAAATAGGGTTAGATTCCTTTTTAGATGCTTAATATATCTTATGTTTAAAGTTTTAGGATTTGACAATTTATTTTTGTTTGAATTGAATAATCAAAATTTATATGTAAGTGTTTTAATCATTTTGATAATTTTCATCTAAAGTAAATATAAAATGTTTTTACATGAATGGATAGATATTATTTTTCTGAAAATTATGATATATTATTCATATTTTTCTGAGTTGAAATGAATAAGATATGAATTTTCAAAATTCATATCCTATTTTTTGAATTATAAATGCCCCCATCCCTTTAATGCATGAAATAAATGCCACCCCTTTATTTTTTTTAGACTTTTAACACCGTCCGTGCCACGAACCGGTGTTAAAAGTGCGGGCGAATGATCTTTAACACGGTTCGTGCACGAACCGAAAAGGTAAAATCGGCGTGAAACGAATTGAACCGTGTTTAAAGGGCGCAAGCGAATTCCCCTTTAACACCGGTTCGTGGCACGAACCGGTGTTAAAGGGGGGGCATTTATAACGCCTTCCTCTCTTCCTTCTTCCCCGCAGCAAGAACGAAAATTGCGCGTGCATCAGCAGAGGAAGTAGAGGAGAGCCGCGCGCACCGTCGCCGTCCAGCCCTCGCCGTCACCGCCCTCGCCGTCGCAATCCCGTGGGAGCCTGCCGCCCTCACCAGCTGCGAGCTGTCACGCCACGCCACGCGCCGCGTCTGCAGTCGCCCGTCATGCTGCCCGAGGACCTTCTGCCGCCGCTGTCACCGCCGCCCGCCACGTGTCCGTGTGTCGTTCGCCACCCGCCCCATCCACTCGCGGAGCCGCCATCGCACCGCGCTGCGCCAAGAATCTCGGGAGCGACGCCTCCATGAGCCTCCGGCCGGCGCCGCTCGCCGCCGACCCTACCGTCCTCGCTCAGTGCTGCGCGCCACTCCCCGCCGACCCTGCCGACCGACCCCGCCGGTAGTGTATAATTGTGTAGTTATTAATTAGTTATAAGTGTGTAGTATTATTTATTAGAATTTTGTTAATAAGTGTGTAGTGTATTAATTAGTTATTAAGTTATTATTAGAATTTTGTACAAATTAAATTGATCTTATTGTGTATAAAATTTTGGAGTATGACAAATTTTGAAAGTATTTTCACAAGTATACATGTGTGTATAAAATTTTGTGAAAAATGTGCTTAACCGAGGCCATACAAAAAATACAAATATGTGGATTCGCAATAGATTTCTACTTGTTATTGTATTATTAGTAGTTTAGTGTTAGTATTAGTTTAGGGTTTATTTAGTTTAGGGTTATTAGTTTAGGGTTTATTTAGTTTAGGGTTATTAGTTTAGGGTTATTTATTTAGTTTAGGGTTATTTATTTAGTGTAGTTTAGTGTATTTAGTTTAGGGTTATTTAGTGTATTTTATAGTTAGTATTAGTTTAGGGTCGTCACCTCGCTGCTCTGCAAGCGCCGCTGCTGGCCGTTGTCATTAACATCGCTCCGGTGACCCCTAGGTAGTGGGGTATTTATTTGTGTATTTTTGTATGAACTCGTTTAAAATGATCAAGCATTTGTGTATTTATTTGTGTATTTTTGTATGAATAATATGTATATTTGTGTATGATTCCAAGTCCACTTGAATGTTTACTCTCTTACTCTAGATAATATTATGCCGTCGAACGCACACCCCCATGCATTCCGGCCCCGCTCTCGCCCTAGCGCCGCCACCTCTCATTGTCAATATAGCATTATAATAACCATGCTATGTTAATCAACTTTCATGACAAGTTAATTAGAAGAAGTAAATGTATCCTCTCTGAATTAGGGTTTGGAATGACCAAGCATGTATTAGGGTTACATTTCAATACTTTTAACCTGTCATATCATCATCTTTGCTTGAGCATTTCAATAGATGTATTACTGATATTTGTGTGATCATATTATTGTTTTAGAAACTATGGATCCACTTAGTAGAAACATTGAAGATGAAGAAATAATGGAGAACATGATCCACGAGGACACCTCACAATTTCTGAACTTGGAGGGACATGATGACAACTTAAGTAGTCATGGAGAAGATGACGACTCCGGTGAACGCACTTTAGTGATTACAAAGTCTGTCGAGGTATATGCATGGATTAAGCCTCTGCTGACTTGCACCGATTGATTTGTATATATATAAATGTATTAATTAACGCTTCTTTCTTCTTTTAGCCCTCTGGATCGACCAGCCAGCAACAATCTTCTTCTACGAAAAAGAGCAAGCGAGGCGCGAGCCATCGGTTGAAAAATCGTGCAAAGTTCACGATCGAAGCAGTCCGTGTTGATGGCAGGCCGATGGAGCCCAAGAAGGCCGCAGACAAATTTGTACGTCAGGCTGGAGTTCTTGTTAGGGACCAAATCCCAATCATAATTGAATATTGGAATAAGCCAAAGAAGGGCGACGGTTCCTTTGTCGATGAAAGATCCAAAGAAACGCTTTGGAATTCGCTGTTGGTAAATTTCACCCTTCCGCCAGAGGAGGATGAAAACAAACCGGTTATAAAGGAAAAGGTCAAAGAGTAGACTCTAAAGAAGATGGTTGATGCTTTCCGCAACTGGAAGACAAAATTGAACAAATTTGTCAAAGCTCGCGAGACTCCAGATTTCGAAGACGCATATTATGCGAAGATAAGACCTCACTAGCCCGAATTTGTGGCATATAAGGAAGGTGCTATAGCTAAAAGGAGGTCAGAAACCAATACGCTAAATGCCCAGAAGAAAGAATATCACCAGAGGACAGGGTCAGGTGGCTACATATCTCAGAGGCCTAAGTGGGAGGAAGCTGAGAAGGCCCTGCGCGCTAGAGGGATCACACCCCAGACACATGGGTGGGACCTACGTGTAAAGACTTGGTTCTACGGAATCGGGGCAAGGTTGGATCCAGAAACAGGATTGTGTATCTTCCCAACCCTCCTTGCCAAACCCGTCACTAAACTCATCATGACATACGAGGAAACAGCTGCCAGGACCTTCCATCCCGACAGAGAGAATGACCAGCTCACACGCGCCATCGGTAAAAAATAACACCCTGGACATGCACGAGGCACAGGGGGTATGACGTGGAAGGATGGGTTTGCCGAGTGGGGCGACTCTTACAGATGGCGCGACAGAAAAGAAAAAGAGCATACAGAGCGGATGACACAGATAGAACATGCACTTGTGGCGCTGCAGGCGCAAGTGAATGCACAACAGAGCCATCAAGCTACCGGCCCATCTCAGCGGCACGAAGAGCCTGCATTGGAAGCTGCCGGCGGCCCAGACTCTGCGCGGAAAAGCAGCGTGGCTTCCACGGAGAACGTGCATCCCACGCTTGAAATGGCGGGTCCTCGATACCCCGTGGATGAGATCACGGAGAGCGAACACGCTGAGCTGCATGTGAGATTAATGGGCTTATCCATTAAGGTGGCTGTCGGCTATGCCTTACCTCCTATAGCTGGTGGAACTTACCACTGCCGACCGATTCCAGATGGCTATGCTATTGTCGGGGTGGATGAGGTTGTGAAGGAATATGAGGAAGCACAGCTTGACCATGCTACAGGTGAAGGGGAAACTCAACTCAAATTTGTAGTGAAAACAACCATTATTTGGAAGAAGGAACTCATCGTGCTTCCAAATTGGAGGCCACTGGCACCCCATTGCCTCCGCAGCTGGCCAAGCCTGAGCCTTCACCATCTCACGCTGACCATCTCCCAGGCCTTGACCATCTCTCACTGCAGCAGCCATCTCCGGCGCGCCAGCCATCTCCTGCCCGTCATCCATCTCCGACGCTTTAGCCATCTCCTCAGCGTAAGCGGAAGAGCACTGCCACGAAGAGAATCACTAGCACTGTCACAAAGAAATCCGCAGGAAACCGTACGCCAAAGAGTTCAAAAAACTACGTCCCGCAGCCTTCCGCGAAGCCATTTCCGGTTTTACCGTGGAATCGCAGCGACGAGGAGACCAATAGGATCTCGGAAGAAGAGGTCAAGAAATTCTTTGCACCTAGACGGGCCGAGCCAAAGGAGAAAATAGATCCGGCGGTGGTGGAGAAGTTTTACAAAAATCTTTTGAAACCTGAAACCCCACTTGTGCCGGACTACGAATGCCAGATTTTGAAGGGGGATGCAAGGCGCCGTAGGGAGACTGAAAGTAGCAGGCGTGAGGCACCCCAGAAAATAGTTCCCATGCTCGGAGAGCAGGAAAACCAATCATGCACCCCGCTCCAAGTGTTCGACACACGGGACGCTCCTCCCGTAAATGCTTACGAGACAGAGCTACAAAGAAAGGCCAATGAGATGGGGATGACTTACATTGCATACTTGAACATCATGGGAGACAACTTGCCCAAAGGCGATGCCAACCCCATACAGCCATGGAAGTATGGAAAGAATCTCGTCAAGAAAGAGGACCTCAAGAATCTACCAACAAAGATGCGAAGATTGCACAAGTGGTACCTTGATTTCTGCAAGACGAGAAATGAAGAATGGATCACGACACATATAAGAGATCTGATTTTCTTGTGCGGAGACGACGAGATCGACTTCAACATTCAAGACTTGCATTTTCTATTCAATCAGAAGGAACACGACAAAGCTGCCATCAGCCTTTATTGTGTGTAAGTACTATTTCTGTAATTTCTATCTCATCTCATTCACTTCATTAATTGCATGTATATATATATATATATATGCTCACCATATATTTATATACTATTATGCAGGAAAAAGGTTATGGAATGCATGAAAGGAGGCCCTTTTGACATTGGGTTCGTTGACCCAAATAGAGTTCATGAAGAAGTGGTAAGAACCAAACCCGGGCAAACAGAAGATTACTTGCTAAGGTCTTCTTGAGACAACAAACCAAAAGGGAAATACTATTGCCTTACAACTTCTCGTGAGTCATTACCCTCTCTTGTACACATTCTGCTTTCGCCACTCGATGTTAAATGTAACTAATGATGAGTTATGCGCGTAGGTTCCACTTTATTCGCTAGTCATTCAACCCGACTCAGAAAAGTCCTTGTCGTGGACTCACTACGAAAAGAAAAAGAGCTATGGGCGGACTTTAGAGAGATGCTCCAGGTAATTTCAATCATATTATCGCACTAGATCGGCAACTTCGTGACAACAAGTAATTAATTACTCCTTTATCCATTTTCTTTGCTTATTGGGGTTTGGAAAAGGTTCACGGGCAGGGCCATGGGTGAATGGTCAGAAGAACTAAAATTTGTAGACCAAAATGTAAGTAATACTAGCTAGCTAGGTCTGCGTATCTCTTTGATTCTGCTTCCAATTCCATTATATCATGCTTTATTGATTATTATTTTGATTGAACTCTCTATTCTCATAAAGTGCGCGCATCAGGGACGCGGCAATAACTTATGTGGGTACTATGTTTGCGAGTTCATTCGCAACACGATATGTGCGACGGGCCAAGCCGCACTAGAACAACTTAGAGTAAGTAAAAAAAGTACACAACATTATTTTATTACCATCAATTGTGTTGAGTTTTATTCTTATATATATATTGACCCCATTCTTCATATATATTCAGATCGAACGGATGCGGGACCAACTCCTACCATTTGACCGCATACTAGCCATTCAAGAGGAATTGGCGGGGTTCATACTTGATGAGGTCGTCACGCCTGGCGGAGAACTCTTTAGATATCCACCAAAATAAACGTTGTATATATGCTTGAACGTGTTTGTCTTGTACTTGATGCTTCAACGTCACACAATGACGATGTTGTGTATAATAATAGTTGCTTAATTATTCATGTACTCGTATGTACCGATGACGATGTATCTGTATACCGCTCCCGATCGATTCCCTCTCCCCCCTCCCCGTCCCCTCCACGCCGCAGAAATATGCCTAGAACGGGGCAGGGGCAGAATTCTGCCGCGGCAGAGATTTAGGCTGTTTTCCTGTCGCGACAGAAAACCTTTAACACCGGTTTGTGTTACGAACCGGTGTTAAAGGGGGGCCTGAGCGCCGCGCCAGCCCCACGTGCGCCACCCTTTAACACCGGTTCGTATAAGAACCGGTGTTAAAGGGGGGGGCCTCTAACACCGAACCCTCAACAACGGTTCTACAACCGCTGTTAGAGAGCCCTCCAAACCGGTGTTAGAGGGGGGGGGTGTGCACTAGTGACACCATTTTGCTTCACTTGTAGTGATGTGATCCCGTCATATCTCAGGGGACCACTACTGCTTTGCCATCAAGGTCGAAGAATGATATAACAAATTGTGAAACTTGGCAAAGAAATACATAAAAGTCCAGAGCAAAGTGGTTATGTTTCCATTATCATAATGCTCCATGTAGAACCGATTGCAATGAGCTTCCCTATTGAAAACATCTGACGCGACAAAAAAATTCCCTTTAGGTTTCACATAATGAAATTTAGGCCGTGGGGAACATCCATTGAGCCTTTAAATTAAGCTCCCGGTCAAAGAAAGTGTGGCACCTGCCATGATAAAAAATTGTTGCTATGTGAGCTCCGATAGGCACATACCGCTCAACCAGGTCCTTGAAAGGAACGACGGGCCCTTGATGCATGTGCGACGTCAGGGTTAAGGTCATCTTGTTCGTGGACTTGACATCCATCGTCTTGTGCTGCGACTGCGAGTCACAAAACAGTCAAGATCATGCAACCGGAAGGCACTATAAAGAACGCCATGAGGGAAAGGTAGACATACCTGCTGAAGGTCCCTGGCCTTGACGATCATTGGCGGGGAGGCCGATGTAGTACCAGTGCACCGTCATCTCACTCATACGTCGTGTCATTTTGTTTTTTAGAGAAACATGCTCTATGTATCGATCTGTGATGAAACAAGTAAAGTACAAAGTTAAAAGTAAATCCGAGATCAAGGGGGAGAATGTTAGATTGATCTCAATGTGACAGAGCCCAACGGCCCGTCACGCCCCTATCTGCGCCCTGATCGGGGGCGCCCAACCCTATCTAGTTGGTGGGCCCCTGTCGCCAGTGCTATATAAAGGAGGTGGGGGACCGGCAGCACGCCTAACGAGGTTAGTCGTGCCCTAGCCGCCCTACCGATCTAGGCTAAGCGTTGCACCGACGGGAAGCACCACCGCCGCCACACACTCACACCCCTATTCCCCATGGACAATGACGGCGGCTCCAGCTCCGGGACTAGTTCCGGCATCCCCTATGGCTCGTGCCTATCGAGTCAGGGAGCAGGTAGTTCATCTCCTCTCCGATCCATCTCTCTTCCTCTCTCTCTTTCTAATCTAGATAGACTAGGTAAAGTGCTACTGCTAGATCTAGACTAGTTTCATAGCAAAAGCTATATTAACATTGGTATCAGAGCACTAGTAGCTAGATCTTTCGGTGCAAAAGAAAAGAACAAAAGTAAAGAAAAACCCTAGATCCAACCCCCCAAAGTGCGCCTTGCCCCTCTGGCCGCGCCGTTCCTCTCTATCTCGATGCGCATCGGCATGTCGAGGCGTCGGAAGAAGAACACACCCCTTCGAGGGCAAAGAAAATCCCAAGGATCTAAACCCTAACCCTAGTTTCTCCTAGATCCCACATGCAAATCCCACCCGAAAGAGAAAAGTCAAAGGAAAGCCCCAAATCAAATCCTCCCCAGATCCAAAAGGAACATCCCCAGATCCATAGCCCAAAATCCCAAAACCCTAAAAGGAAAACAACCAAGGGCCGCCACCGTGCGGCGGCAGAGGGCGTCTCCACTTCGCCGTTTGACGGTGGTGTGCCCACCCTAGGGTGGACATGCCGCTGACAAAGGGGGCAGGAGGACGCCGGCCTCCTCCTTTGCTCGCTGTAGTCACTGGAGGGTGCATGGGGGTGGTTGGGACAGAGGGAAAGAAGGGGGAGGGGGTCGACGGCGTAGGAGAGGGAGGGGCTCGCCGCCGGCGTTGTCGCCGGGCGGGTGGGCACCTCGCCTCGCCAGCGCCGCCCGAGAGGAGCGGGTGGGGGGAGCGCGGGGTGGACAAGGGGGGAAATGGGGCTAGGGTTAGAGGGGGCTGCGACGGGTGGGGGTTTTGTACCCGCGAGGGGCGCGGGGAGCCCTAGGATCTAGGTTAGCCGGAACGGACGACTGGGATCACGCCATGGGGTGAGGCGGGCCAGAGGGCTGCTGCCAGCACGGGCAGCGGCTGGTCAATGGCTGCAAGCGAGCGAGAGCTGGCTGCTGGTGGCTAATTGACGCTGGAGCTGCATGCATGCAGGCCATGTGGGCCATCGTGGCCAGCTTGGGTGAGCTGCTAGATGTCATTGACAAGACGCATGGCACATGGCAGCTGGGTCGCTAAGGGAACTGGCCCAGTAGTGCTTTCAGAGCAGTTTTCTATTTTTTAATTTACAGAGGCTATTTTTAGCTATTTTTTATTGTTTTTGCTTAGTTTTTTAAGAAAATTTTGCAAAGTTTCCTCTATTCATTTCATTTCTGTGAATATCTTGATTAGAGAATATGAAAGTGACAAAGTTTTTTCCATAAAGTCTAAAGTTTATGAATAGTGTAATAATTATTTTCGCTGCAAATAGCTGTTTTAAATTGCTAGAATGCAATAAAAGTGTGTTAAATTTTGTTTTAAAAGATGTGATAAAGTAATGTAAAGTTGATTATGCTCCATGTTATTAATTGACCAATGTTATTAATAAACATGATCTTGATCCCTTTCATTATGTATTAAAGGTGTATTTAATTTTATCTTTACCCAACGGTGATGTAATTTTAAATGGCACAAACAATTGCATGCTTAATTTATACCAACGTTGGATTAATGCATACAGTTGTTTTTGGTTATCTCACATCTTTTTGTGGTTTTCAGGAGGTCTCAACCTCATGAGTTGCCTGGAGGATATCCCACTGCTCAGAGGGGATAACTATTCCGAATGGAGGAAAAAGGTTGACCTGGCCTTTGTCTGTGCCGAGGTGGACTGGGTTGTTGATACTAAACAGCCAGTCAAGCCTGAGGACCTAGTGAGGGGTGATGCTGAGGAAAGTGTTGCATTCGAAAAGAGAAAGAGAGACCATACTCCTTTGGAGCTGGCCTACTCAATAGATAACCAAAAGTGGGTCAATGCAAACAAGAAGTGATTGGCTTTTGTCAAGAACACAATTGAGAACGCAATAGTGGGCTCAATTGAAGAGTGTGCCTCTGTTGGTGAATACCTTGCAAAGATAAAGAGCCAGTTTACTGGCTCTTCAAAGATGTATGCAACTCAGCTGCTAAAACAGTTGGTGACAAAAAAGTATACGGGAGGGCCACATGGCATTAGAGAGCACATCTTGAGGATGTCCAACATGGCGGCTAGGTTAAAGCCCATGGATGCGGACCTCGAGCTCAAGCCTGCTCTTCTGGTGCATCTTGTCATGGCCTCTCTTCCCCAACAGTTCGAGAACTTCGTCATCAACTATAACATGTCCCCTGAAAAGTGGGACATTGAAAAGACCATAGGGATGTGTTCTCAAGAGGAAGAAAGACTTAAGTCCATTCACGGTGGTTCCTTGAACTACGTGAAGGACAATAGGAAGAGGAACGTCACCAACAGCCATGGTGGCTCCCCTTCCAAGCCACATGGCAAGGGCCCCCTACAAAGACCAAAGATCGTGACGTTAGCCCACCGGGGACAAAGACCAGTGCCACCATTGCAAAAAGGTTGGCCACTACAAAAAAGGATTGCCCAATATGGCTAAAGTCCATAATGGCGAAAAACGGTAAAGACATAGTATCTTTTGTAAATGAATCCTTGTATGAAAAGTTTTCTAAATCTACTAGGTGGATTGACTCTGGTGCAACTATTCATGTTGCCAACTCTTTACAGGGGTTCCATTCGACAAGGATTTTGCCAAAAAGAGAAAGACTCATTGAAGTGGCGAATGGGATTCAAGCAGAAGTGGAGGCTGTTGGCGACATTCCTCTAGAGCTGGCTGATGGCTTTACTCTTTTGCTTAAGGATGTTTTATTTGTTCCTTCCATCCATAGAAATTTAATAAGTGTGTCATGCTTGGACAAAGACATGTATGAGTGTTATTTTGGACATGGAAAATGTGCCATTTGGTTGAAAGATACTTGTGTGGGTGTTGCTTCACTACATGACAAGCTCTATTTATTATCTTTGCATGAGAAAGTATCTTCTATGTGTGATGTGAATGAACAAGTTCCCTTGTCGAACAAAGAACAAAAGAAAAGAAAGCGAACTCTTGACTCATCGAAGTTATGGCACTGCAGATTAGGCCATATTTCGAGGGGAAGAATAGAAAGCCTCGTTAAAAATGACATTCTTCCTCCGTTAGAGTTCTCAGACATCGAGCAATGCATAGATTGTATCAAAGGAAAGTATGTAAAGCAAATTAAAAAGGGTGCAAACCGAAGTATAGCTACACTATAAATAATTGACACTGATATTTGTGGACCGTTTCCTGTGAAAAGTGTGGATGGTTATGATTCATTCATAACATTCACGGATGATCACTCCCGGTATGGTTATATTTATCCAATTAAAGAAAGATCTGAAGCATTGGATAAATTTAAAATTTTCAAAGCTGAAGTAGAAAATCAGCATGATAAAAGAATTAAGATAGTCCGGTCTGACCGTGGGGGGAGTACTACGGTCGACATACTCCATATGGACAAGTACCAGGACCTTTTGCAAGGTTCCTACAGGAAAATGGAATAGTCGCCCAGTATTCTATGTCGGGTGAACCTCAACAAACAGAGTAGCTGAAAGGCGTAACCGTACTCTTATGGATATGGTGTGCAACATGATGAGCTATTTCACCCTCCCATTGGGATTGTGGATGCAGGCGCTTAAAACCGCCATCCACATTCTCAACAGAGTACCAAGTAAGTCGGTGCCCAAAATGCCGTATGAATTGTGGACAGGCAGAGTCCCCTCTCTGCACCACTCGAGGATCTGGGGGAGACCAGCTGAGGCAAAAGTTTTCAATCCAAACATTGCAAAGTTAGACCCCAAAACAGTATCTTGCCACTTCATTGGCTATCCAGATAAATCAAAAGGCTATCGTTTCTACTATCCTGACAGATACACAAAGTTTGTAGAAACGAGACATGCAGTCTTATTGGAGGACGAATTGACGAGGGGGAGCACGGTAGCTCGGGAAATTGATCTTGAGGAGAAGAGGTTGCATGCACCTAATCCGATGACTCAGGAGCCTTTTTCTCGCTGCCTGTTGTGCCACCATCTACAACCCCTGAGGTTGTGGTGCTGGCACCTGTTGTGACTCCACAAGTGACAACAATAGGAGAAGGTTCGGAACCTATCCATCAGGAGCCACCTGAACCCACTGTTGAGCACGAAAGGGATCCAGAACAGCCACATACTGAAAATGTGCCAGAACCTGAGGCAAGAAATGAGCAAGAGTTTGATGAAATCAGAAGGTCTAAAAGAGAATGAAGACCAGCCATTTCCAATAAAATTTACAAAGTCTACAACACAGTTCATATGGAGGGCGATCCTACCTCATATGAAGAAGCCATGAGTAGCCCTCACTCAGCCAAGTGGGTGGAGGCAATGGAAGATGAAATGAAATCGATGAGTTCCAACAATGTTTGGGACTTAGAGGAAATTCCTAAAGGAGACAAAGCAGTATAATGCAAATGGGTCTACAAAACAAAGTATGACTCCAATGGAAATATAGAAAAGTACAAAGCTAGACTTGTGGCAAAAGGCTTTACGCAAAGAGAAGGGGTAGATTACAATGAGAATTTTTCTCCGGTCTCATGTAAGGGCTCCTTCATAATCATAATGGCACTAGTTGCACATTTTGATTTAGAGTTACATCAAATGGATGTTAAGACGGCATTTCTAAATGGAGATTTAGAAGAAAATATTTACATGAAACAACCCAAGGGTTTTTTCATGGAGGGGAAGGAACATATGGGATGCCGCCTAAAGAAATCCATTTATGGGTTAAAGCAAGTCTCTAGGCAGTGGTATTTAAAGTTCAATGATACAATTTAAAGATTTCGATTCAAAGAGAATGTTGAGGACAACTGCATTTATGCAAAGTTCAAAAGTGGGAAATATATTTTCCTAATTCTCTATGTGGATGACATCTTGCTTGCTAGCAGTGATGTCAGTCTACTACGAGAGACAAATAAGTTCTTGTCTTCAAATTTTGACATGAAAGATCTTGGTGAAGGTTCTTATGTTTTGGGCATAGAAATTCACCGAGATAGAAAGAATGGAGTGTTAGGGCTGCAGAAAAGCGACAGAAAAGATTCTAAAGAAATACAATATGCATGCGAGTAATGCAACACCTGCTCCCATAGTCAAGGGCGATAGTTTTGGGAAATCCCAATGTCCAAAGAACCAATATGAGATCAATCAAATGAAGTCAGTACCATATGCTTCGGCTGTTGGAAGCTTACAGTATGCACAAGTGTGCACTCGTCTGACTTAGCTTTTATCACCGGGGTACTCGGTAGATATCAAGAGAATCTAGGCATAGAGCACTGGAAGATGGTAAAGAAAGCTTTGCGTTATGTGCATGGAACAAAAGGCCTCATGCTAACATATAAAAGATCTGATTCCCTAGAGATAAAAGGGTATTCAAATGCGGATTTTGTGGGAGACAAAGACGACAGGATATGTCTTTACTCTCGCAGGAGGTGCTATTTCATGGAGAAGCGCCAAACATTCGATAGTTGCATCATCTACTATATATGCAGAGTTTATAGCATGTTATGAGGACATGGGACAGACGTTATGGTTAAAGAAATTTCTACCCGACTTGAAAGTGGTTGACTGCATCAACATGCCACTAAAGATGTACTGTGACAACGGGCCCGCAGTATTCTATACTCACAACAACAAGTCGAGTAATGCTACAAAGTCTATAGATATAAAGTACTATGTTGTGAAGGACAAAGTCCAGAATCAAACTATAAGACTCAAGCATATAAGGACAAAGGATATGCTTGCGGATCCGCTAACAAAAGGCTTACCACCCAATGTGTTCAAGGAACACATAGCTGGCATGGGTTTAATGGAAGGCCTGTGATTTCTGGACTACAGAGGCCCAAAAGTAACAGGATTTGTTTCAAAATAGAAAAGTATGTAGTGGATGTCTGATTCTATCGGCAATTGAGCTAAGACGATGAAACATGCTCTATGTATCGATCTGTGATGAAACAAGTAAAGTACAAAGTTAAAAGTAAAGCCGAGATCAAGGGGGAGAATGTTAGATTGATCTCAACGTGACATAGCCCAACGGCCCGTCACGCCCCTATCCGTGCCCTGATCGGGGGCGCCCAACCCTATCTGGTTGGTGGGCCCCTGTCGCCAGCACTATATAAAGGAGGTAGGGGCCGGCAGCACGCCTCACGAGGTTAGCCGTGCCCTAGCCGCCTCACCTACAAGCCCTACCGATCTAGGCTAAGCGTTGCGCCGACGGGAAGCACCGCCGCGCCACACACTCGCACCCCTATTCCCCATGGCCAATGACGGCGGCTCCAGCTCCGGGACTAGTTCCGGCATCCCCTCTGGCTCGTGCCTATCGAGTCAGGGAGCAGGTAGTTCATCTCCTCTCCGATCCATCTCTCTCCCTCTCTTTCTTTCTAATCTAGATAGACAAGGTAAAGTGCTACTGCTAGATCTAGACTAGTTTCATAGCAAAAGCTATATTAACAATACCAGCTTAACTTTTTGTGCTTTTCTTATTACTGTTTGATTAAACATTGAGCTTATATTTCACATTAAAAAGCCATTTACATATTGGTATTGTGTTTTGGCTACTATACAATATTTTGGGAGGGGATGATATAGTAATATTTGTACATAGTCGAGATCATGGGTCCGCCACTGACCGCGAGTCACAAAACAGTCGAGATCATGCAACCGAAGGCACTATAAAGAACGCCATGAGGCACTAGTGGAAACGGGGCTTTTCATTGATCTTGGAAAAGGGCTTTAACACCGGTTCTTCTACGAACCGGTGTTAAAGGGGGGGCCGTACCAGCGTGGCCCCTATGGCAAAAAAGGAGCCCCCCTTTAACACTGGTTCATGCCACGAACCGGTGTTAAAGGACCTCGCAATGTTTCAGCAGTTTCTTTAACACCGGGTTCGTGGCATGAACCGTGTTTAGGGGGGCTATAAGACACCACCGCAGCCCACACACCCCACTCTTCCATTTTTTCACTATCTCATTTTGGAGCCTAGCAAGAGGGTGTGAAGAGTGCTAGTTTTTGTTTTTTCATAAGCACAAGAGGTGTTCGGTGAAATGCCCGAGAGCTCAAAATAAGTTTTCTCGTTGCTCTTTCCTTCTCGGTCGAGGTCGGCAACTATCCTTTCATGTGTCATTGATGTACTATATATATAAATGGTCATCTCCCTATTAATTTTTGATATATACTACATATTAATGCAGATGAACCGGCAATGGATGTACGGTGACCGCCGCACTTCCGAGTATATTACGGGCCTCCAAAATTTCATCGTTGTGGCTAATGCAAACCATGGTCACAATGGTTTTATGTGTTGTCCGTGTGTTCACTGTCAGAACAAGACAGACTACTCAAATACCAGAACCATTCACGCCCACCTGCTTCGATCCGGTTTCATGCCCAGCTATAATTGTTGGACCAAGCACGGAGAAAAAGGGGTTGTGATGGAAGACAACGAAGAAGAAGAGGATGATGACAACTATCATAATATGTATCCTGAATATGATGATACTGCAACGGGGGTAGATAATGAAGATCAAGAGGCGCAGATGGGCCGATGACGATCTTGGTCGGGCCATTACCGATGCAAAGGAAGAATGTAATCGAAAAGGAGAAGGAGAAGTCGGAGCAGATGTTAAAGGATCACAAAACATTGTTGTATCCAACTTGCGAAGATGGCCACAAAAGCTAGGTACCACATCGGATTTGCTGCAATGGAAGGAAGAGAACGTGTGGACTGACAAGATTTTCAAAGTTGTTGGTAAAAATGAAGAATCTTCTTCCAAGAAATAATGAGTTGCCCGACAAGACATACCAAGCAAAGAAGGTTGTCTTCCCTCTAGGATTAGACGTGCGTAAGATACATGCTGCATTAATGACTACATCCTCTACCGCTGAGAAGTACGAGAATTTGGATGCATGCCCTATGCACCGCATGCCTATGATATAAGATCGACGAGACGATCCTGGCGATGTTGAGGGCAAGGCCCCTAGGAAGAAGGTTCCCGCCAAGGTTATGTGGTATGCTCCTATAATACCACGGTTAAAACGCTCTTCGTAAATAAAGAGCATGCCAAGTTGTTGCGATGGCACATGGAAGACCGAAGAAAGACGCGATGTTGAGACACCCCACCGATGGGTCACAGTGGAGAAAAGTCGAGCGAGAGTACCCGGACTTCGACGTGACACAAGGAACTTAAGGTTTGGTCTAAGTAGACGGCATGAATCCTTTTGGTGAGCGAGCTGCAGACAAAGACGGCCTGTGACTCTATGTATCTATAACCTTCCTCCTTGGTTGTGTATGAAGAGGAAGTTCATTATGATGCCAGTGCTCATCCAAGGCCCAAGGCAACCCGGCAACGACATTGATGTGTACCTAAGGCCATTAGTTGAAGAACTTTTACAGCTGTGGGCCAAACCAGGTGTACGTATGTGGGATGAGCACAAAAGGGAGCCATTTGACCTACGATCATTGCTTTTCGTAACCATCAATGATTGGCCTGCTCTTAGTAACATTTCAGGGAAGACAAACAAGGGATACAATGCATGCACACACTATTTAGATGAGACTGAAAGTGTATATTTGGATAAATGAAAGAAGGTTGTGTACCTAGGGTATCGCCGATTTCTTCCGAACCTTCATCCAGTAAGAAAGAAAGGCAAGCATTTCAAACGTCTGGCAGAACCCCGGAGGAAGCCTGTCCTCCGTACCGGTGAGGAGGTATTTGGTATGGTCAAGGACCTAGAAGTAATCTTTGGAAAAGGTACTGGCAGTCTATCTGTTCCGAATGACGATGCCGGACACGCGCCCATGTGGAAGAAGCAATCTATATTTTGGGACCTACCCTATTGGAAAGTCTTAGAGGTCCGCTCTTCAATCGACGTGATGCACGTGACGAAGAATGTTTGCGTGAACCTTCTAGGCTTTCTAGGAGTGTATGGGAAGACAAAAGATACACCGGAAGCACGGCAGGACCAGCAACGTCTGAAAGCCCCGATACGCCTATGCATCCCGAGAATGAGAAGGGTAAACGATGCCACTTAACTCCCGCCACGCTCTTACCAAAGCAGAAGGAAATCTTTTGAATGTCTCGAAAAGATTCAAGGTCCCGTCTGCTTCTCGTCGAATATAAAGGGAATAATAAATATGGCGGAGAAAAATTCCAAAACCTGAAGTCTCATGATCCACGTGATTATGACACAATTGCTTCCGATTGCATTGAGGGGCTTTACCGAAAATGTTCGAGTACCCATTGTGAAGCTATGTGCATTCCTCAATGCAATATCTCGTAAGGTAATCGATCCGTAAAGCCTACCAGGTTACAACAGATGTGTCCCAATGTCTTGTCACTTTGAGTTGGTGTTCCCACCATCCTTCTTCAATATTATGACGCATCTCCGGTTCACCTAGTAGAAGAGATTGCCATTCTCGGTCCGTATTTCTACACAATATGTTCCCTTTGATAGGTACATGGGAGTATTAAAGAAATATGTTCATAATCGTGCTAGGCCAAGGAAGCATCTCCAAGGGCTATGTAATGAGGAGGTCATTGAGTTCGTGTTGATTTTATTCGACCTTATGGCGATTGGTGTTCCGTAATCACGACATGAGGGAGATCATGGAAAAGGCACCCTAGGATGTAAAGCAATGATATGTAGGGACGCATTCTCTCAATCAAGCACACTACACGGTTTTACAAAGATCTATCTTGGTTGCCCGTATATCAATGAACACAAGAATTTAATACGCCTCAAACACCCGGGACGGTCGATGAATGGATTATAAGTGAACACATGGCGAAGTTTTGGCTGCAAAGACTTCTCACGAATAACACCACTGTTGGGGATCAGCTGTACTTGTTGGCCAGGTCACCATCTTCGACTGTATGTACTTTCCAAGGGTACGAGATAAATGGGAATACATTTTACACGATAGGCCAAGCTAAAAAGAGCACCAACCAAAATAGTGGTGTCCGCTTCGATGCAGCAGAAGACAATGGGTAGAAGACCACGTATTATGGGTTCATAGAGGAGATATGGGAACTTGACTATGGACCTAATTTTAAGGTCCCCTTGTTTCGATGCAAATGGGTCAAGCTAATAGGAGGAGGGGTTGAGGTAAACAAGAAGTACGGAATGACAACGGTGGATCTCAACAATCTTATGAAGGTAGACAAGAACTTAGACGAACCATTCGTCCTAGACAATGATGTGGCTCAGGTTTTCTATGTGAAGGACATGTCCTCCAGACCAAAAAAAAGAAAAAAATATGCAAACGAATACATCATATGATGAGCCAAAGCGTCACATAGTTCTTTCAGGGAAAAGAAACATCGTGGGAATCAAGTACAAGACAGACATGTCAGAAGATTATAATAAGTTTGATGAAATTCGCCTTCACAAAGGAAAACTGACCCAAGCATTCCGTTAAGTAAAGAAGATGCTCCATGGTTACGTCTGAAGCGATCATAAGGAAGGACATATGCCAAGAAGTTCATGCTCATATTATGTAACTCTAGTTCATGTTTTTAATATTAATACATGTCTTGAGTGTTAGTCTTGTTTTGTGGATGGACCGGGACTATGATAAGAAGTTGTCCCGATTCAGACTTACCATTAAGATCGATCTCCAAACACGCGGTCACATATTAGGAGTGCCTCTATGACCAGTTTCTTGGAGATGTTTGAGGATCTGGCTCAAGGCATCTCCCCGAAATTGGCCGTAGTGGTGTCCTCGCTCTCGAAAACCATCTTGCAGCTTTGTAACTTCTCTAACTAGATCAATACACTGAGCTAACTAATTTCACATATTAGGAGTGCCTCTATGACCAGTTTCGGAGATGCCGAGGACCGGGTTCCCTAGGCATCTCCCCGAAATCGGCCGTAATGGTGTCCTCGCTCGAAAACCATCTTGGAGATGCCTCAAACTGGCCGGAGGATGGACTCACAAGGATGCCTATTTATAGTACAAGCAGCTCAACATAGTGTCGACACTTACGAAATAATGTCGACACTCACCCCTTATTAGTGCCGATGACTGTTTTGTCCCGGTTGGTGTCTCCAACCGGACTAAAGGTTCATCTTTAGTCGGTTGGTGTCTCCAACCGACTAAGGTTCATCTTTAGTCCCTTGGTGACACCATCCGGGACAAGGTACATGCCACACGACATAATGTCGACACTCACCCCTATTATTAGTGCTGACTCGTGTTTTGTCCCGGTTGGTGTCTCCAACCGGGACTAAAGGTTCATCTTTAGTCCCGATTGGTGTCTCCAACCGGGACTAAAGGTTCATCTTTAGTCCCCGTTGGTGTCTCCAACCGGGACTAAAGGTTCATCTTTAGTCCCGGTTGGTGACACCATCCGGGACAAGGTACACGCCGCACGACATAATGTCGACACTCACCCCTATCATTAGTGCTGCCTGGCCCAGCCTGAAATCCCTCCAACCGTCCCATTTTTAGAACAATGTCTCGCCATTTTTCCCGCCATTTTTCTTCCCGCCATTTTTTCCCGCCATTTTTCTTCCCGCCATTTTTCTTCCCGCCAGTTCTTCCCTCCAGTTCTTCCCGCCAGTTCACTATATATATGTAGGGTTGGCCTCCATTGTCATTGCACATCTCTAGACTCATATCTGCAACCTCATCACTCTTTCCCATGGCTTCCACCATAGCACTAACCCCAGGGAGGCGGAGGCGCTTTGCGCCTCGAACTACCCCTGCCCGCCGGGATACTGTGTCCCCGTCGGCTGGATGCTGAGCGTCGGAGGCGTGCCGGTTTCTCCTGTCCCTCTAGGTGTGGCGCGCCGGATGGCCATCACGAACCTCTACTACTTCGAGCTCATGCCGGAGCAGCGGAGGAATCCCAGATGGCATCCCGACTATTTCCCTACTTGGGAAGCCTTCTTCGTGGATCGGCGTGAGAGGGCGCTCGCCAGGCACGAGGAGGACGGCCCACCTCCTCCTAACTTCAACGAGGCCGTCGCCGCTATGGTGGCGGTCGGACTCTCTAGAGCGTCATGGCCTATGACACCGCCACGACTCTAACCCCGTCTGCGCTACCCTCAAGTCCAGCCCACGCAGCATTTCTTCAAGGTTCAATTACTACGGCGACGATTTATAGCGATGACGGCGGCGGTGAGTACGACTACAAAGCGTAGTATTACAGGTAGGTGAGCATGACTGAATCACTCCAACATTCTGAAACAAGTTCGGCCGATTGTTACTTAATATGGCCATGTATCTTAATTTTCAGTTCTTTTATGTCTCTTAATTTTCAGTTCTAGTTCGGCTTTATGTAACTTACTATTAGTTGCATTCTGTATTTTAATTCTAGTTCTATCTCCTTCACAAAATGACCTATCTCATTCGAGGTTTCTTGGATTTCGGGTCAAATGACCAATGTTATGGCTAGAATCAAGGCATAGTTTGTGATAATATGGCCATATTGTGCATACATGTGCATCATGGCATGGCAAACAATGTTGCAAGAGGAAGTTTTCCTTTTTATCGCACCAAAAAGGCATTTTCCATTTTCCGAGCATAAAAAACGGACGGTTTTGTGAAGCAACCACCAAATGGCTAATTCAAAAAACCACCAACACATTTTACAAAAATACTATACCACCTTATATGGACAATGTACCAACAGGGGGATCTGAAACCTTTCCGTCCGCCTCTGGTGAAAAAGACAAATTCCTGCCGAATCGGTAGGAAGTGGGTCAGATATGAACTACAGGTACATGATACGATTCTCATGATTTTTTACAAAAATCATTTTTAGGTTCACAATATGCTATTTTATCAAAAAAAAAACAATGCAAGTTGAGCGAGGCTTCGTCAGATTCAAGTGTATACAAAAGATGCGACATTTAAATATCCAATCAATTCAAAAATGTTAATACAAAAGATGCGGCATTAAAATATGATTTGCTCTAATAAAATAGGGTTAGATTCCTTTTTAGATGCTTAATATTTCTTATGTTCAAAGTTTTAGGATTTGACAATTTATTTTTGTTTGAATTGAAAAATCAAAATTTATATGTAAGTGTTTTAATCATGTTGAAAATTTTCATGTAAAGTAAATATAAAATGTTTTTACATGAATGGATAGATATTATTTTTCTGAAAATTATGATATGCGCCCCCCCTTTAACACCGGTTCGTGTTCCGAACCGTGTTAAAGGGGTGGCAATGCGCTTGAACGATTCTCTTTAACACCTGCCCACTAACCGGTTAAAGCAGGGTATTAAATGCGCCTTCCCTCTCCTTTCTTCCCCCCAGAGCCAGATCGAACCGCCACACAAGAGAGCAAAACAGAGAGAGAGCATAGAGCGCCAAGGCGCCGCGTCCGGAGTACCGCCGCTCGCCGTCGCCCTCAAGGCCAAGATCGCCACCGCCATCGCCACAAGGCCACTGCCGACGACGCCGGCTCCTACAAGAACCCCACCGACGCTGTCGTGCTCGTGGTGAGGAGCTCTGTTTCCTCTGTTTCCTATGTTTCCCCTCTCTCTGTTTCCTCCTTTGGCGGCGGTGGAGCTCAAGGTGGCATCACGACGACACTCGTGGAGCTCGCGGTGGCGCCACTCCGCCCACGCCCCACGTCCGGCAATGCCGTCGGCACTCGATGAAGCAAAGTGACCGAAAGTTCGAGGAAGCAAAGGCCGACAATGTTGCTAAGCGCCTTGGCAGCGGGCAAGACGCCTGGCGGGTCTCTTTTTGACAGGTCTTTGTTACTTATTTGTAGTGAAACTTTGTAGAAAGAAATGACATTAAAACAAGATGAATAGACTTTGAATCAATCCGATTAGAAATAGAGAAATAAACCATGGGCATATATTTATCTCAAATACTACATTTGTACTCCATCCGTCCACAAATATTGACCATCATTTGGTGAACAATGTGGGGAATATGTGTGATGTATAAAAGATATAGTCGTGTATTCATATTTGAGTAAAGTTTCTGATGTTGTAACATCGATAATATTGTTTACTTAGTGTTGGTGGTGAACTTGATGGTCAAAATCGGGAAACTCGAAACTAAGATGGCACGTAATTATGGAGGGAGTAGTAGTATAGATAGGGTGTCAAGCGGGGCGGGTTCGCGGGCAACATAGTTTCACCGGCTAATATAAATTGTACTACATGCATAGATTAAAACTTGTATACAAATTGGACTGCGTGTAGGTGTAGCTGTCTGAGACTAAATAATTGTCCGCAAACCCGCCCCACTTGTATACAAAATTGCATCCTGCCAACGTTACCCTCTTGGGGGTGTCGTTGTGGAGCTCTGACTCATTCTGATTAGGGTTTGGACCCCTCGGAACTCGTTTAAAATGATCAAGCATCCTTAGGGTTTTAATTTCATATGTGTATCTTTGTATAATAATATGTATATTTGTGTATGAATCCAAGTCCACTTGAATGTTTACACTCTTACTCTAGATAATATTATTGTTTTAGAAACTATGAATCCACTTAGTATAAACCTTGAAGAAGAAGAAATAATGGAGAACATTATTGATGAGGACACCTCACAATATCTGAACTTGGAGGGACATGATGACAGCTCAAGTAGTCATGGAGAAGATGAAGACTCCGGTGAACGCAATTTAGTGATTACAAAGTCCGGTGAGGTATATGCATTGATTAAGCCTCTGCTGACTTCCACCAACAATCTTCTTCTACATGTATTAATTAACGCTTCTTTCTTCTTTTAGCCCTCTGGATCGACCATCCAGCAACCATATTCTTCTACTAAAAAGTGCAAGCGAGGCGAGAGCCATCGGTTGAAAGATCGTGCAAAGTTCACGATTGAAGCAGTCTGTGTTGATGGCAGGCCGATGCAGCCCAAGAAGGCCGCAGACAAATTTGTACGTCAGGCTGGAGTTCTTGTTAGCGACCAAATCCCAATCATAATTGAAAATTGGAATAAGCCAAAGAAGGGCGATAGTACCTTTGTCGATGAAAGATCCAAAGAAACGCTTTGGAATTCGTTGTTGGTAAATTTCACCCTTCCGCCAGAGGAGGATGAAAACAACCCGGTTATAAAGGAAAAGGTCAAAGAGTGTACTCTAAAGAAGATGGCTGACGCTTTCCGCAACTAGAAGACAAAATTGAACAAATTTGTCAAAGCTGGCGAGACTCCAAATTTCGAAGACGCGTATTTTTCGAAGATAAGACCTCACTGGCCCGAATTTGTGACATATAAAATAGGTGCTATAGCTAAAAAGAGGTCAGAAACCAATACGCTTAATGCCCAGAAGAAGGAATATCACCAGAGGACCGGGTCAGGTGGCTACATATCTCAGAGGCCTAAGTGGGAGGAAGTTGAGAAGGCCTGCGTGCTAGAGGGATCACACCCCAGACAGATGGGTGGGACCTACATGCAAAGACTTGGTTCTACGGAATCGGGGCAAGGTTGGACCCAGAAACAAGATTGTGTATCTTCCCAACCCTCCTTGCCAAACCCGTCACTGAACTCATCACGTGTGGCATCCCGCAAAACCACTACTAGAAAATCGCGTTGTTTTTGTGCATTGCATCGTCATCATCATGCATTGTTGTCTGAACTATTTCGAAAAGCCTAGTTTTGCTTTGTACAGATACCCCTCTTATTTTCAAATGCAAAACCTCGATCGCAACGGAGATTTTATTTACCTAAAAACTATTTGCAAAGTGGCCTTGTTTTAAAATAGACAAGACAAAACAAACACACATTTTAAATCAGCCCCCTCTAAATCCTATCCCCACCCAACTCTATCCTACCCACCAACCGCAGGCCGCCACCTCACCCTCTCACCCAATCTCTACCCACCTGCCACCTCATCAATCCTCCACTTTTTCTCCCCCTTCTCTCTCTTTTTCACACAGTTTTTCTACCCCACACCCACTTACAGCCTGGTCCCACCCTCCTGGCCACCTCCTCTCTCTCTTCCCTCTCTCTCTCTCTTCCCCCGGCCCCACCCGCAGCACACAACACACACACAACACCACACACCGACCACCGCCCCTACCTAGCCGACCCCACCACCTCGTCACCCCTCTGCCCCTTTTCCCACCACACGCCCTGTCCCGCCGGACCCACCCCTGGCCCACCCGCGCGACCCACCCCTCCCCGCGTGGCCCTCTCCCCCACCTCCCTCCTCCAACCTCTCCCAACCTCAGCTGACCTCACATCACGGCCACCAAGCCACCTCATGACCACCGTGCTCATAGCCGCCTCCCATGAGCTGCACAAGACCCCGCCGCTCACTCCCCTCTCCTCCGGCGACCGGCCCCCCTCACTGCCCTCCATGAACCACCTGCCTCCGGCCCCACTCCCTCCTCCTCTCCCACACCTCCCCCCTCACGGCCGGCCTCCTCTCCTCCCGACCGCTCCTCCCACCGCCTCATGGCCGAGCTCCACCGCTGCCGCCTCTCGCCTCCACGCTGCCCCGGCCTCTGGCCTCCCCCCTCGCCCTCGGAGGCTCCCCAGATCGCCGCCGCCGCCCTTCCTCCAGGCCACACTGGACGACTCGCCAAGGCCTGGCCCGCCTCCGCCGTCCCGCCAGCCCGGCCGCTGTGAGGTCGCCGCCGGGCCGCCGCTTTCTCCTCGTGCTGCCGCCTCGCGAGCCTGCCGCCATGACCTCCACCCGCCGTGGGTCCTCCTCCGACCTGCCTGGCGCCGATGGCCTCATTGAGTCGCTCTGCCTCCCCATCCCAAGGCCGCCAGGCCGGAGCCCACCTCGGCCCGTTCCCCGAGCCGCCGCAGTTAGGCGCCGCCCGCCTCGCTGGCAGACGCCATGCTATCGTCATGCCGCTGTCCAGTACCATGTACCTCGCCGTTCGAACCCTCCGTGTGTGTGCGTGTTGACCAGCGGCGGACATGTTCTTCCCATCGGCAAGATCAGCCACAGCATGTGCCATGTGACAAGCACGGTCCCGACGACTCGTGTCGCGCTCAAGACCTACCGACGCCACAAGAAGGAACCGCCACGATGCCAAGTTCGGCTAACGGCAAGACCAAACACTCGACATGCCATGTTCTCCCTCACGGATGCCATGATCTTCGTCACGGACGCCGAGACCCCGGACCCCGGAGGCCCCATGATCTTCGCCGCAGTACAACAAAGCCGATGGAATGGAATCGACAAGATCTACCGCCGGACGCCAAGTACTCCCTCGAGGACGTCGAGTACTTCACCCCGGACACCGAGACCCTGGACGACAAGTTCTCCTTCCCGGAAGCATTGACGCTTTAGCGCCAAGATCTACTTCCTCGATCCGAAGACCCTAAATCCCGGAGTCCGAGAACGTTTCCGTCGAACCCTGGACCCTGAGACCGACCCCGAACCCCGGAACCCCAAGCTCGTCGAACCCTAATGTGTGAAACCCTTTCCGAAACCCTATTTTATAACATAATACAACTTGTCGCATAATAATTGTTCATGCACGCATCCTTGTCTGTGGTTTGGGGGCCTTATGCCGATTCACCATATAATTAAATATGGGGCCCATATGCGGTAAAATCTAGTCTTATATTGGCCTCATTTAAATTGGTGTAGCGAACCGGTAACTTATTTTGCCTTGCTAATACAACATTTGAAATGCAGGGGTAGCTAAACAACATGAACCACCTAAATAATGTCGGGACCCGGTTAATATGACCTAATGACCTAATTGCATCGCATCTTTGCCATGCCATACATCATTCATGCATCATGCCCGATCTTCTGCCGTTGTATTAAATATTGCATCCGGTGTTTATTCTAGTGTTTTGCTTCTTCGCGGATAAGGCCGTTGAGTTGATGTGAGCTTCGCCCGATCTTCGGATGACCCTTTCGACAATGTTTTCAGGCGAGCATCTCCCCCTTTCTACCTATCTTACTTTTATAGTATTTATTTCCCTCCTGTTGATCTATTGCTATCTGTGTTGCGATGCTCTAGTTCCCGTACCTGTGTTATCCCGTGCAGCCTATATTGCCTTGGACACATCCTATTACCTGTTGTTTGGTAGATAGTTGGACCCACGCGTCGTAGTCGCTTGCTCAAGTGTTGTTGCGTGTCGTCAAGTACCACAGTTGTTGGAGAAGTGTCGCATGTGTATTGTTGGAGATGATCATGGCTTTACTTTTCGTTCACTTTAATTACTGTTTAACAACTAAAATTGAAGTAAGCAGAGGCATCGGTGGGTGATAGATAATATTTGGTTTCCGAACGCCCACTTGTGTCCCGTAGGACCCCGAGTACTTGATACCTGTTCCTTGATTTTATCGCGCTATCCACATCCGGGAGGATTATGGGACCCCCCTGAGCCAGAGCTTGATTCAGTCTTATTTCTTGGGGCCACAAACTAGTTTGAGGTTTTATTTACTATCCTGTACTTATGCCATGCTACTACTATATTTACATTTGTGCGACAGATAGCACCTGTACTGTTTAGGATCGAGACACGATTCCGCGGTGTCGACAAGCCCAGTTTTGGGTTCCCAGTCGTTCACAGCCGTATACCCAAACCTTGAGTCCGTTTCGGAGTCAGCTAACTTCGTGGCGGGTAGCTTAATGGGGTGGCCCCCTGCAATACTTCTGAATCCTGTGATTGCTTTGTCGTGAAGGCCTCGTTGGGTTTTGATTTGGTTTTCTGAGGTTGATCGAGTGTGTGTTGCTATTTGTGCACCCCTGCAGGGTAAAACTTTCTGAAAGCCGTGTCCGCGGTTATGGACGACTTGGAGCACAGTTTCTCGACCATAGACAAGCATAACTAAAGTAGTGCTATAAATTTGACTTTATAATGACTAGTAATCAGCTTCACTATAATGGAATGGCTAAATAAAACTGCCAACAATTGCTTGCTTGAGTTGTCGCTTGCGACCATTGTACCTGACTAGTAAGTATTGCAACTACAACGAAATGGCTAAATAAAAGTACCAACAACTGCTGGGTTTTGGGTTATCTCATGCTATTGTATCTGACTAGTAAGTGTTGTAACTATAACAGAATGGTTAACTAAAAGCGCCCACTGCTTATTTTATCAGGATGATTATCTATACTTGACTAGTAATTGCTGCAACGATAACTGAATAAATAAAACTGCCAACTGTGTGAGTTCCTCGGTTGACTTCCTCGTTTGGCCTCGAGGGGGAAACACCAGGATGGGTTTGTTTGGTGGTAGTGTCAGGTTGGTTCCGATTAGGTCCTTCTTACCCCTCTCTGATTGCCGCCTGTTGTATCGAGTCTCTATAGGTTGTTCAGTGCATGCTGCCGCTGCCGCTTCAGTCCACCATACCTATGTAGGCGAGGACCGCCGAATTCTAGCCTCGCCGTGTACTGGCCTCAGTACTGACGCTCCTTCTTTTTCCTTTGCCCTTTTTGTCGGCACCCCTTTTGTTTAAGCAGGTTTTGAGATCGACGTCGTTAGCAGGGTTACCCTTCCGGCTTGGCCTGGGCAGGGTTATGGACGCCATTGGTTATTCTTCAGGGCTCTTAGCCCCATTTGCATCTTGTCCGTAGCTGGACGCTCTATCGTTTCAAGGTGATTTGGATCTTTGTATATTATATCTGTATTCTTGACTCATGGAGTCGTGTTGTATATATATCTGTTCTGTGGGTCCCATCGAGGACTGTTGTGTAATGTTATTACTTCGTTTTCCACCCGCACGAAAGTGCCTGGTGGGCACCTTTGAATCGTTTCTATGCGGGTTTGGCAGGTTTTCGCTAAAACTTGCATAGGTACGATTCTGAGGGTGTTACATCACGGCATACGAGGAAACATCCGCCATGACCTTCCATCCCGACAGAGAGAATGAACAGCTCACATGCGCCATCGTAAAAAAGAACACCCTGGACATGCACGAGGCACATGGGGTATGACGTGGAAGGATGGGTTTGCCTAGTGGAGCGACTCTTACAGATGGCGCGGCAGAAAAGATAAAGAGCGTACAGAGCGGTGACACAGATAAAACATGCACTTGTGGCGCTGCAGGCGCAAGTGAATGCACAACAGAGCCATCAAGCTACCGGCCCATCTCAGCGGCACGAAGAGCCTGCATTGGAAGCTGCCGGCGGCCCAGACTCTATGCGGAAAAGCAACATGGATTCCACGGAGAACGTGCAGCCCACGCTTGAAATGGCGGGTCCTCGATACCCCGTGGATGAGATCACGGAGATCGAACACGCTAAGCTGCATGTGAGACTAATGGGCTTATCCATTAAGGTGGCTGTCGGCTATACCTTACCTCCTGTAGCTGGTGGAACTTACCACTGCCGACCGATTCCAGATGGCTATGCTATTGTTGGGGTGGATGAGGTTGTGAAGGAATATGAGGAAGCACAGCTTGACCATGCTACAGGTGAAGGGGAACCTCAACTAAAATTTGCAGTGAAAACAACCATTCTTTGGAAGAAGGAACACATCGTGCTTCCAAATTGGAGGCCACTGGCACCCCCGCCGTCTCCGCAACGTCAGCAGTCTGAGCCGCTTCAGCTATCTCCTACGCGGCAGCCATCTCCGGCGCTTCAGCCATCTCCTGCGCGGCAGCCATCTCCGGCCCGTCAGCCATCTCCGGTGCTTCAGCCATCTCCTCAGCGTAAGCGGAAGAGCACTGCCACGAAGAGCATCAGTAGCAATGCCACAAAGAAATCCGCAGGAAACCGTACGCCAAAGAGTTCGAAAAACTACGTCCCGCAGCCTTCCGCCAAGCCATTGCCGGTTTTACCGTGGAATCGCAGCGCGAGGAGACCAATAGGATCTCGGAAGAAGAGGTCAAGAAATTCTTTGCACCTAGACGAGTCGAGCCAAAGGAGAAAATAAATCCGGCGGTGGTGGAGAAGTTTAACAAAAATCTTTTGAAACCTGAAACCCCACTTGTGCCGGACTACGAGCGCCAGATTTTGAAGACGGATGCAAGGCGCCGTAGGGAGACTGAAAGTAGTAGTCGTGAGGCACCTCAGAAAATAGTTCCCATGCTCGGAGAGCAGGAAAACCAATCATGCGCCCCGCTCCAAATGTTCGACACACGGGACGCTCCTTCCGTAAATGCTTACGAGGCAGAGCTACAAAGAAAGGCCAATGGGGATGACTTACATTGCATACTTGAACATCATGGGAGACAACTTGTCCAAATGCGATGCCGACCCCATACAGCCATGGAAGTATGGAAAGAATCTCGTCAAGAAAGAGGAGCTCAAGAATTTACCAACAAAGATGCGAAAATTGCACAAGTGGTACCTTGATTTCTGCAAGACGAGAAAAGAAGAATGGATCACGGCGCATATAAGAGATGAGATTTTCTTGTGCGGAGACGACGGGATCGACTTCAACATTCAAGACTATCATTTTCTATTCAATCAGAAGGAACTCGACAAAGCTGCCATCAGCCTTTATTGTCTGTAAGTACTATTTCTGTAATTTATATCTCATCTCATTCACTTTATTAATTGCATGTATATATATATATATGCTCACCATATATGTATATACTATTATGTAGGAAAAAGGTTATGGAATGCAGGAAAGGAGGCCCTTTTGACATTGGGTTCGTTGACCCAAATAGAGTTCATGAAGAAGTGGTAAGAACCAAACCCGGGCAAACAGAAGATTACTTGCTAAAGTCTTTACTGAGACAACAAACCAAAAGGGAAATACTATTGCCTTACAACTTCTCGTGAGTACTGTTACCCTCTCTCTTGTACACATTATGTTTTGGCTTACTCGATGTTAAGTGTAACTGATGATGAGTTATGCGTGCGTAGGTTCCACTTTATGCTGCTAGTCATTCAACCCGACTCAGGAAAAGTCCTTGTCATGGACTCGTTACGAAAAGACTTTAGAGAGATGCTCCAGAGGTAATTTCAATCATATTATCGCACTAGATCGGCAACTTTCGTGACAATAAGTAATTAATTACTCCTTTATCCATTTTCTTTCTTTGGATGTGGTTTGGAAAGGTTCACGGGCAGGGGGTGGGTGAATGGTCAAGAACTAAAATTTGTAGACCAAAATGTAAGTAATACTAGCTAGCTAGGTCTGCGTATCTCTTTGATTCTGCTTCCAATTCCATTATATCATGCTTTATTGATTATTATTTTGATTGAACTCTCTATTCTCGTAAAGTGCGCGTATCACGGACCCGACAATAACTTATGTGGGTACTATGTTTGCGAGTTCATTCGCAACGCGATATGTGCGACGGGCCAAGCCGCACTAGAACAACTTAGAGTAAGTAAACAAAGTACACAACATTATTTTATTACCATCAATTGTGTTGAGTTTTATTCTTATATATATATTGACCCCATTCATCATATATATTCAGATTGAACGGATGCGGGACCAACTCCTACCGTTTGACCGCATACGAGCCATTCAAGAGGAACTGGCGGGGTTCATACTTGATGAGGTCGTCACGCCTGGCGGAGAACTCTTTAGATATCCACCAAAATGAACGATGACGATGTATGTGCCGATGACGATGTTTGTGTATAATAATAGTTGCTTAATTATTTATGTACTCGTATGTATCGATGACGATGTATGTGTATACCGCTCCCGATCGATCCCCTCCCGCAATACGCAGAGCAGGCGCTGCCACGGCGAAAGCGGCCTAAATCTCTGCGCGGCGAGATTTAGGCTGTTCTGCCCGGGTAAGAATTTAACACCGGTTCGTGTTACGAACCGGTGTTAAAGGGGGAGGGGCTGAGCCCTGCGGCATCCCCACGCGCGCCACCCTTTAACACCGGTTTGTATAAGAACCGGCGTTAAAGGCCCCCCCTCTAACACCGAACCCTCAACAGAGGTTGTAGAACCGCTGTTAGAGGGCCCTCCCAACCGGTGTTAGAGGGGGGCTCTGCACTAGTGAGGGAAAGGTAGACATACCTGCTGAAGGTCCATGGCCTTGACGATCATTGGCGGGGAGGCCGATGTAGTACCAGTGCACCGTCATGTCACTCATACGTCGTGTGATTTTGTTTTTTAGAACTCTGGTACATATATTTCGTTTTCTTTTTCCTTGACGGATAGATTTTTTTAGAACTCACGGATATATTGATGGATTTGCCTCATGGGCCATCCAAACAAACCCATGTACTCCCTCTATTTAAGAAACATAAGATATTTTAGGTTTGTAAAATAAATATATCTAGACACCTATATTAGCTTCAGTAATTAAACTAAAACATATTTTAGGAGTGGAGCATGGGCTGGAGCTTTTGAAGAAAGGAGTTATATGGAGGGTCGGAAACGGGGAATTAATCAAGATATGGCGACATAATTAGATCCCCCGAGATCCACATGCGAAGCCGATTCAGAAGAGAAAGTTTAATAGACTGACGTATGTTAATGAACTAATGATTACGGGAGAAAAGCAATGGGATGAGCAGAGAGTCAGACATCTGCTACATGATGATGATGCAGAGGCTGCTTTGAAGATCCGGATTCCTCGGCAGGATACAGAGGACATCCCAGCATGGCATTGTGAGAAGAACATGCTTTTTATAGTTAAAAGTGCGTATAAGCTGGCATGGTCTCTTTCTGATCTGGGAGTGAGGCAACAAGCTACCGGTTCGGCTCCTGATGGAGAGAGGAAAATCTGGCAAAGTTTATGGAATACGGACGTACAACCGAAAATACGTATCTTCGGTTGGAGGGTAGCTCATGAAAGTCTCCCAACATGAAAAAACAAATGCAAAAGAAAGCTTGAATATAGTGGCATATGCCTTGTATGTGGACAGGAAGATGAGGACAGTCACCGTGCTATTGTTGGTGCACTAGAGCACGAGCCCTCCGTGAAGCCATGCGCAAAGTTTGGCTATTGCCTGATGAAAGCAAATTCAGCTTTTCAGGCCAGAATTGGCTCCTGGTATTGCTTGATTCAACCCCTAGCGACATGAAAGCACATGTTTTAATGCTATTATGGAGGTCTTGGCATCTGCGCAATAATATGATCCATGACAAAGGAGAGCCAACAATTGCAGATTCGGTGACCTTCTTAGTAAGCTATGCTGGTTCCATATATCCAACGTATGCCAGAGCAAGGGATAAGGGTAAAGGGCCACTGCTTGCATGCCCGAAACCAGTCACGCCTATGCCGGGGGCTATGGTAAAGGAGCATTGGACGGCGCCACCGGAGTACTGGGCAAAGATCAATGTTGATGCTGCTTTCAACCCTATCTCTGGGATGGCGAGCGTTGGAGTGATCGCAAGAGACTGCAGGAGCCTAGTCTTATATGCATCAACGAGACACATTGCAAAGTGCGCCTCGGCCATTGAAGCTGAATCGATGGCATGTTTATACGGTGCGCAGGCGGTAGCGGATCGAGTCCAGATGCCCATAATTCTTGAGTCGGACAACGCGGAGATCATCGCGGCGTTAGAAGGGAAGGAAGATAACTGGGCATCTTAGATGCCGGTTCTAAATGATATCAGAGGAACCTTCGCACGACTTCATGAGGTGCAGGTTCAGAAAGTGAAAAGAGTGTGTAATAGGGCTGCTCATGAACTAGCTAAACTGGCTACGAGTTCTCAAATTGATTTGGAGTGGATTCTTCAAAGCCCTCCGATGATTTTGGAACTGCTAAGCCTAGAGTGTAATCCCCTATTTTGTTAATTAATAAAGCTCTTTTCACCCTAAAAAAAATAGGAAAATGATTGTGATCCCCCTGAGGATACCATGCAATCATCGTCCGGGTCAACACGCGCCCGCTGATTTTTCTTAGCTCCACCTCCCGAGTGTGGGGTCCGCCACGTTGAGTCTTCCAACCTTATCTCTTTTACTCTTTCCCGGACTAACTCGACCGCACGCTGTCCTTGCCTTCGTGTTCCCCAGGTTCCAGCCGTACACGCGCCACCACCAACCGCGCATGGCCATGGCCGATGTAGCTCCGGCCACGAGCGACCCAACCCGGACGAGGTTCTGCAGAGGTGTAGGCCATGGCGCTCGCGCCACCCTCGCCCGCGACCACTGCCGCCGGCCACTCTGCAGCAGCACCCTCGCCCGCGACCGCCGCCGCCGGCCACTCGCCCTCACCCCCCTTCCTCGCCGCAGACCTTGCTCCCTCCAGTAGACGCCGTCGCGCCTCGTCGCCCTACTCGACCCTCCTCGCGGAGCTCCGGACGTGGCCTGTCTGCAGCGCCACTCTCGCCCGCGACGACGGCGTGTTTCTGCCATGGGTAGGAGGCGCCTGTTGCCGTGTTGCGAGGGCCATGACGGGGTCTACTGCGACAGGAACGACGCGGGTGCTCCCTGCGGCAGCCGAGTTTGCTCCCTATGGCGAGCGGTGTTGCTCCCTAACAGCTGCGACCTTTTGCTTCTTGCAGAGAGCGGCCTTGCTCCATGTGGTGGGAGACAATGCTACAAGCGGCGACCAGAGTTGCTCCCTGCTGAGGGCGGCGCTGCTCCATGCGATGACCAACCCTAGCTTTTGATTTTGCTATATTGATATATTTTTTTGCTATCTCTGTTTTTTTTTGCTACAATACCATAAAATTTTTGCTACAAGTTCTCCGACGAGGTTTTCCGGCTAAATTCTCCGGCCATGTCTTCGGCGAAGTAGGATTTTTGCTACATTAGAAGAAATTTGTTGCTACAATCGTCTTGTGGTTTTGCTATGACAGTGTCAACTTTTTGCTACAAGGTCTTCGGCGAGAGTCATCGGCGAGTTTTTTCCAACGATGTCTCCGGCGAAGTCGGTTTTGCTGCATTAGCACAATTTTTTTGCTGCATGGTCTCCGGCGAGGTCTCCGGTGAGGTGTCCGGCGAGACGTTCTATTTCTAAAACGAACCGTTTTTTTTGCTTCGGAAGCAAAAACGGGAACATATGTAGCAAAAATGGCTGTTTTGTAGCAAAAGAGGGATTTGTGGAGGAAAAGATGGACACGTGTCAAGCAATAGAGCAGGACGATGGAACCTTTTTATCGTTCGGGGGACGCTGAGCATCGTCCAAAAAAATATTATATTTCTAAATGGAGCGAGTACAAGTAAGACAAGACATAGGCTGACGACGGAAAAATAAGGAAGCCGGGTACTGGTAGTACAAATTGCTCCCTGTCCTAGATTAATTGCAGCCTTTCAGGTATGAATTTTGTTGAAATGTACTCCCTCCGTTTGGAAATATAACATGTTTTAGGTTTGTGAATGAGATGTATCTAGACACTAAAAGGTGTCTATATTCGTTTGAATCTATACACTAAAGCATGTCTAGATACATCTTCTTCACAAATCTAAAACATCTTATATTTCTAAACGGAGTGAGTACTGTATACGACAATCGCTGCTTATTTTTCAGTTCAACCCTGGTGTGTGTGCACCAGGTACGGACTACTTAGCTCCTAAGGTTTGGCAGGCGGATATGACGGAGGTGGTGCCTTTGTTCCATTCCTTTTATCTCGCATCTTGTTGATTATTGCTGGACATAATTAAATTTCTAAAATTGTCGGTTACTAGAAATTTAGATGCGTATGATGGTGGAGGGCATAAGGTGATCCGAGGGATACGATTCATCTAATGTTTGATGACTGTGTTTAACGATTTAGATTCTTCCAATATTTGATGGGCAAAGTGAATCACCAACTTCCTCCGACCCATATTAATTGACTTGGATTTATCAAAATTTAAATGAACTTATATACTAAATAGTGTCTAGATTCATTAAATTTAGACAAATATGAGCCAATTAATATGGGACAGAGAAAGTATTAAAGATATTTTAATATTTTTAGAAAACAGTCGCCTGTTTTTTATGAGCAGCGCGGCCGGTCATCAACACGGCAATCGCAAACGATAGAGCAGACAGCGCACACGCACCTGATCATGACGGGACGTATGAAGCCGGTGTATCGTTACTGCACGCGGGACAAAACGCCATCCAAATCAGTCCTGAAATCCAGCACGGTGAGCACCACCCATCTGTTCGTTATCGCAGGGGACGAAAAACGCGAGCGCTCCTCCATGCCGCCCCCGTCGCCATCAGAACACGCACTGCAGGCATGTCAAGGTCAAGGAGCGAGCGATCGAGAGCCGTTAGGACGACCGCGGTCCCGGGTCGACTGGTCCGTGCCGCACCAGGTGGCGCGGGTAGTTGGGGCCGCTCCACACACCTCCCGCCTCTCTATCCTGCCGTGCCGCGGCGGCCGCGACAGCGACGCCCTGGCTCCGGTTGCCTGCGTGCGTGTGTTCCGCGTCGCACTAGCTTGCTGCCTCGCTTCTCGATCGTGAGTGCTAGCTAGGGGCCATAGCAGCTAGCTTCGGTTGCGCGCGGCGACACGTCCCTGTAACCCTGTATGCCGCGCGGCAGCGAGGGAGGGCTGGATCGCCGCCGCCGCCCCGCCGTAACGTGCGCGGGCGGTACAAGCTACCTCCGTGCTGCGGCGCGCGGGCCGCAGGACCGCCGGCCGGGCCAGCGAGGCTCGCGCCGTACCTCACTCGTACGTGGTGGTGGCGCGATGGCGCCGTACGTTTTGTGTAGGCACGTCGCTCGGTTGCAGCTGGTCCTCCGCCAGGGTCAATTGATGCGCGATCGCCCTTTTGCCGTCGGTGCAAGACAACAACGACACGTCTGGCCGGCCGGGTGATTCCTCGCCCTAGGAACGTCGATCATTATCTATGGGCTATGGCTACAGAGTGTACACGAGGTGCATGCATGCACGCAATGGTGTTCGGCTTTCGGCCTACCCGAACGGCGGCTGGTTAGTGAGCAAATTAAACACTTCGGTTCAGTCTGCAACTCTGAATGCAAGTAAACAAGCACACGCATGCAGCTCGATCGTGGATTATTCTTGTTGTAGTATATGCAAGCGTTGCTGCGTTGGCACTGTTGAGTGTTGCTTGTGGCTGACTCCGATCCTAGGTCCTCTTTTCTTTTTGCCGTGTACTAGCACCGATCGAGGTTGCTTGATCCAACTCAAAAGACCGCGCGCGCATGCATTGTCATGCTGGACTATCATATCGTCTCTTCTCCGAATCTGAAGCCCGGCCGAGCCCACAGATACAAAATGACATTTAAATGGACATTATTAGTTGAAAAGACACCAATTATTTTCAAGATAATGTTTTCCAGATGATTGATTGATGTGAGACAGCGTACATACGTACGTACGTACAATAAACCATAACCCAATAATCCCATTATCTCTGCAACATCGATCCATCACCCTCCAACCTCACATCACATTACTGGAAAACAGGCCTTCGGTTCGATCTGAACAACGTCACCAGTCCCGGTCCGTCACGAACCGCGACTAGTGCTAGCACTAGTCCCGGACCGTGAGGCCTCCAACGGCTAGACATGGCCAAAGACACTAGTCCCGGACTGGACTAGAGCTCTAGTCCCGGTCCGTAATAAGCTGGAGCGGGCCAACAGCTCTTTTCGGGGACTATTAGTCCCGGGTCGTATCACGGCCCGGACTAGTTGTCCATCAGTATATATACAGCTTCCTGGCCAGCTGCGCCCTAAAGCATATTGTGGCCATTTTTCTCAAAGAAGCAAGAGAGTTCATACCATTTTTTTCTCAAGATTTAGTTTGCAACACCTAAATCCAAAGCTTTAAAAGGTTAGAACTTCATTCTTTCATTTCTTATTGCTAATTTAGCTCTATAATGCTCTAGAAGTATAGAGATATGGATCAAATGCATGCATGCTCTAGAAGTAGCTAGAAGGATTTTGATATATATGTGTAACAAATTTTGATTAGGCACATAGTTACTGAAAATTGAAATGTGTAATTTTAGAGTTTCAGAGCTTAGAATGGAATGAGGTTTTTACTGATAGAACAATAATAAAAAACTCCACATTTATCATGTTGATTGTTTTCTCCAATTCACAAATTGGTGCATGTAAATTTTTCAAAATTCAAAATTAATTCTCTAGAAGCTCTCAATATAACTTGTAATAATTTTATTATGTTGTGTAATGGTTTTTGATATACTTTTACTATAATACAGATGGTCCGGGAATGGATGTACGGTACTGACCGACGCTCTGGCGAGTTCATTAATGGCGTGCATAAATTCATCCGTGTTGCTGATGCAAACAAGCACAATGGTTTTGTATTCTGTCCATGTAATGGATGTAGGAATTAGAAGAATTACTCTGACTCAAAAACCCTTCACAGCCACCTGTTGAAGTCTGACTTTATGCCCAGTTATAATTGTTGGACCAAGCACGGAGAGAGAGGGGTTATAATGGAAGACAATGAATTAAAAAAAAAAGAAAATCTATAAATGAAATAATTTATAAATGATGCAAATAGATAAATGGATATTATATTAAGATTCTTTATATTTTTCTGATAATAATAGACATATTATTTGTGTTATTTGGATTACTACAATAAAAGATATAATTTTCCAAAGTTTTTATATTTGATTTGAATTAAAAAAGAAAATTTACAAAAAAACAATTAGTCGCGGGTCGTGGCTGGACCCGTGACTAAAGGGTGCCTGCGCGCGCGAAAACGAAGCGGCCAAAAAAACCCTTTAGTCCCGGGCCGTGGCTTAACCCGCGACTAAAGGGGGGTTCTTTAGTCGCGGGTTAAGCCACGACCCAGGACTAAAGACCCTTTAGTCCCGTCCCGTGTCTTAGCCCGGGACTAAAGGGGTGGGGGTATAAGTAACTTGCGCCCACCCCTGGCCTCCCCCACCCAACACTTGGCGAAATCGACGAGGAGACGCAGACGACGACGAGAGCTCGATTGACGCAGGGGAGGTGCTGTCGGATTCCACCGCGCCGCCGTCTCGGCCCGTCAGCCGTGCCGCCCAACTGCCGTCTGCTTCGCCGCGCCAGTAAGTGTCGCCACGCCAAGACATCGCATGCCGCTTAACGCCGCCATCATTGCCGCCGCCTCGACGTGCGTTTTTTAGGAAGTTTTAGTTTATTTTTTATATCTTAGTAGTATTTTTAGTATCTTAGCATTTAGTTTCTTTTTTTAGGAATATATAATTGCTTTTAGTTTCTTTTTTTAGAATATATATTTGTTTATATAATTGTTTTTAGGAATATATAATTGTTTTTAGTTTCTTTTTTTAGGAATATATAATTGTTTTTAGTTGTTTTTAGGAATATATAATTGTTTTTAGTTTATTTTTTTAGGAATATATAATTGTTTTTAGTTATTTTTAGGAATATATAATTGTTTATATAATTGTTTATATAATTGTTTTTAGTTGTTTTTAGGAATATATAATTGTTTATATAATTGTTTTTAGTTTCTTTTTTAGGAATATATAATTGTTTTTAGTTGTTTTTAGGAATATATAATTGTTTTTAGTTGTTTTTAGGAATATATAATTGTTTATATATTTTTTAGGATTAGGATTATTGTTTTAGTGATTTTTTTGTTTTATTTATTAAGATTATAATTAGGATTAGGATTAGGATTATTTTTTTGTTTAAGTTATTATAATTAGGATTATATTGTTTTAGTTATTAGGATTATTGTTTTTTCTAACCTGTTTAACTCTCTTTTTATTATAGATAATTAAGTCATGGATCCATCCGAATATTCTGGTCGCATCGGTGAAGGTTTTCTTCAGGGCATGATAAGAGGTAAAAACATTACTACCGGCGCCGAAGATATTTTGCTTGAGGAAGATATTTCCTCATATCTGAATCCATCCGGTGATGGACTAGAGAAAAACCTAATGTACCAAGGGGAAGACCAAATGGACGAAGGGCAAACAAAAAACAACAATAATGATGGCCCCTCGACATGATCCGGCGAGGTATATATATATATATAAAGTCTCGTGTTACCTCTATTCATTAACTGATCTAGATATATATTAATCACTCTCTCTTCTTCTTTTAGCCCACCGGATCGAAGCAATCGACAGCTCGAATGAAACGAGGGCCGAACAAAAAGTTGGATGGTAATCAGAGGTTCACCATCGAAGAAATAGATGATGATGGTGAACCGATTGCTCCAGAGAAGCACCGGAGGATGTTTATAAATCAATGCGGGGTGCTTGTTAGGGACAACCTGCCGATCACCATCCAAGAATGGAGTAAGTCAAAGAAAGCCGGTGAAGAATCCAACAACTATGTCACCGATGATGCCAAAGATGACCTTTGGCAGAAGCTCATAGCGTATTTCATACTACCTCCAGAGTATGAGGAATTTGAGGTAGATGATATTACCCCAAGGCCGGGTGGGCTTGAAAATAGAGCGAAAGTCAAGGAGTGGGCACTGAGCAAGATGGCTAAACTGTACCGAAACCACAAGAAAAGTTTATACGCGAAATATGTCGCGAAAAAGAAAACTCCAGACTTCAAAGGAGTAAACGATAAGTTGAGAGAACAGTGGCCCGATTTTGTACAGTACAAGCAATCTGATAAAGCAAAGGCAAAGTCAGCAAAGAACGCGTTAAATGCTGCCAACAAGAAATACCATCATAAAATGGGGACAGGTGGCTACAAGAGTGTCGTCCCTAAGTGGGAAACTATGGAGAAGAACATGAGGGCTAGAGGCATCACTCCTGGTACAGATGGATGGCCCGAGAGGTCAAAGCACTGGTGGTACGAGCACGGGGGATCCTTGGACCCAGAAACAGGGAAGACATTATTTCATGAGAAAATTCTAAAACCCTTCCAAGAACTTATTAAAGCAATGAACGATGCTCAATTGGGATTGTTCCGTCCCGAGAGAGAGAACGACGAGCTGACACGCGCCCTAGGGAATCCTGAAAAGGGAGGATGAACACGAGGCAAAGGCGTCGGTGTCTCGTGGAAGAAAGGGTTTCCTCAGTATGATGCCAGTTACAGAAGCCGTCAGAGAAAGAAGGACTAGGAGGCAGACCGGATCTCCAGGGTAGAGCAGGACCTAGCTGATCTAAAGAACCTCATGCATAAAATTAGCCAAAGGCCGCCGTCGTCAACTCACCCACGGTCTGATGATCCTGCATTGGATCTTAGCCAACGGAGAAGCAGCGTGGCTTACACGGAGGTCCGTGCTGATGATCAAGCACTGTTGGATGATGCACCGGCTCCTCACTACCCCGTGGATGATGTCAGAGAGATGGCACAATGTGAGCTACATCAGCCAATGAACAACCCGTCCTTCAAGGTGGCGATCGGCACTGCTTTACCTTGTCTACCTGGAGCACTCCACCATTCACTTCCGATTCCACCAGGCTATGCTCGTGTCACGGTGGATGACATAGTGGAGGATTTTGAGGACCTAGAGATTGAAATCGCTACGCCTGACAGCCTTACGAAACTAGGAGATGTCAAGCGCAACATCATTCTATGGAATAAGAAGTACATCAAGTTTCCAGGCTCGGTGCCAAGGCCACCGACTCCAAAAAATCCAAATCCACCCCGCATCGAATATCGTCAACCTCCAAGTCCACCCCAACCCGATTATCGCCAACCTCCAAGTCCACCCCAACCCGATTATCGCCAACCTCCAAGTCCACCCGCCCCGGTGACGATCGCCGCAACAGGATTACATCAACTCGATCTCCGCCTCCGCCTCCGTGCAATACTACTACCTCGTCGAAGAAACAGAAGTTCGACGGTCCCCCGCGCCCCACATCGAAAAAAGGTCAAATGCCGAAGATAGTCGATATCCCGCCGGCTCTTCCAAAGTGACCTTATGAAAAGACCGATGAGTAAACTAACGCGGATGTGGCTGCCCAAGTTAAGGCGCATTTTGCACCCAAAAAGCATGAGCCAAAGCCCGTATATAACGAAAAAACCAAAAAGAGGGCTAAGTCCTTTCTAGAGCAACCATCCCAGATATCGATGAATCTGGAATCAGACTATGACCGGGAGATTATTAACAAGCACAGAAGAAAAAAAATCACAAGTGCAAAAAGCGGGAAGCAAGTTGCCCAGCTCGGAGTACAGAAGAATCAATAGGTCGCCCCGCCCAAAGTCATTCCAGACCTCGACAAGGCCTTCAGAGCTGAAATGGATATGGACATGCAAATAATGGACCCTAGAGCCCGTAATAATGCTGCACTTATGGGAATCACTGTATCGCAGGCCAAAGCACTTGCTAACAAAGCAAATATGTCTCTTGGTCAATATTTAGGCTATGAAGATACGCCAGTGGGTCAGATATCACGACAGTATGTCCAAGGGGAGCCTCTAGTCAGTAATGAGGAGCTCACGCGTCTATCCACACATATGCGAAATCTGCATGAATGGTACATGTCGCAAGCACAAAAAAAGCATTAGAAAGATTGGTTTCCAGTGGACGTTAGAATGGAGCATCACTTCAAACAATACTCGATACAGGTTCAAATGACCGAACTGTTTCAGTTGTACAACCAGCGCACCCTCGACAAATCTATCATTGGTTGCTATTGTCTGTAAGTTATTTATTTCTATAATTAAGTTTGTAGCTTTAGCTCGTCCATTGCATTTAATATATTATCTTAACTATATATCCTTTTGTATGATGATATTATATTCTGCAGAATGAAGATGCTTGAATGCAAAAGAGCTAGAAGATACGACGTTGGGTTCATTGACCCATATATCGTTAATGAATATACGTTAAAGAATCATCCCAAGGACGTGGAGAAAGACCTTGCAGGTTCTTAACCGAGAATAATTTTTGTTAAGGAAATACTATTTCCTTACAACTTCAAGTGAGTGTTTATATCTTGTACACATTTTATTTTTGCTTACTCGATGAGCTATATATGCATGTATGCTTATGTAAACGTCCGCAGATTCCAGTGGATCTTGCTAAACATCCAAGTTGACAACTTCCTAGTTGAAGTCCACGACTCATTAAGTTGGGACCAAGAGCAGTGGAGCGACATGAAAGCAATGTTCCATAAGTAATTTCAATCATTATCGCATTATATCGTTCTCTTTCATTCATTTCCTGATATCAAGTAACTAATAACTCCTTTGTTTATTTTCTTTGCCGAGCAGGTGTTAGACACGGTTCAGACAGAAAATACCAGGTCCATTCAAAAATGAGCTAACTTATAAAATGGCGAAGAGTTTACAGCAGCCACCGGAAACTCATTTATGTGGATACTGCGTCTGCGAGTATATCCGCGAGTTGACCAGTAAGCGGAAAGTTGACTCACATTATATTTATGATTTGTGGGAGAAACTAGAGCCAGACCAGCGCATAAGAGCAATTCAAGAGAAGCTGGCGGGATTTATGATGAAGGAAGTCCTTGATGTACATGGAGAGCATTATGCGGATGACGTGGAACTCGATTTGCCTTAGTCATGTCCATGTAGCTCATATGATATATATATTCATCAATGACCTTGTAATTTCAAAACATTTCTTCCTTTTGATATGATTGATTATATGTATGCTTGAAAGGGATCGATTAATTATATAAATGCATCGACGTGTAGTGTGTTTGTAGTAGCGTATAATATGTATACTGAAATATATGTTTGAATTATAGTGAAACACAAAATGAAAAAGAAACGAAATGGCAAAAAAAAAAAGGAAATACACAATCTCTGAAACAGCCACGTGGCAAAAATAAAAAGAAAACCTTTTAGTCCCGGGTGGTGTTATGGCCCGGGATTAGAGGGTTTCCGCCCCCGCGGCTCTAAAACAGCCACGGGGCTGTTATCGATCATGAACGTAGCGAGGGACTAGAGGGGGGGGGCCAAAATCGGGACTAAAAACAGCGTGTTATCGATCATGAGCCGTAGCAAGGGACTAGAGGGGCCAAAATCGACTAAAACAGCCACGCTGTTATCGATCATGGCCGTGTGGCCGGAGAGAGGCTAAAACAGCCACGTGGCTGTTCGCAGTCCAGGGCCCAAAATCGGGACTAGAGCTACAGCCCGGGACTGGAGACCCTTTTTTCACAAGTGTCAAATGCAACGTCATAGACAGCCCAGCTGACGGCAAAACTGTCCACGCATGCGCACGCACGTGATGCGCCACACAATCTTCACCGAGACTGTCTCAGCTCTCAAGACCACAAGTGCTCCAAGCAAAATGAGAAATGTGATTTGCAGGAATCGATCCAGGATCACGCACGCAAGTTGAGTGCACGTAATCGTCTTTGGGGCTGGTGGTAGTCAACTGCTATATAGAACGCTGCCTCCTTTTTCAAAGGAGTAGAAAAACAATGCGGAAAGGAAAGGAGCCGTTTGTCCGTATCAACCCCGGCGGTCACAACTCACGTGGCATGTAGAGATGCATATATACTACTCGTCTACTCCGTATGTAAATAAATGGATCAGACACAAGCCGTGGATACGGTTGACGTATGGACGATACTGATTGTCCAGCTGTATGCATCATGTTTCCCCCATTAGACAACGGCCTTGTTCAGTCACTCACTCACTCACATATATATAGCGGTATACGCCATCGCTCGATCGTATGCGTTACACGGTCACATCTATTTTTTTTAGAAAAACGGTCTCCCGGCCGGTAATCAACACGGCACCACAAACGACACACACTTAGGTATCTTACCGAACCGGTACGGACCTAGAGAGCTCTTCCAGGATGCGGCGGTAAAACTCATCGACGACGTCATTGATCTGTTTTGTCTTCGGCAGCCTTAGGGCCTTGGAGACATGGCGGACCACGGCCCCTCGCCGGCAGGAGGTCTCAGTGTTTTGTTTAGACTATTTTTAGTGTCTTTTTTAGGATGTTGAGATGACGGTTACGTCCTGAAGTCAGAATAAGGTATCTCGTCCTATCCTCGCTCCGATGGTGCGTCTAGCATTAACGGAGGGCGTGTGGAGTTGTGTGTTCTACAGATAACTTGGGATTTAATCATTTTTTGTTGCTGTGTTTTAAGGTCAGTCTCTTCCAATCTATGTTGGTCATTTTCGGCGATGGTTGCTGCCCTGATGCGCTGGTCCTTTGGGGCCTTAGAATGACGACTTCCCGTCTGTCTACTACAACAAACTCTACTATGACAAGCTTTACCCGGCTCCGGTGATGGAGGGGTGAGGACGGCGGCGCGCCTTCGGCTCGTGCCAGTGTTTGTAGTCGTCGCTAGGTGGTTCATTGATCTATTTATAATTTTTATTACTTTTAAAACACTTTATACTGTTTTTAATGATTATTAATAGATCGATGGAATTTCGCACACTGCTACCCTGATGACAAACGAAACCGGTCGATCGATAATACACACGCCACCCGGTATAAGGGCATCTCCACCGGGGCGACCCAAATGGTATGTGCGTGTCCGAAACTGTCCGTGCGGACGCGCGGTGCGTGCGCGGCGCCCCAGCGGGGCGACCCATCCAGCTAAACACGTCCGGGCTGACCAATCCATGCATCTAATCTGGGGCTCGGTTGCGTCGGCCCGGACGCACGCGGACAACACGGACATCGTTCCCCCGCGCACTAATGGCCCACCCGTCAGCCACCTTGACCCACGTCATTGATTTCAGACGTGGTCAGCGGCACCGATTCAGACGCACACAACGGCACCGATTCAGAGGCGGAAGGCTGACCGGCGGCAGCCTGCGCCATCAATGGCGACGCGACGGCACGCTGACTGACAGGACGACACGCTCTCCACCGCCGCTGCAGGCGCCGCCCGACGCCTGCCCTACTGACTGGACACTTCAATGCCCCTCTTCGGCCTCCGTGCCGGCATCCGATGCCGGCCCTTTTTAACCGGCCACCCGCGGCCATCTTCTCCCACACAGAACACCATCCCTCTCCTCCTTCCCCTTTTCCTTCTCCACTGCTTGTAGCTAGCCATGGCCGGTGGCGCTGGGTCGAGGGGAGGCCATGGCGGACGTCGAGAGAGGCGTGGAGGACGCGGCTAACTCACCGCGTCATGATACGTCGGAAACGTATCTATAATTTTTGATGTTCCATGCTTGTTTAGTCTCTACTTTGCTTTGCTTTGTCCATACTTTGAGGTGTTTTTATATGTTTTCTGGTACTAACCTATTAACAAGATGCCACAATGCTAGTTGCATTTTTTTCTGTTTTTGGTTCCAGAAAAGCTAGTAAGGAAATATTCTCGGAATTGGACGGGACAAAAGCCAAAGTCAATATTTCACCGAGGAGAACACGGAGTCCAGAGGAGAGACAGAGGGGAGCCACAGGCGGTCCCACCCTAGGCGCGGTCCAGCGTCAAGGGCAGGATGTGGGCCCCCTGGCCGCCCTCCTGCCTCTCCTCTTCGCCTATAAGAAGCCCGCGATGCCTAAACCCTAAGCACCCCATCAATATTCCACGAAACCGCCCATAGCCGCCGCCAGCATCGTCCCTAGATCGGGGGGATCTGAAGCTCTTCCCGGCACCCTGCCGAAGGGGAGATCATCTCGGAGGCCTTCTTCTTCTTCATCATGCCAGCCTTCGGTATGAAGCGTGAATAGTTCCACCTTGGACTACGGGTCCATGTAGTAGCTAGATGGTTGTATCTCCTCCTTTGTGCTTTCATGTCTAGATCTTGTGAGCTTCGTTCATGATCAAGATCTCATCTATTTGTAATCATGCATGTTGTGTTTGCGGGGATCCGATGGATATTGAGATCACTATGTCAGATTGATTAATGATTTTGTCTTATTGATTCTATCATGTCTGTGTTGTTTGTGATCGTGCATGCTCTCCGTTGTTAGTAGCTATCTTGGCCAAGTAGTTACTAGTGACTCCAAGAGGGGGTATTTATGCTCGATAGTGGATTCATGCCTCTATTTAATCTAAGGGAAGTGACAGAAATCTCTAAGGTTGTAGATGTGCTGTTTCCACTAGGGAGAAATCAACGGTCTATTGTTCATGGAACAAGTGGACTGTTTACCGTACACACTTTGCTTAAAGCAGTTGTCTGTTGCTTGCAACTTAATACTGGAGGGGGTTCGGATGATAACCCAAAGGTGGACTTCTATGAAGGGAATATGCCCTGAGAGGCAATAATAAAGTGTTTATTATGTGTATTCCAAGTATTTGATAGATGTTTATTTTGCATGCTATAATTGTATTGATACGGAAACGTTAATACATGTGTGTTTAATAAACAAACAGAAAGTTCCTAGTTATGCCTCTCTCATAAACTAGCTCGTTGATTAACAAGATGATCAAGGTTTCCTGATCATGGACATTGGATGTTGTTAATAACGGGATCACAACATTAGTGTAATGGTGTGATGAACATTCATCCGAAGTATAGCATTAAGATCAAAGTCATTGAGTTTATATTGCTATAACAACTTACGAAGTGATCCTAATCCTTAGACCATGAGATCATGTCAATCACTAACACGGAAGAGTTTCTTGATAACATCAAAGCGTCACCGTAACAGGTGATTATAAAGATGGATTCGTAACTAATAAAGTGTTATGTTGAGGCTCATGGATCGAGAGTGGAATTTGTTCATCCCGATGACGGATAGATATACTCAGGCCCTCGGTGATATCACATTGATTAGCTTGCAAGCAAGTGATTTGATCACTAGAATGTTATATCACAGAACGAGAAAAGAGTACATGTCGATCTAGATCAAACTAGGTATGGAGATACCGATGATGGAATCTCGGACATGTAATATATCGTGAAACAAAGGGTTAAGATACTAGCGTAAAAGGTTCCGGATCACAAGAAAGTCATCGTTGAATGTGTGGGAGTCGATGGGTCTCCGGATCCGCTTCGATTATTGATCCGAGAGGGTCTCGATCATGTCCGCATTATTCACGAACCGTAGGGTGACACACTTAAGAGACACCGACATCCAATTGGAGCAAATGTTTCATGCCGAAAGAATGAACAAGCGCAGGAATTTATTTCACTAGATACCGAAACAGGTTTTCGGGTGAAATTGCATAAAGTGGTTATGCATGTGAAATAGAATTCTAGCAAGGGGTTATTTGTGAATGTTTGTCATTAAAGTAATTGACAAAATTCTGAATCAAATAAAAGAGTTTTATTTAATGAGAGTTTGCATTAAATTTGGTGGAAATTTAATGGGAATTTGAGTGGACTTTTGAGTGAGGGGATTTTAAAGGGCATTTTGTGAGTGGAGTGTCCACCCACATGAATGAAGGAGGAGGGCAACCCCATGGCCACCCCTTGGGTGCCCCTCCTCCTATAAAAGGAGCCCCTCCTCACTTGTCTCACACATCCTCGTGAAGGATATCTCTCCCCTCTAGAATTTATCCCCATGGTCTCGCACTAGCGAGATACATGTTCCCGGTGGCTATTCGGCAAGAAAGAGTTGTGCTTCGCTGCATCGCTGGGCGAGGAGGCGGAGGTTGCTCGGTGCCTCGAACGTGTGTGCGAGCACGGATGCGATGCTGATTTGCGGCGCTAGGACTTCCTCTCGATCTTGAGATCGGCAAGAGATCGTCTACATCAACCACGAGTTGAACTCGTTAAGCTTTGTCGGTCTTCAAGGGTATGTTCTCTACGGATATACATCCGCCCGTTGTTTGTATCTAGTAGATAGATCTTGGTATATAGTTCACATCGTAGGAACTTTTTTGTTTTCTATGCTGCGAACCCTACAGTGGTATCAGAGCCGGATCTATGCGTAGATACTTTACACGGGTAGTACACATATGAGTATGTGGGCGATGATGATCATGTTGTTGCTCCTTTGTTGTAATTTTGGATATTGGTGGCATAGTGGGATGAAGCGGCCCGGACAAACTTTACATGTCCTCGCACATGAGACCGCTTGACATGCAACTAGTTTGCATAAGTGGCTAGCGGGTGTCTGTCTCTCCTACTATAGTCAATATCTATTTTGCAAGCAAGTTGTCAACAATTTGATTATCCTCGTTGTGGTTCATGTTCGTAGGTAAGAACGGTTCTATCTCGAAAGCCCTAAGCCACGTAAAACTTGCAATGGATAAATTAGGCGTCTAGTTTAGATTGTTCTTTGGGCTAGTGTTATGATATGGTAGTATTGTAAGTAGAAGTATGAGATGATACTCTTTACACACATAGCGTGTAAAATCCATAGACCTTGGATTTACACATATAGGTATGATAGTGATCATACCACGATGCACATGATAGAGATCATCTGCGGGAACCATATCATTTCACTAATAAACATATGATGTTTGATAGCATCTTATATTGCTTGTTTAGCGCTTTGTTAGCATAATAAGATGATCCCTCATTTAAATATCAAGATAAGAATGTGTTCTTCCTTTAGTATGCACCGATTATGTTTTCGTCGCTCCAAGACATCACGTGATGGTCGGGTGTTCTTGGATCCACGACCATATTTCGGGTGTAAAAGCGATTACACACTTGAATACTAAGGTTCTAACTTGGCGAGCCTAGAATGTCTGAGACATGGCTTGAACACGGACCGAAAGGTTAAGCATGAGTCATATATTTGATATGATGCCCATTTGATTCTCGCTTTGAAGCTATACCGACTCACGTGATGATCGGACTTGGTGTAGCGGATTTGGTTCATGTAATCACCAAAAGGCACGAGGGATGTCGTTTTGAGTGGGAGTTCATTCATAATATGGATTATTTGAACTCAATCTATCATACACTTAGTCTAAACTTTACAAATTCTGTTGTAGATGGCACCACCGCTTTTAATTTCAATGTGTTCATGGAGAAAGAGAAACTAGCAACGAACGTAGCAACTTTACCGAATGGGCCATGAATTTGAGGATTCTCCTCTCACGCACAAAAGCAATATGTGCTAGAAGCGCCGTTAGGCCCCCCACCTTTTGATGATGCCCCTGACGAGGAGAAGAATGTCTATCAGACTCGTCAGGAGGACCACAACTTAGTTCATTGCGGCATATTGTATGGGCTAGAGCCGGAACTTCGAAAGCATTTCGAAAATGGCAATGCATTTGATACAATGGGTGAGTTGAAAATGATTTTCGACACACATGCTGCTGTAGAGAGCTACAACGCTTCAAAAAAGTTCTTTAGCTGCATGATGGAAGAGCACAACTCCGTTAGTGAGCATGTACTCAAGATGTCGGGTTACGCCGATAAGCTTGTGTCTTTGGGAATATCGATTCCCATTGACTTAGGCATCCATCGTGTTCTGCAGTCTCTGCCACCTAGCTATAAGAGCTTCGTGATGAACTATAATATGCAAGGCATGAAGAAGTCTCTCCCCGAGCTTACACAATGCTTAAAACCGCAGTGGAGATCAAAAGGAACATCAAGTGTTGATGATCAATAGGAACACTGGTTTCAAGAAAGACAAGAAGGGAAAACGGAAGGAAGTAAGGCGGCAAGCCTGTTGCCTACTGAAAAGAAACCCCGAGTTGGACCTAAGTCCGATTCGAGTGCTACTATTGTAAGGGGTAAGCCCGGGCGCAACTACCCCAAGTATCTGGCGCATAAGAAGGCCGGCAAGGCAAACAAAGGTATATATGATATACATGTTATTGATGTGTACTTGACTAGTGCTCAGAGCACAGGTATTTGATACCGGTTCGTTGCTAATATTTGTAACTCGAATCGTGGGTGCGAACAAGCGACCGCTAGCAAGGGTGAGGTCAAGATGCGTGTCGGCAATGGATCAAGCGTTGATGTGATCACCGTCGAACGCCTCTCCACTTGCCGTCGGGATTAGTTATAAACTTGAATAAATGTTATCTGGTGCCTGCACTGAGCATGAACATTGTATCTGGATCGTGTTTGATGCGAAGTGGTTATTCATTTAAATCCGATAACAATGGTTGTTCCATTTATATGAATGAAATCTTTTATGGTCATGCACCGATGATGAATGGTTTATTTCTATTAGATCTCGATGATAATGTTACACATATTCATAATGTTGATGCTAAAAGGATTAAACTTAATGATGATATATCCGTATATATGTGGCACTGCCGTCTAGGTCATATTGGCGTTAAACGCATGAAGAAGCTCCATTCGGATGGACTTTTGGAATCACTTGATTATGAATCATTTGATACATGTGAGCCATGCCTTATGGGCAAGATGACTAGAACGCCGTTTTCCGATTCAATGGAACGGGCGACAGATTTATTGGAAGTCATACATTCTGATGTATGTGGTCCAATGAGTGTGTTGGCGCGAGGTGGATATCGTTATTTTGTTACTTTCACGGATGATTTGAGTAGATACGTTTATATCTACTTGATGAAACACAAGTCTGAAACCTTTGAAAAGTTTAAGGAATTTCAGAATGAAGTGGAAAATCATCGTAATAGAAAGATCAAATTTCTACGGTCCGACCGTGGAGGTGAGTATCTAAGTTACGAGTTTAGCACTCACATGAAAGAGTGTGGAATTGTTTCACAACTCACACCTGCCGGAACACCACAGCGAAATGGTGTGTCGAAACATCGTAATCGTACTTTATTAGATATGGCTCAATCTATGATGTCTCTGACGGACTTGCCGTTGTCATTTTGGGGTTATGCACTAGAAACTGCTGCATTCACTTTAAATCGGGCACCATCTAAATCCGTTGAAAAGACACCGTATGAATTGTGGTTTGGAAACAAACCTAAGCTATCATTTCTTAAAGTTTGGGGATGCGATGTTTATGTGAAGAAACTTCAACCGGATAAACACGAACCCAAAGCGGAAAAATGTGTCTTCATAGGATACCCTAAAGAAACTATTGGGTATTCCTTCTATCACAGATCCGAGGGCAAGGTTTTTGTTGCCAAGAATGGATCCTTTCTAGAAAAAGAGTTTCTCGCGAAAGGTGTGAGTAGTCGGAAGGTAGAACTCGAAGAGGTTGTGGAACCTTCTCTTCAAAGTATGGCGAGTAGCGTAGCGCCGGAAGTTGTTCCGGAGTTGGCTCCACCTGTTGAAGAGGTAACTAATGATAATGATCATGAAACTCCGAAAGAGAGTACTACCGAACCTCGCAGGTCAAGTCAAACGACGTCAGCCCCGAGCTGTACGGAAATCCATCATGAATTTCATGGTTGATGAAAATGATGACCTGCGACGTATGAAGAAGCGATGATGAGCCCATTCCAATTAATGGTTAGAAGCCATGAAATCCGAGATGGAATCCATGTATGAAAATCAAGTTTGGAACTTGGTGGAATTACCTCACGACCGAAAGGCCGTGGAGAACAAATGGATTTTCAAAAGGAAAACTGATGCTGATGGTAATGTGACCGTCTATAAAGCTCGACTTGTCGCAAAGGGGTTTCGACAAATTCAAGGAGTTGACTACGATGAGACTTTCTCTCCCGTAGAGATGCTGAAGTCAATTAGGATTATGTTAGCAATTGTTGCATATTTCGATTATGAGATATGGCAGATGGATGTCAAAACCGCGTTTCTCAATGGTAATATTGAAGAAGAGTTGTATATGATACAACCAAAGGGTTTTGTCGATCCTAAGGATGCTAACAAGGTGTGCAAGCTTCAGCGATCCATCTATGGATTGAAGCAAGCATCACGGTTGGAATCTCCGCTTTGATAAGGTGATCAAAGAGTTTGGATTTGTCCAAACTTATGGAGAAGCGTGTAGTTACAAGAAAGTGAGTGGGAGCAATGTGGCATGTCTGATATTATATGTGGATGACATATTATTGATCGGAAATGATATAGATCTTTTAAACAGTGTTAAAAGTTATCTAAACAGGAAATTTTCAATGAAGGACCTAGGTGAAGCGTCATACATATTAGGCATAAAGATCTATAGAGATAGATCTAGGCGCCTAATAGGGCTATCACAAAGTACATACCTTGATAAGATTTTAAAGAAGTTTAAAATGGACGGAAGTAAGAAGGGGTTCTTACCTATGTTGCAAGGCAAGACATTGAGTAAGACTCAAAGTCCGGCTTCGGCGGAAGAAAGAGAGATAATGGACAAAGTCCCCTATGCTTCATCCATAGGCTCTATAATGTACGCCATGCTATGTACAAGACCGGATGTGGCACATGCTATTAGTTTGACTAGTAGGTACCAATCGGATCTAGGTTCGGAACACTAGATAGCGGTCGATAATATCCTTAAGTACTTACGAAGAACTAAGGATATGTTTCTTGTATACAGAGGTGAAGATGAGCTCGTCGCTAAGTGTTATGTCGACGCTAGCTTTGACACCGATCCGGATGACTCTAAGTCTCAATCCGGATACGTATTTCTCATGAATGGCGGAGCGGTTAGTTTGAGGAGCTCCAAACAACCTGTGGTAGCGGGATCAACAACGGAGGCCGAATATGTTGCTGCTTCAGAAGTGGCTCAGGAAGCAGTTTGGATGAAGGAGTTCATATCCAAACTAGGAGTGGTGGCAAACGCGTTGGACCCAATGGTGATCTATTGTGACAACAATGGTGCCATTGCCAATGCCAAAGAGCCAAGGTCTCACAAGCATTCCAAGCATATTAAGCGCCGGTTTCACTCCATCCGCAAGCATGTCAAGGATGGAGATATAAAGATTTGTAAAGTACATACGGATCTCAATGTAGCAGATCCGTTGACTAAAACACTCCCTAGAGCAAAACATGATCAACACCAGAACTCAATGGGTGTTAGATTTATCACTATGTAACTAGATTATTGTCTCTAGTGCAAGTGGGAGACTGAAGTGAATATGCCCTAAGAGGCAATAATAAAGTGTTTATTATGTGTATTCCAAGTATATGATAGATGTTTATTTTGCATGCTATAATTGTATTGATACGGAAACGTTAATACATGTGTGTTTAATAAACAAACAGAAAGTTCCTAGTTATGCCTCTCTCATAAACTAGCTCGTTGATTAACAAGATGATCAAGGTTTCGTGATCATGGACATTGGATGTTGTTAATAACGGGATCACAACATTAGTGTAATGGTGTGATGAACATTCATCCGAAGTATAGCATTAAGATCAAAGTCATTGAGTTTATATTGCTATAACAACTTACGAAGTGATCCTAATCCTTAGACCATGAGATCATGTCAATCACTAACACCGGAAGAGTTTCTTGATAACATCAAACGTCACACCGTAACAGGGTGATTATAAAGATGGATTCAGAACTAATAAAGTGTTATGTTGAGGCTCATGGATCGAGAGTGGAATTTGTTCATCCCGATGACGGATAGATATACTCTGGGCCCTCTCGGTGATATCACATTGATTAGCTTGCAAGCAAGTGATTTGATCACTAGAATGTTATATCACAGGAACGAGAAAAGAGTACATGTCGGTAACGAGATCAAACTAGGTATGGAGATACCGATGATGGAATCTCGGACATGTAATATATCGTGAAACAAAGGGGTTAAGATACTAGCGTAAAAGGTTCCGACGATCACAAGAAAGTCATCGTTGAATGTGGGAGTCGAGATGGGTCTCAGATCCGCTTCGATTATTGATCCGAGAGGGGTCTCGATCATGTCCGCATTATTCACGAACCGTAGGGTGACACACTTAAGAGACACCGACATCCAATTGGAGCAAATGTTTCATGCCGAAAGAATGAACAAGCGCAGGAATTTATTTCACTAGATACCGAAACAGGTTTTCGGGTGAAATTGCATAAAGTGGTTATGCATGTGAAATAGAATTCTAGCAAGGGTTATTTGTGAATGTTTGTCATTAAAGTAATTGACAAAATTCTGAATCAAATAAAGAGTTTTATTTAATGAGAGTTTGCATTAAATTTGGTGGAAATTTAATGGGAATTTGAGTGGACTTTTGAGTGAGGGATTTTAAAGGGCATTTTGTGAGTGGAGTGTCCACCCACATGAATGAAGGAGGAGGGGCAACCCCATGGCCGTGCCACCCCTTGGGTGCCCCTCCTCCTATAAAAGGAGCCCCTCCTCACTTGTCTCTCACACCTCCTCGTGAAGGATCTCTCTCCCCTCTAGAATTTATCCCCCATGGTCTCGGACTAGCGAGATACATGTTCCCGGTGGCTATTCGGCAAGAAAGAGTTGTGCTTCCGCTGCATCGCTGGAGCGAGGAGGCGGAGGTTGCTCGGTGCCTCGAACGTGTGTGCGAGCACGGATGCGCTGCTGATTTGCGGCGCTAGGACTTCCTCTCGATCTTGAGATCGGCAAGAGATCGTCTACATCAACCACGAGTTGAACTCGTTAAGCTTTGTCGGTCTTCAAGGGTATGTTCTCTACGGATATACATCCGCCCGTTGTTTGTATCTAGTAGATAGATCTTGGTATATAGTTCACATCGTAGGAAAATTTTTGTTTTCTATGCTGCGAACCCTACAGTGGTATCAGAGCCGGATCTATGCGTAGATACTTTACACGGGTAGTACACATATGAGTATGTGGGCGATGATGATCATGTTGTTGCTCCTTTGTTGTAATTTTGGATATTGGTGGCATAGTGGGATGAAGCGGCCCGGACAAACTTTACATGTCCTCGCACATGAGACCTGTTCCACGCTTGACATGCAACTAGTTTGCATAAGTGGCTAGCGGTGTCTCTCCTACTATAGTCAATATCTATTTTGCAAGCAAGTTGTCAACAATTTGATTATCCTCGTTGTGGTTCATGTTCGTAGGTAAGAACGGTTCTATCTCGAAAGCCCTAAGCCACGTAAAACTTGCAATGGATAAATTAGAGGCGTCTAGTTTAGATTGTTGCTGGGCTAGTGTTATGATATGGTAGTATTGTAAGTAGAAGTATGAGATGATACTCTTACAACACACATAGCGTGTAAAATCCATAGACCTTGGATTTACACATATAGGTATGATAGTGATCATACCACGATGCACATGATAGAGATCATCTGCGGGAACCATATCATTTCACTAATAAACATATGATGTTTGATAGCATCTTATATTGCTTGTTTAGCGCTTTGTTAGCATAATAAGATGATCCCTCATTTAAATATCAAGATAAGAATGTGTTCTTCCTTTAGTATGCACCGATTATGTTTTCGTCGCTCCAAGACATCACGTGATGGTCGGGTGTTCTTGGATCCACGACCATATTTCGGGTGTAAAACAGTTACACACGCGAATACTAAGGTTCTAACTTGGCGAGCCTAGAATGTACAGACATGGCTTCGGAACACGGACCGAAAGGTTAAGCATGAGTCATATAGTTGATATGATGCCCATTTGATTCTCGCCTTTGAAGCTATACCGACTCACGTGATGATCGGACTTGGTGTAGCGGATTTGGTTCATGTAATCACCAAAAAGGCACGAGGGATGTCGTTTTTGAGTGGGAGTTCATTCATAATATGGATTATTTGAACTCAATCTATCATACACATAGTCTAAACTTTACAAATTCTGTTGTAGATGGCACCACCTGCTTTTAATTTCAATGTGTTCATGGAGAAAGAGAAACTAGCAACGAACGGTAGCAACTTTACCGAATGGGCCATGAATTTGAGGATTCTCCTCTCTGCACAAAAGCAATATGTGCTAGAAGCGCCGTTAGGCCCCCACCTTTGATGATGCCCCGACGAGGAGAAGAATGTCTATCGACTCGTCAGAGGACCACAACTTAGTTCATTGCGGCATATTGTATGGGCTAGAGCCGAACTTCAAAGCGTTTCGAAAACGGCAATGCATTTGATACAATGGGTGAGTTGAAAATGATTTTCGACACACATGCTGCTGTAGAGAGCTACAACGCTTCAAAAAAGTTCTTTAGCTGCATGATGGAAGAGCACAACTCCGTTAGTGAGCATGTACTCAAGATGTCGGGTTACGCCGATAAGCTTGTGTCTTTGGGAATATCGATTCCCATTGACTTAGGCATCCATCGTGTCCGCAGGTCTCTGCCACCTAGCTATAAGAGCTTCGTGATGAACTATAATATGCAAGGCATGAAGAAGTCTCTCCCCGAGCTTCTGTCAATGCTTAAAACTGCAGAAGTGGAGATCAAAAAGGAACATCAAGTGTTGATGATCAATAGGAACACTGGTTTCAAGAAAGACAAGAAGGGAAAACGGAAGGGAAGTAAGGGCGGCAAGCCAGTTCCGCGCCTAAAAAGAAACCCCGAGTTGGACCTAAGTCTGATTCCGAGTGCTACTATTGTAAGGGGACTGGCCACTGGAAGCGCAACTGCCCCAAGTATCTGGCAGACAAGAAGGCCGGCAAGGCAAACAAAGGTATATATGATATACATGTTATTGATGTGTACTTGACTAGTGCTCGCAGTAGCACCTGGGTATTTGATACCGGTTCAGTTGCTAATATTTGTAACTCGAATCAGGGGCTGCGGAACAAGCGACCGCTAGCAAGGGGTGAGGTCAAGATGCGTGTCGGCAATGGATCAAGCGTTGATGTGATCACCGTCGGAACGCTGCCTCTCCACTTGCCGTCGGGATTAGTTATAAACTTGAATAAATGTTATCTGGTGCCTGCACTGAGCATGAACATTGTATCTGGATCGTGTTTGATGCGAAGTGGTTATTCATTTAAATCCGATAACAATGGTTGTTCCATTTATATGAATGAAATCTTTTATGGTCATGCACCGATGATGAATGGTTTATTTCTATTAGATCTCGATGATAATGTTACACATATTCATAATGTTGATGCTAAAAGGATTAAACTTAATGATGATATATCCGTATATATGTGGCACTGCCGTCTAGGTCATATTGGCGTTAAACGCATGAAGAAGCTCCATTCGGATGGACTTTTGGAATCACTTGATTATGAATCATTTGATACATGTGAGCCATGCCTTATGGGCAAGATGACTAGAACGCCGTTTTCGGTTCAATGGAGCAGGCGTGATTTATTGGAAGTCATACATTCGATGTATGTGGTCCAATGAGTGTGTTGGCCGAGGTGGATATCGTTATTTTGTTACTTTCACGGATGATTTGAGTAGATACGTTTATATCTACTTGATGAAACACAAGTCGAAACCTTTGAAAAGTTCAAGGAATTTCGAATGAAGTGGAAAATCATCGTAATAGAAAGATCAAATTTCTACGGTCCGACCGTGGAGGTGAGTATCTAAGTTACGAGTTTAGCACTCACATGAAAGAGTGTGGAATTGTTTCACAACTCACACTGCCGAACACCACAAATGAAATGGTGTGTCGAAACATCGTAATCGTACTTTATTAGATATGGCTCGATCTATGATGTCTCTGACGGACTTGCCGTTGTCATTTTGGGGTTATGCACTAGAAACTGCTGCATTCACTTTAAATAGGGCACCATCTAAATCCGTTGAAAAGACACCGTATGAATTGTGGTTTGGAAACAAACCTAAGCTGTCATTTCTTAAAGTTTGGGGATGCGATGTTTATGTGAAGAAACTTCAACCGGATAAACACGAACCCAAAGCGGAAAAACGTGTCTTCATAGGATACCCTAAAGAAACTATTGGGTATTCCTTCTATCACAGATCCGAGGGCAAGGTTTTTGTTGCCAAGAATGGATCCTTTCTAGAAAAAGAGTTTCGCGAAGGTGTGAGTAGTCGGAAGGTAGAACTCAAGAGGTTGTGGAACCTTCTCTTCAAAGTATGGCGAGTAGCGTGGCCGGAAGTTGTTCGGAGTTGGCTCCACTGTTGAAGAGGTAACTAATGATAATGATCATGAAACTCCGAAGAGAGTACTACCGAACCTCGCAGTCAAGCGGACGCGTCAGCCTCGAGTCAGACGGAAATCAGTCATGAATTTCATGGTTGATGAAAATGATGACCCGCGACGTATGAAGAAGCGATGATGAGCCCGGTTCCAACAAATGGTTAGAAGCCATGAAATCGAGATGGAATCCATGTATGAAAATCAAGTTTGGAACTTGGTGGAATTACCTCACGACCGAAAGGCCGTGGAGAACAAATGGATTTTCAAAAGGAAAACTGATCGATGGTAATGTGACCGTCTATAAAGCTCGACTTGTCGCAAAGGGGTTTCGACAAATTCAAGGAGTTGACTACGATGAGACTTTCTCTCCCGTAGAGATGCTAAAGTCAGTTAGGATTATGTTAGCAATTGCTGCATATTTCGATTATGAGATATGGCAGATGGATGTCAAAACCGCGTTTCTCAATGGTAATATTGAAGAAGAGTTGTATATGATACAACCAAAGGGTTTTGTCGATCCTAAGGATGCTAACAAGGTGTGCAAGCTTCAGCGATCCATCTATGGATTGAAGCAAGCATCACGAAGTTGGAATCTCCGCTTTGATAAGGTGATCAAAGAGTTTGGATTTGTCCAAACTTATGGAGAAGCTTGTATTTACAAGAAAGTGAGTGGGAGCAATGTGGCATTTCTGATATTATATGTGGATGACATATTATTGATCGGAAATGATATAGATCTTTTAAACAGTGTTAAAAGTTATCTAAACAGCAAATTTTCAATGAAGGACCTAGGTGAAGCGTCATACATATTAGGCATAAAGATCTATAGAGATAGATCTAGGCGCCTAATAGGGCTATCGCAAAGTACATACCTTGATCAGATTTTAAAGAAGTTTAAAATGGATGGAAGTAAGAAGGGGTTCTTACCTATGTTGCAAGGCAAGACATTGAGTAAGACTCAAAGTCCGGCTTCGACGGAAGAAAGAGAGATAATGGAAAAATTCCCCTATGCTTCATCCATAGGCACTATAATGTACGCCATGCTATGTACAAGACCGGATGTGGCACATGCTATTAGTTTGACTAGTAGGTACCAATCAGATCCAGGTTCAGAACACTGGATAGCGGTCAAGAATATCCTTAAGTACTTACGAAGAACTAAGGATATGTTTCTTGTATACGGAGGTGAAGAAGAGATCGTTGCTAAGTGTTATGTCGATGCTAGCTTTGACACCGATCCGGATGACTCTAAGTCTCAATCCGGATACGTATTTCTCATGAATGGCGGAGCGGTTAGTTTGAGGAGCTCCAAACAACCTGTGGTAGCGGGATCAACAACGGAGGCCGAATATGTTGTCGCTTTGCTAGTGGCTGAAGCAGTTTGGATGAAGGAGTTCATATCCAAACTAGGAGTGGTGGCAAACGCGTTGGACCCAATGGTGATCTATTGTGACAACAATGGTGCCATTGCCAATGCCAAAGAGCCAAGGTCTCACAAGCATTCCAAGCATATTAAGCGCCGGTTTCACTCCATCCGCAAGCATGTCAAGGATGGAGATATAAAGATTTGTAAAGTACATACGGATCTCAATGTAGCAGATCCGTTGACTAAAACACTCCCTAGAGCAAAACATGATCAACACCAGAACTCAATGGGTGTTAGATTTATCACTATGTAACTAGATTATTGTCTCTAGTGCAAGTGGGAGACTGAAGTGAATATGCCCTAAGACGCAATAATAAAGTGTTTATTATGTGTATTCCAAGTATATGATAGATGTTTATTTTGCATGCTATAATTGTATTGATACGGAAACGTTAATACATGTGTGTTTAATAAACAAACAGAAAGTTCCTAGTTATGCCTCTCTCATAAACTAGCTCGTTGATTAACAAGATGATCAAGGTTTCCTGATCATGGACATTGGATGTTGTTAATAACGGGATCACAACATTAGTGTAATGGTGTGATGAACATTCATCCGAAGTATAGCATTAAGATCAAAGTCATTGAGTTTATATTGCTATAACAACTTACGAAGTGATCCTAATCCTTAGACCATGAGATCATGTCAATCACTAACACCTAAGAGTTTCTTGATAACATCAAACGTCACACCGTAACAGGTGATTATAAAGATGGATTCAGAACTAATAAAGTGTTATGTTGAGGCTCATGGATCGAGAGTGGAATTTGTTCATCCCGATGACGGATAGATATACTCTGGGCCCTCTCGGTGATATCACATTGATTAGCTTGCAAGCAAGTGATTTGATCACTAGAATGTTATATCACAGAACGAGAAAAGAGTACATGTCGATGCGAGATCAAACTAGGTATGGAGATACCGATGATGGAATCTCGGACATGTAATATATCGTGAAACAAAGGGGTTAAGATACTAGCGTAAAGGTTCCGACGATCACAAGAAAGTCATCGTTGAATGTGTGGGAGTCGATGGGTCTCCGGATCCCGCTTCGATTATTGATCCGAGAGGGTCTCGATCATGTCCGCATTATTCACGAACCGTAGGGTGACACACTTAAGAGACACCGACATCCAATTGGAGCAAATGTTTCATGCCGAAAGAATGAACAAGCGCAGGAATTTATTTCACTAGATACCGAAACAGGTTTTCGGGTGAAATTGCATAAAGTGGTTATGCATGTGAAATAGAATTCTAGCAAGGGGTTATTTGTGAATGTTTGTCATTAAAGTAATTGACAAAATTCTGAATCAAATAAAAGAGTTTTATTTAATGAGAGTTTGCATTAAATTTGGTGGAAATTTAATGGGAATTTGAGTGGACTTTTGAGTGAGGGGATTTTAAAGGGCATTTTGTGAGTGGAGTGTCCACCCACATGAATGAAGGAGGGGAGGGGGCAACCCCCATGGCCGGCGGCCACCCCCTTGGGTGCCCCCTCCTCCTATAAAAGGAGCCCCCCTCCTCACTTGTCTCTCACACATCCTCGTGAAGGATATCTCTCCCCCTCTAGAATTTATCCCCCATGGTCTCAGACTAGCGAGATACATGTTCCCGGTGGCTATTCGGCAAGAAAGAGTTGTGCTTCCGCTGCATCGCTGGAGCGAGGAGGCGGAGGTTGCTCGGTGCCTCGAACGTGTGTGCGAGCACGGATGCGCTGCTGATTTGCGGCGCTAGGACTTCCTCTCGATCTTGAGATCGGCAAGAGATCGTCTACATCAACCACGAGTTGAACTCGTTAAGCTTTGTCGGTCTTCAAGGGTATGTTCTCTACGGATATACATCCGCCTGTTGTTTGTATCTAGTAGATAGATCTTGGTATATAGTTCACATCGTAGGAAAATTTTTGTTTTTTCTATGCGAACCCCTACGGGTATCGAGCGGATCTGCGTAGATACTTTACACGGGTAGTACACATATGAGTATGTGGGCGATGATGATCATGTTTTTGCTCCTTTGTTGTAATTTTGGATATTGGTGGCATAGTGGGATGAAGCGGCCCGGACAAACTTTACATGTCCTCGCACATGAGACCTGTTCCACGCTTGACATGCAACTAGTTTGCATAAGTGGCTAGCGGGTGTCTGTCTCTCCTACTATAGTCAATATCTATTTTGCAAGCAAGTTGTCAACAATTTGATTATCCTCGTTGTGGTTCATGTTCGTAGGTAAGAACGGTTCTATCTCGAAAGCCCTAAGCCACGTAAAACTTGCAATGGATAAATTAGAGGCGTCTAGTTTAGATTGTTGCTGGGCTAGTGTTATGATATGGTAGTATTGTAAGTAGAAGTATGAGATGATACTCTTACAACACACATAGCGTGTAAAATCCATAGACCTTGGATTTACACATATAGGTATGATAGTGATCATACCACGATGCACATGATAGAGATCATCTGCGGGAACCATATCATTTCACTAATAAACATATGATGTTTGATAGCATCTTATATTGCTTGTTTAGCGCTTTGTTAGCATAATAAGATGATCCCTCATTTAAATATCAAGATAAGAATGTGTTCTTCCTTTAGTATGCACCGATTATGTTTTCGCTGCAAGACATCACGTGATGGTCGGGTGTTCTTGGATCCACGACCATATTTGGTGTAAAAGCGATTACACGCGAATACTAAGGTTCTAACTTGGCGAGCCTAGAATGTACAGACATGGCTTCGGAACACGGACCGAAAGGTTAAGCATGAGTCATATAGTTGATATGATGCCCATTTGATTCTCGCCTTTGAAGCTATACCGACTCACGTGATGATCGGACTTGGTGTAGCGGATTTGGTTCATGTAATCACCAAAAAGGCACGAGGGATGTCGTTTTTGAGTGGGAGTTCATTCATAATATGGATTATTTGAACTCAATCTATCATACACATAGTCTAAACTTTACAAATTCTGTTGTAGATGGCACCACCTGCTTTTAATTTCAATGTGTTCATGGAGAAAGAGAAACTAGCAACGAACGGTAGCAACTTTACCGAATGGGCCATGAATTTGAGGATTCTCCTCTCTGCTGCACAAAAGCAATATGTGCTAGAAGCGCGTTAGGCCCCCACCTTTGATGATGCCCGACGAGGAGAAGAATTTCTATCAGACTCGTCAGGAGGACCACAACTTAGTTCATTGCGGCATATTGTATGGGCTAGAGCCGGAACTTCGAAAGCGTTTCGAAAATGGCAATGCATTTGATACAATGGGTGAGTTGAAAATGATTTTCGACACACATCTTTGTAGAGAGCTACAACTTCAGAAAAGTTCTTTAGCTGCATGATGGAAGAGCACAACTCCGTTACTGAGCATGTACTCAAGATGTCGGGTTACGCCGATAAGCTTGTGTCTTTGGGAATATCGATTCCCATTGACTTAGGCATCCATCATGTTCTACAGTCTCTGCCACCTAGCTATAAGCGCTTTGTGATGAACTATAATATGCAAGGCATGAAGAAGTCTCTCCCCGAGCTTCATCAATGCTTAAAAGCTGCAGTGGAGATCAAAAGGAACATCAAGTGTTGATGATCAATAGGAACACTGGTTTCAAGAAAGACAAGAAGGAAAGCGGAAGGAAAGGGCGGCAAGCCCATTGTCGCGCTGAAAAGAAAACCCCGAGTTGGACCTAAGTCGATTCGAGTGCTACTATTGTAAGGGGATCGCCCTTTGGAAGCAACTACCCCAAGTATCCCGCATAAGAAGGCCGGCAAGGCAAACAAAGGTATATATGATATACATGTTATTGATGTGTACTTGACTAGTGCTCGCAGAGCACTGGGTATTTGATACGGTTCGGTTGCTAATATTTGTAACTCGAATCGTGGCTACGGAACAAGCGACCGCTAGCAAGGGGTGAGGTCAAGATGCGTGTCGGCAATGGATCAAGCGTTGATGTGATCACCGTCGGAACGCCTCTCCACTTGCCGCCGGGATTAGTTATAAACTTGAATAAATGTTATCGGTGCTGACCGAGCATGAACATTGTATCCGGATCGTGTTTGATGCGGTGGTTATTCATTTAAATCCGATAACAATGGTTGTTCCATTTATATGAATGAAATCTTTTATGGTCATGCACCGATGATGAATGGTTTATTTCTATTAGATCTCGATGATAATGTTACACATATTCATAATGTTGATGCTAAAAGGATTAAACTTAATGATGATATATCCGTATATGTGTAATCGCCGTCTAGGTCATATTGGCGTTAAACGCATGAAGAATCTCCATTCGGATGGACTTTTGGAATCACTTGATTATGAATCATTTGATACATGTGAGCCATGCCTTATGGGCAAGATGACTAGAACGCCGTTTTCCGGTTCAATGGAACGGGCGACAGATTTATTGGAAGTCATACATTCTGATGTATGTGGTCCAATGAGTGTGTTGGAGCGAGGTGGATATCGTTATTTTGTTACTTTCACGGATGATTTGAGTAGATACGTTTATATCTACTTGATGAAACACAAGTCTGAAACCTTTGAAAAGTTCAAGGAATTTCAGAATGAAGTGGAAAATCATCGTAATAGAAAGATCAAATTTCTACGGTCCGACCGTGGAGGTGAGTATCTAAGTTACGAGTTTAGCACTCACATGAAAGAGTGTGGAATTGTTTCACAACTCACACCTGCCGGAACACCACAGCGAAATGGTGTGTCGAAACATCGTAATCGTACTTTATTAGATATGGCTCGATCTATGATGTCTCTGACGGACTTGCCGTTGTCATTTTGGGGTTATGCACTAGAAACTGCTGCATTCACTTTAAATCGGGCACCATCTAAATCCGTTGAAAAGACACCGTATGAATTGTGGTTTGGAAACAAACCTAAGCTGTCATTTCTTAAAGTTTGGGGATGCGATGTTTATGTGAAGAAACTTCAACCGGATAAACACGAACCCAAAGCGGAAAAATGTGTCTTCATAGGATACCCTAAAGAAACTATTGGGTATTCCTTCTATCACAGATCCGAGGGCAAGGTTTTTGTTGCCAAGAATGGATCCTTTCTAGAAAAAGAGTTTCTCGCGAAAGGTGTGAGTAGTCGGAAGGTAGAACTCGAAGAGGTTGTGGAACCTTCTCTTCAAAGTATGGCGAGTAGCGTAGCGCCGGAAGTTGTTCCGGAGTTGGCTCCACCTGTTGAAGAGGTAACTAATGATAATGATCATGAAACTCCGAAAGAGAGTACTACCGAACCTCGCAGGTCAAACGGGACGCGTGCAGCTCCCGAGCTGTACGGAAATCCAGTCATGAATTTCATGGTTGATGAAAATGATGACCCTGCGACGTATGAAGAAGCGATGATGAGCCCGGATTCCAACAAATGGTTAGAAGCCATGAAATCCGAGATGGAATCCATGTATGAAAATCAAGTTTGGAACTTGGTGGAATTACCTCACGACCGAAAGGCCGTGGAGAACAAATGGATTTTCAAAGGAAAAGCGTCTTTGATGGTAATTTGACCATCTATAAAGCTCGACTTGTCGCAAAGGGTTTCGACAAATTCAAGGAGTTGACTACGATGAGACTTTCTCTCCCGTAGAGATGCTAAAGTCAGTTAGGATTATGTTAGCAATTGCTGCATATTTCGATTATGAGATATGGCAGATGGATGTCAAAACCGCGTTTCTCAATGGTAATATTGAAGAAGAGTTGTATATGATACAACCAAAGGGTTTTGTCGATCCTAAGGATGCTAACAAGGTGTGCAAGCTTCAGCGATCCATCTATGGATTGAAGCAAGCATCACGAAGTTGGAATCTCCGCTTTGATAAGGTGATCAAAGAGTTTGGATTTGTCCAAACTTATGGAGAAGCTTGTATTTACAAGAAAGTGAGTGGGAGCAATGTGGCATTTCTGATATTATATGTGGATGACATATTATTGATCGGAAATGATATAGATCTTTTAAACAGTGTTAAAAGTTATCTAAACAACAAATTTTCAATGAAGGACCTAGGTGAGCGTCATACATATTAGGCATAAAGATCTATAGAGATAGATCTAGGCGCCTAATAGGGCTATCATAAAGTACATACCTTGATAAGATTTTAAAGAAGTTTAAAATGGACGGAAGTAAGAAGGGTTCTTACCTATGTTGCAAGGCAAGACATTGAGTAAGACTCAAAGTCCCGGCTTCTAGGAAGAAAGAGATAATGGACAAAGTCCCTATGCTTCATCCATAGGCTCTATAATGTACGCCATGCTATGTACAAGACCGGATGTGGCACATGCTATTAGTTTGACTAGTAGGTACCAATCGGATCTAGGTTCGGAACACTAGATAGCGGTCGATAATATCCTTAAGTACTTACGAAGAACTAAGGATATGTTTCTTGTATACAGAGGTGAAGATGAGCTCGTCGCTAAGTGTTATGTCGACGCTAGCTTTGACACCGATCCGGATGACTCTAAGTCTCAATCCGGATACGTATTTCTCATGAATGGCGGGCGGTTAGTTTGAGGAGCTCCAAACAACTGTGGTAGCGGGATCAACAACGGAGGCGAATATGTTCTTTGCTTGAGTGGCTCGAGCGCTTTGGATGAAGGAGTTCATATCCAAACTAGGAGTGGTGGCAAACGCGTTGGACCCAATGGTGATCTATTGTGACAACAATGGTGCCATTGCCAATGCCAAAGAGCCAAGGTCTCACAAGCATTCCAAGCATATTAGCGCGGTTTCACTCCATCCGCAAGCATGTCAAGGATGGAGATATAAAGATTTAGAAGTACATACGGATCTCAATGTAGCAGATCCGTTGACTAAAATACTCCCTAGAACAAAACATGATCAACACCAGAACTCAATGGGTGTTAGATTTATCACTATGTAACTAGATTATTGTCTCTAGTGCAAGTGGGAGACTGAAGGGAATATGCCCTGAGAGGCAATAATAAAGTGTTTATTATGTGTATTCCAAGTATATGATAGATGTTTATTTTGCATGCTATAATTGTATTGATACGGAAACGTTAATACATGTGTGTTTAATAAACAAACAGAAAGTTCCTAGTTATGCCTCTCTCATAAACTAGCTCGTTGATTAACAAGATGATCAAGGTTTCCTGATCATGGACATTGGATGTTGTTAATAACGGGATCACAACATTAGTGTAATGGTGTGATGAACATTCATCCGAAGTATAGCATTAAGATCAAAGTCATTGAGTTTATATTGCTATAACAACTTACAGTGATCCTAATCCTTAGACCATGAGATCATGTCAATCACTAACACGGAAGAGTTTCTTGATAACATCAAAGCGTCACCGTAACAGGTGATTATAAAGATGGATTCGAACTAATAAAGTGTTATGTTGAGGCTCATGGATCGAGAGTGGAATTTGTTCATCCCGATGACGGATAGATATACTCTGGGCCCTCTCGGTGATATCACATTGATTAGCTTGCAAGCAAGTGATTTGATCACTAGAATGTTATATCACAGGAACGAGAAAAGAGTACATGTCGGTAACGAGATCAAACTAGGTATGGAGATACCGATGATGGAATCTCGGACATGTAATATATCGTGAAACAAAGGGGTTAAGATACTAGCGTAAAAGGTTCCGACGATCACAAGAAAGTCATCGTTGAATGTGTGGGAGTCAGTATGGGTCTCGGATCCGCTTGATTATTGATCCGAGAAGGGTCTCGATCATGTCCGCATTATTCACGAACCGTAGGGTGACACACTTAAGAGACACCGACATCCAATTGGAGCAAATGTTTCATAACGACAGAATGAACAAGCGCGAATTTATTTCACTAGATACCAAAGCAGGTTTTGGGTGAAATTACATAAAGTGGTTATGCATGTGAAATAGAATTCTAGCAAGGGGTTATTTGTGAATGTTTGTCATTAAAGTAATTGACAAAATTCTGAATCAAATAAAAGAGTTTTATTTAATGAGAGTTTGCATTAAATTTGGTGGAAATTTAATGGGAATTTGAGTGGACTTTTGAGTGAGGGGATTTTAAAGGGCATTTTGTGAGTGGAGTGTCCACCCACATGAATGAAGGAGGAGGGGCAACCCCATGGCGGCCACCCCTTGGGTGCCCTCTCCTCCTATAAAAGGAGCCCCCCTCCTCACTTGTCTCTCACACATCCTCGTGAAGGATATCTCTCCCCCTCTAGAATTTATCCCCCATGGTCTCAGACTAGCGAGATACATGTTCCCGGTGGCTATTCGGCAAGAAAGAGTTGTGCTTCCGCTGCATCGCTGGAGCGAGGAGGCGGAGGTTGCTCGGTGCCTCGAACGTGTGTGCGAGTACGGATGCGCTGCTGATTTGCGGCGCTAGGACTTCCTCTCGATCTTGAGATCGGCAAGAGATCGTCTACATCAACCACGAGTTGAACTCGTTAAGCTTTGTCGGTCTTCAAGGGTATGTTCTCTACGGATATACATCCGCCCGTTGTTTGTATCTAGTAGATAGATCTTGGTATATAGTTCACATCGTAGGAAATTTTTTGTTTTCTATGCTGCGAACCCTACAGTGGTATCAGAGCTGGATCTATGCGTAGATACTTTACACGGGTAGTACACATATGAGTATGTGGGCGATGATGATCATGTTTTTGCTTCTTTGTTGTAATTTTGGATATTGGTGGCATAGTGGGATGAAGCGGCCCGGACAAACTTTACATGTCCTCGCACATGAGACCTGTTCCACGCTTGACATGCAACTAGTTTGCATAAGTGGCTAGCGGGTGTCTGTCTCTCCTACTATAGTCAATATCTATTTTGCAAGCAAGTTGTCAACAATTTGATTATCCTCGTTGTGGTTCATGTTCGTAGGTAAGAACGGTTCTATCTCGAAAGCCCTAAGCCACGTAAAACTTGCAATGGATAAATTAGAGGCGTCTAGTTTAGATTGTTGCTAGGCTAGTGTTATGATATGGTAGTATTGTAAGTAGAAGTATGAGATGATACTATTACAACACACATAGCGTGTAAAATCCATAGACCTTGGATTTACACATATAGGTATGATAGTGATCATACCACGATGCACATGATAGAGATCATCTGCGGGAACCATATCATTTCACTAATAAACATATGATGTTTGATAGCATCTTATATTGCTTGTTTAGCGCTTTGTTAGCATAATAAGATGATCCCTCATTTAAATATCAAGATAAGAATGTGTTCTTCCTTTAGTATGCCGATTATGTTTCGTCGCTCCAAGACATCACGTGATGGTCGGGTGTTCTTGGATCCACGACCATATTTGGTGTAAAAGCGATTACACGCGAATACTAAGGTTCTAACTTGGCGAGCCTAGAATGTACAGACATGGCTTCGGAACACGGACCGAAAGGTTAAGCATGAGTCATATAGTTGATATGATGCCCATTTGATTCTCGCCTTTGAAGCTATACCGACTCACGTGATGATCGGACTTGGTGTAGCGGATTTGGTTCATGTAATCACCAAAAAGGCACGAGGGATGTCGTTTTTGAGTGGGAGTTCATTCATAATATGGATTATTTGAACTCAATCTATCATACACATAGTCTAAACTTTACAAATTCTGTTGTAGATGGCACCACCTACTTTTAATTTCAATGTGTTCATGGAGAAAGAGAAACTAGCAACGAACGGTAGCAACTTTACCGAATGGGCCATGAATTTGAGGATTCTCCTCTCTGCTGCACAAAAGCAATATGTGCTAGAAGCACCGTTAGGCCCCCCACCTTTTGATGATGCCCCTGACGAGGAGAAGAATGTCTATCAGACTCGTCAGGAGGACCACAACTTAGTTCATTGCGGCATATTGTATGGGCTAGAGTCGGAACTTCGAAAGCGTTTCGAAAATGGCAATGCATTTGATACAATGGGTGAGTTGAAAATGATTTTCGACACACATGCTGCTGTAGAGAGCTACAACGCTTCAAAAAAGTTCTTTAGCTGCATGATGGAAGAGCACAACTCCGTTAGTGAGCATGTACTCAAGATGTCGGGTTACGCCGATAAGCTTGTGTCTTTGGGAATATCGATTCCCATTGACTTAGGCATCCATCGTGTTCTGAGTCTACACCTAGCTATAAGAGCTTCGTGATGAACTATAATATGCAAGGCATGAAGAAGTCTCTCCGAGCTTCATCAATGCTTAAAACTGCAGAAGTGGAGATCAAAAAGGAACATCAAGTGTTGATGATCAATAGGAACACTGGTTTCAAGAAAGACAAGAAGGGAAAACGGAAGGGAAGTAAGGGCGGCAAGCCTGTTGTCGCGCCTGAAAAGATGGGTGATTATAAAGATGGATTCAGAACTAATAAAGTGTTATGTTGAGGCTCATGGATCGAGAGTGGAATTTGTTCATCCCGATGACGGATAGATATACTCTGGGCCCTCTCGGTGATATCACATTGATTAGCTTGCAAGCAAGTGATTTGATCACTAGAATGTTATATCACAGGAACGAGAAAAGAGTACATGTCGGTAACGAGATCAAACTAGGTATGGAGATACCGATGATGGAATCTCGGACATGTAATATATCGTGAAACAAAGGGGTTAAGATACTAGCGTAAAAGGTTCCGGCGATCACAAGAAAGTCATCGTTGAATGTGGGAGTCGATATGGGTCTCGGATCCGCTTCGATTATTGATCCGGAGGGGTCTCGATCATGTCCGCATTATTCACGAACCGTAGGGTGACACACTTAAGACACCGACATCCAATTGGAGCAAATGTTTCATGCCGAAAAGAATGAACAAGCGCAGGAATTTATTTCACTAGATACCAAACAGGTTTTGGTGAAATTGCATAAAGTGGTTATGCATGTGAAATAGAATTCTAGCAAGAGGTTATTTGTGAATGTTTGTCATTAAAGTAATTGACAAAATTCTGAATAAAATAAAATAGTTTTATTTAATGAGAGTTTGCATTAAATTTGGTGGAAATTTAATGGGAATTTGAGTGGACTTTTGAGTGGAGGGGTTTTAAAGGGCATTTTGTGAGTGGAGTGTCCACCCACATGAATGAAGGAGGAGGGCAACCCCATGGCGTGACCACCCCTTGGGTGCCCCCTCCTCCTATAAAAGAGCCCCTCCTCACTTGTCTCTCACACCTCCTCGTGAAGGATCTCTCTCCCCCTCTAGAATTTATCCCCCATGGTCTCGGACTAGCGATATACATGTTCCCGGTGGCTATTCGGCAAGAAAGAGTTGTGCTTCCGCTGCATCGCTGGAGCGAGGAGGCGGAGGTTGCTCGGTGCCTCGAACGTGTGTGCGAGCACGGATGCGCTCCTGATTTGCGGCGCTAGGACTTCCTCTCGATCTTGAGATCGGCAAGAGATCGTCTACATCAACCACGAGTTGAACTCGTTAAGCTTTGTCGGTCTTCAAGGGTATGTTTTCTACGGATATACATCCTCCCGTTGTTTTTATCTAGTAGATAGATCTTGGTATATAGTTCACTAGGAAATTTTTTGTTTTCTATGCTGCGAACCCTACATTCTAGTCATAGATGCAGTTGGATGACGGTCTATGTATCTTGTTGTATTGCTGATACGTTGGAAACGTATCTATAATTTTTGATGCTCCATGCTTGTTTAGTATCAACTTTGCTTTACTTGTCCACACTTTGAGGTGCTTTTTACATGTTTTCCGGTACTAACCTACTAACAAGTTGCAACAGTGCTAGATGCCTGTTTTCTGCTATTTTTGGTTTCAGAAAAGTTAGTAAAGAAATATTCTCGGAATTGGACAGGACAAACGTCAAATTCATTTCTTTCCGTGGGGAACAAGAAGTCCAGAGGAGAGTCGGAGGGGCCGTCTAGGGTGGCCAGACCCACCCCAGGCGCGGGTGGGCCCCACCCCGGGCCTCCCCCGTAACCTATAAGAAGCCCCCGATGCAGAAACCCTAAGCACTCAATCAAATCTCTACTAAACCGTCTATAGCCGCCGCCACCATCGTCCCTAGATCAGGGGGGATCTAAAGTTCTTCCCGTCACCCTGCCGGAGGGGAGATCATCCTGGAGGCCTTCTCTCTGGTATGATGCGTGAGTAGTTCCACCTTGGACTATGGGTCCATGTAGTAGCTAGATGGTTGTATCTCCTCCTTTGTGCTTTCATGTATAGATCTTGTGAGCTCCGTTCATGATCAAGATCTAATCTATTTGTAATCATGCATGTTGTGTTTGCGGGGATCCGATGAATATTGAAATTACTATGTTGGTTTGATTAATGGTTTTGTCTTATGATTCTATCATGTCTGTGTTGTTTGGGATCTCGCATGCTCTCCGTTGTTAGTAGCTATCTTGGCCAAGTAGTTGCTAGTGACTCCAAGAGGGGTAATTTATGCTCGATAGTGGGTTCATGCCTCTAGTTTCCAAGGGAAGTGACAATAATCTCTTCAGTTGTAGATGTGTTGTTGCTACTAGGGAGAAAACAACGGTCTCTTGTTCATGGAACATGTGGACTGTTTACCTTACACACTTTGCTTAAAGCAGTTGTCGGTTGCTTGCAACTTAATACTGGAGGGGGTTCGAATGATAACCTCAAGGTGGACTTCTAGTCATAGATGCAGTTGGATGGCGGTCTATGTATATTGTTGTATTGCCCAATTGAATCTCATAGGATCTTTTTGTCTAGTATTGCATTGTTATGCCTTGCTCAATTCCTGTCAATTGCCCTGCTTTAATTTTTTACCCTTTATGCCATGTTATTTATCTAAGGAGAGCACCTCTAGTGAACTATGGACCCCGGTCAAATCTTTACCATTGATACATCTTACACTGTTTACTTGCTGCAAACCCATCATCACCTTCCACACCATACAGTTAATCCTTTGTTACAGCAATTGGTGAGATTGACAACCTCACTGTTCGTTGGGGAAAAGTCTTGAGTTTGTTGTGCAGGTTTCCACGTTGCTTGCAACACTTGTGTGACGTCTCCTTCCTCCTACTGGTTCAATAACCTCGGTTTCTTACCGAGGGAAGAATTTCTACTGTGCTGCATCACACCTTGCTCTTGGGGTTTCCCGACGAAGCACTCCTACATCAAGCAAGCGCATCAACAAGTTTTCTGGCGCCGTTGCTAGGGAGGCTAAGGACGTCTTCACAAGAGGAGTCCTCCTCAACCTTTCTCTTTACTTTGTTTTTAGTTTGCTTAGTTTCTTTTGCTTGGTTTTGTTTGCCTCTTTTTATAAAAAAACTCAAAAAAAGAATTATTTTGGGTTGCTTTCTCTTTTCATAAACAAAAAAAATTAGTTCTTGCTCTAGCTGCTGCTGCTGCTGTTTTTGGCTTGCTCCATTTTTGCCAAAATGAACTCTGTTGAGAACACCAAGTTGTGTGACTTCACTAGCACAAACAACAATGAGTTCCTTAGCACTCCTATTGCTCCACCTGCTCCTGATGCTACCTTTTATGAAATTAAGCCTGCTTTGTTGAATCTTGTGATGAGAGAGCAATTTTCTGGTGCTAGTTCTGATGCTGCTGCCCATCTCAATAACTTTGTTTATCTTTGTGAGATGCAAAAGTATAAGGATGTAGATGAAGATATTATTAAGCTCAAGATGTTTCCTTTCTCCTTGAGAGGAAAATCTAAAGAATGGTTGTTATCCTTGCCTAGAAATAGTATTGATTCTTGGACTAAGTGCAAAGATGCTTTTATTGGAAAGTACTATCCTCCTGCTAAGATTATATCTATGAAAAGTGACATTATGAAATTTAAATAACTTGATAATGAATATGTTGCTCAAGCTTGGGAAAGAATGAAATATTTGGTTAAGAATTGTCCCACTCATGGACTCACTGCTTGGATGATTATCCAGACTTTTTATGCAGGTTTGAACTTCTCTTCAAGAAACCTGTTGGATTCAGCTGCTGGAGGTACCTTTATGGGCATCACTTTGGGTGCTGCAACAAAACTCCTTGAAAATATGATGGTTAATTACTCTGAATGGCACACTAAGAGAGCTCCACATGGTAAGAAGGTAAATTCTGTTGAAGAAACCTCCTCTTTGAGTGATAAGATTGATGTTATTATGGCTATGCTTGTTAATGGGAACGATCCTTTAGATCCAAATAATGTTCCCTTAGCTTATTTGGTTGCTCAAGAAGATCAAGTTGATGTGAACTTCATTAGAAACAACAATTTTGGCAACACTACTTATGGTAATAACTATAGGCCTTATCCTCCTAATAATGGAAATACTTATCATGGTAGGTCTGGAATGCCTAGTGAAGATAGGATTCTAGAAGTTGAAAGATCCACTAAAAACTTTATGCAGATGCAATATGATCAAAACAAGATATTCACTAAAACTATGGAAGAACAATCTGTTATCTTGAAGAATGTTAGTCATCAACTTGAGAATCTGAATAGAGAAATTCCTAGTTTACAGTCAAAAATTTTGAGTGCTGAAAAGAACATTTCCTCTTTGTCTGAAGCACAGTCCTTCTTGATTAATAAAATGGCTGCTAAACCTGAAACCATGGAAAGTACCTTTGCTGCTACTCATGCCATACAAGTTACTATTGATGAAAATGTTAGACTGTTAGCTCAAATTCATGCTAAGTGGGAAAGGGAGGCTGAAATTTATAGAAACAATAGTGTGTCTACCATCACCACTAAACCACAAGAAGTCCCTATTCCTCCTCCTACAATGCCTACGCCTATTGAGTCTACTACTAGTGATGCTAAGTTTGATTTTGATATAGATGGTTGCAATATTTCTAATGTGATTTTGTTCCTGCAAAAGCTTACTAGAAGTCCCGATGCTAGTGATATGCATGTTGATTTCACCAAACACATTATAGATGCTCTTGTTAATATTATGGAAGAGAAGTTAAAACACAAAGCTTCTATTCCTAGGAAAGTAGAAGATAGTTGGGAACCCATTATTAATATGCAAGTGAATGACTTTGATCTCAAGGATTCATGTGATCTTGGTTCTAGTGTCTCTATTATACCCTAATACCCTGGTTACCCCACAAGGCAAACCTACCTCTGACCATGTCCCTCTGGTCTTGTCCATGAAAACATCCATTCCTGCTGCAAAAAAATTTAGGTTTGAGAATTTCTGGGTTACTCATCAGGGCTTTAATGAGATGGTGGCTCAAAGCTGGAATAAGCCAACCTTTAAGAAGAATAGTGCTGCTAATCTTAATGCCAAATTCAAAAGGTTGAGATATGATATTAAGAAGTGGAGCAAGTCAATTTCAAAACTTACAATCTGCATTGAAAATACAAATAAAGCACTTTTAGAACTGGGTAATATTGAGGATCATAGGGGTTTATCTATTCCTGAAACTAATTTCAGGAGAATTTTAAAGGCTCATCTGATTAAGCTTCTTGATTATCAGATACAATATTGGAAAAAAGATGTACAATTAGATGGACAAAGTTTGGTGATGAAAACTCTAAGTTTTTCCAAGCTTTTGCTACTGAAAGGTATAGGAGAAACTCAATTTCTCAACTAAATTTACCTGATGGGACAGATGTGACTGATCATACTGGTAAATAAAAAATTATTTATGATACATTTAAAGCTAGGCTAGGCACAAAGAATAATCCTCAAATGAGATTTAATCTAGAGCATCTGATCCAACCTATTCCTGGTCTTGAGGAACTGTCTGCTCCATTCACTACTAATGAAATTGATGATGTTATTAAATATATGCCTGTGGACAAGGCACCAGGGCCTGATGGGTTTAATGGACAATTCCTTAAGAGCTGCTGCCAAATTGTTAAACATGATATCCATCAACTCTGCTTTGATTTCTTTGAAGGGAAACTGGACCTTGAGAGTATCAACATGGACTTCATTACTCTCATCCCTAAGGTGGCTGTACCTCTGTCTGTGAATGACTACAGGCCCATTACTTTACTCAACTATTGCCTTAATATTATTACTAAGTTATTAGCTAATAGATTGCAAAAAGTGGTTTTGAAGATTGTTCACAAAAATCAGTATGGTTTTCTCAAGGGCAGGAATATTCAGGGCTGCTTAGCATGGGCCTTTGAGTACTTGTTTCAGTGTGAATCCTCTAAGAAAGAAATTATTTTGTTAAAGTTGGACTTTGCAAAAGCATTTGACACTATTGATCATGGTGTCATGCTGAAAATAATGGAACAGATGGGGTTTGATGAAAGGTGGCTATCCTGGATGTCATTACTATTTGACTCTGGTAAATCATTTGTTTCGCTGAATGGTACTCCTGGCAGGCAGTTCCATTGTCTTATTGGAGTTAGACAGGGATATCCTTTGTCACCTTTGATTTTTGTACTTGCTGCAGACTTGCTCCAATCAGCAATTAATAAAGCTTTCAAAGATCAAATCTTAAAAGCCCCTTTATCTGCAGATTATGAGATGGATTGCCCTATTGTTCAATATGCAGATGATACTTTACTCATACTCCCTGCTTGTTCTATTCAACTTAGTGCTATGAAAAAAAATCTTGAAGACTATGCTTTATCCACTAGTCTTCAAATCAACTTCACCAAGTCAATGATGATCCCTATTAATTTAGATAATGACTCTGTTCATAGACTGGCTAATTCTTTTGGACGTAGTGTGGGGAAAATGCCCTTCACTTATCTAGGGCTACCTGTAGGTACAACTAAACCTACTATTATGGAGCTGATGCCTCTCGTGGACAGGATAGAAAGAAAAATGTCTGCCTCCTTTTTGATGATGACTTATAGTGGAAGAGTAACTGTTATAAACTCCTTATTAGCTTCTATTGCTATGTTATCTATGTGTTCTCTGCATATTCCATCCAAGATAATGGAACATATAGAAAAAATTCAAAGACACTATCTTTGGAACAAGAAAACCGAGGAAGGTGAAAATGCAGTTCTCTGATTGCTTGGGGGAAAGTGCGTAGGCCAAAAGAAAAAGGTGGTGTTGGGGTATTGAATTTAAAAATTCGGAATGAGGCCCTGCTCTTAATTTTTTTGCACAAGTTCTACAATAAGGAAGATACACCCTGGGTTAGTCTTGTGTGGAATGCTTACTATCTGAACAAGATCCCTCATGCAGTGGATCCCTGTGGCTCTTTTTGGTGGAAGGATGTTTGCAAGATCTCTCCGATTTATAGAGTAATTACTAGATGCAAGATTGGCGATGGTACTACGGTGCTATTTTGCAAAGACAACTGGCTTAATGAGCCTGCTTCAGCAAATTCCCCAGAGCTTTTTATTTCTGTTTGAATGAGGATGTGTCTGTTCAAGAATTCTTATCTTCCCCACATATGTCAAATAGCTTCCATTTACCTATTTCCCCGGAAGCTAGATAGGAGATCAGAGATCTACATCAACTTGCCTCTGATTTGGATTTTGGGAATCACAGAACTGATGCATGGAATTACACTTGGGGTAAAGAGTACAAAGCTAACCTATACTATAATTTTTGTTTCAGGAACATTGTTGTGCATGAAGCATTTAAATGGATATGGGAATCAAGATCCATCCCAAAGGTTAAATTCTTTTGTTGGCTATTGTTTTTTGACAGATTAAGCACTAGAAACATCTTGAAAAGAAAACACCAAATTCTTAACTCAGGATATAATTGTATACTTTGCCAAGATAATGTGGAGGAGACAGTGGAACATCTTTTCTTCCACTTCAGTTTCAGTATGAATTGCTGGTCAATGCTAAAATTCACATGGGATCAGCATGGGGGTCGTCTGGACATTATTGCTGAATAAAAAATAAGAGATAACAGACCATTGTTCTTGGAGGTTTTTATGTATGCGGCATGGAGTATTTGGAAAGAAAGAAATAATCTCTGTTCCAATGGCATTATACCTGAAGTTAATTCTTGGAAGAACAGATTCAAATCTGACTTTGGGATACTGACTTATAGAACAAAGGACTCTCTGCATCCTGTCATCTCTGTTGTTTTAGCCTCTTTGTAATCTACCTTATTTTATTGGTTTATGGCTCCTGATACTAGATTACCCATGTAAAGTCTTTTTGCCCCTTGAGTGGGGCTTTATTAATATAGCTCGATAGGTAGTAGGTCCCCTAGGGATCCTACTGTCATAATGCCTAAAAAAAGATTTATGAAATGCTTGATTTGCCACCTTTGGAAGATTGTTATTTGGATGTCCCACTTAATGATAATGCTAAGAAGAAACTCATGGGGAGTATTAATGATGTTCTCATTATGATTAACAATGCTTATGTCCCTGTTGATTTCTATGTTTTGGATGTTGAATGCAATGCTTATTGTCCTATTACTTTGGGAAGACCTTTTCTTAGAACTGTTCGTGCAATCATTGATATGAAAGAAGGCACCATTAAATATCAATTCCCATACAAGAAAGGTATTGAACACTTACCTATGAGTAGAGAGAAGTTGCTTTTTTCTCCTCCTTTGAAAGCAAGGTTTGATATTAATGCTTACTCATTTGAAAATACTTGATTTCTTGCTTCTTGTGCCTAACTTAAAGACGTTAAAGAAAAGTACTTGTTGGGAGATAACCCAAGAGTTTCCTTGAGTCTTGAAAGTTATTACTTCAGTAATGACCTCTTCTTATCCTTTTTTTGTTTTCTTTTTGTGCCAAGAATGACCTCTAATGAGAGGGAAGTAATATTTGGGGAGTTGTTGTCCCAAAACAGATTTCTGTCCTCCACCATAAAAATTCGTGAGGAGTCTCTATAAGTCAGATTGAGATGGAAATTTAAGAATAAATCCCCTAGTATGTTAGATAACTTTCTTTAGTTCAACACTTTTTGATTTGAGCAACAAAACATTTTCGAAAAAATAGGTTTCTACCTGCTGGTCTGTTTTGACAGATTTCTGCTATTATTTGCATTTGCTTCTTATTGATTCCTTTTTGAGTTCTCTTTTGGGGAATTGAGATTTTTGAAGGAGTTGCTACAATATCTTGTGTTTTTAGTGAAAAGTTTTTCTTTTACAAAGATAAGCCCAAAGGTCTATTATCTTTTGAATACACTAATGTTGCTAATAAATATTGTGTGAAGTTTTAAATGAAGGAAAAATTTCAGGTGTAGGGAGAGAATGATGTAATGAGATGAAGAATGGACAAAAGATCAAGCTTGGGGATGCCACCCCGGTGTCACCCCAAGAAATATCCAATAGCTACAAGCGTCAAAGCTTGGGGATGCCCAAGGCATCCCCTTCTTCATCAATAAAAAGCTCTGGTCTTTCTAGACACTTCGTTTTTATTGTTTCATGCAACATTGTGTTGTTCTCGGAGCGTCTTAGTTTTCGTTTGCTTTGCTTATTTGTTTAGTTTGCTTGAATAAAGTAGTTTGTGTTGGAGATATGCCCTAGAGGCAATAATAAATATAGTTATTATTATATCTTTGTGTTTATGATAAATGTTTACATTCATGCTATAATAGTATTAACAAGGAAACATTGATACTTGTGTGATTTGTAAACTTAATTTGAAGTCCCTAGTATAGCCTCTATACTTCACTAGCTTGTTGGTTGATTAATGATTGTGGTTTCCCTATCATGAACATTGAGATGTTATCAACAACAAGATCATATCGTTAGGAGAATGATATGGTGGACATACTCCTATAGATAAGCGTAGCATAAAGATCAAGTCATTTCAATAGTTCAATTGCTATATGCTTTCTGATACATAGTAACCTAATTCCTTCGACCATGAGATCATGCATATCACCTTTACCGGATGGATGCTTTGATGACATCAAACACCACACCGTAACTGGGTGGCTATAAAGGTGGCATTGAGTGTTCGGAAAGTATTGGTTGAAACACATGGATCAAGAGTGGGATTTGTCCATCCATATGACGGATAGATATACTCTGGGCCCTCTTAGTGGAATGTCATCCAATTAGCTTGCAAGCATGTGACTGGCTCACAAGGGATCACATATCACGGGAACGAGAAAAGAGTACTTATCAGTAACGAGGTTGAACTAGGTATGCAGAGATACCGACGATCAAAACCTCGGATAAGTAAACTATCGTGAGACAAAGGGAAATTGGTATCGTATGTAAGTGGTTCATTCGATCGCAAAGTAATCGTAGAAATATGTGGGAGCCATATGAATTTCCAGATTCCTCTATTGGTTATTGTCCGGAGAAGTGTCTCGATCATGTCCGCATAATTCACGAACCGTAGGGAGACACACTTAAGGATTCGACGTTGTTTGAGTAGTTATGGTATTATGAGAAAGAGACCGAATGTTGTTCGGAGTCTCGGATGGGATCCGGGATATCACGAGGTGATCCGGAATGGTCCGGAGAATAAGATTCATATAAGGAAAGTCCCGTTTCGGAGTTCGGAAATGATTCCGGTGTTTTCATCGGGAATGTTCTAGAAGGTTCCGGAATGTCCGGCACTCCGGGGGGGGGGGGAAGGGGTACATGAATGCGTCATTACATATTGGAATGATTTCATCATGTACTAAGTGTTATCGCTGTTCCAAATAAAGGATTAAATTGAATCCTAAAACTGAAAAGTCAAATGGCCAGTTTGAAAGTCAAACGGCTAAAACAGGAAAGTGAGGGAAACAAGCAAGAGGAGGTTGAAACCGACTTTGGGGAGGAGTCCCTCCTCTCCAAGCCGGCACGCCACCCAAGGCCGACTTGGGGAGGGACTCCCTCCCCTTGGCTGCCCCTCCCACCTATAAAAGGAGGGGCAGGGCCTCCTCCTCTACACACACAAGTTCCTATCCTCTAATCTAAATCCTAGCCCTAGACTCCGGTTTAGAGACGCTTTGGTTTAGAGCTTCTAATTGCCCTAGCCTTCAGATTAGAGCCTTATAATTGGTGTGTCTAAACCCTAGAACACTAATAGCTCTCTCATACTCCACCATACTCGCTCTGGCTTAAGGCGGCCTCATGATCTCCCTCTACTTGGTACCACGCCAGCCGGAATCGCGAGGAGTGCTACAACCTCCGCTGCCTGCTGGAACAAGGGAGAGGAAGGTCTTCGTCGAGTACCGAACGTGTGACCGACTGCGGAAGCGCTGCCAGAACGCAGCGCCGGAAGGATCGTCTACACGATCTTGAGATCGGGAAGAGTACGACTACATCACCCACGAGAATCCGCTCTCGTTAAACACTTTAGAATCTTCGAGGGTAAGTTATTCCATCGACTCATTGCTACAATCTAGTAGATAGATCTTGGCTTGTTTGTTTGTATGCGATAGAAAATTTTTGTTTTCCATGCTACGAAACCCTACAGTGGTATCAGAGCCAGGTTTATATGTAGATCTGTTGCACGAGTAGAACACAATGGTCATTGTGGGCGTTGATGCTTTTATTGTCGATTGCTTCTTGTGTACTTTGCATCTTGCGGTATGTTGGGATGAAGCGGCCCGGGCTAACCTTACATGACATCGTTCATGAGACTTGCTCCACGCTTGACATGCAACTTGTATTGCATAAGTGGCTTTGCGGGTGCCTGTTTCTCCTAGCATAGTTAAGATCCAATTTACAACGGGTGATCAACAATTCTAGTATCAATGTTGTGGTTCTTGTTCGTAAGTTAGAACGACACTTATTGAAAGCCCCAAAACCACGTAAAATATGCAAAGAAAGTAGAGGCGTCTAACTTTGTTTTCCAGGGGTGTGTAGTGATGTGATATGGCCATGATTGTGATTATATCTGATGTATGCAATGTTCCTTATTGTAAGTTGGCAACCGGCAGGAGCCATATGGTTGTCTTTAATTTATGTTAAGACCCGCGTGTCTATTCAAAGTAGTTGTAATAGTTGAAGCCGGTGGACGACAACCATGGAGAAGCGTCATTGACCTTGATGCAATGCCGGTGATGATGGAGATCATGTTCGTGCTTGAAGATGGAGATCGGAAGCACAAAGAAGAAAGGCCATATCATATCACATATTATTCAATTGCATGTGATGTTAATCCTTTATGCATCTTGTATTGCTTACTAGACGACGGTAGCATTATAAGATGATCCCTCATGCACATGAATTTCAAGTCATAAAGTGTTCACCCTTAGTTAGCACCGTTGCTAAAGCTTGTTGTTTCAAAGCACCACGTGATGATCGGGTGTGTTAGATTCTGCAAGTGTATACAATGTGAGCAAGCCAGATTTGCTCATGCGGAAACTAAGGTTTGATCTTGACGAGCCTAGCATGTACAGACATGGTCTCGGAACACGGATCACCGAAAGGTAAAGCATGAATCATATAGTAGATATGATGAACATGACGATTGTTCGCCATTGAAACTGTATCAACTCTCGTGATGATCGGTGTTGATGTAGTGGATTTGGTTCGTGTGATCACTAAAACAATGTGAGGGATGTTGTTTTGAGTGGGAGTTCACCTAGTTTAATTTCATTAATTAATTTGAACTCAATTTGTCATAAACTTAGTCTAAACTATTGCAAATATGTTGTAGATCAATGGCAGCCCCTACCATCAATTTTAATGCGTTCCTAGAGAAAGAAAAGTTGAAAAACAATGGAAGCAACTTCAGGATTGGTTCCGCAATTTGAGGATTGTCCTCACAATTGGTAATTTGACCTATGTCGGATGCACCATTGGGTGACCCACCCAGCTGATGCTCCCGATGAAGTAAAGAATGTTTAACTCGCTCGGAAGAATCGTACTCCATAGTTCAAGGTGCTATCTTGTATGGTTTGGAATCGGAGCTTGAAAAGGTTTGAGAATTCAGACCCATATGATATTGTCGAGGATCTCAAATTGATTTTTGAGACTCATGCGGCAATTGAAAGCTATGAGGCTTCTGAAAAGTTCTTTAACTGCAAGATGGAAGAGGGCAGCTCCGTCAGTGAGCATGTTCTTAAGATGTCTGGGCACGCAAACAAACTTCAAAGCTTGGGTATAGTGATTCCTAATGCTTTGGGGATTTACCGTGTCCTCCAATCACTACCACCAAGTTACAAGAACTTTGTGATGAACTACAACATGCAGAACATGAACAAAGAGTTGCCAGAACTGTTTGCTATGTTAAAGTCTGCAGAAGTGGAGATCAAGAAAGAGCACCAAGTGTTGTTGGTCAATAAGATCACCAAATTCAAGAAAGGCAAGTCTAAGAAGAAGGGACACTTCAAGAAGGGTGGTAAGAAAGTTACCACGCCGGCAAAGAAGACCAAGGCTGGACCCAAGCCCGATACTGAGTGCTTTTACTGCAAGGGAGAAGGTCACTAGAAGCGGAATTGCCCAAAGTAATTGGCGGATCTGAAGAACGGCAACATCAAGAAGAAAGGTATATCTGATATACATGTTATTGATGTGTATCTCACTAGTACTCGTAGTAGTGCCTGGGTATTTGATACTGGTTCGGTTGCTCATATTTGTAACTCGAAACAGTCTTGCAGAATAAAAGGAAGCTAGCGAAGAACGAGGTGACGGCGCGCGTGGGAAACGGATCAAAGGTTGATGTGATCGCGTCGCACGCTACCCCTTCATCTACCATCGGGATTAGTTTTATACTTAAATAATTGTTATTTGGTGCCTGCGTTGAGCATGAACATTATATCGGGATCTTGTTTATTGCGAGACGGTTACTTGTTTAAGTCCGAGAATAATGGTTGTTCGATTTATATGAGTAATATGTTTTACGCACATGCACCTTTGATAGATGGTCTATTCTTATTGAATCTCGATAGTGGAAATACACATATCAATAACATTGAGGCTAAACGTTTGAAATCAAGCGATAATTCGACCTATATGTGGCACTATCGTCTTGGTCACATTGGAGTGAAGCGTATGAAGAAACTCCATTCCGATGGACTTCTTGAATCACTTGATTTTGAATCACTTGAAAGATGCGAAGCATGTCTGATGGGAAAAATGACTAAGACTCCATTTTATGGTATGATGGAGCGAGCTACGGACTTATTGGAAATCATACATACCGATGTGTATGGTCCAATGAGTGTAGCATCGCGCGGTGGATATCGTTATGTTCTTACCTTCACGGATGACTTGAGTAGATATGGGTATATCTATTTCATGAAACATAAGTCCGAAACTTTCGAGAAGTTTAAGGAGTTTCAAAGTGAGGTAGAGAATCAACATAACAAGAAGATTAAATTTCTGCGTTCTGATCGTGGAGGTGAATATCTAAGTTACGAGTTTGGCGAGCATTTGAAGAAATGCGGAATACTTTCTGATTGACACACCGGGAACACCACAACGTAATGGTGTGTCCGAACGTAATCGAACTCTCTTAGATATGGTTCGTTCTATGATGTCACTTATAGATTTACCGCTATCATTTTGGGGTTATGCATTAGAAACAGCCGCATTCACTTTAAATAGGGCACCGTCTAAATCCGTTGAAACGACACCGTATGAATTATGGTTTGGAAAGAAACCTAGATTGTCGTTCCTTAAAGTTTGGGGATGCGAAGCCTATGTAAAGAAGTTATAGACGGACAAGCTTGAACCCAAAGCGGAAAAATGCGTCTTCATAGGATACCCGAAGGAAACTATTGGGTATACCTTGTATCATAGATCCGAAGGCAAAATCTTCGTTGCCAAGATTGGATCCTTTCTAGAGAAGGAATTTCTCTCGAAAGAAGTGACTGGAAGGAAAGTAGAACTCGACGAGGTTGTCGAACCTTCTCTCGAAATTGCGAGTAGCGCAGCACCGGAAGAAGTTCCTGTGGTGCCTGCACCAATAAGAGAGGAAGCTAATGATGGTGATCATGAAACTTCGGTTGAAGTTACTACAGAACCTCGGAGGTCAACGAGAACTCGTACCACTCCAGATTGGTATGATCCCGTTATGAGTGTCATGTTGGTGGACAACGCCGATGACCCCGAGACATATGATGAAGCGATGATGAGCCCAGATTCCAATAAATGGCAAGAAGCCATGAAATCCGAGATTGGATCCATGTATGAAAACCAAAGTATGGACTTTGGTGGACTTACCGGATGGCCGGAAGGCTGTCGAGAACAAATGGATTTTCAAGAAGAAAACAGATGCTGATGGTAATGTTACTGTCTATAAAGCTCGACTTGTCGCAAAAGGGTTTCGACAAATTCAAGGAGTTGACTACGATGAGACTTTCTCACCAGTAGCGAAGCTAAAATCTGTGAGGATTATGTTAGCAATCGTTGCATATTATGATTATGAGATATGGCAGATGGATGTCAAAACAGCATTCCTCAATGGAGATATTGATGAAGAGTTGTATATGATGCAACCCAAAGGTTGTGTCGATCCTAAAGATGCTAACAAGGTATGCAAACTTCAACGGTCCATCTATGGATTGAAGCAAGCATCCCGAAGTTGGAATCAACGTTTTGATAAGGTGATCAAAAGTTTTGGTTTTATACAAACTTATGGAGAAGCTTGTATTTACAAGAAAGTGAGTGGGAGCTCTGTAGCATTCTTAATACTATATGTGGATGACATATTGTTGGTTGGGAATGATGTAGACCTTCTTAATAGTGTCAAGGAATATTTGAATAATAGTTTTTCAATGAAGGATCTTGGCAGCTTACATATTAGGCATAAAGATTTATAGATATAGATCGAAACGCCAAATATCATTGTCACAGAGTACATATTTGGACAAAGTTCTAAAGAGGTTTGGAATGGAAGAAAGAAAGAAAGGGTTCTTGCCCATGTTGCCCAATGACCTTGAGTAAAACTCAAAGTCCGACATCGCAGAAGATAGAGAAAGGATGAGTAAGACTCTATGCCTCAGCCATAGGATCTCTAATGTATGCCATGCTATGTACTAGACCCGACATTGCATATCTTTGTTAGTTTAACTAGCAGATATCAAAGTGATCCAGAGTGGATCATTGGACGTGATCAAAAACATCCTTAAGTACTTGAGAAGAACTAAGGATATGGTTCTTTCTTATGGAGGTGATGAACACTCGTTGTTAATGGTTACACCGATGCTAGTTGGAACACCGATCCGATGATTCTAAATCACAACTGGATACGTATTTACTTTGAATGGTGCAGTTAGTGGAGGAGTGCAAAGCAAAGCATTGTGGCGACATCTTCAATGAATCGGAATACATGGTCGCCGGAGGCTTCACAAGAAGCAATATGGATGAAAGAGTTCATTACAGAGTGGTGTGGTTCCTAGTGCTGGACCCAATGTCTATCTCTTGTGATAACATGGGCGCCATAGCCAATGCGCAAGAACCAAGGTCACACAAGAAGTCAAGCATATCAAGCGTTTTCACGCTATTCGAGAACATATCTAGGATGGGGATATAAAGATTTGCAAAGTACACACATATCTGAATGTGGCGGATCCGTTGACTAAACCTCTCCCGAGGGCAAAACATGACCAACACCAAACTGCCATGGGTGTTCGGTATTACCATGTAATCTAGATTAGATGACTCTAGTGCAAGTGGGAGACTGTTGGAGATATGCCCTAGAGGCAATAATAAATATAGTTATTATTATATCTTTGTGTTTATGATAAATGTTTACATTCATGCTATAATAGTATTAACAAGGAAACATTGATACTTGTGTGATTTGTAAACTTAATTTGAAGTCCCTAGTATAGCCTCTATACTTCACTAGCTTGTTGGTTGATTAATGATTGTGGTTTCCTATCATGAACATTGAGATGTTATCAACAACAAGATCATATCGTTAGGAGAATGATATGGTGGACATACTCCTATAGATAAGCGTAGCATAAAGATCAAGTCATTTCAATAGTTCAATTGCTATATGCTTTCTGATGCATAGTAACCTAATTCCTTCGACCATGAGATCATGCATATCACCTTTACCGGATGGATGCTTTGATGACATCAAACACCACACCGAATCGGGTGGCTATAAAGGTGGCATTGAGTGTTCGGAAAGTATTGGTTGAAACACATGGATCAAGAGTGGGATTTGTCCATCCATATGACGGATAGATATACTCTGGGCCCTCTCGGTGGAATGTCATCCAATTAGCTTGCAAGCATGTGACTGGCTCACAAGGGATCACATATCACGGGAACGAGAAAAGAGTACTTATCGGTAACGAGGTTGAACTAGGTATGCAGAGATACCGACGATCATAACCTCGGATAAGTAAACTATCGTGAGACAAAGGGAAATTGGTATCGTATGTAAGTGGTTCATTCGATCACAAACTAATCGTAGAAATATGTGGGAGCCATATGAATTTCCAGATTCCTCTATTGGTTATTGTTCGGAGAAGTGTCTCGATCATGTCCGCATAATTCACGAACCGTAGGGAGACACACTTAAGGATTCGACGTTGTTTGAGTAGTTATGGTATTATGAGAAAGAGACCGAATGTTGTTCGGAGTCTCGGATGGGATCCGGGATATCACGAGGTGATCCGGAATGGTCCGGAGAATAAGATACATATAAGGAAAGTCCCGTTTCGGAGTTCGGAAATGATTCCGGTGTTTTCATCGGGAATGTTCTAGAAGGTTCTGGAATGTCCGGCACTCCGGGGGGGGGGGGAGGGAAGGGGCACATGAATGTGTCATTACATATTGGAATGATTGCATCATGTACTAAGTGTTCTCGCTGTTCCAAATAAAGGATTAAATTGAATACTAAAACTGAAAAGTCAAATGGCCAGTTTGAAAGTCAAACGGCTAAAACAGGAAAGTGAGGGAAACAAGCAAGAGGAGGTTGAAACCGACTTTGGGGAGGAGTCCCTCCTCTCCAAGCCGGCGCGCCACCCAAGGCCGACTTGGGGAGGGACTCCCTCCCCTTGGCCGCCCCTCCCACCTATAAAAGGAGGGGCAGGGCCTCCTCCTCTACACACACAAGTTCCTATCCTCTAATCTAAATCCTAGCCCTAGACTCCGGTTTAGAGACGCTTTGGTTTAGAGCTTCTAATTGCCCTAGCCTTTGGATTAGAGCCTTCTAATTGGTGTGTCTAAAACCTAGACCACTAATAGCTCTCTCATACTCCACCATACTCGCTCCGGCTTAAGGCGAAGCCTCGGATCTCCCTCTACTCCGGTACGCCAGTTGTCTTGCGGAATCGCGAGAGAGTGCTACAACCTCCACCTTTGGAACAAGGGAGAGGAAGGTCTTCACGAAAGTTAACGCAGTGACCGATCATGAAGCTGGCTTTAACGCAGCCGGAAGGATCGTCTACACGATCTTGAGATCGGGAAGAGTACGACTACATCACCCACGAGAATCCGCTCTCGTTAAACACTTTGGAATCTTCGAGGGTAAGTTATTCCATCGACTCGTTGCTACAATCTAGTAGATAGATCTTGGCTTGTTTGTTTGTATGAGATAGAAATTTTTTGTTTTCCATGCTATGAAACCCTACAGTTTGGACCCCCGTTATCGCTGTGTTATTTCAAATATGTTGATTGGTGTTGGAAAGGAGTAGAAAGTTCTTGCTTGGAAGTGCAAGAGGAGCTTGCATTGACTGTGACTTAGACTTTAGCATGACATGCTAGGTGTTGTTTTAACCTTATGCTTAGTGAGTATTGTTGTAGCATGTGTTGTTCCAAACAATTGGGATTGCTTAGTGACATGGTTATACCCCACGGGTACACAACATTGGCATACCTAGTCCAGCCCAAGGAAGGCCCACGACAAGATACACAGCCTATGGAGATTTTGGGGTGGCCCAAGCCCATGACGCCTTCGGATCCTTGGAGGACAACACTAGAGTAGATAGAATTTCAAAGGGTACAAACCCTAATCTGTAATCGACTCGACCTGCGCCCGGGACCTGCCTATCTATATAAAGGCTAGGAGGGCACGACGAGGAGGGTCTTCAACTCACCTCATGCGCACCTCATGCCAGATTGCATTTGCGCATCCCTGTAACCTTCGGTTCCGCCGTAATCAAGAGCAGACAAGCAGGAGTAGGGTTTTCCCTTCGGGGGCCTGAACCTGGTTAAATCTTGTGTCGCCGTGTTGCTTGTCTGTTAACCGTTTCGCGATCTCCAGCATCCCCATCTTCTCTAAAACCCAAGTCCATAACAATGGGCATTGACGAGATCGTACCTCGTCAATTGGCGCCGTCTGTGGGAACTGGGGGCGTTGATTGTGCGATCGTGACGGTTCCATCAGGAGCGATCTACAACTCATCGACGACGGAGAGTCATCTCCTCTTCGGTACCTTCAACTTTACCGCCCACTCTCTAGCCACCATGAGGGATTTCGAGCCCTTCGGTGCTGGACTCGAGATTCTGTTCGGGAGCTTCTGCTTCCAGGTGGGGCAGACTGGCACCCTCCGCCTCCCAGAGCGGGTGCCACCACCTTCCATCAGGCCCGCTTCATGGGTCCCACCCATCGGCGTGTTACGCACGTCGACACTGACAGGCGAGTCATATGACAACAGCAGCTGCAACTCAGATATGTGCGGTCCTCCCTCAGACGAAGGAACCTACGGTTCCGGATCCGAAAGCTGCGGCAGCAGCGATCCAACCCGCGGATGCTACCAATGCGCCGTGGTCATCCAAAGCGAAGTAGAACCGCCACCAGGTTTGAATACACCAAACCCTCCTCCCATCCCACCCCTCAACCCGCAAGCTGGGAACGGAGGAAATGGAGGAGATCCGCCTCTCAGGCCCAACGAAGGAGATGCCAACGCCAACGCCTACCAGAAGATCAACCTCAACGAGGACGGATGGCGCCAGGCACGCGAAGCTGTGGTGGGCAACATCATCTTACCTGTGAATGCTTCACGGGATCTGCTGATGGATAGCACCTCCTCCTCATCGGCGAGCATAACCGGCAGGTAAAGCTGATGGAGGAACTCGACAAACGCAAGCAGGCGGCCTCGGAGTCTAGCACACGATGAGCTGCGCTCTCTGCCGCTGGCGGCTCTAGCTCGCATGGCAATAACGCCAACAAGCATCGCTCCCGCACGGAGCACATGGACCCCGCCGCACACCGCGACGTCACGAGGACCCTCAACACATCCTTCATGTCAATGGACGTGAACGACAACGTCATACTGAAGACGCCGCAGGCCGCGATCATGGCAGCCACCTGTAGGGTTCGTAGCATAGAAAACAAAATTTTTCCTACGATGTGAACTATATACCAAGATCTATCTACTAGATACAAACAACGGGCGGATGTATATCCGTAGAGAACATACCCTTGAAGACCGACAAAGCTTAACGAGTTCAACTCGTGGTTGATGTAGACGATCTCTTGCCGATCTCAAGATCGAGAGGAAGTCCTAGCCGCAAATCGCCAGCGCATCCGTGCGCACACACGTTCGAGGCACCGAGCAACCTCCGCCTCCTCGCCCAGCGATGCAGCGGAAGCACAACTCTTTCTTGCCGAATAGCCACGGGAACATGTATCTCGCTAGTCCGAGACCATGGGGATAAATTCTAGAGGGAGAGAGATCCTTCACGAGGAGGTGTGAGAGACAAGTGAGGGGGGATCCTTTTATAGGAGGAGGGGGAACCCAAGGGGTGGCACGCCATGGGGCTGCCCTCCCTCCTTCATTCATGTGGATGGACACTCCACTCACAAAATGCCCTTTAAAATCCCTCCACTCAAAGTCCACTCAAATTCCCATTAAATTTCCACCAAATTTAATGCAAACTCTCATTAAATAAAACTCTTTTATTTTATTCAGAATTTTGTCAATTACTTTAATGAAAAACATTCACAAATAACCCCTTGCTAGAATTCTATTTCACATGCATAACCACTTTATGCAATTTCACCCGAAAACCTGTTTCGGTATCTAGTGAAATAAATTCCTGCGCTTGTTCATTCTTTCGGCATGAAACATTTGCTCCAATTGGATGTCGGTGTCTCTTAAGTGTGTCACCCTACGGTTCATGAATAATTCGGACATGATCGAGACCCCTCTCGGATCAATAATCAGAAGCGGGATCTGGAGACCCATACTGACTCCCACACATTCAACGATGACTTTCTTGTGATCGTCGGAACCTTTTACGCTAGTATCTTAATCCCTTTGTTTCACGATATATTACATGTCTGTGATTCGATCATCCGTATCTCCATACCTAGTTTGATCTCATTACCGACATGCACTTTTTTCTCGTTCCTGTGATATAACATTCTAGTGATCAAATCACTTGCTTGCAAGCTAATCAATGTGATATCACCAAGAGGGCCCAGAGTATATCTATCCGTCATCGGGATGAACAAATTCCACTCTCGATCCATGAGCCTCAACATAACACTTTATTAGTTCTGAATCCATCTTTATAATCACCCTGTTACGGTGTGACGTTTGATGTTATCAAGAAACTCTTCCGGTGTTAGTGATTGACATGATCTCATGGTCTAAGGATTAGGATCACTTCGTAAGTTGTTATAGCAATATAAACTCAATGACTTTGATCGTAATGCTATACTTCGGATGAATGTTCATCACACCATTACACTAATGTTGTGATCCCGTTAATAACAACATCCAATGTCCATGATCAGGAAACCTTGATCATCTTGTTAATCAACGAGATAGTTTATGAGAGAGGCATAACTAGGAACTTTCTGTTTGTTTATTAAACACACATGTATTAACGTTTCCGTATTAATACAATTATAGCATGCAAAATAAACATCTATCATATACTTGGAATACACATAATAAACACTTTATTATTGCCTCTCAGGGCATATTCCCTTCAGTCTCCCACTTGCACTAGAGACAATAATCTAGTTACATAGTGATAAATCTAACACCCATTGAGTTCTGGTGTTGATCATGTTTTGCTCTAGGGAGAGTTTTAGTCAACGGATCTGCTACATTGAGATCCGTATGTACTTTACAAATATTTATATCTCCATCCTTGACATGCTCGCGGATGGAGTGAAACCGGCGCTTAATATGCTTGGAATGCTTGTGAGACCTTGGCTCTTTGGAATTGGCAATGGCACCATTGTTTTCACAATAGATCACCATTGGGTCCAACGCGTTTGCCACCAATCCTAGTTCGGATATGAACTCCTTCATCCAAACTGCTTCCTGAGCCGCTTCTGAAGCAGCAACATATTTGGCCTCCGTTGTTGATCCCGCTACCACAGGTTGTTTGGAGCTCCTCCAACTAACCGCTCCGCCATTCATGAGAAATACGTATCCGGATTGAGACTTAGAGTCATCCGGATCGGTGTCAAAGCTAGCGTCGACATAACACTTAGCGACGAGCTCATCTTCACCTCCGTATACAAGAAACATATCCTTAGTTCTTCGTAAGTACTTAAGGATATTCTTGATCGCTATCCAGTGTTCCGAACCTGGATCCGATTGGTACCTACTAGTCAAACTAATAGCATGTGCCACATCCGGTCTTGTACATAGCATGGCGTACATTATAGAGCCTATGGCTGAAGCATAGGGGACTTTGTCCATTATCTCTCTTTCTTCCATAGAAGCGGACTTTGAGTCTTACTCAATGTCTTGCCTTGCAACATAGGTAAGAACCCTTCTTACTTCGTCCATTTTAAACTTCTTTAAAATCTTATCAAGGTATGTACTTTGCGATAGCCCTATTAGGCGCCTAGATCTATCTCTATAGATCTTTATGCCTAATATGTATGACGCTCACCTAGGTCCTTCATTGAAAATTTCTTTGTTTAGATAACTTTTAACCTTTTAAAGATCTATATCATTCGATCAATAATATGTCATCCACATATAATATCGAAATGCCACATTGCTCCCACTCACTTTCTTGTAAATACAAGCTTCTCCATAAGTTTGGACAAATCCAAACTCTTTGATCACCTTATCAAAGCGGAGATTCCAACTTCGTGATGCTTGCTTCAATCCATAGATGGATCGCTGAAGCTTGCACACCTTGTTAGCATCCTTAAGATCGACAAAACCCTTTGGTTGTATCATATACAACTCTTCTTCAATATTACCATTGAGAAACGCGGTTTTGACATCCATCTGCCATATCTCATAATCGAAATATGCAGCAATTGCTAACATAATCCTAACTGACTTTAGCATCGCTACGGGAGAGAAAGTCTCATCGTAGTCAACTCCTTGAATTTGTCGAAAAACCCTTTGAGACAAGTCGAGCTTTATAGACGGTCACATTACCATCAGCATCAGTTTTCCTTTTGAAAATCCATTTGTTCTCCACGGCCTTTCGGTCGTGAGTTAATTCCACCAAGTTCCAAACTTGATTTTCATACATGGATTCCATCTCGGATTTCATGGCTTCTAACCATTTGTTGGAATCCTGGCTCATCATCGCTTCTTCATACGTCGCAGGGTCATCATTTTCATCAACCATGAAATTCATGACAGATTTCCGACTCGGGGAGCTGCACGCGTCTGTTTGACTGCGAGGTTCGGTAGTACTCTCTTTCGGAGTTTCATGATCATTATCATTAGTTCCCTCTTCAGCAGGTGGAGCCAACTCCGGAACAACTTCCGTACTGCGCTACTCGCCATACTTTGAAGAGAAGGTTCCACAACCTCTTGAGTTCTACCTTCCGACTACTCACACCTTTCGCGAGAAACTCTTTATCTAGAAAGGATCCATTCTTGGCAACAAAAACCTTGCCCTCGGATCTGTGATAGAAGGAATACCCAATAGTTTCTTTAGGGTATCCTATGAAGACACATTTTTCCGCTTTGGGTTCGAGTTTATCAGGTTGAAGTTTCTTCACATAAACATCGCATCCCCAAACTTTAAGAAATGACGACTTAGGTTTGTTTCCAAACCACAATTCATACGGTGTCTTTTCAACGGATTTAGATGGTTCGATTTAAAGTGAATGCAGCAGTTTCTAGTGCATAACCCCAAAATGACAACGGCAAGTCGTCGGAGACATCATAGATCGAACCATATCTAATAAAGTACGATTCGACGTTCGACACACCATTTATTTGTGGTGTTCGGCGGTGTGAGTTGTGAAACAATTCCACACTCTTTCATGTGAGTGCTAAACTCGTAACTTAGATACTCACCTCCACGGTCGGACGTAGAAATTTGATCTTTCTATTACGATGATTTTCCACTTCATTCGAAATTCCTTGAACTTTTCAAAGGTTTCAGACTTGTGTTTCATCAAGTAGATATAACTGTATCTACTCAAATCATCCGTGAAAGTAACAAAATAACGATATCCACCTCGGCGACACACTCATTGGACCACATACATCGAATGTATGATTTCCAATAAATCATGCCGCTCCATTGAACCCGGAAAGCGTTCTAGTCATCTTGCCCATAAGGCATGGCTCACATGTATCAAATGATTCATAATCAAGTGATTCCAAAAGTCCATCCGAATGGAGCTTCTTCATGCGTTAACGCCAATATGACCTAGACGGCGATTGCCACATATATGCGGATATATCATCATTAAGTTTAATCCTTTTAGCATCAACATTATGAATATGTGTAACATTATCATCGAGATCTAATAGAAATAAACCATTCATCATCGGTGCATGACCATAAAAGATTTCATTCATATAAATGGAACAACCATTCTTCTCGGTTTAAATGAATAACCACTTCATCAAACACGATCCGGATACAATGTTCATGCTCGGTCAGCACCGGATAACATTTATTCAAGTTTATAACTAATCCACGCGGCAAGTGGAGAGGCAGCGTTAAACGGCGATCACATCAACGCTTGATCCATTGCCGACACGCATCTTGACCTCACCCCTTGCTAGCGGTCGCTTGTTCCGACCCACGATTCGAGTTACAAATATTAGCAACGGTATCAAATACCCGGTGCTAATGCGAGCACTAGTCAAGTACACATCAATAACATGTATATCATATATACCTTTGTTTGCCTTGCCGGCCTTCTTGTCGCGGATACTTGGGGCGATTCGCTTCGATGGCCATCCCTTACAATAGTAGCACTCGGAATCAGACTTAGGTCCAACTCGGGGTTTCTTTTCAGGCGCTGCAACCAGCTTGCCGCCCTTACTTCCCTTCCGTTTTCCCGTCTTGTCTTTCTTGAAACCAGTGTTCATATTGATCATCAACACTTGATGTTCCTTTTTGATCTCCACTTCTGCAGTTTTAAGCATTGACAGAAGCTCGGGGAGAGACTTCTTCATGCCTTGCATATTATAGTTCATCACGAAGCTCTTATAGCTAGGTGGCGTAGACCTAGAACACGATGGATGCCTAAGTCAATGGGAATCGATATTCCCAAGGACACAAGCTTATCGGCGTAACCCGACATCTTGAGTACATGCTCACTAACGTGCTCTTCCATCATGCAGCTAAAGAACTTTTATGAAGCGTTGTAGCTCTCTCTGATGACATGTGTGTCGAAAATCATTTTCAACTCACCCATTGTATCAAATGCATTGCCGTTTTCGAAACGCTTTCGAAGTTCTGACTCTAGCCCATACAATATGCCGCAATGAACTAAGTTGTGGTCCTCCTGACGAGTCTGATAGACATTCTTCTCCTCGTCAGGGGCATCATCAAAGGTGGGGGCCTAAGGCGCTTCTAGCACATATTGCTTTTGTGCAACAGAGGAGAATCCTCAAATTCATGGCCCATTCGGTAAAGTTGCTACGTTCGTTGCTAGTTTCTCTTTCTCCATGAACACATTGAAATTAAAAGCGGTGGTGCCATCTACAACAATTTGTAAAGTTTAGACTAAGTGCATGATAGATTGAGTTCAACTAATCTATATTACGAATGAACTCCCACTCAAAAGCGACATCCCTCGTGCCTTTTGGTGATTACATGAACCAAATCCACTACACCAAGTCCGATCATCACGTGAGTCGGTATAGCTTCAAAGGCGAGCATCAAATGGGCATCATATCAACTATATGACTCATGCTTAACCTTTCGGTCCATGTTCCGAGGCCATGTGCAGACATGCTAGGCTCGCCAAGTTAGAAACTTAGTATTCGTGTGTAACTATTTTACACCGAAATATGGTCGTGGATCCAAGAACACCCGACCATCACGTGATGTCTTGGAGCGAAAACATAATCGGTGCATACTAAAGGAAGAACACATTCTTATCTTGATATTTAAATGAGGGATCATCTTATTATGCTAACAAAGCTAAACAAGCAATATAAGATGCTATCAAACATCATATATTTATTAGTGAAATGATATGGTTCCCGAGATGATCTCTATCATGTGCATCGTGGTATGATCACTATCATACCTATATGTGTAAATCCAAGGTCTATGGATTTTACACGCTATGTTGTAAGAGTATCATCTCATACTTCTACTTACAACACTACCATATCATAACACTAGCCCAAACAATCTAAACTAGACGCCTCTAATTTATCCATTGCAAGTTTTACGTGGCTTAGGGCTTTCGAGATAGAACCGTTCTTACCTACGAACATGAACCACAACGAGGATAATCAAATTGTTGACAACTCGCTTGCAAAATAGATATTGACTATAGTAGGAGAGACACCCGCTAGCCACTTATGCAAACTAGTTGCATGTCAAGCGTGGAACAGGTCTCATGTGCGAGGACATGTAAAGTTTGTCCGGGCCGCTTCATCCCACTATGCCACTAATATCCAAAATTACAACAAAGGAGCAACAACATGATCATCATCGCCCACATACTCATATGTGTACTACCCGTGTAAAGTATCTACGCATAGATCCGGCTCTGATACCACTGTAGGGTTCGCAGCATAGAAAACAAAAAATTTCCTACGATGTGAACTATATACCAAGATATATCTACTAGATACAAACAACGGGCGGATGTATATCCATACAGAACATACCCTTGAAGACCGACAAAGCTTAACGAGTTCAACTCGTGGTTGATGTACACGATCTCTTGCCGATCTCAAGATCGAGAGGAAGTCCTAGCGCCGCAAATCAGCAGCGCATCCGTGCTTGCACACACGTTCGAGGCACCGAGCAACCTCCACCTCCTCGCTCCAGCGATGCAGCGGAAGGACAACTCTTTCTTGCCGAATAGCCACCGGGAACATGTATCTCGCTAGTCTGAGACCATGGGGGATAAATTCTAGAGGGGGAGAGAGATCCTTCACGAGGAGGTGTGAGAGACAAGTGAGGAGGGGGGATCCTTTTATAGGAGGAGGGGGGCACCCAAGGGGGTGGCCGCCGGCCATGGGGGCTGCCCCCTCCCCTCCTTCATTCATGTGGATGGACACTCCACTCACAAAATGCCCTTTAAAATCCCTCCACTCAAAAGTCCACTCAAATTCCCATTAAATTTCCACCAAATTTAATGCAAACTCTCATTAAATAAAACTCTTTTATTTTATTCAGAATTTTGTCAATTACTTTAATGACAAACATTCACAAATAACCCCTTGCTAGAATTCTATTTCACATGCATAACCACTTTATGCAATTTCACCCGAAAACCTGTTTCGGTATCTAGTGAAATAAATTCCTGCGCTTGTTCATTCTTTCGGCATGAAACATTTGCTCCAATTGGATGTCGGCGTCTCTTAAGTGTGTCACCCTACGGTTCGTGAATAATGCGGACATGATCGAGACCCCTCTCGGATCAATAATCAGAAGCGGATCTGGAGACCCATCGACTCCCACATTCAACGATGACTTTCTTGTGATCGTCGAAACCTTTATGCTAGTATCTTAATCCCTTTGTTTCACGATATATTACATGTCCGAGATTCGATCATCGGTATCTCCATACCTAGTTTGATCTCGTTCGACATGCACTCTTTTCTCGTTCTGTGATATAACATTCTAGTGATCAAATCACTTGCTTGCAAGCTAATCAATGTGATATCACCAAGAGGGCCCAGTATATCTATCCGTAATCGGGATGAACAAATTCACTCTCGATCCATGAGCCTCAACATAACACTTTATTAGTTACGAATCCATCTTTATAATCACCTTTACGGTGTGACGTTTGATGTTATCAAGAAACTCTTCCGGTGTTAGTGATTGACATGATCTCATGGTCTAAGGATTAGGATCACTTCGTAAGTTGTTATAGGAATATAAACTCAATGACTTTGATCGTAATGCTATACTTTGGATGAATGTTCATCACACCATTACACTAATGTTGTGATCCCGTTATTAACAACATCCAATGTCCATGATCAGGAAACCTTGATCATCTTGTTAATCAACGAGCTAGTTTATGAGAGAGGCATAACTAGGAACTTTCTGTTTGTTTATTAAACACACATGTATTAACGTTTCCGTATTAATACAATTATAGCATGCAAAATAAACATCGATCATATACTTGGAATACACATAATAAACACTTTATTATTGCCTCTCAGGGCATATTCCCTTCACCACCACGTACCTCGCATCCCATCCACCTCTGGTGGGTGACCCGAAGAGCTCCATGCACAAGTACGCACTAGCCAGTCTCGGACTCGTCGGAGCTGCGCTCCACGACGAACCTCCTGCGGAGCCGAAGAAAAAAGCTGCGGTCAAATTCATCCACAGCCCTACACCCTCATCCAATGAGGATGAACACTATCTGCCGTGAGGTCGCAAGAGCCCACGGCGCCGCAGCAGCCACTACGATGCTCGAAACGATCTCTCCCAGCGCAAGGTCGACAAGGCACGCGCCAAATGCGCGTGTTCAACCGAATCCGACGAGGATGACAACGGAGAGCTGTGTGGAGCCAGATGCTTCAGCTGATCCGTTCGGTGCACACGGATGCCGAAAAATTTCAAGGTCCCATTGGACACTATGAAGTTTGACGGCACGCAGGACCCGAAGGCCTGGCTCAGCGACCACCTCTCATCCGTCAAGCTGCACGGCGGAAACAGGAACACCGCCCTACAGCGCCTTTAGCTGCAGCTGACAGGCGCAGCTAGGATCTGGCTCAGCAACCTATCTTCCGGCTCCATCTGAAGCTGGGAGGAGCTGGCATGCAGCTTCATCCGCAACTTCAAGGGCACCAGCAAGAGGCCAGCATCGATCGAGGAATTGCGGGCCTGCACCCAACGTACTGGCGAATCCATTCGCTCGTACATCCTATGTTGGTCCCACATCAAGAACTCCTCCGCGCACATCTCCGAAGAAAGGATGATATATGCCTTCAAGGACGATGTCAAGCGCCCGGACTTCAAGGAATAACTTGGGTGCGTCAAGCCCAAGTCGCTCGACCACCTCATGGACATCGCCAACAGGTGGGCAGATGGCGAGGATTCCCTCCACCGAACGCATTCGGATGACGAGGATGACTACGGCCGTAGGCGCGAACGCCGCAGCAAATGAAGATCGTGCGTCTACGATGATCGCGACAGAGTCAACATGGTTGCGGCTGGTTACGCCGACCGACGCAACAACGGCAACCGCAACAGCGGATACTGCGGAGGCAACTTCCACGACGGAGGGCGACCAACGCAAACATCGCAGCGTCGCAGCCGTGATGAAGAGCCCTCGACATACGACAAATTGTCTGGCCCTTGCACCATCCACTTCTACATCAACAAGCAATATGGAAAAAAGAAGGCCAGCCACATGCTAAAGAACTACCGCGAGTTCCAGAAGCTCAGCGAGGGTCTCACCCAAATGCGACGCCAGATTGTGAACCCTGGGTTTGGGCCCGCACCTGCACCAGGTGATATCGCCCACGGAGCTCCTCCACCACCACCCCTTGGACCGTTGAATCCAGCGATCACACCTACGCCAAATAACGGCACAGGAGGATATCCACCGCCAAAAGGGTACCTGATGATCCAGAAGGGACGCCCTACCAATAGGGTGCAAAAGAAGATCACTCGACAGGTCAGCCTGGCCGTGACCGCCCCACCTGCCATCCCTGAGTACCTTGGCGGCTCGGAGTCCTCCATCACATTCGATCGTTCGGATCACCCCCGCCAGATCCCTCGCCCAGGTCATGTTGCCCTAGTGCTCGAGGCGCAGATCGGAGGATTCAAGATGAGCCGCGTCTTCGTGGACAGCGGTAGCGGAATCAATCTGATGTTCGCCAGCACACTCGTAGCAATGCGGGTTCCGCTGTGCAGCCTGGAACAATCTGACACGACATTCCACGGCATAGTCTCAGGGAAGGGCATATATCCCCTGGGAAAGATATAGCTCTACGTCATCTTCGGCCAACCTGAAAACTTTAGATGCGAACGGCAGGAGTTCGAAGTGGTGGACTGGCCATCACAGTACCACACCATCCTCAGGCGCGTGGCATTCGCAAGATTCCTGGTAGTACCGCATTACGCGTACCTGCTACTCAAGATGCCAGGGCCCAGGGGCGTCATCACCGTCCAAGGAATCTTCACCCGATCTGACCATTGCGATAGAGACTTCAATAGAATCTCCCAATCGTTCGGTATGCAGGAGGAGCTCACGAGACTCCGAGAGGTGACAGATAACGGGGCGCCCCCAGTTTCCAGGCAAAACGCACCCGACATGTCATTCGACTCCACGGTCAACACGAAAAAGGTGCAGGTCCACCCAATGGTTGCCTCCAAGATGGTGCTGATCTCCAACGACCTCAGCCCCGCATAGGAAAGCACGCTTGTCGAATTCCTCCGTGAGCGCTGGGAAATTATCGCCTGGTGTCCTGCAGACATGCCAGGAGTTCCTAGGGAATTCCCCAAGCACGCACTCAATGTGTTCCCCGATGCAAAGCCAGTCAAGCAGTCCATCCGACGACTGTCCGAACCAAGAGCTGAAGCCGTTGAAATCGAAGTAAATAGACTACTCGGCGCCAACTTCATCCGAGAAATCAAGGGGAGTGAGTGGCTGGCCAACATCGTGTTGGTCCCCAAAAAGGACACGAACATCCTGCGGATGTGTGTGGACTTCACATTGCTCAACAAATACTGTCCCAAGGACCACTACCCTCTATCGTGAATCGATCAGATCATCGATTCGACTGCAGAATGTGAGAAACTATCCTTCCTCGACGCCTACTCGGGCTATAACCAGATTCAGTTGAAGGTCGAAGATCAAGAGAAAACGTCGTTCATCACGCCGTTCGGAGTGTTGTGCTATAACACCATGCCCTTCGGGCTGAAGAACGCAGGCGCCACGTACTGGAGGTGCATGCAGGCGTGCCTAAAAAACCAGATCGGTTGCAACTGTTGGAGATATGCCCAAGAGGCAATAATAAAGTGGTTATTATCATATCTTCATGCTTATGATAAATGTTTACATACCATGCGTAATTGTATTAACAGGAAACATTAATACTTGTGTGATTTGTAAACATAAAAGAGTCCCTAGTAAAGCCTCTTGTTAAACTAGCTTGTTGGTTAATATATGATCATGGTTTCCTGATCATGAACAAAGAGATGTTATTAACAACAGGGTCATATCATTAGGATAATGATGTGATTGACATACTCCTATAGTTAAGCATAGCATAAAGATCAAGTCATTTAATATAGTTCATTTGCTATAAGATTTCTGATACATAGTAACCTAATTCCTTTGACCATGAGATCATGTTAATCACCATCACCAGAAGGATGCTTTTATGACATCAAACACCACACCGTAACTGGGTGGCTATAAAGGTGGCATTGAGTGTTCGTAAAGTATGGGTTGAGGCACATGGATCAAGAGTGGGATTTGTCCATCCATATGACAGATAGATATACTCTGGGCCCTCTCGGTGGAATGTTATCCAATTAGCTTACAATCATGTGACTGGTTCACAAGGGATCACATACCACGGGAACGAGAAAAGAGTACTTATCGGTAACGAGGTTGAACTAGGTATGCAGAGATACCGACGATCAAAACCTCGGATAAGTAAACTATCGTGAGACAAAGGGAAATTGGTATCGTATGTAAGTGGTTCATTTGATCGCAAAGTAATCGTAGAAATATGTGGGAGCCATATGAATTTCCAGATTCCTCTATTGGTTATTGATCGGAGAAGTGTCTCGGTCATGTACGCATAATTCACGAACCGTAGGGAGACACACTTAAGGATTCGATGTTGTTGAGTAGTTATGGAATGATGTGTAAGAGACCGAATGTTGTTCAGAGTCTCGGATGGGATCCGGGATATCACGAGGAGATCCAGAATGGTCCGGAGAATAAGATTCATATAAGGAAAGTCCTATTTCGGAGTTCGGGAAAGTTTCCGATGATTTCATCGGAGAGGTTCTAGAAGGGTCTAGAAGGTTCACCGGTCCGAAAGGAGAAGGGTCCAGGAATGGGTCATGGGTAAGAGGAATGATTGGATCATGTCCAAGGTCACTTGGTGTTGGCATATGCAAGAGAGAAATAAAGCTCTAAATTGAAAGTCAAACGGGAAGTTTGAAAAGTCAAACTGGAACAATGGTTTCCTAGTGGGAGAAGAAACAAGTCCTTCTCTCAATCCAACTTGGGTTTGGGTTTGTATTCAAACCCACCCCTCCCAAGGCTTCCCTCCCTCTCATAAATAGAGGGGAGGGCTGCCCCAACAACACAAGTTCCAAGCCCTCTCCACGAGCCGCTTGCCGCCAGTGCTGGCAGCCGTCGCCGCCGCCTTATAGCCGCCGACACCTCCTCCTCCTCCCGGATCTCTAAACCCTAGTTTTCCGGGAAACCCTAATCCACCATACTCGCTTCGGCTTAAGGCGAAGCCCTGCGAGATCTCCCCTCTACTTCCAGTACCACGCCGTCGTGCTACCGGAATCACGAGGAGAGTGCTACAACCTCCATTTTCTGGAACAAGGAGAGGAAGGTCTTCATAGAGTACCGCGATGTGACCGATCATGGAAGCGCTTAAGCAACGCCGGAAGGATCGTCTACGCGATCTTGAGATCGGCAAGAGTATGACTACATCACCCACGAGAATCTGCTCTCGTTAACCGCTTTGGAATCTTCGAGGGTGAGTTCCTCTATCGACTCGTTGCTACAATCCAGTAGATAGATCTTGGCTTGTTTGTTTGCATGCGGTAGAATTTTTTTGTTTTTCCATGCTACGAACCCCTACAGCAACATCCAATTCTAGGTTGACGACATAGTCAAGACCAAGGAGGCCAAGACACTGATCGACGATCTCCACGAGACGTTTGATAACCTTGATCACTACAAGATCAAGCTGAACCTAGAAAAGTGTGCCTTCTATGTCCCATCTGGCCAACTACTCGACTACTTCATCTCCTAGCAGGGGATTGAGGCGAATCCGAAGAAAATCTGGGGCATACTGACCATGGAAAAGCCAAAGAACCTCAAAGGTGACCAGCAACTAGTTGGGCGCATCGCAGCGCTAAGGAGGTTCATTAGTCGCATGGACCTTTTTACCAGTTGTTGCGCAAAGCTGACAAGTTCGAGTGGACACTCGAAGCAGACGACGCATTCGAGGACCTCAAGCGGCTGCTCTCCACCTCGCCTGTCCTGGTCATGCCAAAAGAGCAAGAGCCTCTGCTGCTATACATCACAGCTACGCACCAGGTGGTAAGCACCGTACTCGTGGTCAAACGACCCGAAGATGGCAAGACCCATGGGGTCCAACGTCCAATCTACTACCTCAGCGAGGTACTAACACCAACAAAGCAGAGGTACCCTCACTACCATAAGCTCGCCTACATCGTATTCATGACAGCCCGTCAGCTGAGCCACTACTTCCAGGAGCACCAGATAATGGTCGTCAACAAGGCGCCACTGTCCAACTGTCACATCCCAAGATTTTCCAAATCTTGTAATGTGAAAAATAAATGAATAAAATAAAAATTTGTTTGATTTTCAGAGCCAGAAGAAACTTTTTAAATTCAATTGGAACTTCAAACCATTTGAATTAAATAAAATCCTAAAGGGATTTAAAAAGATAAACATTTTAAAGGAAAACAAAATATTTTGGAATTACTACTTTGGAATCTCTTTATAAAAGATTTAGTTTTCAAAAGAAAGGTGGATTCATAAATAAGGATTATTTTATATAGCCAAATTAAACTCTGACCAATATTTTGAAATAAATGTTTTGTTTGAATAAAAATAGCAAAAAGATGATTTAAATGATTTGATAAGGAATTAATATCCAAACCATGGTTAAATAAAAAGGTTTTACCAATTTAATTTAAACATCAAAACTTATTAAATTATTTAAAATAAGTTTTACAAATATTTATATTCTCAAATAAAAACCTACTGAAGTGTTTTGGCTTTATTTTAGATTTTAAAATAAATATCTCAATAAAACAAATCCTATTTGATTTAATAACTGAGACCCATTTATTTAATTGTTAATGGACCATAAATAAAAGGTTATTTTATTTTAAACAAACTTCCCAAGTATTCTTTGCTTTCAAATAAAACCTACTGAATTGGTTTTGAAAATATTTGGGTTTTAAATGAAGATTTTATTAATTAAAACAAACCCTATTTTATTAAATAACTAAAGATCTATTTTATTTAAATTAAAGAATGGATATTAAAAAGAATAAAAAAATTATTATTTTGGATTTTGGTTTATGTTAATGAACAGAACCAAATTCATAGTTGCAAGGTTTGTTGATTGTTTGAATTGATTTGAGTATGATTTGGTTGTTTGAAATTTCAAAACAGAAATCAGAAATAGAAAAAGAAAAAGTTACAGAATAAAAAAAATGGATTTGGACCCAGCCCAGCCGGCCAAGCCCAGGAGGCCCAGCGCCAGCCCAGCTCCTCTATCCACAGCGAAACGTTTTCCTACCTAAGCACTGACTCAAATAGACACTGACGGGTGGACCCTTCCCCTCGTTTCTTTCCCACTGACGACTGGACCCCCTTTCCGTTGTTCTTCCTCCCCACCCGCAGACCACGCCTTCCCCCTCGCTGCCGTTGCTGCCATTCAAAGCCGCGATCAATTCGCAGTGATGTCGCGCCTTAAACCTCGCCGTGAATGCACGCTATTAAGCGCCAACGCCACCTCCACATTTCCCCTCTGTCGCCACTCCTCTTCGCCTAGGTGCCGCCATCTCTGCCGCACCGCCGTCTCCGACGAGCTTAGCTCTCAATTCGCCCACACTGCCTCCCTTGCTTCATCGACCAACCGCACGCTCCCCATCCTCGCCGCTCGTCTGCCCTTCGCTCAACCTCGGCGCCCGGCGTCGGCTTTGACAAGTTCCGACGACGCCGTCTGCAACCTCTCCGACGACGTTTACCGTGTGAACCAGACCGCCTTCACTCCTCGATCACGCACATAACATTGTCTTGATCTGCGCATCGACCGCGCCGTTTTGCCTTAGGGCGATCTCCGATGGCGTCCTCGACCTCGACCCGAGCCGTCGCCCGAACCAACTCCGTGAGCAATTCGCGATGCGGCGCCTTGTCAAGCCAACAGCACGTCTAGCATCAACACAGCCCTGCGATTCTGGTGAGCACTCTCCCTTCCCTCTTTGCTTCCTGTAGCCGCCGTAGCGCCACCGCCTGGCCGTGCGCCGCCGCTAGCCGCCGTCGTCGCCGCTCACTTTTGGTCAAGCAAACCAGTACCATAGGATCTAGATTGGGCGAGCGAGATTAGATCACTTAAACTCGAAAAGGTACGCAGCCAGCGCCGTGTGATGCCACTTGATCTAACGGCCTGCAACCCGCGATCCACCCGAACCGGTACCGTCTAGTTAAAACACGCCGCGTGTCCCCTGGTTTGTTTAAAAACAGATTTGAATCAGATTTAATTGCAAACTTCAAACCCTTGTAACTTTCAAACCACACGTCCAAAAATTTCAAATTTTATATCAATGGATTCAGGAGAGCAAGACCTAAACAACCATGGCCTTAGTTTAGAAAATAGTATCTGTTAGCTTGTTTGAATTTATAGAAACATTTGTGTACTTGTTTAGAGTAGAGAAATTGTTTAAAATTGATTTTAGGGTTAAATCTTTTGCAAAATAGTTTTACGTGACCTTACTGACCCTAGGAACCAACCCATGGTTTTGAAAATGAAATTGGAAAAAAATTAAATTGGAGTAATTGAATTAGTCTATTTTTAGCCAAGTAAAAATAATGGTTATTATGAGAAAGGATTTGGGAATAAAACTTTGAGAAAATATTTTGATTCAAAGCTACTGACCCAAAACAACAAATCTTGAGAGATAGAAACTTTTGGCGAAAAACTTAAAGGTTTTAGATTTAATAAAACTATTTTACACCACATAAAATGTTGAATGGGTTTTAAAATAGATTTTGAGCAAAACCCTCTAACTATGACCTTACCATTTTGGTAAATGACCAATTTGGACCTTACAAAGTTTATAAACCTAGTAGAGACCAACCTTGCAATAGAACCATCCTTTGCATGACTTAGATTCCATGGCTTTGTGAGTGTGAAATTGTTTGTTTAACCTTGGTTTGAAATGTTAGTTGATTTTGTGTTTGCTTGATTGACTTGTAGTGAATTTAGCAGAGTGTGAGACTAGCAAGATCAAGGAGTGAACCACCATTCCCTACCAAAAAGGCAAGTGAAACTATCATCTAAAGTCCTACTATTTTCATTATACTTAGTGGATTTTGAAAACATGCATGAAAAGATATTTCTATACTTATGCTATGCTAAATCCTAATAGAATTCCCTATACACTCCTTAGTGAAAATATTGAAGTTGTACATGTTTAGCCATGCTATGTTTTGAAAAGAGATACATGTTGAGATTTTATAAAGGATGAGAAAAGGACTTGTGTTTTACATAATAAAACAAGGACTCAATGAACCACCTAGGTGGTGGATACTTTAAGTTTTGGAGAAGGTGGCAACAAAAGAAACCATGTCTATGGGAATCACTTTGTGTTGTGCTCCAAAAGAAAACCACCTAGGAAACTTAGAGATTGAACATGTTTCTCCAATTGTGGCTTTAGTGCAACCACATGCTATTATGGCTCGCTTAGTCAACTACATTAGGAAGACCCATACATTGTCTTTAGTTACCGGACATGGGGATCTGGAATGCTTCATGGGGTGAAGACAAGCTAGCAATGATGTATGGGAGGACCTTTTGGAAATACTTCGTCACATTCTCGATGCCAAGATTCCATCTTGGTGAGCACTAATCCAGTAGGCCACTGGTGGCAAAAGGATGGGATTGTGTCATGTGGGTAAAGTGTACTCCTTCTGCAGAAGTTAATAAAATCTAAGTACTTAGCCGTGTCCCTGGTTATGGACAATAATGAGCAACTAAAGTTTGAACTATGGGAGATCTCGACATTCCAACTTCTAATATAAAAACTTGATGCACTTGGGGGTACCAAGGAACTCATGAGATTTTAAAAACTTGTTGCATTTGGAGTTACCAAGTGGCTCAAGAGATTTTGACAAGGACTTGAACACTTGAGTTTCTACCAAGGAGTTCAAGGGATTCTTGGAAAAGAGATTGACAGAGGACTAAAACCATTTTTGAAAAGATAGGATAAAATATTGCTTTATGCAAATAAACCTTAAACTCTACTTAGCCAAAAATGCATGTGTTGATAGGATCCACTCTTATTATACATAGAAGTGAAGCTTGCCAATACAATTCAAAATGTATTGACCCTTGTGGCTGTAACTTGTAATGTTGCAGGTTGATTGTTTTTAAGTGAAGATTGTTTGATTGACTAGGACTACAAAGTCTACAACCAACATCTGCCTGTGGCACTTTGAAGATGAAGGACCCACGACTATAGTTATTCCACTGCAATGAAATGTAATAGCCAAATGAGCTATGTTTGATGTAATAAACTTATGTTATTTCTGGTTATAAATTTATATTATGACCTTTGTATCTTGATATTGCATCTTAACTGTGGATGCTAGCTATTGATCCCGGGACTAGCATTGTAAACACAGGAGGAATCTACCTTATTAAAGGTTGGTACCTCTTACACCAACATACTGAACAACCCTGAAGACACGGGACACGTAGCCCTGTGGGGCATCGAGCTATCCCCTCAAGACATAATCTATGAGCGGCGCAAGGCCATCAAATCTCAGGTCCTCCCTGACTTCCTCATCCACTGGATGGAACTCCAGCTGCCGGATACTCCGGACATGACGCAATCATGGACGATGCACTTCGACGGCTCCAAGCGTGAGGCTGGAGCAGGAGCTGGCGTCATACTGACGTCCCCTTAGGGCGACAAGATGAAATACGTCCTTCAGATGAAATTTCGCGCCTCCAACAATGAGGCCGAATATGAGGCCCTCATCCACGACATGAGGATGGCCAAGATCTGCGGCGCAACGCGCCTAGTCATCTACGGTGACTCGAACCTTGTCGTCCAGCAGACAATGAACGAGTGAGATGCTCACAACGCTAACATGATCGTGTACCGCGCTCTCTACAACTCACTCGAAGGAGACTTTGACGGCTGCGAGCTTCGGCACGTTGGAAGGGAAAGAAACAAGGAAGCCGATGGACTCACCAACATCGGCTCAACCTGTGCACGGGTGCCACCAGGTGTGTTCCTCGAACAAATATGTGTACCCTCTATCAAAAGGAAATTCCACAAGGTATCACCCGAAGAAGCGGAACACTCGGGGCCTGCGCCAACCGAAGGACATGAAGGACCCGAAAAGCTCGACACCGAGGCCGAGCTGGTTAGCCTGATGTAGGTCATGGTGGTTGAAGAGACGTGGACACAGCCGTACTTTCGGTACCTGATAAACAAAAAACTGCCTGATGACCTGATAGACGCCCGGCGCATATCTCGCCGGTCCAAGGCCTTCACCATCATCAATGGTGAGCTGTAAAAGTGCAGCATTTGAGGTGTACTCCAATAGTGCATCACCATCGGTGACGGCGAAACCATCCTTCAAGACATCCACGTGGGCATCTGCGGATATCATGTAGGCAGCCGCGCCCTAGTCGCCAAAGCTCTGCGAGCTGTATTCTATTGGCCAACGACCATGAATGATGCCAAGAACATCGTCCGAAGGTGCAACGACTGCCAGAGGTACACGGACAAGCTGCATGCACCAGGATCGGAGCTAAGGCCCATACCACTGGCCTGGCCCTTTCCCCAATGGGGCCTAGACATGATCGACAAACTGCCCAAATCATCGAAAGAAAGCCACGTCTACCTCTTGGTCGCAGTCGAAAAGTTCACCAAGTGGATCGAGTCCATGCCCGTCACCAACCAAAGCGGAAAAACTGCCGTCAAGTTCTTCGAGTACATAGTGTACAGGTTCGGTGTGCCACACAACATCATCACGAACAACGGCTCGAACTTCATCTCGAAGGAATTCCAGGACTTCTGCGAGAGCCTCGACATCAACATATCATACGCCTTTGTGGCGCACCCGCAGACCGACGAACAGGTCGAAAACGCCAATGACCTCATAGGGAGCGGCATCAAGAAACGCCTGCTATGCCCACTTGAAAGGCTCGCGGGAGCCTGCGTGGAGGAGCTACCCTCCGTCCAATGGAGCTTGCGTACTGTAACATCCCAGCATTTAGGACTAAACGAAGGGTAGATTTAGGATTTTATGCATCTGCATGCATCTGAAAAACCGGGTAAATTTTTCGCCAAATTAAAAGACTAGAGTGATCAAAATTCTCACTTCGATGAATTAGGTTTAGTGTTATTAGAAGGGGAGTGAGATGAATTTTGACATGACCTCTATTGTTTTCTGGAGTTATGAGGGGAGAAATTTGACTTATAAATAATTATTCACAAAAATACAAATGCAAGTATTATAAGTAAAAGTATAAAGATTCTTAAAATACAACATTACAATGTTCCTTCAAAATAGAAGAATAAAAAAAGATTATAATAAAATACTTAAATGAATAAAGAAAATGGAAAATGAGTTACAATAATGAAACAAATAGAAGAGTTCATTATTAAAATAATATATGTATATTACATTATCCTTTTATAATAAAGGAATAAAAAGAAATCATTACAAAAAGGATATAACAGAATTATTTATAATAAAATAATACATAAAGTATTAGATTATTCTTTTACAATAAAAGAATAAGGTACAATACATTAAATAAAAAAGTAGAAATCATACAGATTAATGGAAATCAAAGAAATACAAATAAGAAGAAATCTTTGTTTAATAAATAAAGAAAAAGAATAGTTACAAATAAACAAAAATAAAAGCTTCAGTAAAATATAAAGGAATTACATTGTTATTACAATTAAATAAAAGAATTACAGAAGTTATAAATCTAAGCTAAAATCTCTATCTACTTTGATGTTCCTAGATATTCTTTTAATTCCTGCAAAACAAACAAATAAAAGACAAAAATAGAGGGGTTAGTGTTAATTAGTTTGCTCTCAGTAATGCAATGTGATGCATTGCTTGTCACATCATTGAGCATATTAAAAATGGGGGGGGGGGGCAAGTTTCACCAAAGGAGTATCTGATCTCATTAGTATCTTATTTGCCTCAGTACAACCTCACAGGCAGAGGGGCAAGTTTCACCAATTCAGTAAAAAGTAAAAGCCAAACAGTATACACAGCAAAAGATCCAGTTTTTACTTGATTTGATCCATTTGAGTGAGGCAAACACACAGGCAGCTCACACACAGTTGCATGTGGATGTGCTGTCAACACAGGAGGCACTATGGGAAAGACATAAGTACACATCCGTAGCAGAGGGAGTGCTATGTTGAACCTTCTTCACCATAGCAAGAAACAACCAATACAACCAACACATATCAACCATCCAGGCCATTTCTACTCTTCCAAAGCTTATAGTTTAGCACCAACATTCCATAGTGCACTACCACCACAACATCAGTGTCCTGGTTGCTTGAGGAAGCCATCCAAGAGCACCAGGAGGAGGTCAGGAGCATAAGGAGTAGGCCAAAAGCACAAGAAGCCAGCCAATCAAATAAGGAGGAGCTTATCCAGTAGCATCTAGGAACAGGATCCACCAGGAACAAGAAGTCACAACACTGATTCAGCAACAACAAAAGGTTGCTCTATTATAAATCATGCATAATGTTTGTTCCTACCAGTTTCCAAACATGATTTAGTTTTAAATGATCATATCCTCAGATTTATACTCAAGTGGAGTATAAAATCATCACAGGAGTAAGCATAGTGCCACAACCACATATATACATCTATTATCCACTTGGTCTCAGCCTTTGCATCCTTGGTAATTGCCCATGATTTAATTTTGCCAACCAAGCTTTATAGAAATATGTAGAAGGATCTATTTTGTTGTGCATCCTCTAGGGAGGTACCACAACAGCATAGCCTAGCTACAGTAGCCACAAAGTTTGTACACAGAGACTAGCCAAATCAGTTGCAAGGCAACAATTATATATGATCATGTACAACACAAGTAAATCTTCATACTTTTGCATCATGAGCTAAATCTTTATTTTTTTCAACATCAACTACATCATTGTAGTGATTCCCCAACAACAAATCATGCTACCTGGGCTACCACTGTGCACACTCCAAGATTGGAGGCACCACAGCAGCAGCCCAGGGCAGCAGAAGCCACAAAGGATAGTTTCCACATTAGCTAGTCATCAAGATTGTTCAAACAAGATATTTTATCATTTTCCTAGTATAAATAACTAGGAATCATCAAGTACATCACTGAAGCAAAGCTTCAGTTAAGCCAAAATCCATCTCTTATGTTAATCAAAGCTATAACCACCAATAATAATCATTTCCCTAAGTCAACAACTTAGGAATCATTTTGATCCCAATATCACCATATTCCTTTTTCATTCAAAATCATAAGTAATGAAGCAAGCCACTAGACTATTGCTAGTCAAATTCAACACAATATGAAACCATCCACTAACATATGCTAGGGATGAATGTTCATCCAAACTAAAGCATGGCACTTAGAAGCATCTCACTTATTTTAGGAAAATCTTGAGAATGTCAGTAACAACATCTCTGAACCATCACCACTACATGTCTGCACCCAACACCATATAGTTACTCCACAGATCACCAAGCGGTTCATTTGCTCGAAGGCTGGTCACAATAAAACTCACAGAGGGTGCCTAGCACCTGGAGCGGAGGCGTGATGAAGCCTGGACGCAGCGCAACAGCGAGGTTGCAGTGACGACGTCACTGTCGTCCCGTCGACAGCAGCACTAGCAGACCATCACCGCAACATCAACCATAGAAATAAAACGAGAGCAGTGAGTCGTAGACATTGGGGTTGCAATGAACTTGCCATGCTGCCAGCATCAAGAAATTGGTCAAGTCTAGAAGGAGGAAGTAGAAGCACCAAAAGAACCAATAGGGGCCGAGAGCGGCGGGCTCGAGAAGAAGCTCGAAGGGGCCGACAGGGTAGAGCGGTACTAGTAGAGGAACTCGTAGCCGTCAGAGAAGAACAACCGGGGGTGCTGGTACCGCGCCGGCCGACCCAAATCGCGCAGCTAGGGTTTCACAGAGGCATGCGCAGGGGGAGATAGAGCAACCTCAAGGCACAAAGAAATGGAAGGGGAAGACCGAGGGGAGGTCGGATGGCGAGCGGCGGAGCTGGATATGGCCGGCGAGGGCCAGGGGATCAGGCGGCGGCGCTGGCGGCGGTGGAATCGAATGGAAGAAGATGGGGAGTGCCTCTATATGGTCGTTACCGAGCTGGAGTGGGTCTGGGTCATCTTGACCCTGATCCAGGCCTGGCTAGGACGGGCCGGGCCATTCTTGTTACCAACCTAACAGACAAAAATATAAAAAAAGGCATAAGAAAAAGCTAGAATAAAGTAATGACCAAAACACCCCTGAACACTATTTTTATTTCTAGAAAAATGTAGAAAAATCCTAAAAATATATTTAATACATCTAAATGCTTATCAAAATAATCTCCACCTAAGAAAAATATAATCATGTTTATTTAAGTTTAATAAAATAGAGATAAACATTAACACCCTTAAATGACTAAATGAAATTTAATAAATTCAGAAAAATTCCTAAAAATAAATAAAATCACTTTCATGCATAAAAATAAATCTCTTATTTAATAAAATACTAACTCAAAATTTTACAAATAAAACTTAAAACAAATATTTAAAGACATTCAATAATTGAGAAATTTTATAAAAAATATCTAAAGATAAATAAAATTCAATTTTAAGATTTTAAGTAAGAATACTTACTAGGATAATACTAAATATATTATTCCAAAAACATTTAAAATTCTTAGATCATATATCTTCAATTATTAAAATGAGATAGTTGTTTTATTAAATATTTAACATTATTTCCTAAGTAAGAAATAATCATGTTCAAAAAACAATCTTTTAACTCTAAAATAGTCTAACCTATAATTATAATTTAGGATACTATCCAAATTTAAATAATACATTTTATAATATTCTTTTAAAATATTTAATCAACTATAGGTCCAAGATTTACAAGATTGGTCTTGCAAATCATTAACTTAAATTAGAAGTAAGTGATCTCAATTCATATATAATCATATGAACAAACTTAGTATTCATTAAATATATTATAAAATAAATTAACCTGTTGCTTTATATAGTAAGATCTTATAGTATAATCTATGAATATTAAATATACTATTTTTAAGTCTTTAAGACTAAGTTTCATTATACTTAGGAAAAACCCTAATTGTTGTTAATGCCAAAATATTATATCCCAAGTCCAATTATATCTTTATAATTAACTTTGGTCTGAAATATCATAAGCTAGGTATATAATGACTCAAAATCATTTAAACCTTATCCTAAACCATAACTTTAATCTTATTAATCTTTAGAGTTGATTAACTTAACATAAATAATTTTTTCTTCAAATGTTATTCTTTTTGCCACCTCAAAATAAACACTATACCATTTCTTTTAAGCCATAACAAAATTAAAACATAAACCTTGTAATGATTACATGGTATCACCCATCTTAGAATTGTATTACAATTGTACCTTACTTTCATGTCTTATATGTTATCCAAAAACCCTTACAACAACACTCCTTTATGAATTAAACTTAAATATAACTCGCATCCTAAACAAATCATCTAAATCCAACTCACATGTAATACTTAAGGTTTTACAAAATGCATAGCATTACTTATGCATAACAGCATATTGCTTCTTTAAACATTGTCCTTACCGGGCAATGATGGTACTTTTGTAGAACCCGAGGTCCAGGATCAAGTCGAGACATTCGACTACAATACTTCGTTATATCAAGGCAAGTTCACACTTGCTCATGTCCTTTGATTATTTTCTGTAAAGTATTTTACAAATCCAGTGTTGTCATCACCTGCATTTGAAAAAGGTCCGAAAACACTATTTTCGTAATAATGTGATTATAGGTTATTTACCATGAGGTAATAACCTACTATGAAAGTTCCGGTGGTAAAGGAACATAATACCTAGGACTTAACAACCAATGTTGCCAGTGATTCTTGCACCGTATATTACGCGTTAACCATGAGATTTGGAATGGAACGGAGAAGTCAGCTGGATCGGCTCCCTTTCGCATGCATTGGACACTATTCTGGGCATTTGTAAGTTGCAGATCGTGGGTATAGCCGTTTTATACGGGGGAAGTCTACCGTGGATCTGGGCTTACAAAAGACAGATCTCTATCTTCTATCTATATTAAAACTCGTATAAACCTTAGTTGCTTCTTACTTCTATTCTACGAGTTATTATAGTTTATCCCTGAGTCATCGGGATACCTCTATGTACCTAGGAGGATCTCAAAGTCATCATGTAAATTTCTGATTGTAATAATGACAATGTATGTTGTGGAACCGCTTTGTTTCTGTTGTACCACTCTGAGGATGTAATATTTGCGGAATGGTACTCCGTGAGTGTTATGTCCATGACTATAGTATACTATAACATGCAGTGGTATGCTGGGTCACCACACGTACAATGCCAAACAGCTCGACTGGCTTCACACCTTTCTTCATGGTGCACGGAGTCGAAGCCATATTACCTGCAGAGGTACGCCACAAGGCCCCACGGGTCGTCGCCTACAGCGAAGCCGAATCAACGACCGCACTCGAAGACGCCGTTGACACACTAGACGAAGCACGCGACATTGCCGCGGCTTGCTCAGCGGTCTACCAGCAGAGCCTCCGCAGCTACCACAGCCGTCGGCTGCGCCCAAGGTCCTTTGTCGAAGGAGACCTCGTCCTACGACTCAAGCAAGAGCGGCCGAAGAATCTCGAGTCACCCTGGGAAGGACCCTACATCGTCACCGAAGTCATCCCAGGTGGCGCCTACTGCCTCATGGACGTCAAGTCAGGAGTCGAATACTCCAACCCATGGAACATCGCACAACTACGATGATTCTTCCCCTAGCTACCTCTTTACTTTCAATAAGGCTACTCAGCCGAACAATGTATCTCCTTGTTAAGCTATGAATAAAAGCTAAGTCCCTCGGCCAAAATTTCTTTTTTCCTCGCATCACTTTTTGCTATAACATGCTCGGGGGCTATGCTTCACCTCATGACTTTGTCGACTGAGAACAATGCATACAACCTGAGTAGCTGACCATGTCAGTCTAACGAAAAGGACATGCACATAACAAAGCACAACGTGCTAATCCAAATAAACCTTACAAAGGGCACAGCAATCCCACTTGAATACATACAAATTTTATATCAATTTGTTTTTTTACAGGACCTACCTATTCTGGAGTATCACACTTGCCCGTTGCTGGAACAGATCAATGGTCTCTACGGCATACTTCCTCACAGCCGCATAATGCAGGCGCATATCCCAAAGACTACCATTTGGCCGAAGGGGTGGCCCAGTCGCCACCGCCGCGAGATCGACATCACGATAATGCAGCCAAACAAGTGAAAGAGCGGCCTTCACCCCAGCAACCAGCTGATGTCGCACCAACTCCCTAACACGGCCTATGTCCCGAAACTTCGACAAAAGACCCCAAAGGGTGGAAGGTGCCTCATCCAGGGGGAACATGAGGAACAAGATGGACGCCAGGGAAGTCCTCGCCTCCTTCAGCACCCAAGAAACATGATGAACGCGATCTTGCATCATCGCAAGGACGACGACCCGATCACGGTCCATCCAAAAGAAGCCGCCAGCCTCCAAGTCCTGTTGGTTCAGGCAATTCATCCGAACCGCAACGTGCTCCTTCTCTTCCCTTGGAATGAGATTGACGCCTGCACCAAGCACAACCTAAGATGACACACAAACAAGGTGCATCCAAAAAGAACAACAGTCCACAAAGACTCACATTGCAGTTGCTCGCTCATCTGCCGTAGCTCCCCCATAAAAATTCCTCCCTGGCAGTGGCTCGCTCAGCTTTCTACTTCCACACATCCACGTGGCCCCGAGCGCTAAGGATATCCTTCTCCAAGCTGCGAACATGGTCGCAAAGAAAAACCAGCTGCAAAACATCATCTAGAGATGGTCACGGCTCAGGAGCAGTCAAAGTATCAATAGTTGTCTCACCCGAAGGACCCTAAAGGCAAACAAATCAGGACATGAACATCACAAACATCTCTGGCGATAGATCGAAACATAATTTATATACATCAAGGCCACCTCGTGGAATAAGTGGGGATTGTTTACCAGCAAAAGATTACATTACAAAAGCAAAAGTATAAACTATCCTAGCTACAACACAAATGTAACTACCTCGGTGAATTACGCTCCTAGTTACAAGCCTGGATGAGCGGAAATGGTTAAAATAGTACGGTGGGGCCCAAATGCCACTCACAGGTAGACCTTTCGGCCGTCCTAACCATTTCCAAACATCGGGACAAGAATGGGCGGCGTAATCGGCAGGCGAAGGGCTCAACTACATACACAAATGAGTATGTATGCAAGCCACCATACAACAGTCCTCAGAGCCATTCCATCTAAAAGAAATAGAAATATTGCAACGCCATACGGCAAGATCCAAATGTCCTAGATAGATATAATAGTTTAGGACATCTCCTCATACATCAAACATCAGAGTATCAGGCGGAAGCGGCAAACAAGATCCGAATACGGATAAGAAGCAAATCGGCATAAGATGCCCCATAAATAAACACATCCCGCCCACAGATCTCACGGATCCCCGTTCCCGGAATCTCTACACCGAATGATCGTTGTCCACATCGTCCGTCTCCTCCACCCAGAATCCATCTTGTGAGTGTACATGTTCATCTGAATCAAATAATTTATCGTGTGAGACCCTAGGGGTACTCAGCAAGACTTTATGCCTCTAAAGGGGACACAACCTGGGGTGACGCAATTGCAGCAAAAGATAATACCTAGCAATTCTATAGATACTCGCTAACCATCCGCCTAACCAAAGATAGACAGATGTCCGGGAATTAATAACAACAGTTATAACAGTAATATTAACAGATCCATCCTCCTCCTCGCTTACCAACGAGGAAGCGGACGAACAACCCCCCATCCGTTGGCAGTTTTATTATCCATTCCATGAATATTGCACTATTTACTAGTCGATTTAGTCAAATTAAAAGCGGTACTTTAGTTATACTTGTCTATGATCGAGAAACTGGTTCGAGTCGTCCATAACCGCAGACACGGCTTTCAGAAAGTTTTACCCTGCAGGGGTGCACAAATAGCAACACACACTCGATCAACCTCGGAAAAACCAAATCAAAACCCAACGAGGCATTCACGACAAAGCAATCACATGATTCAGAAATATTTCAGGGGGCCACCCCATTAAGCTACCCGCAACGAAGTTAGCCGACTCCGAGACGGACTCAAGGTTTGGGTGGATGGTCAGAACGATCGGGAACCCGAAAGTGTGATCGGGCTTGTCGATACCACAAAACGTGTCCCGATCCTAAACAAGATGTGCTCCTCACACAATCGTAAATAAAGCGAAGAAGCATGGCATAAGTACAGGATAGTAAATAAAACCTCAAACTAGTTTGTGGCCCCAAGAAATAAGAATGAATCAAGCTCGCTCGGGGTCCCATAATCCTCCCGGATGTGGATAGCGCGAATATTCAAGGAACAGGAATCAAGTACTCGGGGTCCTACGGGACACAAGTGAGCATGAAAAACCAAATAGCAGATATTGCTCACCGGTGCCACTTTCATTAGTTATCCCATACTACTTAGGTTAAGTTGTTTAGGTACCTCGTTATCCATCAGACACTCACATACCCTACACATGCTGTTCTACGACCCGCATGGCTCAAACAACTCCTGTAGTAATGGCTCATGGGATGGAGGAACAAGCTTCGGTGGGGTTTAAAAGTAAAGGCTATGCAGTACTTGGGATTCAGTTTAATGCAATCGCGACTCAATGATGCAATAATAAGATAGAGGCAATAGGTACTATATGTATGCAAGCATGTGGTAGTGCTTGCCTGGTAGCTCAGTTGAAGCGAGAAAAGGATCTGGGTAGTAGTGCTCCTGGTTTTCTTGATATATCCCCTGCTCAGCGTCTATTCGAAGAAGAACCAAACAAACAAGGGCCAACATAAATAAAGTGCACAAGCATATGAATAAGATGCGACAAGCAACCAATCATGCCATGATGAATGATGCACAATTTGCATGGCAATAAAGTAGCATGGCAAGGGTGAGGTTTGGAGTACAAGAATAAGGCATTTTATTGAGTTTTAGTCAAATTTTATACTCAAATAAGTTTTTGTATACTTTATATTTATATGATGCATGCTGAAATTCAGAACATGGAATGCATAGACAGAAAGGTCTCGTCGAGCTGATCATTTTAGACATATTATTTGTCAAATTTGGAGTTATAAAAAAAAGTTATTAATTAATTAAGGCAAAAGGGCATCTTATTGTAATTCTAATCAATTCGAAAATTAAAGTGTTCAAAATATATTTTGGATGGCATATTAGTATTCCTCACATTTTTCTGATTCAAAAACATATATCATTTGTATTATTTGGAATTATAATTTAAAAGTTATTTGAAAACAGGTTTAAAATTTGAATTTGAATTAATTTGAAGAAAAAAAGTTTGAATTAAAACAGAAATATAGAAACCTTTTTCTACTCAGGCAAACCTAGCCACAGACGCTGACGGGTGGGCCAGCGAGCAGGAGGCCCACTGTGCGCGTGAGGGAGCCAGACGGTGACAAGTGGCAGAAGGAGGGGACTGCGGGTTGAGATTGGAAAAGGGAAAGGGGCTTTTTGCAAAACGTCTAGGAGCTGTCGGTTAAGAGCCTGACGAAACTGAAGATCGGTTCGCGAAATAGGCTAGCTGCTCCACTATTTGAATGACGATGGCGAGCAATCCGCTCCGAATCTTGATATTCCGCAAAAAGCAAAGTTGTAGAGGGGGTCAATTTCTACAATATTGGTTCAGGAAGTTTTTCTACAGGAGGGCTTTAGAGACGGTAAAACAACGACGAACAGGAGGCGAAAGTTGGTCGAAACTGAACCTGGCGTCACTGAATATCTAACTATTTTTCTGCGAGATAGTCTCGATTTCGGAGGATGATTTCGAGAGATTTACTACTCAGCTTCATGCGCCGTTTGATCCTACTGAAAGCTGGAAGTTCCCTCTTTGCAGGTATGTACAGTGCGCCACTGGAGGTGGTTGGAGAGGGCCAGAAAACTATCGGGAACAGAGGCGCAGCGGTGATCTGCTGCTGCTGCTATCTGCGGATGCTGCGCACGCGGCGGTGGTTACCGACGACGGCGACGGCGATTCAAGGCGGCATGATGCGGGAAGGTGGAGAAAAGAAGGGGGGAAAGGAGGTGGCACTCACCTCGACCAATTCCCGCAAGAATTGGGGTCGGGGACGGAGGAATATGGTCAGGGCGGTGGCGACAGGGCGGCATGCTCGGTCACGACCGCATCAAGAGCACGAGGAAGCAACACGAGTGTCCGGCTTCGGTGCTTCGGGTGGAGGATGGAGACGGCAATCCTAGGCGACTCCCGCACTCAGAAGCTCTTGGTGTGGCCCATGGCAATGCTCGTTTGCCGTGCCTACCTCTCGGTCTCCCTCTCAGACCGTGGGGAAAGGAGGGATGGAAGGTGGCGGCGCTGGGGAAAACGGAAGGAAGGGTCTAGGGTTCGAGGGCCTCTCGGCTTGGGAGATAAAGGGGAGGGCTGGTGACGCGGCTGACGGGAGGCGACAGCCACCTGCTTCCTTCCGTTAGCAAAGCAGAGAGGAGAAGAACGGGGACAGAGACGATGAACAGAGACGGCGTCGGGGTGAAGGGGTACTTGGCCAAGAAGAGGGAGAGAAGGACCCCGAGTGGGCCTTGCTTCTGCTGGATGCCGCCTGGGCTAGGTGGCTGCTGCTGCTCCTCTCTCACTATTTTTTTATGCCCTTACATTTTCCTTTATTTGTTGTTGTTTGTTTGTCTCAAATCCAAACAAGTTACTAATTCAAAACCTTTTGAACTTTGTAGGAGCATTTGAGTAGGGGATTGTGGTATGCAAATAGAAAATAGAGAGGAAAAGGCACAAAGGGGAGGAGATGCCCACATACATGTTCCTTGGGCATTAAGGAATAAGGATTAGGGTTTAGCTTAGGTGAGAGATTCGAGAAAGATAGAGAGATGGGGTCTTAGGGTTTAGAGAGAGAGATTAGGTGGAGTGTTCTCTTTTGACAAGACCAAGCAAAATCAAGCCAAGCTCAAACAAGATCTAGTCAAAAGAGAGGATGGGATAAAAGGTGGTGAGGTTTGTGGGAGTAGCTCATGGTGGTGGTTTTTTAGCAAGACCAACTAGATCAAGCCAAAGGAGGGAGAGAGAGATGAGAGATGATTCACTCAAGAAAAGAACCAAATAAAATCCAAAAGACTAGAATGTGGTGGTTCTTGCATGGGCCATGCATAATGTAGCATCCCATTTGTCTAACAACTGTAATGCTACTTGATCTAGTAATATATTGGCTACTTCATAGATATAATTGTTGCATCATCATTATATCATGCTCATGTCATCATGCCACCTTGCATTTGAGCATCATATAAAACCCTTTCCATTTGGTTCTTATCTCATATGCATTATTAATTGTATTTGCCTCTTGATATTGTATTTGGTTGTTGATATATTGTTTAATGCCCAAATTGAGTTGAGGGCGTGTCTCTCTAAATCATTCTACCTAATGTTCATACTATGGCCCCTTGTGATAAATGTTTCTCTAGATTCCACCATGCATGTACATGTGGGCTTCTAATTGTCTTGTTTATATTTAAATCATGCCCATGTACAATGTGTGGATTCTTGTCACCTTTGTTCCACTACACTTTGCCTACATGATCTTGTGGGTAGTTCACCATTCCTATAGCATGTGGATTCTTTTATTTGGATTTGTGTTTGTCAATCATACCCACATGCTAAATGGATTGATCCATTGTATTCTACATGCTCCCATGCACATGTCTAATGTTTTGCATGATCCATTCATTAGGGGCCCCTTCTTGTTTAATGGGGAGCACCATTATTTTAAAATTATAAATGTTTTGATTAACCTCATCCCTATTTTGTTTGCCAAAATCTCTTTATTCTTGCATCATGTCCAAATTGTTTCATGGACATATCCTCTCTATTCTTCTACTCCCCCTTTTCTCCATTTAAGTGCTAAAATCTTCTATTTAAAATATCTGAAAAGAATTCAAAAGAAAGGTTATTTGAAATTGAACCAAGTTCAAACAAACAACTAAATAAAACAAACCAGGGAATAATAGAAAGAGAGAAAGAGCATACCTGGGCTTTTCCTGGCCGCAGCACAGGCCCACTCGGGGTCCTTCTCTCCCTCTTCATGGCCCAGTACCCCTTCACCCGACGCCGTCTCCTGTTCCTCTTCTTTCCGTCGCCTTCCTCCTCTCTGCAGCAGACAACGGAGGAGGCAAGTGACCGTCTCCCACCGTCAGCCGCGTCATCTCCCTCCTCTTCTTATCCCCCAAGCCGCGGAGGCCTCCTCGAACCCTAGCCTCCCTCTTCCCCTCCTCTCCGCCGCCATCCCCTACCTCTGCTCCCATCTATTTTTCACCCTGCCCGAGAGCAACAACAAGGAGAGCGTCGCCGCGTCGTCGCCTTGATCACCTTCTGGAGCCGAAGGGCGTGCAGGCGGTCTTCGTCGACCACCTCGTGAGCTCTAGGAGGAGCTGGACGTGGCGCCTCTGCTTCCTCTTCTTCCTGGCCGAGCACAGAACCACGTCGCCACCGCCTGACCATATCCCCCCGTCCCTGACCCCAATTCTTGCGGGAATTGGTCGAGGTGAGTGCCACCTTCCTTTCCCCCTTCTTTTCCTCCTCCTTCCCGCGTCTTGCCGCCTGGAATCGCCGTCGCCGTCGTCGGGAACCACTGCCGCGTGCGCAGCACCCGCAGCTAGCAGCAGCAGCAGATCATCGCGGCGCCTCTGTTACCGATGGTTTTCTGGCCCTCTCCAACCACCTCCAGTGACGCTCTGTACATATCTGCAAAGAGGGAACTTCCAGCTTTCAGTAGGATCAAACGGCGCACGAAACGGAGTGGTAGATCTCTCGAAATCATCCTCCGAAATCGAGACGACCTCGCAGTTGCTTCTGTCAGATTCGTCAGCTAAACGCAGATGTTTTTCATTCCTTGTTCATCGATGGTTTCCAGGTGCTCCAGTCCTCCACCGGCGAAAACTCAAACACGAAAGTTGTAGCCCTAGGTTTCTGCTCCATCTTCTGTTTTGACGCCATCTCCAAAAACTCAAAGGATCGCTCGACTTGGACCTCCAAAACTCGCGCAAGCTAGCAGTTTTTCGCGCACCCTTCGTCAGTTTCGTCAGGGTCTGAATCGGAGCACACCGCGATGGCGCTTAGGCCCTCTGCTTTTTGGCAGCTCAACCCGCCGTCCTCCCCTTCGCCACTTGTCACCACCTCGTTCGCTAGCGCTTCCGTGGCCCCTCTTTCCTCTGCCCCACATGTCATTGACGGTGGGTAGAATGTCCCTAAGTGAGAAAAATCGCCAGAGTTTTCTGAAATCAAATAAAATTTAGGAAATGATTATAACTTAAATGATTCATATCTTTTGAAATGTTTTGAATTTGGAAAAAGTTATAAAATGAAATATGAATGTTTTTCAATTATAAACTCAACCATGTTTTCAAATTTAACCAGATTTGACTATATCTAGTCAAACCTTTGACTTTGACCCCCTTTTAATTATTTTGACTTTAAAATAAATTTAAATTCATAATTCCAAATAATACAAAAAATATATGTTTTCAAATCAGAAAAATGTGAGGATTTCAAATATGCCATCCAAAATGTATTTTGAACACTTTAAAATTCAAGTTGACTAAAATTACAAGAAAATGCCCTTCCCCTTAATTAATTAATAACTTTTGATTTATAACTCCAAATTTAACAAATGATATGTCTAAAATGATCAGCTCGATGAGACCTTTATGTTTATGCATTCCATGTTCTGAATTGCAGCATGCATCATATAAATATAAAGATTACAGCAACTTATTTGAGTATAAAATGTGGCTAAAACTCCATAAAATGCCTTATTCTTGTACCCCACACCTCACCCATGCCATGCTACATTATTGCCATGCAAATTGTGCATCATTCATCATGGCATGATTGTTTGCTTGTCGCATTTTATTCATATGCTTGCGCACTGTATTTATATTGGCCCTTGTTTGTTTGGTTCTTCTTCGAATAGACGCTGAGCAGGGGATATACCAAGAGACCCAGGAGCACTACCTAGATCCTTCTCTCGCTTCAACTGAGCTGCCAGGAAAGCACAACCACATGCTTGCATACATATAGTACCTATTGCCTCTATCTTATTCTTGCATCATTGAGTCGCGATTGCATTAAATTGAATCCCAAGTATGGCATAGCCTTTACTTTTAAACCCCACTGAAGCTTGTTCCTCCATCCCATGAGCCATTACTACATGAGTTGTTTGAGCCATGCGAGTCGTAGAACAGCATGTGTAGGGTATGTGAGAGTCTGATGGATAACGAGGTACCTAAACAACTTAACCTGAGTAGTAATGGGATAACTAATGAAAGTGGCACCGGTGGGCAATATCTGCTATTTGGTTTTTCCTGCTCACTTGTGTCCCGTAGGACCCCGAGTACTTGATTCCTGTTTCTTGAATATTCGCGCTATCCACATCCGGGACGCTTATGGGACCCCCCTAAGCCAGAGCTTGATTCAGTCTTATTTCTTGGGGCCACAAACTAGTTTGAGGTTTTATTTACTATCATGTACTTATGCCATGCTTTACTGCTTTATTTACGATTGTGCGAGGAGCACTGCTGATCTTGCTTAGGATCGGGACACGCTGTATCGACAAGCCCACCACACTTTCGGGTTCCCGATCGTTACTGACGCCCACCCAAACCTTGGGTCCGTCTTGAGTCACTAACTTCGTTGGTGTACTCAATGGGGTGGCCTCAAATATTTCAATCGTGATTGCTTTGTCGTGAAGGCCTCGTTGGGTTTTGATTTGGTTTTTCCGAGGTTGATCGAGTGTGTTGTTATTTGTGCACCTCAGGTAAAACTTTCAAAGCCGTGTCGCGGTTATGGACGACTTAGAGCACGTTTCCGATCATAGACAAGCATAACTAAAGTACCGCTTTAATTTGACTAAGTAATCGACTAGTAAATAGTGCAACACTCATGGAATGGTTAATAAAATTGCCAACGGATGGGGGTTGTTCGTCCGCTTCCTCGTTGGTGTTTAGGAGGAGGATGGATCTGATGATATTACTGTTATAATTGTTGTCATTAATTCACGGACATCCGTCTATCTTTGGTTAGGCGGATGGTTAGCGAGTATCTATAGAATTGTTAGGGTTTATCTTTTGCTGCAATTGCGTCACCCCAGGTTGTGTCCCCTTTAGAGGCAAAAAGACTTGCTGAGTACCCCTAGGGTCTCACACGATAAATTATTTGATTCAGATGAACAGGTACACTCACGAGATGGATACTGGGTGGAGGAGACGGACGATGTGTGCAACGATCATTCGGTGTAGAGATTCCGGGAACGGGGATCCGTGAGATCTGTGGGCGGGATGTGCTTATTTATAGGGCATCTTATGCCGATTTTATTCTTATCCGTACTCGGATCTTGTTTGCCGCTTCCGCTTGATACTCTGATGTTTGATGTATGAGGAGATATCCTAAAATATTATATTTATCTAGGACATTTGAATCTTGCCGTATGGCGTTGCTATTTTTCCTTTCTTTTTAGATGGAATGGCTCTGATGTACTGTTGTATGGTGGCTTGCATACATACTCATTTGTGTATGTAGTTGATACCTTCGCCTGCCGATTACGCCGCCCGTTCTTGTCCCGATGATTGGAAATGGTTGGGACGGCCGAAAGGTCTACCTGTGAGTGGCATTTGGGCCCCACCGTACTATTTCAACCATTTCCGCTCATCCAGGCTTGTAACTAGGAGCGTAATTCACCGAGGTAGTTACACATAAATAATAAATGCCTCCTCTAGTAGTGAAAACCACTAGATTATCTCATGGCATTTGTATAAGCAAGCTTCCCAAATTTTGGAATAAGGCCCAACAAAAGAAAAGAGAGCTTGTTTACCACATGGATTAAATAAAAGATCATGCATGAATATAAGGTGGCCAAGCTTGTGTGTATGTGCCACTAGCCAACATGACCCCAATGGTATTCCTACATGAGATTATATTCATATTTAAACCATATGAAAGCTGGACAAGGGGTTCCACTCACATAGCATGCAAAGGTAGCCATGTGGCTCTCATATACCAAGAATGTGAAAACAACATGGTGCATACATGGGAGTGGATCTAGAATTGGATCCATCCCAACCCACATGAGCTAGATGTAAAACCAAATAAGTTGCAATGCTCATATATGGTGGAATGGTGGAATGATGGGGTGATGACAAGAAAGGTGGTGGAGTTGAATAAAAGATATGCCCCCAACTCAACTTGGGCATTTAAACAATATATCAAGAACCAAATACAATATCAAGAGGCAAATACAATTTACAATGCATATGAGAGAAGAACCAAATCAAAAGGGTTTTATATGATGCTCAAATGCAAGGTGGCATGATGACATGAGCATGATATAATGATGATGCAACAATTGTATATATGAAGTAGCCATTATATTACTAGACCAAGTAGCATTACAATTGTTAGACAATTGGGATGCTACAACTCAAGCCTAGGCACCCGCATCCGGAGTGGCCTCAAAGCCAGACTGCCTGCTCTTAGCCTCCTCCTGCTACTTCGCCGCATACTCCGCCAGCAGATCAATAAGTTTCGGCCCGTAACGCTTACAGCGAGAGGCAAAGAGGGAGAATGCTACCTCTGAGCCATCTGCAGTCGTCGACATTTGGGAGGTTATATGCGGCAGGTTCAACTCTAATCCAAACGTGATCGCCATTGCCAACCCCATGGAGGCGTCGATGCCCTTCTGCTTGCGCTTATATGCCGTCGGAGAATCCTCCGACAAGGCATCCGCAAGAGCTTCGACATCCTCAAGAGCAGCTCCCTTGGGGATGACCTCCTTATAGAAGCGAAGGAGAACTTTCTTGGCCTTCGCCAAGGAGCCAGCAGCAGTACTGCAATGATCTTCGAAAGCTGCAGTGGCATCCGCCAGAGCATCTCCATGCTCCAGTGCACCATGATCAAACGTGATGCCTGAAGCGTCTAAAACAAAAGAAGGAAAAAGCACTCAAATAAGAGCAAGAAAAGATTCAGTCGAAAAGGCGCAAACAATCAACAACAAGGGAAACTTACTAGAGAAGGCTTTGGCTGCAGCCATAAGCCTATCGACCATATCCTTCTCATGAGCAGCGGCCGCCAGAGCAAGCTTCTCCTCGCGATAGGATGCCTCCTTCTGTAGGCGCTCCCTAGCTTCGGCAGCATCGGCAACTTGCTTGTGCATGCGTTCCTTCGCCTCCGCAGCATCCGCAGCTTTCTTCTCCGCTCGACCGAGGATTTTTTTGAGAGCATCCAGCCGACGAAGAGCCGCATTGTTTTCATCTGCAACACCAAGAAACATATGAGCAACACAAACGTCGTCCATGTGGCAGACGAACTAAACAAGAATGATCAACGTGTGTACCTCGAAGCTGCTGCATGCTAGCCTCCAGCGCCAGATGCTGCTGGATAAGGAGATTAGAACTATGCACAACTGGCTGCAAGAATAAACGGAAGCAAACAATCAAGAAAACATCAGAAAAGGCTCGAGGGATACGCCCCGCAAGAGAAACGACCAACAGGTCACCCGAACAGGGCTCGGGGGCTCCCCCAAAGAGATAAAACAAAAAAAACTTATGTGTTCAGGCGGGGACTTCGAAGTTTCGCATGCGGTCTTCTGAGTCACGACTACCCGAGCTTCTCGCTTGGAGAGGTTAGGCTCATTGTCCTCAGAGTCGTCCACCACCTGAGAGGGAGGAGCTGTTGGCTTAGACTCCCCTACAACTTCTTGAGTGCCCTCACTAAGGGGCCCCTCCGAAGAGTGGCTGCAAGAACAAAGCTTGATCAAACCCAGACAAATGACAGTAAACAATTCGGGTAAAGACACTTAGGAATCAATATCCGACAGGTTAAAGATGGACACCCTCCTCCTTCTTCTTCTTGGCCGGCGGCTGTGGCGCCATCGCCCGAAGTGGCACAACAGGGAAAGGTGTAGAAGAAAAACCTTCATCCTCACCATGCTGCTCTAAGAAGGAAGGGCCCCTGTGAGCCGGCAGAGTCAACGCATCCAAAGACTCGCTCTGAGAGCGCTTTCGGGTCTGCCCCTCGCTCGGCTTGGGGGCTTCCAGGGTCGGAGATTGCGTCGAAGGAAGTTCGGACTCAGAATCCATAACTTCATTATCCGGTGCAACCGGAAAATTCTCAGGTAGCATGGGCATCATCTCAGCTATGTGGAGATCCTACAAACCAAAGACGGCAAAAAAGTGTGATTACTAACACTAATCATAAGCAAACAACACTCAAAAAAGGCGCAACGCGCATGAGCAATTCTACACCTGAGGGTCTGCATTCGCAGCACTGAAGGGGGGCAGTCAAGGACTTCCCCGGGAGGTCCTCATCGGCATTGAACTTCAGCAGAGGCCGAAGGTATCTATAGAGATCGCCCTTGGACAGCTCCTCGGATGCGACCCTCGTCGGGTCATTGTGGCCAGTATAGAGAAACATCGGATGCGCCCTCGCTTGGAGTGGCTGCACCCGCGCTTGAGGAAGGTGCGATGATATCCACACCATTGACCTCTTTCTCAACCACCATCTGGAGCGCCTCCACATGACGGTAGAGCTCCTCCACCTCCGCTACCTCGCCCTCCAAGATATGATTCTTCCAAGATCTCTTCGGGACGATCTTCTGGGAGGATTCGAAGGGAGCGAGGCCAAAATCTTGTCCGTCCACCTTGGCGTCGCGGATGTAAAACCACTTCTCCCGCCAGTACTGTACGAACTCGCACATTGCAAAGGAAAAGAAAAGAAAAGAATGGAGGATCGAATAGAAATGAGGCAGTCGTGGAGCGAATAGACTCCGCTGGTGCGAGACTGCCTCTTCACGGAATAGAGATTCCTAAAGAGGCCAAAGTGCGGCTCGATACAGAGCCAACACTCGCAGAAGGTGATAAAGCAGGCGATGTGGAGGAGAGAATTGGGAGAGAGATGATGAAGTTGGATCCCATAAAAGAAAAGGAGTCCACGAACAAAATTGTGAACAGGAATAGAAAGGCCACGGGCGATAAAGGCAAGGAACAGCCGAAACCCTTCGGGTGGGCGCGGGATTACCTCATCGCCGGGCAAGATGGCGTAGACCTTGTTCTGCAGGATCAAACCCGCGTCGCGCAGCTTGCGCAGGTTGGTGTTTCCCATCTCCGTGCACCTCCACCTGCCGTCGGTAACGCGAGTGGCAGCAACAACCTTCTTGCCGCCGGCGGCGGCGCTCGAGCCAGCTCCGGTGGCGACTTTCCTCGACTTGCCCATCGTGCGGCGTCAAGTGCGGCGGTGCACACGGAGAAAGGAAGAAGGAAATAAGCGGATAACTTCCAGTGCGCAAGGCGAGAGAGATAGTGCTCGTGAAAATGGAGGCAATGGCAAGAAAGAAAATGGAAAAGGGTAACGAAATCACTATTTACCCACAGTATTAAAGGACGAAGACGACGAACACGAGGCGTTGATCCAGAAGCCGTAGCGCGCAAGCAAGATCCAACCCTACACATGTCAGCACAACAACGAACCGTCGCCAGCATGCCGTCCACTACGCATGGAAACCGAGGAGACCCCGTAATTCTCGCTACGTCGCGCATGACTAGTCAACTCCAAGTCAGGAAGTGGGACCTACGTTCGTCCTGTCACGTCATCTCTGGCGCCGCAGACGGTTGAGATCACCGATCGTCAGCTCTCACGTCATCAAAACCAATCTAGCAACGGCTGAAAATCTTCGGCTAATAAATCAAGTACTTACTCGAATCTACAATTCGAACAACTACTCGGGGGCTACTCCTATCAGGAGTGTTGGCCGCGCACCTGAGACATGATTAAGGTACTGAATCTCTCAACAATCTTCGAGTCCCACGTCGAGTCTACGACTCCACTAAGGACTCGGGGGCTACTCCCATAGGGAGGACTGGTCAAGCATCCTAAAAAATTGTGTCCTTCGGACCTCAAGTTAAAAATAACTAAACTAAAGTCTCTGCTCGAGTCTACGACTCGAACAGACACTCGGGGGCTCCGCCCATAGGGAGCGCTTGTCGTGGTGTGGAACACGGCAGTGCCATCGGGGATGGCAAAGAAGGGACACACGGATGCATTCGGTGGCTCACGCAACGGGTTGGGCATGGTGAACTGCAAACACAGAGACGTACCTAGGTTCGGGGCCCTCTTGGTGAGGTAACACCCCTACTCCTGCAAGATGAACTATATATGGGAGTTGATGCTCAGTACAGATGCTCCTTGAGCTATTTACTTGGCGACTATCGAGAGCTAGAGGAAGATGGGAACTTGATGCTGGCACTTCTACCCTTCTATTCTTGCCTCCCTAGAACCCTAGCTCTGCCCTCCCTTATATACTGGTCTGGGGGGCAGATTACAGATCGGGTCCTAGGGTTTACTGTTTGGATATGGGTTTACATGATAGGGCCAGCTGCAGGGCCTAGCCGGTGGGCCAGGACCCAGTCCTCCCTTCTTTTAGCGTCATCCTTATCTTTAGTGGTCACCCGGGATTCCGTTGGGGCGTCATCCTTGCTTTAACGGTCACTCGGACTGCTTTCGCCACTCCAGCCGACCATCTTGCTTTATCTTCGTCGGGTAGCGCTGGTCATGACGGCATGCCAGCTTGCCCGATGACGAGGGAGAGCCAGAAGCGTACCCCACACAGAGCGTCAGGACTTCCGTGCTCTCCGTCGAATCCGAGGTGAGCCGAGTGGAATCGGCCACCCGGCCAGTTCCTCTGGCCACCGACTAGACGGGCCAGTCGGGAAGGTTATGATCCCAGTAGGGTGTGTTCACCAGTTAGCCAGATTTGTCCTTCCTGGAGGCCCAGGCGTCCTACGTATTCTGGAGCCGGCCTACTTGTGCCTGGCTTTCCCCACCCGGGGTTATCCCCCCGACACTAGTCCCCGAGCACGTATTGGCTTGGCCGGTGTGCAAGATCTTCCATGCTCCTTCTTGTCCTGAGAGAGTTGTTTTGTTGCATCCGTCTGCGGCTTTTTCTTTTGCTTTCCGGCTGGATTTAGCCGGCTGCGGAATTGATGGCCGTCCACTGGGTGTAAACAACAAAGGCAGGTACTGGCTGGCGTTGCTGAAGATGAAACGTTTAGCTTGATGATGTCATTGATGTCGTCACCCACGACTGCGGCTCCAACGCATGTTGCGTCAGTTTGACTTCCACATCGCTGTGTTAGTTTTTGGCCACTGCGCATGCAACTTGCCGCAGCGGTTTCTCGGGGCGAGTGCGCACGCCTCGTCTCCTGGTAACGCCTGGGGATCTTCTATGGAAATTATGACTGCGCAGAGGATCTGGAGCCGAAGCGTCGTGTGGCTATGGTTCCGCAAAGCCAGGCATCGCGCGGAAACCGAAGAGGCGATGGTGCCGTCCGCGGGGATAAATAGGGCCCCGAGGGGGATTAGTTCCTACACTTGTCCATCCTCGTGCTCCAACGCCCTTTGCTCTTGCGTGCCTTCTCCTTGTCGTTGATGGCAACTTCTTCCCCATCCACCACGGCTACCTCCTCTATTGAGATGCTGCCGGAGCAGCGCGGCAGCTGGTGCGGGTCCTTCTTGACCAACGAACTTGTCAACAAGTATCGGCGGGGGAGGTTTCTTCCATCGTCGATGCTCGTGAAGCACCGACTCGCGCCGGAGGGGGAACGGGTGCCGGATCCTCGGACGGGGGAGCGCGTCGTCTTCCTCACACACTTTGCCCGCGGCTTCGGCCTTCCCGTCAGCCCTTTCCTCCTCCAGCTCTTTCTCTTCTTCGATCTCCAGCTTCATCACTTGGGCGCCAACGCCATTGTGCAGCTGTCGCATCATGCGGCCTGCTGCGAATCATAACTTGGGGTGTGGCCTGAGGTGGCGAACTTTCTCAAGTTCTTCAACTTCAAGGCCCATAACACCTCCTAGGGTGGCTCGCTGATGCAGACGGGCTGCTGCTCCATCTACCCGCTGTCCTCCTCGCCGATGCCGCGATTCGAGCTCCCCGACACCGTCAAGCTGTGGCAGCGCTCATATTTTTATGTGAGCAATGCCACAGAGATTGACTGGATCTGTCTTCCTCCTTTCGCCAACGTGCCCTCGACGCAGAAGGGCTAGGCGACGAAGGGCATGGGCGCGGCAGCGGACCTCGACCGGATGGACACCTGGCTAGAGACGATGGTGGCGACGGAGAGGCTCATCGCCCGGGACATCACCCTATCATGGATGGTGTGTCGCGTGCTTCCGCTGCAGAAGCAGTCGCACAAGATGTGCCACATATCGACCGCCAACGATCCGACGAGTACGTCGCAGAAGGATATGCCCTACCAGGACCTGTGGAACTGGGTCTCCATGATCTCCAAGTTCCGCATGGAGGCCACCTGGGCATATTCCTGCCCTCCGTACCATCGCGGCCGCCTGCCGCCTCGGGTAAGTTTTTCTCTGGTTATCTTGCGTCTCGCTCTTTGTCATTGCTAGCATTCCTTGGGTGCCTTATGCTCCCCTTTTTGATTAGTTGTTCACGGCGCAGCTAGATGAGGACGGTATGGGTGACTTCCCGCTTCCGTCCTTCTTGGAGGACAGGAAGCCGAAGAAGTACCCCAGACGGAGCCCGAAGGGTTTCCCGTCCAGGTGGATGACGGCCCCTCGGATCCGCATGGTAAGTTGCCGACCACAGTTCTTTACTTCATCTTTGTTCTTGATGTTGTGGTTTTGATTCCTTGCTTGTGTCGTAGTCGATGTCATCGACGAGGAGGGTGGCCGAGAGAAACCCGCGGCTAGAGCCCGAGGAAAGAGGGCGGCACCTTTTGCCGCTCCTGTTCCATTTGAAACGAAAAAGACGTGCCGAGGGCGTCAAGTCGTTGCTCCACCGTCCGTCACTAGGTTAGTATCTCCCTTGCCCTTGCTTGCCGCTCTGTGGTTCTGCATGTACCTTATTTGACTCTTCACTCTACGCAGCAAGGCGATAGTGCTTGGCGATGGTGGTGCCGCCGTCGTTGCTCCTCCCCCTCCTCCGCCAGTTGAAGAGGTGGCGAGGTCGCCGGCTGCGCCATATCCGCCCAGGGCCCCTTAGGGTTCCCCAGACACGGGGTTGCTGCACCAGGCGCCTGCGTCCTCGCGGTTGGGGCAGCTGTTTGTGGCTGTGTAGGACCCGGAGAGCCCCCTCCTTCGTCTCGGGGCTGGTGTGAACCCGGCCTGGAGCGATGCTCCAAGCAGCTCCGCCAGGCCCGTGATTACGGAGGTGACGGAGGAGGTTGGGGCTGCACAGGCGGCTGCGGCGGATGGCGGCCAGCCGGGTGCTTATGCACCGGCTGAGAGGGAGTTGGTGGTGGCTGCGCCTTCGGGTGTGGCTGCCAATGATGACCAGGTTATCGTCACCGGCTCGAGGCCAGCTCCGGCTGTGCTGATGCCGGGTGCGATCCTTGCCTAGCTCTCGGGCACGCACCTGTCGCACTCAGCCAGGTTCGCCACCTGGTTGAGGGAATGGAAAAGGGCCTTGGCGAGGCCAAAAATTTGTCTGCTTTGATGGAGATAGGTCGTTGCCCTTCACATCTTTCTGTTCCTCCAGCCGGTTTGATGCTCAGTTGCTCATTTGCCTTCTTGCTGTAGAGAGCTTTTGCGGAGTCTGTGAAGAACACCCGGGATCTTGGCCGTAAGATTGCTTCTTCAGATCTACCTTGGCGATTGGCTCCCTTTTCCCGTTTTTTGTTGACCATCGGGTATCCTCCTACAGCCATGATCCAGTACAAAGAGAAGGAGGTGGAGTGCCTCAAGGCTGAGGTCGCCCGGCTGGAAGAATCAAACAAGGCGCGACAGGCGCAGTTCGATCAACTTGCCGCGGCCAAGCATCAACTTGAGGTTATTGTGGAGCGGGGCAAGAAGGCACCTGACATCCGGGCGGATGCGCTGAAGAATTTTGAGACGATCTCCACCCAATAGGAGGAGACAATCAAGATTCTTTGCACCCGGGAGGGGGAGCTTACTCAGCACCTCCAGGACATCTCGGAGATGGTCATCAGTAAGTTCTTCAGTTTCCTTCTTCCGTTGTGTCATAACTTGCTCGATCTTGTCTGATTATTCTGCTTTGTGCTTGGTTGGAGCTCATTATCCTGAGGCGAACGAGATGGACATGGAGAAGCTGCCTGTGGACGAGGTTGGACGCGACCTGACTGCCCTCGACCTGGTCAAAGTGCTAGTGGAGGAGAGCAATGGCCTGCACGCTGTTGGCAACAATCTATTCCACTATATTTGGCCGGACGTGGGCGAGGTGCACGACATTGCCAGCCTGGCTGTGGCTCTGTCCCGAGGCATCGACGTGTTGGACGTCCACAAGGAGTGGGTTGCTCGAGGAGGAGTGGAGATGGCTCTGGCCCTGGTGAAGTCGTGGTATCCGGGTGTCGACCTGAGTGTGCTCACCCGTGGCTTCCGTCTTGGGACGATCTACAAGGGCCTTCGCGCCAGCACTCCGGTGCTCCAGTCCTGTGGGGTGAATATTGGCACCTATGTGGACTTGGAGCGTGACTTCAGTGCCCCTGGAGAGCCACGGCCGTTCCACTAGGCCCCGGCGCCTTGGAATCCCATTGGCTTCGCCTCCAGCAGCCAGCCTCCTTCCACTGACGCTGATGCCGCCCCTGCTGATCCAGCTCCTGCTCCTTCCACTCCTTCAGTCCCAGAGTCTTGATCCCCGGAATGCCGGGTGTACTTGTGACACTTATTATTTTGTTGTTGCTACATTTTGGCTGACTTTTGTCGCCAAATTATGAATCTGCGTGGAGCCTTCGTGCTCCGCTTCATGGCTTGGTGCCTTTTGCTTATCTTTGGTGCTTCTTTGTTTACACCTCTGTCATTTGTGGTCTTAGATGCTCGGGCCGGCTGGGATAGCAAGCCTGCTTGAAGCTCTTTTGCAGTCCCGACTTGAGTTTGGAGTGTGCGAGAGCGCATCTACTGGGTGTAGTCCCCGAGGTTCGGTCCGGCTTGGGTAGCCAGCCGGGTCGAAGCTCTTTTGGCTACCTTGACTTGAGTTTGTGGGTGCGCGGGAGCGCGTCCACTGGGTGTAGTCCCCGAGGTTCGGGCCGGCTGGGGTAGCCAGCCGGGTCGAAGCTCTTTTGGCTACCTTGACTTGAGTTTGTGGGTGCGCGGGAGCGCGTCCACTGGGTGTAGTCCCCGAGGTTTGGGCCGGCTGGGGTAGCCAGCCGGGTCGAAGCTCTTTTGGCTACCTTGACTTGAGTTTGTGGGTGCGCGGGAGCGCGTCCATTGGGTGTAGACCCCGAGGTTCAGGCCGACTGGGGTAGCCAGCAGGGTCGAAGCTCTTTTGGCTACCTTGACTTGAGTTTGTGGGTGCACGGGAGCGCGTCCGCTGGGTGTAGTCCCCGAGGTTCGGGCCGACTGGGGTAGCCATCCGGGCCGAAGCTCTTTTGTCGCCTCGTTTCCTGCCAAGTTGTCGCTTGGGTCATGCGAGACATAGTGTTGCTTTGGGTTAGTTTTCTTGTGCATATGCTCATTCATTAGTTGGTACTTATAGTAAAAGGAAAATAGAGACGCGCCCCTTCGGGCTAGGCCGGTAGCAGCTCCCCATTTCTCAGCGAGTATTGGCCCTTCGAGTATTTTCCTTGCCGGCTGGCAGCCGGGTTGCGGTCTGCAGCCGGAACCGAAGGAGTGGCTAAGCTACCGTGCCTCACGATACTTCGGTTTGCTGGTGTTGGCTTAGCCCATGCAGGGCGCGACCGGTTCGCCTGGACGCCCTTTCTTTCCGCGTTGGCATTTTCTTGCAGCGTGCATTTTAAGTTTCTGCTCTTCCCGGGTCGACAGCCGGCGTGCGTACTGAAGCCGGAACCGAAGAGGTTACTCTAGGCGCCGTGTGCAATATTATGCCGCCTGTAGAAATCATGGGGCCTAGGCCAGCCGGTGCGAAAATGCAGATGGTGTGCGGAATTGGGGCAAAGTCCTCGGCGTCGTGCCAAGGATTTCAATCTTGTTCACTTGTTACATGAAAAGGGAAGATACATAAAAGTTTATTTGCCTAAGTGTAAAATGGCCGGAGTAGGCTTGCGTTCCATGGTCGTTCTGTCTCCTTGTCTGAGCGATCTGCCTTGTTCTTCATCGGCTGCTGCGCGTCAATCAGATAGTATGAATTGTTGTGGAACGCCCGACTGACGATGAATGGGCCTTCCCATGGTGGGGACAGCTTGTGCATTCCTTTGGTACTCTGGACCAGGCGTAGCACCAGGTCTCCCTCGTGGAAGGAGGTGAGCCGGATCCGGCTGGCGTGGTATCGGCGCAGGTCTTGCAGGTAGATTGCTGATCTGGACAGAGCCAATTCGCGTGCCTCCTCGAGAAAGTCTATGTTGTCCTCCCTTGCCTCCTTTGCTCCCTGCTCCGTGTAGAGCTGCTTGCGAGGTCCGTCGAACTGGATGTCTATGGGGAGAATGGCCCCCGCCCCATAGATGAGGAAGAACGGTGTGAAGCCGGTTGAGCGATTGGGTGTGGTGCGCAGGCTCCAAAGTACTGCTGGCAACTCCTCTATCCAGCATCTGGGTGATCTGACGAGCGGTTCAATGAGCCTTGGCTTGATTCCGGCTAGAACCAGACCGTTAGCGCGCTTGCACTGTCCATTGGACTGTGGGTGTGAGACCGATGCCAGGTCCAGGCGGATCGCTTTTTCCCTGCAGAAGCGGGCAAAGACTCCTTTCGCGAAGTTGGTTCCATTGTCAGTGATGATGCTATGCGGGTAGCCGAACCAGATGATGATGTCCGTGAAGAACTTGGTCACCGTCGCTCCGTCTAACTTCTTGATTGGTTTCGCCTCGATCCACTTGGTGAACTTGTCCACGACTACGAGCAGGTGTGTCATACCGGATCGAGCTGTCTTGAATGGCCCGACCATGTCCAGGCCCCAGACCGCGAACGGCCAGGTGATTGGTATTGTCTTGAGTGCCACAAACAGTGTGTGCTTCCGCTGGCTGAATCGCTGGCAGCCGTTGCATGTCTTGACTATTTCTTCGGCATCCTTCAGCGCCGTCGGCCAGTACAAACCATGCCGAAGGGCCTTGGCTGCTATTGCCCTTGACGAGGCGTGGTGGCCACACTCGCCCTGGTGTATGTCCATTAGAAGCTTGGTTCCTTCCTCCTGACTGACGCATCGTTGATAGATGCCCCCGACGCTGTTCTTGTACAGCTCGTTGTTGATGATGGTGTAGGCGCTTGCCCTTCGTTGCACTTTTCATGCTGCCACCTCTTCTGTCGGGAGTTCGCCCTTGCCTAGGAAATCCATGTACGGCTTTGCCCAGTCGGGCGCTTCCCGTATGGTGTGCACCGTCTGTATGATGAGCTTGATCTCCTCATGGACGGCCGGCTCTGGAACGTCAGGAGGCCTGCCGGGTGGAAGCGTGCTGATGTCGACCATGGGCCGTGTCGTGGTAGCACCTGGATGTGGCAAAGCAGTCCCCGGGTGTGGCGCATCACTCCCCGGGTGCGGCGAGGCAGTCCCTGGATGCGGCACGGCAGTCCCCGGGTGAGGCGCAACAGTCCCCGGGTGCGGCGAAGCACCGACCGTTCCTAGGTCCGCGCTGAGCATGATGGAGTCAGACTCTGGTGAGGGGGTGATGGAGGGCTTGCGCAAGTGCTCGAGGGAGACCCCAAGCGGTATGGATTGTCTTGTTGACCCGACTCTGTCCAAGGCGTCAGCAGCTTCGTTGTTGGCTCTGGGCACATGGTGAAACTCACATCCTTCAAAACAGGCACACAAGTGCTGGACGAAGAAGCGGTAAAGGGTCATGATCGCGTCCCTGGCGTCCCACTCGCCAGATACTTGTTGCACCACCAAGTCCGAATCTCCGAAGAATAGCACCCTCTGGATTCCTATCTGCTTGGCCATCTTGAGTCCATGGATGAGTGCTTCGTACTCGGCGACGTTGTTGGAAGCTTTGAAGTGGATCTGGAGGACATACTCTAGCCGGTCGCCTTTGGGCGAGGTTATCATGATTCTGGATCCGTGTCCTCCTCGCATTTTTTATCCGTCGAAGTGTAGCTTCTAGTAAGTTGAGTCCAGCACTGGAGGCATGTACTGTGTCTCCGCCCAATCGACGATGAAATCAGCCAGTGCTTGCGACTTGATTGCGGTTCGCGGCTCATACTGGATGTTATGCGCAGCGAGCTCGATGGCCCATTTTTCCACGCAGCCGGTGGCGTCTTTGTTGCCGATGATTTCCGCGAGAGGGGCCAATGCTACTACCCGGTGGAGTGCTCTTGGAATTAGTTCTTGAGTTTCTTGGCGGCCATGTATACGCCGTACACCAGCTTCTGGTAGTGGGGGTAGTTCTGCTTGGAGAGTGAGAGAACCTCGCTTAGGTAGTATACGGGGCGCTGTACCATCTGAGCTTTGCCTTCCTCTGGTCTCTCCACTAACAATACCACGCTAACCACTCTGTTCGTGGCAGCGATATGCATCAGCATGGGCTCCTTTGCCGCTGGCACTACCAGGATGGGTGGTGAGGTGAGTATGCACTTGAGGTCTCGGAAAGCTTCGTTCGCCTGAGCTGTCCAGACAAATTTGTCCGTCTTCTTCATCAGCTGGTACAGGGGAAGGGCCTTCTCTCCTAGCCGGCTGATGAATCGGCTGAGGGAAGCAAGGCATCCGGTGAACTTTTTCACGTCACGCGGGTTCTGTGGCAACTCCATGCGTTCGATGGCTCCGATCTTCTCTGGGTTCGCCTCGATTCCTCTCTCGGAGACGAGAAAGCCCAGGAGCTTGCCGGCCGAACACACACTTCTCCAGGTTCAGCTTGATCTGGAAACGACGAAGGTTGTCGAACGTTTCCTTCAGATCCTCCAGGAGTGTGTGCCGCTACTTGGTCTTGATGGCGACGTCGTCGATGTAGGCGTGCACGTTTCTTCCGATCTGCATCTGCAGGCATTTCTGCATGCAGCGCTGATAGGTTGTGCCTGCGTTCTTCAACCCAAAGGGCATGGTGGTGTAGCAGTATGCTCCATACGGGGTTATGAATGATGTCTTTATTTGATCGGTTACATTGAGCTTGATCTGATGATAGCCCGAGTAAGCATCCAGAAAAGACAACAAATCGCACCCGGCAGTGGAGTCGATGACTTGATAAATTGCCGGCAGAGCGAAAGGATCTTTGGGGCAAGCTTTGTTGAGACTGGTATAGTCGACGCACATGCGCCATGTCTTGTTCTTCTTCAGCACCAGCACCGGGTTGGCAAGCCATTCCGGGTGGAAAACTTCCATGATGAAGTCGACTGTGAGCAGCCATGTGATCTCCTCACCAATGGTTCTTCTTTTTTCTTCTGCGAAGCAGTGTAAAGATTGCTTGCGTCTGGTCGAACATGAAGGGAGTGCTCGGCGAGTTCCCTCGGGGCACCTGGCATGTCTTTGGGGCACCATGCAAAAATGTCCCGATTCTCACGGAGGAAATCGACGAGCGCGCTTTCCTATTTGCTGTCCAGGCCGTCTCCGACCAGGACGAACTTGCTTGGGTCTTCCTCGTTCAGCAGGATCTTCCTTGTTCCTTGTGAGGGCTTGAACTGTGATTCTCCAGCCATTTTGGGCTCTCCAGCCGGCATATCCTTCTGCAGAGCCACTACGTTATGCATTATGATGCGCTTCTCTTTAGCGATGATCGTCGCTTCGGCCAGCTTGGAGCCATCTGAAGCGAACTCGATCGAACGCTTGTAGCATCCATCGACAGTGATCACTCCCTTTGGGCCTGACAACTTCATCTTGAGGTATGCGTAGTGCGGTAATCCCATGAACTTGGTCAGAGATGAGCGCCCTAGTATGGCGTGGTAGGCACTAGAGAGGTTCACGACCTCGAACCAAATTGGCTTGCGGCGGAAGTTGTTCTCGCTGCCGAAGATGACGTCCAGCCGGATCTTGCCAATTGGGGAGTGCGATGGTCCTGGTACTGCTCCATGGAACGAAGTGATCGAGGGTTGCAGCTGGGACTCGCTGATGCCTAGCCTCTCGAGGCTACTCTGGTAGAGGAGGTTGATGCTGCTTCCTCCATCGATCAGTACCCGAGAGAAGCGGAACGAGTGCTTCTTGGAGATGATGATGGGATCAAGGACCAACACGTAGCTGCCAGGGCTTGGCAACACGGCCGGCTGATCCTCCTTGCTCCAGGTGATCACCTGGTCGGACCAGTGTAGGTATTGGGGAACAGGAGGGACAATCGCGTTCACCTCCGCCTCGCGTATCCGCTTGGCGTGCTTTGTTTCCGGATCCGCCAGGAATATGTGGTAATTACCCACCTGCTATGGGTAACCATCTTCGTCATCCTCGCAGCGGTTGCGTCGTTCCCTGTTGTCAGGTGGACCTCCGGCTGGTGGTGGAGGTGGTGGTGGGAGTCCACCGGCTTCGGCCATTTTCTTTGTCCAGCTACATTGGTGTGTCGCGTGATTCACGGGCTTGTTACCACCACTGTGGAACTTGCATGGCCCATCGAGCATGGACTCCATGGTGTACTTAGGCCGAGGTGGCCTATCGTCTGGCCTCTGCCTCCGGCTGCCTCCTGCAGCCGGATCTTCGTGCACCGCGGCTACTTGTTTGGTGCCGTACCGGCTATCCAGCTGGTCGTCTTTCCTGTTGTCGTGGCGGTTGTCGTGACCGTGCCACCTGGGATGAAGGTCTCCCGGCTGGCGTCGCTCCGCCTGCTCGTTCGTGACGATTTGGCCTTGGTCGTCCACCATGATGGGTTCCTTCATTGCTGCTTCAGCGGGGGCGTACTTGTCCGCGATGGCCATGACCTGGGCCACGGTTTGCGGGTCTGCCCGACTGAGCTTATGCTTCAGCATGGTGCCGTCTCGGCAGCCGTTGGTGAAGAAGTCTATCGCTTGGTGCTCACGCACCCCTTCGCACGAATTGTGCATGCTGGTCCATCGGGTGAGGTAGGCACGATCCAACTCGTCCTTGCCTTGTATGCAGAGAGAAAGCTCGCGAGGCCGACCTGGTCGCTTTTACGTTCCGGTGAAGTTGCGGATGAACGCTTCTTCGAAATCCACCCATGCGTTGATGCTGTTGTCGGGGAGGCTATTGAGCCATGTCCTTGCCTTGTCGACGAGCATGAGGGGGACGTAGCGGACGGCCAGGCAAAGGTTTTCATTGGAGATTCCCATCGCGATGGTGTAATCGACCAACCAATCCTCAGGCTTGACAGTTTCGTTATACTTTGGCGTGTACCTTGGGAGCGAAAATCCCTTCAGAAACGGCTCGTTCCGGATGCACGGGACAACACACTTCGGTCCTCCAGAGTGCGTGACTGCACCAGGAGGTCGATGCGCTCCCGCGCGTTAGCCGGTTCTTGGGGACCGAGTCGGCCCTTCAGGCGTGACGCAGGCGGGTCCTTGTTCGCGTCTGCTCCCTCCTCCAGTGCTCGCATCTTTTTCCCCTGGGATGCTCCGGCTTCTGGAGCGCGGCTTACGCTGGAGGCGGCGGCGTCCCGGTTGTGGCGACCACGATTGCCGGATTCGCCACGTGGGCGGCTGTTTTGCCCAACCCCTCAAGGAGAAGAGGCCTGTTGATGCTTGCTTCCTCCGTGCGCCTTCTGGTCCGCACCTTTGCGGACAAAGATGTCGCAGGAGTTGCCCACCTGGCTAGGGACGCCCTCGGCTTGCTTCTTGTTCGCAATGGCCACGAGAGCTGCACGCGCTCCTGCTGGCGACGAAGCTCCTCGTCCTCAAGGTGTTTTAGATCCGCGGCCGCCACCTCGGCTGCCCTCATGTTCTTGGCAGGAGTGTTGTAGACGGGCTGCGCCACACCTGCATGCGAATCAGCGGCGCGGTCCAGTTCTGACGCCAAGTCGCACCCCCGATGCTAGATCTTCCTAGCGAAACCATGAGCCACATTGTATTCGTGCACGGTGGCGTTCAGCCGACGCTGGTTAGCCGCGACCTTGGTGGCTTCCTCCAGGAGATTTTGGCACGTAGCTTCGAGCGTTGTTGCTGCAGTCGCTGGATCCGTCTCGACAACGACCGGAGCATGCAAGTGCTGGATTGAGTCGATGAGCGGGTCTTGCTCTTGCTCGGGCGTGGAGTTTTCTCCTCCTGCCCGATGTTATTGAGGTGGTCGGTGGTTTTCGCGAGCGTTTACCACCATGACTTCGACGCAACCACTCCCTACGGCTGGGCCGCGGGCGAGGGGCACGTCGAGGACAGGGGTGACCACGCTGGGGAAAACCTCAGCGATAGTGGCGATCTAGACACGGACGTCTCCAAAATGCATGATGGAGCCGTCGGCGGGGAAGGTGTTACCGGCGAAGCACGCTGCGTTGTCGATGACGCAGTCGAAGGCACCCAGCGTGATAACGAGGCAGAGGCCACGCGTTCGCCGGTGACGAGCGGAAGTCCCGTGCGGAAGATGATCCTAGCCGAAGCGATGTGCCCCAAGGTGGGCGCCAACTTTCGTGGTGTGGAACACGGCAGTGCCATCAGGGATGGCAAAGAAGGGACACACGGATGCATTCGGTGGCTCACGCAATGGGCTGGGCACGATGAACTGCAAAGACAGAGACGTACCCAGGTTCGGGGCCCTCTTGGTGAGGTAACACCCCTACTCCTACAAGATGAACTATATATGGGAGCTGATGCTCAGTACAGATGCTCCTTGAGTTGTTTCCTTGGCGACTATCGAGAGCTAGAGGAAAATGGGAACTTGATGCTGGCACTTCTACCCTTCTATTCTTGCCTCCCTAGAACCCTAGCTCTACACTCCCTTATATATCGGGTCCTAGGGTTTACTGTTTAGATATGGGTTTACAGGACAGGGCTGGTTGCAGGGCCTAGCCGGTGGGCCAGGACCCAGTCCGCCCTTCTTTTAGCGTCATCCTTCTCTTTAGTGGTCACCCGGGCTTCCTTTGGGGCGTCATCCTTGCTTTAACGGTCACCCGGACTACTTTCGCCAGTCCATCCGACCATCTTGCTTTATCTTTGTCGGGTAGCGCTGGTCATGACGGCATGCCAGCTAGCCCGATGATGAGGGAGAGCCAGAAGTGTACCCTGCACAGAGTGTCAAGACTACCGTGCTCTCCATCAAATCCGAGGTGAGCCAGGTGGAATCGGCCACCCGGTCGGTTCCTCTGGTCACCGACTAGACGGGCCAGCCGGGAAGGTTATGAGCCCAGCCGAGTGTGTTCGCCAGTTAGACAGAGTTGTCCTTCCTAGAGGTCAGGCGGCCTGCATCTTCTGGAGTCGGCCTACTTATGCTTGGCTTTCCCCACCCGGGGGTTATCCCCCCGACTGCGCTGGTCGCGCACCCTATGAATTATTTGACTGTGATCCTTCGAATCAAAATACAAAATCTTTCTGGCAACCTTTCCCAAACCAATGCTAAGTGATAAGCATTATCCTTGGCCACCTGAAACACCTCCGCGGTGATAACATTTCGGATGTTGTGTCTACGACGCCAGGATAAGACCTACAGATATCATCTGGTGGCCTGATAACGCACCTGACTGCGCTCTGCCAGTAAAATACCGTGTCAACAGGCACGACGAAAAATCCTGACGGGCAGTTGGGTACATCACTTGAAAAACCACTGGGATTCAACTCCTATAAGACCACAACGGCCTAAATTGAATTACGCCAGCATCTGTTCCGGATTTGAGTCCGGGGACCCGAGTCTGAAGAAGATTGTGTTGTTTTGTCCTATGACAGTTAACTAGTTCTCATCCATCAGGAGAGCCAGGCACACGTATCAACAATCCATACGAACTAAATTATTTTCTCTTACAAGCAGGTCCAACTGCACCCGAAAGATTGAAGAGTCCTTATCCGAATCTGCGATTCGACTGAACACTTGGGGGCTACTGACATGGTTATACCCCACGGGTACGCAACATTGGCATACCTAGTCTAGCCCAAGGAAGGCCCACGACAAGATACGCGGCCTGTGGAGATTTCGGGTGGCCGAAGCCCATGACGCCTTCGGATCCTTGGAGAAAAAGACTAGAGTAGATAGAATCTCAAAGGGGACAAACCCTAATCTGTAACTGACTCGACCTGCGCCTGGGATCTGCCTATCTATATAAAGGCTAGGAGGGCATGGCGAGGAGGGTCTTCAACTCACCTCATACGCACCTCACGCCAGATTGCATCTGCGCACCCCTGTAACCTTCGGTTCCGCCGTAATCAAGAGCAGACAAGCAGGAGTAGGGTTTTCCCTTCGAGGGCCTGAACATGGGTAAATCTCGTGTCCCCGTGTTGCTTGTATGTTAACCGTTCCATGATCTCTAGCATCGCCATATTCTACAAAACCCAAGTCCATAACAATGGCCATTGACGAGATCGAACCTTGTCACTTAGTATGCCTTGAAAGAATTATATGTTGTTTTAGCATACAAAAGCATAGTATTGTGGTATTCTCCTTTGATGCTTTGTTTGGGTTGACTTGGCACATGCTCACACCATGTTATGACTATGAACAAGTCACCATAGCCTATGTGATCATTTAGTCCTTGACTTGTAGTACCACTCTATGCTTTGATTAGTAATGTTTTGTCGCTCTGCATGATTATGGCCATTATTGCTCTCTTAGTTGGTTGCTCCTAGTCTTTTGCTAGACTCCACTTGTATGAGTAAGCTCTACTCATGCTTCCAACTCCCAACAACCAAGTTATTCCAAAGTGTCCACTATAAACTCCTATGCATGGTGTGTTACACCATTCCAAGTATATTCTTGTTTTCAGCTATTTTCCAATTAAAAAGTATTTTGTTATGTGAAAACTTAGTGATAAAACTCTCACAAACTTGATGGCACACTTTATATTCTTTTCCCCTAATTAACTTGAACCATTGTGTCATCTATGTTGTATATGCTTGCGTATATACGTTGGAATTAGCAGAACCATGCTGTCATGGGGAACGTTTTCAACATTGCACTTGTATTTTGTACACAGTTGATATCATGCTATTTTGTCTATGGATGTCACCGGTGTGAAATAAAGAGGGAGCTTGTAAGTCCATGGAGTTATGTATTTTGTGTTAGATAAACGCCTGGGCCGCTAGCCTAAGCCATGCCTAATCATGGTGGAAACTTGCAGCATCACCATAATGAGCATTCTATGAAGCATCCTCAATAAAAAGCTATGCACATAGTAAATAAAAAGATCGCTGAGATGCTCATTGTCTGCTTGCCTTGTTATTTTGGTTATGGTATAGATCCTGTACCATGTGCAAGGGGTACCCCGTTGGCGGTTCTCTATGATACACATGTACTTACTATGACAAGAACTTACAAGTGACTGAAGTTGAGTAGCATGAGGTGTGGCCCTCGTATTCAAGGGACATGAGATTGCCAACTTATACTTTGTCAAGCATATACTCCATAGTTTGTTCACTTTAACCTTAATCACTTCAAGATACTTATGATAGGGGCAATGAGGGCTGAAAGCTAACAAGTACCATAATTTTTGGAAGCTCATGTTGAAACTTGAAATCCCTGCTTCCCTTTATGAAGGGCCATTCTTCCACTATTATATCGAGTCTCCACATTCTACCTTTAGGCACCAGTAAGAGAGCATAGTTGCCATTCTTAGTTCTATGTGCAGTGTCCCAAAACTTATTGATTGATGCATATTGTGATATTACTTGTTCTAGTGCTACTTGTATCTAGTCACTCTTATGAACTTTGAAGGTGTCCTATGCATCTATTTGCTACTCCATGAGGGACAAGCTGAATGCCACTATGCCATGTTTTCTGTATGTGAAACAAACAAACGTTTTTCAATGCGTGTTATTTATGATCTTTGTTTGTAGACTTTCATGTTGCATGCATAGTTACTTTGTCTTATTGTTAGAACTCCATCTTTCATGCACATGTTTAAAGTTCTTTGATCCCAGCTTTCAATGCTTGCAAATGGTCTGATCTTGGTTTTGATGGTGCATGTCACCTCAAAAATTATTCTTTTATCACTTACCTACTCGAGGACGAGCAGGAGTTAAGCTTGGGGATGCTTGATACGTCGGAAACGTATCTATAATTTTTGATGCTCCATGCTTGTTTAGTATCTACTTTGCTTTGCTTTGTGTACACTTTGAGGTGTTTTTATATCTTTTCTGGAACTAACCTATTAACAAGTTGCCACAGTGCCAGTTGCCTGTTTTCTTTTGTTTTTGGTTCAAAAAAGGCACAAAATCAATATTCTCGGAATTGGACGGGACAAAAGCCAAAGTCAATATTTTACCGTGGGAAACACGAAGCCAGAAGACGAGACGGAGAAGGCTCACCAGGGGGCCACACCCCCTGACCACGCGGGTGGGCCCACCCCGCTCCTGGGGGGTGCAGCCGCCCTGGTGGCCCCCCTGGCTTGCCCTTCGCCTATAAGAAGCCCCTGATGTATAAACCCCCACGAAACCTTCTATAGCCGCCACCACCATCGTCCATAGATCGGGGGGATCTGAAGTTCTTCCCGGCACTCTGCCGGAGGGGAGATCATCCTGGAGGCCTTCTTCTTCATCATGCCAGCCTCCGAAGCGTAGTTCCACCTTGGACTACGGGTCCATGTAGTAGCTAGATGGTTGTATCTCCTCCTTTGTGCTTTCATGTATAGATCTTGTGAGCTCTATTCATGATCAAGATCTAATCTATTTGTAATCATGCATGTTGTGTTTGCGGGGATCCGATGGATATTGAGATTACTATGTCAGATTGATTAATGGTTTTGTCTATTTGATTCTACCATGTCTGTGTTGTTTGTGATCTTGCATGCTCTCCATTGTTAGTACCTATCTTGGCCAATTAGTTGCTAGTGACTCCAAGAGGGGGTATTTATGCTCGATAGTGGGTTCATGCCTCTAGTTTCCAAGGGAATTGATAGAAATCTCTTCAGTTGTAGATGTGATGTTGCCACTAGGGAGAAAACAACGGTCTCTTTTTCATGGAACAAGTGGATTGTTTAGCTTACACACTTTGCTTAAAGCGTTGTCTGTTGCTTGCAACTTAATACTGGGGGGGGTCGGATGATAACCCAAAGGTGGACTTCTAGTCATAGATGCAGTTGGATGGCGGTCTATGTATCTTGTTGTATTGCCCAATCGAATCTCATAGGATCTTGATGTCTAGTATCGCATTGTTAGGCCTTGCTCAGTCCTGTTAATTGCCCTACTGTAATTTGTTTACCATGCATGCCATGTTTGTTTACCTAAGGAGAACACCTTTAGTAAACTATGGTCCCCGGTCTAATCTTTACCATTGATACATCTTCCACTGTTACTTTTTACCTTCTGCAAACCACTATCACCTTCCACACCATACAGTTAATCCTTTGTTACAGCAACCAGTGAGATTGACAACCTCACTGTTTGTTGGGGCAAAGTCTTGAGTTTGTGTTGTGCAGGTCTCCAAGTTGCTTGCAACACCTTTGAGACGTTTCCTTCCTCCTACTGGTTCGATAACCTCGATTTCTTACTGAGAGAAGACTTGTTGTTGTGCTGCATCGCACCTTGCTCTTGGGCTTTCCCGACGAAGTGCTCCGACATCAACGAAGCGCCATCACGCCACCACGCTCTCCCTCAATGCCATCGTCGCCCGAAGATTTTGAACCAGGCACCCAGTTCGCTGTGGCCATCCACCACGGCATGCCACGTGACAGGCTGCTCCTTCCCGGCGGGTTCGTGACGCTGATCAGCGACGAGCCACCCCCGCTCGCCATGCCGCGGGCAAACGGCTTCAGGACCGGCAGGTACCCAGTCGACCTGCAGTCCGACCACCTCGGCCAGATGTACCTCGGAAATGGATGAGAGCGCTTCGCCCGCTCGCACCAGATCAAAGCGGGCAACGTCGTCGTCTTCAAGTACGACGGCGAAGGAAAGTTTGGCGTCAGCGTCTTCGACCACACCATGGGTCGCCGCTCACTCTGACTCCTCCTCCGACTCTGACGAGTAGGCTAGGTTGTGCGCGTTGTATGATGTATGAATGTTGGCCATTTGCAATGAAAATCTTTATTCGACCTTCACATATAGTTACAAAACAAGAGTACAACAGGTAGCCTACGGATCGGCCGACATTGGACATTCTAGCTAGGCGCCGCCTATAGGTCAGCAATGCCCCATTCTACGTTGAGGGAGCGGTAGATCGCGTCCTGCGTCTGCAGCTCTTCTTCGGCTTGGACGAGACGGGCACGCATGTACGCGTCGTCGGGATTGGTCCGCAATGCTTCGTAGAGCTCGTCATGCACTTCCCTGAGTGCAAGACGCCGGCGGTGCTCCGGTAGAAAGACGCGGTTCATCACCTCCAACGAGAAGCACTCACCGGTGGTCCTGTTGTAGTTGTAGTTGTAGTGGGAGCGTCGTGGCAACGGCGGGTTCGGCAACCACCACGGCCGCTCTGGCCCCTCTTCTCTGTCGACGTTGGGGTTGGGACGCTCGTCAGGTCGACGCCCGCGGCCAGGCATGGTGGTTTTTTGTGTTGTGGGTGGCGTGGGTATGGTCGAAGATAGCTCGGCGACCTCTCCTTTTTTATGTCTGCGCCTGGACGCGGCGGGAAACGCCGAGAACTCGCGGGAAGCGGCAGGAAAGAAAGGCGGGAGATAGCGTGGCAGCGGGAAGACACTGAAAATACGGCGGCGTTGCCGATGGTCCAGTGCAGACAAATGGGTCGTGCCGCTGTGCACGGCTGGCCGGACAAGCAAGACCCCTACCCATGCTGATTATGGTCGGACCCAAACGGATGCAAACGGACAGTTTAGGATGACATTATGAATCGACACCGTGGATATGCCCTAAAAGCTCCGTCCGAATGAATCCTGAAATCCAGCGCGCTTTTCTGAGGTGAGAGTGAGACGTACGGACTGCCACACATCTGTTCCTGATGGCAGCTCCATGCATATCTAGGCCAACTTGGATATACCTTGGATACAAAGTTACCTCATCATCTGTCTAATATTTTTCTCTGTTCAAACTCTTTACGTTGTGGTTGCTTTATTTGTAAACTGTGCGAATGCCTATCTCAAGAGGAGGATCGAGATCAAGTTAAAAAAAAAATGCTCGAATCAATTGTAACCGGTACACAATTGCTCATGGGCGTTGGAGGGCACGAAGCTACACTGCTGTCTTGGTCACTCATTCTCGAGAGCAGTGCACATGTATAAATCGAATTAGTAGGATTAGTACTAGTTTAAACGAACCATTCGTGATTATAATATTACGAGGTTATAGTAGAAGGAGACTAGAGAAGAATGACCGCACTGATAAACGGATTGCATAGAATATATCTGCAGGTAGTTCCCAAATCCAGCAACCACTGACATGGAAGATGGTCCGACGCTCCATGCCCTCCAATCATATCCCACTCCAGGAAGCTGGAGGACAGACCATTGTATCATCCATAGGATCCTGTTGGTGCCGGCACGCGATTTTTTTATTGGGTCGGCACCCTGAGCCTTGACGGCAACATTAGCTAGCTAGCCGATGTTTTTACTGTTGGTTGCCATGCCACCGCACCGACCTAATGTATACATTAATCATGCATTCTATTTCGGGTCGGACAGGGGCCAGCACACGATCGATGACAGATATGATTCGCGCGGTGCAGATGATTTTATATTCTGGGTTGACAAACGAGCTAGTAATGCGATTTTGAAAGCAAAATGAGAAATGCGCGCGATTTGCAGGACTTATCCGGATTACATCTGCTAGTGCTAGCTAGTAGTAGTAGTCCAACTTACGCACCTTGAGTCACGTAATCGTGCTTCAAGGCCCGAGCGGTCAACTGCTACAGCACCCTACCCCCTTTCGCTGAACCGCGCTCCACATTTTCAACCAAGGAGGAGAAAAGGAGCCGTTTGTCCGTACCAAACCCGGCACTCACAGCTCACGTGGCATGTAAATCATTTAACTAATAACTTTTTTTTTGTCGAGCAGATATTGAACACGGTTTAGACGGAAAATACTAGGTCCATTTAAAATATGTGCTAACTTATAAAACGGTGAAGGCCTTGCAGCAGCTACCGGTGACTTATTTGTGTGAATTCTACGTCTGCGAGTACATTCGCAAGTTGACCAGTGAGCAGAAAGTTGATTCACATTACATCCAGGGTTTGCGGGGAGAATCTAGAGCCAGAACAACGCGTATGAGCAATTTAAAAGGAACCGGGGCAGGATTTCTGATGAAGGAGGTCCTTGATATAAATGAAAAACATTATGCGGAGGACGCGAAACTCGATATGCCTTAGTGATCTTCATGAAGTTGATACGATATATCATCAACGACCATGTAATTTCGAACGTTTTCTTCCTTTTGATATGATCGAATATTGTATATATATGTATGCTCGCAAGGGATCGTATATTAATTATATATATGCATCAACGTATAATGTGTATGTAGTAGCGTAGAATAAGTTTACGAAAACATGTTTGAAATTATAGTGAAACACAAATCAAAAGAGGCACGAAATGGAAAAAAACAAAATAAAAACACAGAATCTCTGCCGCGGCAGAGAAACACACGAATCACTGCCACGGCAGGAACCCATATAGTCCCGGGTGGTGTTACGACCCGGAACTAGAGGGTTTCTGGCCCCCGTCGCGCGGGAACTGCCACGTGATGGCCTCTAATCCCAGGACATAGCAAATCAGGACTAGAGATTTGGCAGTCTCGGGTCCGAAACCGGGACTAAACCCCGTTACGGTCCGAGACTAGAGACCCATTTTCCACCGGTGAACAGAACCCGTGGATACGCCTCAACGCATGAATGATACAGTTGTCTACTGTCCAGCTATATAACATAATGTTTACTACATTGGTTCAACGGCCTTGTACAGTCACTCACATAGTATTACCGGAATACGTACGCCATCGGTCTATTGACCGTGTGTGTAAAACAAAATAGAGAGAACATGAAATCTAAGCTTGCTGATATGAGCTCGGATAGATCTTTGAGACACTTGTGGAAAGCTCAGCTACCTCTTAAAATCAAAATTTGGCTATGGCTTATATGACATAATGCAATTGCTACCAAAGATATAACATGAAAAGGAGAAAATAGGTGGATAGCTATGTTTACCATTTCTGTCCTTTGGTAGAAACTATCAATCATCTTTTTTTCATATGTCCTGTTGTTGTATACATGTGGAGTATAATTGCTTCTGCTATTGGTGTTAAAACTAGACCTTCTTGCTTTACTAAGTACTTTTGATGGATTGTGAAATTCCTTCGGGTTGGATATAATGTCCACATTATTTGTGTGGTTGCTCTTTGTTGGGCTCTGTGGAAGATTAGGAATCGCTCTTGTTTTGAAGGAAAATTGATTTCTTCCCCTTTGGGAGTATATGTGTGCTTTTCTTGGGTATTGGACAAGTCTACAAAATGAACATGACATGGGAGTGCTAACCGAGGAAGCAGATCGTCTACAACAAATGGGCACCCGGGTGCATGAGATGGCACGACGAGCTTCGACCCTGCGTGCCAGGATTGGAGAAGTGGATGAGGATGTCGACGTAACTGGGGATTGACTGGTATTTGTGAAAAAGATGGATGTATGCTACCTTGCTCGGTTCCTTTTGAGAACAAACTTTGTTGCTGTCTTTGTGAAAACGGTTGTATAGTTCAAAGTAATAGGTTGCGATATGGGCGCTATATATATATATATATATATATATATATATATATATATATATATATATATATATATATATATATATATACTAAACTGCTGAACCTGGAAAGGTTTTTTAGTTGTGTTATTATCTCTTTTACAGTATTACTTTCATTTGGGTTTGGTTTCCATAAAAGACCGTATGTTTTGTTATCGTTTTGGTAATGGAACCCGGTTCGTAGGAGTAGTAGTATGTAAAAAACAAAATAGAGAGAACGGCCACCTGAATTATTGTTTCTCTATGATATGAGAAAGAACGGTCGCTTCTTTTTGGTATATACCACGGCAATGCAAACGACACGGGCAGAGCAGCATGACGTGCGAAACCGGTGGATCGTTACCGCACGCGGGACAAACCGCGCCATCCAAATCAATCCTGACCGCACCACCCATCTGTTAGTGCTGATCGCAGCTAGCGGACAAAGAAAAAAACGCGAGCGCTCTTCTTCCATCGGATCACACACAAGGAGCGAGTGAGGGAGCGATAATGGAGAGCCGTTACGACGACGACTGGCCCGTGCCGCACCAGGTGGCGCGGGTAGCTGGGGCCGCTCCACCCACACCTCCGCCGCCTCTCTACCCCCTGCCGCTGCGGCCGCGGCCGCGACAGCGACGCTCTTGCTCCGGTTGCCTGCGTCCGTTCCTCGTTGCACTAGGTCAGCTAGCTGCGTCGCGTCTTGCTCGCGCGCGGCTGCGCCGGCTCAAACCGTTTCCTCGGGTCGCGGTCTCGCGCTGCCGCCGCCCGCCGTGACGTGCGCGGGCGGTACAAGCTACCCCATGCTGCGGCGCACGTACGGGCAGGACCGCCGGCCGTGGCCAGCGAGGCCCGCGCCGTACCTCCTAGTACGTGTGGTACTGGTGGCGCGATGGCGCCGTACGTTTGCTTAGACACGTCGCCTGGTATGGCTGTTGCTGGTCAAGGCGATGGGATAGCCACTTTGCCGCCGGTGCAAGACAACCTAGCCACGTCCGATCCGGCCGGGGATGATTCCTCGGCCTAGGCCGGCACGGCTATGTATGTACGGTGGTGCTAGACTGCTACTGTAGCTGCCTACGGCCGACTACAAAAAACCGTTCCAGTGCCGATAGAATGCCGAGATTATGATATGGTTTGTAGGGTGTAGACGAGACGCGGTGGGGCGTGGTGTTCGGCTTTCGGCCTACCCCCGCGCCGGTCGACAGACACAGCTGGTTTGCGAGCAAACGCATCGTCGTGAGATTTGCCGCAAACTGCTAGGAATTCATACATATACTCGAGTTCAGTCTGCAACTCTTGATCATGCACGCTCGCAAGCAAAAGCATGTACTACTAGCTCTTGATCATGCATTTCTCTTTTGTTATTAGTATAGCAGTGCTATATGAAAGCGTTGCGACGGTTGGATGTTGCTTGTCGTTTACTCCTACAGTCCTAGTACTTCCTCCCTCTTTTGCCGTGTAGCCGTGTAGAGGACAGCGCAGACCGAGAGGTTGCTTGAGATATCCAACTCAAAAGACCGCGCATGCATGCATGCATGCATGCTGGACTATCATATCTCGCCTCCTTCTCTGAATCTGAATTCCGAGCCCAATAAAGGGAACAAAAGGACATTTGAATGAACAGGATTATTAGTTGAGGAGACACCAATTATTTTCAAGATAATGTTTTCCAGATGATTGATTGATGTGAGGCGGCCTACGTATACGTAGTTCAATAGCAAATCATAACCCAATAATAATGCCACTATCTCTGCAACATCGATCCTCAAACCCTGACACCAAATGCAACGTCACAGACAGCACATACTAGCTAGAGCGAAACTGACCACACAACCTTCACCGAGACTGTCGTCCCAACTCTCAAGACCACAAGTGCTCGATCGGCCGGCGTGGTAGAAAGTCGGCCAAAGGTAGCTAGTGCGCGCACGACGATCTATAGCACCGATCGTGTACCGGATCTTCTCTCAACTATAGCACCGATCGTGCCCCTTCGTGTACAATCTTATTGTTTTCAACGCCCCGCTTGCACGATGAAGTCATATACTACCTCCGTTTTAAGGCTTAAGGCGCACATGTTTTCTAAAGCAAAATTTGACCAAAAGAATTAAGCAACAAAATCTTGATTATATTGTGCATAATTAGTGCCGTTGGATTCGTATTAAAAAATACTTTTCAGTGATACTAGTTTTATAACAAAACTCTTTACGTATTTAGAGTAATTCTTGGTCAAAAAAAAAACACGCAAAACAAGAATGCCTTAAGTCCTAAAACGGACCAACAATTTCCCTTGGAAGCGATCCGGGGAAGGAAGGAAGGAAAAAGTGATGGATCCGCAGCAGGTCGTAGTCCCTCCTTTATGTTGGTCGGTACCTGCACTGCATCCAACTACTAGGTCGATCTGACGGCGATTAGATTAGACCGACGAGGATCATGGACACACGTCAAGATCCAGGCCCTTTATCCGGGCTTCATGCATCGTCGTGGGCAACCGAAAGTGCGGGTCCCGGAGCAAAAAAGTTGAAACCTTCGTGCGCGCCCACCACACCACGAAATCGACGTACGATCGGTCCCTCTCCTCTCGCCCAGCTGCCCAGGACATGACTAGACCCGGTCTACCAACCGTGGCATGAGCCTATCTACGAGCCTAAGCATGTCTCAGCTGCTGTGACAGCTGACATGTGTGAGGCGGACTCGATGATAAGGTCCCTAGAGAGGCTTATTATCCTTCATTTCTATGGTTACATAAAGTCATGTGATCTTGCTCGCATGATTTAGTACACTTTACAGAAAGGTTTAGGTTCCTACTTATGTCTCTCTCGTCTTGTGATTTATCAGTGTGGGCTTACGTGAGGTGGATCAGTGCAACGACTATGAATGGAGAATTGTAGACAGTGGTAAGAATACTTTCTGAACAAAATGCAAATGGATCAAGACCTTCTATATTTTTATTATTATTACTCATGTTTGGTCCTTCGACTCTCAAATAACATGGGTTTGGTCTTACACTCATAAAACGTAAAAAACACAGTACAAACACAGACGCTCACAATACGTACATACACTCACAACTATGAACACACGCACGCACACCCTATCCCTATGAGCACCTCCGAAAGACAAAGTCGGCGGGTCTTGAGATTGACGAAGTCACCATAGACGCCTTGCTATCGACGGGAATATCGTCTCCACTGAAAGAATATTTCGCCTTTATGAGACACCATACAAATTATTTCTACTGGAAAATCAGAGGAAAATAAAAAAAAGAGCGCAAAGTCAAAAAAAATTCTTTTCAAAAATTAGAAAAAATATAAGAAAAATCACGAGAAATTAGGGGCAAAAGATTCAAAACAAAGGTATGCAAGAAAAATATTTCTCAGTGCTACGTACTTCAAAAGTTCCTAAGATCTTCATTGACTTAAAGAAAATAATTATGATTTTTCCTTTTATTTCTTGATTATTTTTTATTCATTTTTTCGTATGTTCTAAATTTTTTTTGCAGACTTGTCTGCCAAGTGTGTCAAAGCACCACCCAATCATCAACAAGACCATTTCTATTGGTGGCAATTGAGGGCGGAGGCAGGGGCCCTAGCACCCCTAAAAATGTTGAATTTCTATGTAAGACCTATGATTTAGAAGCAACAACTTTTTTTTTGCATTCCTTTGATTAGGCCCCCTCAACATTATAAAAGACTAATTCATGTTTTCTCCACCATAGAGAATGTTTTGTTAGTATAAGGAAGACACACACACATGCGTTATAATCTTCTACACACAGTAGGAAAAAAGGAACCGACGCAACCCTCACTTGGCGTGAGTGTGTATTGTCCCACTTAACACATACATATGCATGTACTCTAAATAAATACGACACCTCGTGTCAATACTAGGGATTGAACCCACGAGGAGAACAGACATTCCTGATCATGCTCCTAGCCTACTTGTGTAATCATGCTCCTAGCCTACTTGTGTATTCGTAATTCTGTACATATTGACATCTGGGGAACAAAGAACAAAAGGTATTGGGGCTATTGGATTAAATATACATTTTGGAAATAATGGAGGGTCAAAATATATACCTTTTATAAAGAAGTCGAAAGCTTAACCAACACCAAATACATGCATGTTTAACAAGCATACACTATGGACTAAATAAACTAAAATGATATGAACGATAAACATCCTTAATAAAAGTCATCATTGCTAGACATATTGTTTTTCATACTTTTGTCATGATTGAGCTGAAGAAATTGGACAACATAAAACGAGCATTGAGTGAAAAGTTCTAAGCGGGGAACAAAAAGTAATGACTTGTAAACAATTGCCACACCTTTATTTGCTTGAATTTCCACCTTTTTTTGTCTTCTTTGATTTAGATGTTCGTGCAATGGACGCTCCATTTCAGCAGAGGGCATCATTGTCTTATGGTGAAGTTCAAAAGAAAAATAATGGAGAAAGAGCAACATATACTACGGAGTATTATTATTATTAGAGCTAAACGAAAGACTGCCATTTGTTATCTCCAAAACAAACTTGTCAATCCCTACAAGAATTCTCCTTTCCCAATGGAGTTGACTAGGATCCATTTGGGAAACCCGTAGCTTTCAGGGCGGCGATTCCGGGTATACCAACCTCCCTCTTCCGGCCGTTTCCAACATCACGGCGAGGAGCTTCCCCACGCTCCACTTTCCTACTGGCACGGCCGGTGCCTCGCCGGGGACCGCCCGTGGTCCCGGTCCACGAGGCATCCACCCATATAAGCAGCCTTCCTCCTCCACACTGTCACACCAGCTCCGGAGTTCCCTAACCTCCACGGCGCGGCCCTTTCCCCCTTCCCCTAACGCGTGGCCTCCCTCCCGTTCGGACCCCTTCCGCTCCTGCCTACCTGCCGGCCGTCTCCGCCTCGGACGCGAGGTCCATCGAGGCGGCATGGAGCCCGACGACGACCGGGACCGGGCGCCGCAGCGGAAGGGGATATCATACAGCCAGCCGCTGTCGCGGGACGCGGTGGCGCAGGCGGAGTACGCGCGCCACGCCGCGCTCAGCTCGCACAGCCTTGACGACGACCCAATCGCCTCCGCGCACCGCCACGACCCCGCGCGGTTCGTGCCGTACCCCCACCAGCTCCCGCCGCACCGCCACCAAGACCGCGGAGGCGAGCCCATGTACTCGTCCTCTGCTTCCTTCGGCGGCGGCGGCGGCGGCGAGGTGACGCTCGAGCGGGCCGTGACGACGTCGAATTACGGTGCTGGGCAGCTGCAGGAGTTCGTCGGCGCGGGCGGGGGCGAGGGCATCTTCCGCGTGCCGCGCCGCGCCGCCATGCACCCTGACCGCCCGCCGTCGCTCGAGGTGCGGCCCCACCCGCCGCGGGAGACGCAGGTGTGCTCCTTCCTGCGGACGCTCGCGTGCGAGCCGCAGCTTCGCCAGCTGTGGGCCGGAGCAGAGTCCGGGGTAAGGGTGTGGGGGCTGAACAAGGTGTTCGACGGGCGCGTCGCGGGGGCGCGCCGCGGCGACGAGGAGAGCGCGCCGTTCGCGGAGTCCGTGCCCGTGCCGCCCGCGCTCTGCGTCGCGGTGGACAGCGCGAACAGGCTGGTGTGGACGGGCCACAAGGACGGGAGGATCCGGTCCTGGCGCATGGACCTCGCCACGGCACCGGCAGCCGCGGGAGATGACGGCGAGGATGTACCCATGTTCAAGGAGGCCCTGACGTGGCAGGCGCACAACCGCACACCGGTGCTCTCCATGGTCGTCACATCGTACGGTGAGAAGCTCAATTCCTTGCCCAACCATTGTTGCTCATCGACTGCTTTGAGGAAAAGCACATTCTGCCGTAGATAAGAATGAGCTGCAGCGCGGTGCTGAAAGATGTGAAGAGAAAACTGGAAAATTTCAACTTTCGCTGATTTTACGTGACTGAAATGTTCAGATTAGCTGATTTACATGACTAGAGGTAGCAAGTAGAAACTTACCAAGAAAGCTTTCGGTACTTTCACACCTTTTTTACTTTAATATTAGGGTGGAGAAGTTTTGGACGGTAGAATCAGCTTACTAGGATTTCTAAAAAAATCAGTTAGCTTTTCTCCATATGAGGGGCATCCTATATTTCGATGACGGGACAAGCACGTCCAGGTGTCTTGAGGTTAACCATCAATCAGATTCTTACAGAAAATGAAAGCAAGCTTGATATCACAGCCTTGTTATGGCACATCAAGTGTCTCGTCCTGGATACAACCTGAGACAACCAGTGTAATAGTTGTGCATAGCTGATAGAATTAAGACGACGAAACTAAGCCCTTATTACAACTCAAAGTGAAGAATTTCACCCAGTCAATCACTCGTTCATCCTCCAGTTCCTCGTCCATCCTAAAGAACTAGCTTATGTAACTTGAATTATCCAAATTACCACTTGTCAATTGCAGAATGTTAAGTTCTATGATTCTTGATTGACTACTCGAAACCTATTTAAAGAGTTTTAGTATTTTTCTAGTTATGCAGTTTATTCCGCGGTAGTAGTCAATTTTCATTTTTCTTTTCTTCGTCGCTTTAGTTTTGCATTTAAGCACCCTCTGAATGTCTCATGTTTCATAGACAAGCTGAATATCTAAATTTGAACTAAAAATAATGAAAATTATCCTAAATTGATATGTTTCATTTCAAATCTCTTGGAAACAGGTGAGATATGGTCAGGCACCGAAGGGGGTGTTATTAAGGCATGGCCTTGGGAAGCCATTGCTAGGTCCCTCTCACTAACACCAGAAGAAAAACACATGGCTGCTATTCTGGTCGAACAAGCGTATATTGACCTTAGAAACCATGCCACAGTTGGTAACATGTTCTCTTTGCCCACTAATGATGTGAAATACATGCTTGCGGACAATTGTCGAGCGAAAGTTTGGAGTCTAACTAGCATGACTTTTGCTCTTTGGTATGCTTTCTTCAATACATTGCATCAGTTTCATCAAGTTCATAAGCCTATGGCCGGAAACTAATTTTCCTGATATGCTTTCGATAGGGATGCTCGGACAAGGGAGCTGTTAAAAGTGTTTGGCATGGACGGGCAAGTGGAGTCGGCTCGTCTAGAGCCACCAGTGATGCCAGAACAATTTATAGAGGAAGAGATCAAAGTAAAACCCACAAAGAAGGAGAAACCCCAAGGTTCTTTCACATTTTTCCAGAAATCTTGGAGTGCCTTGATGGGAGCAGGCGATGCAGTACGCAGAGTCGCAACAAAAGGGACATTCGTCGAAGACAACCGCCGAATAGAAGCAGTGGCCCAAGCAATGGATGGAGCAATTTGGTCAGGTTGCACAGATGGTTCGATTATCATGTGGGATGGAAATGGTAATTGGTTACAAGAGTTTCAGTATCACAATTCTTCTGTCCAATGCATAAAGGCACTTGGAGAAAGGGTGTGGGCGGGCTATGCCAGTGGTATTGTTCAAGTAATGGATGTTGAAGGTAACCTTCTGGCAGGATGGACTGGACATAGCTGTCCAGTCATACAGATGGCAATTGCTGGTTCTTACATCTTTACGCTGGCCCATCATGGTGGTATTCGTGGATGGCCTCTAACTTCCCCGGGCCCTCTGGATGATATTCTACGAATTGAATTGACAAACAGGGAGTTGTCATATACAAGGATAGAGAACATTAAAATGCTGGTTGGAACTTGGAATGTTGCGCAGGAGAAAGCATCTCCTGATTCACTTTGGTCATGGTTGGGTACTGCATCATCTGATGTTGGCTTGGTAGTTGTTGGCTTGCAAGAGGTAGAGATGGGCGCTGGTGTTCTTGCCATGGCTGCAGCTAAAGAAAGTGTAAGATACTTGACCCTACCAGTCTCCTCACCTTTCTTATTTTATTGTTTAGAACCAAGCATAGGAAGCTACTGTTAATGCAGGCAAATGCGTAACACTGAAAACAGAAATATGGTTTCTGTATTAATATATCACATTTGCACTATAAAGTTTAAACTGCCAATTTGTTCTTTTATGTATGCGTGTTATCTGTCTCCATCTTTCAACACAGAACTGTTAGCCTCGTTCCTTGTTTCAAAATATTAATAGTAGCCGTCGTGATAATGTTTGTAAGGTGCCCACATATTCGAGATTCGGGATTTGTAATGTTTGAGTACCAGTCAGTCCGAAATTTTATATGACTGTTGACACTAAAGCGGTACTAATGGATCAAACTTGAAATTAACTTATATGATGTTTTTTTAGTTATTTAAACATATCGCGAAACAAACTAATGGTCAATACTCTGTTTTAGAGACCATGCCAAATGAACTGTGCTAATCATTAATTGCACTGTTTCTTAATTTATTTAAAATGTAGAAGAAACGTATGATGAAATGCAGGGTGGGGGAGGTAGTATTTCCTTGCCATGTTGCTGGTTCTGCTTTATCCAAGCATTTTTCCGCATTTTTTTATACTAGTGTCAACATTGTACCATAATTAGTTCCTACTGCTTGTGCTACATTATATTTCATGTTGCTATTGTTTACTCTCATTCAGGCACTAGGGATGAATATGGCATTCTTTCGAGCATAATAGTTAATTTTGTTATTCTTCCTGGTCTACTTTTATGTTATAGTTATCTCAACAGTATATTTAGGTTACTTAATCCCAAACTTAATTTTGTGTCAGCATTATTAATGGGATGATGCTACAGTGAGAACTCCTTAGAGAAATTACCAGTGTGAAGAGAAAGGGAATAATTGGCTTAAAGTACTTCTTAGAGACATTATTCATGATTATATATTTACTTCTTATTCTGCTACATTTCGTTTTGCAATTCTGAAGTGAGCATTTGATTCAAGTTGTCTTGCTTGTGGCCTTAGGTAGGGCTTGAGGGAAGTGCCAATGGGCAGTGGTGGATAGACAGTATTGGCAAGACACTTGATGAGGGGATATCCTTCCACCGAGTTGGTTCGAGGCAGTTGGCTGGATTACTTATTGCTGCATGGTACTACTTGTTATGAAATCGTCTATTTATACATCATAAATTTCTGTTATCAGTTATCTATTACCTTTTTTCATTCACACTTCTCTGTAATTTTTGATTATTTCAAGGGCAAGGACAGATCTTAAGCCACATGTTGGTGATGTTGATGCTGCTGCTGTGCCATGTGGTTTTGGACGCGCTATTGGCAACAAGGTACACAATCCTAAAAATGGCATGTCCTAAACTAGGTAAAGGTTTGGAGATGGGGGATAGGGCACTTGCCCTCATCTAACTTCCGGCCGGGCCTGATCCTTGGCATGATTAGAGAGGATCTGAGGCTTTGTTTTGTGTACTTGAACTCCTAATACATTCTGTAATCATGAATGAGTACATGGTATACCCTTTATAGGGAAGACTTGACCTGACGCCTAAGAAACTAATGCCTAACTTAAAGGATACCATCTCTAATTGAAGGGAAACTAGTCATATCTCTATATTTTCTAGCTATCACATCTCTAGCTTTGTGGATAAAATCAATATATATCTATTTGATTTGATGAGATTAGGATCTGTTCTGCTAAAAAACCACCCCACACAGACATGTGTATGAACTCTTCCATTTGGTACCACTTACCATCTGTTGATGTGTGTATTACCAGTTGCCATATCTTAAGTTTTTCCCTTGGAACTACTATGGAATAACTGGAATTTTTTTCTGCTGGAAATAAACATAAACAGACAATACACAGGAGTATTTGGATGCTTTAATATATAATAAAAAAGTACTCTATATATTTTCCGTTGTATGTCCTAAGGAGGAATAATTTTTCAGCAAGTGTTAGGTTCAAAGAATTCAAGTAATGGTTAGACCTGGAGGAGAAAAAATCTCCACAATCTGGAGGAGATAGTAATAGACTCGGTGCCGCGTCAGTTGTATTACACGGTTCTATTGTTTCTCATATTGTGTTCATTGGTTTGGTAATGGCATGACACTATTTAATAAATTAGTTTGTGTGTGCATGAGCGCATCGATTGAGGCAGAGGCTGGGGGTCAACCCTCTTGAAAATTAAAATGCGCGGAAAAAAACTACTTCAGTGAACAATATGAATGAAGTCACATTAGTTGCTTATCATCTCGTGGTTCTTCTCACGCGTGTCAAAATAATTCCAAGTATTTTTATTGCCATTTTGTAGGTGTGTATACTGGCAGTTGACAGCTGATTTGGTTTGCAGGGTGGTGTTGGGTTAAGAATTAGAGTTTATGATCGCAGGATATGTTTTGTGAACAATCATTTTGCTGCACATCTAGAAAACGTTACCCGTCGTAATGCTGACTTTGATCATATTTATCGGACAATGAGCTTTAACAAACCTCATGGATCTGCAGGTTTTTCATTATCAACCCTCCTCTTTTGATGTATCCATGTGCAGTAATTCATTATTCATTATATGACATCTCTAACTTGGTTTTTCCCTTCCGGTGCAGCTTCTGATACATCTGTCCAATTGCATAAAACAGTGAATGTATGTAATCATTAAACTGTTTTTTTAGAATCATATCCATCCTTAGTTACTTCCATTGCAACGAAGCATACTTATGCATAGATATTGTCATACTGGCAGGCCAACGGGAATCAGCCTGATGAAGATAGACCTGAGCTTGCAGAAGCTGATATGGTTGTTTTTCTTGGTGATTTCAACTACCGACTTTATGGTATTACCTATGATGAGGCAAGGGACATGGTATCACAAAGAAGCTTCGACTGGCTTAGAGAAAGGGATCAACTTCGAGCAGAAATGAAGGCAGGAAACGTCTTTCAAGGGATGCGTGAAGGTGTTGTCAGATTTCCTCCAACTTACAAATTCCAAAGACACCAACCAGGTCTTGCAGGTATTATCTATTTTCGTACTTAAAGTACTTGCTCAGTTAAAGTTTTCCACCACAATGAAGTTCAAATGTTCTTATTTCTTGATATCAAATTCTACTTTGGAACTGAAAATATTTTCTGTCAATTTTGATGTAGGGTATGATTCGGGTGAGAAGAAGAGAATACCTGCTTGGTGCGATCGAATATTGTATCGAGATAGCCGTTCTGAATCAATAGGTGAATGCTCGTTAGAGTGCCCCATTGTTGCTGCAATTACATCGTAAGATTCTGCAACACTTACCTTTCCTTTTCATACAGAAATACATCAATCTTGTCCCTTCTCAGTTATTATCAGGCTTTCATGTATAATATGTTTTTGTTGTACATTTTGATAGATATGAAGCTTGCATGGATGTGACAGATAGTGATCATAAACCAGTGAACTGTACATTTAGTGTTGATCTTGCAAGAGTAGACGAGCTGATAAGAAGGAAAGAGTATGGTAAAATAATTGAATCTAATGAAAAACTACGTTGTTTGCTCGAAGAGTCGCATTATGTTCCAGACACTATAATCAGCACAAACAACATTATATTGGAAAACCAAGAGACTGTCGTCCTTCGAATAGCGAACAACTGTGGAACAAAAAGGTCTGCTTTTGAAATCTTGTGCGAAGGCCAGTCAACAAGCAAGCAGGATGATTTCGTCCCAAGGGCATCCTACGGCTTTCCACATTGGCTTGAGGTATGGGTTACAGCTTGTGTTTTTCTTATTTGGATTTTGCTTACATACCTCTTTCTCTTGCTGTACCATAGTAGTATTTTGGCATCTGACATCCTAGCATACTCTAGCATGACTTCCCTGCTACAAAAGTAACCTCCATTCCTAAAATTACTGTTCATTCTTTTGGTTGCATAATGGACAGCTTTCTATCCATTACTCGTTTTAGCACATGAGAGTTATACAATAGTCCTTTTCATTCTAGGAAAACAAAATTTTGAGAACCATGGAACCTCTCTTGTATTTGTTTGATGGTCTTTGTATGATGGTGGCAGACACTTCTCTGTCACTTACTATACTGAGAAATACACTAGGTACCAAAATCATTATCACATTGTACCAAAATAGGCACAGGGAGAAGATCAAGTATGGTTACATTGTAGTGCTCCAGTGTCTTGTGAAGATGTCAACCAATTTACTAATTTATGCATTCATGGAGCGGCGCTACTACTAGCCAGTCGTAGCTGTTCCGGGAGATAGTGTCCATCCTCCAGTTTTCTACTGTTCCATATATTTTTACTTCTATGTTGCTTTTGGCCATGCCATTAATTCGCCCTTACGTTATACAGGTACAACCATCCATTGGTCTGATTGAACCTGGAGAAACGATCGAAGTTACCGTGCATCACGAAAGCTACTACACCCAAGAAGAATTCGTTGGCGGAGTTATGCAGAACGGGTGGTGCGAAGTGACCAGAGATAAGGAGGCCGTTCTGCTGGTCAACGTGACAGGCAGCACCTCGACCGAAACAGTCACACACAGGATCAACGTCCGGCACTGCTGCGCGGCGAGCCCAGCACCCCCGACCGCCAATCTACTGTCCATCGCCACCACACCCGGCGACGCTTCGTCCAGTGAAGGCCCAACAGAACGTTCTTCCAGAACGAGCCATCATTTGCAACGTTCCGACTTTGTGCCGTTCGGCAGCTCGGAGGTGCACGACCTGTGCCGTTTGCGGAACATGCATGAATGAGTATTAGTTTGTCTTGTTTTGATGTAGTAGGAGTTTTGTATAGGGGGTGGAGTGAATCTATAGTTTGCTTGCCTAAAATCAGGGAGAGGCTGATCCGCTGTTAAACGCTGTACATATGCAGGTTCTGGCCATTCTCCGTGTGACTGAGAAAAGAAATGCATAGTTACAGGGGATATTCTCTAGTTAGTTTTTTTTACTCCCTTCGTCCCGAATTAGACGCCACGGATTTGTCTAGACATGTTTTAATGTATAGATACATGCGCGTCTTGACAAATCCGAGGCATCTATTTTGGGACAGAGGGGAATACATGTTTTTAGTGAAAAGAGTAGGTGCCGTGTGGAAGAACTATTTCTTACATAAAAGAATATATACAAAGTAAGTTGTTGTGCGTTGTGGCTGATCAATACGTAGTCTCCTATGCACTACCTCACGTCCGGGTTTCTAAGGCACTATTGTAGTGGCACTTTTTAAACTGCCTTTAAATGCAAGGCAAAAAATTAGAGTGTCTTTAATAGATCATCTTTGAAGCACCTGTTCTTCAAAGATATGATGAGATGTGTGGAGTTTGCTGATGCTACTTTGGTTTACCCCCCTAAGAAAATGGACGGACTTCTCTCCTACTGCACACATGCTGTTGGCTTAAATCAATGCAGTTCACTTAGTCTGAATAAAGTTTAGAGTGTGGCGTGTGTTTGTGCACGTTACATCTGACAGTAGCTAGGTTGTTTTCAATTTTAGACTTAGTCGCTGCATAGGATGCCTGTGGGATGGCACAGCCCAGATCATGCAGCGAGATAAGCGAGATAAGCGAGATAGCAGGGGAGTTGGATACGACGGGAGTGGGATGGCACTCTCCAGTAGGATCGGTCCACGATCCTCTTTTTCAGCAATCTGTTTGTAAGACTGAATAAATAGTGAATGAGAAGAACCAGAAAAGCTGCAAGTAGTGCGCAGCACAAAACTCTCGTCTCTCTCTCGCGTTGTTCAGAGTTCACCCAAAATCTCGTATTTGCCTTGTTGACTGATCCTTACAGGACCTCAGTTGGTATCAGAGCCCTAGGGCAAGGCAATGTCGAACGGCGGCGGCCAGCACACCGGCAACACTCCACCACCTGCAGCCTAGCGCACTGGCAACACTCCACCGCCTCGCCAATCCACCACTCCAGTGCCCATCCAGCGGCGCCGCCAAGCATGCGCGCGCAGGCGGCGTGGTGGCGGGGAGATCGTGGTGCAGCGCGAGGTCGTGCGCGAGACCGGCGGCGGCGGCGGAGGTGCCAGCCTCGTCTTCCCGATGCTGAAGCGCGGTGAGTACACAAACTGGGCCATGGTGATGGAGGTGAACATGCAGGCCGCGTCCCTCTGGGATGCGATCGAGGACGATGAAGTCCCCCGGCGCGAGGACAAGCAGGCGCTCGCCGCGCTGCTGCGCTCCACCCCGGCGGAGATGCACCCGATGCTGATCGGCAAGGGAAGCGCCAAGGCGGCGTGGGAGGCGATCAGGATGCAACATCAAGGGAATGATCGCGTGCGCGACACTCGCGTGCGACATCTGCGAACGGAGTTCGAGACGATCACGTTCAAGGATGGTGAGCGCGTTGATGAGTTCGGGCTGAGGATCACAAACCTCGCCGCGACTCTGCGCTCACTCGGCGACGCCTGCGACGACGAGAAGATCGTGAGGAAATTCCTCTCGGTCGTACCAGGCCGGCTCGTGCAGATCGCCTTCTCGATGGAGACAATGATGGATCCGGCGACCCTCACCGTCGAGGAGGTCGTCGGTCACCTGCGCGCCGTCGACGAACGCCTCGCCGCGGAGAACGTCGACTCCAGCGGTCAGCTGCTTCTGACCAAAGAGCAGTGGGAGGAGAAGCGCAGGCAGGGACGTGGTGGCGTCTCGGCGTGCAACCGCGTTCTGGCGAGGAGCAGCGGAAAGGGTGCCAAGTCGCAGCCCAAGTCCACCTCATCACCTGACGCCGCCGGCGAGGTCGATCGCGACCGATGTCGTTACTGCAAGAAGAAAGGGCACTGGGAACGCGAGTGCCGCAAGAAGCAGCGTGACTAGGCCGCAGCAGCATCGGCAACCCTGGTCGAAAAGGAGGAAGAAGACGCGACAGGCCTGCACATGGCCACCGTCATCGAGCTCGAGGACACGGTGCCCACGCCGTGCCTGTCACCCGCTGCACACGGCTCCGCAGCTCTGCTGGCGGGAGAGCAGGTGTACCTCAACGAGGAGTGCGCCCGCGTCGTGCTCAAGCGCACGCCGGATGACCTCGACGCTGCCTGGTATCTTGACACCGACGCGTCGAATCACATGACCGGTGAGGAGCGCGTCTTCGCTGAGCTAGACAAGAACGTCTCCGGCAAGGTCCGCTTCGGCGATGGCTCCGTCGTCGAGATACGTGGACACGGCACCGTCCTCTTCGCCATCGACGATGAATGGCATCGCGAGCTCGCCAGTGTCTACTGGATACCGAGGCTCAAGTCCAGCATCGTGAGCATCGGGCAGCTGGACGAGCTCGGCTTCCCCACCCATGTCGAGCACGGTCACATGACTGTTCGCGACGCTGACAAGGTACTGATCGCAAAGGTACCAAGGACAAAGAACAGGCTGTACGTTGTGCATCTGAAGACCGTCCAGCCTGTGTGCCTCGTTGCGCACGCGAACGAGGATGTGTGGCGCTGGAACTCGAGGTTTGCCCATCAAGGGTTCAGCAGCCTGGAGAAGATGCATAAATAGGGGATGGTGCGTGGCCTCCCTGCGATCAGTCACGCAGAGCAGCTGTGTGAAGCGTGCGTTGTGGGCAAGCACCACCGTGCCCCGTTCCCTGCTGCAGCAAGATACCGCGCCACCGAGCCGCTGGAGCTGGTCCACGGCGACCTGTGCGGCCCCATCACGCCGGCGACTCACGGAGGCAAGCGCTACTTTCTGTTGCTTGTCGATGACTGCAGCAGGTACATGTGGCTGACGCTGCTCAAGACTAAAGACGAAGCAGCAGCAGCAGCAATTCGCCAATTCCAGGCAGAGGCGGAGCTGGAGTCACGGCGGCCGCTGCGGATCCTGCGCGCTGGCCGTGGTGGTGAATTCACCGCAGCAGAATTCGCAGAATGGTGCGCGGACCGCGGCATCCAGCGCCACCTCTCTACCCCTACTCACCACAGCAAAATGGGGTGGTAGATAGAAGGAATCAGACGGTTGTTGGCGCAACAAGAAGCATGCTCAAGGCCATGGGCGTGCCTGCGGAGTTCTGGGGTGAGGCTGCGCTTACTGCTGTCTTCATCCTCAACAGGTCCATGACCAGGAGCCTGGAGGGCATGACTCCGTTCGAGGGATGGTACGGCCGTAAACCCAGCGTCCACTTCCTCCGTGTCTTTGGCTGCAAGGCGTACTCCAAGGAGACGCGACCAGGGCTGAAGAAACTCGACGATCGATCTCGTCCGATGGTGATGCTGGGCTACGAGCCCGGAAGCAAGGCGTACAGGCTATTTGATCCAGAGAGGAAGAGGATCCATGTATCCCATGACGTCGTCTTCAACGAGGGGACAGGCTGGAACTGGGGGGAGCTCGATGGCAGCTCCGCTCCTCTGACGGTGGAGAGCTGGACGCTATCACAGCCTCAAGCAGCAGCATCAGAGAGATTCAGAGAAGAAGACGCCCCTGCTCCAGCTTCGCCATCAGGCCCAGTGGTGTCGTCACCTCCACGGGCCAGCAGTGGGCCGAGCCTAGTGGGTCAGTCCATCTCGCCCTCCTCCATGCAGCCTGTCCGCTTTGTCTCACCACTAAGTGGAGGGGAAGAGAACCTGGACGCAGCCATTGACCAAAGCCAAGCGCGCCGCTACCGACCTGTCTTGGATCTAATCGATCCCGGCGCGGCGAACCCAGGAAGGGCGGAGCGAATCCTACTCACGCTTACCGGCGAGCCTTCCACGCTCGCAGAAGCTGAGGACGACGAGGCATGGCGGAAGGCGATGCGAGCGGAGCTGGACTCGATCGAGGAGAATGGGACATGGACACTGATGGAACTCCCCGCTGGCCACAAGCCAATCGGCCTCAAGTGGGTGTACAAGCTCAAGCACGACGCCGCTGGCAACGTCCTCAAGCACAAAGCCAGGCTCGTCGCCAAAGGATTCGTTCAGCGGCCGGGGATTGACTTCGATGAAGTTTTTGCTCCCGTCGCACGTCTGGACTCCGTCAGGCTGCTGCTAGCTGTCGCCGCTCAATTCAAGTGGCAAGTCCACCACATGGACGTGAATACGGCATTCCTCAACGGTGAGCTCGGTGAGGAGGTGTACGTCTGCCAGCCGCTGGGCTTCATCGACGGGAACAACTCCAGCAAGGTATTCTGTCTCCACAAAGCTCTCTATGGCCTGCGCCAAGCTCCTCGAGCTTGGAACATCAAGCTCGACACTGTCCTGGTGTCACTTGGGTTTGCCCGAAGCGAGTCAGAGCATGCGGTGTATGTCCGTGGAGAAGGGGACACGCGCCTGTTGCTCGGAGTATACATCGATGATCTCATCGTGACGGGCGCGTGCACCACAGCAATCACAGCGTTCAAGCAGGAGATGAGCAGCCGTTTCAAGATGAGTGACCTGGGTTTACTCACTCTGTACCTTGGCATTGAGGTGAGCCAGGAACCTGGATTGATCACTCTGAAGCAGACTGCGTTCGCGAAGAAACTGCTGGAGAAGTCAGGCATGGCGGACTGCAACCGATCTCTGGTGCCCATGGAGCCACGCCTGAAGCTGAGCAAGGACAGCGATAATCCACCGATTGATGTCACTGCATCGGAGCATAGTTGGCATCCTTCGTTACCTTGTCCATACAAGGCCGATATCGATTTCAGCGTTGGAGTGGTGAGCAGGTTCATGGAGAAAACCACTCAGAGCACATGAGCGCGATGAAACATCTGCGTTTCATTTCTGGAAGTCTGAATGTTGGCTGCGGTATGCCTCCGATCTGATGGGGTGAAATTGGTGGGATTCAGCGATTCGGACATGGCCGGGATCCGATGACGGGAAGAGTACGCCGTGACTCTGTTCTTTTTGGCGAGTGCCCAGGTGTCATGGCAAAGTCGGGCGTAAGGTGGTGTCGTTGTCCTCCTGTCAATCTGAATACATGGCAGCAGCAACTGCAGCTTGCCAAGGAGTTTGGCTTGGGCGTTTGCTTGGCGATCTGCTGGGAACAGCTCCTTTGGTCACCAATCTGTTTGTGGACAACACGTCTGCAATCTAATTGTTGGGGAGGTAACCCCGGATAGGGTAAATATGGGGAAAGACAAGAGTATAATCCCCGTCTGGTTTCCGAGTTACAGCCTAGGTCGGCCGAATCCCGTAGAAGTCGGCCGAGATATGAAGAGGAGAGACCCATGTATTTACGCTAAGACATTACCCGGCCGAGATATTGCGTAAGTCGGCCGGGTTAGCCCGAGTGATCTTGATGCAGGTAAAGGACGATCCGAGTTATGCGAGGAGGGACCGAATGATATGAAGATTGCAGGAGAAGGAGAAGCCTAAAGTCAAACCCTAGCAGCAAGCTAGGGAGAATCTGAGCGGAGCCAAGCGCTAGGGACAAAGGCGCAGAGCGACAGAGAGGCAGAAGGAGGTCACGGAGGTGACAGTCCAGAAGCCCGAGGCGCAGAGGAGGGGCCCTCTGGAACCTTGCCGTCATTAGGGGAGCGACAGGGAAAGGGGGGGCACCGAACTACTATATTGGGACAAGCATATTCCTCAAATATGCTTGCCGCGTCAGCCCTAGAGGAACCCAAGGCCCTCCTTTATAAGGAGAGGCATGAACTCTGAAAGGAAGGAGGTTAGATCCGTTAGGCTGGAAAAGTTCTCTTCTCCCTGTATACAGCTCAAGGAGCACTTGTAGCCCAAGGAAGAAGAAATAAAGATCTTTGCCTTGGTCTTCTGTGCGTAGAATCAACTACATCTTCCCTCCCCAGATCCCTCTAGCATCCATTGGCCCCATACTTTAGCCTACCCATGGCATCTGCCGTGATACCACCACGACAGTTGGCGCCTACCGTGGGGCCAGCAGCGGTGCTAGATGGAGTTATGATCCGGACGGGAAACTTCATCAATACGGGCGAGCGCGTTGTTTCTGGCTTGGTCCAGAGATTTGGTCTCTGTGACTACGTCGGTGACAATGCGGGCAGCTTCAGGGGAAAAACTCCCCCGCGCAACGGCGTCTTCATCAACCTGGGCGGGCACAAGGTCTACGTCGGCATCGACACCTCCGGCGTTTATCCTCACAAAGTTGTTGTTGCAGAGGAGCCACCTCTTAACACTGCGAGCCGTCCGCCCGAAGCACATCCTGCAGGCAGCGTCGAGGTGATGGTCGCGGCCGAAGTGCAAGGTGGAGTAGCAACGCTGGTCAACGGAGAACCCGCCACCGGCATGTATGCGTACCCAGGCAGACGACACCATTACCCACCGAGGTAATCCCTCCAGCGACCAGCCCGACCGAGGTGCAGGACACCACCCCAAAGGCACCAAGAGTAAGGGGGCCACCTCTGGAAAGGCCAGAGAACATCCTTCAGGCGACCATAGAAAACTTGACTACGCCTGTAGCGCCGATACTTGATCCGGCAAATGCTCAGTCAGAATTAGAGGAAACCAGGTAAGAGGTGCTGGTAGAGGCCAAAAAAGTGTCGGCCTTACGGGAGTCCTTAAACAGGACCCTGCGGGAATATGCCAGAGCTAATAAGCTTGACGTCGCGCCCGAACGGGTGGACGAATTAAGATTGAGAGGGAAAAACCTCATAGATGATATCAACAGAGAGCATGATGCTCATAAAGCAGAATCAGTGGATTTGGGATTGCCGAGGTACAGTACCCCGGCAAAGAACCTAAGAGCGGCAAATGTCGCATCATTAGAATTGGAAGGGTTGACCGGCGAAGCCCGGCAAAAACAGCAAGAAAGAGTGAACGAGCTGGTGCGCATCGCGAACCAGCAAAACGAAGAAATGCTCAGGGCAGACCCGGCGAGGCCGGGGGCCTCGCGAATGGTTCACTCGGCAGGAGCAACACCTGTCTTGTCAGTAGCAGCAGCATCTTCACCCGGAAATAATGCGAGAAGGGACAAAGCAATAACCTCAGGAAAGAGAAACAAGCAAATTGTTATGTATGATCCGGTGATGGCCGGAAAGGCAAATGAGAACAGAGGCAATGCAAGCCGAGGTAACAGTGGGGAGAGGAACCCCGGCCGAATCGAGAAAGACGGCGGAAGCCGAGGCAATGGAGACCTCGGCAGAAGAGAACCTGGAAGTGGCAATCATGAGAACAATACCCCGGTCGAAGTGAGGAGAGAAATGCCATTCAACCCGCAACCGAGGCATGAACCTCGGCAGAAAAGAGAAACGAGGCCAGCTCGCCACAATCAAGTTAATGAAAGATATAATGATGGTTACTCCGAGATGGAATATGCGATCCATGGCGAAAACAACCACTATGGAATACAAGACAGAGTTCAGTACAGAGATTTGCCATCAAATGATGCAAGAGTGAAGCTGGACCGGCTATACCGGTCCGAGTTGTTGGAAGAACAGGGTCCACCAGGGCCAACGTGCTTTGGACCACGGATCATGGGCGAACCACATGCCGAACTTTCGGTGCAAGGCACGAAAACATATAATGGGAGTACCAAACCACAAGACTGGTTGATTGACTATGCCACTGCTGTGAAAATAGCGGGTGGAAACTTAAAATGGGCAGTACGGTATGTCCCACGGATGCTGGAAGGACCAGCCAGGGTGTGGCTGAATAATCTACCAATGCAAGATTATCAAGTTGGTTGGATTTTGAGGAAATGTTTGTCAGCAACTTTACCAGCACATACAAGAGGCCAAAAAGGACACAACAGTTAGCCATGTGCAAGCAGAGGCCAAATGAAACAGATAGGGAATTTTTAACTCGGTGGTGCAACCTGAGAAACTCATGCGAAGGAGTTATAGAATCGCAAGCAATAGCTTGGTTTGCACAAGGATGCCGTTATGGCAGCGTATTGTGGCAACGCCTGCAAAGAGATATGCCGACCACCCTGGCGGAGACTATCAGAATAGCGGACTCCTACGCATTAGAAGACTCAACGCAACCAGAATTGATGTCGGCGGATCATCGCGAGGAACATGACCATTATGCAAGAGATTTGGCCGGGTCATCCAGGCACAACGACTTCAGAGGGAGAAGAAGAGAGGAAAGGCCGGATTATAGATACAATTCGGCCCAAGTGGCGGCAGTAGCGCAAGATCCGCCGAGTCACGGAGCAACACAACGGCAAAAGAATGGTCCTCAGCAATGGACACCAAGGAATGAAGGAAAAAGGCAGTGGACCCCAGAGCAAAAGAAATAGTGGCAGGAGAGGCCGAAGTACACGTTCGAATCTATGTTAGATCAGCCATGCAAATTTCACACGTCAAACCCATCCAAGCCAGCCAACCATACGACCCGCCAATGTGCATGGATGAAAAATGCAATGGGGAACCCCGCAGGAATTCAGGCGCCGCATCAAATGCATCAGCAGCATCAGCCACAGTTGACTGGAGCAAATGCACAACAATTGATGTTACCGCCCCCACCCCCGAGGTACGATAATTCGGATCGGAGAGACGCGGTACATCAAGTGATGAACCAGGTCCAGGATGGAAGAACAAATCCGGTGAATACCGGACGCAATGATTACAGAGCACCTCATAAGTCTTCTTGTGTGTTCACGGAACAAAGAAGACAAGCAGAGTGTGCAGCGCCGGCATATGGAAGTGAATGCAGTTATGCCGGCAGTACTAAGATATGTGCCTTGGTCGGATCAGGAGGTAACTTGGAGCATAAAGGATCATCCCAAGATAATGCCGAATCCCGGATCATATGCACTCGTGTTGGATCCGACATTTGTTGGACCGAGCATCAATGTGAAATTCTCAAAGGTACTCATTGACAATGGAAGCAGTATCAACATCATGTACAAACATACCATGCACAAACTCGGAATATCACAGAACATGTTGCAATCCACGAGGACCACCTTCCATGGGATAGTGCCGGGGCTTTCATGTGAACCCATTGGTAAGGTCCGAGTGGATGTGTTATTCGGCATAAGAGATAACTGCAGAGCAGAAAATTTAGAGTTTTAAGTGGTGGATCTAGAGAGTTGTTATCATGCCTTACTCGGACGGCCAGCATTGGCCAAATTCATGGGCAGCTGTCATATAAGTTATCTGAAAATGAAGCTACCCGGACCACAAGGAGTGATAACAATAGCAGGGGATTACAAGAAGTCAATGGAGTGTGCTTCAGCCGGGTCAAATTTGGCCGAATCATTGGTTATAGAAAGAGAAAAAAGAAGAATTCAGGAGGTAGCAGCCCTCGCTCAGTCAGCACAGCTGAACATGCCGGCACTAGCCAACCCACATGGCAGTGTCTCTTTTCATCCGACTAAAGAAACGAAGAAGTTTCAGATAGATGAGCAATTCCCGGAGCGTACTGTTACTATTGGTGCAGGCCTGGACGCTAAATAGGAAAGCGAGCTCACCAACTTTCTCCGTGAGAATCGGGACATATTTGCATGGTCGACTCAGGATCTGCAAGGTGTTCCGAGGGAGTTGGCTGAGCACTCTTTGAATGTAAGTGTTGGAGATATGCCCAAGAGGCAATAATAAAGTGGTTATTATCATATCTTCATACTTATGATAAATGTTTACATACCATGCTATAATTGTATTAACCGGAAACATTAATACTTGTGTGATTTGTAAACTAAAATTAGAGTCCCTAGTAAAGCCTCTTGTTAAACTAGCTTGTTGGTTAATATATGATCATGGTTTCCTGATCATGAACATAGAGATGTTATTAACAACAGGATCATATCATTAGGAGAATGATGTGATGGACATACTCCTATAGATAAGCGTAGCATAAAGATCAATTCATTTCAATAGTTCAATTGCTATATGCTTTCTGATACATAGTAACCTAATTCCTTCGACCATGAGATCATGCATATCACCTTTTCCGGATGGATGCTTTGATGTCATCAAACACCACACCGTAACAAGGTGGCCATAAAGGTGGCATTGAGTGTTCAGAAAGTATTGGTTGAAACACATGGATCAAGAGTGGGATTTGTCCATCCATATGACGGATAGATATACTCTGGGCCCTCTCGGTGAAATGTCATCCAATTAGCTTGCAAGCATGTGACTGGCTCACAAGGGATCACATATCACGGGAACGAGAAAAGAGTACTTATCGGTAACGAGGTTGAACTAGGTATGCAGAGATACCGACGATCATAACCTCGGATAAGTAAACTATCGTGAGACAAAGGGAAATTGGTGTCGTATGTAAGTGGTTCATTCGATCGCAAAGTAATCGTAGAAATATGTGGGAGACATATGAATTTCCAGATTCCTCTATTGGTTATTGTTCGGAGAAGTGTCTCGATCATGTCCGCATAATTCACGAACCGTGGGAGACACACTTAAGGATTGACGTTGTTTGAGTAGTTATGGTATTATGAGAAAGAGAGAATGTTGTTCGAAGTCTCGGATGGGATCCGGGATATCACGAGGTGATCCGGAATGGTCCGGAGAATAAGATTCATATAAGGAAAGTCCCGTTTCGGAGTTCGGGAATGATTCCGGTGTTTTCATCGGGAATGTTCTAGAAGGTTCTGGATTGTCCGGCACTCCGGGGGGGAGGGTACATGAATGTGTCATTGCATATTGGAATGATTGCATCATGTACTAAGTGTTCTCGCTGTTCCAAATAAAGGATTAAATTGAATCCCAAACAGAAAAGTCAAACGGCCAGTTTGAAAGTCAAACGGCTAAAACAGGAAACTGTGGGAAACAAGCAAGAGGTGGTTGGAACCGACTTGGGGGAGGAGTCCCTCCAAGCCGGCGCGCCAACCAAGGCCGACTTGGGGAGGGACTCCCCTCCCCTTGGCCACCCTCCCACCTATAAAAGGAGGGGCAGGGCCTCCTCCTCTAGACACACAAGTTCCTATCCTCTAATCTCCGGTTTAGAGCCGTTTTGGTTTAGAGCTTCTAATTGCACTAGCCTTCGGTTTAGAGCCTTATAATTGGTGTGTCTAAACCCTAGACCACTAATAGCTCTCTCTCATACTCCACCATACTCGCTTCGGCTTAAGGCGAAGCCCTGCGGGATCTCCCCTCTACTTCCGGTACCACGCCGTTGTGCTGCCGGAATCACGAGGAGACTGCTACAACCTCCATTTTCTTTGGAACAAGGGAGAGGAAGGTCTTCGTCAATACCAACATGTGACCATTGCGGGAGTGCTTCCGAGCAGCCTGGAAGGATCGTCTACGCGATCTTGAGATCGGAAGTGAACGACTACATCACCCACGAGAATCTGCTCTCGTTAACCGCTTTGGAATCTTCGAGGGTAAGTTATTCCATCGAATCGTTGCTACAATCTAGTAGATAGATCTTGGCTTGTTTGTTTGTATGCGATAGAAATTTTTTGTTTTCCATGCTACGAACCCCAACAGTGGTATCAGAGTCGTGTCTATATGTAGATCTGTTGCACGAGTAGAACACAATGGTCATTGTGGGCGTTGATGCTTTTATTGTCGATTGCTTCTTGTGTACTTTGCATCTTGCGGTATGTTGGGATGAAGCGGCCCGGGCTAACCTTACATGACATCGTTCATGAGACTTGCTCCACGCTTGACATGCAACTTGTATTGCATAAGTGGCTTTATGGTGCTGTTTCTCCTAGCATAGTTAAGCTCCAATTTACAACGGGTGATTAACAATACTAGTATCAATGTTGTGGTTCTTGTTCGTAAGTTGGAACGACACTTATTAACAGCCCCAAACCACGTAAAACATTCAAAGAAAGTAGAGGCGTCTAACTTTGTTTTGCGGGGGTGTCAAATGATGTGATATGGCCATGATTGTGATTATATATGATGTATGCAATGTTCCTTATTGTAAGTCGGCAACGGCGGAGCCATATGGTTGTCTTTAATTTATTAAGACCCGTGTCTATTCAAAGTAGTTGTAATAGTTGAAGCCGGTGGACGACAACCATGGAGAAGCATCATTGACCTTGATGCAATGTCGGTGATGATGGAGATCATGTTCGTGCTAGAAGATGGAGATCAGAAGCACAAAGAAGAAAGGCCATATCATATCACATATTATGAATTGCATGTGATGTTAATCCTTTATGCATCTTGTATTGCTTAGTAGACGACGGTAGCATTATAAGATGATCCCTCATGCACATGAATTTCAAGTCACAAAGTGTTCACCCTTAGTTAGCACCGTTGCTAAAGCTTGTTGTTTCGAAGCACCACGTGATGATCGGGTGTGTTAGATTCTACAAGTGTATACAACATGAGCAAGCCAGATTTGCTCATGCGGAAACTAAGGTTTGATCTTGACGAGCCTAGTATGTACAGACATGGCCTCAGGAACACGGATTACCGAAAGGTAGAGCTGTAACACCCTCAGAATCGGACCTATGCAAGTTTTAGCGCTTCCCGCCAAACCCGCATAGAAACGATTCAAAGGTGCCCACCAGGCACTTTTGTGCGGGTGGAAAACGAAGTAATAACATTACACAACAGTCCTCGATGGGACCCACAGGACAGATATTTATACAACACGACTCCATGAGTCAAGAATACAAATATACGGTACGGAGATCCAAATCACCTTGAAAAGATACAACGTCCGACTACGGACAAGATGCAAATGGGGCTAAGAGCCCTGAAGAATAACCAGTGGCGTCCATAACCCTGCCCAGGCCAAGCCGGAAGGGTAACCCTGCTAACGACGTCGATCTCAAAACCTGCTTAAACAAAGGGGTGCCGACAAAGGGCAAAGGAAAAAGAGGAGTGTAAGTACTGAGGCCAGTACACGGCGAGGCTAGAATTGGCGGTCCTCGCCACATAGGTATATGGTGAAGCGGCGGCAAAGATGCACTAAACAACCTATAGAGACTCGATACAACTGGCGGCTATCAGAGAGGGATAAGAAAGACCTATTCGGAACCAACCTGATTCTACCATCAAACAAACCCATCCTGGTGTTTCCCCCTAGAAACCAAACGAGGAAGTCAACCGAGGAACTCACAATGTTGGCAGTTTTATTTATTCAGTTATCGTTGTAGCAATTACTAGTCAGGTGTAGATAATCATCCTGATAAAAATAAGCAGTGGGCAGTTTTAGTTAACCATTCCGTTATAGTTGCAACACTTACTAGTCAGATACAATTAGCATGAGATAACCCGAAACCCAGCTGTTGTTGGTACTTTTATTTAGCCATTCCGTTGTAGTTGCAATACTTACTAGTCAGGTACAATGGTCGCAAGCGACAACTCAAACAAGCAATTGTTGGCAGGTTTATTTAGCCATTCCATTATAGTGAAGCTGATTACTAGTCATTATAAAGTCAAATTTATAGCACTACTTTAATTATGCTTGTCTATGATCGAGAATCATGCTCCAAGTCGTCCATAACGCGGACACGGCTTTGAAAGTTTTAACCGGGTGCACAAATAGCAACACACACTCGATCAACCTCGAAAACCAAATCAAAACCCAACGAGGCCTTCACGACAAAGCAATCACAGGATTCGAAATATTTCAGGGGCCACCCCATTGAGTAGACCATAGAACGGTTAGCTGACTCGAGGGACTCAAGGTTTGCGTCAATGGCTGTAAACGACTGGGAACCCAAAACTGGTCTTGTCGATACCGCGAAAACACTCCGCTTACCTAAACAGTACAGTGTGCTATCCATCGCACAATTTAACTAAAGCAGTAAAGCATGGCATAAGTACAGGATCGTAAATAAAACCTCAAAATAGTTTGTGGCCCCAAGAAATAAGAATGAATCATGCTCTGGCTCAGGGGGGTCCCATAATCCTCCCGGATGTGGATAGCGCGATAAATCAAGGAACAAGTATCAAGTACTCGGGGTCCTACGGGACACAAGTGGGCGGTCGGAAACCAAATATTATCTATCACCCACGATGCCTCGCTACTTACTTCAATTTTAGTTGTTAAACAGGAATTAAAGTGAACGATAAGTAAAGCCATGATCATCTCCAACACCAACATGCGGCAATACATCAACAAGCGTGGCCTTTGACGACACGCAACAAACTTGAGCAAGCGACTACGACGCAAGTCCAACTAACTACCACACAATGTAATAGGAGGCGTCCAAGGCAATATAAGGCTGCAAGGGATATCACGGTACGAAAGCTAGAGCATCGCAACGAGATAGCAATAGATCAACAGAGGGAAATAAATACTATAAAAGTAAGATAGGTAAAAGGGGAGATGCTACTTTGAAAACATTGCCGAAGGTTCAACCGAAGATCGGGGCGAAGCTCACATCAACTCAACGGCCTTATCCGCGAAGAAGCAAAACACTAGAATAAACACCGGATGCACTATTTAATACTACGGCAAAAGATCGGCATGATGCATGTATGATGCATGGCATGGCAAGGTGCGATGCAATTAGGTCATATTAAGCGGAACCGGGGTCCCGACAATTAATTAAACGGTTCAAGTTAATTAGCTACCCCGCAATTTAAATGTTGCATTTTCAAGGCAAAAGATAGCACCGGTTCGCTACACAAATTTAAATGAGGCCAATATACGACTGGATTCGCCCGCATATGGGCCCCATATTTAATTATGAGGTGAATCGGCATAAGGCCCCCAAACCACACAAATATGCATGCGAGCATGACAATTTAATATGCAACAGTTATAAAATATCATATTATAAAATTAGGGTCTTAGAAAGGGGTCACACATTAGGGTTCGACGAACTTGGGGTCCGGGGGTTCAGGGTTCGGTCTCAGGGTCCAGGGTTCGTCGAGGTCCAGATATAAGAGGGAGAACTTGTCGTGACGTGCCGGAGATCTTGGTTCCAAGCGGTCGATCTTGTCGTCGAGAAGATCTTGTCGGGTCCGCGTATCAGGTCGGTCTTGGCGTTCGGGATGCAGTGCTTGTCGTCCTTCGTCCCATGTCGGTGGCCTTGGTGTCCTCGATGGAGAACTCGGTGTATCCGTGTTGGCGGCCTTGGTGGTTATCGGGTCCGGGAACGGCTCTCGGCGAACTGGTCGATTCCATGTCGGCGTACTTGGCGTTGCGTGAAAAGGAACTCCGAGCCCAGGGTCTCGGCCACCGGATCCGTAATCGGTCTTCGGGAGCGGCTCTGAGGCATCGGATCCGGGATGTAGATCTTGGGGCCCAGCGGTGGCGGATCTTGTCGAACCGGGAGCTTCCGAGCTCCAAAACGACGATCTTGAATCCGTGTCGGAGAGCTCGGTACAGGAACGTTCCTTAGGGTCTTGAGGCTCTGAGGCAGAGTTCTTGGTGTCTCGAGAGGTGCAAGTCGGAGTTGATCTTGTCATCGGGTGGCAATTCTCGCAGCATCAATACCACGCCAGCCTCACGGGTTGGAAGTAGGTTGCTTCGATTCAGTCTCGGGGCCAACGCATACTTGGTTCAGCTCGACCATCTTCGAAACACAGGAGCGCACATAGATCACCAAACAACAGCAGGGCATCACCGGGTGGACCCCATCTGGCTAAACCAGCGGAGGGTGATGCTTTGGTGTCATGCAGCAATGTGAGGAGACGCGGGGCGAGGCGGCTCCCGGGTGAGGTGAGTCGAGCAGGCGGTCGCTTGTGCTGCGGCCCCTGGGAGGAGGCGGCGGCGGATCTGGCGGCGGCGAAGGGTCAGTGTGGCCACGCTGCGTCTTGGCAGCGGGGTCTCGTGGGAGGCAAAGGCAGTAACACCTCGAATCGGACCTATGCAAGTTTTAGCGAATCCGCCAAACCCGCATAGAAACGATTCAAAGGTGCCACCAGCACTTTCGTGCGGGTGGAAAACGAAGTAATAACATTACAACAGTCCTCGATGGGACCCACAGAGAGATATATATACAACACGACTCCATGAGTCAAGAATACGAGATATCGGTACAAAGATCCAAATCACCTTAAAAGAGGGTCGCGTCGACTACGGACAAGATGCAAATGGGGCTAAGAGCCCTAAAGAATAACCAATGGCGTCCATAACTGCCGGGCCAAGCGGAAGGGTAACCACCTAACGACGTCGATCTCAAAACCTGCTTAAACAAAAGGGTGCCGACAAAGGGCAAGGGAAAAAGAGGCGTCGATCGAGGCCGATGCAGCGAGGCTAGAATTGGCGGTCCTCGCCTACATAGGTATGGTGGATCGGCAGCGGCAACATGCACTAAACAACCTATAGAGACTCGATACAGCTGGCGGTTATCAGAGAGGGATAAGAATGACCTATCCGGATCCAATCCTGAAGCTAACACCAAACAAACCCATCCTGGCGTTTCCCCCTCGAGACCAAACGAGGGAGTCAACCGAGGAACTCACACAGTTGGCAGTTTTACTTATTCAGTTATAGTTGCGGCACTTTACTAGTCAGGTTTAGATAATCGTCCTGATAAGGTAAGCAGTGGGCAGTTTTAGTTATCCATTCCGTTATAGTTGCGGCACTTACTAGTCAGATACAGATAGCATGAGATAAACCCAAAACCCAGCAGTTGTTGGTACTTTTATTCAGCCATTCGTTGTAGTTGCAGTACTTACTAGTCAGGTACAATGGTCGCAAGCGACAATCCAATCAAGCAATGGTGGGCAGTATTAATTAGCCATTCCATTATAGTGAAGCTGATTACTAGTCATTATAAAGTCATATTTATAGCAATAAACTTTAGTTATGCTTGTCTATGGGCGAGATACTGTGCTCCAAGTCGTCCATATCCGCGGACACGGCTTTCAGAAAGTTTTACCCGGCCGGGGTGCACCAATAGCAACACACGCTCGATCAACCTCGGAAAAACCAAATCAAAACCCAACGAGGCTTTCACGACTGAACAATCACAGATTCGAAATATTTGGGGCCACCCTTAAAGTAGAACCATAGCAAGCCGCCGGCTCGAGACGGACTTAAGGTTGTGGGGACTGTTGGCTGAACGACTGGGAACCCGAAAGTGTGGCTGGGCTTGTCGACACCGCGGAATCGTGCCACGATCCTAAACAGTACAGTGTGCTCCTCGCACAATTTAAATACAGAAGTAGCATGGCATAAGTACAGGATAGTAAATAAAACCTCAAACTAGTTTGTGGCCCCAAGAAATAAGACTGAATCAAGCTCTGGCTCAGGGGGGTCCCATATACCTCCCGGATGTGGATAGCGATAAATCAAACAGTATCAAGTACTCGGGGTCCTACGGGACACAAGTGGGCGTTCGGAAACCAAATATTATCTATCACCCACCGATGCCTCTGCTTACTTCAATTTTAGTTGTTAAACAGGAATTAAAGTGAGCGATAAGTAAAACTATGATCATCTCCAACAGCAACATGCAGCAATACATCAACAACTGTGGCATTTGATGACACACAACAGCACTTGAGCAAGCGACTACGACGCGCAAGTCCAACTATCTACCAAACAACAGGTAATAGGATGTGTCCAAGGCAATATAAGGCTGCAAGTAAAGTCAAGGGTACGGAAACTAGAGCATCGCAACACAGATAGCAATAGATCAACAGGAGGGAATAAATACTATAAAAGTAAGATGGGTAGAAAAGGGGGAGATGCTCGCCTGGAAACATTGTCGAAGGTTCAACCAAAGATCGGGGCGAAGCTCACAACAACTCAACGGCCTTATCCGCGAAGAACCAAAACGCTAGAAGAAACACCGGATGCAAGATTTAATACTACGGCAAAAGATCGGCATGCTTATGATATGATGCATGGCATGGCAAAGGTGCGATGCAATTAGGTCATATTAAGTGGAACCGGGGTCCCGACAATTAGTTAAACGGTTCAAGTTATTTACCTACCCCGCAAATAAATGTTGTTTAACAAGGCAGGAGATATCACCGGTTCGCTACACAAGTTTAAATGAGGCCAGTATAAGGCTAGATTTGCCCGCACATGGGCCCCATATTTAAGTATTAGGTGAATCGGCATGAGGCCCCCAAACCACAGACAAGTATGCATGCATGAACATTTAATATGCGACAAGTTGTATTATATTATATAATAGGGTTCCGGGAAGGGGTTCACACATTAGGGTTCGGCAGATCTTGGGGTTCCGGGGTTCGGGGTCGGTCTCAGGGTCCAGGGTTCGACGGAACGGTCTCGGCGGGCTCGTTCTCAGATAGCGGAGGTAGTTCTTGTCGTCGCGAAGGTCTTGTCGGGTCCCACAGGGTCGAGCTTGCAGTTGCGAGGGTCTTGTCGGGCCCGCGCCACTGCATCGGTCTTGACATTCGGAATGCAGCACTTGGTGTCCGGGACGGAGTGCTTGTTGAACCGGTGGCGTTCTTGGCGTCATCGGGTCCAGACTTGGCGTTCGGAAGTAGGGCTTGTCGTCTTCGTGGCGGTCTTGGCGTCCCTGACGTGGAACTTGGGTGTCGACTTATCATCAAAGGTGAAGTTGTAGACGCGACGGAAGATCTTGGAGGTACAGAACTTGGTGGCATCGTTTTTTTTTCGGGATGGCGATCTTGTCGTTCGGTGCCCTTGATTCCATGTGTGCTAGCGTCCAACTTTGATTGTCGGGATCTTGTCTGAAATCCAGGTACTAGGCGGCGTTGTCTGACAGGCCAGAGGACGAGGGTGCCAGCGTCCCTGGCGGCGGGGCAGAGGCGACGAGGATCGGACGACGCAGCGTGTTGGCGGCGGCGCGGGGCTCCGGAGACCGGAGATCGCGGTCGAGGCGGCGGCGCAGAAGCGGCCATGGCGAGATCAGGGCAGCGGCGGCTCGCGGCGAGGTCGGCACGGGCGGGCGAACCCGAGCGGAAGGAAGCGGCGGCGCGCCGGGGCTTCATGGGACGGCGGAGGCGCGCGGCAGGCAAGCGGCTTGGGCTGCGGGTCGCCCGGCGGAGCGCGTGGGCGTCAGGCGAGGCGGCGTCTGCAGGCGGACGGAGGACGTGGCGGCAGTGGCCTGAGGAGGGCCCACTGGTGGCGTGGCGGGGAGGAGGGCGGCCGGGCGAGATGGAGGCGGAGGTCGAGGTCGCGAGGAGGAGACCGGAGGTGTGGCGGCGACGAGCCGAGCGCCGGAGGCGGAAGGGTGGGAGCCGTCATGGTCGGCCGACGCCAGGTCGGGAGGCTCAGCGGAGCTCGAGGCGGAGCCAGCGAAGGGCGGGTCTGGCGAGTGGCGGCCTGGAGGACGCCTTCGCGTGGCGGGTCGGCCGTGGAGGAGCGGAAGGCGGCGGAGCGGAGAGAGGAAGCGGCAGCGGGTCTGGGACGTGGGAGACGCGAGGCGCGAGGTGGAGGTGGCGGGGCTCGCGAGAGAGAGGCCGGGGGATCAGGCGGCGAGCGCGGAGGCGCAGCAGCCGGCGCCGGGCGCCTGGGCGAGGCGGAGGAGGGAAGGGGAGGCTGCCTGTGGCATCCCGCAAAACCACTACTAGAAAATCGCGTTGTTTTGTGCATTGCATCGTCATCATCTTGCATTGTTTGCATAAAACTAATTTTCGTAAAGCCCGATTTGTTTTCCAAACGCCCCTTCTTAATTCAAACGCAAAGCCCGGTTCTCCGGATTATTTATTTTGGCTGCTATCGGTTTGCAAACGGCACGTTTAAAACAAATAAAAAGTTTAATTGTTTTAGTGGGGGCAGTCGAACGGGCCGACCCGACCCGAACGACCACCCCTAGAAAACTAAAACGGTCCAATCTAAATCCTACAGCTACCTATCCTAATCCTACCACACCCAGCCTCCACCTCACCTTGGCCAATCGCCATGCGCCACCTCACCTCTCCTCTCCCCCCACCCAATCAGGTACTGCCACCTCACCCACCTTTCTCTCCCTCTCAGCCTACACAACACACCCCACCACAAAACACACCCCACTCTCTCCCCAACGCACACACGCACACCACGCGCCTGCAGCCCTCCTGACCGACCGACACGCCCCCACCCCCGCGGGACCCACCCCTCTGGACCCACCTGCCCCGTCGTCCCCGCTCCCTCTCTCTCCCACGCTCCCTTCCTCCCCCGCGCCTCCTCCCTCTCTCTCAGGCAGAGCCTCACCCCGACGCGCCGCCCTCGGCCGGCCACGCCGTCGCCAGCAACCGTCGCCGCCGCCGCTCCCCACCTCCTCTTCCCCAGTGCCCGATGCTCCGCCGCCGCTCCCCTTCTCCATCCGCCCCCGCCGGCGTCCTCCAGCCACCGCCCGGCCCCCCTCTTCCCGCTCCATCGCCCGCCCTCGCTGCCTCCCCCTCCGCTCGCCCGCCCGCCAGCCGGCTCCGCCCATCTGCGCCTCCTCTGCTCCAGCGGCCCAGCGCCCGCCCGCCTGCTCCTCCTCCTCCGCGCCCGGCCCTCCTCTCCTCCCCTCAGGGCCCGTCCCGGCGCCCTCTCCATCCGCTTCCACCGCCCGGGCTCGCCTCCTTCCTCGGCCTCCTCCGGTCGCCGTCGCCCAGCGCCTCCGGCCATGGCGTCGCCCGCCTCCGCCTCGTCCTCGCCACCGGAGCTCCGCCAGCCAGCGCCCTCCCCCTCTCCTCCAAGCTCGCCGCCGCCTCTGGCCGGAGGCCCCGCATCCTCGCTGGCCGCCCTCAACCCCCTCTGCCTCGAGCCCGCCCGTCCCGCGCGAGCTCCGCCCCGCTCGGCTTCCGCCTTCCCGACGCCCCCGTCGTCAGCCACCTCGAGCAGCACCTGTGCTGGCCAGAGCAGATCACCCGCAGACAAGTTTTACCTTGTCAAGGAGCTCTGCCGCGGAGGATGACTGCTCGACGAGATCGCCAGGGAAGGGACCTTCTCCGAGCACCGCCGTCAAGTATCACATGTCGTCAAATCGCCACCAAATGGGCGTCTTCCACCGGGACGTTAAGCCGTAGAACATTCGGCTCACCAAGACTGGCAAGATGAAACTGGCAGATTTTGGATTGGCGGCACGGGTTACTAATGGAAAACCTCAAGAACTTCTTCCTGGAGTCCGAAGAACCCATCCGCAGGAAGCGATCAAACCGAACCATAGCATGCCAAGATCTCCGGTACGAGGCCCAACCCAAGGTCGAACTTCATCATGGACCAGGGTTCTCCTTCACAGACGACCGGACCAAGACCACATGCACGACAAGTTCTCCATTCGAACGGCGGATCGACCGCATAGAGCACCAAGATCTTCCAGTCGAGACCGAGTCCGACACCGACAAGTTCGCTTACCCGGACACCGAGCGCCAAGATCGCCATCGAACGACAAGTACTTCATCCGAATGCCAAGACTCGATTGCTGGGCCCGACAAGACCCTCAGCGGCAAGATCGACCTGTGGGACCCGACAAGATCGGCGCGACAATAAGAACGGCACCGACCCGGAAGAATCCGATGCGCCCCGGCACCGAACCAAGCCCTTCTTCCCGGAACGCCAGATCTACCCCGATCCGAGACCCTAAACCCCGTAGTCCGAGAACGATCCCGTCGAACCCTGCACCCCGAGACCAACCCCGAACCCCGGAACACCAAGATCGTCGAGAACCCTAAATGTGTGACCCTTTTCCTCGATACCCTATTTTTATAAGTGATATCAACTTGTTGCATTAAATCATTCATCTCGCATGCATATCATGTGGTTTGGGGGCCTTATGCCGATTCACCTAATAATTAAATATGGGGCCCATATGCGGGCAAATCGAGCCTTATATTGGCCTCATTTAAATTGATGTAGCGAACCGTTACTATATCTTGCCATGTTATTACAACATTTAAAATGCGGGGTATCTAAATAACATGAACCACCTAATTAATTGTCGGTACCCCGGTTCCGCTTAATATGACCTAATTGCATCGCACCTTTGCCACGTCATCCATCATGCATGCATCATGCCGATCTTCTGCCGTTGTATTAAATAGTGCATCCGGTGTTTCTTCTAGTGTTTTGCTTCTTCGCGGATAAGGCCGTTGAGTTGATGTGAGCTTCGCCCCGATCTTCGGTTGAACCTTCGACAATGTTTCAAAGAGCATCTCCCCTTTCTACCTATCTTACTTTTATAGTATTTATTCCCTCCTGTTGATCTATTGCTATCTGTGTTGCGATGCTCTAGTTTTTGTACCCGTGATATCCCTTGCAGCCTTATATTGCCATGGCCACCTCCTATTACCTGTCGTTTGGTAGATAGCTGGACTTGCGCGTCGTAGTCGCTTGCTCAAGTGCTGTTGCGTGTCGTCAAGTGCCACAGTTGTTGATGTATTGCCGCATGTTGATGTTGAAGATGATCCTAGTTTTACTTATCGTTCACTTTAATTCCTGTTTAACAACTAAAATTGAAGTAAGCAGAGGCATCAGTGGGTGATAGATGATATTTGGTTTCCGAACGCCCACTTGTGTCCCGTAGGACCCCGAGTACTTGATACTTGTTCCTTGATTTATCGCGCTATCCACATCCGGGAGGTATATGGGACCCCCCTGAGCCAGAGCTTGATTCAGTCTTATTTCTTGGGGCCACAAACTAGTTTGAGGATTTATTTACTATCCTGTACTTATGCCATGCTACTTTCTGTATTTACAATTGTGCGAGGAGCACACTGTACTGTTTAGGATCGGGACACGATTCCGCGGTGTCGACAAGCCCAGTTTTGGGTTCCCAGTCGTTCACAGCCGTATACCCAAACCTTGAGTCCGTCTCGGAGCTTGCTTACTTCGTTGCGGGTAGACTCCAAGGGGTGGCCCCCTAAAATATTTCTGAATCCTGTGATTGTTCAGTCGTGAAAGCCTCGTTGGGTGTTGTTTTGGTTTTTCCGAGGTTGATCGAGCGTGTGTTGCTATTGGTGCACCCCGGCCGGGTAAAACTTTCTGAAAGCCGTGTCCGCGGATATGGACGACTTGGAGCATGATCTCGACCATAGACAAGCATAACTAAAGTTTATTGCTATAAATTTGACTTTATAATGACTAGTAATCAGCTTCACTATAACGGAATGGCTAATTAATACTGCCCACAATTGCTTGTTTGGAGTGTCGCTTGCGACCATTGTACCTGACTAGTAAGTATTGCAACTACAACGGAATGGCTAAATGAAAGTACCAACAACTGCTGGGTTTTGGGTTTATCTCATGCTATCTGTATCTGATTAGTAATTGTTGCAACTACAACGGAATGGTTAACTAAAAGTGCCCACTGCTTATTTTTATCAGGACGTCTATCTAAACCTGACTAGTAATTGCTGCAACGATAACAGAATAACTAAAACTGCCACTGTGTGCGTTCCTCGGTGGACTTCCTCGTTTGGTCTCGAGGGGGAAACACCAGGATGGGTTTGATTGGTGTTAGCTTCAGGTTGGATCCGGATAGGTCTTCCTTACCCCTCTCTGATAGTCGCCAGTTGCATCGAGTCTCTATAGGTTGTTTAGTGCATGCTGCCGCTGCCGCTTCAGTCCACCATACCTATGTAGGCGAGGACCGCCGAATTCTAGCCTCGCCGTGTACTGGCCTCAGTACTGACGCTCCTCTTTCCTTTGCCCGTTGTCGTCACCCCTTTTGTTTAAGCAGGTTCTGAGATCGACGTCGTTAGCAGGGTTACCCTTCCGGCTTGGCCTGGGCAGGGTTATGGATGCCATTGGTTATTCTTCAGGGCTCTTAGCCCCATTTGCATCTTGTCCGTAGTCGGACGCTGTATCATTTTCAAGGTGATTTGGATCTTTGTATATTATATATGTATTCTTGACTCATGGAGTCGCTGTTATATATATATCTGTTCTGTGGGTCCCATCGAGGACTGTTGTGTAATATTATTACTTCGTTTTCCACCCACACGAAAGTGCCTGGTGGGCACCTTTGAATCGTTTCTATGCGGGTTTGGCGGGTTTCGCTAAAACTTGCATAGGTCCGATCGAGGGTGTTCTGAGTGGTATCGACCTCGTGGGTTGCGATACCCCACAAGTCCAGCCTGTAGGATAACCTAGCTAACGGCCAAAGTAGAGTGTCCAAATCTATTTTTGCAAAGTCGGTTGGATAGTTCTGGTTAGGTCTGCCTTTATTCCTTACCCCTCTGCTATTCTCCTCTTACCTCTGCGTGTTTTGAATCCGCTCTCTTCTCTCTCTTCGAGTCCAGGATATCTCGTGGTTGGGTTTCCGTCGTACCTTCAGGGTTTCGCTTCCTTCTTTGATAACGGTGTTCTACCATCCGGTGTTCATGCTGCCTGAGTGATCCTTTATCTGTGGTACCAACCTTTGTTCCTTGTTTGTGCCTTCCGGTGTTTTCCGACGCGACGACATCCTCTACGCCAGATCCGATGCAGAGTCTGCATCACTCCTTTGTTTCCGAACCTCGCTTGTCGAGATCTTCAGTCTGATTCCGAGAGTTGGTAGCATAATCCGCCTATTCGTGTGCAGAGTAATGGTTTGGGTGCGCGATGGACTGATCACCATCCGACTACTCTTATCATTCGCTCTTGTACATCGAATCAGTGGATCCAGCAGTTTTACTCCGTCCACGGAAGTTAGGGGTGGCTTTATTTGTTGATACCTCTACCTTCGACCTTTTGTTTCCGGAGTGTTTTCCCGACGATCACAGACAACGACCTCTTGTTAGTGGTGTCGCGAGGATCTACACGAAGCGAGAAGACGCAGATCGCCGACCTTCCTTCCGGTACCATGAGGCGGATCTCGAGGGCGAGATCCATTGTTAGTGGTGTCGAATTGTGGCATCCCGCAAAACCACTACTAGAAAATCGCGTTGTTTTGTGCATTGCATCGTCATCATCTTGCATTGTTTGCATAAAACTAATTTTCGCAAAGCCCGATTTGTTTTCCAAACGCCCCTTCTTAATTCAAACGCAAAGCCCGGTTCCCCGGATTATTTATTTTGGCTGCTATCGGTTTGCAAACGGCCCGTTTAAAACAAATAAAAAGTTTAATTGTTTTAGTGGGGGCAGTCGAACGGGCCGAACCGACCCGAACGACCACCCCTAGAAAACTAAAACGGTCCAATCTAAATCCTACAGCTACCTATCCTAATCCTACCACACCTCCCTCCACCTTGGCCAATCGCCATGCGCCACCTCACCTCTCCTCTCCCCCCCACCCAATCAGGTACTGCCACCTCACCCACCTTTCTCTCCCTCTCAGCCTACACAACACACCCCACCACAAAACACACCCCACTCTCTCCCCAACGCACACACGCACCTGCAGCCCTCCCCGACCGACACGCCCCCACCCCATGGGACCCACCCCTCTGAACCCACCCTGCCCTGTCCCTCTCTCTCTTCTCCCTCTCTCCCACGCCCTTCCTCCCCGCCTCCTCCTCTCTCTCAGTGAGCCTCACCCGACACGCCTCGGCCACGCCGTCGCCAAAGAACCGCCGCCCCCACCTCCTCTTCCCCAAGGCCCGATGCTCACGCCGCTCCTCTCCATCCGCCGGCGGCGTCCTCCAGCCACCGCCATGCGCCCTCTTCCCTGCTCCGCCCATCGCCCGCCCGCCTCGCTGCTTCCCCTCCGCCCGCCGACCGCCAGCCCAGCCGCGCCTCCGCCCATCGCCGTCTGCGCCTCCCTGCTCCAGCCGGGCAGCCATGGTTCTCCTCCCTCCCGGGCGCGCGTCCCTCCGCTCCTCCCTCTGGGCCGTCCCGCCGCCTCCATCCTGCTTCCACTGCGGCGGGCTCGCCGGCCTTCCTCGGCCTCCTCGGTCCGCCCGTCGCCAGAGGCGCCTCCGTCCATGGCGTCGCCTCGCCTCTCGTCCTCGCCCGAGCTCCAGCCAGCGCCTCCCTCCTCCAAGCTCGCCGCCTCGGCGGAGGCCCGCATCCCTCGGGCCGCCTGAACCCCTCGCCTCGAGCCCGCCCATCCCTTGAGCTCACTTCGCCGGCTTCCGCCTTCCACGCCGTCGTCACCACTCGGCGGCACTGTCTTGCAGAGCAGCTCACCACGACAAGTTCTACCTCGTCATGGAGCTCGCCAGGAGGATGACCGCTGACGAGATCGCCAGGAAGGGACCTTCTCCGAGCACCACCGCCGTCGTCAAGTATCACATGTCGGTCGTCAATCGCCACCAAATGGGCGTCTTCCACCGGGACGTTAAGCCGGAGAACATTCGGCTCACCAAGACTGGCAAGATGAAACTGGCAGATTTTGGATTGGCGGCACGGGTTACTAATGGAAAACCTCAAGAACTTCTTCCTAGAGTCCGAAGAACCCTGTCACGAAACCGATGATCAAACCCGAACCATAGCATGCCAAGATCTCCCGGCGCCGAGGCCCCGAACCCGAAGGTCGAACTTCATCATGGACCAGCAGGTTCTCCTTCACAGACGACCCCGGACCCGAAGACCACATGCGCGACAAGTTCTCCATTCCGGAACGGCAGGATCGACCGCATAGAGCACCAAGATCTTCCAGTGCCGAGACCCGAGTCCGACACCGACAAGTTCGCCTACCCGGACACCGAGCGCCAAGATCGCCATCGGAACGACAAGTACTTCATCCTGAATGCCAAGACCGACTCGATTGCGCGGGCCCGACAAGACCCTCGCAACGGCAAGATCGACCCTGTGGGACCCGACAAGATCGGCGCGACAATAAGAACGGCACCGACCCGGAAGAATCCGATGCGCCCCGGCACCGAACCAAGCCCTTCTTCCCGGAACGCCAGATCTACCCCGATCCGAGACCCTAAACCCCGGAGTCCGAGAACGATCCCGTCGAACCCTGGACCCCGAGACCAACCCCGAACCCCGGAACACCAAGATCGTCGAGAACCCTAAATGTGTGACCCTTTTCCTCGATACCCTATTTTTATAAGTGATATCAACTTGTTGCATTAAATCATTCATCTCGCATGCATATCATGTGGTTTGGGGGCCTTATGCCGATTCACCTAATAATTAAATATGGGGCCCATATGCGGGCAAATCGAGCCTTATATTGGCCTCATTTAAATTGATGTAGCGAACCGTTACTATATCTTTCCATGTTATTACAACATTTAAAATGCGGGGTATCTAAATAACATGAACCACCTAATTAATTGTCGGTACCCCGGTTCCGCTTAATATGACCTAATTGCATCGCACCTTTGCCACGTCATCCATCATGCATGCATCATGCCGATCTTCTGCCGTTGTATTAAATAGTGCATCCGGTGTTTCTTCTAGTGTTTTGCTTCTTCGCGGATAAGGCCGTTGAGTTGATGTGAGCTTCGCCCCGATCTTCGGTTGAACCTTCGACAATGTTTCCAGGCGAGCATCTCCCCCTTTCTACCTATCTTACTTTTATAGTATTTATTCCCTCCTGTTGATCTATTGCTATCTGTGTTGCGATGCTCTAGTTTTCGTACCCGTGATATCCCTTGCAGCCTTATATTGCCATGGCCACCTCCTATTACCTGTCGTTTGGTAGATAGCTGGACTTGCGCGTCGTAGTCGCTTGCTCGCGTCAAGTGCGTGTCGTCAAGTGCCACAGTTGTTGATGTATTGCTGCATGTTGATGTTGAAGATGATCCTAGTTTTACTTATCGTTCACTTTAATTCCTGTTTAACAACTAAAATTGAAGTAAGCAGAGGCATCGGTGGGTGATAGATGATATTTGGTTTCCGAACGCCCACTTGTGTCCCGTAGGACCCCGAGTACTTGATACTTGTTCCTTGATTTATCGCGCTATCCACATCCGGGAGGTATATGGGACCCCCCTGAGCCAGAGCTTGATTCAGTCTTATTTCTTGGGGCCACAAACTAGTTTGAGGATTTATTTACTATCCTGTACTTATGCCATGCTACTTTCTGTATTTACAATTGTGCGAGGAGCACACTGTATTGTTTAGGATCGGGACACGATTCCGCGGTGTCGACAAGCCCAGTTTTGGGTTCCCGATGCTCACAGTGATACCCAAACCTTGAGTCCGTCTCGAGCTTGCTTACTTGCTATGGTAGACTCAAGGGTGGCCCCTGAAATATTTCTGAATCTCGTGATTGTTCACCGTGAAAGCCTCGTTGGGTTTTGATTTGGTTTTTCCGAGGTTGATCGAGCGTGTGTTGCTATTGGTGCACCCCGGCCGGTTAAAACTTTCTGAAAGCCGTGTCCGCGGATATGGACGACTTGGAGCACAGTATCTCTACCATAGACAAGCATAACTAAAGTTTATTGCTATAAATTTGACTTTATAATGACTAGTAATCAGCTTCACTACAATGGAATGGCTAAATAATACTGCCCACAATTGCTTGTTTGGAGCGTCGCTATGCACCATTGTACCGACTAGTAAGTATTGCAACTACAACGGAATGGCTAAATGAAAGTACCAACAACTCCGGGTTTTGGGTTTATCTCATGCTATCTCAGATTCCGATTAGTAATTGTTGCAACTACAACGGAATGGTTAACTAAAAGTGCCCACTGCTTATTTTATCAGGACGTCTATCTAAACCTGACTAGTAATTGCTGCAACGATAACAGAATAACTAAAACTGCCACTGTGTGCGTTCCTCGGTGGACTTCCTCGTTTGGTATCGAGGGGGAAACACCAGGATGGGTTTGATTGGTGTTAGCTTCAGGTTGGATCCGGATAGGTCTTCCTTACCCCTCTCTGATAGTCGCCAGTTGCATAGAGTCTCTATAGGTTGTTTAGTGCATGCTGCCGCTGCCGCTTCAGTCCACCATACCTATGTAGGCGAGGACCGCCGAATTCTAGCCTCGCTGCAATCGCCTCGATCGACGCTCCTCTTTCCTTTGCCCGTTGTCGTCACCCCTTTGTTTAAGGTGTTCGAGATCGACGTCGTTAGGTGGTTACCCTTCCGGCTTGGCCTGGGCAGGGTTATGGACGCCATTGGTTATTCTTCAGGGCTCTTAGCCCCATTTGCATCTTGTCCGTAGTCGGACACTGTATCATTTTCAAGGTGATTTGGATCTTTGTATATTATATATGTATTCTTGACTCATGGAGTCGCTATATATATATATCTGCCTGTGGGTCCCATCGAGGACTGTTGTGTAATGTTATTACTGCTTTTCTACCCGCACGAAAGTGCTCGGTGGCACCTTTGAATCGCTTTATGGGTTTGGCGGGTTTTCGCTAAAACTTGCATAGGTCCGATTCGAGGGTGTTACACCGCTGGGAGGAAGAAGACAGACGGGGTGGCAGCGCGGGAAGGGAAGCGTCTTGTGGGGACCAGTATGGTCGGCGGGGATGTGGTGGGGCCTGGGGGCAGTGTGGCTGGGTGTGGTTTTCGGTGGGGTGTGGAGGGTTCGGTGTGTGGGGCCAGGGGAAGGCTGGGGGTTGACCAAGGGAAAGGGGAGAGAGGAGAGAGAGATGGGGGGTGAGGTGGCAACACCTAGTTGGTTGGGGGATAGGGAGAGGGCGAGGTGGCACATGGTGATTGGCCAGGGTGATGTGGAGGGGAGGGCTGGGTAGGTTAGTTGGTAGCTGTAGGATTAAGGTTGGACCGATTTAATTTTTTCGGGGTCGTTGGTCATTTCGCCCGCTCACTGCCCCACTAAAATAATTAATTAAATTATTTCTTTCGACCAACGTTTTTGCAATCCGACAGCGGACAAAAGAAAACAATCCGGGGGACCCGGGTTTGCGTGTTGAATGAAGATGGGGCGTTTTAGAAAACAAAACTAGGTTTATCTGCAAATAGTTTTATGCGAGCAACTGCAAGATGATGACGATGCTCAAATACAATGCGGCATGATGACACGAGCATGCGGTCATGATGATGCAATGCACAAAAACAACGTGATTTTCTAGTAGTGGTTTTGCGGGATGCCACAATTCGACACCACTAACAATGGATCTCGCCCTCGAGATCCGCCTCATGGTACCGGAAGGAAGGCCGGCGATCTGAATCTTCTCGCTTCGTGTAGATCCTCGCGACACCACTAACAAGAGGTCGTTGTCCGTGATCGTCGAGAGAACACTCCGGAACAAAAGGTCGAAGGTAGAGGTATCAACAAATAAACCCACCCCTAACTTCCGTGGACGGAGTAAAACTGCTGGATCCACTGATTCGGGGTACAAGAGCGAATGATAAGAGTAGTCGGATGGTGATCAGTCCATCGCGCACCCAAACCAGTACTCTGCACACAAATAGGCGGATTATGCAACCAACTCTCGGAACTAGACTGAAGATCTCGACAAGCGAGGTTCGGAAACAAAGGAGTGATGCAGACTCGGCATCGGATCTGGCGTAGATGATGAGCCGAAAACACCGGTAAGCACAAACAAGGAACAAAGAATGGTACCACAGATGGATTCCTCAAGCAGCATGAACACCGGATGGTGGAGCACCGTTATCACAGAAGGAAGCGAAACCCTGAAGGTACGACGGAACCCAACCACGAGAAATCCTGGACTCGAAGAAAAGATAAGAGAGCAGATTCAAAAACACGTCGAGATGAGAGGAGAATAGCAGAGGGGTAAGGAGTAAAATCAGACCTAATCAGAACTATCCAACCGATTTTGCAAAAATAGTTTTGACACTCTACTTCGGCCGTTAGCTAGGTTATCCTACAGGCTGGACTTGTGGGGTATCGCAACTACGAGCTCGATACCACTCAGAACACCCTCGATCGGACCTATGCAAGTTTTAGCGAATCCCGCCAAACCCGCATAGAAACGATTCAAAGGTGCTCACCAGCACTTTCGCAAGGGTGGAAAACGAAGTAATAACATTACACAACAGTCCTCGATGGGACCCACAGAACAGATATATATATACAACACGACTCCATGAGTCAAGAATATAGATATACGGTACAAAGATCCAAATCACCTTAAAAGAGGGTCGCGTCCGACTACGGACAAGGTGCAAATGGGGCTAAGAGCCCTGAAGAATAACCAATGGCGTCCATAACCCTGCCCAGGCCAAGCCGGAAGGGTAACCCTGCTAACGACGTCGATCTCAAAACCTGCTTAAACAAAAGGGGTGCCGACAAAGGGCAAGGGAAAAAGAGGAGTGTCAGTACTGAGGCCAGTACACGGCGAGGCTAGAATTCGGCGGTCCTCGCCTACATAGGTATGGTGGACTGAGCGGCAGCGGAAACATGCACTAAACAACCTATAGAGACTCGATACAACTGGCGGTTATCAGAGAGGGATAAGAATGACCTATCCGGATCCAATCCTGAAGCTAACACCAAACAAACCCATCCTAGCGTTTCCCCCTCGAGACCAAACGAGGGAGTCAACCGAGGAACTCACACAGTTGGCAGTTTTACTTATTCAGTTATAGTTGCGGCACTTTACTAGTCAGGTTTAGATAATCGTCCTGATAAGGTAAGCAGTGGGCAGTTTTAGTTATCCATTCCGTTATAGTTGCGGCACTTACTAGTCGACATGATAGCATGAGATAAACCCAAAACCCAAAGCTTGTTGGTACTTTTATTCAGCCATTCGCTGTAGTTGCAAGATTTACTAGTCAGTACAATGGTCGCGTTTACAATCCAATCAAGCAATGGTGGGCGATTAATTAGCCATTCCATTATAGTGAAGCTGATTACTAGTCATTATAAAGTCATATTTATAGCAATAAACTTTAGTTATGCTTGTCTATGGGCATATCGTGCTCCAAGTCGTCCATATCCATGACACGGCTTTTAAAGTTTTACCCGGCCGGGGTGCACCAATAGCAACACACGCTCGATCAACCTCGGAAAAACCAAATCAAAACCCAACGAGGCTTTCACGACTGAACAATCACAGGATTCAGAAATATTTCAGGGGGACACCCCTTAAAGTAGAACCCGCAACGAAGTCGGCCGGCTCCGAGACGGACTTAAGGTTGTGGGGACGGCTGTGAACGACTGGGAACCCGAAAGTGTGGCTGGGCTTGTCGACACCATGAATCGCAACACGATCCTAACAAGACAGGTGCTCCTCGCACAATTTAAATACGTAGTAGCATGGCATAAGTACAGATAGTAAATAAAACCTCAAACTAGTTTGTGGCCCCAAGAAATAAGACCGAATCAAGCTCGCTCGGGGGTCCCATATACCTCCGATGTGGACAACGATAAATCAAGGAATGTATCAAGTACTGGGTCCCACGGACACAAGTGGGCGTTCGGAAACCAAATATTATCTATCACCCACCGATGCCTCTGCTTACTTCAATTTTAATTGTTAAACAGGAATTAAAGTGAGCGATAAGTAAAACTATGATCATCTCCAACAGCAACATGCGGCAATACATCAACAACTGTGGCATTTGACGACACACAACAGCACTTGAGCAAGCGACTACGACGCGCAAGTCCAACTATCTACCAAACAACAGGTAATAGGATGTGTCCAAGGCAATATAAGGCTGCAAGTAAAGTCAAGGGTACGGAAACTAGAGCATCGCAACACAGATAGCAATAGATCAACATGAGGGAATAAATACTATAAAAGTAAGATAGGTAGAAAAGGGGGAGATGCTCGCCTGGAAACATTGTCGAAGGTTCAACCGAAGATCGGGGCGAAGCTCACAACAACTCAACGGCCTTATCCGCGAAGAACCAAAACGCTAGAAGAAACACCGGATGCAAGATTTAATACTACGGCAAAAGATCGGCATGCTTTTGATATGATGCATGGCATGGCAAAGGTGCGATGCAATTAGGTCATATTAAGTGGAACCGGGGTCCCGACAATTATTTAAACGGTTCAAGTTATTTACCTACCCCGCAAATAAATGTTGTTTAACAAGGCAGGAGATATCACCGGTTCGCTACACAAGTTTAAATGAGGCCAGTATAAGGCTAGATTTGCCCGCACATGGGCCCCATATTTAAGTATTAGGTGAATCGGCATAAGGCCCCCAAACCACAGACAAGTATGCATGCATGAACATTTAATATGCGACAAGTTGTATTATATTATATAATAGGGTTCTGGGAAGGGGTTCACACATTAGGGTTCGACAGATCTTGGGGTTCCGGGGTTCGGGGTCGGTCTCAGGGTCCAGGGTTCGACGGAACGGTCTCGGCGGGCTCGTTCTTAGATAGCGGAGGTAGTTCTTGTCGTCGCGAAGGTCTTGTCGGGTCCCACGGGGTCGAGCTTGCGATTCTGGGTCTTGTCGGCCCGCCAGCTTTGATCGGTCTTCGTTGAATGCAAGCACTTGGTGTCCGGGACGGAGTGCTTGTTGAACCGGTGGCGTTCTTGGCGTCATCGGGTCCGGACTTGGCGTTCGGAAGTAGGGCTTGTCGTCTTCGTGGCGGTCTTGGCGTCCCTGACGTGGAACTTGGGTGTCGACTTATCATCAAAGGTGAAGTTGTAGACGCGACGGAAGATCTTGGAGGTACAGAACTTGGTGGCATCGTTTATTTTTTCGGGATGGCGATCTTGTCGTTCGGTGCCCTCGGTTCCATGTGTGCCAGCGTCCAACTTTGATTGTCGGGATCTTGTCTGAAATCCAGGTACTAGGCGGCGTTGTCTGACAGGCCAGAGGACGAGGGTGCCAGCGTCCCTGGCGGCGGGGAAGAGGCGACGAGGATCGGACGACGCAGCGTGTTGGCGGCGGCGCGGGGCTCCGGAGACCGGAGATCGCGGTCGAGGCGGCGCCTTGAGCGGCCAGCGAGGAGACGGTGCGGGCGGCGGCTCGCAGCGAGGTCGGCACGGCGGCGGGCGAGCCCGAGCGGGAAGGAAGCGGCGGCGGGTCAGCTGGGCGCAGGCGGCGGGCGTGAGGCGGCTTGGGCTGCGGGTCGCCGCGGAGTCACGTGGGCGCCGGGGCGGGCGGCGGCAGGGTCGTCTGAGGCGGACGGCGAAGGGCGTGGCGGCAGCGCGGGAGGGAGCGGCGGCGGACGTCGGTGGCGAGGCGGGAAGGGCAGGCGGCGAGATGGAGGCGAGGGTCGAGGTCGCGAGAGGAGACCGGAGGTGTGGCGATGAGCGGGCCTTGGATCGGGCGGAAGGTGGCTGGAGCTGGCCGCTGGGACAGGTCGTGAGGCTTCGGCGGAGCTCAGCGGAGGCGGAGCGGCGAGGCGAAGGGCGGGTCTCGAAAGGCGGCGAGGACGCCACGGCGGGTCGGGCCAGGCGGAGGCGAAGGCGGAGAGAGAGAGAGGAGCGTAGCGGCGGTGGGGACGCGGGAGGCCTGCTGGAGGTGGAGGGGCTCGCGAGAGAGAGAGAGAGGGGTCAAGGGACTGCGGCCGGGCGGCTGGCCTTGGCGCTGGAGGCGAGGAGGAGGGAAGGGAGGCTGTGAGAGGAAGAAGACAGGGCGGGGGCGTCAGGCGTCTGTGGGAAGCGTCTTGTGGGGACCAGGGGGGTCGTGGGACAGGGTGGGGCCTGGGGGCAGTGTGGCTGGGTGTGGTTTTCGGTGGGGTGTGGAGGGTTCGGTGTGTGGGGCCAGGGGAAGGCTGGGGGTTGACCAAGGGAAAGGGGAGAGAGGAGAGAGAGATGGGGGGTGAGGTGGCAACACCTGGTTGGTTGGGGGATAGGGAGAGGGCGAGGTGGCACATGGTGATTGGCCAGGGTGATGTGGAGGGGAGGGCTGGGTAGGTTAGTTGGTAGCTGTAGGATTAAGGTTGGACCGATTTAATTTTTCTAGGGTGGTCGTTCGGGTCATTCGGCCCGTTCGACTGCCCCACTAAAATAATTAATTAAATTATTTCTTTCGACCAGCGTTTTTGCAATCCGACAGCGGACAAAACAAAACAATCCGGGGGACCCGGGTTTGCGTGTTGAATGAAGATGGGGCGTTTTAGAAAACAAAACTAGATTTATCTGCAAATAGTTTTATGCGAGCAACTGCAAGATGATGACGATGCTCAAATACAATGCGGCATGATGACATGAGCATGCGGTCATGATGATGCAATGCACAAAAACAACGCGATTTTCTAGTAGTGGTTTTGCGGGATGCCACAGCGGCGCCGGCGGCGAGGGGAGGGGGCGGACGCGGGCGGAGGGAGGTGCTCGGGGCCGGGGGCGAAACGGAGGAGGGCGGGCGGCTGGGTTCAAGGGACAGCGGCGCAGGGCCCGTGGCCGCGAAGAGGAGAGAGGGATGGGCGGCCCGGCGAAGGGACTAGCGGAGGCGACGGCGAGGAGGGATCGCTGGCGGCCGGTGGCGGGCATGTGGGGCGGGCAAGGCTGGATGGAGGATGGGCGGCGTCGAGCGAGGCGGGGAGATGCTGGCCTTGGCCAAGGCCATGTGAGCAGAGCGGGGAGGAGCGAGGCGGTGTGGGCGGTTGCGGGAGGAGGACGCGGGGTGGAAGAGGGAGCGGGGGAGGACGCGCGGTTGGTGGGAGGAGAGAGAGGCGGGGCGGGGGTCACGGGCAGGATCCCGATGCGGGTGGTGGGACATGTCGGGCGGCCAGGGAGAGGCAGGTGGGGTGGAAGCGTGCGTGGTGTGCGTGCTGTGTGTGCGTGAGTGCGTGTAGGCGTGGGGTGTGGGTTTGGTTGGGGACGTGGCAAGGGTAGGGCAGGTGGCGGGCTAGGAGAGGTTAGGGGGGAGGGAGAGGGTGAGGTGGCGTTCAGGGATAGGAGGGGGTGAGGTGGAGGCAGGGTGGGTAGTTTAGGACTAGGTAGAAAGGGTTTGGGGTGGACCGTTTTGTTTTGTACGGGGGTGGTCGACGGGGTCGAATCGGCCCGTTCGACTGCCCCCTAAAATATTATAACTTTTAATTCATTTGCAATAAACTTTGGTAAATAGTTTTTAGGCAAACAAAATATCCGGAAGCATCCGGGGGTTTAATTTGAAATAGAAGGAGGGCTAGTTTCAGAAAACAGTAGACTTTCGCAACATAGTTTCAAGTAAAATAATATGCATGATGATGACGATGCTCAAATGCAATGTGGCATGTTGACATGAGCATGCGGTCATGATGATGCAATGCACAAAATCAACGCGATTTTCTAGTAGTGGTTTTGCGGGATGCCACAAGAGCATGAGTCATATAGTAGATATGATGAACATGTTGATTGTTCGCCATTGAAGCTATATCAACTCTCGTGATGATCGGTTTTGATGTGGTGGATTTGGTTCGTGTGATCACTAAAACAATGTGAGGGATATTGTTTTGAGTGGGAGTTCACCTAGATTAATTTAATTATTAATTAGAGCTCAATTTATCATAAACTAAATCAAAGTGAATTTGCATAGTTGTTGTAGTCATTGGCATCCGTTTACCACCTTGCGCTTAGTTATAATTGAGATGATAGAACTATAGAATTCTGGTTAGTTACTTTCTTAACTGGTATCGTATTGTTTTGAAGTGTTAATCTAAAGTTTAAAAGTCCTATTGCAAACTTTCGAAGTTCCGTTACTCCATGAAGTTTAATAATTAGTATTAAATCAAGAGTAACAATTCCAAGTGTTAGTATATAAGTATCATGTTTGTCTCCATGATTCTTGATATTCAAAGGATTCTCTTAATATCAAGGTTATCTAGGATCTGAAAGAGTTGTTTCAGAAAACCATGATGTGTGGAAGATATTGTGATATCTGAAACGAAGTTTTGGTTGCAACATGATAGAGTATAATATGGCAAAAGTCATGTTCTCATATTTGATGAGAATTTGCAAAAGGTTGGAGACACTAGTTGTCCTAATCCTCCAAAAGGTTTTGGAGAGCAACATTATACTTGCGATTCACCGTTACAAGCTAAAAGTAGCTTGATCATGGATAAATCCATAATGAGGGTGAATATTTGATGTAGGTAAAATGTTTACTACACCAAGAAGATTACTAAATAAAGGAATTTGAAAGAACACCAAACATTTGATGATGGTGATCTACTTCAAAGTGCAAGTCCAAAGACATTGGTATTTAACTATACATGTTTTGGACTATGTGTCATATGTATGACTCCACTATTGATATTGATAGATTCTTTCAAACAGAAAAGGAAATACTGAAAGAGAATCTCATAAATATATGGCAGAAAAGAAAAGACTAGAATTGTTCAGTTTAAGTATATAGATGATATACATGTTATGGATATATTCTTTGCTTATTAAACAATGTGGTTCTTAAGTATTTGATACTGAATTTGTTGGTGTGAATCGTCATACGAAACAACACAATTCATGAACTACAATGGCCTAAGTAACTAGCAAAAGAATATGTGATGATGTTCATCGAGAACAAATAAAGGGTTATTGTGTTGCTCGTTAAAACATCAAAGCTTGCCTTCAAGATTTGTTTTATCAGGTATTATGAGAACAAAAGGGTTGTTCAAAATAATTGCCGTAATCCATAAAAGATGGATGATTCACAAATCTCGTTGGAGAAATCACATCCATAAAACTAGTGCTAAAAATGTCGAAAGACAAATTGATTGAAAGATCACTTAGGAAGTGACATCGCAGTTTAAATTATATTGGAAAGAAAACATGAAGAAACTCCATATGGATGGAATTTTGGAGTCTGTTTGATTTTGATCAAATGACGCTTGTGAAACTTTCCTAGAGATAATTAAAACTTCGTTCATAGGCCAAAAGGGAACGAATGACTAGCTTATTGGAACTTGTACATATTGTTGTATGAAATCCATTATGTGTAGTCAAGAGCGATGGATTTCAACTTCATATGCTTTCTCCAAAATTTGAGTGAATATATGAATATTTACTTAATAAGGATGAAGTATGAAACATTTGAAAAGTTCGAAGACTTTCAAGATGAAGTGCAAAATCATTGTAACAAGAATATAAATAGTTTATGATAAGATCATAAAGGAAGATATTTGAGTTACAAGTTTAGCATAATACCTAAGATTTAAGGAATCGTTCCGTGGATTTGCATTTTCCCGAAACACCATAAGTGTATGGAGCGTTCGAGATATGTAATTAAACCTTGTTTGACATGGTAAGATCAAAGGTGTAATTCATAAAACTGTCATTATATTTTAAAGATTAAAAGCTTTAGTGATTACCGTTTTTCCACTGAAAAGAGCTTCATCATAATCCGTTGAAATGACACCATATAAGGTTATGGTTTGGGATAAAACCCAAGTTGTCCTTTCTTAAACATTGGCATGCTATGCATAAAAGGATGTTTGCAACCAAAGTCGGATGAACCTGTCTTTGTATGTTATTTCAAATAACTGTTAAGTATTCCTCCATAAACACCGGAGACAAAAGTGTTTGTCGCTTAAAACGTCAAGTTTCTTTGAGAAGGAATTTTTCGTGAAAAGATAAGTGGGAGGACAATAGAACTTTGATAAGGTTAAAAGAACCTTAGCTATATGTGCAGAGTTGCGCAGTGCCGAAAAGTGTTCCAGAGGCAGCAACAATGCTCATGGCTCACGTGCCTCAAAGGTTGTGGTCACGAAGATCTAAGTTCCTATTGAAACAAGTAGGTCGAGTAAACAATCAAATACCAAGATTTGAGGGTTGAATCATTATTTGAGAATAATGAACGGACTAGATGCAAAGAAGTGATGATGGGCCTTGACTCTGTAAAATGGCTTGAAGCCATAAAATCCGTGATAGCTCCATACACGAGAAATCAAGTTTTGAACTTGAAGGACCCTCGAGAAAGGTGTAAGACCTTACAGTTGTGTCTAGATCTATAAAGAAATAGACATGGATGTTTTACATCTATGAAATAGTCGACATGCTGGGAAAGAGTTCACAAAATGTTCAAAGGTTGACTATGACAAGATTTGATCTTCCATAGTGATATTTAGTCTAGACGGATTAATGTAGCAACCACTACATATAATTTGTTATATGGTAGTTGAATAAACAAAACAAGTTCTTCTAATAGAATCGTTACCTAGGACATGTGCATAAACACGGTCCATAGGGTTTTGCTAATTCAAAGGATGCTAAAAGCATATGCAAACTTCAATGGTTAAAGTGAGCATCATGAGTTGGAATCTTCACTGTGATGAAACTGTTAAAGGAGTTTAAAAGTTCATTAGAGACGATGAAGATGCATTTGCAAGAAATTAAGTGGGCGCTAAGACATGTTTCTAATACATTATGTGAAAGACATATTGTTGATTGGAAATAATGTATCTTTTATTAACACATATTAAGAATTTCATCCCGATGAAAGACTTAGGCAAAACCAAATATTTGGCATCAATAGACGCTAATATGGTTGTGCGAGTACATAGATAAGATATTGAATGAGTTCAATATAGAAACTACAAGAGAGGTTCTTGTCGCACAGAAAGGATTGAATGAGTTCAATGTTGATGATATATTCAAGTGTATTGACATTTGGTAAAGTGAAACAAATAATCAAGTATAAATTGATACTTGATGTATGAAATCAAAAGAATATTTATATCAATCATACTGTGATATGTACAAATCCAGATATGTCCTATGCTCTAAATGTTGTGAGCATATACCAGAATGATTCGTAAGATGATCATTGGACAATAGTAAGGATATTCTTATGATCTTTTGGAAGAACTAAGAGTATAATATTTGTAGAAGTGACAAATAGATGGTTAGTTCATTGTAAAAGTACTACATTGATACAAGCTTTGTCACAAAGTATAAATTAAGTTTATCTCAATTTAAACTAAGGGTGGCACAATATTATGGAAAGTGAGTTCCATAATGGATTTGGATGAGTTCCAAAGTTAAGACGTTGTGACAGATACTACAACAAAAGGCTAAGTATATGACTGCTATTTTAGCAGCAAAAGAGGGCATTTGTGTCAAGTAGTTTGTTATCAAACTAGGTGTAGTTCACAAAGGATAATACTATGAAGATATATTGTGACAATATTATCAACATGTTTTAACCCCAAAGAGCTAAAGGTCACACGAAAGACCAAATTTGTACAAAGCCATCTCATTAGAGAATGAGTGATGCGTGAGACGCAAAGACATGCAATTACACACGGACTGGAAGTGTCGATCCGGAGATCGATTGACCACTAGCAATCGTGTACATACAACACGAAAGCCATAGGTGTTGAATACACAAAGGTTTGAAACTAGATTATTGACTCTAGTGCAAGTGGGAGACTTGGAGATATGCCCAAGAGGCAATAATAAAGTGGTTATTATCATATCTTCACACTTATGATAAATGTTTACATACCATGCTATAATTGTATTAACCGAAACATTAATACTTGTGTGATTTGTAAACTAAAATTAGAGTCCCTAGTAAAGCCTCTTGTTAAACTAGCTTGTTGGTTAATATATGATCATGGTTTCTGATCATGAACATAGGGATGTTATTAACAAGGATCATATCATTAGGAGAATGATGTGATGGACATACTCCTATAGATAAGCGTAGCATAAAGATCAAGTCATTTCAATAGTTCAATTGCTATATGCTTTCGATACATAGTAACCTAATTCCTTCGACCATGAGATCATGCATATCACCTTTCGGATGGATGCTTTGATGTCATCAAACACCACACCGTAAGGTGGCCATAAAGGTGGCATTGAGTGTTCGTAAAGTATTGGTTGAAACACATGGATCAAGAGTGGGATTTGTCCATCCATATGACGGATAGATATACTCTGGGCCCTCTCGGTGAAATGTCATCCAATTAGCTTGCAAGCATGTGACTGGCTCACAAGGGATCACATATCACGGAGGAGAAAAGAGTACTTATCGAACGAGGTTGAACTAGGTATGCAGAGATCGACGATCATAACCTCGGATAAGTAAACTATCGTGAGACAAAGGAAATTGGTGTCGTATGTAAGTGGTTCATTCGATCAAAGTAATCGAGAAATATGTGGGAGCCATATGAATTTCCATATTCCTCTATTGGTTATTGTTCGGAGAAGTGTCTCGATCATGTCCGCATAATTCACGAACCGTAGGGAGACACACTTAAGGATTCGACGTTGTTTGAGTAGTTATGGTATTATGAGAAAGAGACCGAATGTTGTTCGGAGTCTCGGATGGGATCCGGGATATCACGAGGTGATCCGGAATGGTCCGGAGAATAAGATTCATATAAGGAAAGTCCCGTTTCGGAATTCGGGAATGATTCCGATGTTTTCATCGGGAATGTTCTAGAAGGTTCTGGATTGTCCGGCACTCCGGGGGGAGGGTACATGAATGTATCATTGCATATTGGAATGATTGCATCATGTATTAAGTGTTCTCGCTGTCCCAAATAAAAGATTAAATTGAATCCCAAACAGAAAAGTCAAACGCGGTTTGAAAGTCAAAGCTAAAACAGAAAACTGGAAACAAGCAAGAGGTGGTTGGAACCGACTTGGGGGAGTCCTCAAGCCGGGCCAACCAAGGCCGACTTGGAGGGACTCCTCCCTTGGACGCCCTCCCACCTATAAAAGGAGAGGCAGGGCCTCCTCCTCTAGACACACAAGTTCCTATCCTCTAATCTCCGGTTTAGAGCCGCTTTGGTTTAGAGCTTCTAATTGCACTAGCCTTCGGTTTAGAGCCTTCTAATTGGTGTGTCTAAACCCTAGACCACTAATAGCTCTCTCATACTCCACCATACTCGCTCCGGCTTAAGCGGCCTCGGATCTCCTCTACTTAGGTTCACGCCGTTGTGCTACCGAATCACGAGGAGAGTGCTACAACCTCCATTTTCTTTGGAACAAGGAGAGCAAGGTCTTCGTCAGTACCGAACGTGTGACCGATCATGGAGTGCTGCGTAACGCAGCCTTGGAAGGATCGTCTACGCGATCTTGAGATCGGAAGTGAACGACTACATCACCCACGAGAATCTGCTCTCGTTAACCGCTTTGGAATCTTCGAGGGTAAGTTATTCCATCGACTCGTTGCTACAATCTAGTAGATAGATCTTGGCTTGTTTGTTTGTATGCGATAGAAAATTTTTGTTTTCCATGCTACGAACCCCTACAGTAAGACCAGGAGCAAGGCCGGTGAAGCAACCTCTCCGCCGCTTCGCCGAAGACAGGAGAAAAATAATAGGGGATGAAATAGCTCGGCTCCTCGCATCCGGGTTCATCATGGAGGTACTGTATCTGGATTGGTTGTCAAATCCGGTGCTACTAGAAAAGAAGAAAGATGATCCCAATGTGGCCATTGTGTGGCGAATGTGTATCGATTACACAAACCTGAACAAGGCGTGTCCAAAAGATCCTTTTCCATTACCTAGAATAGACCAAGTCATTGATTCGACCGCTGGCTGCGAGTTATTGTCATTTGTAGACGCGTATTCTGGTTTCCACCAGATACCGTTAAATCCGGCTGATCAAATAAAGACTGCGTTTATTAACCCGTACGGGGCTTATTGCTATCGCACAATGTCATTCGGCCTGCGAAACGCAGGAGCAACATATCAGAGATGCATGCAAAAATGTCTACACGATCAAATAGGAAAAAATGTACAAGTATACGTAGATGACGTAGTCATCAAAACCAAGGAAAGAAAAATGTTACTAGAAGATAAACGGCAGACTTTCGCGAACCTAAGAAGGTTCCGAATGAAGCTTAATCCGGAAAAATGCACGTTTGGCGTGCCAGCAGGAAAACTACTCGGTTTTCTTGTATCTAGCCGAGGTATAGAGGCTAACCCAACAAAGATAAAGGCAGTATAAAGAATGGAATTGCCAAGATGTTTAAATTATGTACATAAATTCACGGGTTGTCTAGCCTCCCTCAGCCGGTTTGTATGTCGGCTGGGAGAGAAGGCACTACCACTATATCAGCTGATGAAGAAATCAGATAAATTCATTTGGACTCCACAAGCGAACAACGTATTTCATGAGTTGAAGAAGATGTTGGTCACATCACCCATTTTGGCTTCTCCACTATCAAAGGAACCTATGTTGCTCTATATATCGGCTACCAACAGAGTAGTAAGTGCTGTAGTTGTAGTAGAACGACTTGAAGATGATAGGTCGGTATAGAGGCCGGTGTATTATTTAAGTGAGGTGTTATCCACTTCAAAGCAGAATTACCCACATTATCAAAAGATGGCTTATGGAGTGTATATGTCGGCAAAAAAGCTTAAACATTACTTTGAAGAGCATCCCATCAAAGTGATCTGTGAAGCACCCATAGCCGACATATTGAGCAACAAAGATGCAAGTGGCCGAATAACAAAATGGGCAATCGATTTGTCACCGTACGCTCCACCATTTTATAGGAGAGATGCATTCAAATCTCAAGCGGTCGTCGACTTCTTCGTAGACTGGGCCGAAGTGCAGTATGAGGCACCATTACCAGACCCGAATTATTGGACGATGCATTTCGATGGTTCCAAATTAAGAAATGGTTTGGGGGCAGGAATAGTGTTAACCTCGCCTAAAAGAGATCAGCTGAAATATGTGCTACAAATACATTTTGCCGCATCCAACAATGTAGCCGAATATGAAGCACTGGTCCATGGACTGAAAGTAGAAAAAGAGATTGGCATACGCCGAATCTCATGCTATGGGGATTCGGATCTAGTAGTACAGCAAGTCTCAGGCAATTGGGATGCATTAGATGCCAATATGGCTTTATACACATTTCATGTGCAAAAGATCAGTGGATACTTCGAAGGATGTGAATTTCACCACATACCTCGGGCAGAAAATGATGCCGCAGACACATTGTCAAAACTCGGATCAACCCGGCAGTCAATTCCCCCGGGTATTGCCCTGGAACACCTCAGGAAACCATCAATAATCCCATCACCAGAATCCGAATCCATCTTTATTCCGGCAAACTCAGCAGAAGATAATGCACCGATGGAAGTAGACCAGCAATATGACTCGGAACCCCCCAAGAGGAGGACATCAGAAGTAAGCACAATTATGGAGGAGGCCGAGGTAGATATGTCGGCAGGAAACATGGAAATAGATAGTGAGATCACACCAGAAAAAGTCACACCGCTATGGGCGCAACCCATATTCTCTTACCTTAAAGACGGGATGTTGTCGAGTAATGAAATATTAGCAAGACAAACTGTAAGGAGAACAAAAGCTTACACGATCATAAACAATGAGCTGTATAAAAGAAGCGTCACAAGCGTATTGCAAAAGTGTGTGAGTTCGGCAGAAGGCCAGGAGATCCTCCTAGATATACATCAAGGAGAATGTGGACACCATGCCTCATCTCGTGCCTTGGTAGCAAAAGCATTCAGACATGGATTTTATTGGCCGGCCTGAAAAGCCAAAGAGTTGGTTGAAAAATGCAATGGTTGTCAGAGATATGCAACCAAAATACATATGCCGTCGGCCGAGTTGAAAACAATACCCATCACTTGGCCATTTTCTGTGTGGGGCTTAGATATGGTGGGACCATTTAAGCCGGCACGAGGGGGAATGACCCACATATTGGTTATGGTGGACAAGTTCACAAAATGGATTGAAGTAAAACCAATAAAAAAATGCGACGGGCCCCCAGCAGTGAAATTTCTCAAAGATATTATTTTAAGATATGGGTATCCGCACAGTATTATTACAGATAATGGCACAAACTTTGCAAAAGGAGCTTTCGCCAGATTTTGCAGAGAGAAACACATAAGACTAGATGTTGCCTCCGTAGCTCACCCAGCATCTAATGGGCAAGTGTAAAGGTCTAATGGCCTGGTATTGTCAGGAATAAAACCACGACTTATTGAACCACTGCAAAGGTCGGCAGGATGTTGGATTGAGGAACTCCCAGCTGTATTATGGAGCCTCAGGACTACCCCGAATAGATCGACGGGTTATACACCATTCTTTCTGGTATACGGGGCAGAGGCCGTGCTTCCAGCCGACATAATACATGACTCGCCAAGAGTTACTCAATATACAACCTCAGAGGTGAATGAAATAGCTCGGGAATCTTTAGACACATAGAAGAAGCGGAAGATGGCACTATCACGATCAACTATTTATCAGCAGAACTTGCGACGATATCACAGCAAGAAGGTGAATCCAAGGGTGTTTAAAGAAGGGGATTTAGTCCTTCGACTGGTACAACGCACGGCCGGCATGCACAAGTTGTCACCCCCATGGGAGGGACCATTCATCATGAGCAAAGCATTGCATAACGACGCTTATTATCTAATCGACGCTCAATCCCGGAAGGAACAAGGCGAATAAAGTCGGCGAAGAAACGAAGCGGCCATGGAATGTAGCTTTGCCGTCCATTTTACTCATAGCATAGTATCTCGAGGTCAAGAACCAATGATGTATTAAACCTCGGCATCGGAGCGTTGACTGGGACGCCATATGTTATTCGATTTCATGTTATGTATTTGATCCCCGGCACCCAAAGCAGTGACTCGGGACTGCCGTATGTTATTTCAATATCATCTTATGTATTAAACCTCGGCATCCAGAGCAGTGACTCGGAAACTGCCATATGTTATTTCAGTTTCATGTTATGTATTTGAACCTCGGCACCCATAGCAGTGACTCGGGGACTGCCGTATGTTATTTCAATATCATCTTATGTATTAAACCTCGGCATCCAGAGCAGTGACTCGGAAATTGCCATATGTTATTTCAGTTTCATGTTATGTATTTGAACCTCGGCACCCAGAGCAGTAACTCGGGGACTGCCATATGATACCCAGTGTTATGTTGAGCATTAGAACTCGACACCCTGGGCAGCACCTTAATAACGGTCTTACATTATTTCTGAAATTTTCTTTACACATTAGACTTCGGCGCAATAGGAAGTAACTCAGGATAAGAGCAGAGCAATGTGGTATGATATTCGAGGCTCACACCCAGATTACTCGGCTAAACCACGAGAAAACAAAGACAAAGCTACATCCTAAAAACAGGAAATCGCGGGTCACCAAAGCAAGAATTCGGATGAAAACCACTTAAACAAAATTATAGCAACTGCAAACATATATGTCGCAGCAGTACACGGCAAAAGAAATTCAGGTCATACAGGAAATGGTAACTTGTTCCACGTAAATCATACGCCCGGCATGCCAGGGATAAGGAATAACTTAAGAGGCAGTAACTTGGCCAGGCGCTCGATGCTCCGAAGTAGGCGGAGCCTCGGCCGAGGTTGCCTCGCCCTCCGTAGACCCAGGTGCAACTTCAGCAGAAGCCCGGGGATGCTCAGGAGCATCAGTTTGTGCAGTTGAATGCCCAGTATCCTTGGAGGAGGACCGCGCATCACCGTCACTGTCCGAGCTTGAACTGGAGCTCCCAGATGTGGCCGAGTCATCCTCGCCCTCCCCTTGCTCAGCTGAATTGTTATCCGAGGCATCTTCAACTATAACCTTGCCGTCCGGGTTTGGAAGGAAACTCGGACCTTCATTCCAGGTATGCACATCGGCATACTCGACAAGCTGGAAGGCGCGAGCTTGCCGAAGAGCAACAAAAGTGGGGTCCTCAACCCAGCGGGAACCAGTGCGCAAATTTCTCAGGATATCAAGAGAAATGTCTTCATACCATGACATGATGACGGTAAGGGCCATATCAGCGCCAGCGCGCCCGGCTGATTCCCTCCAGAGACTTAGTTGCCTCTCAAATGCCATCAGTCTTTTTACCAGTAATTCGACCTCGTTGATATCAGGAGTCCCAGAAGTGTTCGGCCAAAGAACGTGGTAAGCTCGAATAGCTGATTGCACCAAATCCCGGCCCATAATCTTCATTGGACCAACTGCAGCATCAACAGCAACCAGGAAATCCTCCATTGAATACTCCGAGTCAGCGGCAACAGGAACACCTCGGCGCACACGAGCTGCAAGAACCGCTTTAGAACTCACAGGCTTAGCTTCGGGAAAATGATCTACGCAAAATACGAACGTGTCAGGTGGCAGCAGGGACAAAAAAGAAAAATATAATTCGGCCGTGCTAAGAAGCTTACGATGAATGTAACTCATCATTATCTGAAGGTCTTTGGCCCAATCGATCTTGCTCTTCTCAAAACAAGCAATTTCCTCGCTCAATCCCTGAGTTTTCAGTTCAGCAGCCTCGAGGAGTTCTTTATTCTTCTGCAGCTCCAAAGCTAGCCGATTCTTCTCCTCGGAAAATTCCTGGTCGACCTTTTCTAGTACGGATTTCTGGGAGAGCTTAAGGGTATCCACCTCGGCTCGTAGGCGAGCTATTTCATCATCTTTTTCTTGTAGCTGCGCCGAATGAATAGCGCTTTGTTCTAAAAAATGCAGCATCACGTCAGGCATGGGCGTGCAATCTTGGTGGGACGCTGCAAATGTTTGCAACTCGGCTTTACCAAAGCCAAACGAAATAAAAAAGCTTAGCACACATGTTAAAGGGGAAAAGGTGTAAGATAAAAGGGAAACTAACCTTCCAAGCTCTTGCCTTTCTTCTCAAGACGAATGTTGAGGTTATTAATATTACCTGTTCACCAAAAAAGTGAGCCGGCATCTCGCGGACAAATCAATAAGAACGTCGAGAATAACGAAAAGGAATATCGACTTACCAGCCTTTTTTACCACAGGAAGGATTTTCTCATACTTTTCCTCCAGTTTGCGGTGCGAAAAAAGCAACCTCTGAAATTCGGCAGTTCGCCGGTCATGTGCAACCTGAACAATGGAGCAAGACGATAAATGAATACTCGAAGCTAAACCAGATCCGAGTCAAGCGAAACTTAACTCGGATCTAGGTGGCTGGATATTCGAAGCTAAACCAGATCCGAGTCAAGCAAAACTTAACTCGGATCTAGGTGGCTGGATATTCGAAAAACGCATCCGAGTCAAGCGAAACTTAACTCGGATCTAGGTGGCTGGATATTCGAAGCTAAACCAGATCCGAGTCAAGCAAAACTTAACTCGGATCTAGGTGGCTGGATATTCGAAGCTAAACCAGATCCGAGTCAAGCGAAACTTAACTCGGATCTAGGTGGCTGGATATAAAACAAATCTAGTCGGATATAAATTCGAACTCTAGAAATGAAGTTAGATTAAGTAAAGCATCATTAAACTTCCAAGCATATAACAAGTTATTTCTTTGCAAGTTTCGGGGACTAGAGCATATAGTAATATATGGGCAACTAATCTAAAAACTACGCAAAACAGCAATTACCTCATTCATCTTGTTGGTATCAAGGATGAACTTGACAGCTTGATCGAACGCCCGATGTCGGAAAAAGAAATTTGGCTGATTGGATTACCCTCAAACTGATCAGCAGCATTCCAATTATTGGCGTACTCCACCAGCGATCCGAGACTGTTCCCACTGGCCGTCCGAGTTAGGACTTTACCCCGAGTATGTTGTGTAACAACTGCAGCCGCAGGGCTTTTATGAAGAGCAAGTTGGGTGCTGACAGCCGAGGTAACGGAGGCTTTGGTAGGCGCAGTTCCTTTGCGCAGCACGTCGGCAATACTCGGCTGAGAAGAGCCGACAAGACCTTTCTGGGAAGAGGGGGCCTTGGTGGCAACAGTTTTCCTTGCCTTAGAAGAGGCATCCGCCGGATCCGATACCTCGGTAATGGGAACGGTGTCTTTAGGAGCAACAGGAGACACGGTCGCAGAAGGCACCGAGATAATGACCTCTTCGGCCAGGGCTGGAGTTGATGTAGAGATTGCTGGGGCAGATAGAGGCTCAGTAGAGGCGCTCGGACCCATAGAGGCGGCAACGGGTTCGACGGGAGTCTCGGAGGGCCGAATGGAATCAATGTCGGCAAAAGGACTTTCAGGCACGTCGCGACGAAGGGGCGACTGATTCGGAGCTGAAGGAGAGGCAGCACGAGCAGGACTGGGAATCCTAGTATCTTCAACGGGCGGAGGAGACGGCGGCCGAATCGGACGGCTGGTCATGCTAGGACCACCGGGCTTAATGAAAGCTGCGAAAATAAAAAGAAAAAGGGTGTCGGGATGAAAAGCGAAGAGAAACAAGAAATACGAGCAAAAGGAACTTACCCTGCGACCCCAGGCATGGTCTTGCGCCTGGGAGGATTCAGAGCAGATTTCTTCATTCGTTTCTTGGGGACCGCCTCTGAGGCACTAGCAGAAGCCCCGCGTTTCCCCGAGATAACAGGAGGTCGGGAAGCAATAGGCTCGGCGTCGTGAACCTGACCGGCCGGATTAGCTGGGAAAGTAGAAGCCGGAAATGCATAAGAAATAGGCATTGCGGCAACTACCTCAAGAACTTGGACCTCGTCCGAATCACCTTCCTCCTCGTGGGCCGAGGTCTTGCCACGAGCTCGATCCGGGGCAGGATCCGACTTAGGGACGAACTCCTCCGAGTCCGGCTCACCAGTATCCGGGGTGCTCCGGTCCGCAGGCCATGGAAGCAACAAAACTTTGGCATCCTCATTCTTCTGCTCCGCGAACCTCTGCAAGACAAGAAAAAAGAAAATTAGCGAAAACCGTTACGAAAACAATTGAATAGCAGAGCGTTATTGATTAAGCTTACTTCGGGAGGCGGACGATCGCGGGTGAACGGTTTCAATCCCCAAGCCCAATCCTCAGGCATCTCCGTCTTGAAGATAGCTCGGACACGCTTAAAGATAAGATAATTGTCCAGCTCCACCGTCGAGACTCGGTTAGGGTCAAGAGGACCGCTCATGTAGCACAGTTTGTGAGTCCGCTTCTGGAATGGGCAGATTCGGCTACTGATAAAGGTAGCCATCAGGTCTTCGCCGCATAACCCGACACGGATCAGCTCTTTAAGTCGAATCTCAAAGGCCTCGGCCAAGGCATGACTTTTCCTCGGATTGTAAGTCCAATTCACCTTAGAAGGCGGACCAATGGAGAAGGCAGGGAGCCGAATCTTGTCCTCCGTCCCTCTGTTCTTGACGTAAAAGAAGGATTTGTGCCACTTCTTGCATGACTCTAGCCCGGTGACACGAGGAAATACGGATTTCCTCCGAGGTGTAATGGACGCTGCCCCACATTGAGTAAGCAGTTTCTCGGAAGGGTGCAGAGACTTGTCAGGGACTACGTTAGATTGAATCTGGAAGAACTTTGACCAGACGTGCACGGACGGCCATAGGCCGAAGTATCCCTCCGAGGCGGAGATAAAAGCAGAAAGAGAAGCGATGGCATTCGCAGGAAGATGATGCGGCTGAAGGCCGAAGTAGTCGAGAAACTCTCTAGCAAAATCACCGAGAGGAGACCAAAGCCACGCCAAGTGCGACATAAAAACTACATCCTCGCCCTCACCAACATCCGGAGAGGACTCGCTGCCGGGTAAGCGACAGGAGACCTCGGCGGGAATCCTCCGAGTTCGGATAAGCCACTCAATCTCGCGGCGTGTAACAGAGGAGCCTTGCCACGAGCCTCGCTCGGGTCCAGATCCAGCATCATCATCCTCTACCAGAGCACCACTAAAGGAGCTAGGCATGGGTTCGGAAAGATCGGCGGAGGAAGGCGGCGAAGGAAAGTTTAGAACTACGAGGCCCGTCGTGATTTTGCACAGAGGCGGCGGAGGAACAGAGGAACCGCCCATAATACAAAATCGAAAGCAGAGAAATCTAGGATAAAACCTAGGCAATGCGGCGGGAAGAACTTACGGCGGCGGGCAAGCAGCAGAGGCGGAAACAGAACAACACGGCGGAGTCCTCGCCGTCGGAAGTTCTGATGTGGCCTTGCGGCTGAGGCGGAAGAGGAAGAGAAGAAGAAGAGGCGAACGAGAAGGGGAAAAGTGAATTCCCAGACACCGCGCCCCCTCTTTATAATCGAGCCACAAACGAGGTAGTGGGATCGTGGGTGCGGCGGTTGACCGTGTAAATCGTGGGTGCGGCGCAAACGCACGTCATTAAGTGGAACCACACCAAGGGCCACACAGTAGCGAAGAAGGTCGTGATCCCCAAGGGAATCGGCACACGAGGCGTCAGGCGTGGCGCTGACAGCACAAAGTGTTAATCAGAGCCGTCAAGATATCTGAAGGAACAAAAACTAGAGAAACAATGATGGGGGTGACACGTAGGACAAGGCGTACGAGAGAAGGAACGTGGGTACCTCGAACGAGAGAGAGATAACTCGGAAACAATATAGAAAGAATGTGATGAAGCGTCTGGCCGAGGTTATCGGCAGGGCCACACCACACCGGGGACTAATGTTGGAGAGGTAACCCGGATAGGGTAAAGACGGGTAAAGACAAGAGTATAATCCCGTCTGGTTTCGAGTTCTGACCTAGGTCGGAATCCGTAGAAGTCGGTCGAGATATGAAGGAGAGACCCATGTATTTACGCTAAGACATTACCGGCCGAGATATTGCGTAAGTCGGCCGGGTTAGCCCGAGTGATCTTGATGCAGGTAAAGGACGATCCGAGTTATGCAAGGAGGGACCGAATGATATGAAGCTTGCAGGAGAAGGAGAAGCCTAAAGTCAAACCCTAGCAACAAGCTAGTGAGAATCTGAGCGGAGCCAAGCGCTAGGGACAAAGACGCAGAGCGAAGAGAGGCAGAAGGAGGTCACGGAGGTGACAGTCCGAGCTTAGGCGCCTGAGGAGGCCTCTGGAACCTTGCCGTCATTAGGGGAGCGACAGGGAAAGGGGGGCACCGAACTACTATATTGGGACAAGCATATTCCTCGAATATGCTTGCCGCGTCAGCCCTAGAGGAACCCAAGGCCCTCCTTTATAAGGAGAGGCATGAACTCTGAAAGGAAGGAGGTTAGAGCCGTTAGGCTGGAAAAGTTCTCTTCTCCCTGTATACAGCTCAAGGAGCACTTGTAGCCCAAGGAAGAAGAAATAAAGATCTTTGCCTTGGTCTTCTGTGCGTAGAATCAACTACATCTTCCCTCCTCAGATCCCTCTAGCATCCATTGGCCCCATACTTTAGCCTACCCATGGCATCTGCCGTGATACCATCACGACACCAATTGTGCAAAAATCCAGTCTTCCACGACAGAAGCAAGCACATCGAGGTGCGGTATCATTTCATCAGACGCTGCATCGAGGATGGGACTGTGTCTGTCGAGTTCGTCGGTACAGATGATCAACATGCAGATGTCTTTACCAAGGCTCTTGGCAGAGTAAGGTTTCAGAAGATTTGCGAGAAGATCAAGGTCGTCGAAATCCAGGGAGTGAACTGCATCTCTTAGGGGGAGATTGTTGGCTTAAATCAATGCAGTTCACTTAGTCCGAATAAAGTTCAGATTGTGGCGTGTGTTTGTGCACGTTACAGCTGACAGTAGCTAGGTTGTTTTCAATTTTAGACTTAGTGGCTGCATAGGATGCCTGTGGGATGGCACAGCCCAGATCATGCAGCGAGATAGCAGGGGAGTTGGATACGATCGGGAGTGGGATGGCACTCTCCAGTAGGATCGGTCCACGATCCTCTTTTTCAGCAATCTGTTTGTAAGACTGAATAAATAGTGAATGAGAAGAACCAGAAAAGCTGCAAGTAGTGCGCAGCACAAAACTCTCGTCTCTCTCGTGTTGTTCAGAGTTCACCCAAAATCTCGTATTTGCCTTGTTGACTGATCCTTACAGGACCTCACATGCGCGGACAATTATTCTAGTAGTAGTACAGTTCAGCGACAACTGCTTCTATTCTCAAAACCCTTGGAATACTTTGCCACGGCATGGATCATGGTTCCCCTGAATGCTTGGTACCCACTTCACCTCTGAGCATTTTTCAGGTGACCCAGGTGTGACCTGCAGGTCGCTTCAGAGATATATGGTCACAGCTCTCAGACATCTGCACCCACCAACTGAACTGAAAGTTGTGGTTGAGACTGAGCCAACCTACTTGGCAAACCCTATTGAATGAATGATGGGTCGGACTCAGGTCAGGCAACCAAACTGTTCAACAGCTGAGTAGCTTTGACATCTGCACATAAATTGGATTCTAAGAAACGGAGAGAGGGCGCCGCATGAGCAGTTCGGCCAGGTCAAGTCTGGTGGACTGTCCCGGGTCAGCGTCTCAGCGATGTAAAGAGAGTATTTGGTCATAAATTTGGTGCCCGTCAGTTTAGTTTAGTTGGGTCCTGTCCTGACTCCTGAGGATAAAGAGCAGTTGCAGCTTAAGTTGGGTTCGGCTAACCTCACTGAACTCAGTGATCCAATGATCAAGGGTTTATGTGGTGGACGACCCACTTCTGCTGGAAGGAAGCTTTTGGTGTTAATTAAAGGAAGATGTGGCTAGTCTGAGTGTTGGGAAGGTGACTGATCACCCGAGTTCAGACCCTCAGAGGCTCCTACCAACTTACTTGGAAAGACAGACTTCTCGAAGCCCTCGGTGCTCGGTCCCAAGGCATCATGCGTCTACATTTGTAGAGCTAGTTCTAGCGGCCACATCTTCTGAATGGGCATCGGTACGGTTTAGCAGAAGTGTGGTGTGACAGTGCTCGTGAGTGTACGAGCCTCGATCAGGAATTCAGGATGATATTGTTGTGATAGAACACCGAACACGACGCGCGTATGATCGCGGGGGAAAAGCTTGTTGCATCATCATCGGAGACGGCGTGGTCCATCGTTATCTTCTCCCATTCCGATCGACGGGGAACGTACGGTGGACGGGAAGTGCGGCCGGAAGAATCGGTCTTTCCCTGGCGCGAATGCGATCGAGCGACGCGCGCCAGCCACGGGTTCCGGCCTCGGCGCCTCGCCCACGGCGGAATCTGGCTGGCGAGATGCCGCTGGAATCCGCCGCGTCGTCATCATCCGCCTTGGCCAGTTTCGCGTGCCTAGGGTAGGCAGCTCTACCGGGCAGCAAGTAGCCCTTCGATCGAGTGACATCCCACTTAACATTCGTGTGTCCCCTCGCTAGCTCGTCACGTGCTGCTGTCCTGTCGTCTGTGACGAGTGGGCCTGCAACAGCAGAATGGAATGTCTTGTTCTAGCTCCCACAGCCCGCTCCCCGTTCCGGTTTCGGTTAACTGAATTGTCATCTACTGAACTGAGATATAGCACACCACACTGACACTTGAACATGCCTTGGCGTGAGAGCCAGTGGAAACAGACAGACAGAGAGGAGCGTACAAGTTTTCCTTCTTTCCTCAAACTGGATGCTTTGTTCTCAATTAATGAAAATGACAAATCTTTTGCCTCGTTTTGAAAAAGAAAAAAATAACTGGATGCTTTGCACTAGGCACACGTCTAGCCTCTTTCGTCAAACTGGATGCTGCTTTAGCCTTTCCACGCTTTTTTTCTGCGGCTGCCACCAGCTCTACTGTCACGGAAAAGGTTACTATGTAAATCGACTTGCACTAAATCTGACGCCAGCCACAAGCTTCGTTCCTCGTCTTGGCTCAGGCGAGCCACCCACTGACACTGGCCACTACCACTCGTCATGCTTGTTCATTCACATCAGTGCACATCTAACTATGTACTACTAGATCAATCAATCAATCTGCCTCCAAACTCCAAGCTTAGGTGGATAGTTACATGTATTCTACCAACGACCAAGTGCTCTAGAAAGGACAAACAAACAACCATGATGTTTTCGAGAGAAAAGGTTTTGCTTCCGTCCCACTGAAAACAAAAAGGCCTCGCTTGCCTTTCCCCGCCCTTGAAGAAACAAATTCAGTGAACTTGGCAGCTCCTACCCCTACCCGTGTGACCACCTTTCTAGAGAGATCATGCTTCCACTCGCAGAAATATATGCGTATATCTTCGTCTCTGCAGACTCTGCTTCACCAACCACCGTGGACACACCTCTCCCAGCTTTCGCAAATGGGAACACCATAACAAAACTAGACGATGATGATCCACTCACTCAGCATATACTATATGCAACCAAAAATTCAGACATACATGTGCATCTTCTTCTCTGCTTCACCAACCAGCAGGACACACATCACCCAGCTTTCGCAAAAGCGCGCGGCCACTAAAATGGGAATGTCAAGTATCTCTAGTTGTGTACGTGTCCTAACAGGAAACACACCATAACAAAACTAGACGATCATGATCCACTCAGCCTATATATGTGCAACGAAAAATTCAGATCAAACCAAACATAGAAGCACAAACAGAATTACGTAACGATCGATCGGCACCTCTCATCTCCAATATAATGTGCAGCAAGTATACACACCTCTATCATCATCAAACGAACACAAGAAGACCCTAAAACCTCCTAACATATCTGTCCACGCACACACGCACGCAGCTACCCAAGGCACCACCAATCAAAACACCCCCGCCGCACGGACGGACCTGACCAAAGAATCACATGGACAGCGGCAGGCCGTTGGAGGCACGGCCGTTGTAGGCCTTGTCCTCCGTCTTCCTCCGCCTGAGGACGATGCTCCAGGTGACCACCTCCAGGGCCACCGCCACGCCGCCCAGCACGCCGATCGCCACAATGTACCCCGTCTTCCACTTCTGCTCCACCCCCAGGATGCTCATGCCCTTGAAGATGTTCACGATGCCCAGGATGATGATCGTGTACCCGACAGAGTGGTGGTACGCGTTCCAGTACGGCCGCAGCTTGTGGTCCTTCTTCGGCCTCAGGAACAGCGCGAAGATCTGCGTCGTCGTCAACAACACAACTGATCAGCAGCAACTTCCAACTTCACTACTGCACATAATGAGGAAACTGAGAATGTGATGTGTAGTATACCTGGAGAGTGCCGAGGGCGAACACCGTGATCCCGATGTTCCTGTGGAGCGAGTAGGTGATCCCCTTGGACAGATTGCCCAGATGAATGCCGGTGGCCCAGCCGGATACTCCCACGCCGTAGCCGATCAGCTGGCAGGCCACGTGGAGGTAGAACCACGCTGGGTCGGCTGATTTGAATGTCTTGAGGTATCTTGCAACTATGCCTCCCATGGGCAGCAGAATTCCCCAGCTCACGGCATTCAGAATTCCATGTGTCTGCAAGAGAAAACGAAAGGGTAAGGATGAGCATGTTTTTTCGTAAAATTACTGCAACATGATAAATTCAGTACGTTCTGTTTTGGTATCTATAGAGTGACAACTTCACTGAATTTCCATTTTTTAGAGAAAGATCGATTTTTCTTTATTACAACATACTCTAATGCTAATGCGACCGATGAACATGCAGATGTACTACCTATCTATAGCCAAAATCGGAGGGAGTAACTTCATGGTATTAGAGAACTTCTATGCTAATGCCACGGATGAACATGCAGTGTACTACCTATCAACAGTTAGACTGATCCATGCTGAAAGTCCACCAAGACAAGAGGAAATCTAGGTAGGCAAGACAGATTCAGCCCCAATATATATATAAATAAAGTGCCAAAGTGCACAGGACAGAAGAACCCATGTGAGATACAGTCAACATATCAGGAAATAATAGCTCTAATCCAAGTCAACCAAGTTAATTAGGCATATATGCATGTGACTTGTGCCAATTCACATGACAACAGGAACAGCATCTTTATGCGGTGTCCGTTACAAGCATACAAAATTGATGGTGTTTCCATGCTCTCGCCTCTGCATCAGCATAGGCTGATATTGATTCATGTGGTTTCCTCCTCTTTGCTCGTTGCAGTAAAGGCGCTTCAATAGCTACAGTTATAGTAGTACACTCAAAGTAGCAATTGGATTAAAAACTAAAACTTCGGTTAAAGGGTGAAATTTGTCCCTCAAATTTTGGCAGCATGAAATTGAGGACTTCACGAAGTAGGTATAATATAATATTGATCAGACTTATTATTCTGTAGAGAGCGCCTACGATTTGAGTTTTGGGTACGATTGCAAACTGCCTCGAGGGGAATCGTAAAATTGTAGTAAGAAAACAAGGAAGAACGCGAATACGAACAGACAACGAAAATAGTCCATCCAGATCTTAAAAACTTTGATGATAAGGAGTAGTAGAGTTCTCACATTTTTCTTCCTGAGGAGGCTGCCCCCTCCGCTGGCGGCGGTGCTGGCCCCCGTGACGAGGTTGAGCTTCCCCATGGCCGCCTTGTTGGCGGTGACCATGGCGTGCGGAAGGATGCTCCCGCTGGAGACAGCCCCCACCTGCCATATCTGGTTGACAACATCCCCGCTGGCGTTGTTGAGCGTGAGCTTCCCGAACATCTGGACCCGGCCGTCGGCGGCGACCTCGGCGGCGAGGTCGGACGTCGGGTAGGAGATGGCCTTGGGCGCGCCGAGCGAGTAGCCCGAGATGTCGTACGTGTCGACGCCGTACCCGGCGCCGCCGTCCTTGGGCGCGGCGACGAGCGCCTGCGTTCCGGACATGGACTCGCCGGTGGGGTTGAGGCCCCAGGCGACCCACCCGCCGGCCGAGGGCGGCGCGGCCACGAAGGCGACGGAGAGGGAGGACGCCGCGGCGTCGTAGGTCCAGTGCACGGACGCGCCCAGGGTGGGCAGGTCGCTGCACGCCGCGTACACGCGGTTGTTGGAGAACGTCTCCGCCGCGCACGCCCCCGCCGCGGCCACGCGCGCCGGCGACGCGACAACCGCCGCCGATACAAGTAGCAGAGCGAGGACCCGTACCACGGACATGGTTGTTGCCGCTGCCCTCGGAGGACGGGGAATCTGTGGGGGTGGAGGAGTTAATGGGGGTTCAGGTGGGAGACGGGCGGGTGGTGTTGGGAGGAAAGGCCCTCGCTTTCGGGTTGCAGAGTTGGAAGCAGAGGGCGTGTGGGGGGAAACAGGGGCGGGGGTGGCGCGGTTAATAAGGAGGAGGAGGGGGCGGTGACGCCGGTGAGGGTGGTATGGACTTTGGACGGGACGGTGGACGCGTGGGGGCGTATCATTGGGCTCGGGTTGACGCGGTCTGAGGCTTTTAGGAAATGTTAAAAGACGGCTCTTCCATTTTTACGTCAATCTTTTGCCAAATAATATGCGAGGGGACTTGCCGAGTTTACTGCCGAACCGTAATAGTAACAAACCGGAAGTTGATCTTTTTAAAGGGGAAGTCTATTTCCATAGCATCATTTCTTACCAAAGGTGCGGCGACTAGCCGAGTTTACAACTTACATGTAACGTACGTTACGTACGGGAAGTTGATCTTTTTCTGACGCGATCTGTGTCCATATACTAGTAGGAGTACTATTTCTGGAATTAGATGTCCCCGATTTGTTGGGATTCGTAATTAAGATCAAAAGATGGTCTGTCGCAGCAAACACCGCAGGTATGGAAGTTTAACCAACCGTGGAGCAGTAGCCTTATTGTAAACTGACACCGACTGTTTTTTCTTGGAGGTGTTAGGCCCAAACTTTCCACCCCGCGTACTCGGATCAACGGTCAGATCTTCACGTCTCGTTCATCGTCTTCTTTTTATTATATTTGTCCCGCTTTACTATATTATAGCAAAAAATAGTTTATCCGGAAAATAAAACAAAACGACTGTTCACGCCGGAGACTTTGAAGCAAACAAAAACCGAATTCGTTAGAGACGTCATTGGAACCTCGCAGCAAAAATATTTCACTATTATAGAAAAAACACAGAGCAGTTGTAGCAAAAAAAATCTGATGTTGTAGCAAACCCAATTTTGTAAGGACATGGCCGGAGAATCTCACTTGAACTTTGTATTCCCTTCGGTTCATATTAATGGCCTCATTTCCATAGCATCATTTTTTACCAAAGGTGTGTGGCGACTAGCCGAGTTTATAACTTGCATGTAACGTACATGAAGTTGATCTTTTCTTAGAGCATCTCTAGCAGACCTCTTATTTGTCTCGAAACCATATAATAACTGCCACTTTATAGTTTGGCTCGAAAAAAATGACCCGAGTAGACCCTCTCACCGGCCCATAATTTTTTTAAGGGAGCAAGGAAAACATCTCCCTGGCCTCGTATATACCTAGGTTTCGCCTCCAACCCGACGCCTGTCGGGAATATGCCCTAAGACAATCATGTATCATGTAATTTTCCATGTATTAACAAAGATATTAAGTTGTCCTTATATAAACATCTGATATGTATTATTGAATATATGATTTAGTTGTGGAAATACATTCATGTTGTTTGTACTAAATATCCTTAGTCATCGGGGTTGTGTTGGATACACAACTTAGAACAATGTGAAAAGTCGGCCGATGACTCAGTTCGACTTGTCATGGGTATGAAGATGCCATTCTGACTTACACAGATTCGGCTAAAGAGTTTAGCGAGTCGGATTGACCCAAATTGAGGTACAACAAACAAGTCGTTATTTGTATATCTCAATTAATGTAATTCTTAGACCTGAAGTTGTTACACAATCCGTGTTAAGGATCACCGCCTTAGGTTCTGTCAAACATTGTTTCGTCACATGGCAATTATAAAGGTAGAGTCGGGTAGACTGGGAATCAAGCTGAGTGATGTGAATAACCAAGATGAGTTTTGTTTCCTCCACTTGGAGAGATATTCTCTGGGCCTTCTCGGATAATATGATTCGAAAAGCATGGCCATACATGACTCGGTTAAGTGTTAATCTTTTCTAACGCAATTTGTGTCCATATAGTAGGAGTACTATTTCTAGAATTAGATGTCCCCTATTTGTTGGGATTCGTAATTATGATCAAAAGATGGTCTATCGCAGCAAACACCGCAGGTATGGAAGTTTAACCAACCGTGGAGCAGTAGCATTATTGTAAACCAAGACCGACTATTTTTTAGAGGTGCTAGGCGTCCTCGAAACTTTTCATTCCCGGGTCCCCAGCCGTCAGATCAGGCGGATCAACAGTCAGATCTTCACGTCTCGACCTCCATTCCGTTTTGCTATAATTTTCCTCGTTTACTATATTTACCCCGTGTTTCTATATTGTAGCAAAAATTGTTCGTTCAGAAAACAGAACAATTTTTTGTTCTAATTTAGCAAATTTTTTGTTCTAAGTTAGCAAAATCTAATTCGCTAGAAGCATCGCTGAAACCTCGCAGCAAAAAACATTTCACTATATTCCTTAAAAAACATTTCACTATTATAGAAAAACACATAGCGTTGTAGCAAAAGAAATCTGATATTGTAGCAAACACGATTTTGCAGAGACATGGTCAAAGACAGCAAAACTTGTGTACTATTGTAGCAATATCACATATAGATTACAGCAAAAAATTACAGTAGGATCGTTGTAGAGCCGTTATGTAACACCATCTTGAAGATGGTAGCACCACCATATGCCTATAATAATACCAATGGATACCTAGGGTAGAAAAACCAGAGCCGCTAGCAGCAACGCATGGTGGCACTCGTGAGGCTAGGATGTGGATCACACGACACTCACCACCACGCCTCTAGCTTCTAGACACGTAGCTCCACCAATGTCGGCACCGGCGTTGGCAGAGATTGTAACAAACTGAAAGTTGATCGTTTTAAGGGAGGAAGTTGATCTTTTCTAAGAGCATCTCTAGCATGCTTTTTATCCGTCCTGAAACTATGTAAGGGCATGTACAATACTAGGAAAGGCATGCATCTTCTTAGGTCTTCATATCATTTAGAAAATACATAATATATACCTTGTATAATGCATTATCTCTTATTGCTATCTCTGGCAATTAGTGAGAATTAACTATTTTTAATAAGAAATTGGTTGATTAAGGGAAGATATATGGTACAATAGAGAAAATAGGTTTCTATGATTTCTAAGAGATCATCCCTTAGATAAGAGAAGACAACCTTTTATTTTTTATTTCTCTCTTCTCCAACTAAGCAAAAATCCAACGTGGAAAACATAAGAAAAGGCTAACATCACCATTGTACATGTCCTAATTGTAAGGTTTCGTAGCATGGAAAACAAAATTTTCTACCGCATACAAACAAACAAGTCAAGATCTATCTACTAGATTGTAGCAACGAGTCGCTGGAATAACTCACCCTCGAAGATTCCAAAGTGTTTAATGAGAGCGGATTCTCGTGGGTGATGTAGTCGTACTCTTCCCGATCTCAAGATCGCGTAGACGATCCTTCCGGCGCTGCGTTCCGTGCCCCGCAATCGGTCACATCGTTCGGTACTGACAAAGACCTTCCTCTCCTTGTTCCAAAGCGGCGGAGGTTGTAGCACTCTCGCAATTCCTAAAGACTGGCGTGGTACCGGAAGTAGAGGGGAGATCTCGCAGGGCTTCGCCTTAAGCCAGAGCGAGTATGGTGGACTATGAGAGAGATCCCCGGCGATCTAGGGTTTAGACGCACCGAGGAGGAGGCTTGGACGGTGGCTAGGGTTAGCTAGGCGGCGGCTGCTTGCCCTAGGGCGGCGGCGGCTGCAGGACGGTCGGCAGCTTAGGGCTAGGGTTTGCGGGTGGTGGTGTTGGGTGCTAGGAGGGGCAGCCCTGCCCCTCCTTATATAGGTGGAGGGGGCGTGCCAGGGGAGGGGAGTCCCTCCCCAACTCGGTTTCCCAAGGGGGTCGGCGGTGGAGGGGAGGAACTCCTCCCCAACTCGGTTTCCACCTTCCCCTCCACTTCCCAAAATAGCCGTTTGACTTTTCAAATTGGCGTTTGACTTTTCAAACTAGGATTTGATTAAACCATTTATTTTGTTCAGCGATGACACTAGTACATGATGCAATCATTCCAACTTGGTATGACACATTCATGTACCCTTCCCCTTCAGAGTGCCGGACATTCCGGAACCTTTTAGAACATTCCCGATGAAAACACCGGAACCATTCTCCAACCCCGAAACAGGACTTTCCTTATATGAATCTTATTCTCCGGATCTCCTCGTGATATCCCGGATCCCATCCGAGACTCCGAACAATATTCGTTCTCTTACTCATCATTCCATAACTACTCAAACAACGTCGAATCCTTAAGTGTGTCTCCCTACGGTTCGTGAATTATGCGGACATGATCGAGACACTTATTCGAACAATAACCAATAGAGGAATCTGGAAATTCATATGGCTCCCACATATTTCTACGATTACTTTGCGATCGAATGAACCACTTACATACGATACCAATTTCCCTTTGTCTCACGATAGTTTACTTATCCGAGGTTATGATCGTCGGTATCTCTGCATACCTAGTTCAACCTCGTTCGATAAGTACTCTTTCTCCCGTGATATGTGATCCCTTGTGAGCCAGTCACATGCTTGCAAGCTAATTGGATGACATTTCACCGAGAGGGCCCAGAGTATATCTATCCGTCATATGGATGGACAAATCTCACTCTTGATCCATGTGTCTCAACCAATACTTTCCGAACACTCAATGCCACCTTTATAGCCACCCAGTTACGGTGTGGTGTTTTATGTCATCAAAGCATCCTTCCGGTGAAGGTGATATGCATGATCTCATGGTCCAAGGAATTAGGTTACTATGTATCAGAAAGCATATAGCAATTGAACTATTAAAATGACTTGATCTTTATGCTACGCTTATCTATAGGAGTATGTCCACCATATCATTCTCCTAACGATATGATCTTGTTGTTAATAACATCTCAATGTTCATGATAGGGAAACCACAATCATTTATTAACCAACAAGCTAGTATTATGAAGAGGCTTTACTAGGGACTTCAATTTAAGTTTACAAATCACACAGGTATTAATGTTTCCTTGTTAATACTATTATAGCATGAATGTAAACATTTATCATAAACACAAAGATATAATAATAACTACATTTATTATTGCCTCTAGGGCATATTTCCAACACTAATAAGCGCCACTTTATGCTTTGGGTCGGAAAAAGTGGCCCGAGCAGACCCTGCAAAATGCGCTAGCCCATAAATTTTTTTAAGGGGGCCAAGAAAAACAACTGAGGGGGTGAAAGGGTAATTGCCCATATGTGTGGTTTTGGTGATTAATGATAATCCCTATGGACTAATGTTTTCACTAAATTTTATATGAAGGTATATTCCATAGGTCATGCTTGTAGTCCATGTGTTGGATTCAAGTATGGATGCCATGAAGATAAAGATATACCTTGAGTATTGGCATCAAAATCATCGAGTTGAAGAGAAGAATATGATATGATCAAGATCTTGAGAGTGTGATCTCAATAGAATAATTCAAGATATGGCTCTAAGTCGGTGTCATGATAGCCTCATTAGTTGAGCTATGGTTGACTAAGATTTAGAGCATGTAATCAAATGAATAGTTTGTAACACCCTCTGAATCGGCCCTATGCAAGTTTTAGCGAAATTCGCCAAACCCGCATAGAAACGATTCGAAGGTGACCACCAGGCACTTTCGTGCGGGTGGAAAAACAAAGTAATAACATTACACAACAGTCCTCGATGGGACCCACAGAACAGATATATACAGCAGCGACTCAAAGAGTCAAGAATACAGATTTACAATACAAAGATCCAATCACCTTGAAAATGATCGAGCGTCCGGCTACGGACACGATGCAAATGGGGCTAAGAGCCCTGAAGAATAACCAATGGCGTCCATAACCCTGCCCAGGCCAAGCCGGAAGGGTAACCCTGCTAACGGCGTCGATCTCAAAACCTGCTTAAACAAAAGGGGTGCCGACAAAGGGCAAAGGAAAAGGGGAGGCCAAGATCGAGGCCAAGACACGGCGAGGCTAGAATTCGGTCCTCGCCTACATAGGTATGGTGGATCAAGCGGCAAAGATGCACTAAACAACCTATAGAGACTCGATACAACCGGCGGCTATCGAGGGGTGAGAATGACCTATCCGGATCCAACTCAAGCTATCACCAAGCAAAACCATCCTGGCATTTCCCCTCGTAACCAAACGAGGAAGTCAACCGAGAACTCACACGCTTGGCGCTTTTCTTGATTCAGTTATAGTTGCGGCACTTTACTAGTCAGGTTTAGATAATCATCCTGATAAAGTAAGCAGTGGGCACTTTTAGTTAATCCTTCCGTTATAGTGGCAACACTTACTAGTCAGATAAATTTAGCATGAGATAAACCCAAAACCCAGCAGTTGTTGATACTTTTACTTAGCCATTCCGTTGTAGTGAAGCTGATTACTAATCATAACGGATACAAGTCAATTTAAAACAATAAACTTTAGTTATAGTTGTCTATGATCAGACACTATGCTCCAAGTCGTCCATAACCGCGGACACGGCTTCTCGAAAAGATTAAACCCTGCAGGGGTGCACCAAAGTATCCACAGGCACTTCGACCCTTTTGCGGATCGTTAACATACACCCATCGGTATGTCGGCGGGGCCTAAGTCACGACGCTCCTGCACCCAAAGCAAGCACGGGGGCCACCCACCGAGTCGACACCGAACGGAGTCGGCCGGTCTCCGAGACGGACTCGGGTTTTGCGTCGATGGCGATATGACAACCAGGTCCCCAAACGGGGACTGTCCATACCGCGAAAACATCCCGCTTTCCTAAACAGTACACGCGCTTTCGCACAATAGTAATTAAAGGAGTAAACATGGCATAAGTACAGGATAGTAATAAAACCTCAAACTAGTTGTGGCCCCCAGTACAATACTTTGAAATCAGGTAATTATCAATGGGGGGCCCATATCTCCCACTTGGTTAGCGCTCGATCTCGAACAGTGTCAAGAACTCGGTCCCACGGGACACAAGTGGCGGCGGAAACCAAATCGTACCTATCACCCACCGATGCCTCTGCTTAATTCAATTTTAGTTGTTAAACAGGAATTAAAGTGAACAATAATTAAAGACATGATCATCTCCAACGTCAACATGCGGCAATTCTCCGACAAAGGTGGTACTTTACGACAAGCAAAACACTTGAGCAAGCGACTACGACACGGGTCCAACTAGCTACCAAACAACATGTAATAGGATGTGTCCATGGCTATATATGGCTGCAAGGGATAACGCGGGTACGAAATCTAGAGCATCGCAACACAGATAGCAAAGATCAACAGGAGGGAAGTAAATACTATAAAAGTAAGATAGGTAGAAAGAGGGAGATGCTCGCCTGAAAACATTGTCGAAGGTTCATCCGAAGATCGGTAAAGCTCACATCAACTCAACGGCCTTATCCGCGAAGAAGCAAAACACTAGAAGGAACACCGGATGCAATATTTAATACTACGGCAAAAGATCGGCATGATGCATGCATGATGGATGGCATGGCAAAGGTGCGAGGCAATTAGGTCATATTAAGCGGAACCGGGGTCCCGACAATTAGTTAGGTGGTTCAAGTTATTTAGAACCCCCGCAATTTAAATGTCGTTTAAACAAGGCAAGATAAGATACCGGTTCGCTACACAAGTTTAAATGAGGCCGATATGAGACTAGATTTGCCCGCATATGGGCCCCATATTTAGTTATTAGGTGAATCGGCATAAGGCCCCCAAACCAACAATATGCATGCGAGATGACAATTAATATGCAACAATTTGGTTATGTTATAAAATAGGGTCCGAGGAAAAGGGGTCACACATCAGAGGGGGCTCGACGATCTCGGGTTCCGGGGTTCGGGGTGGGTCTCGGGGTCCCGGGTTCGACGGATTGTTCTCGGCGGACACGTTCTCGGACTCCGGGGTCGTTCTCGGTAACGGGGTAGATCTTGTCGCATCGGGGTCTCGGTGTCCGGGGCAGAACTTGTGTCGGTGTCGTTCTTGTCTTCGCGAAGGTCTTGCCGGGTCCACACTTCGGTTTCCGTGAGACGACCTTGGCGCTCCGTGCCCATGAAGCAGAACTTGTCGATTCCATGAAGGCCTTGGTGCTTCAATCCTGTGTCGACCTCCGGGTTCCGATAGGAGATCTTGGCGTCGCGGGTTCGCCTTCGGATCGGCTTCGGTCCAGGATCCGTGAAGGAGGCCTTCGCTCCATGATGAAGATCTTGACATCGGGCCGTTCTTGCGGGCATCTGCAGATTACCCGCCACTTATCGAGCTTGTCGGGTTTCGCGGGAATCCTTGCAACCGTGGTACTCTGTTCTCGGTGCTCAAACGCTGGTCCACAGCGGTGCGGGCAGGGGCATGGGATCCCGAGGAGGAGGCCGACGCGGGTCCGCGGCGAGCCGGAGAGGAGCTAGGCGGAGGAGGAACCGCGGTGGAGGAGAGGCGCGGCGGGCTACTCGGGTCGGGGGTTCGGCGACGGAGGCGGGCGGCGCGAGCCACCGGGCGGCGGGCGTGCAGCGGGCGGCGACGAGCGCAGCGGGCGGCTTGCCGTGGGCGACGCGGGGCGGCGCTGGCGGAGGAGGCGAAGGCGGCGGTCGACGGAGGAACCGGGCTGGGCGAAGAAGCCCGGCGGAGGAGGAGCCGCAGAGCGGCCGGGACAAGGCGGGGCTTGCAGGCACGGGAGCACGGGCGACGCGGAGGTGCGCGGCCGGGCGGAGGCCCGAGGAGGAGGCGAGGTGACGGGCGGGCGACGGCCGGGTGCTTGTGATTGAGGAGGGACGGGTCGTCTGGGACGGAGCGAGGGACGGTGAGCGGGCGGAGGGGAGCTGGCGGAGGCGGGGTCGGGGGCAGGTCGGGCTTTTGAGAGGGTGGAGCGAGGGGTGAGCTGGGACGCGAGCGAGGGGAGGAGGAAGATGAGCAGTGACGCGCGGTAGGTGGGGCCGGTGGACCCGCGAGGCGTGGGGTGGTTAGGTTGGGCGCCAGGGACGCGAGGGCGGATGGCGAGAGGGGCTGGGGCCCAGCGGTCACGGTGAGCCGAGAGGCTGGAGGTCGCCGGGTGCGTCTTCTTGTGAGGATGCGCGCGTGTGGGTCCAAGGGAGGGTGGCGTGTGGTCTGAGAGGATTGAGAGGAGAGAGAGGGAGGCTGACGTGGCAGCTGCTGGTTGGGTGAGGGATAGGGGTTAGCTGAGGTGGCGTGTGGGGATTGGGCAGGGTGAGGTGGAGGAGTAGGTTGGGTAGAGTTTTAGGTGGGTTTAGGTTTAGATGGGGCTGGGCCGATTTAAAAACACAGGGGTGGTCGTTCGGGTCCACTCGGCCCGTTCGACTGCCCCTACCGAAATAAATTAAATACTTTATTTATTTCCATATAACTTTTATAACTAGTTTTTAGACAACAAAATATCCGGAACTTCCGGGGGTTTGATATTTGAAAGGAGGTGGGGCGTTTTTAGATAACGAAACGGCTTTGCGAAATAGTTTAATGCAACAATGCATGATGATGACGATGCAATGCACAAATTCAACGCGATTTTCTAGTAGTGGTTTTGCGGGATGCCACAATTCGACACCACTAACAATGGATCTCGCCCTCGAGATCCGCCTCATGGTACCGGAAGGAAGGGTCGGCGATCTGCGTCTTCTCGCTTCGTGTAGATCTTCGCGACACCACTAACAAGAGGTCGTTGTCCTGATCATCAAGAGAACACTCCGGGAAACAACGGACGAAGTTAAAGGTAAGGCCACCTCGAACTTCCATGGAAGGAGTAGAATTGCATCGATCCACCATTCAATGTACATAAGCGAATGATAAGAGTAGTGGTATGGTCGCGACTCCATCCCGCACTCAAAGCATTACTATGTACACGAATAGACAGATTATGCAACCTACCCTCAAGATTCAGACTGAAGATCTCGACAAGCGAGGTTCAGACCAAAGGAGTGATGCAGACTCTGCATCGGATCTGGCATAGAGGATGTCGTCGCGTCGGGAAACACCGGAAGGCACAAACAAGGAACAAAGAATGGTACCACAGACGAAGGATTCCTCGGATAGCATGAACATCGGATGGTAGAACACCGTTATCAAAGGAGGAAGCGAAACCCTAAAGGTACGACGGAAACCCAACCACGAGAATTCCTGGACTCGAATAAAAGGGACGAGAGCGGATTCAAAACACGTAGGGGTAAGAGGAGAACAGCAGAGGGGTAAGGAGTAAAATCAGACCTAATCAGAACTATCCAACCGATTTTCAAAAATAGTTTTGACACTCTACTTGCCGTTAGCTAGGTTATCCTCTGATTTGGACTTGGGGTATCGCAACCCGGAGCTCGATACCACTCAACACTCTGATCGCCCTATGCAAGTTTTAGCGAAATTCGCCAAACCCGCATAGAAACGATTCGAAGGTGACTACCAGCACTTTCGATGGGTGGAAAAACAAAGTAATAACATTACACAACAGTCCTCGATGGGACCCATGTAGAGAGATATATACAGACGACTCAAAGAGTCAAGAATACAGATTTACAATACAAAGATCCAATCACCTTGAAAATGATCGGCGTCCGCCACGGACACGATGCAAATGGGGCTAAGAGCCCCAAGAATAACCAATGGCGTCCATAACCCCGGGCCAAGCCGGAAGGGTAACCGCTAACGTCGATCTCAAAACCTGCTTAAACAAAAGGGTGCCGAAAGGGCAAAGGAAAAGAGGAGCGTCGATCGAGGCCAAGACACGGCGAGGCTAGAATTCGGCGTCCTCGCCTACATAGGTATGGTGGATCAAGCGGCAGCAGATGCACTAAACAACCTATAGAGACTCGATAACCTGGCGGCTATCGAGGGGTGAGAATGACCTATCCGGATCCAACTGAAGCTATCACCAAGCAAAACCATCTCGGCATTTCCTCGTAAACGAGGAAGTCAACCGAGGAACTCACACAGTTGGCGATTTCTTGATTCGTTATAGTTGCGGCACTTTACTAGTCGGTTTAGATAATCATCCCGATAAAGTAAGCAGTGGGCACTTTTAGTTAATCCTTCCGTTATAGTGGCAACACTTACTAGTCGATAAATTTAGCATGAGATAAACCCAAAACCCAAAGCTTGTTGATACTTTTACTTAGCCATTCCGTTGTAGTGAAGCTGATTACTAATCATAACGGATACAAGTCAATTTAAAACAATAAACTTTAGTTATAGTTGTCTATGATCGACATCGTGCTCCAAGTCGTCCATAACCGCGACACGGCTTCTAAAAGATTAAACCTGCAGGTGCACCAAAGTATCCACAGCACTTGACCCTTTTGCCGATCGCTTAACATACACCCATCGGTATGTCGGCGGGGCCTAAGTCACGACGCCCTGCACCAAAGCAAGCACGGGGCCACCCAAGTCGACACCGAACGGAGTCGGCCGGTCTCCGAGACGGACTCGGGGTTTGCGTCGATGGCGATATCGACAATGAGTCCCCAAACGGGATGTCCATACCGCAAAACATCCCGCTTTCCTAACAAGACACGCTCGCACAATAGTAATTAAAGGAGTAAACATGGCATAAGTACAGGATAGTAATAAAACCTCAAACTAGTTGTGGCCCCCAGTACAATACTTTGAAATCAGGTAATTATCAATGGGGGGCCCATATCTCCCCACCTGTGGTTAGCGCGCTCGATCTCGGAACAGGTGTCAAGAACTCGGGTCCTACGGGACACAAGTGGGCGGTCGGAAACCAAATCTTACCTATCACCCACCGATGCCTCTGCTTAATTCAATTTTAGTTGTTAAACAGGAATTAAAGTGAACAATAATTAAAGACATGATCATCTCCAACGTCAACATGCGGCAATTCTCCGACAAAGGTGGTACTTTACGACAAGCAAAACACTTGAGCAAGCGACTACGACACGCGGGTCCAACTAGCTACCAAACAACAGGTAATAGGATGTGTCCATGGCTATATATGGCTGCAAGGGATAACGCGGGTACGAAATCTAGAGCATCGCAACACAGATAGCAAAGATCAACAGGAGGGAAGTAAATACTATAAAAGTAAGATAGGTAGAAAGAGGGAGATGCTCGCCTGAAAACATTGTCGAAGGTTCATCCGAAGATCGGGGCGAAGCTCACATCAACTCAACGGCCTTATCCGCGAAGAAGCAAAACACTAGAAGGAACACCGGATGCAATATTTAATACTACGACAAAAGATCGGCATGATGCATGCATGATGGATGGCATGGCAAAGGTGCGAGGCAATTAGGTCATATTAAGCGGAACCGGGGTCCCGACAATTAGTTAGGTGGTTCAAGTTATTTAGAACCCCCGCAATTTAAATGTCGTTTAAACAAGGCAAGATAAGATACCGGTTCGCTACACAAGTTTAAATGAGGCCGATATGAGACTAGATTTGCCCGCATATGGGCCCCATATTTAGTTATTAGGTGAATCGGCATAAGGCCCCCAAACCAACAATATGCATGCGAGATGACAATTAATATGCAACAATTTGGTTATGTTATAAAATAGGGTCCGAGGAAAAGGGGTCACACATCAGAGGGGGCTCGACGATCTCGGGTCCGGGGTTCGGGGTGGGTCTCGGGGTCCCGGGTTCGACGGATTGTTCTCGGCGGACACGTTCTCGGACTCCGGGGTCGTTCTCGGTAACGGGGTAGATCTTGTCGCATCGGGGTCTCGGTGTCCGGGGCAGAACTTGTGTCGGTGCCGTTCTTGTCTTCGCGAAGTTCTTGCCGGGTCCACGCTTCGGTTTCCGTGAGACGACCTTGGCGCTCCGTGCCCATGAAGCAGAACTTGTCGATTCCATGAAGGCCTTGGTGCTTCAATCCTGTGTCGACCTCCGGGTTCCGATAGGAGATCTTGGCGTTCGGCGGGTTCGGCCTTCGGATCGGCTTCGGGGTCCTGGGATCCGTGAAGGAGGCCTTCGCGCTCCATGATGAAGATCTTGACATCGGGCCGTTCTTGCCGGGCATACTGCAGATTACCCCGCCACTTATCGAGCTTGTCGGGTTTCAGATCGAATCCTTGCAACCGTGGTACTCCTGTTCCTGGTGCTCAAACGCGGGTCCACAGGCGGTGCGGGCAGGGGCCGCGGGATCCCGAGGAGGAGGCCGACGAAGCGGGTCCCGCCGGCGAGCCGGAGAGGAGCTAGGCCGGAGGAGGAACCGCGGTGGCCGGAGGAGAGGCGGGCAGGGGCTACTCGCGGTCGGGGTTACGGGCGACAGGCGGGCGGCGCGAGCACCGGGCGGCGGCGGGAATCTGGCGGCGACGAGCGCTGGTGGCGGTCGCAGCTCGGGCGGCAAGGCTGGCGCTGGAGGAGGCGGCGAAGGCGGCGGTCGACGGAGGAATTGGCGGCCATGAAGAAGCCAAGGCGGAGGGAGCCGCAGGAGCGGGCCGGGACGCTGGCGGGGCTTGCAGGGGCCTGGGAGCGAGCACGGAGCACGGGCGACGCGGAGGTGCGTTGCTGGCGGAGCGGCTCCGGAGGAGGGGCGAGGTGGTGGACGGGGCGGCGACGGCGGGCCGGGGTTGCGCGGTTGAGGGAGGGGACGGGGTCGTCTGGGGACGGAGCGGTGAGGGACGGTGAGCGGGCGGAGGGGAGCCGCGGAGGCGGGTCGTGGGTCGGGCTCGCCTGAGAGGGGTGGAGCGAGGCGGGTGAGCCTGGGACGCGAGCGGAGGGGAGGGAGGAAGATGAGCAGACTTGGCGGTAGGTGGGGCAGTGGGACCCGGAGGCCTGGGCGTGGGGTGGTTAGGTGGCTTGGCGGTTGGGGCAGTGAGGCGGATGGCGAGTGGGCAGGGGTTGGGGCCCAGTGGGTGGGTGAGCCGAGAGGGCTGGAGGCTGGTGCGTCTTCTTTGTGAGGATCTTGGCGTGTGGGTCCAAGGGGGGTGGCGTGTGGTCTGAGAGGATTGAGAGGAGAGAGAGGGAGGCTGACGTGGCGGCTGCTGGTTGGGTGAGGGATAGGGGTTAGCTGAGGTGGCGTGTGGGGATTGGGCAGGGTGAGGTGGAGGAGTAGGTTGGGTAGAGTTTTAGGTGGGTTTAGGTTTAGATGGGGCTGGCAGGTTGGGCCGATTTAAAAACACAGGGGTGGTCGTTCGGGTCCACTCGGCCCGTTCGACTGCCCCTACCGAAATAAACTAAATACTTTACTTATTTCCATATAACTTTTATAACTAGTTTTTAGACAACAAAATATCCGGAACTTCCGGGGGTTTGATATTTGAAAGGAGGTGGGGCGTTTTTAGATAACGAAACGGCTTTGCGAAATAGTTTAATGCAACAATGCATGATGATGACGATGCAATGCACAAATTCAACGCGATTTTCTAGTAGTGGTTTTGCGGGATGCCACATAGTTTCTTATGTACCTCAAGATATTAAGATGGAGCACGAGAAGATACTTGGTTGACCAATAACAAAGAGTGAAGAGTGATTTAAAGTTGGTCAACACATGAAGCATAAAGAATATACCACATGGTCCTGTGGTATGGTTAGCCTTGTCAATTATGCATCATGAACTAACCCATTATATATTTGCCTTTGTATTTTCTATACGGGACAGGTATCTTTCCATGGGCATGCTTCAAAATGAAGATATTATATAGACCATGAGAGGATGACATCAAGTGGTGATCGTCATCAAGGTTGAGAAGGGCAAGTTCAAGATAAGCATCTCGAGAAGATCATTTGCTTGAAGCTTGCCGTCCATATTGGTGATAATGAACATGTGAAGACATGTACTAATGAAGCTATCCCATAGTGGTGTATGGGGAAGCAAATTAGGAGTCTTCACGAAGCAACAATGATCAAGTGTTGCATTCCGGCTTGGATGGAGCTTGAAGCGTTGTCATCAAGATCAAGCGGTATGCGCAAGGAAAAGGTATGGCCTTGCTAGATTTTCCTTTTACCGGTCTCAAGGTGGTTGTTGGAAGACCGGGTTATAGGATAGATAGCCGCACTACCAAGAGGGGCTTTCGGTTGTGTAACTTGATCACATCGTCATAGGAAGCTCAATCCTTTGCATACTTTGCATATTCCTATTTTGTTTCTTCTTGGTGTTTCTCTATGTGAGGTTCTTGACCTTGTTGCTAGCTCTTCAACAATCCCAAGTTTATCGAAAACGGAATTCGTATGCATCTTCTATGGCGTTTTCGAGTTTGAAGGTTTTATCGGTTCTTATTTAGGGAGGCTTCTTACCTTTATTCATTTGGTTTTATCCTCCTTTGTTGGGCTATGATGTTTCTCTGCACAATCTTGTAGAGCTTGTTTTCCTCGTCAAAACAAGCCCAAGATCATCGAAATCGGGGTCCGGATGCAAACGTTATTGCGTTTTTCATGAAGCCTGTTTCATCCCGGTTGTGGATTCGGTTCAACCGTGTAACACCCTCAGAATCGGACCTATGCAAGTTTTAGCAAAATTCGCCAAACCCGCATAGAAACGATTCAAAGGTGCCCACCAGGCACTTTCGTGCGGGTGGAAAACGAAGTAATAACATTACACAACAGTCCTCGATGGGACCCACAGAACAGATATATATAACAGCGACTCAAAGAGTCAAGAATACAAATATAATGTACAAAGATCCAATTCACCTTGAAAAAGATCGAGCGTCCGACTACGGACAAGATGCAAATGGGGCTAAGAGCCCTGAAGAATAACCAATGGCGTCCATAACCCTGCCCAGGCCAAGCCGGAAGGGTAACCCTGCTAACGACGTCGATCTCAAAACCTGCTTAAACAAAAGGGGTGCCGACAAAGGGCAAAGGAAAAAGAAGGAGCGTCAGTACTGAGGCCAGTACACGGCGAGGCTAGAATCCGGCGGTCCTCGCCTACATAGGTATGGTGGACTGAAGCGGCAGCGGCAGCATGCACTAAACAACCTATAGAGACTCGATACAACTGGCGGTTATCAGAGAGGGATAAGAATGACCTATTCGGAACCAACCTGATACTATCATCAAACAAACCCATCCTGGCGTTTCCCCCTCGAGTCCAAACGAGGAAGTCAACCGAGGAACTCACACCGTTGGCAGTTTTATTTATTCGGTTATCGTTGCAGCAATTACTAGTCAGGTATAGGTAATCATCCTGATAAAGTAGACAGTGGGCACTTTTAGTTAACCATTCCGTGATAGTGGCAACACTTACTAGTCAGATACATTTGTCATGAGATAACCCCAAAAACCCAGCAGTTGTTGGTACTTTTATTCAGCCATTCCGTTGTAGTTGCAAGATTTACTAGTCAGGTACAATTGTCGCAAGCGACAACCAAACAAGCAGTTGTGGGCAGTATTAATTAGCCATTCCATTATAGTGAAGCTGATTACTAGTCATTATAAGTCAAATTTATAGCAGTAAACTTTAGTTATGCTTGTCTATGATCGAGATACTGTGCTCCAAGTCGTCCATATCCGCGGACACGGCTTTCAGAAAGTTTTACCCGCCGGGTGCACCAATAGCAACACACGCCGATCAACCTCGAAAAACCAAAACAAAACCCAACGAGGCTTTCACGATCGAACAATCACAGATTCAGAATTATTTGGGGCCACCTTAAGTAGATCCCGCAACGGCCAATGACTCAGACGGGCTCAAGGTTTGGGTATACGGTGAACGATCGGGAACCCGAAAGTGTGGCTGGGCTTGTCGACACCGCGGAATCGTGTCCCGATCCTAACAAGATGCAGCAAGACCTCGCACAATTTAAATACGAAAGTAGCATGGCATAAGTACAGATAGTAAATAAAACCTCAAACTAGTTTGTGGCCCCAAGAAATAAGAATGAATCAAGCTCGCTGTGGGGTCCCATATACCTCCCGGATGTGGATAGCGCGATAAATCAAGGAATGTATCAAGTACTCGGGTCTTACGGGACACAAGTGGGCTCGAAACCAAATATTTTCTATCACCCACCGATGCCTCCGCTTATTTCAATTTTAGTTGTTAAACAGAAATTAAAGTGACGATAAGTAAAACTAGAATCATCTCCAACATCGACATGCGGCAATACATCAAAGAATCGTGGCATATGACACACATCAAGACCTTGAGCAAGCAACTACGACGCGCAAGTCCAACTATCTACCAAACAACAGGTAATAGGGTGTGTCCAAGGCAATATGAGGCTGCAGGGAAAATCACGGGTACGGAAACTAAAGCATCGCAACACAGATAGCAATAGATCAACAGGAGGGAATAAAACACTATAAAAGTAAGATAGGTAGAAAGGGGGAGGTGCTCGCCTGAAAACATTGTCGAAAGGTTCATCCGAAGATCGGGGCGAAGCTCACATCAACTCAACGGCCTTATCCGCGAAGAAGCAAAATACTAAAAGAACACCGGATGCAATATTTAATACACGGCAGAAGATCGGCATGATGCATGTATGATGCATGGCATGGCAAGGTGCGATGCAATTAGGTCATATTAAGTGGAACCGGGGTCCCGACAATTAGTTAGGTGGTTCAAGTTGTTTAGAAACCCCGCATTTTAAATGTTGTTTACCATGGCATAAGATAGCACCGGGTTCGCTACACAAATTTAAATGAGGCCGATATGAGACTAGATTTGCCCGCATATGGGCCCCATATTTAATTATTAGGTGAATCAGCAAAAGGCCCCCAAACCACATGACAAGTATGCATGCAAGGATGACAATTTAAATGCAACAGTTATATAGGTGATATTCATAAAATAGGGTTCTCGGAAAAAGGGTTCACACATTAGGGGTCTCGACGATCTTGGGGTGCCGGGGTTCGGGGTCCGGGGTCGGTCTCGGGGTCCAGGGTTCGACGGAAACGGTCTAGCGGAAACGTTCTCGGGTTTCTGGGGTAGATCTTGGCGGATCCGGGGTCTCGGTGTCCGGGGCGTGTCGGATTCTTCCGGGCCGATGCCGTTCTTGTCGTCGCGAAGGTCTTGTCGGGTCCCACGGGGTCGGGTCGGACTTGTCGATACACCGGGGAGATCTGGTCGTCGGCGCACTCAGGGTTTCGGGGATCGGTCTTCGGATCGAGGGCTCGGAGATCTTGGCGCGGCTCCGGTTTCAGGGTGTCGAGGCTGGATCCTCGGGTCCGGGAAGAAGCACTTGGCGCATCCGGGTTGGAGAGCTTGCCGTTCCGTGGCGATCTTGGCGTCCTCTAAGGAAGATCATGTTGAGCCATCGGGTTTGGTTTGGTCTTCGGGGTCTTGGACGCCGGGATCGGTCTTCGCGGGCTTCGGCGAACTTGGCGTGACGAGGGGTTTTCTCCGAGTCCGGGATGCGTCCGTGTGGTAGATCTTGGGGGTACCGGCCTCTTCGGGTTCCATGCCGACTTACTTGTCGAAGGTCCAATGGGCGTCACCATGCTCATCTTGCGATATCCTCTCGATGCGGCGTCTGCGGTCTTGTCCCCACACTCAACATCTTAGCACCAATCGGTACTTCACAGAAACACGCACGGGGAGGCAGACTCGTCGGTGACCAGGCGGCGCTGGAGGCGGTCGGCGTCGGCGACCACGGCAAGCGGCTCAGCGAGGCCGGAGGTCGGGACACCACGACGGGCAGGACGGTGGCTCGGGAGGTCGCAGAGGCGGCCGCGGAGGATCCGGGCGAGAGGCTGAGCGGGCGCCATGGGCGACGAGGTTGCGGTCTGGGAGGGCTTGGCGGGCGGGTGGAGCGGAGGCGAGGGCGGGAGGGAGCACGGCCGCAGGTGAGGCGGAGGGCAGGCCGGGACGCTAGGGCGGGAGGTTCGGCCGGGGTCGCGGCCGGGCGAGGCTTGAGGCGGCGCGGGCAAGGTGCTGGGCCGCGCTGACGGCCGGAGCAGGCCGACGGCGGCTCGGCCGGAGGGAGCTCGAGGCGGGGACGGGCGGTTGAGGGAGAGGGCGGCCGGAGGCGGGCGAGGTCGGGGCGAGCTCGGCGGGGAGCGTGGGGCGAGGCCGCGTCGGGTGGATAGGAGAGAGGGATGGGAGAGGGAGCTCCGGCCGGGCGAAGCGGCGGCAGTGAGGGGGCGAGAGGATGGGTGGGCTGCGGGGCTCGGGAGGAAGAAGCCGTCTGTGGGGGGTCTCTGGGGGGCGCGTGGTCTGGGGAGTGGGGCAAGGGGCCCAGCGGTCGGGAGAGGTCAGGCCTGGGAGGTGTGCGTCGTGAGCTGGGCGGGCGTGGAGGGTTTGTGTGGTGTGTGTTTGAGAGAGAGAGAGCTAGGTGGCTTAGCCTAGGTGGCAGGGTGTGATTGGATAGGGGAGGGGAGAGGGTGAGGTGGCGCAAGGGGAGTGGCCAGGGTGAGGTGGAGGGTTGAGTGTGGGTAGATAATTGGGTAGGTTTAGAAATTTAGGAGGTGTAGTTGGACCGTTTTAAAAATCTGGGGCGGTCGTTCGGGTCGGGCTGGCCCGTTCGACTGCCCCCACTAAAACAAAGAAACTTTTTATTTGATTTAAACGGGCCGTGTGCAAACCAATAGCGGCCAAAACAAAATATTCCGGGGACCGGGTTTTGATGTTTGAATAAAGAGGGGCGTTTAGAAAACAACACGGGCTTTGCAAACATAGTTTTATGCGAACAATGCATGATGATGACGATGCAATGCACAAATTCAACACGATTTTCTAGTAGTGGTTTTGCAGGATGCCACAAACCGGCTCCCAGACCGGGTGGTCCGGGGCCAGGACCGGAAAACCGGATCTGAAACCGGGATTTTCGGTTTTGCTATACCGAGTCTATCCGAGACTGTGTACTTACTCTAATTCCGGTTTTAAGTTCGGTTTTCCGGTCCAGGAACCAGACCGTCCGGTTCTGGAGCTGGTCCAACCGAACTTTCAACCGAGTTCGCACATATTTCTTCCAACGGCCATATTTGCTTTCCACTATAAAAGGGGGTTCTTCCTCCAACGTTTTAGGGTGTTCTTGACCACGAAATTGACCTCCATTGTTGAACCTCTTGAGCTTTCTTCCTCCCTCTTACCTCCTATGATTCTTGCATCTTTTTGAGGGCTTTGGAAGAGGAGATCTAGATCTACAATCCCCACCAACCAATTCCTCCTCTAAGTGAGGGGAACCCATTGGATCTAGATCTTGGAGTCATTTGTTGACTTCCACCATTGTTCTTCCTCTCTAATTCCTCCCTAGCACTTGTTGCTTTGGTGGGATTTGAGAGTGAAGGATTTGAGCACCCTTGGTGTTCTTGCTTTGCATTCTTGCATAAGTTTTGAGCTCTCCATTACGATTTTTTCGAGTGAGAGACCGTGAGCTTGTTACTCTTGGAGGGTGACCTCCTAGTTGGCTTGGAAATGTGAACATATGAGGTAGTGCCACTTAGAGTCGATATTGTTGATTATATTGTTTCTAGGTGGCATGTTGGCTCAAACAAGGTCCTATTTTTGTTAGATGCTTTTATTGCTCGTCTTTTGGTCTTTGTTTGAGTAAGAAATTCTTGGCGCGGTCTTTCTCAAATACATATCTCTATATCTTATTTGGGATACCATTTGCTTCAAGTTATTCTAATCATTTCTTTGCATGATTTGTGACTAGTTGAAGCTATAAAGAATCTCTATCATTGCATAATGCTTAATCTTTTTATTTCTATCCTATGCTTTTTATTGTGAAGATTTATCTTTAATATTCGTGCAATATACCACCGGAAATCTATTCCAATACACTCATTGTCTTTGACAATTGATATACTTGTGTGTGGTAGCATTTGTGGATCATCTTCACTTTGGAGTTAACCTCTTATTGCCGTATTTTATTTCCAAAACTTTGGTGTGGCTCCAATTGTCTTCCTTGGCTTTTGAACATATATTTGATGATGTTTTTGATTATTATCAAATGTGTTTTAGTGTAAGACAAACCTTTTCTTCTCGGAAGCTTGTGCCATTGTGAAAAGTGTTAAGGGTTTGGTTTATTTGTTGAAACCTTGCTCTTTTGGGAGTTTGTTATCTCATTCTTTATTCTCTATTTTATTTTCTTGAATGAGATAAATCTTTGAGCATTTGTGTTCTTATTTCATCTTTCATGCTTAATAGTTTTTGCTCAGTTCATTTGTTGAACTTTGTTGAACAAATCTTGTGTTGATTTGATTCTTTGATATAGTTTTGACAACAAATGTGTTTTGTCACACCTTGTATGCCTTCTTGAATATTTTTGGTGTTTTGTCCAAAGTATATCTTCGTTGGATCTTGAAATTCTCGCGCATGCATGTTTAATAAATGTATATCTTATGTCCTGTTTTGCTTTCTTGATCCAATATATAGGGTATACTCCATCAAATCCTTAAACGGCTAAGATGTGCACGAAATTCAAATTTCATCTCTAAATATGCACATATTTTTATGGAATGTATCATATGCGTTGTGGTTATTCTAACCACTTTGGACCCAATAAGTTTGGGAACCAAGATGTACTTGAATGTTGTTTTAGGTACATTGAAGATGCAATCGATGTTTGTCTCGTCTATAAGGAAAGTGTTGTCACCACATGATAATTGAAGCCAAGCTAGGATGATCTAAAAATTCTTATCTACTACATCATACCATTGCTATCTCGGTAACAAGTATCTTATTCATGCATACTATTCTTCCATTCAATCTCTTGTAGGTTGCATCTTGGCATGAATTTATTTGTTTGTAAATGTTCGATTCTTGCAATTATCTTTGAAAGACTTTTGTATCCTTATTGCTTATGTGAGTACTTTGAGATGATGCATATAATGGGGAGTATATAAAATCATGTTCATGATTCACCAATTCCAAATATGCCTTCAAGAAATTTATTGCATATCAACTCCTCAAGGTACTCTCATGTGCAATATTGTTGAAATTGCATTGAATCATTCCTTTTGATACTTGTTGCCTTTCTCAAAGTATCCCAACTAGCATTAGTTCCCTTAGTGTTAGTTGTGATGGTTTTGAGATTTTTTTTTGTTTTTCTTTGGTGAAGTTCATTGATATACCATAAGATAAAATAGAGCCATGGGCTATATATGCACTTAAGCAAAATATCCTCTTTGGTATATCTTATGACTTCCGCTTGGATATCATGTATTCTTTTTATTAACCTCTTATGTGTGGATGTTTCTTTGTGGATTATTCTCATATTTTTCCCTTAGAAACTTATATACACTAGAGTGTTAATCTCTCGCCTTGATATGCTCGCTCTTTTCCGACCATCTCTCTTATCCTCTTGATTTTTAATGGTATTGGTAAGGTCTTGATTTATGAGTGCTTGGTTTAATTTTATTGCGTCTTCACACACTGATATCTCATATTTGGTTTCTCTTGGACTTAAACTTGTCTTGACAAGTGTATTGGTTTATATCTAATCCTTGTATCTTGGTTGTGTTCTAAATAATATAAGGGAGTGAGGATTCCATGTTTGTGCATATTGTATTCAAATGAAACAACTAATTTATGCATGAACCTTGGGGAGCTTCCTTATTTCACTTAGAGCATTATTTGTCCATTTGATTATTTGGATCTTTTGATTGCTTGCTTCATCCGTTGAAGTTCCTTCACCTTGTTATCCTTTTATCAATCCTTGATCCTCAATATAGTTTGATTTCCTCCAAGTGTTCGTCATTGGTTATGTGCATTTGATTTCACTCATATTACGAGTAATGCACACCTTGTGTAGGAACTCATACTATATTGTCCTTCTAACCTTGTTATCCATTTTGGCACTTGTTGTCAATGGGGGAGAAGTTTAGAGGGTTTTAAGGGAAATGGTTTTCTACTTAAGATTGGTTTGTTCTTAAGTGTTTTCCTTTCATGCATCTCATCTTTATTATGTTTTGCATGGTTGTATATATAGTATAAACTCTCCCAAAGGTTATGCTTGACAATGTATGCAATGAAATTCAAGATCATCACACATGCATATATTGTGGGGGAGTTTTCTCTATATATGTTGGTTCTACTCACATTTCCTGCATTAGTTGTAGTTTATGTGAGTAGAATCGGTTTTGATATGGGCTAGTATCTTTGTGTTACTTAACCATATCAAATACAACCTCTTGTATACAACTTATTCTTGGATAATCTGCGTACTTGTTTCTAATATTCATTATATAAACGCTCTTGTTGTGATTGTCATCAATTACCAAAATGGGGGAGATTGAAAGGGTAATTGCCCATATGTGTGGTTTTGGTGATTAATGACAATCCCTATGGACTAATGTTTTCACTGAGTTTTATATGAAGGTATATTCCATAGGTCATGCTTTTAGTCCATGTGTTGGATTCAAGTATGGATTCCATGAAGATAAAGATATACCTTGAGTATTGGCATCAAAATCATCGAGTTGAAGAGAAGAATATGATATGATCAAGATCTTGAGAGTGTGATCTCAATAGAATAATTCAAGATATGGCTCTAAGTCGGTGTCACGATAGCCTCATTAGTTGAGCTATGGTTGACTAATATTTAGAGCATGTAACCAAATGAATAGTTCCATATGTACCTCGAGATATTAAGATGGAGCACGAGAAATACTTGGTTGACCAATAACAAAGAGTGAAGAGTGATTTCAAGTTGGTCAACACATGAAGCATAAAGAATATACCACATGGTCTTGTGGTATGGTAAACCTTGTCAATATGCATCATGAACTAACCCATTATATATTTGCCTTTGTCTTTTCTATATGGGACAGGTATCTTTCCATGGGCATGCTTCAAAATGAAGATATTATATAGACCATGAGAGGATGACATCAAGTGGTGATCGTCATCAAGGTTGAGAAGGGCAAGTTCAAGATAAGCATCTCGAGAAGATCATTTGCTTGAAGCTTGCCGTCCATATTGGTGATAATGAACATGTGAAGACATGTATTAATGAAGCTATCCCATAGTGGTGTATGGGGAAGAAAATTAGGAGTCTTCACGAAGCAACAATGATCAAGTGTTGCATTCCGGCTTGGGTGGAGCTTGAAGCGTTTGAAGGGTTTCGCAGCATAGTAAATCAAAAAAATTTACGGATGTGAATGGGAAAGCCAAGATCTAATCTAGGAGATGCAAACAACGAGAGAGATTGGATGAGATCTTCATACCCTTGAAGATTCAAGCATGGAACGTTAAATCGAACGTGGGTGATGTAGTCGTACTCGCTTCTCCTCCTCGCGATCCGCTCCGATCTAACACCGCAAGTGGCGATGCCTCTGAGAGATGCACACGTGCGACACCTCGACGTCTCCTCCTTCCTCGGTCCAGCAAGTATGGTAGAGAGACGGATTGGATCTACAACGCGACGATGCGGTGCAAGTGGTGGAGAGTTTCTGTAGCAGGGCTTCGCCTACACGCAGTCGGGGGAGAGAGAGAGAGGAGGGCAGCAGGGCGGCTAGGGTTGTGGAGGAGGTGTTGGGGGGTGGTGCGCCCCAGCCCTCTATATATAGAGGGGTGGGCGCCATCCCTAGCCCCTCCCCCAAGCCCTAGGCCGGCGGCCAAAGGAGGGAGGAGTGGGGGGCAAGTTCCCCCCCTTCTAGAAGCTCCCCTACGGTTTCCCCTTGGTTTGGCCGGCTGGGCCCTATGGGGCCTTGTGCCCCTGTCCCAATGCGGCCAGGGCACTCCCTCATAGGACCATGCCCCCTCCCGGCAGGTGGGGCCACGTTGGTCCCCCTCCGGAAGGTTCTAGAAGCTTCCGGTACAATACCGATTAACCCGAAACAATTCCGAACTCCAAAAACTGCATTGCCTTATATGAATCTTATTTTCCGGACCATTCCGGAATCTCTCGTGATGTCCCGGGTCCCATCCGAGACTCCGAACAAAAACTCATAAACCAATTATTCAATCTATCTTAGCGTCGAGACACGTTAAGTGTGTGACCCTTCGGGTTCGAGAATATGCAGACATGATCTTCTATCAATAATCAACAGCGGGGTCTGGAAACCCATATTGACTCCCACACATTCATCGATGATCATATCGGGGATTCAATCAATCACATATATATATATATATATTCCCTTCGTCTCGCAATATTTTACTTGCCCAAGATTTGATCGTCGGTACCGTCATACCTAGTTCAATCTCGTTCACAGCAAGTACTTTACTCGTTCCGTAATCCGATATCACTTTGTGATTAACTGCTTAACCACATGCTGGCAAGCGGTGTTGATATCGATTACCGAGTGGGCCCAAAGTATATCTCTACAACTTGGGAGGGACAAATCCCATCTCGATACATACAACCTAACAGGTACTTTCCGATCACCTGAGAGACACCTTTATGATCACCCTCTCATAGGATGACGTTTGATGACCTCAAAGCTTTCTTCCGATACCAGGGAGTTGTATTATCTCATGGTCTAAGGAATACAATATTTGACATAAGAAAAGCTTCGCAAAGATGAACACGATGACACGATCTAATTGCTCCGCTTAGTTTGGGTATGTCCATCATATCATTCTCCCAATGATATGATCTCATTATTAATCGACAACTCATGTCTATGGTTAGGAAACCTTAACCATCATTAATCAATGAGCTATTCCATAGAGGCATACTAGGGACACGGTGTTGTTCACAAACCACACAAGTATTAAAGTTTCCGCTTAATACAATTCTAGCATGGAATATAAACTTTATCATGAACAAGAATTATAATAATAACATCTTTATTATTGCCTCTAGGGCATAATTCCAACAGTCTCCCACTTGCAATAGAGTCAATAATCTAGTTTACATCTGGCAACAATCTCACACCCATGGCTCTAAGATGCTGATCATGTTTTACACGTGGAAGAGGTTTAGTCAATGGATCTGCAACATTCAGATCTGTATGTACTTTGCTGATCTTCAGATCTCCATCTGCTATATAATCTCGGATTATATGAAACTTGCGGTTGATATGCTTGGTCTTTGGATGATATATTGGTTCCTTAGCGAGTGCTATGGCGCCAGTGTTGTCACACAATATCTCCAGTGGGTCCAATGCACTTGGAACCACGCCAAGCTCAGTGATGAAGTTCCTAATCCAAACTCCTTCACTTGACGCTTCTGCAGCATCCATGTATTCCGCTTCTACTGTAGATCCCGCGATCACGCTTTGCTTGCAGCTTCTCCAGCTCACAGCCCCTCCAATCAAAATATAAACGTATCCTGTCTGAGATTTAGAACCATCCTTGTCGGTGTCGAAACTAGCATCGACGTAACCTTTTATGACGAGCTGTTCATCACCCCCATAGACTAAGAACATTTCTTTAGTCCTATTTAGGTACTTTAGGATGTTCTTCACGGCTGTCCAGTGTTCCATTCCTGGATCACTTTGAAATCTGCTCATCAAACTAAGAGCATTGGACACATCCGGTCTAGTACACATCATGGCATACATGATAGAACTATGGCCGAGGCATAAGGCACTTTGGTCATAGCTTCTCTATCATTTACCGTAGCTGGACACTGAGCCTTGCTCAATATCTTACCTGACAACATAGGCACTGAACCTTTCTTCGCCTTATCCATTCTGAACCTTTTCGGAACTTTGTCTAGGTATGTACTCTGGCTTAAAGCTATCAGGCGTCTTTGTCTATCTCTATAGATTTTGATGCCCAATATATAAGAAGCTTCACCTAGGTCTTTCATTGAAAAACACTTGTTCAAATAACTCTTCACATAGTTAAGCATGTTAATGTCATTTCCAATAATCAATATGTCATCCACATATAGTACTAGAAATGTCACCGAGCTCCCACTCACTTTATTGTAGATACAAGCTTCGTAGCAATTTGGAACAAATCCAAAGCTCTTGATCACTTGATCAAAACGAAGGTTCCAACTCCGAGATGCTTGCTTCAGTCCATAAATGGAACGCTGAAGTTTTCACACTTTATCAGCATCCTTAGGATCGACAAAACCTTCGGGTTGCATCATATACAACTCTTCATCAATGTTGCCATTGAGGAACACAGTCTTGACATCCATCTGCCATATTTCATAATCATGAAACGCAGCAATTGCTAATAAAATCCGAATGTACTTAAACATCGCTACGGGAGAGAAAGTCTCATCGTAGTCAACACCTTGAACTTGTCGAAAACCTTTCGCGACAAGCCGTGCTTTATAGACGGTAACATTACCATCCGCGTCCGTTTTCTTCTTGAAAATCCATTTGCACTCAACGGCCTTTCGGTCGCTAGGAGGGTCCACCAAAGTCCATACTTGGTATTCGCTCATGGATCCCAATTCGTATTTCATGGCCTCTAGCCATTTCTCAGAGTCTGGGCTCATCATCGCTTCCTCATAGTTCGTAGGTTCACTGTCTTCTACCAACAAGACAGTCAAGACAGGGTTGTCGTACCACTCAGGAGGGGCACGCGACCTTGTCGACCTGCGACGTTCAAGATGTGACATCGTCCGAAGCTTCATGATCCTTGTCATTATCTTCCTCTATTGTTGGTGCAGGCGGCACGGGAACAATTTCAGGTGCTGCGCTACTCTCCAATTCAAGAGAAGGTTCAACAACCTCGTCTAGCTCTACTTTCCTCCCACTCACTTCTTTCGAGAGAAATCCCTTCTCAAGAAAGGAATCGTTCTTTGCGACAAACACTTTGCCTTCGGTTCTGTGATAGAAGGTATACCCAATAGTTTCCTTAGGGTATCCTATGAAGACGCATTTCTCCGCTTTGGATTCGAGCTTGTCTGGCATCAACTTCTTGACGTAGGCTTCTCATCCCCAAACTTTAAGAAACGACAACTTAGGTTTAGCACCAAACCACAGTTCATACGGTATCGTCTGAACGGATTTAGATGGTGCCCTATTTAAAGTGAATGCAGCGGTTTCTAATGCATAACCCCAAAATGATAACGGCAAATTAGTAAGAGACATCATCGGTCGGACCATATCTAATAGGGTTCGATTCCGGCGTTCAGACACACCATTGCGCTGTGGTGTTCCGGGTGGCGTGAGTTGCGAAACGATTCCGCTTGCTTTAAGATGCGTGAGAAAATCATAACTCAAATATTCATCTCCACGATCGGATCGTAGAAACTTAATCTTTCTATTACGATGGTTCTCCACTTCATTCTGAAATTCTTTGAACTTCTCAAATGTTTCAGATTTATGTTTCATTAAATAGATATACCCATATCTACTTAAGTCATCGGTAAAAGTGAGAAAATAGCGATATCCACCGCGCGTCAAAACACTCATCGGTCCGCATACATCGGTATGTATGATTTCCAACAAGTCCGTTGCTCGCTCCATCATACCGGAGAACGGAGTTTTGATCATCTTGCCCATGAGGCATGGTTCGCATGTGTCAAATGATTCAAAATCAAGAGACTCCAAAAGTCTATCAGAATGGAGTTTCTTCATGCGCTTTACACCAATATGGCCTAGACGACAGTGCCACAAATAAGTAGTATTATCACTATCTACTTTGCATCTCTTAGCCTCAATGTTATGGATGTGTGTTTCATCCCTTTCGAGATTTAGAAGAAATAAACCATTCACGACACGTGCATGACCATAAAAGATGTTACTCATATAAATAGAACAACCATTATTCTCCGATTTAAATGAATAACTGTCTTGCAATAAACATGATCCAGAAATGATGTTCATGCTCAACGCAGGCACATAATAACATTTATTGAGGTTTAAAACTAATCCTGAAGGTAAAACTGAAGGGAATATGCCCTGAGAGGCAATAATAAAGTGTTTATTATGTGTATTCCAAGTATATGATAGATGTTTATTTTGCATGCTATAATTGTATTAATACGGAAACATTAATACATGTGTGTTTAATAAACAAACAGAAAGTTCCTAGTTATGCCTCTCTCATAAACTAGCTCGTTGATTAACAAGATGATCAAGGTTTCCTGATCATGGACATTGGATGTTGTTAATAACGGGATCACAACATTAGTGTAATGATGTGATGAACATTCATCCGAAGTATAGCATTACGATCAAAGTCATTGAGTTTATATTGCTATAACAACTTACGAAGTGATCCTAATCCTTAGACCATGAGATCATGTCAATCACTAACACCTAAGAGTTTCTTGATAACATCAAACATCACACCGTAAAGGGTGATTATACGGATGGATTCGAACTAATAAAGTGTTATGTTGAGGCTCATAGATCGAGAGTGGAATTTGTTCATCCCGATGACGGATAGATATACTCGGGCCTCTCGGTGATATCACATTGATTAGCTTGCAAGCAAGTGATTTGATCACTAGAATGTTATATCACAGAACGAGAAAAGAGTGCATGTCGATGTGAGATCAAACTAGGTATGGAGATACCGATGATCGAATCTCGGACATGTAATATATCGTGAAACAAAGGGATTAAGATACTAGCGTAAAGGTTCCGACGATCACAAGAAAGTCATCGTTGAATGTGTGGGTCGTATGGGTCTCGGATCCGCTTCGATTATTGATCCGAGAGGGTCTCGATCATGTCCGCATTATTCATGAACCGTAGGGTGACACACTTAAGAGACACCGACATCCAATTGGAGCAAATGTTTCATGCCGAAAAGAATGAACAAGCGCGGAATTTATTTCACTAGATACCAAAGCAGGTTTTGGTGAAATTGCATAAAGTGGTTATGCATGTGAAATAGAATTCTAGCAAGGGGTTATTTGTGAATGTTTGTCATTAAAGTAATTGACAAAATTCTGAATAAAATAAAGAGTTTTATTTAATGAGAGTTTGCATTAAATTTGGTGGAAATTTAATGGGAATTTTTGAGTGGACTTTTGAGTGGAGGAATTTAGAGGAGTTTTGTGAGTGGAGTGTCCACCCACATGAAGAGGGAGGGCAAGGGCAGCCCCCATGCTGCCACCCCTTGGGGTTCCCTCCTCCTATAAAGGAGACCTCCTCCTCACTTGTCTCTCACACCTCCTCGTGAAGGATCTCTCCCCCTCTAGAATTTATCCCCATGGTCTCGGACTAGCGAGATACATGTTCCCGTGGCTATTCGGCAAGAAAGAGTTGTGCTTCCGCTGCATCGCTGGAGCGAGGCGGAGGTTGCTCGGTGCCTCGAGCGTGTGCGAGCACGGATGCTGGCTGATTTGCGGCGCTAGGACTTCCTCTCGATCTTGAGATCGGCAAGAGATCGTCTACATCAACCACGAGTTGAACTCGTTAAGCTTTGTCGGTCTTCAAGGGTATGTTCTCTCTGGATATACATCCGCCCGTTGTTTGTATCTAGTATATAGATCTTGGTATATAGTTCACATCGTAGGAAAATTTTTGTTTTCTATGATGCGAACCCTCTGATGGTATCGAGCGGATCTATGCGTAGATACTTTACAGGTAGTACACATATGAGTATGTGGGCGATGATGATCATGTTGTTGCTCCTTTGTTGTGATTTTGGATATTGGTGGCATAGTGGGATGAAGCGGCGGACAAACTTTACATGTCCTCGCACATGAGACCTGTTCACGCTTGACATGCAACTAGTTTGCATAAGTGGCTAGCGGGTGTCATCTCTCCTACTATAGTCAATATCTATTTTGCAAGCGAGTTGTCAACAATTTGATTATCCTCGTTGTGGTTCATGTTCGTAGGTAAGAACGGTTCTATCTCGAAAGCCCTAAGCCACGTAAAACTTGCAATGGATAAATTAGAGGCGTCTAGTTTAGATTGTTCTGGGCTAGTGTTATGATATGGTAGTGTTGTAAGTAGAAGTATGAGATGATACTCTTACAACACATAGCGTAAAAATCCATAGACCTTGGATTTACACATATAGGTATGATAGTGATCATACCACGATGCACATGATAGAGATCATGCGGGAACCATATAATTTCACTAATAAACATATGATGTTTGGTTGCATCTTATATTGCTTGTTTAGCGCTTTGTTAGCATAATAAGATGATCCTCATTTAAATATCAAGATAAGAATGTGTTCTTCCTTTAGTATGCACCGATTATGTTTTAAATCTCCAAGACATCACGTGATGATCGGGTGTTCTTGGATCCACGACCATATTTGGTGTAAAATAGTTACACGCAAATACTAAGGTTCTAACTTGGCGAGCCTAGCATGTACAGACATGGCCTCGGAACACGTAAGAAAGGTTAAGCATGAGTCATATAGTTGATATGATGCCCATTTGATGCTCGCCTTTGAAGCTATACCGACTCACGTGATGATCGGACTTGGTGTAGTGGATTTGGTTCATGTAATCACCAAAAGGGCACGAGGATGTCACTTTTGAGTGGGAGTTCATTCGTAATATAGATTAGTTGAACTCGATCTATCATACACTTAGTCTAAACTTTACAAATTCTGTTGTAGATGGCACCACCTTTTAATTTCAATGTGTTCATGGAGAAAGAGAAACTAGCAACGGTAGCAACTTTCTTGAATGGGCCATGAATTTGAGGATTCTCCTCTCTTGCACAAAAAGCAATATGTGCTAGAAGCGCCATTAGGCCCCACCTTTTGATGATGCCCCCACGAGAGGAGAAGAATGTCTATCGACTCGTCAGAGGACCACAACTTAGTTCATTGCGGCATATTGTATGGGCTAGAGCGAACTTCAAAGCGTTTAAAACGGCAATGCATTTGATACAATGGGTGAGTTGAAAATGATTTTCGACACATGTCTTTGTAGAGAGCTACAATGCTTGAGAAAAGTTCTTTAGTGCATGATGGAAGAGCACTCCGTTAGTGAGCATGTACTCAAGATGTCGGGTTCTACCGATAAGCTTGTATCCTTGGGAATAACGATTCCCATTGACTTAGGCATCCATCGTGTTTGCAGTCTCGCCACCTAGCTATAAGAGCTTCGTGATGAACTATAATATGCAAGGCATGAAGAAGTCTCCCGAGCTTCACAATGCTTAAAAGCTAGATGGAGATCAAAAGGAACATCAAGTGTTGATGATCAATAGGAACACTGGTTTCAAGAAATACAAGAAGGAAAAGCGGAAGGGAAGTAAGGCGGCAAAACTGTTGCACTGAAAAAACCGAGTTGGACCTAAGTCGATTCCGAAGTGCTACTATTGTAAGGGGGACCATCGGGCGAATCGCCCCAAGTATCTGGCGCATAAGAAGGCGGCAAGGCAAACAAAGGTATATATGATATACATGTTATTGATGTGTACTTGACTAGTGCTCGCAGAGCACCGGGTATTTGATACCGTTCAGTTGCTAATATTTGTAACTCGAATCGGGGCTGCGAACAAGCGACCGCTAAGGGGTGAGGTCAAGATGCGTGTCGGCAATGGATCAACGTTGATGTAATCGCCGTCGAACGATGCCTCTCCACTTACCGTCGGGATTAGTTATAAACTTGAATAAATGTTATCCGGTGCCCTGACCGAGCATGAACATTGTATCCTGGATCATGTTTGATGCAAAGTGGTTATTCATTTAAATTAAATCGAGAACAATGGTTGTTCCATTTATATGAATGAAATCTTTTATGGTCATGCACCGATGATGAATGGTTTATTTCTGTTAGATCTCAATGATAATGTTACACATATTCATAATGTTGATGCTAAAAGGATTAAACTTAATGATGATATATCCATATATGTGTAATCGCCGTCTAGGTCATATTGGCATTAAACGCATGAAGAAGCTCCATTCGGATGGACTTTTGGAATCACTTGATTATGAATCATTTGATACATGTGAGCCATGCCTTATGGGCAAGATGACTAGAACGCCGTTTTCGGTTCAATGGAGCAGGCGATGATTTATTGGAAATCATACATTCGATGTATGTGGTCCAATGAGTGTGTCGGCGAGGTGGATATCGTTATTTTGTTACTTTCACGGATGATTTGAGTAGATACGGTTATATCTACTTGATGAAACACAAGTCTGAAACCTTTGAAAAGTTCAAGGAATTTCGAATGAAGTGGAAAATCATCGTAATAGAAAGATCAAATTTCTACGGTCCGACCGTGGAGGTGAGTATCTGATTCTGAGTTTAGCACTCACATGAAAGAGTGTGGAATTGTTTCACAACTCACACTTAGGAACACCACAAATGAAATGGTGTGTCAGAACATCGTAATCGTACTTTATTAGATATGGTTCGATCTATGATGTCTCTGACGGACTTGCCATTGTCATTTTGGGGTTATGCACTAGAAACTGCTGCATTCACTTTAAATCGGGCACCATCTAAATCCGTTGAAAAGACACCGTATGAATTGTGGTTTGGAAACAAACCTAAGCTGTCATTTCTTAAAGTTTGGGGATGCGATGTTTATGTGAAGAAACTTCAACCGGATAAACTCGAACCCAAAGCGGAAAAATGCGTCTTCATAGGATACCCTAAAGAAACTATTGGGTATTCCTTCTATCACAGATCCGAGGGCAAGGTTTTGTTGCCAAGAATGGATCCTTTCTAGAGAAAGAGTTTCTCGAAAGGTGTGAGTAGTCGGAAGGTAGAACTCAAGAGGTTGTGGAACCTTCTCTTCAAAGTATGGCGAGTAGCGGAAGTTGTTCGTGAGTTGGCTCCACATTGAAGAGGGAACTAATGATAATGATCATGAAACTCCAAAAGAGAGTACTACCGAACCTCGCAGTCAAACAGACGCGTGCAGCTCCCGAGTCACGGAAATCTGTCATGAATTTCATGGTTGATGAAAATAATGACCAGCGACGTATGAAGAAGCGATGATGAGCCCGGATTCCAACAAATGGTTAGAAGCCATGAAATCCGAGATGGAATCCATGTATGAAAATCAAGTTTGGAACTTGGTGGAATTACCTCACGACCGAAAGGCCGTGGAGAACAAATGGATTTTCAAAAGAAAACGTCTTGATGGTAATGTGACCATCTATAAAGCTCGACTTGTCGCAAAGGGTTTCGACAAATTCAAGGAGTTGACTACGATGAGACTTTCTCTCCGTAGCGATGCTAAAGTCGATTAGGATTATGTTAGCAATTGCTGCAGATTTCGATTATGAAATATGGCAGATGGATGTCAAAACCGCGTTTCTCAATGGTAATATTGAAGAAGAGTTGTATATGATACAACCAAAGGGTTTGTCGATCCGAAGGAGGCTAACAAGGTGTGCAAGCTTCAGCGATCCATCTATGGATTGAAGCAAGCATCACGAAGTTGGAATCTCCGCTTTGATGAGGTGATCAAAGAGTTTGGATTTGTCCAAACTTATGGAGAAGCTTGTATTTATAAGAAAGTGAGTGGGAGCAATGTGGCATTTCGATATTATATGTGGATGACATATTATTGATCGGAAATGATATAGAACTATTAACAGTGTTAAAAGTTATCTAACAAATTTTCAATGAAGGACCTAGGTGAGCGTCATACATATTAGGCATAAAGATCTATAGAGATAGATCTAGGCGCCTAATAGGGCTATCGCAGTACATACCTTGATAAGATTTTAAAGAAGTTTAAAATGGACGGAAGTAAGAAGGGTTCTTACCTATGTTGCAAGGCAAGACATTGAGTAAGACTCATAGTCCGGCTCAGGAAGAAAGAGAGATAATGGACAAAGTCCCTATGCTTCTTCAACCATAGGCTCTATAATGTACGCCATGCTATGTACAAGACCGGATGTGGCACACGCTATTAGTTTGACTAGTAGGTACCAATCGGATCCGTGTTCTAACATGGATAGCGGTCAAGAATATCCTTAAGTACTTACGAAGAACTAAGGATATGTTTCTTGTATACTGAGGTGAAGAAGAGCTCGTCGCTAAGTGTTATGTCGACGCTAGCTTTGACACCGATCCGGATGACTCTAAGTCTCAATCCGGATACGTATTTCTCATGAATGGTGGCGGTTAGTTGGAGGAGCTCCAAACAACCTGGTAGCGGGATCAACAACGGAGGCGAATATGTTGCTTTGCTTGAGCGGCTCGAAGCGATTTGGATGAAGGAGTTCATATCCGAACTAGGAGTTGTGGCAACGCATTGGACCCAATGGTGATCTATTAACAACAATGGTTCCATTCCCAATGCCAAAGAGCCAAGGTCTCACAAGCATTCCAAGCATATTAGCGCGGTTTCACTCCATCCATGAGCATGTCAAGGATGGAGATATAAAGATTGTAAAGTACATACGGATCTCAATGTAGCGTCCGTTGACTAAAACTCTCCCTAGAGCAAAACATGATCAACACCAGAACTCAATGGGTGTTAGATTTATCACTATGTAACTAGATTATTGTCTCTAGTGCAAGTGGGAGACTGAAGGGAATATGCCCTGGGAGGCAATAATAAAGTGTTTATTATGTGTATTCCAAGTATATGATAGATGTTTATTTTGCATGCTATAATTGTATTAATACGGAAACGTTAATACATGTGTGTTTAATAAACAAACAGAAAGTTCCTAGTTATGCCTCTATCATAAACTAGCTCGTTGATTAACAAGATGATCAAGGTTTCCTGATCATGGACATTGGATGTTGTTAATAACGGGATCACAACATTAGTGTAATGATGTGATGAACATTCATCCGAAGTATAGCATTACGATCAAAGTCATTGAGTTTATATTGCTATAACAACTTACGAGTGATCCTAATCCTTAGACCATGAGATCATGTCAATCACTAACACCGAAGAGTTTCTTGATAACATCAAACGTCACACCGTAAAAGGGTGATTATAAAGATGGATTCGTAACTAATAAAGTGTTATGTTGAGGCTCATAGATCGAGAGTGGAATTTGTTCATCCGATGACGGATAGATATACTCTGGGCCCTCTCGGTGATATCACATTGATTAGCTTGCAAGCAAGTGATTTGATCACTAGAATGTTATATCACAGAACGAGAAAAGAGTGCATGTCAGTAATGAGATCAAACTAGGTATGGAGATACCGATGATCGAATCTCGGACATGTAATATATCGTAAAACAAAGGGATTAAGATACTAGCGTAAAGGTTCCGACGATCACAAGAAAGTCATCGTTGAATGTGTGGGAGTCGGTATGGGTCTCGGATCCCGCTTCGATTATTGATCCGAGAGGGTCTCGATCATGTCCGCATTATTCACGAACCGTAGGGTGACACACTTAAGAGACACCGACATCCAATTGGAGCAAATGTTTCATGCGAAAGAATGAACAAGCGGGAATTTATTTCACTAGATACCGAAACAGGTTTTGGTGAAATTGCATAAAGTGGTTATGCATGTGAAATAGAATTCTAGCAAGGGTTATTTGTGAATGTTTGTCATTAAAGTAATTTACAAAATTCTGAATAAAATAAAAGAGTTTTATTTAATGAGAGTTTGCATTAAATTTGGTGGAAATTTAATGGGAATTTTTAGTGGACTTTTGAGTGGAGGAATTTAGAGGAGTTTTGTGAGTGGAGTGTCCACCCACATGAAGAGGAGAGGGCAAGGGCAGCCCCATGCGCGGCCACCCCTTGGGGTCCCCCTCCTCCTATAAAGGAGCCCTCCTCCTCACTTGTCTCTCACACCTCCTCGTGAAGGATCTCTCTCCTCTAGAATTTATCCCCATGGTCTCGGACTAGCGAGATACATGTTCCCGGTGGATATTCGGCAAGTAAGAGTTGTGCTTCCATTGCATCGCTGGGCGAGGAGGCGGAGGTTGCTCGGTGCCTCGAACGTGTGTGCGAGCACGGATGCGCTGGCTGATTTCTTGCTAGGACTTCCTCTCGATCTTGAGATCGGCAAGAGATCGTCTACATCAACCACGAGTTGAACTCGTTAAGCTTTGTCGGTCTTCAAGGGTATGTTCTCTACGGATATATATCCGCCCGTTGTTTGTATCTAGTATATAGATCTTGGTATATAGTTCACATCGTAGGAAATTTTTTGTTTTCTATGCTGCGAACCCTACAAAACTAAGGAGAGCGTGCCGACGGCCATCACATCAACTCTTGATCCGTTGCCAACGCGCATCGTCACCTCATCCCTCGCAAGCCGCCGTCTATTCCGTAGCTCCTGTTTCGAGTTACAAATATTAGCAACTGAACCAATATCAAATACCCAGGCACTACAACAAGGGCTAGTAAGGAAAACATCAATAACATGTATATCAAATATACCTTTGATGGTGCCAGCCTTCTTGTCTGCTAAGTACTTGGACATTCGCTTCCAAAGGACCCTTGTCCTTGCAATAGAAACACTCGAAAGGTCTTGGGTCCAGACTTGAGCTTCTTCTCGGCGAGGGCAACGCTTGCCGCCGCCTTTCTTGAAGGGCTTCTTTGCACCCTTACCTTTCTTGAAGGTGGGGGGCTTGTTGACCATCAACACATGATTATCCTTTTTGATGTCCACCTCCGCAGCCTTTAGCTTTGCGAAGAGCTCGGTGATCGTATCAGTGGAACCAATCTGATTGTGAGTCACTACAAAACTTTTGTAGCTGGGAGGGAGTGATTGCGAACCTGTCAATCTTGAGCTCCTCCGAATCTTGCAGTCCAGCTTGCTCAGGCGTTGAGTGTAGCCCGACATCTTTATGGCGTGCTCACTAACGGAACTCCTTCCTCCATCTTGCGCTTAAAGAATTTCTCGGAGATCTCATATCTCTCGAAGCGGGCTGAGTGAAACATGGTTTTCAGCTCCTCAAGAATCTCAAAGGGCAGGATAGTCTTCAAAACGATTTTGAAGGTCCGATTCCATAGCAAACAACATGGTGCTCTTAATCACACCATAATCATCTTTCTTGGCCGATGAACAACTTTCTCATCGGTAGGGCATCTACAAACAGGGCGTCACCTAGCGCATTTTCAAGGACATAGTCCTTTTGACCGCCAGAGAGAATGATTCTCACATTGCGGAACCAGTTGGTGAATTTAGACCCATTGTTTTTAAGCTTTTCCTACTCAGCAAAAACGTTGAAGTTGAAGTTGGACTTAGCCATTTGATCTACAATGTTTGCAAGTACAAATTAGACTATGTTCATGATAACTAGTTCAACTTTTAATCAAATTACTAGATGAACTCCCACTAAATTCAACATCCCTCAAGTTGTTTAGTGAACATGATCCAAATTCACCACACCTAATCCGATCTTCACAAGAAGAGATGTGGCTTCAATGGTGGACAACGAAGTGTCGATCATATCATTCATATGACTCATGTTTAACCTTTCGGTTCATGTATTCCGAGGCCATGTTTGTACATGCTAGGCTCGTCAAGTCAAACCCAAGTATTTCCGCGTGTGCAAAACTGGCTTGCACCCGTTGTATGTGAACGTAGAGTCTATAGAACCCGATCATCACGTGATGCTTGGACACGACGAACTTTCGCAACAGTGCATACATGGGGAGAACAAAATTTTATCTTGATCTTTAAGTGAGGAATCATCTTATAATGCTACCGTCGCGATCTAAGCATAATAAGATACATAAAAAGGATAAAAATCACATGCATATAACTTTATGTGACATGGTATAGCCGATCTTCGCGCAATGATCTCCATATTGTGCGTGCCGGCATGATCTCCATCACTCCACCATTATTGCCTCCACCACGAATAGCAACTACAACTATTGCTAACTACTTAGCGATAAAGTGAAACTATTACGTGGCGTATAAGAAGTTGACACACAGGTCATACACAATTATAAAGACAACCATATGGCTCCTACCGGTTATGTACTCATCGACATGCAATTCGTGAAACATTACAAAACATGATCATCGCATACAATATACACATCACATCTTGGGCCATACCATATCACAGAAAACACTCCCTGCAAAAACAAGTTAAACGCCTCTACTTTGTTGTTGCATGATTTACGTGGCTTATGGGAGTAGCAAGCTAAGAACGATTCTTACCTACGGAAAGCCACAACGGTGATATTATGGTTGCCAAACTCCGGTGTTAATCCCATGACAACTATAGTGAGAGAAACTGGCATCCACCAGCCGCATGTGTGGAACAAGCCACACGTCAAGTGCGGATCCGGTCTCGCGAACGACGTCGCGTAAGGTTGGCCTGGACCGCTTCAATCTCACTATCCCACGTCATAAGAAGAACACAAACAAGAGGCTTGCTACAGAAAACATCAACGCCCGCAACAACCATGTTGCGTTCTACTCGTGAAACACATCTATGCATAGATCTAGCTCTGATACCACTGAAGGGTTTCGCAGCATAGTAAATCAAAAAAAAAATTTACGGATGCGAACGGGAAAGCCAAGATATAATCTAGGAGATGCAAACAACGAGAGAGATTGGATGAGATATTCATACCCTTGAAGATTCGCACAATGAACGTTCGGAACGTGGGTGATGTAGTCGACTCGCTTCTCCTCCTCGCGATCCGCCTCCGATCTAACACCGCAAGTGGCGATGCCTCAGAGATGCACACGTCGGCACCTCGGCGTCTCCTCCTTCCTCGGTCCAGCAAGTATGGCGGAGGCGGATTGGATCTACAACGACGGCGGTGCAAGTGGTGGAGAGTTTCTGCAGCAGGGCTTCGCCTACACGAAGTCGGGAGGGAGAGAGAGAGGAGGGCAGCAGGGCGGCTAGGGTTGTGGAGGAGGTGTAGGGGGGTGGTGCGCCCCATCCCTCTATATATAGAAGGGGGGAACTTGCCCCCCACTCATCCCTCCTAGCCCCTCCCCCAAGACCTAGGCCGGCGGCCAAAGGAGGGATGAGTGGGGGGCAAGTTCCCCCCTTCTAGAAGCTCCCCTAGGGTTTCCCCTTGGTTTGGTCGGCTGGGCCCTATGGGGCCTTCTTCCCCTGGACCAATGCGGCCAGGGCACTCCCTCATAGGCCCATGCCCCCTCCCGGCAGGTGGGGCCACGTTGGTCCCCCTCCCGAAGGTTCTAGAAGCTTCCGGTACAATACTGGTTAACCCGAAACAATTCCGAACTCCAAAAACTGCATTGCCTTATATGAATCTATTTTCCGGACCATTCCGGAACCTCTAGTGATGTCCCGGATCCCATCCGAGACTCCGAACAAAAACTCATAAACCAATTATCCAATATATCCTAGCGTCGAGACACGTTAAGTGTGTGACCCTTCGGGTTCGAGAATATGCACACATGATCTTCTATCAATAATCAACAGCGGGGTATGGAAACCCATATTGACTCCCACACATTCATCGATGATCATATCGGATGAACCACGATGCCAGGATTCAATCAATCCCATATATATATTCCCTTCGTCTCGCGATATTTTACTTGCCCGAGATTTGATCGCTTGCATCGTCATACCTAGTTCAATCTCGTTCACAGCAAGTACTTTACTCATTCCGTAATCCGATATCACTTTGTGATTAACTCCTTAACCACATGCTTGCAAGCGGTGTTGATATCGATTACCGAGTGGGCCCGAAGTATATCTCTCCAACTTGGGAGGGACAAATCCCATCTCGATACATACAACCCAACATGTACTTTCCGATCACCTGAGAGACACCTTTATGATCACCCTCTCATAGGATGACGTTTGATGACCTCAAAGCTTTCTTCCGATACCAGGGAGTTGTATTATCTCATGGTCTAAGGAATACAATATATGACATAAGAAAACCTTCGCAAAGATGAACACGATGACACGATCTAATTGCTCCGCTTAGTTTGGGTCTGTCCATCATATCATTCTCCCAATGATATGATCTCATTATTAATCGACAACTCATGTCTATGGTTAGGAAACCTTAACCATCATTAATCAATGAGCTAGTCCATAGAGGCATACTAGGGACACGGTGTTGTTCACAAACCACACAAGTATTAAAGTTTCCGCTTAATACAATTCTAGCATGGAATATAAACTTTATCATGAACAAGAATTATAATAATAACATTTTTATTATTGCCTCTAGGGCATAATTCCAACAGCGTTGTCATCAAGATCAAGCGGTATGCGCAAGGCAAAGGTATGGCCTTACTAGGTTTTCCTTTTATCGGTCTCAAGGTGGTTGTTGGAAGACCGTGTTATAGGATAGATAGCCGCACTATCAAGAGGGGCTTTCGTTTGTGTAACTTGATCACATCGTCATAGGAAGCTCAATCCTTTGCATACTTTGCATCTTCCTATTTTGTTGCTTCTTGGTGTTTCTCCATGTGAGGTTCTTGAGCTTGTTGCTAGCTCTTCAACAAGCCCAAGTCATCAAAAACGGAATTCATATGCATCTTCTATGGCGTTTTCGAGTTTGAAGGTTTTATCGGTTCTTATTTAGGGAGGCTTCTTACCTTTATTCATTTGGTTTTATCCTCCTTTGTTGGGCTATGATGTTTCTCTGCACAATCTTGTAGAGCTTGTTTTCCTCGTCAAAACAAGCCCAAGATCATCGAAATCGGGGTCCGGATGCAAAAGTTATTGCGTTTTTCGTGAAGCCTGTTTCATCCCGGTTGTGGATTCGGTTCAACCGGCTCCCAGACCGGGTGGTCCGGTGCGAGGACCGGAAAACCGGATCTGAAACCGGGATTTTCGGTTTTGCTATGCCGAGTCTATCCGAGACTGTGTACTGACCCTAATTCCGGTTTTCCGGTCCAGGAACCGGACCGTCCGGTTTTGGAGCCGGTCCAACCGTACTTTCAACTGAGTTCGCACATATTTCTTCCAACGACCATATTTTCTTTCCACTATAAAAGGGGGTTCTTCCTCCAACGTTTTAGGGTGTTCTTGACCACGAAATTGACCTCCATTGTTGAACCTCTTGAGCTTTCTTCCTCCCTCTTACCTCCTATGATTCTTGCATCTTTTTGAGGGCTTTGGAAGAGGAGATCTAGATCTACAATCCCCACCAACCAATTCCTCCTCTAAGTGAGGGGAACCCATTGTATCTAGATCTTGGAGTCATTTGTTGACTTCCACCATTGTTCTTCCTCTCTAATTCCTCCCTAGCACTTATTGCTTTGGTGAGATTTGAGAATGAAGGATTTGAGCACCCTTGGTGTTCTTGCTTTGCATTCTTGCATAAGTGTTGAGCTCTCCATTACGATTTGTTCGAGTGAGAGACCGTGAGCTTGTTACTCTTGGAGGGTGACCTCCTAGTTGGCTTGGCGGTTGGTGCCGCGGTGTCCTCTTCGTGGAAGATTGTGAAGAGACCCAGACTTCTCCTTCATGGAGCTTGTGAAGTAGTTGTGGAGCTTGCCATCTCCGGAGTGGAGGAAAAGCTAGCCATAAGGAAATGGCTTATTCCTTCGTGGGATAGACTCGGAGAAGAAGGTGAGCCTTTGTGGCGCGTGAGGAATCCTTCGTGGAACCTCACACCTCTCCAACGTGACGTAGCCCCCTTCCCAAAGTGGTGAACACGGGAATACATCTTCGTCTCCGCGTGCCTCGGTTATCTCTATATCCGAGCTTACTTTCCTTGTGATAGCCATCGAGCTTGAAGTACTTATATCTTGCTTATCACTTGTGGTATATTTATCTTGTGCTATCTTGCTTAACTTAATTTGTTGTTGGTGCACTTAGTTGAGCCTAGTGTATTTAGGTTTTGTGCTTGGAAAATAAACGTTAGTTTAATTCCGCATTCTATCAAGCCAAAACCGTAATAGTTTTGAAATTGCCTATTCACCCCCCTCTAGGCGACATCTCTATCCTTTCAGTGGGGCTCGTAGATACCCAGGTTTCTCCTTCGACCCGACGCTGGCCCTTATCGCTAGAAACCCTTGGCGGGAGGGACATTTCAGCTCGTTCCCCGCCTTATGCTCTGAGCGGCCTCTGCGCCTCCACGCGCCGCCGTCGATTGAGGCTGGGCCATGCCGATTACTCCCGCGGAGAAGGATGTCGCCGACCCCGCTCGCAGCGGAGACCGTGGCCATGGATAAAACAAAAAAGCTTCTCCACTCCATCGATTTCACGAACAAGGTACATGATAGAACGATGAATTAAAACTAATCTATATTTTGCTTCCGCTGTGTTTGCCGACCGCCTCGTCCTCATCACCGATCGCCTCCTCCTCGTCGGAATTGATCTCGACGATCCCGACATTGTTCGCGTCAATCAGGAATTCTTCGCACCGCGCGTCGTCTATGACGTTGTAGATCGTGCGCCCAGGCATGACCCAAAATCGTGTCCTCCCTTTATGGTTGCGGAGAACGGGGTGGAGCTCTCGCCCGTGAACAACACAGAGGGCAAGCGCCGCCCTGTGCTCCTTCTTGAAACGCTTTCACCAGTAGGAGCTCATCGGCGAGTACCGGGCCATAGCTATCTTCCACTCTTCCATTTTGCGGTGGCATTCCTCGATTTCGCTAGCCAACTTGGCACCCCTCGAAAGCGGCCCCACCGGCACCCGGCGTAGCTGAGTTCCCATTCGGCTGGCAGCGTGGCGCGCGACGGCGCTAGGATGTCGTAGTGGGCGAACATCGCGCCTCGTAGAGTGGATCTTGCCATAGCGGCGGAAGGACAGAGTGCAGAGGGTGGGGATAAACTGACCGTCTAAGGGGATATATATATGAAGACGACGAAGCGACGGTGGAATCAAAACCAAATATTCGATTTTATAATTCACAAATACGGGTCTGTTCCGCCCTAGCCCACGCGAACAAAAAAAACGCGTTATTCTTGGCCCTTGTACGTGTCAGGCCGGCATTTTAAAGGTCTGCAAGAGATGCTCTTCGTAATTAATTAAGATCAAAGATAGTCTGTAGCAGCAAACACGGCATGTATGGAAGTTTAACCAACCGTGGAGCAATGACCTTATTGTAAACGGAGACCGACTGATTTTGGGCCTCAAGATCATTTGTTCTTTTTTCAAAAAAGTGTCCGGATCTATTTCATAAGTTTACAAAAAGTACAAAGCATCTTAAATATAATAAAAATTATATCAAGATTCTTGGACCATCTAATCCCACTACTGTTGCTAGAGCAATCCGCCGACGCGCCGCTGTCACCGCTCACTTACCAACGGGCCTGACATTGTTGATGACAACCGAGAAGTCTTCATACACGTGCCCTAAGGATCAGTGCTTCAGAGCCGAAACGGTTGCCATTGAACCTTTGAATTGGTCTAAAACATGTGACACCAAACCTATAGGGAAATTTGGGTCTGTACCATTAAAAGATCCGCTCTTTAGGTCTGTACCATCAGAAGCTTCATCTTTTGGCATATACCAGCGAAAGGTTACATCTCTTTCGATTCTTACCACTTATGTTAAGTGACAGTTAACTATGACCACACTACCCTTTCATGAAAGCATGGGACAGATCCAGGCTCCAGCTCAAAAAAAAAAAAGAAAAAAAAACACTACGGGTTGGGGACGAGCGAACGGTGAGGTCGGGCGTCGCGGGTATCAGGAGGAGCACGAGATCTGCGTCGGGATCGTTCTGCAGACAGACGAAGTGCGACGACGGTGGCCAGCCGCGTATGCGAGCTCACAGAGCGCTCGGGCTAGGGTTTCAGGCGGCTGGCAGGGTCCATTCGTCCAATGCCCAAGGGAGCGGGAATCGGCAGGGACGGAGTCCTGCCACCGAGGAGATCCTCCGCTAGGATTAGTGGAGACAATGGTTATGGGGTCGTCGGGCTGCTCTCCCTACGGGTTCAGTTCAAGGGATAAAGAACAGAGCCACGAATCCCTCAAGAGTCAGTTAGATGGGCAAGGGTAAAAAAGGAAAAGCTAAATCGATTAATCGGCAAAAAAATAAAGTTTCGAACGGAAGAGGACGGAGTGGCAAAACCCAATAACGTGGAAACCTTTCGGTGGTACAAACCTGAATATGGATCTTTTGATGGTACAAACCTGAAGTGTGAATCTTTTGATGGTACGGATTGAATTTTCCCAAACCTATAATACACGTAGACTGGACGAGTTCCACCACTTCATGGAAACGGCGACCTAACGAATTTCCGCCCTCCTCAACGCCTAGCCACCATAACGTCGATGTCAGTTGACCATACTATAACTTTAGGGGCCCTTTTACAGCGCGTAGCCCAAGTCCGAGATTCCCGCCTTCGGCTCAGCAAGCAAAGTAGTCGGGGACTCGTCGATTCTTGGTTGTAAACGAGGAGGAGGTGGCAGATAGCGACAGCGGCGGCTAGGGTAAACCCTAGACGGCCGCGCCTATTTCTTTTGCGCAAGGAGACGACCCAGGTGGGATAGTAAGATCATTAGTTCAATGTGTACGTACATCATCTTTCGTCCATCTTCGGCCTGATTGGCCAAACATAAAATAATCGGTTGCTGTCTGAATACCATATGTCCTCATAAATCTTCAGGTTATTCTCTCACCACACTCACGGAGGGCCTGGCCAGTGGCCAGGTTGCACCAGATGGCGTACCCCCGCGTGCCTGCAACATGGCAACGCTCATGCTGTCCCAAGCACAAGCATACTATATATACTACCGTTCGGTTCACGACTCCACGCACGAACGTAACTATCCAGCGCATCATTAATTCTCTGCATTGCTTCGTCCACCACGAGGAGCGTCGTCGGGTGGCACACATCACGGATGACGTGAGCGGGTGAGCCTGTGGAGCCTAGCTTAGTGCTACAATAAAGACAGGCGACTGTTGATACCCATCTGGCCCCAGAAACCCAGATTAGCTCTACAGACACTGACAACAATCGGCAGCCTCCTCCGTGGCTGTGACGCCGTGACGGCGTATCAATTAGCCACTAAATCCTTCTAGTACGTAGAAAAAACACAACGAACACTACTCGGTGCTGTGTCAATGCTTACGTACGTCGTGGGGTGCCCACGGAATAGAAACTGACTGGATCCCATGTACTCCACTGTACATGCAGAATCTCGCCGTACGTGGTAGCTGTTGCTTCGTTGGCGGGTGGGCGACTGCCAAACAGCTGGTCAGTCTAATCGGTCGCCTCACGGGTTGCCTGCCCGGTACGCCTCGCCTGAGCTCCAAAGCACTTTAGCAGCCGGACTAGGAAGTATACTACGGTGGCGGCGGCGGGCAGTGCCGAACGCACTGACTTTCTGGGCGATCGCTAGCTTCGACCGAGTTGACTCCAGCTAGCGCGGCCCTCAAGTTCCGCCACGATGCAGCCGGGCCGGGTGGTACGTTGGCGCATTCGTGGGACAGACCGGCACCGTGTAGGTAACATGGTTAGGAAAAACAAACGCACGGCATGACGAACGCGACTCGGCTCCGGTGGACCAAAATCCGTATGTTTGGTGGTTTATTATCCCATCTCAAAATATCGTTTTGTACGTTTTCCAAAAATATCAAACAATAATTATCAAATTTCAATCAGTTAACAAAAACTTTTGTTAATTCAAATCAATATGAATGCATATGTGTATATGATGATTGGGTGAATGCATGATTGGATTTGTATGATTGATCTAAATAGTAAGGATTGGATTAAAGATGAAAACAACCTTATCTAAATCATTTCTAAACAGAAACAAATCAAGAGGAAATAAAAAACAAATCAAATAAATCAAATGGTCATTTTTTACAATCTTACTCACTAGGCCACTTTGAGTGTTTCTAGTCCAAGATTTTAAACAAAAACAATTCTATTTTTTACCCCTTGCTAGACCAAGTAAAAGTGAATCAAAGACCATATTTCAAACTTGCAGAAACAGTTGGCAACTCCATTCAAATGGCAATTAAAAATTGAATCTATATCATATGTGAAGATTCCACATTTTCAAAACTCAACCAAACCAGTGCCCCTTGACCAATCCAACTAACCAGAGACCCCCTAGTATGTAACTAGCAAACCCACCAACTTTGAATCCAAAATTTAAATTTAAATCTCTTGCGGCCATTTCATCAAACACCTTGTAATCAGCAAACAAACAAACATCAAACACTATTTGGAGCAATGATTTTGGCCAACCTTGTTCCCTCTCTAGCTCACACTATACTCTCAATAGATGATCAAACTAAGTTAACTAGCTTTAGCCCACTGTGAGCAAGCAATAGCCATCAATGGTGACCATGCCGAGAGCACACTTGCCATCCCCATATTGCCAGCGAGCTAGGAGAAGCTCTAGCCTCACCAACCTTGTCTGGGACAAGCAGCACCGTCCACCGGCACCCCCTGTCCAAGCCCCGAACCTTGCCAGCCACTGGACCACCCGGAAAGCTCGTGCCCAGTTTCTCTGCCAGCATGCCGAGCGCGCGCCAGAGCGTCACCCGCGACACAAGCCCACAGACCGTGCGCCTCCCTCGCCGCTTGCGTGCGTGATCGCCAGCACCCCAGCAACCCGATAGACAACCCCGTTCGCCGCCGCGCGGACCATGCATGTTGTGCGCCATTAAAATCGCCGTCGGACCCGCTCAGAGCGCCGCGGAGTTTTGACCGTTCCACACCTCCCCACGCCTCGCCATCAAGCCGTTGAGGTTCGCCAGGAGGCAACGCACCGCCCCCTATTGTCGTCCATGCCATTTGCACGCTGTGCCGACGAGCACGACAGGATCAGTTCGCGCCCTTCGGTCCCCTTCAGGCACTATAAAAGGAGGCCACCCCCATTCGATTTGAGCACACCATCTCACTCCCCACCTCTCACTGATCACACCCACTCACTCCCGGAGCAAGGCGAGCACCAGGTGGCCGGAATTTCACCGGAGTCCGCCGTTGTAGAGGAGGAGAGGCACCGTCGATTAGAGCCGCCCCAGGAGGAGCTGCCGGTACCAGGAGGATCACTGTCATCGACTTCATCGTTCGCCCCCATCGCCGACCATCGCCTGAGCCCCGGTGAGCCCTCGTCGACCCCCACTGGCCGCGCTAGGGTTCATGTTTGTTGCGTCCTGTTCAGGCGTGGACGATGAACCACAACCGTAGATCTAGCTTCTAATCCTATGGTCCTAATCGCCCCATACCCCTTCGCCACTCTTTTTCTCACTAACAAGTGGGGACATCCACTTAACCATCCCGCGCGCGCTGTGCATAGTGGGCCGGCCCAGTTAAACCTCCCGCGCGACCGAGTAATTCAAATTTAGATTTATTCGTTTAGTTTCAAACCTAGTTCTATACCTAAATTCAAAAATCAACCTAGCTCGATTCACTAAACCAAAATGCATGAAACCAATTTTGCTAGGAAGCTACTGGAGTGAATAATCCAAGCCCGTTGGATTCAAATTATTTGGACTTGTAGATCACCTATAGTAAAAATAACAAGGCCGGAGCTTTTCTGCATTCAAACATTTTTCAAAATTCAACCATGACAGATTTTGAGTTGATTCCAACTCTCAAAAATCACATTTAACCATACCTTTCATAATATATAAAAATATATAGGTTTACTTGCAGAAATAATGATCAAGTGATAAAAGAATGCCCCATAGGCATTTCTAGTCACTTTAATTAATTAAAATAAAAAGGTTAAACCTTATTAAATTGTGACACCACTTTAAATCACATTCCCATGTACTGAAATATGTGGTGATGACATGTGTCAACATGATCCCATGTTTTAGTTGGAGAATATTAAATCTGAAGTAGTTTTTCAATGAGTAGAAATTACTTTTCTTAGATCAAATAATTAAAACTATTTTCCTTAATGATTGTAATGCTTGTGATGATCCTATATCATCTAGTGAAAACCTTGGTGTGATAGATAGAAGTAGTTAAGTATTGTTTGGTGATTGTGTACCTCGTATTTATTTATAGACGATAGTACCGACCAAGGATACGAGGAGGAAGGATGATACTACGAGGAAGAGGCCGAGGAAAACTTCAACCACTGCTCCGCACAAGGCAATCTATTACCTGAGCAAGCTAATATCTACAAGCTATTGAATTTGCAAGTTAACCCTTGAATGACAACTATGCCAACTAGATGCCTTAAGCATATGTGATTATACCCACTTGGTGACACCTAATCCTAGTTTTACTTGCAATCTTAGTATTTTATTTCTTTATCAAAGCTTCCTAGTTTGGTTTACTTAGTGACTTGTAGATTCTATAAAAATATCCGAAGGTAGCATAAAGAGCATAAACCTTGGCCTAAGTTAGATAATCTTGATGTCATCCTGAGGCATGAGATTGAACTTAGCTAGTTCACACTTGTTTACCACCCCTCATTTGTGTTTACCCCCACTTGTAGATGCTAGTGCTAAGCATAAAACTTGATCACTTTAGATGGGAATACTGGGTAAAAATGGTTATGAAAACCTTATAATGATGAGTCATTCTACTGAAATGTTTTGACATGTGTTCTTGAACACCAGATGATTTTGATGATGAAAATATTAAGGCATGAGCCTTGGCCCTTTTACAAAACTGATGGTTGTTTGAATGCGATACCATTCTAATTTTACCGTACAACCACAATACCCGAAATTTTGGTAGGGCTTGACTGGAAATTTATATACCTTAGTATGGGTTCCCTTGCGGCCAAGGTTTGAGCCGAGGCTACCTTGTGAAGATTGTCCGCCTGTGCAGTTCCCAAGATGACAGTTGTTCATGGTTGGGAGGCCAAACTCACAGGAGAGGTGTCTATACTAGGGCGTGTAATTGAAAGGTTAGGATTGATTATCTGCATACTGAGTATGGTGAATTCAGGATTGTTACTGACGGATGTATCGAATGTTGTGGTGAAAGTGTACAATCTCTGCAGAGTGTCAAACTATTCGAATAGCCGCGTCTGCGGTTATGGACAGTTGGAGTGGCCATACTGTTCTGTCGTCAGATGTTTTCAAAATGACTTATGAAATGAATCATGACTTTGACTTGACCACAACAGTGTTGTGATATGAAATTCAAGTTCCCACTTAGGTGTTATAAAACTTCCAAGTAGCTTTCTTTGCTTCTGAACTTAGTTAAGTTAAACCTGGCTTTTTTGCAAAACAACCCTAGAGCTTAGTATATCCTACTCTAAACCACTTCACTTGTTAGTAATAGTTTGCGAGTACTTAAAGAGTACTCATGGCTTTGTCCCTGGATATTCGTGTGGCCATACTATGAAGAGGACTATCTGGAGGATGGACAACACGAAGGTTACGGCAACTAGGATCATCTCCCGTCGTCAGCATTGCCTGTGACAATGAAGATGGAGCTTCACCTACGCTGTCGTTATTATTACGTTATTCCGCTGCTTGAATTGTATTAAGACTGTATCATGAGATCCTTACTTGTGTAAGACCTTATGTATGGTTTGTAATGGATGATGTACTGTGATATCCAATCTGTTATGTCTCGCAAAAATGGTAATCCTGGGATTACGATGTATGGCATAATAGGCATCTGGGATTAAAAATCCGGGTGTTGACAAGTTGTTATCAGAGCCATCCTGACCATAGGAGACCCTAGTTAGAATGGACGTTTGAATCAAAAACTTAGTTTCAAAACCAAAAGAAGTGAGTATTTATGAAAACTTATTCTCTTTCTTACCACTTAGACTCTTTCATGAAAATTCATGTTCCTCAAAAATTCTTGCAAAATTACTTAAAATTTGACACACTTGATAACTCTACTAACTTACTTATCCTATATTCTTATAGATGGACATGAAGTACATCAAGTTTTATCAGTTGGGAAATGGAGGAGACCTCATCTTTGAGCGTGACTTGAACCAGCTTTTGGAACTGCTTGAGCGCCCGCACCCCGAGTTTTTCAGAGCTCAGCTCAATGATCAGGAAGGAGAGGATTTGCAGTGGCTAGTTTTGCAAGTCTCCGGGGAAAGATTGAAGCCCCCACCTCAGAGGGAATTCAGTTCGCCTTGTGAGAGAACAACTGGCTCGATGGACTTGCCAGGGCCATGCAAGAAGCTCTTGCCCGTCGGTGTGGGCAGAGTATCAATCAGATCAAGGGTACCCGTTTTGAGTTCTATCCAAGGCGTGATGTTATGGGACAGACACTAGAGGCCCCGTATCACCATGAGCTGAAGACTCAATTGGACCACCTCGGCTTCATGATGTATGACCGTCAGAAGGAGTTGGACAATGCCCGCGCCTACGCCAACCACAAGTATGACATCGCCGCCAACAAGGATCAGACTATTTGCATGCTAGTGAAGGATCGCCAGTCTCGTCGCCATCATCTCGACAAGAAGGAGCTCATCATTGCCTGTCTGCATCACAGGATCACAGACTTGGAGGAGACCATCCACGAGAGAGACATGCAGCATGAGGAGAGGGAGAATATCGGAGAGGATATTAGTGGAGACCCCCACTCCTATCTCAGTGATGATGACTTTCTGGAGGATCAGGCCATGGACTTCTTCACCGATGAGGATGACTTCGCTTTCATCGATGATGATGATGATGATGAGGAGGAGGAGGAGGATGACGAGGACACCGACTCCAAGGAGTAGTAGCACTTGATCACTAGCGTTAGTGAGTTGTATTTGGTCCCACTATATTGTAGTTTCCCAGAATGGTTCTTAAAACCATCTGTTTTCCTTTGTTGTGGTGTGTGTTGTATCGTATGCTATAAATGAATGAATGAAAAGCAAGTTGCTAGAAAAATCTGAGTCAAACTTTGAAAACTTTTCAAAACACAAAACCCTGAACCTTAGAAATTTCCCCCTTTTCTCATGATCTATCTCAACCGTCAGATGCCTCGCGGAGGAAGCAGTTCATCCCTGGACCCAATGTTGCAAATCTTGCAAATGTTGGTTTCGGATCGCGAAGCTGAGAGAGCCGAACGCCAAGCCAACTTAGCCACCCTTCAGCACATCGCCGAGATGGCCAACAACAACAATCAAGGCCATGAAAATCAGGACAACCATGGATCTAAGCTCAAGAATTTCCAGAACACCAATCCACCCGTTTTCACTAAGTCTGAAGAGCCCCTATATGCAGATGATTGGCTGCAAACCATGGAAAACAATCTGGAAGTTGCAGGAGTGGAAGCTAACGAGAAGGTACTGTTTGCCACCCACTATCTGGCCGGAGTCGCGAGAGCATGGTAGAACAGCGTTCGTGCCATGAATGGAGGTCAGATGATGACTTGGGAAGAGTTCAAAGTCAAGTTTAGCAGAACCCATGTGCCATCGGGTTTGATCAAGAGGATGAGAGATGAATTCAGAGAACTAAAGCAAGGGAGAATGACAGTAGTTGAGTACCGTGACAATTTTTTGTCATTGGCTAGGTATGCACCGGATGAGATAGATACTGAAGCTAAAAAGAAGGAGAGATTCCTGAATGGTCTACACGATGAGATGTAGACAGTGTTAGTCAATATCCCATTTGCTGATATTGAAGCCTTAGTTGACTCTGCCATTCGGATGGAAGGAAAGATCAACCAAGCTAATGAGAACCGCAAGCGTCGCATGATGCATCAACCAGGAACCCACCATACACCAAAGTATCGCCCCAACCCATCTCCAGGATTTGCCCCAAGAACCAATAGACCCCCAATGAACCGTCCGACCTATCCCAACCGACGAGGAGGAAACCCAAGGCCCGAAGGAAACCACAACAACCCCGGTAACCCCAGCAATTTCAACCGTGCACCGCCCAAGTTCAACAACAACAATGCCGCCACCAACACCAACACTTCCCCGAGAACTGGAAGCAATGATGTGCCTGTTGCAGCGAAGGACAAGTCCCAAGTGACTTGTTATGAATGTGGAACTAAGGGTTACTATTCCAATGAGTGTCCCAAGAAGATTGCCGCAGCCCCCAATGCAAATTACCCAGCTCAGCAGCAGTGCCGTGTTCAGCCTAGAAGGAGATTTTACCCAGGGAACTCGCTCAACCGCAACGGCCATCTCTTTCTCATGCATGCTGAAGAAGCCCAAGAAGCGCCAGATGGCGTGCCGGGTATGTTTTCTGTTAACTCAATACTTGCAAGGGTGTTCTTTGATTCTGGAGCATCGCACTTGTTTGTTATTGAAGAATTTGCATGCACTAGTAAGATTCAACCAACCAAATTGAAGCATGTCATGATAGTTCAAATACCTGGTTCAACCACCAAAGCCAGACAAAATTGCAAGGCCGTACCTATCTGAATCCATAACATAGATTTTTATGCTAATCTAATAGTACTTGGAACTAAAGGTTTGGAGGTAGTACTAGGAATGGATTGGATGTCCAAACATAAATCGACTGTACCAAGAAAGCCATAACCATGACCAGTACAGCCGGAATATCAGTAGAGCATGTATCTGAAACCTTGTCCCGTCAATTCAAATGCAACAAGAGTATAACCCAGCCAACCATTGACCAAGTCCGGATAGTCTGTGAATACCCCGATGTTTTTCCAGATGTCTTGCCCGGTATGCCCGCAGATCGGGATATCGAGTTTATCATTGAACTAATCCCTGGAACCGGACCCATAGCCCAGAGACCATATAGTATGAACCCGTCTGAGCTTGTGGAGCTGAAGAAGAAACTGGATGCTATGCTGGAAATAGGATTGATCCAACCAAATGTGTCGCCATGGAGATCACCTGTTTTATTTGTGGAAAAGAAGGATGGAGGTAACCGTTTATGTACGGATTATCGGAAGTTGAATGATGTCACCATCAAGAACAAGTACCTGTTGCCCAAGATAGAGGACCTGTTTGACCAGTTGACTGGTGCCAAAGTGTTTTCCAAGATTGATCTTAGAACTGGCTATCATCAACTCAAGATTCGCAGAGGATATTCCAAAGACTGCCTTCACCACCAGATATGGATTATACGAGTATACTGTCATGTCTTTTGGATTAACCAATGCCCCCGCTTATTTCATGAGACTCATGAATAAGATTCTTATGGACTTGCTGGAAGAGTTTGTCGTTGTTTTCATCGATGACATTCTGATTTATTCCAAATCAGAAGAAGAACATGAGCTACACCTAAGAACCATTCTTGGAACCCATAGAGAGCATCAGCTGCATGCCAAGTTTAGCAAATGCGAATTCTGGTTACAGGAGGTAGGATTCCTTGGACATATCATATCAGCCGGAGGAATTGCCGTTGACCCTGCAAAGGTGAAGGATGTTGAAGATTGGCAAGCCCCAACCACCCAAACCCAAGTTCGTGCATTTCGCGGATTAGCGGGATATTACCGCAAGTTCGTAGAAGGATTCTCGAGTATCGCAAGACCCATGACCCAATTGCTGAAGAAGGATAAGAAGTTCGAATGGACAAACAAATATGAAGCGAGTTTTCAAGAACTCAAGAGGATATTGATTTTAGCCCCAATCTTGATCATGCCGGATATCACGAAGACCTTTGATGTGTATTGTGACGCATCCAAGATCGGTCTCGGATGTGTGTTGATGCAAGAAGGCAAAGTTATATCTTATCAAGCCTGCCAACTTAAACAACATGAACGTAATTATCCTACCCATGACCTTGAAATAGCAGTCGTAGTTCTATCCCTGAAGACATGGAGGCATTATCTGATGGAAAACCGTTGTGAGATTTATTCGGATCACAAGAGCCTGAAGTATATATTCACTCAGAAGGATCTGCATATGAGGCAGAGAAGATGGATTGAGCTAATCAAGTACTATGATATGTACATTCACTATCACCCCGGTAAAGCCAATGTGGTAGCAGATGCCCTTAGCAGATTGTCATGCCGCTTGAACTCCATGATCCTGAAGGAGCAACCAAGTTTGCACAAGGAGATGGAAGATTTCAGAATGGAATTAGTAAGTGAAGGACTTTTGGCTAGCATAGAACTTCAACCCACTTTGATCAGTCAGATCAAGGAGGCTCAGAAAGGAAATGCTAGTATCAACGGAATTAAATGTCGTATCGATACAGGAAAAGTACCCGGATTCATCGAGGATGAAGGAGTTCTGTGGTACAAAGTACATCTCTGTGTACCAGCAGATTCAGAGCTGAAGGAAACTATCTTGAAGGAGGCCCATGATACTCTTTATTCTATCCATCCCGGAGGAACGAAGATGTATCAGGATTTGAAGGGACAATTTTGGTGGCATAATATGAAGAGAGAAATCGGAAGCTATATCGCCAAGTGTGACATTTGTTAGAGAGTCAAGGCGGGACATCAGAGACCTGCATGACTGTTGCAACCACTGCAGATTCTAGAATGGAAATGGGATTCAGTTGGAATGGACTTTTATCACCGGATTGCCTACTTCTAGTAGGGGAAATGACTCAATTTGGGTCATAGTTGACAGATTGTCCAAAGTCGCTCATTTCTTACCAGTAAAGACCACCTACCAGAGTTTGAAGCTAGCAGAGTTATACATCACTAGAATCGTGAGTTTGCACGGAGTCCCCAAGAACATCGTGTCGGATCGAGGAACTCAATTTACCTCGAGATTCTGGAATAAAATCCAAGAAGGACTAGGAACCCGATTAGATTTTAGCACAGCGTATCACCCTCAGACCGATGGACAAGCGGAGCGAGTAAATCAAATACTCGAATATATGTTGAGAGCCTGTGTGCTAGAGTGTGGCATCCCGCAAAACCACTACTAGAAAATCGCGTTGAATTTGTGCATTGCATCGTCATCATCATGCATTGTTTGCTAAAACTATTTTCGCATCGTCCGTTTTGTTTACTAAAACGCCCCAACTTTAACCAAATATCAAACCCGGGTCGCCGGATTATTTTTGTTTGGCATGGCGGTTTGCAACGGTCCAATTAAATCAATAAAATAGTTATTTATTTTAGTAGGCTGAGCAGGCCAACCCGACCAACGACCACCCCCAGATACAACAATCGGTCCACCTACACCCCATCTAATTCCTAAAGCCACCCACCTATCTACCCCAACCCAGCCTCCACCTCACCCCACCCAATGACCTGCCGCCACTGAGATTCCCCAAAAACCCACCAACAGGACGACACGTCACTCCTCTCCTCTCTCTCTTTCTCTCTCCTCCCTCAGCTTTTCCCCTGCCCCACACCACCTAACGCTACACACACACGCACACGCAGCCCACCCTAGCCCGCATGCATCCAAAGGCCCTCGCTGGACCGCTTCCCCGGCCCACCTGGCATGCTCACCCCCCAACCGCTTTGCCCAGCCTCTCACCTCCCCTGGTCCTGCGTGACTGCCACAGCCCAAGGCCCCCACCTCCGTCGCCCACCTCCTCCTTTCTTCTTCTTCCTGCAGACGGCGCGTCCATACTTCCTCGCCACCGCCTCCCGTCCCCTCCGCGCTCGCCTCATGGGAGGCCGCTCAACCGATGCGGCTGCCCGTCCCAGGGACGCCGTCGCCATCCATCTTCTCCGCGAGCTCCAGCGTCCCTCTCCTCTCTCCGCTCCGAGCAGCGCCTCGCGCCAGCGTCCGGCGACCGCGCCGCCCATCCCGCCTCCAGACCGCCTCCTCCCAGAGTCCTCCTCCCGCCGTCTCGAGCCTCCCCATCGGCCCCTCCGCGTCGCTCGGCCGGCGCAGACCGCCGCCATCGCCTCCCTCACGCCCAGAACCCTCCTCCACCTCGGGCGCCTCGCGGGCTCCCTCCTTCTGCCTCGCCCGCGTCTCATTGCCGCTCGCGTCTGCCGTCCGCGGTCCGGACATCGTCGCCGGTGGTCACACCGAGCCAGCCGAGCCTCGTGCGTGCAGTTCCTCTGCACTGCAGCTGGGCCGTTTGGTCTGTATGATCCCCTGTGTGTGTGAGAGTAGGGTGCGTGCCCGTGTATGCCCATCCAACCAAGCATCCGTCAAGAAATGAAACAAGCACCACCACGCCAACGGCGGTTCGAACAAGATCTTCGTCGCGGAAACTAGGGCAAGGGCGCCAAGTCGCCAAGACCTACCTCACGGGCGGCGAACCGGACCCCGATGAACCATGAGCTCATTGCAGAACAACGAGTCCTTCGGAGGGAGACCAACAAGATCTACCCCGGGCGCCAAGACCGCCGACAACAGAACCGTGACACCCCAAGGCCTTCCCCAGATCCGATGCCGAGGACCACGGTTGCGACATGTCTACCACGCGGAACACCGAGAACTTTCCGGAAAGCCAAGATCCTCGCAGCAAGAACGACCCGTGGGACCGGCAAGGCCTTCGCGATGACGAGCAGTACCTACCCGAAGAAGCCGATCGCTCCGACCGACCCAAGTTACGCTCCGGACGCCGAGACCCGGCGACAAGATCTGCCCGTGGAGAACGTTTCCGTCGAACCCTGGACCCCGAGACCGGACCCTGGACCCTGTCGAACCCCGGACCCCGGAAACCCTGACAAGATCGTCGAGCCCCCTCTAATGTGTGACCCTTTTCCTCGAACCCTATTTTATAACATAATAACTTGATGCATGTTTAATTGTCATCCATCTCGCATGCATGTCATTGGTTTGGGGCCTTATGCCGATTCACCTAATAATTACATATGGGGCCCATATGCGGGCAAATCTAGTCCCATATCGGCCTCATTTAAACTTGTGTAGTGAACCAGTACTATCGTTTGCCCTGCTAAACAACATTTAATATGCGGGGGTTTAAACAACTTGAACCTACTCATTAATTGTCGGGACCCCGGTTCCACTTAATATGACCTAATTGCATCGCACTTTTGCCATGCCATCCATCATGCATGCATCATGCCGATCTTCTGCCGTGTATTAAATATTGCATCCGGTGTTTCTTCTAGTGTTTTGGTTCTTCGCGGATAAGGCCGTTGAGTGGATGTGAGCTTTGCCCTGATCTTCGGTTGAACCCTTCGACAATGTTTTCAGGCGAGCATCTCCCTCTTTCTACCTCTCTTACTTTTATAGTATTAATTCCCTCCTGTTGATCTATTGCTATCTGTGTTGCGATGCTTTAGTTTCCGTACCCGTGATATTCCCTGCAGCCCTATATTGCCTTGGACACCTCCTATTACCTGTTGTTTGGTAGATAGATGGACTTGCGCGTCGTAGTTGCTTGCTCAAGTGCAGATGTGTGTCGTCATATGCCACAGTTGCTGATGTATTGCCGCATGTTGATGTTGGAGATGATTCTAGTTTTACTTTTCTTCACTTTAATTTCTGTTTAACAACTAAAATTGAAATAAGCAGAGGCATCGTGGGTGATAAAAATATTTGGTTTCGAACGCCCACTTGTGTCCGTAAGACCCCGAGTACTTGATTCCTGTTCCTTGTTTTATCGCTATCCACATCCGGAGGTATATGGGACCCCGAGCGAGCTTGATTCATTCTTATTTCTTGGGGCCACAAACTAGTTTGAGGTGTTTTTACTATCCTGTACTTATGCCATGCTACTTTCGTATTTAAATTGTGCAGGTAACTGCTTATCTTTATCGCTTAGGTAAGCGGGATGTTTTCGGTATGTCAGCAGTCCCGATTGGGGACCTCGTCGTTCTGACCATCGACGCAAACCTTGAGTCCGTCTCGAGCTTGCTTACTCCGTTGCGGGTGTACTCAATGGGGTGGCCCCAAATATTTCGAATCCTGTGATTGTTCATCGTGAAAGCCTCGTTGGGTTTTGTTTTGGTTTTTCGAGGTTGATCGGCGTGTGTTGCTATTGGTGCACCCGCGGTAAAACTTTCTGAAAGCCGTGTCCGCGGATATGGACGACTTGGAGCACAGTTTCTTGATCATAGACAAGCATAACTAAAGTTTACTGCTGTAAATTTGACTTATAATGACTAGTAATCAGCTTCACTATAATGGAATGGCTAATTAATACTGCCCACACTTGCTGTTTGTTTGTCGCTTGCGACAATTGTATTTGACTAGTAAATCTTGCAACTACAACGGAATGGCTGAATAAAAGTACCAACTACTGCTGGGTTATTGGGTTATCTCAAGATAAATGTATCTGACTAGTAAGTGTTGTCACTATCACGGAATGGTTAACTAAAAGTGCCCACTGTTTATTTTATCAGGACGATTATCTAAACCTGTCTAGTAAAGTGCCACAACTATAACTAATTAAATAAAACTGCCAACTGTGTGAGTTCCTCGGTTGACTTCCTCGACTGGTCTCGAGGGGGAAACGCCAGGATGGGTTTGTTTGGTGTTAGCTTCAGGTTGGATCCGGATAGGTCATTCTTACCCCCTCTGATAACCGCCAGATGTATCGAGTCTCTATAGGTTGTTTAGTGCATCTTGCACGCCGCTTGATCCACCATACCTATGTAGGCGAGGACCGCCGAATTCTAGCCTCGTCGTGTACTGGCCTCAGTACTGACGCTCCTCTTTGTTTTTCTGCTTCGCCCTTTGTCGGCACCCCTTTTGTTGCGCAGGTTTCGAGATCGACGCCGTTAGCAGGGTTACCCTTCCGGCTTGGCCTGGGCAGGGTTATGGACGCCATTGGTTATTCTTCAGGGCTCTTAGCCCCATTTGCATCTTGTCCGTAGCTGGACGCTATATCATTTCAAGGTGATTTGGATCTTTGTATATTATATCTGTATTCTTGGCTCCTTGAGTCGCTGCTATATATATAACTGTTCTGTGGGTACCATCGAGGACTGTTGTGTAATGTTATTACTTCGTTTTCCACCCGCACGAAAGTGCCTGGTGGGCACCTTTGAATCGTTTCTATGCGGGTTTGGCGAATTTTGCTAAAACTTGCAAGGTCCGATTCTGAGGGTGTTACATAGAGTATGGATCTAAATGGGAAGACTGTCTACCATTTGCAGAATTTTCGTACAACAACAATTATCAAGCTAGTTTGCAAATGGCCCCATTTGAATTCATGTATGGAAGGAAGTTTCGCACCCCTTTGAATTTGTTGGAAGTAGGAGAGAGTCAGATTTTCGGACCCGACATCCTACGAGAAGCAGAAGAGAAAGTTCACAAGATCCGTGAGCACCTCAAGACTACCCAGTCAAGACAAAAGAGTTATGCCGACAAGAGACATCGAGACCTCGCTTTAAATATCGGATATTTTGTGTATCTCAAAGTGTCGCCTTTGAAAGGAATGCAGCGTTTCCAGCTCAAAGGAAAGTTAGCCCCCAGATATATCGGACCTTTCAAGATTCTGAATCGTCGAGGAGAAGTATGATATCAATTGGAACTGCCATAGGATATGTCAGCAGTGCATAATGTGTTCCATATATCGTTACTTCGCAAATGCCTTGAAGTTCCAAAGAAGACTGAAGTTTTCAAGACATTGATCACCGCAACATAGAGATCAACGATGACCTGACGTATCCCGAAGTACCCATCCGTATTTTGGAGGAAGCTTTCAGAACCACCAGGACCCGAAGCATCAAGTTTCTCAAGATTCAGTGGAGTAATCACACTGAAGAAGAAGCTACCTGGGAGCGAGAAGATCACATCAAGACAGAGTTTCCCGATCTTTTTAAATCCTAGTTTTCTTCTTTCTTCTTTCTCAAATCTCGGGACGAGATTTTGTTTAAGGAGGGAAGGTTTGTAACATCCCAAAAATATTGAACAATGATCATCAAATTCCAATCACCAAAATTAGGGTTAACAAAAACTTTTGTTAATTCAAATCAATATGAATGCATGTGTGTATGTGATGATTGGGTGAATGCATGATTGGACTTGTGTGATTGATATAAATAGCAAGGATTGGATTAAAGATGAAAACAACCTCATCTAAATCATTTCCAAGCAGAAACAAATCAAGAGGAAATAAAAAACAAATCAAATAAATCAATGACAATCTTGCTCACTAGGCCACTTTGAGTGTTTCTAGTCCAAGATTTCAAACAGACACAATTCTATTTTTTTCACCCCTTGCCAGACCAAGTAAAAGTGAATCAAAGCCCACATTTCAAACTTGCAGAAACAGTTGGCAACCCCATTCAAATGACAATTAAAAATTGAATCTATATCATATGTGAAGATCCCAAATTTTCAAAACCCAACCAAACCAGTGCCCCTTGACCAATCCAACTAACTAGAGACCCCCTAGTATGTAACTAGCAAACCCACCAAGTTTGAATCCAAAATTCAAATTTGAATCTCTTGCGGCCATTTCATCAAACACCTTGTAATCAGCAAATAAACAAACATCAAACACTATTTGGAGCAGTGATTTTGGCCAACCTTGTTCCCTCTCTAGCTCACACTATAATCTCAATAGATGATCAAACTAAGTTAACTAGCTTTAGCCCACTTGCCACCCCCATGTAGCCAGCGAGCTAGGAGAAGCTCTAGCCTTGCCAACCTTGTCTGGGACACGCAACACCGTCCACCGCCACCCCTTGTCCAAGCCCCGAACCTTGCTAACCATAGACCACCCGGATAGCTCGCGCCCAGTTTCTCTGCCAGCATGCCGAGCGCGTGCCAGAGCGTCACCCGCGACACAAGCCCACAGACCGTGCGCCTCCCTAGCCGCTTGCATGCGTGATTTCCAGCACCTCAGCAACCCTCCAGACAACCCCGTTCGCCGCCACACGGACCATGCATGCTGTGCGCCATTAAAATCGTTGTTGGACCCGCTCAGAGCGCCGCGACATTCCGACCATTCCGCACCGCCCCACGCCTCGCCATCAAGCCATTGAGCTTCGCCAGGAGGCAACGCACCGCCCCCTATCATCTCCCATGCCATTAGCACGCTGTGCCGACGACCACGACGAGCTCAGCCCGCGCCCGTTTGTCCCCTTCAGACACTATAAAAGGAGGCCACCCCCGTTCATTTTGAGCACACCATCTCACTCCCCACCTCTCACTGATCAGACCCACTCACTCCCGGAGCAAGGCGAGCACCAGGTGGCCGAAATTTCACCGGAGCCCGCCTTCTCTGAGGAGGAGGCCCGTCGATTGAGACGCCCAGAGGAGATGCCGTACAGGAGGATCACCGTCGACTTGCCGACTTCGCCCATCGCCGACCGTCGCCTGAGCCCCGGTGAGCCCCCGTCGACCCCCACTGGCCGTGCTAGGGTTCGTGTTCATCACGTCCTGTTCAGGCGTGGACGATGAACCAAGAGGTAAATCTAGCTTCTAATCCTATGGTCCTAATCGCCCCATACCCCTTCGCCACTCTCTGTCTCACTCATAGTGGGGACAACCACTTAACCAGCCCGCGCGTTGTGTATAGTGGGACGGCCCAGTAAAACCTCCCGCGCGACCCAGTAATTCAAATTTAGATTTATTCTTTTAGTTTCAAACCTAGTTCTATACCTAGATTCAAAAATCAACCTATCTCGATTCGCTGAACCAAAATGCATGAAACCAATTTTGTTAGGAAGGTACTGGAGTGAATAATCCAAGCCCGTTGGATTCAAATCATTTGGATTTGTAGATCACCTATAGTAAAAATAACAAGGCAGAAGCTTTTCTGCATTCAAACATTTTTCAAAATTCAACCATGAAAGCTTTTGAGTTGATTCCAACTCTCAAAAATCACATTTAACCATACCTTTCAGAATATAGAAAATATATAGGTTTACTTGCAGAAATAATGATCAAGTGATAAAAGAATGCCCCATAGGCATTTCTAGTCACTTTAATTAATTAAAATAAAAAGGTTAAACCTTATTAAATTGTGACACCACTTTAAATCACATTCCCATGTACTGAAATATGTGGTGATGACATGTGTCAACATGATCCCATGTTTTAGTTGTTGAATATTAAATCTTAAGTAGTTTTTCAATGAGTAGAAATTACTTTTCTGAGATAAAATAATTAAAACTATTTGCCTTAATTATTGTAATGCTTGTGAATATCCTATATTATCTAGTGAAAACCTTGGTGTGATAGATAGAAGTAGTTAAGTATTGTTTGGTGATTGTGTACCTCGTATTTATTTATAGACGATAGTACCGACCAAGGATACGAGGAGGAAGGAGGATACTACGAGGAAGAAGCCGAGGAGAACTTCAACCAATGCTCTGCACAAGGAAAGCTATTACCTGAGCAAGCTAATATTTGCAAGCTATTGAGTTTGCAAGTTAACCCTTGCATGACAACTATACCAAATAGATGCCTTAAGCATATATGATTATACCCACTTGGTGACACCTAATCCTAGTTTTACTTGCAAGCTTAGTATTTTATTTCTTTATCAAAGCTTCTTAGTTTGGTTTACTTAGTGTGATGGGGGAATACCAATCGGGGTATACCTACGAAGCGGATTCGCCAGCTGAATCGCCAAACATAGAGCGGGTCGACTCGCCGGATACGGCGACTGGCGCGTGCTGGACCCGAACGACTGGCGCCGACTGGAGGCCCAAGACGGCGACTCCAATAGAAAGCCCACTAAAGCACTTGTAAACCCTAACTGGCTGCATATATAAAGCCACCAAGGGCACCCAAAGTACGTCATATTAGATCTAGTCTCCCCCACCGCCTCCGGCGACTCCATTGTAAACCAATCTATGATCATATACTGGATTGATAGCAGGACGTAGCGATCCTCCATCGAGGGGACGTGAACCTGGGTACATCGTGTGCCAATCTCGCTCCCGGATTCTCCTACGTCGCCTTGCTCCCTCTACGTAAGCTACCCCAGTAGCATCTGCCGTGCAATACGACGACAGTTGGCGCCCACCGTGGGTTGAGCGGTGCTTGGAGGGTGATAATCCGGGCGGGATCCCTTAGCGCCATCATCGGCCAAATCGCATCTGGCGTGCTATCCGATCGCCGGCTGCTGAGGCGTTGGCAGAGGCGCATGCCGCCGTGAAGAAATAATTTAGTGCCCACGCACGATCTGAATTTTCTATTTAATCTCTTCTTTCGTTGATTGCTCCGTGGGTTAATTAATTTATTTGGACCTAACCTTCTCCGCATGTATTTCTGTGCATCGTTTGGAGTATTTGCCGAATAGTTCACGCCGACGCGGCTGGCCAGGATGAGTTTCTATTCAATCTCGGTCTTAATTTTTGCTCTGCTAATTTATTATAGTATTAATCTGATCTAATCTTGTACGCATGTTTGCTTGTATGCGTCTTTGAAGGATTAGTCCACTAAGTGCAGGATTGCAATCGCTCATGAATAATCCAAGGACTCGGGTGTTAGAGGTATCGATCTGGTCCGCTGCCAAGAGCTCTGACACCACGAACGCAGATGCCAAGTTGAAAATAACAGAATTGGATCAATAGAATTTATTGCTGCATCCGGCGGTCGGCAATTAAGCTGGAGCGGTGAAATACCACGTCTGTAATGGGCTCTTCACGCTCTGGGATTCGTCTCGCCTGTCCCGGACTCAACCAGCGCGGACTCGCCTATCGCGGGATCGTCATCATGTACCCACCACGCCCGGGGACTCGCCATCGCGATCTCGACCTCGCGACTCGCCGCGGTCGGGGACTCAGTGCGCTCCAGACATCGGCACTCGCCGGTCTCCCGACCTCTCCATATGTCGCGTCGCCTGCCGCGGGATCGCCATCGTCGATTTCGCCATAGCGCGACCTCCGTCCGCCGCGTCGACCCCGTGTCCGCCGCGTTGACTTCGCCATAGCGCGACCTCCGTCCGCCGCGTCGACCCCGTGTCCGCCGCGTCGACTTGTCCATAGCGCGACCTCTGTCCGCCACGTCGACCTCGTGTCCGCCGCGTCGACTTCGCCATAGCGCGACCTCCGTCCGCGCGTCGACCCGTGTCGCGCGTCGATTTCGCCATAGCGCGACCTCCGTCCGCCCGTCGACCCGTGTCGCCGTGTCGACTTCGCCATAGCGACCTCCGTCGCGCGTCGACCCGTGTCCGCCACGTCGATTCGCCATAGCGCGACCTCCGTCGCCCGTCGACCCGTGTCGCCGCGTCGACTTCGCCGCCATAGCGACCTCCGTCGCGCGTCGACCCGTGTCGCGCGTCGACTTCGCCATAGCGACCTCCGTCGCCGCGTCGACCCGTGTCCGCGCGTCGCCTTCTCCATAGCGCGACCTCCGTCCGCGTCGACCCGTGTCCGCCGCGTCGACTTCGCCATAAGGCGACCTCCGTCGCGCGTCGACCCGTGTCCTCCGCGTCGACTTCGCCATAGCGCGACCTCCGTCGCCCGCGTCGACCCGTGTCGCCGCGTCGACTTTTTCCGCTAAGCGGCTATGCGACCTCATGCCTTCGACAAATGCGTACGCGCCTGCTAAGGGACCTTCATCGTCCGAGTCGCGGAGAGGGTCGCCACGCTGCATGGACTCACCATGGCGTCTCTCTTCCCTCGGGAAAAATCAATTCGCCTTTGTCAACCTTTGAAAGAGCGACTCGCATGGCCAAGTAGTGCGGACGAGGACTGCATAAACCGAGCCTCGGATCGTCCACGTAAAACGCTAACCGAGAGCCATCATTGAGTCGCCTTGCTCGACTGGCCGGGCCAAGACAAATGGTAGTGCTACACAAAGCACCATGTCCTCCTCAACCTTAGAAAGGTCACGACTCGCGGCTAAATCTGGACGAGGACTTAAACCGAGCCTCGGATCGTCCGAGAAACGCCAAGTCGAGAGCCATCTTTGGAGTCGCCATGCGATGGCCCCCGGCCAAGACGAAGACTTCGCTAAAAAACAGCGCAATCAACATCATCGGGACTCCCTCGCGGACTTCGCAATCGCGCGGACTCGCCACACTCGGGACTCTCCCTCGCGGACTCGCAATCGCCAGCGGACTTCGCCACACTCGGGACTCTCTCGCGGACTCGCAATCGCCAGCGGACTCGCCACACTGGGACTCTCCCTCGCGGACTCGCAATCATCGCGGACTCGCCACACTCGCGGACTCTCCCCCTCGCGGACTCGCAATCATCGCGGACTCGCCACACTCGGGGACTCCCCCCTCGCGGACTCGCAATCATCACGGACTCGCCACACTCGGGGACTCTCCCCTCGCGGACTCGCAATCATCGCGGACTCGCCACACTCGGGGACTCTCCCCTCGCGGACTCGCAATCATCGCGGACTCGCCACACTCGGGGACTCTCCCCTTGGGGACTCGGTGCTCGCCGGTCGACCTCGCTGCTTCGCCGCTCGGGGACTCGGCGCTACTGAACCGGCACTCGCCGTCGCCGACCTCGCCACTACCGCCAAGGGCAGCAACCACTAATATTTTCAAAATATGCATCTCTAAAGAGCCTCAAGTCGCCTCTACAAGCCAACTCGAGCCTCGGGGACTACTCCTAGGCATGCAGTGTGTATGCGTGGTTCCACGACCGCGGCTCGCCCTCGTCAACTCGCCATCGTGCACTCGCCCTCGCGTACTCGACGCGCTCGGGGACTCGGCGCGCTACAGACAGCGGCACTCCTAGGCATGCAGTGTGTATGCGTGGTTCCACGACCGCGGCTCGCCCTCGTCGGCTTCGCCGCCATGCACTCGCCCTCGCGTACTCAACACGCCGGGACTTCGCGCCGGACTCGCCCTCGCGTACTCGGCTCGGGGACTCAGCGGCGCTTAACGACACTCGCCGGTCGATCGACCTCGCCGCTCTCCGTGCTCGGGGACTCGGCGCCCGTCGGTTGCTCGTCCTCGATGCTCGCCGGTCGCTCGACCTAGTCGCTCTCTGTGCTCGGGGTCTCGACGCTTGCCGGTCGCTCGACCTCGCCCCTCGCCGCGCTCGGGGACTCGGCGCCCGCCGGTCGCTCGACCTCGTCGCTCGTCGCGCTTGGGAACTCGGCACTCTACGGTCACTCGACCTCGCCCCTCGCCGCGCTCGGGGACTCGGCATGCTCCATGTTCGGAGAATCGCCGCAACTGGCGGCTTCACCGACACCCTACGTCTTTCGCCAACTGGTCATCACCGACTGGCTCACGCCGACTGCCTCCCGCTTCACGGTTCTTTCCTTTGTTCAGGAGCTCGTCGCCGATTCGCCACGACCCATCGTCAAGACTCTCCGCGCCATGCCTCAAGCCCACGTCGAATCAACAACGCGCTCGGGGACTACTGATGGGGGAATACCAATCGGGGTATACCTACGAAGCGGATTCGCCAGCTGAATCGCCAAACATAGAGCGGGTCGACTCGCCGGATACGGCGACTGGCGCGTGCTGGACCCGAACGACTGGCGCCGACTGGAGGCCCAAGACGGCGACTCCAATAGAAATCCCACTAAAGCACTTGTAAACCCTAACTGGCTGCATATATAAAGCCACCAAGGGCACCCCCAAGGGGTACGTCATATTAGATCTAGTCTCCCCCACCGCCTCCGGCGACTCCATTGTAAACCAATCTATGATCATATACTGGATTGATAGCAGGACGTAGCGATCCTCCATCGAGGGGACGTGAACCTGGGTACATCGTGTGCCAATCTCGCTCCCGGATTCTCCTACGTCGCCTTGCTCCCTCTACGTAAGCTACCCCCAGTAGCATCTGCCGTGCAATACGACGACATAGTGACTTGTAAATTCTAGAAAAATATCCGAAGGTAGCATAAAGAGCATAAAACTTGGCCTAAGTTAGATAATCTTGATGTCGTCCTGAGGCATGATATTGAACTTAGCTAGTTCACACTTGTTTACCACCCCTCATTTGTGTTTACCCCCACTTATAGATGCTAGTGCTAAGCATAAAACTTGATCACTTTAGATGGGAATACTGGGTAAAAATGGTTATGAAAACCTTAGAATGATGAGTCATTCTACTGAAATGTTTTGACATGTGTTCTTGAACACCAGATGAGTTTGATGATGAAAATGTTAAGGCATGAGCCTTAGCCCTTTTACAAAACTGATGGTTGTCTGAATGCTATACCATTCTAATTTTGCCGTACAACCACAATACCTGAAATTTCGGTAGGGCTTGACTGGAAATTTATATACCTTAGTATGGGTTCCCTTGCGGCCAAGGTTTGAGCTGAGGCTACCTTGTGAAGATTGTCCGCCTGTGCAGTTCCCAAGATGACAGTTGGTCATGGTTGGGAGGCCAAACTCACGGGAGAGGTGCCTATACTAGGGCGTGTAATTGAAAGATTAGGATTGATTATCCACATACTGAGTATGGTGAATTCAGGATTGTTACTGACAGATGTATCGAATGTTGTGGTGAAAGTGTACAATCTCTGCAGAGTGTCAAACTATTCGGATAGCCGCGTCCGCGGTTATGGATAGTTGGAGTGGCCATATTGTTCCGTCGTCAGATGTTTTTAAAATGACTTGTAAAATGAATCATGACTTTGACTTGACCACAACAGTGTTGTGATATGAAATTCAAGTTCCCACTTAGGTGTTATAAAACTTTCAAGTAGCTTTCTTTGCTTCTGAACTTAGTTAAGGTAAACCTGGCTTTTTGCAAAACAGTATATCCTACTCAAAACCACTTCACTTGTTAGTACTAGTTTGCGAGTACTTAAAGAGTACTCATGACTTTGTCCCTGGCTATTCCTGTGGCCATACTATGAAGAGGACTATCAGGAGGACGGACATCAGGAAGGTTACGATAACTAGGATCATCTCCCATCGTCAGCAGTGCCTGTGACCATGAAGATGGAGCTTCGCCTATGCTATCATTATTATTACGTTATTCCGTTGCTTGAATTGTATTAAGACTGGATCATGAGATCCTTATTTGTGTAAGATCTTATGTATGGTTTGTAATGGATGATGTACTGTGATATCCAATCTGTTATATCTCGCAAAAATGGTAATCCTGGGATTGCGATATATGGCATAACAGGCATCTGGGATTAAAAATATGGGTGTTGCAAGGTGGAGACCCCGGTGCTTCGACTCATCAGTAGTTAGGGTTGGTCTAGTTCTTTCTTAGGACGCTCTTTTAATGGGGAAGATCGCGTCGCGTCGGAATAATTTTCCCCTGATCTTCCTCCATCGCGGTGTCACTCCAACCGGTGGCGTCGGGGGACAAGTGGCCTGGTCTACTCGCTGGTATCTGGATCTGGTGAGATTCGTGTCTGGTGGTCAGTGTTCGGTACTCTCGCGGGTGGCGGTCGCGTCGGCTGTTGCAGTTGTATTTGACGTTTGCAGTTGTGCACGTGAAAATCGGAAGGCGTCGGCTGACATGGTTATACCCTACGGGTACGTGACTTCAGCATACCTGGTCCAGCCCAAGGAAGGCCCACAGCAGATATACGCTGGCCCATGAAGATTTTCGGGTGGCCAAGGCCCATGACGCTTTCGGATCCTTGCAGAGCAAGACTAGCATAGATAGGAAATTCAAAGGGGTAAAACCCTAGAACTTGTAACCGACTAGGACTATGCCCGGGACCTGCCTAAGTCTATATAAAGGCCAGGAGGGCACGTCCTAGGTCTCTCGACTCATACTTTCGCACACACCTCCCCGCCAGATCGAATCTGCGCACCCTGTAACCTTCGGTTCCGCCGTAATCAAGAGCAGACAAGCAGGAGTAGGGTTTTCCCTCCGGGGCTGAACACAGGTAAATCGTGTCCCCCTGGTTGCTTGTCTGTTAACTGTTCCACGATCTCCAGCATCCCCATCTTCTCCAAAACCCAAGTCCATAACAATGGGCATTGACGAGATTAAACCTCGTCAATTGGCGTTGTATGTGGGAATCGGGGCTGCTGATTGTGCGATCATGACGGTTCCGACCCGACCGATCTACAACTCCGCGGCGACGGAGAATCACCTCCTCTTCGGGACTTTCGACTTCACCGCCCACTCGCCGGCCACCATGAAGGATTTCTAGCCCGTAGGCGACGGACTCGAAATTTTGTTCGGGAGCTTCTACTTCCAGGTGGGACAAACTGGCACCCTCCGCCTTCCTGAGCGGGTGCCAGTGCCATCAATCGAGCCCGTGGGCGCACCCGTGCTTCGCACGTCACCATCGACAGATGAGTTCTACAACGGCAACTCCGATCAGGCGATCCACCTTGGACGAAGGACCTACGGTTCCGGATCTAAAAGCTGCGGCAGCAACCGATCTGGCGCTACCTGCGCGCGGTCATCCAGATCAACAACGCCTAACCCTCCAACACGAACCCCAACCCGCGGGGCGGAAACGGCGGGCGAAGAAGCAGTCCCCACGAAGGGGAAAATAACGGCCACGTCATCCAACTTAGCAAAGAAGGATGGGTCTAGGCACGCCGTGCCGTCGCAGGCGACATAGTCCTGCCTGTGGATTCACCACGCGACCTACTGATGGCGTACCACTACCTCCTCATCGAGGAGCACAAGAAGCAAGTCAAGATGCAGGAGACGCTCGATAAACGCAAGCAAGCAGCCTCTGAGTCCAGCGCGCGACGAGCTGCGCTCTCCGCCATGGCACCCGGCTCTAGCACGAATGGAAATCAGGGAAACAAGCACCGCTCGCGGGTGGAAAACATGGATCCCAAGGAACGTCGTGATGTGACCCGAACTCTCCACACGTCGTTCATGGATATGGATGCCGACGACAACATCATCCCGAATACACCGCAAGCTGCGATCCTGGCAGCCACTGCATATCTCGCGGCCCACCAACCTCCGTAAGGGGACCCGAAAGGATCCATGCATAAGTCCGCACTCACCGGACTCGGACTCGTCGGAGCTGCGCTCCACGAAGACGCTCCTGCGGAGCCTAAGAAGAAAGCTCCGGTCAGGCGCGACCGTAGCCCCACCCCTTCATCCGAAGAGGAGGAGGATCATGACCTTCCTCGATGGAAGAAGAGCTCGCATCGCCATAAACGCGAATACGACGCCAGAGACGCGCTTACACAGCGAAATCGACAAAGCGCGAGCCAAACGCGCATGCTCGTCCGAGTCCGAGATGGATGAAGATGAAGGAGAACTCTGCGGAGCTCGATGCTTCAGCAGATCTGTTCGGCGAACAAAGATGCCACGCAATTTCAAGCTTCCTTCGGATACTCCGAAGTTCAACGGCACGCAATATCCAAAATCTTGGCTCAGCGATCATCTGTCATCCGTCAAACTGCACGGCGGTAACAAAGAAACCGCCATGCAATGCCTCCATACGGTGACAAGGTAGCGGCCAGTGCAGCTCAGCCTATCATCAGGATCCATCCGAGGTTGGGAGGAGCTAGCTTACAGCTTCATCCGAAATTTCAAGGGCACCAGCAAGAGGCCCGCCTCAATCGAAGAATTGCGAGCCTGCACTCAGAGAACGGGGGAATCTATTCGCTCGTACATATTATGCTGGTCTACCACCAAGAACTTCGCAGCGCGTATCTCCGAGGAGAGGTCCATCGACGCCTTCAGAGACGGCGTCAAACGCCAAGATTTCAAGGAAGAACTTGGGCGTGTCAAGCCCAAGACACTCGACCACCTCATGGAAATAGCCAACAGTTGGGCAGACGGCGAAGATTGCATCCAGCGAGTGCAATCAGATGAAGAGGACGACTACGGCCGAAGGCGAGAACGCCGCAGCAAGAGGAGATCGCGTGTCTATGAAGACCGCGACGTACCCGACATGGTCGCGGCCGGCTACACCGACCGCCGCAACGACAACAGCCGCAACAGCGGAGGTTACCGCGGAGGAAATCTCCGTGACAACGGACGATCAGCACAGTCGTGGCAACGCCGCGATCGCGACAACGGACCCTCAGCATTCGAAAAACTTTCGGGTCCATGCACCATCCACTTCTACATCGACAAGATGGCAAAAAGAAAGCCAGTCACATGCTCAAGGACTGCCGCGAGTTCCAGAAACTCAGCGAAAGCATGGCGCAGATGAGGCAACAAGCCCCAATCCCTGCGTTCGGAAACGCACCCGCGCCAGGAGAAATAGCACACGGAGCTCCTCCACCGCCACCTATTGGAGGCCCAAACCAACCAGTCGCACCAGCGCAAAACAACGCCGGGGTCGTATACCCCCCACCAAAGGGAGCACTAAATATGATCTAGAAGGGACGCCCCACAAACAGGGTGCAGAAGAAAATCACCCGACAAATCAACTTGGCCGTGGCAACTCCGCCTGATATCCCTGAGTACCTCAGCGGATCGGAGCCCTGCATCACGTTCACTCGCGCGGATCACCCTTGCCAGATCCCTCGCCCAGGTCATGTTGCCCTGGTGCTGGAGGCGCAGATCGGAGGCTTCGAGATGAGTCGCGTCTTCATGGACGGTGGAAGCGGCATCAACCTAATGTTCGCAAGCACCCTAGCAGCTATGCGGATCCCGCAATGCAGCCTGGAACAATCAGACACAACGTTCCACGACATTGTCCCAGGAAAGGGCATATTCCCCCTGGGCAAAATAGGGCTCGACGTCATCTTCGGAAAGCCAGACAACTTTCGGCAGGAGCGACTAGAATTCGAAGTAGTGGACTGGCCATCACAATACCACGCCATCCTGGGGCGTGTAGCATTCGCAAGGTTCCTGGACGTCCCACACTACGCATACCTAGTACTCAAGATGCCAGGACCAAGGGGCGTCATCACAGTCCATGGGAGCTTCACCTGATCGGACCAATGCGACAGGGATTTCAACAAAATCTCCCAGTCTTTCGTCATGCAAGACGAGCTTGTAAGGCTCCGCGAGGTGACGGATAATGGGCTACCCATCACAAGGCGTAACGCACCGACATGCCCTTCGACTCCGTCAACACCAAGAAAGTACAGGTCCATCCGACGGATGCCTCCAAGACGGCCTTGATCACCAATGACCTCGGACTGCATAGGAAGGCGCGCTCGTCAATTCCTCCGTGAGCTGGAAATCTTCGCCGGTGCTGCGGACATGCCAGAGTTCCTGTGGAATTCGCCGAGCACGCACTCAATGTCTTTCCGGACCAAGCCGTCAAGCAGTCCATCCGAAGATTGTTTGAGCCATGAGCGAAGCTATCGGCAGGAAATCAATAGAATACTGCTGCGGACTTCATCAGGAAATCAAAGAAAGCGAGTGGCTTGCAAACACGGTGATGGTCCCGAAGGACACGGACATCCTGCGGATGTGTGGACTTCATGTCACTAAATAAGCATTGCCAAAGGACCACTTCCCTCTCCCACGGATCGACCATTATCGATTCATTGCGAGTTCTTGAAACTCTCCTTCCTCGACGCCTACTCGGGCTATAACCAGATTCGCTCAAGGTCGAAGATCGAGAAAAGCGGCGTTTATTACACCGTTCGGAGTATTCTGTTACAACACAATGCCCTTGAGCTAAAGAACACGGGTGCCACGTACCAGCGATGCATGCGAGCCTGCCTCAAGGACCATTGGTGCATAGCGTCCAAGTTTATGTCGCGACATAGTAATAATAAAACCAGGAGGCAAGGACACTTATCGGCGATCTCCGCGAGACGTTCGACAACCTTGATCGCTACAGATCAAGCTCAATCCCGAAAAGTGCGCCTTGCGTCCCCCATCGAATGCACGGGTACTTCATCTCTCAACGAGGATCGGCGAACCGAAGAAAATCAAAGCCATCATGACGATGGAAGCGAAAAACCTCAAGCGTCCAAAGCTCGCGGGACGAGTAGCGGCTAAGCGTGTTCATCGGCCGTATGGAGAAGGCCCTACCATTCTACCAGCTTTGCGTAAAGAAGACAAGTTCGTGGACACCGAATCCAACGACGCGTTCAAAGCCTCTGCGGCTCTCTCCACCTCGCCCGTTTGGTCACGCCAAAGGAGCGCGAGCCCTATATACATAGCAGCCACACATCAGTGGTCAAGACCGCACTCGTGGTCGAACGACCGAAGAAGGCAAGACCCACGGGTCCGCGTAATTTACTACCTCGGCGGTAACGACACCAACAAAGCAGAGGTACCCTCTACTGTAAAAGCCTACGGCGTATTCATGATGGCTCGACGGTTGAGCCATTACTTCCAGGAGCACCAAGTGATGGTCGTCAACAAAGCACCCCTGAACAGCATCCTGAATAATCCAAAGGCCACAGGACGGGTGGCCCTGTGGGGCATCGAACTATCACCCTTGGACATCGCTACGAGAGGCGACACGCAATCAAATCTCAAGTCCTTCCGGACTTTTTGGTACACTGGATGGAGCTGCAGCTGCCAGACACCCCAGACATGTCGCAGTCCTGGACAATGCATTTCGACGGCTCCAAGCGCGAAGGCGAGCAGGGGTCATACTGACCTCCCCGCAAGGTGACAAGATGAAGTACGTTCTTCGGATAAAATTCAGAGCCTCCAACAACGAAGCCGAATACGAAGCCCTCATCCATGGCATGAGAATGGCAAAGATATGCGGCGCAACGCGCCTGGTCATCTACGGCGACTCCAACCTCGTCGTCCAGCAGACGATGAATGAGTGTGACGCACACGCCGAAAACATGATCGCGTACCGCACGCTCTACAACGCACTCGAAGGAGAATTCGACGGCTGCAAACTTCGGCATGTTGGAAGAGAGAGCAACGAGGAAGCTGATAGACTCGCCAATATCGGCTCCACTTGCGCAAAGGTGCCACCAGGTGTGTTCCTCGAACAAATCTACGTGCCATCCATCAAGCGGAAATTCCCCAAGGGATCACCCGAAGAAGCAGAGCACTCGGGAGCTACGCTACCCGAAGGACACGAAGGACCCAAAAAGCTAGACACAGAGGTAGCCATGGTCAACCTAATGCAGGTCATGGCAGTCGAAGAAGCTTGGACACGACCATACCTCCAGTTCTTGATAACCGGAGAATTGTCTGACAGCCCAACAGACGCCCGACGCATATCTCGCCGGTCAAAAGCCTTCACTGTCATCAACGGCGAGTTGTACAAGCGCAGCATCACGGGTATACTTCAACGGTGCGTCACCATCGACGACGGCAAGGCCATACTCCAAGACATCCACGAAGGCATCTGCGGCCACCACACAGGTAGCCGCTCCCTTGTCGCTAAAGCTCTCTGCAGATTCTCTTGGCCGACGGCCATGAGCGACGCAAAGGACATCGTCCGAAGATGCAACGGATGCCAACGGTTCGCCGACAAACCGCACGCACCTGGGTCCGAGCTCAGGCCCATACCTATAGCTTGGACTTTCGCTCAATGGGGCTTCGATATGATCGGCAAACTGCTAAAATCCTCGAAAGGAGGACACGTCTTCCTCCTGGTCGCAGTCGATAAATTCACCAAGTGGATCGAGGCGATGCCAGTCACCAACCAGAAAGGAAAAACTTCCGTCAAGTTCTTAGAGTCCATTGTCTACAGGTTCGGCGTACCACACAACATCATCACCGACAATGGATCGAACTTCATCTCCGAAGAATTCCAGGACTTCTGCGAAGGCCTTGGGATTAACATCACATATGCCTCAGTGGCACACCCGCAAACGAACGGGCAAGTGGAAAAGGCCAACGGCCTAATCCGCGCCGGCATCAAGAAGCGCCTCATGAGCTCACTCAAACAAAAAGCTGGAAATTGGACGAAAGAGCTACCCTCCGTCCTGTGGAGCCTACGAACTACGCCAAACAGCTCCACCGGCTACACACCGTTCTTCATGGTACACAGAGCCGGGTGCTACCCGGCAATCGCCACCGCCCCAATTGCGTCGCCTCTGATGAAGCTGAATCCACGGCGCTCGAAGACGCCGATACACTCGATGAAGCACGGGATATAGCGGCAGCTCGATCAGCGGTGTACCGCGAGCCTCATAACTACCACAGTACCGGCCAAGGTCGCCTTCGAAGGAGACCTCGTCTTGCGACTCAAGCAAAAGCGACCGAATAAATTCGAGTCGCCATGGGAAGGACCCTACGTCATCACCGAAGTCATCCCAGGTGGCGCCTATCGCTCAAGCATGTGGAGTCTGGAGTCGCATACTCCAACCCATGGAATATCTCGCACCTGCGACAATTCTATCCGTAGCAACCTACCCCCTTCTTTTACTTTCAATAAAGCTTCCAGCCAAGGCTACTCAGCCGAACAATGTACCTCCTCCATTACGATATAAATAAAGCTAAGTGTCTCGCCCCAAAACTTCGGTTCACTATTTTCTGCAACTGTACTATATGCTACAAACGCACTCGGGGGCTCCCCCGCCTCACGATTTTATCGACTGAGGACGAAACGTGTACACACAGTAGGCGACAACGTCGAAAAGCGAAAAGGACACGTACCCAATTAAAGCACTGCGTGCTCCAAACAAACAAACCTTTACAACAAAGGGCACAACACGCCCAGCCGAAATATACAAATTTTACATCTCTCTCTTTTTACAGGCACTACCTATGTTGAAGAATAATCTGGGCACGCTGCTCAAACAAATCTACAATCTGTTCGGCATACTGCCTTACAGCCGCGTAATGCGGACGCATGTCCCACTCGCCACCATCAGGGCGAAGAGGTGGCCCAGCAGCCAAATCCACGTCAGACCGGTGCAGCCTCACAAGAGACAACGCATCTTTCACTCCTATGACAAGCTACTGCCGCACCAACTCCTTGACATTGCTTATGTTCCGAAATTTCGACATAAGACCCGCAAGACTTGTTGGCACGGCATCCAAAGGGAACATGACGTGTAGCACCGAGGAAAGCGATGTCTGCACCTGGCGGAGCACCTGCGAAACTTGATGAACACGATCCTGCACCGTCGCCAGGGCTATGGCGCGATCACGATCCATCCAGAAGAAGCCGCCGGCCTCCATGTCCTGTTGAGTCAAGCAATTGAACCGAACAGCGACACGCTCTTTTTCTTCCCTCGGAGCAAGATTTGCACCTGCAGCAATCGGACAAAATAAGAGTAAGGCCAGCAGGCTCATCCGAAGAACAGAGCTACAGCTCGACCAAAGAACAACTTACATTGCAGCTGCTCGGACAGCCGGACCAGCTCCGCCATCAAGTACTCCTCTCTGGCTGCACCACGATCCGCCTTGGACTTCCAAACGTCGGCATGACCGCGTAGCCCGAGCAACTCCCTCTCCAGACTGCGCACATGATCCCGGAGGAAAGTGAGCTGCGAGGAATCATCCAAGGATGGACGCAACAGCGTTGCGGATGGGGCGTCAACAGGGTCAGCACCCGAAGGAACCTAGAGCGGCAGCAAAAGAAAGGAACACAAACGTTCAGCCAAAGATAAGAGCACAACTCAGAGGAATTCATTAAATATATATAAAGCCACTACGTGGCACAAGGATGTGTTCTTCAAAATATTTACAACAAAAACAGACTACAAACTATCCTACAGCTACTACGCCTAAGATGCAGGGCCCTGAGTCGCCTCAGAGCCAGACTGCCTAGCTTTGGCCTCGCCCTGCTGCCGCAGTGCGTACTCGGACAGCAAATCAATGAGCTTGGGCCCATAAACTGCGGCGGCGAATATGCAGCAAAGGCTACCTCGGATCCATCCGCAGCCGTCGGCATCCGATAAGTGATATGGGGCAGATCCAGCTCCGCTCCAGCCGCCATGGCCATCGCCAGCCCGGCGGATGCGTCGATGCCCTTCTGCTTGCGTTTGTACGCTGCGGTAACCGGCCAGAGCCTCCGCGGAGCATCCACATCGTCAAGGGTTGCGCCCTGGGACAAGCTCCTTGTAGAAGCGACCAAGGACTTCTTCGCCTTGGAGATGGAGTTGGCGACGGTCTTTGCGGCGGTCTTCGACCGCCACAGTGGCATCATCGAGCACTCCGTGCTCGAGCACCGGTTGAACTCGATACTGCGGCATCGAGACAAAAGAAGAAAAGCATGAAGAAAAGCGCATAGAAGAAGACCAAGAAAAGAATCCGACAAAACTAGCACTCACCGAAATAGCCTTGGCGTGACCATGAGCTTGGCCTCTTTTCACGAGCAGCCGCAACCGTGGCCATTGCTCCTCACGATATCGGCCTCTGCTGCAGACGCCTTCGCTTCGGCTGCCTTAGTCATCTCTAGCTCGAGGCGCTCTTTCGCGCCAACGGCGGCTCCGGCCTTCCGCTCCGATTGACCAAGGCTCTTTTTGAGAGCGTCGACCTCACGGAGGGAATTGTTATGCTCCTCTGCATTCAAGACAAGCAAGTGTCAAAGAATAGGACCAAGATAAAACAGAGAAGCATTAAAAGGCAGATAGATACCTTGAAGCTGCCGAAGGTTTGCCTCCAGCGCCAGGCGCTCCTGCACCAGCCGCTTGGCCTCCTGCACAAAAGGCTGAAGAAAAAGATAGCAGTAAGAAAAGGACTTGGGGGCTGCGCCCAACACAAAGGAGTCAAAACAAAATTCGCACAAGAAGATACTCGGGGGCTCCCCCCGTGATATGAAGTAGAAAAACTTACATGCTCTGATGGTGACTCCGAAGGACCGCCTGTGAAATTCTGAGGCGCAACCACCTGCACCTCCTGCAACGGAGGATCCGGAGGCGCGCCACCCGAAGTCGCCACCGTCTGAGGAGGAGGAGACGCAATCTTCGACTCCCCCATCATCTCCAGCGCACCACCACTGGAGGAATCATCGGAGGAGTGCCTGCACATGAACCAATCAGCACAAGCACAACAGATCATGAAGGAAAAATGAAAATAGTACAGCAAGAAACTTACGAGCCCAGCGAGCTCAGGTTAAAGACAGGAGGAGACCTTCGGGCCCTCTTCTCCTTTTTCTTCTCTTCCTTCTCCTCCTTCTTTTCTTCCTTCTTCCGCTTCGCTGGCGGATGCGGCGCTACATCCCGCACAGGAATGGCAGGAACGGGAGAGGAAGAGCCTCCATGACCATCATCATGACGCTCAAGGCCCAGAGGGTTTCTGTGAGTCGGAGGAGTCGAGGCATCCGAAGACTCGCTAGAGCTCCGTGACCGTTTACGCGTATGGTCCTCACTCGACTCATCGGCATCCTCCGCTGGAGATCGCGCCGACGGTAGCTCGGACACGGAATCAACCACTTCATTATCTAGGGCATTCGGATACCTTTCGGGCAACGGTGGTACCATGCCCGTCACTTTGAAGCTCTGCAATATCAGAAGGAACTTTGTTAGCAAACAAAGGAAACAAATACACAGCCGACAAAAAAAAGGGGAGCACTACGTGCACAAATCTACACCTTTGGTACGACCAACGTCGAAGAACAGGGAGGAGTCAGCGACTTCCCCGGGATTTCTTCTCCGGCCTTGAACTTCAGCAGCGCGCGAAGGGCCCTGTCAAGATCCCCTCGGAGATTTTCTCACTCGAAACCCTCGTCGGATCACGGCGCCCAGAATAAAAAAACATCGGGTGCGCCCTCGCTTGGAGAGGCTGCACCCGACGCTCAAGAAACGTCTGGATGATGTCCATGCCGTTCACCTCCTTCTCCGAAATCAGTTGGAGATCCTCCACCCGACGGTAAAGGGCCTCTATCTCCGCCACCTCACCGTCCAAGATTTGGTTTTTCCAAGACCTTTTCTTCTCAATCATTTGAGAGGGGTCAAAGGGAACAAGACCAAAATCTTGCCCGGGCACTACGGAGTCGCGGATATAAAACCATCGCCTCGCAAGATCTTGACAGATTCGGACATGGAAAAAGAAAAGAAGATTGGGACTAAGGAGATGATGCAACCACCAATAGGATACACACCATCCGAACAGAGCCTCTTCACGGAATAGAGCTTAGGAAGAGGCCAAAATGCGACTCAATGCCAAGCCACTTCATAAAAAGTGATAAGACACGCAATGTGGAGAAGAGAATTGGGAGACAGATGATGAAGCTGAATCCCATAGAAGAAGAGCAGTCCACGAAGGAAGTCATGGACTGGAAACGAAAACCCACGCAAAACGAAGTCGAGAAACATAACCCGGTACCCAGATGGGGGACGGGGGATTACCTCATTGCCAGGGAGTTTCACGGCCTCCCTATCTTGCGGGATCAAGCCCCGCTCGCGCAGCTTGCGGAGATCGCTCTCCCGCGTCTCTGATCGCCGCCAGCCACCATCGGTGACGCGAGTAGCGTCGGTGCCCTTCTTTCCTCCGGCGGCGCTGGTCCCAACCGCAGATGAAGATTTCTTTGGTTTCCCCATCACGCTACGGCGGCGCCGGCGGTGAAAACGTAGAAAGATCGACGGAAATGTGGAAGGAAATCCCAGCGCAAAGCAGGAATCGCTCGAGCGCAAGGAGGCAGTGAACACAAGAACTGGTGCGGTGAAAACAAACCACGGTTTCCCTCAATGATTATAACAGCGAAGACGACGCACGGCAGCCGTTCATCCAGAAGACCTAACGCCAACGGCAGATCTGGCCGTACACGTGTCAACATCACAACGAACCGTCGTTACCACGCCGTCCACTATGCGCGGAAATCGAGGAGACGCCGTAATTATCTCCACGCCGCGCGTGACCGGTCAATTCAAAGTTAGCAAGTGGGACCCATGTTCGTCCAGTCAAGTCATCTCTGGCGCAGCAGACGCTTGAGGTCATCGATCGTCAGCACTGATGTCATCAAAAGCTATACTAGCACCAACTACAATTCTTCGTCTCTACAACTAAGAGTACTCACTCGAATCTTCGATTCGACTAAATACTCGGGGGATACTCCTATCAGGAGCGCTGGTCGCGCACCCGAAGGATGAATAACGACAAAGTATTTCTTCGAGTCCTACGTCGAGTCTGCGACTCCACTACGGACTCGGGGGCTACTCCCATAGGGAGGATGGATTTAATCATCCGAAAATTTTTGAGTCCTACGGACTTAACAACCGAACAAATGCTTGGACTAAAGTCTCTGCTCGAGTCTACGACTCGAACAGACACTCGGGGGCTACTTCCATAGGGAGCGCTGGTCGCGCACCCTATGAATTCTTCGACTGTGGTCTTTCGGATCGGCACGCAAACACTCTTTGGCATCTCTGCCCCAACAAAACGCTGAGTGATCAACGATCTCCTTGGCCACCCGAAACACCTCCGCGGTGACAAACATTCGGATGTGTGTCTGCGACACAAAGATAAGACTTGCAGATATCATCTGACGGCCTGACAACGTACATGACTGCGCTCTGCTAGTACAAATCCATGTCGAAAGGCGTGATGAAAAATCCCGACGGACGCGTTGGATACATTAATTAAAATCACTGGAATTCCACCCCTGTAAGTCCTCCGTGGCCTGAGTCAAATTACGCCAGCATATGTTCCAGGTCCGAGTAAAGGGACTCGAACTTGAAGAAGATCGTGTTGTTTCGTCCTAAGACAGTTAACTGACCCTGATCCGTCGGGTGAGTCAGGCACACGCGTCAACAATCCCTACACACATATACTATTAATACATAGTTGCACCCGAAAGATGGAAGAGTCCTCAGCCGAATCTACGATTCGACTGATCACTCGGGGGCTACTGACATGGTTATACCCTACGGGTACGTGACTTTAGCATACCTGGTCCAGCCCAAGGAAGGCCCACAGCAGATATGCGCTGGGGTTGCCAAGGCCCATGACGCTTTCGGATCCTTGGAGAGCAAGACTAGCATAGATAGGAAATTCAAAGGGGTAAAACCCTAGAACTTGTAACCGACTAGGACTATGCCCGGGACCTGCCTAAGTCTATATAAAGGCCAGGAGGGCACGTCCTAGATATCTCGACTCATACTTTCGCACACACCTCCACGCCAGATCGAATCTGCAACCTCAGAACCTTGCCGGTTCCGTAATCAAGAGCGAACAAGCAGAGTAGGGTTTTCCCTCCGGCCTGAACAGGTAAATCTCGTGTCCCCTGGTTGCTTGTCTGTTAACCGTTCCACGATCTCCAGCATCCCCATCTTCTCCAAAACCCAAGTCCATAACAATGGGCATTGACGAGATTAAACCTCGTCATCGGCATTTCTCTTCTTCAACTGTGTCGGATGAAGATGACAACGCCGGGATTTAGTGACCACAGGGAAGATCCCCGACTAACGTGCTACAAAGTCTCGGAGTCGTCACTTGCGATGACTCAGTTCATCGGCTCAAAAAGCATTCTCATATGTGATGGTGCTCTCGTAGATCTAGGTATGGCGGTTGATCACCTCTTTTTTGGCGCTACCATGATGGTGGTGGAGGAGGATGGACGATGGTTCGGCGAGCCACAAGTTTCTCCAATGGTGGAAATGTAATTTTACTTGCGGAGTTCTTTGTGCAAAGTTGCTTGACAAGTATATTTGTCTTAGGTGTTGATCATATATGTAATCTCTGGATTGTCTAATGGAATATATGGTTACTTAAAAAAAAGCATGTTTTTGCCTGCAGCTAAGGGACGTCCGAATCATCCGTTTTTTACAGGCCAAACACCGTGTGGCCGAAAAGTGGGAAAATTCTACCGCGCTCGGGCACGGCGGAGATGGCGCCAGCTCGCACCCGATCCCCAGAAGTCGGCATGAGAATTTCCATCGCCTCTCGTCGCTATATATCACTCAATGTCACGCCACCATTCTCCCCTCCGCGAGCTCTCCGTCGCGACAAGGATCTTCACCGACGAGAAGATAAGCGGCGCCATCTACCTCGGTTGTTGAGAACGACGGCGTCAAGCCATCTTCCTCCTCTTCTCCAAGCTCTTTGTTGCTCCACTTCTTCGCTCCTCAGATGGCGACGAGTACTACAAACCCTAGGTAGCTAAGATCTTTGAGCATGTGATAGATCTCAGTGGAGGGTGCGGAAGATATGTGGCATGCATGTCCCATATTGCTAGTCAGTAGTGAATGATGTGCATGTTGTAGCGATAGATTGGTGAATTTGTGGGTATATGGCATGTTCAGCTTAGTTGTTAGTGTATACCAATGACATGCTAGTGTAAATGTGTATTATGTTATTTTTTACTCATTGAAACCTTGCTCATGTGTATTGTGGCAGCGTAGATGTCGATTATGTACTGTCGTTGTTTTAAATCATCGATTATGTACTGTCGTTGTTTTAAATCTGATTATATCTTGCTCCTATGTAGTGTGGTAGTTGCTACTTCTGCCTTGTTGAAATACGGCTTGTACATGGTATTATGCGGGTGTCTACAATTCATAGGAGGAATTCAGTGAATGAGTAACATGGTTCTGGCACAATCGCCGCAAAGGGTATAAGACTAGAGAAGTCCTTGGCGTCAAAGAGTTTATAAATTATGTTAACGAACCCGGGTGCTATCCCTGATATTTTAAAATTTTGAACAGTTTTATTTAAATGTTTCAAAAAAATTGACATAATTCACGCACGTACATGTCATGTTGACACTTACTCGTGCAATTTTTCAAGCAAAAATACGACTGTATGTGACATATATAAAAAAGAAAAACTAAAACTTTGTTATAATATAAATATTATAAGGAGCACAATTCTTATATTGTCAATAGTATAATTTGTTACAGCTTGTCTCTCCGAATGCTACAGTTCAATGCGCCGGTAGTAGGTTCAAGGAATTCATTACCGTCGGGCTCGTCATGTGGATCGTGTATCTTGTCTCTCCGAATGCTAAGCTAAAGCTTCCATCCACGGAGTCGCTACACGGGGCAAAACTGAAAAGGAGAAAAACTCATGCCACCTACCAAACACGTCCTAGATCTTCGTCAATCTTTTTCACGGTTGAACGAGAATTTGCGGGAAACACTCCTGTTTCTATCGGCATGGCGGGAACCCGACGGCCATGATAGTCGTGTCCATTCTCTAGCGTTATTAACTTGTAGGGAACGAACGAACGTACGGCGAGTGCGGCTTAGGTGTCAACGCTGAACCACTTGGAACGTCACGGTATGGACGCTTGTATCAAACGGTTGGGTGTGCCGTGCGTGTAGGTTATCGGAAACGTCGATGTATCGTCGGTTTCTCATATCTTTTCCTGGATAGCCGGGACGCGTGATCAGATCGGAACATCTCGGCTGCTCTCGTCTCGGGCAATCGAAAAGAGAGATCGTCCATACTAGTAGGAGATTCATCGGGACGCCTCGGGCACGGCACTCCTCTCGTCTTGTGCTGTCGTGAGCACGGGCGTGCCCGTTCCGGCGTCCAGATTCACACTTCACAACCCATATAGTAGTAGCGTAGTCCGTGGCGTGAGTTCCCCGTCGACTCGGATGGACGGGTTGGACCGGAGATCGATTAGCTTCCTTTTGTGTGCCGTGTCGACCTCGCCGGCCGCTGGATTAACTCCGACGCGAGCTTCACGGTCACGGGTACGCGGGAGCCAGCGAGCGAGCGACGGCACATCCTAGGTAGGTAGGTGCCGCTAGCTTTGCTTCGGTATGTACGTGACAAAAAAGGGACCGAGACGGAAAGCGACGGGTGGACGAGGCGACGGCGAGACCTCGCGACGATGCGCGCGATGGGGATTCGTTTGGGGGGCCGTAGCGCGGGGGCACCGATCCCGTCGTCTGTCTGTAAAACCGAAAAAGGACACGTCGCTGTCGCCGTGCGGTGTGGTCCGGCGCGTGAGGGACGGGTCACCGGTGACGCCACCATGACGGTCGCGTTACGTGCGCGCGCTGCTGCGAGCATATATATCGTGGCGACAGAAAGGAGTTCGGGCAGGCAGCCGTGTGATCGAAATGGCAGGAAAAGGCAGTCCGCTCTGCTTTTATGATTTTTCTTCTTCTTTTCTGATGAAATTACGGATTCCTTCGTCTTTAGCAGGAGCAGCCTTAAAGCAAATACTTTGGCACCTTTATTCATCTTGTACCGCCGGTCACTCTAATGTTAAGCAGAGTACGGCCGGCAAGAACGCAAACGCGTCGAGCATAGAACAACCCATACTAGCCGCCAGAAGAAATGTGCTAGTACCAAGTGTGAGGGTGTCAGGCACGTACTGCATACAAATCACTGGCTACAAAGTACAAACACCAAAGAAAGACCTCCTAGTACGAAGATCGACCCTGCCCAGAACTTTCCGGTTCACTCACGTCAATAGTCTTGAAAATGTAGTGCAGCCGTCGACACCAGCGTCTTCACCCGTGCATGGATTTCCCTGGCCGCAGTTGCGACGACCGTCCACTGCCCAGTTTGGTCACCCGTACGTGTATCAGCCAAAAGAGTCTTCTCTTGCGAAAATATTCAGTTTGCATTTCCTTCTACTGTACTGAAAATATTCGGCCGGTCGCATTTTCCTGTAGAGAAAAGTTCTACACGTGGCAGCCTATCTGACCGTAGTCGACCGTACTCTGCTCGATTTGGTCGCCCGTTATCGGCCAGCCAAATAAGTCAGTACTACTCTTGAGAAAATTTCCGGGTCGCATTTTCTTCTGCGGAGAACTTTTACATGGCCCAGCCCGATCGGACCTAATCAAACCTTTCTTCTATACCACAAAATTTGGTGTTCCGCCACGACGTGTGTGAAGTTCCTAGACTCGATCGGCTGCAGAGTGTGTGAGTCAAGACTCGAGAGCACACGCACACGTCGGTGTCACTGAAATTTGGTCAGCTGACAGTTGACGTTAACTCCCTCTGATCGAAATGGCAGGAAAAGCAGCTCGCTCTTTAATGGAAAATTTCTTCTTTTCTGAAATTACGGATTCGTTCGTCTTGAGTAAGAGCATCCTTAAAGCAATGCTTTAGCTCCTTTTATTTATTCATCCATCCGAAAAGGTCGCGTATCAGCTGCTTCATTTGGTGTACTGCTACTTAAATTGATTTTTTTTGTCTTCGTTTTTCACGAATGGTAGCGGAGAAAATCTTACAGTGCTGGTCACTATTATAAGTTAAACCGACTCCGGACGACAAGAAGAGTAATGCTACAATTACGGACTAATTCTACGGAATCTTACTTAAGGATCTCACGTGGCATGCAGATAGAATCAGTTAGATGAGAGAGAAAAAACAAGGCCCACGCACTCACCAATCACTTGCATCGTTCATTTCCGTAACCCGGTTGTCCGTAAGTCTAGCATTTTCGCGGCAAGAATGCAAGGTTGCAAGCGCGTCGGGCATAGAACAACAACCCGTACTAGCCGCCGGAGGAAATGCGCTAGTACCAAGTGTGAGGCGTCGGGCACGTACATGCAAATCACTGGCTGCATACTCCAAAGAAATACCTCGTACCAAGAATTTACGTCAATAGTTGTGAACTGTACTAGTATACTGACACAAACGTTCATGTCGTGCATGGATTTCCTGGCCGTGGTCGATCGGACCCTGCCCGATTTAGTCACCGGTATCAGCCAAAGAAGTCTTCCCTTGCAAAAATATTCAGGTCGCATTTTCTTGTGCGCGCGGAGAAGTTTTACATGGCCCAACCCGATCCGACGACCTAATCAAACCTTTCTTCTACAGTAGTACCACAAAATTTCGTGACCTGCGGTGGTGTTCCAGTTCCACGACGTGTGTGAAGTTCGTCCTAGACTCGACCGGCTGCAGTCTGCACAGTGTGCGAGTCAAGAGCACACGTACGTCGGTGTCACTGAAATTTGGTCCGCTCACAGTTGACGTTAACTCTCGCTGGTCAAACAAATCACGCCGGCCAGAGACACTGCCATCACAGGAGAAGAAATAGTACTACCTCATGTGGAGGAGTGGTCAAGGATTCATACCAGCAGTTAGCCGGCACCGCGGCAGACGGCAAAGTGGATTATACTTGATTCCTACGAGAATGCCGTAGCTTACCAACAATGAGAATCAAAGGAAGTGCGAATTTCAGCTTTTTTACGCTTGAGAATATCGATTACTCTCTTTATATACTTCCTCCGTCCCAAAATAGATGCCTAAAGTTTATTAAAATTTGAATGAACCTATATACAAAATAGTGTCTATATTTCTTTGTTTTTGCTTGATAGAAAGAAAGACCATTCAATCAATTCATTGAAAGGGTCGACCTGAGTGTAAATAAAGGGTGAGCTCCAAACTACAGTGGGAAAGGCCGAGTATACACCAACCATACTTTGGAGTGAGAAGAAGATGCCTAAACGGCTTCCGAGACTTGGACTCGAGAAAGACAAGATCAAGAGAAATAAGTCTTTTCCCTTTTGTTAAGGGATACCATCCTTTTTTTTACAAAAAAATTTTTTTGCAAACTAAAAAATACAATAGTCAATATTCCTTATAATAGGTATACTTAATTATATTCTAAGAATCTTAAGATATTTTTAAATTTTGACAAATCTGAGACATCTATTTTAAGACGGAGAGAGTAATTGATAAATATTATGGCTCGGAAAGGTTTTTCAGTGGTAGAGCACCCACTTGCAAAAAAAAAAGGATTCCTTCGAGGAAATAGACGTTCTTTTTGTTCGTTGCGTTGAAGATGACATCCCTTGGACCGCGGTCAATTGAATAACATTGGTATCTTGGCCCAGATCCAACGCGAGTGCCTAGCCAGCAAGTGGAGTTGGCCCATTAGCACTATAGTAATCTGCAGTTGCGTTTTCCTTTTCGGTCGCTTCGCCTTTGAGCACGCGAGCCAAACTTCAGATAAGCAGGGAAAGGCTTTGTGTGTTTGGTACACCTTTTTCCAGAGAATAGATCGCTGAGTCCTCGAGCAGTTCAATCAATAATAAATGTGAGTATAGCGTATTGATAACTTGCTAGTATCCTTATGTCCCTACGGCAATATCAATTCCACCAGTACTCCCTCTATTTTAAAATATAAGATGTTTTAGCTTTATGAAGCAAATATATCTAGACTATTTTAATATGTATGTTCATTAGGTTTGAAGTGAATCTAGACACTAAAATAAGTCGAGATATATTTTCTTCACAAACCTAAAATATTTTATATTTTGAAACGGAGGAAATATATACTAAGATTTCCATGCACTTATAGACGAGAGGTAACGTCTTGATTCTGACGCTTTTCCAACAAAAAGAAAATCTCAAGCTCCGGGGCTGTTGGCCGATTGCACAATCGAAGGCGCTAGCCCAGCTTGCCAGCAAAGCATTCCAGGCTGAAAGCAAGGTCTTCGAGCCACAATTCCTGACCGAAAAGGCCTACAACTGAAACCTGAAAGCTGAAAAAATCACGCCGGAACCCATGCTCAAAAACCCTAGCGCAAAGCAGAATGTGAACGTGCAGTACTTCAGTCTTCCTCGAGTGTTAGAGTGAAATTAGATATCCCAAAAACACCGAAATGCTTGCTTCTGCATGCAAAACGACTGCCATGTACCTGAAACAATCCTCAGCCGCTTCTCATCATCTTGATATACTAATAACTTTAGTGACGGAACTGCCGCACAATTAACCAGGTTTTTTCCGATTCGACTTTTAGGGCGCGTTCGATAGGATGCATCCCCTCGGCTTCCGATTGGATGCCTGGCCACCCTCTGCGTTATGTCCTGCGCGAGTCAAAGCACTCCTGAGTTAGACCTGCTAGACAGTTCCCATGGAGTCGCTTGGTGCTTCATTCGCAGACGAACACGCGAGAAACCAGGGGTCCACGATGCCTCCGGAGTCCGACGCCGACGCGATCACACCGCGAGCAGGAAGCCAGGTAATCAATCCAGTATGCAGGGCCTGCCAGTACGCCACGGATCCTTTTGACTCCATCTCTAATTCTCTAATTCTCTTTGAAATCAGCCGGCAGGGACGATCTCCACTAGGGCGGGGCCCTGCGCGGCTGTTGTTCAGCTGTTGTTGTTCGCAATTGTTTCTCTACTAGGGCCATGCCGCTGTTCGGTTGCTGTTGTTGCGTGCCTACAGTTGTTCTAGCCTCTCGATCCGCTGGTACTAGTGCTGTTATATTAAATCTCGGTGATGATGATCATATTTCAAATGCTGACGATCCGCTGGTACTGGTACTAGTACGATAATCAAAATCAAGAATTTGAACCCGGACAAGATGATGGTCATATTTCAAATGCTGATGATCCGATCAACGAACAGTCCTCGGATGTGGGTAAGTAACTAAATAGCTTCGATTTATGTATAAGCAAGTAACTAAATAACTTTAGTTTCTTGAATTCAACTGTAGATCTTGATGTTTATGACGACAACACGGAGGATGAAAAATTGCAGCCTTCACCTGATATTCGGAATGATGATGAACAAGATTATTCTCTTTTATCGTTATTTGATCCTAGAACATGGGATAATCTTGACAATAGCAAAAGGGATATTTTAATTGAAAAGGGGCCGGTGAGAGAACTAGGTCTGGATTTCCCTACGGATGCTGATGGTAGACATTTCATATTCTCACTACCCCAGGAATTTAGCTAACCGTGAGGTTCTTGACAGGAAGTGGTTGATTTACTCTAAAGAGGTTGACAAAGTTTATTGTTTTTGTTGCAAGTTATTCAAATCAACTCAGAACATGTCTTTGCTAGCATCTGATGGACTAAAGGACTGGAGGCGTATCAGTGTAAGAATCAGAGAACATGAGAATAGTTTTGAGCACTTTACCAACATGAATACATGGAATGAACTACGATTGAGGTTGAGTACAAATCAAACAATTGATGATGAGATGCAACAGAAGGTTGCAAAGGAAAAAGAGCGTTGGAGACAGGTATAAGAATAGTTTCTGTAGTGAAGTTTCTTGCAAAACGTAATTTGGCATTTCGAGGAATAAATGAGAAGTTGTATCGAGATAGCAATGATAATTTTTTGGGCACAGTTGAAATGTTTGCACGCTCTACGAAAAGGTGGAAGATTTTGCTTGATAATGTTCCAAATCTGACCCTCAAACCTTTGTCTGATACTCGTTGGGAGAGTCGAATAAAAAGTGTGTAGCCTATAAGGAACCAAACTTCCCAAGTAAGATCAACTTTGAAGCAACTAGAGAAGGCTTCCAGTGATGATCCAGCTATAGTAAGTGATGCTCAATCTTTGTTCAAGGCACTTGGGAAATTTGAGACAATAGTTGGTATGATTATTTGGCATGATGTACTATTTTCTATAAATATGGTGAGCAAAAAGTTGCAAGAAAAAATTGTGTGCATCGATTCTACTCTCCAACACATTGAAGGGGTCATTACGTTTTTTCAGAAGTTTAGAGATGAAAGTTTCCATTCAAGTATTGAGAGTGCCAAAGCCATTGCATTGGATATGGACATAGAGCCAAAATTTCGTACAAAACGTCAAAGTAAAAGGAAGAAGCATTTTGATGAAATCAATGATGAAGAACTGTAACTGTCAGCTATTGAATCCTTCAGAGTTACATACTTTCTTGTCATTGTTGACACCGCAATTGCTTCATTATCTAGTCGATTTGAGCAGCTAAAGGTATTTGAAAAGGTGTTTGGTTTCTTATTCAACTCAAATAATCTGAAGTCTTTGGATGATAGTAAGCTACGCAAATCTTGTACTACTTTTGCAGAAACTTTTACTCATAAGGAGTCGCGTGATGTTGATCTTGATAATTTTTTCTCTGAGTTAAAAGTGTTGCAAGTAACCTTGCCAGATGCTTTGATGTCAGCGCCTGAGATTCTTCAGTTTGTTATCGCTGCAGATTGCTATCCAAATGTATCAGTTGCCTATCGAATCCTTTTGACTATACCTGTGACTGTAGCCTCTGCTGAAAGAAGTTTCTCTAAACTGAAAATACTGATAAATTGTTTGAGGTCAACTATGCTACAAGACAGGTTAAACGGCTTGGCTACATGTTGTATTGAGAAGGATATCTTGGATAAAATTGATCTTGAGATTGTACTCAATGATTTTGCATCTAGAAATATCCGAAGAAGCTTTTTTGTGAGCCATTGAAGCAATATTATCATTGAAATTATTTCTTATTTAAGGTAATCAAACTAGTAACAAATACTATTTATTATATTTCGAGACTAAAATGTATGGTTGGATGTTAACTTTTGTTTTAAAAGTTCTAGTAGATACATATATGATAATTTTTTTAATATTTCTATATATACATTAGCCTTAGGGGCCCATGCCGTCGAATTTGCCTAAGGCCCTGGAAAACGTAGAGCTGGCCCTGGGCGCAAGAGTTCATGCATCAATTTCCTTTCATCCAGCCTGGCTTGCAAATCCAGTAAAGTACACAAGCTAGCATGTGTAATTTCTAGATGGCGGCGAGGAGTCCTGGCAAACAATACTTCAAAAGATAATTTGCGGAGTGTTGAATGCAAGCTAGTGTTGTACTAAAATTCGGCCAAGGTCAGCCACTGAATTCATTTTGTCAGACAAGCGTGAGAAAAACGGCGCAAATTGTCTTCCAAACACGATTAACACGTTCTGATTGCCCATCCGTCTGCGGTTGATAATCAGTGATCATACCAAGAGTTCGTACCAGTCAAAGCAAATAATTTACGCCAGAAGTCACTGTTGAAGATGTGATAACGCTCCAATATGATCTTTTCTGGAGAACCATGAAGGCCCTGTTTGGAACAAAGGAAAATCATAGGATTTTTGGAGGATAGAATTCCTATAGGAAAAAATCCTATGGTGTCGTTTGGAACCAAGTAATAGGAATCTAAGATTCCTTTGAAATTCCTTTGGTATATGCTATTTCATAGGAATCTTGTAGGAAAACTAACATGAGGTCTAACTTCATGTTTTCATCTCCTTGTGTATACAATTCATGCAGTTTTCCTGTGTGACATCCAAACGACAGCCCCGAAATTTTCCTATGGTTTTGATTCCTGTAGGGATTGAGCATACATGACATCTCAATTCCTGCATTTTTCCTATTCCTATGTTTTGCATTCCTACATTCCAAACAGGGCCGAAGTTTGTACAATGTGTTCGTAAATGCAGATGCCATGGTAGCTGCCGAGAATAGACGTGCCAATAAAATTAATGTGCAAACCAGCTAATTTATCGACCACCACAAGAATACATAAGCACCTTGCTCTGTACTGCCATCATGTTGCAATGCTTGTCCACAATAGTCTTCTTCAACTCATCTAGAGTTTTTCCTACGGGACACCAGAACACATATAACCTCAATTTTTCTAAAATGGAAACGGGCTTTCTTTCTAAAGAAAGATGCTAATTTGATTAATATCAGGAAATGGAATGAATTTATGCTTCACTAATTGAATGATAAATGACTACAAGCGAAGGAGATAGGCGGTTTAAAGAAAAAAATACCCAAAATTTCAAACATGTATCTAGAATTACTAGAAAACTACAAACAAAAATTGTGAAAAATAGCTCATTAGGAGCCCATCCCAGATCGTTGTAGACCCAACGAATTAGTAGTTCCCAACCGCGGGTGGATTCAAATACAACAAAAAAATCAGTAACTAAAAGAATAAAAAAAATGTTCATATCCTAACTGGTCAATCATACAGCGCAATGTATCATAATTGAAGGCTTTTCTTTCCAAATTGTCAAACCAAACAATGTTTTTCTCATCCATATAGTTAATACTCTGCCCAGATCCAACAAAGTTACCATCATGATGAACTTCAACACTGAATTTAGTTGAATCAAGACCTACACGAAGCAGAACAAAATTCGGTTATACCATGACAATTTTGAGCAAAATTCAGCAATTAAAACAATCCCCAAAAAACGGAAACCTCAAAACAATTCTAACTAGTGATGAAACAAATCTAATTGCAGCAGTAAGCATAACCTAACAATCACCTAACCAATCCTAATTGCAGAACCACCTACGAGGAACAACAGCAGTGGCCGGCTGCAAGTACATAAAACCCTAGCTTTTTGGGGGGAGGTGTTGGGTAACGCGGTACAAAAAACAAAAAAATTCTAGCGCATAACCAAGATCCAATGCAAGGGTGAGTTAACGAACATACCCTCATAGATCAAACTAGGGAAAGATTCTCAATGACGAGGTTGATCGTGCGTCGATACCCGCAACATGCCTTATTGAGTCGTGATGAGATGTATTATCCCACGGACGGCTCCGAAGAACTTGTGCTCCAAGTATCGCACCTCCACCGATATCCACATGTGCAACAAGAATTGCACCGCGTCGAGGCGGGATCAAGAACAAGCGGACGAAGCGGGAACGTGTCGATGAAGATCCGACATCACTCCATCGTCCGTCAAGATTAGATCTAGATGGGGTAGAAGAGGAGCTACTGCGGGCGTTGTTGAATATCTCCTTCACGCGACGAAGATGACGACGCGACGAAGAGGAAGAAGACCGGAGGCCGTGGCGGGCGGCGGCGGCAGGTGACACCGCAGTGGCGGTGGCTTGGGGCGCGGCTTGTCGTGGACTTTTGTGTGTCTTGCCCTTTCCCTCTCCCTTGAATATATAGACGGATTCCCTCCTCCATAGAGGAGAGTAGGATTAGGATCTGTATCTTATAAGGACTCCTCCTTTTCCTTTCTCCGCACGGCCTCGCCCCGCTCCTCCTCCTCCTCCACCTGCCGGTCCTAGGGGAGGCCCTGGCCGATTCGTCCAGGTTCTCCTCCCTCCACGTGCGTGTGGGCTCATGGGACCCATTGGGATATTAATAAATAATAATTTATTATTTACTATTAATATAAATATTTATTCCGAGGCTTTCCGAATTAACGTACGAACACCTAAGAATTAATTCGAAGCCTTCCTAAAATATTCCTAGCGTCCTCTTTTAATGTCTGGAACCATTTCGTCCACTCTCGGTGATATCCCGGACACCTTTGTGTTACGAATATGCCCTAAAGGCAATCATGTATGATGACATTTCCATTGTATTTATAAAGTTATTAAGTTGTCTTTATATAAATATATCATGTATATCATTAAATATGTGATTCAGTTGTAAAACTATACATTTATATTATGCATACTAAATATCCTTGGTCATTGAGGTTGTGCTATACATACAACTTAGAGTAATGTGAAAGTCGGATGATGACTCGGTTCCACTTGTCATAGGTATGGTAATGATATTCCGACTTACACATATTCGGCTAAAGAGTTTAGCGAGTCGGATTGACTCATATTGAGATACAACAAACTAGTCGTCATTTGTATATCTTAATCAATGTAATCCTTATACCTGAATTTGTCGCACAATCCGAGTTGAGGATCACCGACTTAGGTTCTGTCAAACGTTGTTTCGTAATAGGGCAGTTATAAAGGTATAGTTCGGGTTGACTAAGAATCAAGATGCGTGATATGGATGACCAAGATGGGATTTTGCGCCTCCAACTGGAGAGATATTCTCTGGACCCTCTCGTGGGAAATGATTCGGAAAACATGGTCATGCGTGACTCTGTTAAGTGTTAACCGAGACGGTCGACTAAGAGTGAGTTGGATGAATTACTTATCTCAGATCGAGAAGAGAGTCAGACTATTTAAGAGAGGAGATTATTCGCCTATTTAAAGGAGAATTTTGCCACATCCATATTGTTTCCAAGTTCATATGTGTCTCGTGGTCAAACGATTTCTAGAAAAGGAAACAGAATGTCCCATAACTATATTGACGATGTGTTTTACGGTATGTCATGTTTAGGTCTATCCATCGTCGGTGTTCTCCAACAACTCCGATCATATATATCACCGGCAACACCACAATCAGATTGTCACTTTGCCCATAGTTAGGAAACCGAAACTATCGTTGACATACATACTTGTCACAGAGGCATGAAAGGATATCTTTATATGTTGTATTTCATCCACACATGTATTAGAATTTTTCTCCAGATACATATTTATTGGAACTAATACAATTATAATACAAAACGATAAACTTAATTTAAAATAAAAATATGAATAATAACACATTTATTATTGCCGCTAGGGCATATTTCTATCGGGGGAGGGAGAAATATGTACCGTGTAGGGTAGACTGCCACTCGAGGCTGAGACGAGGAGCCCCGACGAAAGCCGTCATCTCCTTTCCTCCGACGTCTCCCCTAGGTCGGCAATCTTCTCATCCATGGCAGACCGACGGGAGCAAGCAGAGCGACGACGAGAGCCAATCAAAGCGAATCAAGCATGGTTGTGTATCGGGTCCGTCTCAGGTATATGGACGTGAAAAAGAATATGATAGATACAGTCCATGGGGGGAAAGATAATTACATGGAGGGGGTATCTGCAAAAAAACCTTACATGTCGCACGGGTGGCGAAAATCAGAGAGCAGACCGTTTTATGACATCGGGTGCAGCTAATTAATAGTTGAATACCCGCAAAAAAAAATAGTTAAATGACTGATTATTTCAGTTTTAAAGATATGTGATTTAAGTGCAACGTGTGGGACTAAGAGCATCTCTAAGAGCTTACCTAAATATGGGTAAGCAAAAGTGGTATGGGTAAGGGAGAGAGAAGACACCTCTTACCCAAAATTTCATTTGCTCCAACAGCTTACCCATTTTTTAGCTACCAAAAACACAGCCCGATTCTATGAAATTTACAATGTACATTTAGGTCCCTATTTATTACACCAGGGACCCTACATGTAAAAGTGAAAAATGCAATCAAGGGCCTCCCATCGGTCGTCTTGGAGCTCGCGGTTGCCTCATCAATTTCGGCGCACCATCCCCGGGATGAGGTAGAATATGGCGGCCTGCTGCGCCTAGAACCTGTAGTCCTCTCGCGACGAACCTGTGGTCAGCGGAATTGACGCCTGCGTATGGCGGGGAGCAAGGTCGGAGCGAGGTCGCGGGTAGGGGAACATACGGGGTCATGGACGCCGCATACAAGGTCACGGAGGTCGCAGGCGGGGTCGCTGGAGGTACACGCGTGACTGGGAGGCCGCCCGCCGTAGTGAATCGGCGCAGGCGACGAGTCGGCAGGGGCGGCCTCTATGGCTTGCTCCGGACCGAATTAAGGCCTGCGCAGGCGCGGAAGAAGGCCGGCGGGTGGCAAGAGGAGGAGGGTGTGGAGTTAGACGTGTTGCCGCCGCAACTAGGGAGGCGGGCGGCGGAGGCTTAGGCGTGAGGGCGATTTTTCCCCATGAGCGGTTGATGCCTTCCCGCCTCTCTTTTTGATGACGTGGCAACATATAGGTAGACGGTAGATCTTACCCAAAATTTGTGTCCATCTACCCACATATGTGTAGGAAGTAGCAAAATATGGGTAATCACCTAATTTTTTTTGTGGGGACCACTTATGGGCAGGGGCGTACCCATGTTATAGGCTGTGGTGTCACAGGACATCGGGTAAAAATGGATTCCTTTGACATATTTCATCCATTTATAGTCTGTGGCACTCCTAATTTCAAGTAAAAAAATGTGTGATTTAGTAGTGTGACACCGGATTATTTTCATTCTGGGTCCGCCCATGCTTATGGATAAGCTGTTGAAGCTAGTTTTTTTGCTCATTTTACTTATAAAAGCGGTTATTGCTTCTCTTATATGGATAAGTTGTTGGAGTTGCTCTAAGTAAACTGACCCGTGGTACCATTTACTTAGGAAACGCGCCCATAGCCAAGAGAAATGCAGTATAGGCCCTGTTCCAATTTCCAAACAGACCGGAGTCGACCGACCAGGCACATACATCATCCACGAGAAATGATGCGCGTGCACCTGCGCCGTTACCTAATCCGCACGCATCGATGCTCCAGCGGCAGCCAGCCTGAGATGGGGTCGCTCGTCATCGTCACACACCCTGTAAAGCGTAGCCGGGCCGGCACGTACGACCAGGACCAAAAAGGCGTTCACACCTGCTGCTACTACTACTACTAGATCATCATTGATTGATGGTCGCTCGCTTCTCTCCGTGACGTGTGCGACGGTGATCTCCGAGCTTTTTGAGTGTGTAAAATAAACGACGCTGAGCCTCGCTAATCGTGTTTGTTTTTGGCAGTTTCTCCCACGGCCACGGGTGCGGGGTGGGTTATCTTATCTTGCTAACCAAAAAGTTGCAGTAATCAAATGCCTGCTGCCTGTCGCCTTCTCTTTCCAGTTACGGATGGCGTCGCGTGAAAGCCTGTGTGTCTGGCTATAGATAGGTGGCCATTTGGCAGCACGCCCAGAGGTATCATCGCTCCATCACGGACGTGAGTCTGACACTGATCGATCTATATACTTAACCCAAACGGGCAGTGCTAGTAAATTGAGCTCCATCACGTATGGGTGATGAAAGAGACAGAGTGTCTGTCCAGCATGGGAGTTAAGAGGCCACTGCCACTGCTGGTTTGCGCAATGCGCATGAATGAGATGACTGGGTCGGTAGATTCAAAAATCTGCAAGTTGCCTGAAACGGCTCTGATAGATGTGAGATCATATATTTCATACAGTATTATTGTAGAGATGACGAAATCTAGATGTGCCGATTCTGTACACACACGGCACCAATAGCCAGCCCAATAACAAATTGCTCTCACATTCTGTCCAATTAAGCAATCGATCAATCTCGTGTGCGGCGCTGCACCACGTTACTTCATTCTGTTAACCTGCTGATTGTGCCGTTGTTTGGAAGATTCTGTTCAGATTTTATTAAGCTCATCATACGGGTCTCGCCCCTGCGTACTCGTGCTGACTGATTCAAATCAGATACGGAGTACAATGTACTGCTCCGCTCTGGAATCCGCAGTTCTCTCGCGCGCGCATGCATGTGGATCGTATTATTGCATCTCAAGTTCTAAACTGTCACAGCGTTCGTCATCATCGTAATGAAGGATCTGCATCGTCTCAAGTTCTAAACTGTCACAGCACTCGTCATCATTGTACGTACTACTCCTAATTAAGGCCTAGTAGTATTATCCTACGTAGTAATGTCATCATGCAACTGTCACAGCATTCGTCATCTATCCTCTCCATCGCGATTAACGGGTCAACCTAGCCTCAAAGTCCAAATGCGCTAGCTATACGCATGCATACATGGATCCATGTGCCGCTGCCAAGAACTGCCACACCGGGACATGCATGTGAGATATCCACATGATCATGACCAGGGTTCAGTCCAGTCAACGGCGATAATAAACTTCATATACTACTGTATCGCCCGAGCATGTGGACCAATTCCAAGGTAAAACCTTGCATGTTAGGCTGCGCCCTGATTCTTCTTTTACTAATGGCGTCTCGTGTGGGCACGGTCACTAGGCCACACAGTGTTCAACACCCGTCACTACTAGGTCTAGCTTTTCTCTTGTTGATGAACATCGTCACTAGGTCTTCCTGTTAGTTCTTACCCTGCCGAACTAATTTTTACACGCATTTACGCACTCTGCTTTGAAAAACAAGCTGTCCATCCCATCAAGGAAAGAAAATCAGTTGTGCACATCAGCACATGCACATCCAGTGCAAACTTGCTACGAAAAGAGCCCATCCCTCTTTGGTCCTGTCTGCGTTTCTTGGGAAATTCGGTCAGCTCCCGTAAGGACGGTAGCAATGCTACTTTTACCAGTGACCATTGATTAGAACAGCTACTGATCTTCTTTCCTAACGCCGTCAGTTTGTCGCCTGCATGATCTGTCACCGGCCGGCGTGCCGTCGACCGAACCCAACTCTCGCGTCTCTTCTCCCTTGCCTCCTTTCTCTCTAGGCACAGCCGCGGGCCCGCGGGGAATATTGTGGCCGCACCTGCATGGCGTGTTCTGCGCCCAGGGCATCATCTAGGCATTCTCACTTTCGCGCGAATGCAGTGCGAGCATCATGCGTACGTGGAGCCATGGGTACTTCTGCACACGGTTTCAGAAAATTCAGAGATGGGCAAGCTAAGAGCATCTCCACTCGACTATCCATGACACCGATCCGAACGTCGAAATTAGATCCGAACGCTGAAAATCGGTCTAGTCGCGTACCCATGGACCTGTTTTCGTCCGGATTTCAGCGTGTTTTGGTCCGGCCTACCCAGACCGAACCCAAGTTACCGGGTACGTCCTGGAGACGCCGGACGCCGCAAAAAAGGGCGTGGGCCAGCTCTATCGGTGAGATAGTCTCATTCCCACCCACTCCACTCGCCCAGACTGCCGCGAAGAGCTCCCAGCGCCCCCTGTCGCCTTCACTTCGCCGGCGGAGCTCCTCCGCGCCGAGACATGCCCACGCCTCTAGATACGCTCGCCGTAGTTGCCGCCCACCTCGACGCCTTCTCCGTCGCCGCTCTCGCCGACCTAGCTTCACCGTAGCTCTACTTCGCTACGTGCTCCCACCACCACGCCCGCCAAGTGTTCGGCATTTGGCCGGATTCGGCCATGGACTCCGATGACGACGAGATATTCGCCATGGACTCCGACTACTCGCCATGGACTCCGACGAGGACGAGATACTCGCCATGGACTCCGACGACGAGGAAATGCTCGCTGTACTCCTGGAGGAGGAGAGCGCCGAGGTCGCCGAAGGTGAAGAGCACTTGCAGATCCCCGCATCGCTCGCCCGGCTTTACATGCAGATGGCGGCCGGCGGGAGTGGTTCGCCAGCCCAAGTGCAAGGCGAGACAAAGGATAGAGGGCTACTGGATGTTGTACGCCGACTACTTCGCCGACCAGCCACTCCATGGGGAGGATGTGTTTCGCCGCCGTTTCAGGATGAGCCGGAAGCTCTTCCTCAAGATCGTGCATGCCATCCGGGAGTTTGATCCCTATTTCCTTTGCAAGAAGGACTGCACCGGCTTGGTTGGGGTTTCCTCGCTTCAGAAGTGCACCGTGGCAATGAGGTTGCTTGCATATGGAGCGCCAGCTGATGCTGCCAATGACTATCTTCGCATCACCGAGTCCATCGCCATTGATTGCTTGTACAGGTTCTGCGTGGCAGTGATTGCTATGTTCGAGGAACAGTACTTGAGATCACCCACTGTTGAAGACACTGCTCGGATCCTCGCAGTCAATGAAAGTAGAGGATTTCCTGGTATGCTTGGAAGCATAGATTGCATGCATTGGGAGTGAAAGAACTGCCCATTTGAATGGCAAGGAATGTACAAAGGCCACAAAGGATGTTGCACTGTCATACTTGAGGCAGTTGCTACACATGATCTTTGGATCTCGCACTCCTTCTTTGGCATGGCAGGATCGAACAACGACATCAACGTCCTCAACTCCTCAACTGTCTTTTCCAAGCTTGTTGAGGGACAATGCTCCCCCCGTGGAATTTGAGATCAGTGGGCAGCACTACAACAAGGGATACTATCTAGCAGATGGCATCTATCCAAGATGGCCAACATTTGTGAAGACTATCTCAAGCCCAATGCTCCCCAAGCATTCTCACTTTGCCAAGGAATAGGAAGCTTGCAGGAAGGACGTGGAGCGGGCATTTGGTGTGCTCTAGCTGAGGTTTTCAGTTGTCCGGTTCCCTGCTATGACCTGGTCGAAAGATCAGATGAGGGAAGTGATGAACTATTGTGTGATCTTGCATAACATGATCCTTGAGGATGAGAGGAAGGATCCAGTGAGTTTGCTTGAGGAGGACGGGCCATACTACAAACAGGGTCCTCTTGCCGAGCCTGATCATCAGGTTCCTCCAACCTGGGCTGCATTCATCTCCATGCGTCAGGAGATCCGAGATCCGGCGATGCATCAACAACTGTAGGATGATCTTGTTGAGCACCTATGGATACGCAGGGGCAACACATCGTAGATGCCCAACATGAACTAGGTTGAACTTGGCCGAAATATGTTGTTTTTTCATTTCTGGCCGAACTATGTTTACATTTACGCCGAACTGTGTTTAAAATTTTGCTGAACTTTGGTCTTAAAATGTTCTATATTCATTGTATGACGAACTATGCCGAAATCTAGACGAATTTGAGCCGAATTTTAGCGGATACGGGCGTCCTAGGAACTCGGCCTGGGTATGCGAGTGGAAACTGGGCGTACCCAGGCCGAAAACTTGTTTCGTCCGGCCAAAGTTTGGTTCGGATTTCGGCCTGGGTACGCCCAATGAGTGGAGATGCTCTAACAACTAACCTCGGCTCCCAATTTCAGCTATGTATGTATGTGTGTATGTCTTTAGCAAAAAAAAGTATGTATGTACTCATTTCGAGGAAAAAAAGTTTTGTTTCATATAAGATTGTTTTGGTAACAAGACTTGATCAACCTTGTTAACAAAATGATTTTAATGAACATAATAATGTTTCCACTATGATTATACTTGCTTTCTTTTTTTCTTTCTCCTTCCTAGTCTTTGCTTTAGCTTTAGTTTTGCTAGTTGTTTGCTTGTTTGAGTTTATGAGAGATCCTGTAGTTTGGCTTTTGGTTTGCTTTTGCTTCTTCTGAAAAAACTGTTTCTGCGAGAAAATCAATTTTCATACCCTGAAAATTGGCCAAAAATAAAATTTTCCGAAAAATTCAAAATAAATTTTTCCTCGAATTTAGGGCACCTGAGATGACCCAGGGGGCCACCCTAGGCCCCACACCCATGGTAGGCGTGGCCTACCTAGTGGTGGCGCCTAGGGGGGCCTGACCCACCTAGGCCCCTCCAGGCTGCCTCCACAAATCCTCCTTCTTTCTCTCTCCCGAAAAACACCAGAAAACTTGATAAAGCTCGAGTTATTGCTGTTCTTGCTCACGATTTTCGATCTCCTTGTTCAGCCCATCTCAAGTGCTGATTTTTGGAGGGATTGTTCATTGGTATGTGTCTCCTCCACTTGTCTAATTAGATTTGTGGTTGGTAGATTGTATCTTGAGTATTTTGCTACTGTAGGTGACATGTTGTTTGAGCTTGCATGCTTGTTCTATGTTTATAAACTTTGTTTTGATGCATGTGTAGTCCTGTAGCAAGTTCCTATAGTAGTTTCTCATCATTTATCAACTTAGAAATCACTTGGTTTGATGATTGTTTAAAATTTCAGCAAAGGGAAGTAATGGACCACCACACCTTTGGTGACACATTTGAGAGTGATACACCTAGAAGGGCAAGGCTCCCAAGGTCATATACCAGCTCCAGACCGTCATACAATGAGGAACTCATCACTTCGCGGTTTGGTGATGAGGGAGATGAAGGGGATGCTCACCCCTCCACCTTTCCTTGTCAAACTTTCTTGCGAGCCACTGGGATTCTTAATGATTTCATGGATTTGATTGAGAGGGATGGTCTAACAAGTTTCATGCAGGAAGAGAGTGCATAATATGCTTTACTTACTAAAACATTTGTGGAGAGTTTCTCCTTCACCAATAGTTTGTTCAATCCTTCTGTGTCTTTCAGACTTTATGGCAGAGCTCATTCTATGTCTTTGAAGAAATTTTGCAAGGCCCTGGGACTTGGTACAAATGGGTCATAGAAGAAGATTACAGCTCTTCCCGCTGATTTGTTGGAACTATATCGAGGAATAACCAATGATGATGACCGCAGAGCTCAACGAGGGAAGATAAAGAACATTCAACTTCCAGCCATCAGGTACTTCACCTACTATCTTACCACCAATGTTCTTGGTAGGGAGAACACTAGTAATATATCCAACTATCAATTGGCCTTCTTAGATGTTGCGCTCTACGGTGAGGATAAGTATAATCTTGGTTCCCTCATTGCTCGTCGTTTAGCTGCTAGGGGACCCATTTATGGGGGAATTATTGCTACTCGTATCACTGCTGCCTTGGGCATTGCTATTGATACACATGATACAGTTTTGGCTCCTCTGAGGCTTGATCTTGCTGCCATGAAGGCGCACCACTTTGTCACCTCTAGCTCTACTCTTGAAAACTTGGTTTATAGAATGTTGTTTACTGGCGGGGAAGAGAGAGAGAGATCCCTCTACCCCAAACCACTTTGCTCAGTATTTCTCAGGGACCTTGGTCACGCACGAAGGGGGAGATGGATGACAAGCTGCGCTCTCTCAACTTCCACAAGCACTATTAGGAGGAAGCGCCCGCGTTACATTATACAGGGGAGGTCTCGAGCTCGTACCAGGACGATGGAGTTTCCTCGACAAACTACAGAGGTGCATTTTCTTGTACACCATGGGATTGAGCCCCACTTAGGCCAAAAGCCTAAGCTTGGGGGGAGGTATACCGACATCGCACTCATCTATATATCATGTTCGGTCGGTTCTTTGTATATCCATTGTTTTCGCTCTCTTTTTGGTTCTTGTTGCTTCTTTCTAAAAACCCAAAAATATTTTTGTTGTTTCTATGGGTTTTTCTTTGTTCTTTTCTTTGGTTTGCCTTAAAAGAAAAATCCAAAAAGATTTTGATTTGTTTGGTTTGCTTTTTTTTGGTTTTCTTTGTTCGCTTGTTTCTAAAAAAATTGAAAACACCAAAAATATATGTTGTTCTTTGGTTTTGTGAGTTCTTCGCAGGGTTCAGACGTCCTCAATGGATATCGGTTTTCATGTTAATTATTCAAGTCACACAAGTGAAGGGCAATAATGAAGATTAAGACAAATCGAGGTGTGGTAAGAGGCTGGTAACAAACTCTATTTGTTTCATTTTTCTACATATACTCATCATTGTGAGCATGCTTAGCCTCTTTGTGTACGGTGTATGTCATTATGGATGCTTAGTAGTTCTTGTTTGTCTATGATTAGCTCCATCTTGCTAATAGTTTGTAGCATGTCATATGAATGTTTGCTTGCATTGTTTTATTCATACTTTGGTATGATATTGTGGTATTCTCCTATGACTGTTCATATGAATCGAATTGGCACGTGCTCACGCATGCATATGACTAATCAATAGTCAGTAAGCCTCGATAATTTATTTTGCCTCAGAGTTCTTGTATCACTTTCATGTCATAGTTAGTCTTGTTTTGTTGCAAGCATTCTTATGACAGCTATTGCTCTCTCATTTGTCGCCCCCTCTCTATTGCTAGCCTTAACTTGCACTGAGTATGTGTTCTACATGTGCTTCCAACTCACCAAAACCAATATTGTCAGCTATGTCCACTATACCTACCTATTAGCATTATTTTCTATTTCAGTGCATATCCCATATGCCGTGTTTTATTCCAAAATAAAATGTTTGTCTGTTTTGAGAAAGTTAGTTAGTAAAGCTCTCACGAACTTGATGGCACACTTTATTCCTTGCACTTAATAATTCTGAACTATTGTGACTAGTCCATGAAAGCTATATGCTTGCTAATTATATATTGGGAGTCATCAGAACCGTGCTTTCACGGGGAACGCTTTTAACACTTTTTGCATATCTCATCCAGTTGATTCCTTGCTCTTTTGTTTATGGATGTCGACGATGTGAAATAAAAGGGGAAGTTGTTAGTTCATGGAGTTTATACATTGTGTTAGAGAAACGCCTAGGCCACTAGCCTAAGCCATGCTTAATCATGGTGGAAACTTGCAGCATCACTATAATGAGCATCTATGAAGCTTACTCAATAAAAATCTATGCATATGGTAAATAAAAATATTGCTGAGATGCTCATTGTCTGCTTGCCTTGTAATTTTGGTTATGGGAAAGCTCTTGTACCATGTGCAAGGGGTACCCCATTGGCGGTTCTCGATGATATGCATGTATTTACAATGACAAGAACTTTCAGGTGACCAAAGTTGAGTAGCATGCGGAGCGACCCTCGTACTCAAGGGACTTGGGATTTCTAGTCTATGGTCTGTCAAGCATATGATTCAGAGTGGACCTCACTTTCACCTTAACCACATAAAGATGCCTATGATAGGGGCAATGAGAGCTCAAAGCTAATGAGTACCTTCCTTTCAGCATTGGGAAGCCTTTCAAACCTTCACAAAACCATTTTCACAACCTTGTTGAGTCACCACTTATTCTATGAGAACCTTCTTGAGAGCATAGTTGTCATTCTTGTGTTTGTTCCAAAACTTGGTTAACTATGTCATGACTTTGATGCTTGTATCTCTGATGTCTTTATTTCTAGTCTTCATGTGAACTTCAGAGGTGCCTTGGCATTTATATTGTGCTCTTCAAACAAAGGAAAGCGAGATACCACTCTATCATACCTTATTATGAGCATTGCAATGTTGTTTATGTTTATGTTTCATGCTACTTATTATTATTGAGTTGGTTCCTCTTCATAGCTTGCAATGACTATTGAGTAGACTTAGTTGCATACTCCTTATTATGAATTGTCTAAGCATCTACTCCTGTGCTGAGAATATTTACATCATATGAAGCAAAGTGTTCGTGAAAGTTCTTTTATCACACTCAGTTTTCAACTGAATTGCTTGAGGACAAGCAATAAGCTAAGCTTGGGGGGAGTTGATACGTCCAAAACGTATCTCCTTTCTCGAACACTTTGCTATTGTTTTTCCTCTAAACTTGTGTGATTTGGATACAACTAACACGGACTGATGTTGTTTTCAGCAGAATTACCTTGGTGTCTTGTTTTTGTGCAGAACTATCAGGAAAAATCCCGGAAAATATGCCAAAAACTATTTCTCACCAGAAGATCCATAGGGCCATAAGGGGAGATAGAGAGGAGGCCTGGGGGACCCAGACCCACCCTAGGCGCGGGCCCACTTGACCCCACGCAAGGGGGAGGTTTGGCCACCCTAGGCAGCTCCTTGACCTCCCTCCGCGCCTATAAGTTGCCTTCTGACCTAAAAATAGAGGGGGTTCGATAGTTTTCCAGAAAGAGTTCCGCTCCGCTGCCGCCACGAGAAACCAAGATTCAGATCCAGAAACTCCGTTTTGGCATCCTGTCGGGACGAGGAATTTGGAGAGGATCATCACCATCGTCATCACCAACGCATCTTCATCAACCACCGATGTTTCCCTCATCCATGAGTGAGTAATCCCTCGTTGTAGGCTTGGGGATGGTAGGGATTGGATGAGTTCTATCATGTAATCGAATAAGATTGTTAGGGCATAGTGCCGAGTATCTCTTGTGCTATTTGACTTTGTTGCAACTTGTTGTGCTTAATGCTTGTCACTAGGGATCGAGTGCCATTGTCACATCCCAAAATTTTCCAAATTTTGAAATGTGAAAATTAAATAAACAAAATAAATAATTGTGGAAATTTAGGGTGAAAAGAAACTTTTTGATTCCAAATAGAAACTTCAAAACCCATCTTGAACAAACTTTGAATAAAATAGAATCAAACAAAATTTCAAACAAATGAAATGCATTCATCAATGAATGTATCTAGAAATTTAAACATTTGGAAAAGCTAAACCAAAACCCTAAAACCCTAATGGAATAAATCATTTCCAAGATCTCTTAAAGACTATGGATTTGATCCATACAAAAATATACTAACAAACATTTATAAATGATAAAAAATGATAAATAAAAATATTATAAAACCATAGAAATTGGTATCATTCAATTTGGAGCCATAGATAAAATCTTATGAAGTTAATAAGATAAAGAAATTAAATTCCAAAGCTAATAAAGCTCCCATCTAAAATCCATACCAAATAGTGAGCAAAATAATCCTAAAGGATTTAAAAATATAAACAAATATTAAAACAAAATATACAAATTGGAATCACCAATTTTGGATCTATAAATAAAAAGGTATGGATTTTATAAGACAAATAAATAAATAAATAAATAAATAAATAAGGAATATTAAAAAGCCAAATTAAATATTGGACAAATTATTAACAAATGAAAGTTTATGGAATGATAAAAAGGAATAAAATATTATTTAAATAAAATCATAAGGATTGAACAATATCCAATTTTATTTAAATAAGGATAATATGCCTAAACCAAATAATAAATCGCAAGGAATTATTTAGAAGACAATTTAAACCTTGAATTAAATCCATGAGCAAATGGAATAAAGATAATCCAAATCCAAATAAAATTAAAGTATAAAGAATATTCAAATAAAAGTATATGGGATTAAACCCTATTCTATTATATTTAATAAAGACAAAATCCCTAATGAAAATGATTAATTAAATCATGAGAAAATAATAAATTGGAATGTTGCCCAAGTGGAATAAACGTTATTTAATTAACTTAAATGGGATCAAAGAATTATTTGAATAAAATTTAAATGGGATTAAGATCATATTTGATTTTGTTTTGAATAAAGACATATACTCAATTTAAATGATTAATAAATCATATTAAAAATATTTCAAATAATTCAAAGTGAAATTATTTGACACCCTAATAAATAAATAAAACCTACTGAAAAGGTTTGGTGAAAAATAGAACTTAAATAAGAGTTTGAAAATATATTTAAATCTTATTTGAATAAAGGCAAGTGCTTATTTTAATAAACAATAAACCATAAATGAATAAAAGAATTATTCCTAAAATGGTCCTTAAAATACATGTCTAAACAGAATAGAAATGTACTAAAAGTTTGGTAAAGATTTGAATTCAAATGGTTGTTTGAATTGTTTGAACAAATTCAAAACAGAAAAATAGAAAAGAGAAAGGAAAAAAGAAACAGGAAAGGAAAAAAATAAGACAAATCATCCCAGCCCAACCAGCCCACCAGGCCCAGCAAGCCCACCCTCTTCTCTCCCGCAGAAAACAATTCGCACTCAAAGAAAGCACCAGCAGCAGACGACTTCACTTCCAATCGAAACCCCTCGCTCGTGGAACGACCCCACTTGCTACCATCGTTCCCACCGTGGATCGATTCTTTCCCTCCTCGCCGTTTCCGTCTATGATTACGCGGGTGTAATTCGCCATAACATCGTGTTAATTCCTCCCCGAGGTTACTCTCTCTTAATCGCCCAGTCTCCCTCTCCATTTCCCCTCATTCGCCCACGCCAAAACGCCACAGGGGTGCCTCGATTTGACTTGACAACGCTACTGCTCCGGCAAGCTCTAGCTCGAAATTCCGGCAAGCACGAACCACCCCACTGCCCCAGAGCAAACGAGACTGATCCCCAGCCTCCTGCGCATCTCCTAGCACCTTCCTCTTGCTCGCGCATGCCCCAGAGCGTCGTCAACAAACACGATAGGTTGCCACCGTCTTTGGCATCAACTTCGATGACCTCCCGTGGTAAATCCCGACCGCCCCTCTCCCCCTTGTTGACACTCGCATAACCAGCATCATCTTGCGCATCTAACGAACTACTTGTATTGCCTTCCCGAGTTGTGTAGCCTCGCCAACGACAACACCAGAGCGAACCCGATGCAGACTCGAACTCCGGCAAGCAATCCCTGACACCACCATGCGCCCTTCGCCAACCAAGGACACGTTGAGCATCATCAAGCTTCAGAGAACACGGTGAGATACTCCACTTCTTTCCTTGCTTCCTGTATTGCTGGCACCGTCACCGTCTAAGCGCGCCACCGCCAGCCACCGTCGTCGTGCCGCCCATCTGTGGTCAATTCATTCTACAATGTTGGATCTTGATTCATTGGCTATGATAGATAACTTACGCGAACCGGTATGATTAGATCTGAACCACACAGATCACTTTAGATCCAGCGGTCCACAGAGCTCGATCCTCATGAAACGGTATGTGCTAATGGAATGCTTACACGTAGCCAGACTTAGGATTTAAAAACAGAATTAGATCTATTAGTGATTTGATTTTCTAAAATTCATAACTTTAAATCTACACGTACAAATTTTATAAATTTTATATCAATGGAATCAGGAAAAAGAATTCTATCCAACCATGCCCTTTTTTAATGAATTGCTTCTGTAAAATTGGTTGTTTTTGCAGAAACTTGTTTAGGCTTATCTTGTGTATAAAATTTATTCTAAAATTGTTTTTAGGGTAAAATCTTTTGTAAATGGATTGTCTTGAACCTACTGACCATAGAAACCAACTTGTAGATTTAAAAGTGTATTTTGTGAAGCTAAAGAATAAATCTTTGAATAAAATCATTTCTAGTTAAGTAAAAATATTGTTTATGTTTTAAAAATACTTTTTGAGTAAAACCTTTTGAAAATGGTTTGAATTAAACTCTCTGACCCTAAACACCAAGTTTTAGGATTTAAAAATATATTTTGTGAACCCTAGAAAATTATTACTTTGTTTAAAGGCATTTCCAACAAAATAAAATGTTGCTTTTATTTAAAAATGGATTTTGGATGAAACCCTTTGCAAATGGAATTGTTTTAAAACATTATGACCCTAAACATTAATATTGGTGTTTAACAACATTTTGGAAAACAATAGAAATTATTACTTTGATTTAAATCATTTTCTAACAAAACAAAAATGATTTAAATGGCCATTTTCACTAACTTGTTTTCAAATGGCTTTACCACTTTTATAAATGGCCAATAGGTGTTTTAAAATGTTTATAACCTATTAGAAACCACTTTTCCAAATAAAACAATATTTTGCATGCTTGCATGAATTGCTTTGTTTTTATTATTCTATGTGATGAATTGTTTGAATGCTAGATTGAATTTGTTCCTTGATTGAATTGTAGTGAAATTTGAAGAGTGTGACTATTGCAAGATCAAGAAGTGAACTTATATTCTCTACCAAAAAGGCAAGTGTTGTTTCATACTTTTGTCCCATTATTTTCACTATGCATTAGTGATATTTCTAAGTAGGACTTGCATGGAATTTTTACTAAGTATGCTATGCCTTGGGAAATCCTAGTAGTTGATGCCTTAGTAGAATTTTTCCCTAAGTTAAAGATCCCTACTACTATCATGCTTAGCTTAGTTAGTAGAAAACAAGGGTGGATTATATTCATGCTATGTTATATTTCTAAGTCTATGACTTGTGTTTTGTTTAATAAAACAACTATGTGAATGCATCACCTGGGTGGAATGGTGGGAATGGTTTTATGTTGAGTGGTTACACAAGGCTAGGGGACTGGTGAACCTTGTGTATCACACTTGTGGAATGCCACCCAGGAACAAAGAGATTTGAGATGTCAAATGCTGAGAAGCTTCAAGTGCAACCACTTGGAATTATGGGCTCTGCCTGGACCATATAGGTTGCAAACTTAGCCAAATGGACAGTTGGTGGTAGGGGATGATAGGTTTGGAGGGTGTCCATTTTGGTCTAAGGGAAGGCTTCTGAAAGATCTTGTCTCAATGCATGTCGAGTCTTATGGGGAAAGTGCACCACCTCTCGAGAGAGTAAAATCTAAATACTTAGTCGTGTCCCCGGTAATGGACAATTTGAGCATCAAGACATGGAAGCTATCAAGGATCTCCTCATCCCAGTTTCTAAGTTAAAAGCTTGTGGTTGAACAAGGGTTAAAGGATCTTCAATCTTTGATTAGTAGATGCCTTGGGTGATTTTGACAAACAAAAACTTAGTGTTTTCGAATGATAAGGAGAATCTATTTTAAGTAAAGCAAGCCTAAGCTCCACTTAGCCAAATGCATATAGATGATAGATACCACTATTCTACCATAGTATCACTTGCCAATACAATTCAAATGTATTGACCCTTGTGATTGTAACTTATTATGTTGTAGGTTTGTTTGATGTTAGTGAAGTTTCTTGAATAGGATTACAAGTCTACAACCAACATGATTGCCTGTGGCACTTTGAAGATGAAGGACTCCATGCTATATAGATATTCTGTTGCACTGTAATGTGATAGCCAAATGAGCCATGTAAGATATAATGAATTATTTTATTCCTGGTTATAAAGTTGTATTATGAACTTTGTTTCTTGATATTACATCTTAACTGTGGATGCTAGCTATTGATACAGAGACTAGCATTGTAAACACTGGGATCTCCACCTTATTAAAGGTTGAGACCTCTACATCCATGATCTCAGATCTGAACTTATTATTGAATTATTATGATAGTATTGTTTGTGATCTTATGTGCAAGTTGTGTACACATATCATTGTTCGGATCCAAAGGCCCCAAAGTGACAATAATTGGGACAACCAGAGGGGATGGCTGTGGTGTGAGGACCACATGTGTTCACAGAATGTTAATGCTTTTCTCCGGTGCTCTATTAAAAGGAGCACCTTAATTGCCAGTAGTTCCCTAGAGGCCTCGCTGCCACGGGCTGCTTGGACAGAAGATGTTGTGCAAGTTCTCATTGCGAGCACGTATGACTATATTTGGAGCACATGCCTAGGATTGTTTAGTACTTGGATGCTTGTTATTATTTATCTGCAATGTCCTATGTGTTGAAGTTACATGTTTAGACTCGTCCATGCAACGCCCGTCATCCATCCCTATGCCTACCGCACTCGAATCCTGCTGTTTACTATTACTGTTACTATTGCTACTGTTTCACTATTGTTGTTACTGTTGCTGTTGCTTTGCTGTTGCTACTACAAACTTTTGATACTGATAAACTTCTGTGAGCAAGAACTATTTCTAGGTGAAGTTGAACTGACAACTCAGTTGTTAAGGATTGCAAGTATTCTTTGGCTTCCCTGTGTCGAATCAATAAACTGGATAATACTACCCGTGAAGACTGTTGCGATCCCCTATACTTGTGGGTCATCAATGTCTTGATATCAAGTAATTAATAACTCTTTTTTTGCTAGACAGTGCTTGGAAATGGTTCACCAACAAAGCTAATAGTGAATGAAAAGAGGAGCTTACATTTTAACCACTAGATATAAGTACTACTAGCTAGATCCACGCATCTATTTGATTCTAGTTTTTATACCATTAACATGCTTAATTATTATTTTGACTGAACTCTATTCTCGTAAAGTGTCATATGTAGGGACCCGGAAATAATTTATGTAAATATTATGTTTGCGAGTTCATTCGTCAGACGACCTCTGAGAAGGACAGAAATTTAGAGCAACTTCAGGTACATAAAAAATACTCACAATTTTATTTTATTACCATCAATTCTGTTTAGTTTCATTCATATATGTTGACTCCTTTAAATTAGATCGAACGGTTGCGAGATGGTCTTCTACCAAAGGATCGCGTACAAGCAATTTAAGAGGTCGTTTGACATCCATGTATTCATTTTATTTAGTAGAAATGAAATGAATACATCAATTCATTTTATTTATATTATGATTCCAAAAACATCAACATGTTTGGCTGCCACCGGAATTTGGAAATGACAAGTCTGAGATAGGAATTAGGTTTACACTTGAGGATATTTGAATGGATTTTCCAAATAAAATGACGACTCAATTCCGTGCCAACCAAACAACATAGGAATGAAATTGCAAAATGAATTCCAGGATTCCAGGTCCAAATGATGGATACCAAACGACCTCTAAGAGAAATACTATAAAAGGATAATACTATCGGGAGATGTTGATAGTGGAATAGGGACCATAAAAAGATTATATTGTATATATATATGCATGAAACGCTTGTACCGTATGTAATATGTTCGACACTTCGATCTCTATATTCACATAACGATGTTGTGTAATACTCACTCCATTTTAAAATATAAGATGTTTTTAGTTTTGTGAAGCAAATGTATCTAAACTTGTTTTAATATGTAGGTCCACTCAGGTTTGGAGTGAATCTATACACTAAAAAAAGTCTAAATATTTTTTTTCACAAACCTAAAACATCTTCATTTCTGAGTGCAAAACATAAAATAAAAAGGAAAACAATAAATGAAAAAATGGAATTTTCTGCCACTGCACAAAAAGTGCCAAAAATGCAGGCGCGACAGAGAAACATCGATCCCCCCTAGCTTAAGACCGTGGTCACGTGGATCCCCTTTCATTCTGGTTCGCAGCATGACCGGGACTAAAGGGAGTAGCTTTCGTCCCGATTGCCCCGTCCCGGTTGCGCAACCGGACTAAAACCTCCTACGAACCGGGATAACATGCCCGTTCTCCACTAGTGCACCAAAACCTACTACACATATCAAGAAATTTATTCCACATTTTCAAAGTTTCCGCATGTAATCATTTTCTAAATCAGAACTATGAAGAAAAGTTTTAGCAACATTAACGTTATGTGCAAAAGTGTAATTACATAATCTATGAGAAATACTACCCCTGTTCATCAATATAAGATGTTTAGTATGCTAAAATAATCTATCAAAACGTTTGATATTTCTTAACAGAGGTAGTAATACACAAGAGCATATTTATAGCCTAGGCATCCACCACGAATAAAGTCTTACATCTATCACCCATCGGTATCTTACAACAGCAATAAAAACAATGCAAATTTGGTGCACATGGCCACCAGTTATCTTGTGCCTTTTTAGATCGAAATCGAGTTTCATTTTTTTGGAAAACTAATCAGGAAGTAGCCAGTGATTTATACAACGTGTCTGCAAATTATTAGTTGCAAATAATGTGTATTTTGATCTACACAAAAATGACTAAACTATAGATATGAGTATCACATTTTCAAATTTCCAAAAATATGAGACTTTGTCACTTTTTGTGTAGCACATAATAAAAATAATTTCGTATTGCGATTTTGCATACTAGTAGTATATATATTATTGACAAAGTCCAGAATCTTTTTTTAATTTTTTAACTTTTTAATATAGAGGGATCACTAGATCTCATGTGCCATTAGAATTTTTTCGCTACAAAGTTGTTTTTAACTTTCATCAAAGTACACCCAAACCGAAGGCATCCATCATATGTATTTCACGGAGTTAAAGTACTTCTAGGCAAGAATTTCTTCTTAATTACCTATTAACAGTCCCCATCTTCGTTCTCAAGTCTAAAAAACATTTAAACAATAACTTTATGTTCTTGAAGTTCCATTTAAGAACACCTGGACCTCCATGATATCTTAGATGACGAACATATGATAATTTGACCATGTGATATTTGATGACACCTTCTTTTTCCTTGCATAACACACGCGCAGAAATCTATTATTTTGCTAACAATTATTATGAACTCTAAATTTAGACATCATGAAACATGATGTAACAACACTTAGAAAAATTATGGTAAGAATGATTGTACCCCTTAATGATAGCAAACTACCCTACCAACTATACTTTCTTGGTGTCCAGGGAAACAATGAGTACTACCATTTGCAAACAACATTAGAACATATTTATTAGTATAGCCGGCCGATAGCTATAAGAAGCTGCCAAGTTATCTGTAGTCATTATCGACACTCATGCATACAATTGTGTTAGCTATAGGCTAGTCTATTGGTTTTTTGTTTTTCCGACTTTCTCTCTATATCCCATTTATTGTATTTGACTAGAAGCACGCCTATAGACGGGCTGTTGCATGGGAGGCCGCCCCTCTTAGGCTGATCATAGCGCTAGTATCATAAGGTGTATCATGCATGTCAACTTGGCAAAAATCTGATGTGGCGTCAAAATTAATAAAGAGAGGGATAATTAGAGTATCATAGTTAGATACTATATCATAGCACGTAAAACTAAAAATCATAATGACAAGTAAATCGTGTACACATATTTTACATAAAGATTCTAAAAATAAATAAATATAACACTACTATAATACTACTACATAATACAATGCACTACAGACATAGTATCATACACTAGTACCATATATATGATACTAGTATTATGGTACTCCCACTATGACGGGCCTTATTCTTATACGTCTCTCCTTCATATAAATAAAAGTGCCACGTAGAAAGGCTATATACTTGCGCTTACATCAACCGTGGGCACTCACCAACTCGAGGGAATTTTTTTAACTCAAATTTGGAGTATCTAGAAATCGTGTGGCCAGCACACGCAACACCAAACTCAGAGGACTCATTGCAAACCATTTTTTCTATCGCCGCCGTTTCATTACACATTTACACTGACCTAAAAAAAGCGTTATTACACCGAACCAAATCCCGACGTAGCAGTTAGCAACGGGAAATCACACACTTGTAACCAGAAACCCGCCTAAATCTTGAAAAATTGCGCCTAACCCCAGTCCTCCTACCGTTATAAAACCTCACCCACTCACCCTCCTCGGTGCTCACCCCTGACCAGTAGCATCACTCCACCTCCACCTCCACTCTGAGCTAGAACCGCAAAGCCCAGAAGAATCTCGGCGACATGGCTTCTTCCACAGTGCCGCGCGGCATCGCGCTGCTGGTGCTCGTCCTGGCCTCGGCGCGCGCGGCGTCCGCGGCGGGCGCCTGCGCGGCCGAGAAGTTCCCGGCGGGGAAGACGTACGCGACATGCGAGGACCTCCCGCAGCTGGGCGCCGCGCTGCACTGGACCTACGACGCGTCCAAGTCGTCGCTCTCCCTGGCGTTCGTGGCGGCGCCGGCGGGGCCCAACGGGTGGGTGGCCTGGGCCCTGAACCCCACCGGCGAGGGCATGGCGGGGGCGCAGGCGCTGGTGGCGCTCAAGGGCTCCTCCGCCGTCAAGACGTACAACATCACCGGCTACGTGCCGCTGGGCGGGGCCTCCACGCCCATCGCATACCCGGCCACCGACCTCGCCGCCGACTCCGGCAGCGGCGGCAAGATCCGGCTGTACGGCAAGCTGCAGCTGCCCAAGGGCGTGAAGGCGGTGAACCAGGTGTGGCAGGTCGGGTCCTCCGTCACCGGCGGGTCCCCCGACAAGCACGCCTTCTCCGCCGGCAACCTCGGCGCCAAGGCCAAGCTCGTCCTCTCCGGCAAGGCAACAACCTCCCCGGCGCCGGCGCCCGCGCCCATGGCCGGCGGCCCGTCCGGCTCCACCGGCGGCGCTGGGGCCGCCACGACACCGGCCGCCGGGAAGTCCCCGTCCGCGGCGGCCACGGTCGGCGTGTCGTCGTCGGTGGCACTCACTCTGCTCGCACTGATGGGATTCTTGGCCGTGTAGCATGATAGTCTAGCATTTCTTCCTCGGCGGTAGCACGAGCGAGTGAGTACTATTATTAGCGGAGAGTTCTCGGGTGGGCACGGGCGGGCACGCGCAGGAGGAAGCATTTCTTTGAACAATGTTTATTGTTCCAATTTTTTGTCGATCGATCGATCTTGCTGCCTAGTTCCACAATATTTTTTTCGTATTTTCTTTCGAAATAAACGATGGTTGGTGTAGTAGGTAGTAACTCTTGTGCTACTATTGTTTTTAGACAGTAGTACTACTCGCTGAGTGGTTATTACTTATTGTACTAGTCGACATGTCATTGATTTCATCAAACTAGTATCTTTTGATCGTCAGAGGAGTAAACTCGCCGGTACAAGTGTTTGGTAGCGCAAGTAGCATCTCTTGCATCCTGTCCGATCTGATCCCTGCTTTACACGATGGTTCGAATCATTTACTTGCCTTTTTGAACGTCTGATCATGAGCATTTGAGCAAGAAGGCAACCGTGTCCCACGTAGTAGGCCATGGCCACCAGCACTGGGTAGTGGGTACTGGTTCTTCATGTGCCCATGTCAGTTCGTCAATGCTCCTTGAAACCCAGGGCAGGGCAGGGCAGATATTTTCTTCTGACAACGATTAAACGCGCCTACCGTCCATTCTTCCAACTGCGAAGGCTTGTTTGACTTGGGGTCAATCTTGCTCGTTCTTTTCCCCCCGTCAAGAGAAAAAAAAAGTTGTTATTGGATCCTGTAGAACGTGCACGGTACTTTTTTTGTTTTGGAAAAAAGGTTTGTACTGTTGGAACCTAGTCTAGTAGTACTGTGCGTGTGGTTGCCGTGGGGCGTGGGCTGGCCCGTGAAGCCCACACGCTGCATTCGTTAGGTAGAGGCATAATGATAGCAGCCAGCCAGCCAGCGTGTCGTCGCCTTGTTGCACGGATGCGACGGCGGATCGGACGACCGGCTGGCTGGCTGCCCTTTCCAGCTCTCCGGCTCGGCGGGTAGATGGCGCCGGCATGTGCTTGCTCCCATCCCCATGTATGTATGGAGGGGATGAATCGGAGTGGAGATCAGGGTGCACATTCGGTGCGACGCTCGATCTGTCCCGATCGGTTGCCGTTCTAGGATCGTTCGCATTTTGGTGGATTATTCTCCCATCTGCCATTCAGCGAGCGAGCGGTGCGCCCGCTCCGGTTAAAAATGCATGGCGAAATGGCCCGGCAAGCTGGTGTGGAGTGACGTGATCACTGGCGGAAGTGCGCGCCTAGTATAGCTAGCATAGCAAGCTCCCAAACGCATGCGCACATGGTTGGTGACAGGTGGCCGATGCGTGCGCCGTCGCGTCGTGATGAGTTCTGACCTTCTCAACATGGTAGGGATCCCACACCATCGACAGTAACACGCAAACCACAAACGTAGTATGGGGTGATGGCGTGCCGGTACGCCACCTTATTACGGAGACATGTAGACCAAGTGTACTGTACGTTTGAGCTGAGCTGAACTAGCGCTATGGTTGACCCGATGAAATCATAGCAGTGTTGCTTTTTTGTAAGTGCTGAAAACAAGTTTAGTTTAAGCAGAGCTGGACTCTGATCAACCCAATGAAAATATCCGGTGGAAACCAATTGAAACCTGGTGTGAACTACTACATGTAGTACTAGTATTAAACTAGTAAGAAATTCTGGAAAAAAAATAGAGTAAGCTCAAGTTCTTTTTCAGGTATAATAAGCTCAAGTTGAACTAGGTTATAACATCTCCACTCGAGCCCCCCACGGACAACACCCATGCCCATTTACGGCTCAATCCGACGACCCCCCTCCCCCCGCGTCAAGCCCCCAAGAGCCTGAAATTCGCCAGATTTGACCAAAAATCCATCAGGTGAACTCATGGCAAACTCACAACCTCGGGGTTCGCCTGTGGCACAGGATGGAGTGAAAAGACGAGTGGGCCTGGGCTGTCGGCAAGGGAAGCAAATTTCCATGCAAAAGAGTTGGCCAGTTTCCTCCCCACCCACCTGTCGCTGTTCTCGCCGCCGGCACCACCACCTCTGCTCCGCCACCCTCACGCCTCCACAAAACCTACCAAACTCTGCCGAGACTACCTCCCTCCTTGTCGAGCTACTCTTCGGAGTTCATCTCCCTATGGTTGTTCCACGGACCGTTGCACGCCAAACAAAACCAATAGGTGTTCGGCGATTTGCCTGCATGGACTCCAACAACGACGAGCAGATGTTCGCCAAGCAAATGGAGGAAGAGATGGCCGTCGCCGTCGCCGTTGATGGAGAGCACATGATGATCCTTGCTTGTCTGGCCAGCATGTACGCCCAGAATTGGTCGAATTATTGTTGTCTGTGAAAATTTGACCGAACTATGGAAATTTGTGTCGAATTTGGCTGAAATCACTGATTGTGGGGGTGTCAAGCCGGGGTTGCGGCTGGGAGTTAGCGCCCCTCCAGGCTGAACACCCGCCCAATCCGGCGAATAAAAACGCCGGATTTTGGCCCGAGGGCCTCCAACGGGTGGAGATGCTCTTAGATATGAATCTCCATTATCCACTTGCTAAGTGATGTGAAATTTTCATGATTGACTTGTGTTTGTGTGCATATAATAACTCGTTCGGTAACTTACAAATATGGAAAACTCGGGAATGAGAGTCATGCATACCGGATTTCTACGGATCCAACATGAATGGGTGATCGTTTCATAGTAAAGAAGATAGGAAAAGAGAGTAACATGGAGGCTCATGCTGTGGCTAGGAAGTCAGAAGAGAACAATTTCTGGTTGGGGTATATGTCCCATCGGTGATTGCTGATATTGTTGTCACGGAGTCTGTAACCTCAATTATTGTTGATCAATGAAATCTCTCTTTTTCCTTAAAAACATCAATGGAAAATTGTCATTTCATATTATTCAAACCAATTTCAGGCCCAAGGAGAATAAAACATGAGGTTCTATTTTATGTTTGGTTTCCTCCAAAATCCCTTTCTATTGGAACTTCACAGCATCTCCACTCGCCTAGCCGATCTGGACGGATGCTGAAAATCGGCCCAGTCGCGTACCCAAGGACCTCTTTTCGGTCGGATTTGGGCCAACTTTGGTCCGGACTACACATGCCAAACCCAGGATCCCGGATACGCCCTGGGGACGCCGGACAAAGTGAATTGGCCTAGTGGACCAGCCTGTCAGCGACAGAAGATGAGTCGCCGCCATCCTTCCCGCCTTTTTCCTTTTCCCGCCCTCGCCGCTACACCCCTCCTACCCTCGCCGCCGAACTCCGCCTATATAAGGCGTACATCTCGCCGTATCTCTTCACAGTCTCTCAAACCACCCCCTACTCCAACGAACTTCAGACATTCACACCTTTCTTCCTCCTCAACTCCGCCGAGAAGCCATGGTCAAGGGATTTTTCGGCCGACGCACGGTGCCGCCGTGGGAAGCCCGGATCCTCCGCGAGGCGGGCTATACAACGCCGCCGGACACTTGTCTCCCCCTCGGCTGGCAACTCAGCGTCGTCGGGATTCCTATTCCGCCGGTGCCGGCCGAACAGGGCCTCGCCGGAGAGATCCAGGTGGCTATTGTCGTCCTGCAAGACCTGGATCTCGCTGAGGATCCTGGCAACCTGGTCTTCTAGAGGCAGTTCTTCGCCGACAGACGCCTCGAGGAACTCGCCCGACACGACGGACCACCGGGCTCGCCGCCGCAGAGTCACAATGCGGCCTACCGCCGCCGCTTCTGGAGCGTTCCAGGGTGAACTCTCGCCGGCGTCATGGAGCACATCCAGGCCGGCAACCACCCCCGCCTCGGCCTATAGTTGTGGCGTCCAACATCGACCACGGCGGCGGCGGTCTTTTCCTAGTTTTTAATCCGATGTAATATGTGCGCCCTTGCCCTACTTAATAAAATCCGTCTATATTCGCCCATATTTCACCGAAACTGGGACTCGGCCTGGTACGCGAAAACTGGACGTACCTAAGCCGAAAACCGGACTAAAAGTGGAGATGCTCTCACAGGAATGTTAGATGCCATTTTTTTGTTGTGAACGACACAACAGGAAATATCAACTATAGGTATTCTACCATAAAAAGTTCTATGTTTTCTTTTGTTCCAAACTGGGCTTTAAAAATGTTGAAAATATCTCATGTGCACAACTACCTCACCATTCTAAAAAGAAAAATGTGTCACATGACCATGTCTTTAATTTATGTACTATCAGATATTGCATACCAACTATGGCGAGTCAAATCTTACTGGGCCATACTCTGTTCAAACTCACTCATTTCAACCGAGTTATAAAAGGTGACCAAAGTCAATTTAATTCTATTCAAGTTGATCTCAAGTCTACCTCAATCAATCACTCATGAGCTTCAAGTTTTTTCTGTAGTACAAATTTTAATAATTCCACAAATATGTTTTAACCCAAAAGATTATTTTTGGTTGAAAACTATCTGTTTTATTAGTATTTTTTGCCAAATCTGCCCAGTTTGACCAACTTCAACCGCGTCTGCCCTCCGGGCGAAACTAATTTGGAATCTGACCTCTCACGTCGGCGCCACTTCAAACGGCGCCGACCTAACACAGGTCGGCGATGGCGCCGAACTTGCCACTGGGGCGGGCGCCTGGCTGACGTGGCCGCTATATCGGCGCCGACCCTAGGGTTATACCCAATCGAGCAGTTTCCCTTCCCCAGCCCTCCCATTTCCTCCTCCCAGCCGCCACAAGCTCCCTCTCTCTTGTTTTTCGCCCCTATCTGCAAATCTAGTTGAAACTTCAAGATTTCTTGGATTGGGACCATGGCAAGTCTTCTTAGAGGTAATCTCTCTCAAATCCCCTTTGATTCCACCTATTACAATGTCTAATTTGATCTCATTTATCTCTTTTTTGTTGAAACCCTAGAAGATCATAGATATGTTATTTAGATATCTTTGTAAGTAATATTTGTTTGAATAGATTGTAGCTAGTGTATGCACGCATTTGATAGGAGCTTTGTCTTAGTGTTTGCTAATTTAGTTTACATATGACAAAACAAAAATATGCACATATGGAAATATATTTGTTGGGATTCATTTCCATAGATTTTGCTAGGGTATGTATGCATTGGATATGAGCTTGTCTTAGTGTTTGCTATAGTGTTTACTAAGTTTGGAAGCACTTCAATGGAAAATTAGCCGGTTGTATGATAATATAGCTTAGGACATTATAAGTGATAGTGTTTGCTATGTCAATTATCTCAATGTTTGTAGATTCTCCGGACATGTGGATGGAGATTGCACGTCAGATGAAGTTTGCGGAAAGTACCAAAGGCAAGTATCCCAATATGTCATGGAAAGATGCTCCGGTGGTACCAAGATATCCGGTACCAATTTGTTGTTGTGGTAAAACTTGTCATATACAACAATCTAACTACCACACTACTGCTGGCCGCGCATTCTACCGTTGCCCCGATACACGCGTGAGTTTTGGTGTCTTCTGACATGGTATCTATCATACTTGAAATATCTACATTAGTAACACTTGAATAATTACAATTAACTAGAACATGTGCTTCACATACAACATAATTACATTGTATAATTATATTGTATGATTACAATTAACTAAGTTTACATACAACATTAGTTTGTACATACAACATTAGTTTACATACAACATTGTATAATTATATTGTATGATTCATTTAAGTTGAACAATTACAATTAACTAACACAATCATATATAATTACATACAACATTGTCATATTTTAGAATAGGGGGAGGGGATTTGAGAGAGGAGAGGGAAGGGGAGAGATACTGCCGGGAGGAGGAGAGGCGCGAGGAGATGGCGGAGAGGATCCTCCACTGGTGGAGGGCCCACCCAGCCCGGGCGGCCGGGCGTGCGTCGGTATGCGTGGCGTGGACGCGGGCGCGGGCGTGCGGGCAGTGCAGAGCTCCTCACTGCCGGAGATGGGCGGAGGTGGAGAAGCGGAGGAGGCGGCGGGAGGTGGTGCGGCCCGGCGTCGAGGGAGGGCGGAGGCGGCTGGAGGCTGTGGTGGTAAGAGTGGATCGGGAGAAAAGGAATGCTCGATTGGTATAACCTAGGGTCGGCGCCATTGAACGGCAAACATAGCGACCACGTCGACCGCCCGCCTCTGATGTAAGTTCGGCGCCATCGCCGACCTGTGTTAGGTCGGCGCCGTTTGAAGTGGCGCCGACGTGAGGGGTCAGATTCCGAATTAGTTTCGCCCGGAGGGCAGACGCGGTTGAAGTTGGTCAAACTGGACAGATTTTTGCAAAAAATACGTTTTATTAGAAAAGTAAAATTCCTTTTTGTGTGCTGCATTGGGCCGCTATAGAATGCTACCCACTGGACATTTCGGAGCTAACAAAACGTCCAAATTTGCGTACTACGCTCATTTTGCAAGTAGGTTGCATCTTTGTCCTAAGTGGGTTAGATTGTAGTAGCCCATATCAGAGCCCACATTACTAGGGTTTGCGGATGGTATAAACACCGCGCCGCCTTGCAAATACAACCCTACCGCCGCCGCCGTTTTTCCTCCTTTGCTCCGGGTTAGGGTTAGGGTCAGGGTCGTCAGCTCTCAGAGGTAGCGGCAAGCAATCCATAGCAGAGCTCCCATCTTTCGTGTTCCCTTGTGATATTACTATTTCACCCTCTGATTCGAACTCCGGTTGTTGGTTTTACCCGGCAGATCAGAGATGGCGGTGCCTCTGCTGACGACGAAGATCGTGAAGAAGAGGGTCAAGCACTTCAAGAGGGCCCATAGCGATCGCTACATCGGCCTCAAGGTAGTCACTTCTCCTGCCGAACTTCTACCCAGCGGAATTCGTAGGTGCACCGTGTTTTGGTTGCTCAGTTCAGATGACGCGTTGCGGTTCTAGATCGCGATTCCTGTACGCCGGTGTGGTTGTCTGGCCAGTCAAGTTGTTTTTGATGTTAAATTTTGATCTTTACCGTCGTGTGTCGTTGTTGTTTTTGTTGCGGGTTACGCCTAACTTATAGTTTACCTTACTCAATGGTACTGTGAAATGGTGTAAATCTGTTATTGCTTTGATTAGAAACCTTAATTAGTTTGCAGAATAAACTAAGTATTGCTTGTTTAGTCAAGCTTGCTTTATTCTACTTGGCACACCATTGAACACTTCGAGCAAAGGTGGTTCGGAAATTTGAGTGTAGCTGGTGTTTTGTTTCTCTGTTCAAATCTTTGTGGTTGAAAGAAAGGAAATGATGGCTTAGTAAAAGGTCTGAGGAAGTAAGCATTTTCTTCAGTGAACATTGGGATGAAGTAAGAGAGCGCTATCCCTTGCATAAGTATAGCACTGTGGCTCCGCAAACTCTTCGACAGCAATAATATCTTCATGTCTTCATGAAGTGGGTTGGATTAAAAAAGGCGTGGCTTCATTCTGAGTTTGAGTGCTTGCCTAGATTTCTCCCAACATTTGTTACCCAGTGCACGCTGAAGAAAATCTTGTCTTCTAAATGATTAGAACCTTCTTTCTGATCCTTTCATTGAAACAGTTTTTTCCTGTTATACTAAATTTCTGGCTGTAGTGAATTATATGCAGTTGATTTAAATTTCTGTATTTTCTGGTTTTCTGAATATACCGTCGCAAGTAAAAATACATGCCATAGAAGTGAAGTTCTGACATTGTACCATCTGCATTGTTTGCTCTCTGCGAACATGTACCCCATTCCATTGTTTGCTTGGTGAACTCTTGCTGAATTTGATTTTAAGCTTCACATTGAAAAAAGGGAATGTAGCCGCTTGCTGTTGTAGCCTAATTCCTGACTGGAACCAGTCTATGCATTACGCAACACATAAGCAACAGTATAGGCTTCTTGTATGCTGAAGCATTAGATTTTTGTAGCTTCTTTTGTATGTCTTATATACTGAAGCTCTATATCTTCTGTTCGTGTTGTTTTTCTTAGTCTACTTGTGTTATCCTGTGTTTAAACTGAGCAATTTCACCTCTATGTCTACAGCCCAGCTGGCGCAGGCCAAAGGGTATTGACTCCCGTGTCAGGAGAAAGTTCAAGGGATGTACATTGATGCCCAACATTGGTTACGGGTCTGACAAGAAGACCAGGCATTACCTGCCCAACAAGTTCAAGAAGTTTGTCGTCCACAACGTCTCTGAGCTGGAGTTGCTTATGATGCACAACAGGTAACTTATGTTGTCAATAAGAAGGCTGATTAAGAACTGAATATTCTCAGGCTAGATGATTCTTCGCTCTGTTGAATTGTGCTAGAATTAATGTATGCTTTGTTTTCTATTTTAATGATGCTATATGATCGGTATTAACCTCTGCATCTCATTCTATGATCGGTATTAACCTATGCATTTCATTCATTGCCAACAGGACATATTGTGCTGAGATCGCGCACAATGTCTCTACCCAGAAGCGCAAGGTGATTGTGGAGCGTGCTGCGCAGCTGGATATCGTTGTCACGAACAAGCTTGCCAGGCTCCGCAGCCAGGAGGATGAGTGAAATGTTTTTCAAGCTGCTGTTATGTCTGCTTTGTTTGTAGGAAACTGCCTGCTTCGAGAGCTTCTTTTATCCTCTGTTAGTTTTATCATGAGCATCCTGTTACTATCAGTAACGAGTGGCACAGCTAAATTTTTGTTACTGTTATCGACATCTAAATCGGGCTTGTGTAGTGAAAATGTCATGGACTTGTTGCTTTGCCTTGTCCTTTTGGTGTTATAATGTAACTAGTTAATGAACCTGATCTTTGTGTATTTTATCTTAAGGGCATGTCTTAAGCTATGATTTCTGTGCAAGTGCTGTTTATCTTCTGTCCTTGAATCTCCAGCCAATGGTAATGACATGAAGGCAGAAGTAGAGTGATGGTGGTGGGATTTTATACACTGGGTGATCGAACTGATTTTCTTGTGTAGCATGTATGTTGTGTGGTCTTTGATCCTGGCACTAAGCTGTTCAACTCTGTCCATTTTGCACAGTAGGTCTTTGCTGCGAGCTTTATTGACCTGGTGATAACACAAGGTAGTGAATACAGATAAACATTCAGCAATAAAGTTTGCTTCCCTATTACTCTAAATAAACTAGAAAAAATTGTAGCTTGAACATAGATTATCATCATATAAAGCAGCAGCAGCTGCTGTCTAAGGAAACATGACGTCTGAAGATGAAGAACTTCAATAACCTACAAACAGTCGGACTGAATGATAATCCGTGAGCACCCTACCTCGTTTGTACACATTAAGTATGTATATTTACTCCAGCTAAGAACACCAATGCTTAAGTGCTGCTGCAAGCAGTTCGAAGCATTGCGTGGAGAAGAACACTGGCAACATTGATAATTGAATTGTGTCGTGAAAAAAGGCGATTGATTAAATCCCCTCTCGTTAGGGTTTCTTTCCTCTAGCCGACTTTGCTCGGCGTCGAGAACTCCCATCCCTTCAATTGCTTCCCTAGCCTTGTGGACCTTTGCTCGGGCTGATCAAAGGGCAACCTTGGGTTGCTTCTCGGCCTTGGCTTATCTCGGGTAGAGGTTTCGTTGTTTGAGGGCTACTAGTTCCCCTGTCTAGGGTTTGCGATGGATCCATCTTCCGTTGAGGGTGGAAGCTCTGAGAAGGATGATTTGACCGAGATGATGAAACGATTAGGGCTTCGCAAGAAGGATATGGATGATGTCGATCGTCTTTAAGGATAAAAAGGCGCCACCAATTGAGAGCACCCGGTGGCTTGCAATGAAGTTGGTGGTGCATGACATGTTTGCGATCTGTCGCTAAATTCCCGATCAGTTGGTGTCGAATCTGTCATGTTTGCAATGAAGTTGTTCATGATAAACCCCTACCTCCCTTGGAAGTTTCACGTTGGTTCCTTGTGAGATGATTGGAATCGCTGGTATAGATTTAATATCATCCATCTGAAGATATTATGGAAGGCAAGTTCATATTGGATATACTACTTCCTCCATTTCAAAATATAAGATGTTTTAGATTTGTGAAGAAAATGTATCTAGACTTGTTTTAGTGTATAGATTCACTCTAAACATGAGTGAACCTTATATACTAAAAGTAGTCTAGATACATTTGCTTCACAAAGCTAAAACATCTTATATTTTGAAATGGAGGGAGTAGATGATAAGTTTTTACGTGCACCAACAGACACATCTAGAGAGTTATCTCTCTGTTGGTCTCCACCTGATATTGGTTGATGTAAGCTCAATACGGATGGATCATTTGGTGGCGATGGAAGTGCAAGAGCTGGCATGGTCGCTCGCGATCATCATGGGGCGAGTATCTTCTCTGCTTGCCGTCAGTTAACTTCTTCCGGGCCGCTGGGTGCGGAGCTGCATGCAGTAAAGGAAGGCTTGTCTCTGACACTACATTGGTGTAACTTGCCGATGATCATTGAGACAGATTATTTGGAGCTCATAAAGTTGCTGAAGATCCAAGAGGTTGATCGATCAGTGTCCTATTCTGAAGTCGAGGAGATCAAACCATTACTTAAGGCCCGTCAAGCTTGTATTACTCATGTTTGTAGAGATCAAAATAAGGTAGCCACTTTATGGTTAATTATGCTAGAACCCAACCCCGTACTGCAGTCTGGCTTCAATCAGGTCCTGATGACCTAGTCAGCATATGCTACAAAAATTATAACCCTGAATTATTTCATTAATACAAGTGTTTCATTCGCAAAAAAAAGAGAAGAACAGTATCAGATCCTGTTCACGTTGACATACGACCTGAGGAGGACTAGATTCGGCAAATTATTCCGGTGTTCCCGAGCGATTGTATTGCAGCATCGGTCCCGCGATTCTTACGTTGCGTTAAACTGAAGTCAGAAACTAGCCACAACATGCCACTAATTGCAAAAATAGCCTCCACGATGAAAGAAATTTAAATATCCCTTTTATATTGAAATAGATATCGAAGATTTGTCCCAATCTATTTCAAGACGGAGTAATAAACCTCCCAGCCCAACCCAACCCAGCCATCCCTGTTTCACCCGCGAATAAGGTGTCAAGTAAGATCCTACCTGGATCCCACTTTTAGTTTATTTTAAATTTTATAGTGCAAAATTTTATACTAAAAATCTTAAAATGAACTAGAGATAGAATTTAGGTGGGATCCCACATGACACCTTATCCGAGAAGAACTGAGGTGAGCTCGAGTTCGAGGCTGCGGCTCGGCTCGGCTCCACTATCGCCCCTCACCCAAAGTAGGAGCAATAGACCATTAAGACCGTTGTGACATCCATGCCTGCAATAAGCATTGTCCAGCCGCACATGACATCAAACATAGGTCAACTAGAAGATGTTTAAGAGAGGTAATGTCTGAACAACATAGGTACAGTTGATTACTGGGCAGTACAAGTAGTCTAGTGCCGTCGAATATAGCTCTATTTAGCGTCCCATACAATTAACGCCTTAAGCCAATGGCACTGAGAAGTCCTGCCACCACCCTTAGAAACAAAGTTCTAGATATAACATACCACACATACGCATGGGCATACTGGCGAATCTCATCTTTATCGGCCTCACTGGGGGCACATCTTCAAGTTTTGTATGATCCAAGTATAAGTAACGCCATGTCTTCAAGTTTTGTATGATCCAAGTATAAGTAACGCCACCGGGTACTCTTTCTTTACTCGTGTCTTCAGTCTCCGCGGGAGATCTACCAATAAGATCGTCCTTCTATCTGCGCCATCCCGTAGAATCTATGCTCAATACACATAGGAGCTCCCTCGATGGGGAGTGTAAGGAACATCGAAACATCCTAAAGATTCAGGGTCATCTCCCCGATATAGAGATGAAAGGTGTGCGTCTCTAGCCTCCACCGGTCGACAAGCGGGTAATCACATCAAGGTTCATATTTTTGTGTTGATTGGCTGATAAGTTGGATGAACGGGAGGAGTCCTAGCCTCTTGATGTAGAGAGTGTACCGCTCATAGTATGTCATCTTCTTTGACGAGACCCCAGTAGCATGGTCCTAAGATCCACAAACATATAAGTTAGAATATTTCCTATCCATTTGAACAAATCTAAATAATATGAACTAACATGTTGATTTTATTATCTTATTATATCTTTCATCAAATACGCACGGTGTTGAAAATAGTAGTGAGGATCTAGAAGTGTTATCCTACATATTTTAAATAAAAATAATAATGGCAAATTGTGCAATTTCGAAAATATGACAACTCACATACAAATAGTTCATCATATAATAGGGTACTAAATTAAAATGTTGTACTTAAACAATTAGTTCTACCACATATCCTACACATGGTGTACCATATGCATATTTCATCATATGAAAAAAATCAACTGTAGTACAACTTTCGGTTATAAGGAAATATGAGAAAAATCAACGACCATATAGTTCCAAATGATTACCATGAAGATGCAAATGCTAAATCCAACAATCATCCCATTGTTCCATGCAAATTTGGAAATCTATTATGGCCTAGGGTTTGCCTAAACTTGCAAAACTAGAGCAAATGTGAGCATTTTTTGGGGATGGAAATGAGGAGATCACGGGATAATAGCATGGGAGAGGGACGTGGATGAAAAATCCAGGGACAAATCCTTCAAAGCTGAACATTTGAGGGGGGGGGGGACCATCACCACTATGGGGGCGCTATCCTCTTATGTGTGTCATGGTCGAGCGAGTGGGCCAGCTGCGGCCATAATTTTACAAGAGGATAGCGCCCTTGCCAAAGGGTCTATACACTATAGTGTATCGCTCTTGATAAATGCGGTGCGTTAACATGAGTGGGGCCTCGCCGAGATCCACCTCACTATGCTGTCACGAGGGTAGCACCGGCTATAAGTACACAATCCTTCAGAGTATAACACCCTTTGACATAAGCTACTCAAAAGGGTTAGTTTCATAACTTTTAGGCTAAAGGTTCATTATTTAAATTTCTTTTTTTCATGAGGTTATTTTTGTCATTTTAACCCACCTCTTATAGCAAGAGTTGTGTAGCTATGGCACATTACCACCATGAACGAGGCCATGCACGACGACATAGTCTCTCCTCTAGTACCCTTCCCTACGAATGGGTTAGCTATTATACCAACGGAGATCAATGTTGCCATTTGAGAAATCCATAGGAGCGGCGTGCCGGTGTAGGCGTGCAACGAACATGTTCCGCCGTGATCTTATTCCACGATTCATCATTACCTTGCGCGGAGGTGCGCCAGCCTAGGCACCTCCAAATCAGCCAAAAATCCACATACTACTATAGTATCCATGCTAGTAGTACGTATGGGGCATGTTTGCTTTCCTGAGCCAATATTTCTCGTTTTTGCTACTTGCCCTAGTGAAAGCTATATGGGGAGGGAGTGGGGGGATTGGGCCCGGGCCTGGGCATGTATGGGTGTTTTATTTGGTCTTGCATGGAGTGGTTGCTGCATGAGGGAATCACTTATGCCCACTTTGTTTGGTTGACCAGAATGGGCTCGGCAGATGCACAACTCCATGTTTCGCAGCCCGCAGACGACGATATGGTTACCTCGCACCATATGTGGTGAGTTTACCAGCCAATAGTTCAGGGGTTTAAGGTCTTACATGCAATCATACACTATAGAACAACATATTGTACACAATCCACAAGACCAGGCTGACGATAATGAAGTCTTTGATCATGATTTCGCCACGCAGAGCTGCAACCTGTTGAGTTACAAGCTATGGAGATGCAACCTGTCAAGCAGCAACCTGTTGAGCAGTAACCTGTGGTGGATCAACCTGTTTAGTGTAGGGGTTCGTAGCATGGAAAACAAAAATTTTCTACCGCATACACACAAACGAGCCAAGATCTATCTACTAGATTGTAGCAACGAGTCGATAGAAGCACTCACCCTCGAAGATTCCAAAGTGGTTAACGAGAGCAGATTCTCGTGGGTGATGTAGTCCTACACTTGCCGATCTCAAGATCGCGTAGACGATCCATCCGGCTGCGTTAAGCGGCCTTCAATCGGTCACACGTTCGGTACTCGACGAAGACCTTCCTCTCCCTTGTTCCAGCAGGCAGCGGAGGTTGTAGTTCTTCCCTCGCGATTCCGGCAGCACGACGGCGTGGTGTCGGAAGTAGAGGGAAGATCCCGCAGGGCTTCGCCTAAGCCGGTGCGAGTTATGGTGGATCTAGGGTTTCCCGGTGATCTAGGGTTTAGAAGACCGGGAGTAGGAGGAGGTGTCGGTGATGGCTAGGGTGACGACGATGGGCCGGCGGCAGCTGGCGGCTTGGCGGCGGCGGCGTGTGGGAGGGCTAGGGCTTAGTGTTTGGGACAACCCTCCCCCTCTATTTATGAGAGGGGGGGGGGAGCCTTGGGAGGGGTGGGTTTGAATCCAAACCCAAACCCAAGTTAGATTGAGAGAAGGATTCTTTCCTTCTTCCAATAGGAAACCATCGTTCCAGTTTGACTTTTCAAACTTCCCGTTTGACTTTCAACTTAGAGCTTTTAATTCTCTCTTGCAAATGCCCAAACCAAGTGACCTAGGATATGATCCAATCATTCCACTTATCCATGACACATTCATGGTCCATTCCCCTTCGGGTCCGGTGAACCTTCTAGACCCTTCTAGAACCTCTTCGATGAAAACATCGGAATCTTTCCCGAACTCCGGAATCAGACTTTCCTTATATGAATCTTATTCTCCGGACCATTCCAGTTCTCCTCGTGATATCCCGGATCCCATCCGATACTCCGAACAACATTCGGTATCCCTACTAACATTCCATATCTACTAAACAACATCGAATCCTTAAGTGTGTCTCCCTACGGTTCGTGAATTATGCGGACATGACCGAGACACTTCTCCGATCAATAACCAATAGAGGAATCTCGAAATTCATATGGCTCCCACATATTTATACGATTACTTAGCGATCGAATGAACCACTTACATACGATACCAATTTCCTTTTGTCTCGCGATAGTTTACTTATCCGAGGTTTGATCGTCGGTATCTCTGCATACCTAGTTCAACCTCGTTATCGATAAGTACTCTTTGCTCGTTCCCGTGATATGTGATCCCTTGTGAGCCAGTCACATGCTTGCAAGACAATTGGATGACATTCCACCGAGAGGGCCCAGAGTATATATATCCGTCATATGGATGGACAAATCCCACTCTTGATCCATGTGCCTCAACATATACTTTCCGAACACTCAATGCCACCTTTATAGCCACCCAGTTACGATGTGGTGTTTGATGTCATCAAAGCATCCTTCCAGTGATGGTGATTATCATGATCTCATGGTCGAAGGAATTAGGTTACTATGTATCAGAAAGCTTATAGCAAATGAACTATTGAAATGACTTGATCTTAATGCTACGCTTATCTATAGGAGTATGTCCATCATACCATTCTCCTAATGATATGATCTTATTGTTAACAACATCTCAATGTTCATGATCGTGAAACCACGATCATCTATTAACCAACAAGCTAGTATTACAAAGAGGCTTTACTAGGGACTCTAATTTAGTTTACAAATCACACAAGTATTAATGTTTCAGGTTAATACTATTATAGCATGAATGTAAACATTTATCATAAACACAAAGATATAATAATAACCACTTTTATTATTGCCTCTAGGGCATATCTCCAACAGTCTCCCACTTGCACTAGAGTCAACTAATCTAGATTACATGGTAATATACCGAACACCCATGGCGGTTTGGTGCTGGTCATGTTTTTCCCTCGGGAGAGGTTTAGTCAACGGATCCGCCACATTCAGATCTGTGTGTACTTTGCAAATATTTATGTCACCATCTTGGACATGCTCTCGAATAGCGTGAAAACGTAGCTTGATGTGCTTCAGCTTCTTGTGTGACCTTGGTTCTTGCGCATTGGCTATGGCGCCCATGTTATCACAGTAGATAGACATTGGGTCCAGCGCACTTGGAACCACACCGAGCTCTGTAATGAACTCCTTCATCCATATCGCCTCTTGTGAAGCCTCCGAAGCAGCTATGTATTCCGATTCAGTTGAAGATCTCGCCACAACGCTTTGCTTTGCACTCCTCCAACTAACTGCTGCACCATTCAAAGTTAATACGTATCCAGATTGAGATTTAGAATCATCCGGATCGGTGTTCCAACTAGCATCGGTGTAACCATTAACAACGAGCTGTTCATCACCTCCATAAGAAAGAACCATATCCTTAGTTCTTCTCATGTACTTAAGGATGTTTTTGACCGCTGTCCAATGATCCACTCCTGGATCACTTTGATATCTACTAGTCAAACTAACAACATATGCAATGTCGGGTCTAGTACATAGCATGGTATACATAAGAGATCCTATGGCTGAGGCATAGGGAGTCTTACTCATCCTTTCTATATCTTCCACCGTTGCATGACTTTGAGTTTTACTCAAGGTCGTATTGGGCAACATGGGCAAGAACCATTTCTTGCGATCTTCCATTCCAAACCTCTTTATAAATTTGTCCAAATATGTACTTTGTGACAATGATATTAGGCGTCTTGATCTATCTCTATAAATCTTTATGCCTAATATGTAAGCTGCTTCGCCAAGATATTTCATTGAAAAACTATTATTCAAATAATCCTTGACACTATTAAGAAGGTCTACATCATTCCCAATCAACAATATGTCATCTACATATAGTATTAAGAATGCTACAGAGCTCCCACTCACTTTCTTGTAAACACAAGCTTCTCCATAATTTTGTATAAAACCAAAGCTTTTGATTACCTTATCAAAATGTTGATTCCAACTTCAGGATGCTTGCTTCAATCCATATATGGATCGTTGAAGTTTGCATACCTTGTTAGCATCTTTAGGATCGACAAAACCTTTGGGTTGCATCATATACAACTCTTCATCAATGTCTCCATTGAGGAACACCATTTTGACATCCATCTGCCATATCTCATAATCATAATATGCAACAATTGCTAACATAATCCTCACAGACTTTAGCTTCACTACTGGTGAGAAAGTCTCATCATAGTCAACTCCTTGAATTTGTCGAAACCCTTTTTAGACAAGTCGAGCTTTATAGACATTTACATTACCATCAACATCTATTTTCTTCTTGAAGATCCATTTGTTCTCGACAGCCTTCCGGCCATCCGGTAAGTCCACCAAATTCCATATTTGGTTTTCGTACATGGATCCAATCTCGGATTTCATGGCTTCTTGCCATTTATTGTAATCTAGGCTCATCATCGCTTCCTCATATGTCGCAGGGTCATCGGTGTTGTCCACCAACATGACACTCATAACGGGATCATACCAATCAGGAGTGGTATGAGTTCTCGTTTACCTGCGAGGTTCCGTAGTAACTTCAACCGAAGTTTCATGATCAACATCATTAGCTTCCTCTCTTATTGGTGTAGGCGCCACAGGAACTACTTCTGGTGCTGCGCTACTCGCAAGTTCGAGAGAAGGTTCAACAACCACGTCGAGTTCTACTTTCCTTCCAGTCACTTCTTTCGAGAGAAACTCCTTCTCTAGAAAGGATCCATTCTTGGCAACGAAGATCTTGCCCTTGGATCTATGATAGAAGGTATACCCAATAGTTTCCTTCGGGTATCCTATGAAGACGCATTTTTCCGTTTTGGGTTCAAGCTTGTCGGGCTGTAACTTCTTTACATAAGCTTCGCAACCCCAAACTTTAAGGAACGACAATTTAGGTTTCTTCCCAAACCATAATTCATACGGTGTCGTTTCAACGGATTTAGATGGTGCCCTATTTAAAGTGAATGCGGATGTTTCTAATGCATAACCCCAAAATGATAGCGGTAAATCTGTAAGTGACATCATAGAACGAACCATATCTAAGAGAGTTCAGTTACGACATTCGGACACACCATTACGCTGTGGTGTTTCCGACGGTGTCAATTGTGAAAGTATTCCGCATTTCTTCAAATGCTCGCCAAACTCGTAACTTAGATACTCACCTCCGCGATCATATCGTAGAAATTTAATCTTCTTGTTACGTTGATTCTCTACCTCACTTTGAAATTCCTTAAACTTCTCGAAAGTTTCGGACTTATGTTTCATGAAATAGATATACCCATATCTACTCAAGTCATCCGTGAAGGTAAGAACATAACGATAACCACCGCGCGATGCTACACTCATTGGGCCACATACATCGGTATGTATGATTTCCAATAAGTCCATAGCTCGCTCCATCATACCAGAAAATGGAGTCTTAGTCATTTTACCCATCAGACATGCTTCGCATCTTTCAAGTGATTCGAAATCAAGTGATTCAAGAATTCCATCGGAATGGAGTTTCTTCATACGCTTCACTCCAATATGACCAAGGCAGCGATTACACATATAGGTCGAGTTATCGCTCAATTTCAAACGTTTAGCTTCAATGTTATTAATGTGTGTATTTCCACAATCGAGATTCAATAAGAATATACCATCTATCAAAGGTGCATGTGCATAAAACATATTACTCATATAAATCAAACAACCATTATTCTCGTACTTAAACAAGTAACCGTCTCGCAATAAACATAATCCAGATATAATGTTCATGCTCAACGCATGCACCAAATAACAATTATTTAAGTATAAAAATAATCCCGATGGTAGATGAAGAGGTAGCGTGTCGACCACGATCACATCAACCTTTGATCCATTTACAACGCGCATCGTCACCTCGTTCTTCGCTAGCTTCCGTCTATTCTGCAGCACCCGTTTCGAGTTACAAATATGAGCAACCGAACCAGTATCAAATACCCAGGCACTACTACGAGTACTAGTGAGATACACATCAATAACATGTATATCGGATATACCTTTCTTCTTGATGTTGCCGTTCTTCAAATCCGCCAAGTACTTAGGGCAATTCCGCTTCGCGTGACCTTCTCCCTTGCAGTGAAAGCACTAAGTATCAGGCTTAGGCCCAGTCGTGGTCTTCTTCGCCGGCGCGGTAACTTTCTTACTGCCCTTCTTGAAGTTTCCCTTTTTCTTAGACTTGCCTTGCTTCTTGAATTTGGTGGTATTATTGACCATCAACACTTGGTTCTCTTTATTGATCGCCACTTCCGCAGACTTTAACATGGAGAAGAGTTCGGGCAACGACTTGTCCATGTTTTGCATATTGTAGTTCATCACAAAGTTATTGTAAGATGGTGAATCCCCAAAGCATTAGGAATCACTATACCTATGCTTTGAAGCTTGCTTGCGTGCCCAGACATCTTAAGCACATGCTCACTGACAGAGCTGCCCTCTTCCATCTTGCAGTTAAAGAACTTTTCAGAAGCCTCATAACTCTCAACTGCCGCGTGAGCCTCAAATATCATTTTGAGTTCCTAAACAATATCATGTGGGTCATGGTTCTCAAACCTTTTCTGAAGATCCGATTCCAAACCATACAAGATAGCACACTGAACTGTGGAGTACCGATTCTTCCGAGCGAGGAAAACATTCTTTACCTCATCGGTAGCATCAGCTGCAGGTGGGTCACCCAGCGGTGCATCCAACACATAGGTCAAATTACTAGCATTGAGGACAATCCTCAAATTGCGGAACCAATCCACGAAGTTGCTTCCATTGTTTTTCAACTTTTCTTTCTCTAGGAACGCATTAAAATTGATGGTAGGGGCTGCCATTGATCTACAACATATTTGCAATATTTTAGACTAAGTTTATGGCAAACTGAGTTCTAATTAATAGTTAAATTAATCTAGGTGAACTCCCACTCAAAACAATATCCCTCACATTGCTTTAGTGATCACACGAACCAAATCCACCACATCAAAACCGATCATCACGAGAGTTGATGTAGCTTCAATGGCGAACAATCAACATGTTCATCATATCTACTATATGACTCATGCTTTACCTTTCGGTGATCCGTGTTCCGAGACCATGTCTATACATGCTAGGCTCACCAAGATCAAACCTTAGCTTCCGCATGAGAAAATCTGGCTTGCTCATGTTGTATACACTCGCAGAATCTAACACACCCGATAATCACATGGTGCTTCGAAACAACGAGCTTTAGCAACGATGATTAGTAAGGATGAACACTATATAACTTGAAATTTTGTGCTTGAGGGATCATCTTATAATGCTACCATCGCGAACTAAGCAATACAAGATGCATAAAAGGATTAACATCACATGCAATTCATAGTATGTGATATGATATGGCCTTTCTTCTTGTGCTTCCGATCTCCATCTTCAAGCATGAACATGATCTCCATCATCATCGGTATGGCGTCAAGGTCAATGGCGTAACTTCATGGTTGTCGTCACCAGCATCAACTATTACAACTACTTTGAATAGACACGGAGGTCTTAACGGAATTAAAAAGAAAACCATACGGCTCCTGCCGGTTGCCGACTTACAATAAGGAACATTGCATACATCATATATAATCACAATCATGGCCATATCACATCACAACACACCATTGCAAAAAAAGTTAGACGCCTCTAATTTTCTTTGCATATTTTACTTGGTTTGGGGCTTTCAATAAGTATCGTTCTAACTTACGAACAAGAACCACAACGTTGATGTTTGAACTATCAAGTGCCCGTTGTAAATTGAATCTATACTATGATGGGAGAGACAGACACCCGCAAAGCCACTTATGCAATACAAGTTGCATGTTGAGCGTGGAGCAAGTCTCATGAACGATGTCATGTAAGGTTAGCCCAGGCCGCTTCATCCCATCATACCGCAAGATGCAAAGTACACAAAAGCAATTGATAATAAAAGCACCACCGCCCACAATGACCATTGTGTTCTACTCGTGCAACAGATCTACATATAGACACGACTCTGATACCACTGTAGGGGTTCGTAGCATGGAAAACAAAAAAATTCTACCGCATGCACACAAACAAGCCAAGATCTATCTACTAGATTGTAGCAACGAGTTGATAGAAGCACTCACCCTCGAAGATTCCAAAGTGGTTAACAAGAGCAGATTCTCGTGGGTGATGTAGTCGTACACTTGCCGATCTCAATATCGCGTAGACGATCCTTCCGGCGCTGCGTTCCGGCAGCGCTTCCGCAGTCGGTCACACGTTTGGTACTCGACGATGACCTTCCTCTCCCTTGTTCCATCAGACAGCGGAGGTTGTAGTTCTTCCCTCGCGATTCCAGCAGCACGACGGCGTGGTGTCGGAAGTAGAGGGAAGATCCCGCAGGGCTTCGCCTAAGCTGGTGCGAGTTATGGTGGATCTAGGGTTTCCCGGTGAACTAGGGTTTAGCAGACCGGGAGGAGGAGGTGTCGGTGGCGGCTAGGGCGACGACGACGGGCTGGCTTGGCGGTGCGGCGGCTGGCGGCTTGGTGGCGGCAAGTGGCGGCGGCTTGGCGGTGGCAGCGTGTGGGAGGGCTAGGGCTTAGTGTTTGGGGCAGCCCTCCCCCTCTATTTATGAGAGGGGGGGGGGCAGCCTTGGGAGGGGTGGGTTTGAATCCAAACCCCAACCCAAGTTGGATTGAGAGAAGGACTCTTTCCTTCTTCCACTAGGAAACCATCGTTCCAGTTTGACTTTTCAAACTTCCCGTTTGACTTTCAACTTAGAGCTTTTAATTCTCTCTTGCAAATGCCCAAACCAAGTGACCTAGGATATGATCCATTCATTCCACTTATCCATGAAACATTCATGGTCCATTCCCCTTCCGGTCCGGTGAACCTTCTAGACCCTTCTAGAACCTCTCCGATGAAAACATCTGAATCTTTCCCAAACTCCGGAATCGGACTTTCCTTATATGAATCTTATTCTCCAGACCATTCCGGATCTCCTCGTGATATCCCGGATCGCATCCGATACTCCGAACAACATTCGGTATCCCTACTAACATTCCATATCTACTAAACAACATCGAATCCTTAAGTGTGTCTCCCTACGGTTCGTGAATTATGCGGACATGACCAAGACACTTCTCCGATCAATGACCAATAGAGGAATCTAGAAATTCATATGGCTCCCACATATTTCTACGATTATGGCGATCGAATCAACCACTTACATACGATACCAATTTCCTTTTGTCTCGCGATAGTTTACTTATCCGAGGTTTGATCGTCGGTATCTCTACATACCTAGTTCAACCTCGTTACCGATAAGTACTCTTTTCTCGTTCCCGTGATATGTGATCCTTTGTGAGCCAGTCACATGCTTGCAAGCCAATTGGATGACATTCCACCGAGAGGGCCAGAGTATATCTATCCGTCATATGGATGGACAAATCCCACTCTTGATCCATGTGCCTCAACACATACTTTCCGAACACTCAATGCCACCTTTATAGCCACCCGGTTACGGTGTGGTGTTTGATGTCATCAAAGCATCCTTGCGGTGATGGTGATTAGCATGATCTCATGGTCGAAGGAATTAGGTTACTATGTATCAGAAAGCTTATAGCAAATGAACTATTGAAATGACTTGATCTTAATGCTACGCTTATCTATAGGAGTATGTCCATCATACCATTCTCCTAATGATATGATCTTGTTGTTAACAACATCTCAATGTTCATGATCGGGAAACCACGATCATCTATTAACCAACAAGCTAGTATTACAAAGAGGCTTTACTAGGGACTCTAATTTAGTTTACAAATCACACAAGTATTAATGTTTCCGGTTAATACTATTATAGCATGAATGTAAACATTTATCATAAACACAAATATATAATAATAACCACTTTTATTATTGCCTCTAGGGCATATCTCCAACATTTAGCTGCCAACTATGGAGTACCTTGTGTTAAGAACTCCGAAAAGGATCCTCCTATAGACTCTTAAACCCTTTGTGGAGGTTGTACTTGTATCCCATCACTTGTTTGTTGCAATCCTTCCATGTCTTGTAGATTCCAGACTCTTTTCCATAGTACACCACATACTTGTTCCGGATGATGTAATCACACATCAAGAGATAGAACTACAAGCAGACTTGACCTATGTTGAAAAGCCCTGTAAAATTTTGGAAGAAAACTGGAAAAGGTTGAGGAATAGGGCAATCAAGTATTGCAAGATATAGTGGGAACATCACCCTGAAAGGGAAGCCACTTGGTAGAAAGAAGAGGATTTAATAAAAGCCTATCCAGAACTATTGAGGTACATCTCAACAAACTTCGGGACGAAGTTTAATTTAAGGGAGGAAGTCTGTAACATCCCAGCATTTAGGAACCAACGAAGGGTAGATTTAGGAATTTATTGCATGCATTCATCTGTGAAAATGTGGGTAAAATTTTTGCCAAATAAAAAAACCTAAAGTGATCAAAGTTTCTTTCATGCTTGGAAATTAGGTATAGTCATGAAGGATGATTGTTATTGACTTTGATATGATCTTTGTGGATTAGAGTGTTTTGGGAAATGAAATTTGAATTTAAACTTGAGTGTTGAATTTATAGTTCAAAATGATTTAAAGTTATGTTTTAGTATTATGCTTTAATCATGAGTTAATAATTAGTAGTTCAAACTTTATATAAAGAAAACAATTAAGAATAAGAATCTTCATTTCAAAATTTTATTCAATAAATAAGTTACGCAAATGTAACTTATGGAAATGAGCAACAACCTTTACAATAATAATTAAATAGAAGAATAATATTTCTTTATTGAATAATAGTACAATCTTTATTACAAAAATAATAAAAATAAAATTACAAAGGAATAAAGAAATATTACATTTGACTATTCTACAAAGAAAAATAAAACCTAAACTAAAGTCTTGATCTTCAAGTCTGGTACCTGCAAAATAAAAATAAACAAAAAGAAAGAAAAGTTAAGGTTAACATTATAATACTCTCAGAATTGATAGTGAAGTGCACTGTTCAAGATTTCATCATTGAGTAATCTTTTAACGGGGCAAGTTTCACCAATATGAAAGAATATATCTTTCATAATTTTAAGCCATAAGTCAAATAAGCAGCAAGGAGGGGAAAGTTTCACCAGCCAAGTAAAAGGTAACCTGATAAAAGTAACTTTCAAATTCAGAACATATCCACAAGTTGTGCAGCAGATACACATGCAGCACACACACCAAACTGCATGGTGTGTGCTGTTAGCACCACAACAGCTCAGTCACACAAAACCATCAACACAGCCGTGGGAAGCCAACCCCACACCACTTTCTTATTCATACACACCAAGAACAGCAGCCCAGCTAAACCAAGCCAAAGCCAAGCAAGATCACACCAATCAAAACCCTCGATCACATCACCAAAATGGTGACATAAGGAGGGGGTAGATCAGGTGGATAGCAAGGACAAGATCAAGCCACCAGGACCAGGAGGTGAAGGACTAGATCAAGAAGAAGCCTAGGAGCTAGAAATACGAGAAGAGCACCAGATCAAGCTACCACAAGATCAACCACTGGCAACCCCAACATCAAATGAGTGTGGTGAGTAAAATAGACCATCACATGATCTATTTGTCTAAGATTAGACAAGCATTCATGATTTGTCTCCTACTCAAATTCTCAGAAAACACCCAAGTGGGGTGAATCCATCATTGAAGTTTTAAAACACTAAAAGCAATCAGAAAACTATAAAGATCCAACTAAGATCTCAGGACAACATCATTTATCTAAGATATCAAGCTATATTTCAATTCAAGAATGAATATAGCCAAGATCTAAACTTCTAGGCACATCTCTTCAATTGGAGTAGCACGTTAGAATTTAATCTTATGGATCTATATGAGTTGTCAAGCCCACAATCAATTTTCCCCAACTTTGATTCAAGAAATAGTAGCTAGTATCATTACTAGAAACAATCCATGAGAAACAACAAGACAAAGGCTTAATCCCTAAACCTCAGACCAACATCATGGGTTCTAGGGATGCAAGGAAAGAGAATTCCACTTATCTATAATGTCAAGCCAATTTTAATCTTGAACAAGACCAAACCAAGTAATATAATCTAATCTTGTGTGCCATACAAGGATGGTGTCAAAAGAACAGTTCTAAACTAAGCAGGCTAAGCATCCAATCTGCACAGATACAACCAACCAACTATAAATCATTTTCCTGTTCTTAATCACAGGAATCATAATCAGGAAAATACATATACATATCTTCACTGTAAGAGACCATTTTGATCTCAAGTTATATATGAATTCTTAAGCCAACAGTACTAATACAGTGACTTCATCACACAACACTCAGTGTCATTAACCAAGTAATGAGAGTGGTGAGCTATTAAACCACTAGATTCCCAAGTATTGCTTCTAGAGCAACCTTACCATCTGAACCATATCAAAATTATTCCATAGAATCATATGATAAACCACTAGCATCTCCATAGCTAATCATAAGCAGCAAGCCGCAGCTAACAACCACTTATCCTGCTTAGGGACCATCAAAACTTGATACAACTCATCAGATATCTAATCCACAGAGAGGTATGAACCCTAAGCAGAACAAACCATCTTAATCCGGATAGAACACTAACCAGGAAAGGCCACTACCAACCTTTAGCATGGAATGACCTAGCACAGAGAGCACGAGGGGAAGAAGAATAACTTACTGAAGGTCCTCGCTGTAGATTAAAAGAGGAAGCAGAGGGTCGACGACGAACACAACAACATGGGGAGCACCCCCAAGGGGGCGCTGCGACCCACACAACGCCACGACGGCGACCATAGCCACGCCTGGGAGCGAGGAGCATCACCACGGCGCACGACAGCAGCGGCAGCGTCAGCACCTATGCCAACCCCAAACAGGAGGGCTCCTGGTCCAAATCGTTGGACATGAGGGAAGATCGGGGCCGACAACCTCGTCCTGCACTACAGCGGTGGCCGGGGAGGTCCACGGCAGCGTGAATCGCCGGCGGTGACACCGCTGACCACGGGGTCGGGGGAGGAGAAGAAGGGAGGTGAGCTCGCGAGAGAGAGACAGAGAGTGTTGGGCTGAGTTGGGCCAAAACCCCTTCAGGGTGTTGTTTTTACTTTGCCCTACTGGGCCACAAGGGCCCAATAAACCCAAACAGTCAGCCCAAATCAATTAGAGCCTGTTTTAATAAATGGAAAATGACCAAAATGCCCCTCAATTTAAATATATTCTAGAAAATAAAATAAAAATCCAAAAATTATAAATAAAATATTTTTGGATTCACAAAAATCCAAACTATCCAAATCAATTAAGAAATAAAATTTTAGACATATAAATTTTATTAGAATTTTGTAATCTAAATATTCCTTATGGAATTTTACAAAAATATTGAAAGATGATAAAAATAAATAAAAATCACTTTCATTATATATTAATATTGTAGTATTTTAAAAATACTAAACAAATATTTAATAACAATTTTTTGTATTCAAATGATAATTCTTAAAGGAATTATTAAATCAATAAAATTCAAATAAATGGAAATAAAATATTAAAGGAATTAATATTTATAAATCCTTAATTATTAAAAAGGGATTTTTCTATAATTTAAATAATGGGGGAGAATACATGTAAAGTTAAATAATGCATTACATTACTTTTGCATAATCATTTTGCTTCTTTAAATATTGTCCTTACGGGGCAATAATGATGTTTTTGTAGACATAGAAGCTCAAGGTCCAGTGCAAGCATCAGACTTCACTACCTTGCAATCACAAGGCAAGTTCATCACTTGCTCATGTCCTTTGAAGAGTCTTTATCAAAGTATTTGCGAATTGTGTGTTATCATCTATATTATAGAAAAAGAAAACATTATTTTCTCAAGATACTAAATCTTAGATATCATCCTAAGCGATGATATGATGGAGCAATAGAACTTAGGGTTCTAATTGCAACAATGATGAACAATTAGGGATTAATAACCCATGACATCAGTGATTCTAGCGCCGTATATTACGCGTTAACCATGAGATTTAGAATGGGACAGAGAAGTCAGCTGTATCCTTTTCCTCTTGTATGGAGGCAAGACGACCTTAACGTGACGTTGTGATTCCTTGTGTGGATCCAACATATGGGTGGGAACCCTTACGCCCCACACTTTTGGTGTCTAGATTATCTATGAATGGTATTTAGGGACATAGTCCATGTAAATGGTACTATTCCGAGCATCACTAGGTCATAGAGTCTTTTGGAACTCATTAGGGTTTTAGCATGCCCGAAAGGGGACTTAACGAAGGTGAGCCAGCCCTGAAGGATCGTGTAGACATATGAGGTCACGGAGAGGACAGCGATTGGCTTGGACCAACTACTGGGCCCCACATCATGAAATTGTGGACGTGAAATTACGCCCAGTTGTGCAACAAGGAGTTGATCTCTCATGGGAAAAGTAACGCACCTCTGCAGAGTGTAAGAATTGTAACTTGTTACTCCCTGTTCCGAGAAGGAGCTACGAATGCGGAAGGAAAGGAACTCCATGAAAGTTCTGGTCAACCTATGAATGCTGATGGTCATAGATTTTTATAATAAAATCAATCTTTGAAGAAAGATTTATGAAAATTGCATAGTGCCAAAGACTGATAGTCCGAGGTGGTAGATAGAGCATCAAACTTCCTACCTTGCATATAATGAATTTGCTGGGTAACTGATGCAGCCCGTCCTACGAACGCTACTACATCTACTTCCACGAGCTCCCGAAGTGGACCCATGACTCGTGCCCGAGCCAAACTCCTACAAGCTAAGGTGAACTCGCTCCTTTCCTTGTGTGACTTCGATACACCCTTGGATGGCTTGCTACTTCATACGCATACCTTGTGCATCATCAAGTACGAAGAGACGGACCCAACGAACGGAAGAGCACCAGCGGAAGAAGCCAAATACCCTCTGTCTCCAACGGTACTACCGGAACTGGCGGCCGGTACTACCTCCCAGCGGCACTACCGCCCCCTACTACCGCTCCCAACAGACGACGCCAATAGAAGCCAAATACTCTCTGTCTCCAGTAGCACTACCGGATCTGGAACCGGTACTACCGGACCGCGGCACTACCGCCCCTACTACCGCTTCCCGCTGAAGACGCCAACGGAAGTCCCAGGCCTGCAAGCGGTACTACCGGGCCCGGAAGCGGTACTACCGGCTGAGACCGGTACTACCAGACGTGCGTGAACCTGATCGTGCTAAGTCGGCCCAGCGCCCTGTAACCCTCTCTATATTTCGCTATTTGTTCCTAAAATACCCCTGTTTATGTGGTTGGCCTATAAATAGCCCCCACCCTCTATTGTAAACCCTATACTTGGATAATAATAGATTAAGGACACCCCTTTGAGGATATTTCATCTATTGGTCTGATGCTCCTACCAAGGAGCACCCTATTATCCACCCTCCTCTTGGATCTTGCCTAGTGCGTTCAAGTTGTACAAGGCCTTGGGTTCTCGGTTTCTCGCCCCCAAGTCGTCAAGATCTCACCAAGCATCTCACCCCCGTTGTTGGTTGTGGAGAGAGAGCTTCGCCCAACACCGATCCTAGGGATTATGTTGGACCGGTTGCCATCGGCGTGAGTTATCGGCGTGTATCGTGATTTGTGTGCGTGTGTTCGTGGTTTTCATCCCTTCTTCCCCCGTCCACCGCTTTCCCCTCGTTTCCCGTGGAGATTCGTGAAAGATCGGGCCACCCCAAGGGGTTACCCTATAACATCTTGGTATCAAGAGCAAGGTTGATCACGGATTTCCCCCCAATTTTTCTTTTATCCCCCTTAAAATCGAAAATCCCACCAAAAAGATCCCCAATTTGCCTTCGGATCGATCTTTGGATTTGGTGAGTTTTTTGTGGTTTTGGTCCATAGATCTGTTGCTTTTGGAGTCGATCTATAGCCCTTTTTGTTCCTAGCCCAGCCTTTCGGTCAGATTACCACGAATTTGAGGTTTGTGTCAAGTGGATCTCGTTCTTGTTCTGCGCCCGGCGGTACTACCGGTCGCGTAGGCGGTACTACCGCCCTCCGGTACTACCGGTCATACCTGGCGGTACTATCGCGCAACACAGAAAGTTTTTCTTCTTCTCTTGACTCCTCAACTTCGTTTGCTGACTTTCCCTCTTTAACTTGTTCGTGTTTCGCGTGTTTGTCGCCATTTTAACACAAGCTTCCGCATCAAAGTCACCACGCGCTCAATGACACCGCGACACTCGACCATCATCCCCACCAACGGTTGCAAGTCGTCAACAATACCAAAGGTATAACTTGCGCCACCTTGACAGCCCCATATCTTCCTTTGTGTGTATCTATCCTATGAGAGCAACTCATTTTGTGTTTGTCTAAGCATTGTGCACTTGCCTTTGGAAAGTGAGAGTGTGAGGCCAAATACAAAAGTTAACATAGTAGCATAGAAAGGGAGAAAAAGGAAAAGAATAAAAAAAAACAAAGAAAAATAGAAAGATACATAGTCTCCCAATACAAAGAGAATACCAAGCTTGTAAGCCAAAAAGAGAGAAGAAAGAGCGCACCAAGGCAAGTGCACAAATCTATTTCTTATCCTCTTTTGGCAAACGAGTTGTGGTCTCTCCTTGAGTTGGCACGACAACCGAGCGTAGTCTTTGTTAGGACCTTTTGTGCTCATTTTCATAGTCGTGCTAACCCCGTTATTCTCCACATGTGTGTTCTTCCGTGTTTTTGTAGATCGTATCCTTTTGCTTTTGATCTTTGGTTCTTTACCACTTAGAACAATAACCTTTTGCTTGGATCGTTTCGTTTGGTTTTCCACAATACTAACCTTCCACCAAAAGCTTTTGCGAGTTGTAGCATATTTGTGTGTGAGTTTCTTTGCCATTTCACTTTTCACGCTGTTCACTCATTTGTGTGGCAATTGGTTTGATATAATCTCCAAGGTGAGGTAAAAGGCTAACTCTACGCACCCTTATTCTCCATATACAACCCTTGTCGGCTTTGCATCATGGACAAGAATGGCGAGCCGTCCCAACCACCACCACCTCCGGAGGATGACACACAATACATGACAAGATGGGACCATTGGAAGGTCCGAGGATAATTCAACTACCGTTGTGAAGCTCTTGAGCGGCGCCAAGATGAACAATTTAGCGAAGCCTGCGTGGAGTTCAAGAACATCGACAACCGCTTCGAAGAAGTCCGAGGCCAAATGCATGCCATGCAACATAACCTCGGTCATCAAAATGAAGCTCTTGGTCGCGCCCTCGCCTCAACGGATGAGAAGCTTCAACGCCTCATTGATGGGCTAGCAAGGCCATGCTCGCGCGACTCAAGCTCATATCAGCACTCCTCAAGTGAATCAAGTGCACCACGCCGTCACGCTTCAAGGCACCGGGATGGACCCGTCCTTCAATCCATGAGCTCTTCTCAAGCGGTACCATCTCCGCGACACGTCGCAACATCAAGATATGATGGTGACCTCTCCGCAAGACATCCAAGATGTGAAGCGAACCGGCCACAACCAAGGGCACTTGTGCTTCAATAAGAGCAACCTCACATGGACCACCAAGCCCATCGCCGCCGACATGTTCTTTCAACAACAAGTGAAGCATCCGAAGAGGACGAACAAGATCACCGTCGACGTGAAGCACTCGAAGATCCACCAAGGCGTCATCATCGACATGATCGTCAACGTCGGCAACATGATCATCATGACGAGCCTCCTGCACATAAAGAAGAAGGAGAGCAACCCATTGCGCATGCGGCTCGACATCCTCCTCGCCACAGGGCGCAAGACAATGCTCCTCGGCATCACCCACGACAAGAACAAGAGCAAGCTCCCCAAGCTCGTCGTGAGGATCAACAACCTACTCCTCGTCCTCAACCGCGCCAACAACACGAGCAAGCTCCCCAAGCTCGTTGTCAAAACCAAGTTCCACCACCAAACGCGGCACCTCAACAACCGCAAGAGCAACGCAACCATCACCAAGCAAGACATGAGAGCTCGGATGATGATGATGACCGCCAAAATCATGGCAACCTCCGCAACCGGAACCGCAATAGAGAAGAAACTTTCGGCAAGCTCAAATTCACCATGCCCAAGTTCACCGGTTCCAATGAACCAGAAGAATATCTCTCGTGGGAACTCAAGGTTGACAAGATCTTCCGCATGCACAACTATAGCAATGAGAAGATGATGGCCATGGCATCCCTCGAGTTCGATGAGTTTGCCAACCTTTGGTGGGAACAAGTACAACTCGCTCGCGAAGCAAAAGAAGAGCCTCCAATCTCAACTTGGCAAGATATGAAGGCCCATATGAGATCCCGCTTTGTTCCTTCGCACTACACGCGTGACCTCTTCAACAAGCTTCAAACGCTTAGTCAAGGGACAAAGACCGTGGAAGAGTACTTCAAGCAAATGGAGCTCAACATGATCTGTGCCAACATTGAAGAGCGTGATGAACAAACAATGGCACACTTCCTCAATGGCTTGAACCATCAAATCAAGCGCATCACCGAGTTCCAAAAGTACAACAACATGGTTGAGCTTGTGCACATCGCATCAAAGGCCGAGCGTCAAGTGCAAGAGGACATCAAGTACAACAAGCCAAAGACGTACTTCACCTACAAGCAAGCACCAACCACTACTCCAACAACACCAAGTGGAAGCTCCTCAAGTACCACCAAGCTTCCCTTCAAGCCAACACTCCCTCAAGGAAAACAGCCCCCAAGTGGCAAATACACAAGGGATGATCAACCATTCAATGGTGAATGCTACAAGTGTGGAGGCAAAGGACACAAGTCGGCCGCATGTGGAAACAAGAAAGTTTTGTTCATCCATGACAACGGCGATGAAGAATACTTGAGTGAAGAAGAGTTTGATGCAAGGGTCAAGGAAGCCATGGCAAGGCAACATTTGGAAGAGGACCAAGAACTTCTTGTGTGTGAGCATGACGCAAGTCCATCGCTTGTGGTCACAAGGGTCTTAACTACTCAAGCCAATGAGAATGAAGACCAACGATCAAACATCTTCCAAACTCGTGCCGGCATCAATGGGAAGTCCATCAAAGTTGTCATCGATGGAGGGAGTTGCCACAATCTTGCAAGCACGGAATTGTGTGAGAAACTCAAACTCACCCTCCATCCGCATAAACACCCCTACCATATACAATGGCTAAGTGACCAAGGGTCCGTCAAGATCAAGCACACCGTCTCGGTAACGTTTTCAATTGGACCCTACAAGGACACGGTGGAATGTGACATGGTCCCAATGACGGTTTGCCATATGTTGCTCGGAAGTCCATGGCAATATGACAAGCGTGCTTTGCATGATGGTCACTCAAACACTTATACCTTCAAATGGCTTGATAAAACTTTTGTGTTGCAACCAATGACTCCTAGCAAAATAATTGCGGACAATGCAAAGGCTTTAGCGAGGGCGCAATACACAAAAACACCTTGTGAGAAGAGTGGTGAGCGAGAGAACCACACCATAGTGAGTGAGTGCCACAAGCCAAACTCGAGTGGAAAAACTAAGAGTGTTCTTCTTGCCACCAAAAGTGAGATGAGAGAAGTGCGGAACAACCCATCCATCTTGCACTATGTCCTTGTATGCAAGGGACTAGCGCAAGGAACTAATGACTTGACAAATGTTCCTCCTTCTTTGATGGCTATTTTGCAGGAATTCCAAGATGTATTTCCCGAAGAGCTTCCTCATGGCCTTCCTCCTGTTCGTGGAATCGAGCACCGCATCGACCTCATACCCGGCGCCACACTCCCAAACCGCGCCGCGTATCGCACGAACCCGGAAGAGACGAAGGAGATAGAACGTCAAATCAACCAACTCGTCTCCAAAGGTTTGATCCAAGTAAGCACTAGACCAAGCGCGGTCCCCGTGATTCTAGTTCCAAAAACGGATGATACGTTGCGGTTATGCATGGACTGCCGTCCAATCAATGCTATCACCGTGCGTTATCGACATCCTATACCGCGTCTTGATGACATGCTTGATGAGTTATGTGGAGCCACATTTTTGAAAATTGATCTTCGTAGTGGTTACCATCAAATTCGCATGGCCGAAGGTGATGAGTGTAAAACCGCCTTCAAGACCAAGCTTTGTCTCTATGAATGGTTGGTTATGCCTTTTGGCTTATCAAATGCCCCATCTACCTTCATGCGCCTCATGAACAATATTTTGAGATCTCTCATTGGGAAGAGTGTAGTTGTTTACTTTCATGACATCCATTTCTATAGCAAGTCACTAGAGGAGCATGTTACTCATGTTAAGGAGGTCCTTCAAATCCTTCGTCATGAAAAGCTTTATGCTAATCTCCCAAAGTGCACTTTTGCAAAAGACAAGCTGATTTTCCTTGGTTTTGTTGTGTCTTCTAATGGCATTGAAGTTGATGTCTCAAAAGTTAAGGACATACGAGATTGGCCCATCCCTACCAATGTTAGTGAAGTTCGTAGTTTTCATGGGTTAGCTGGCTTTTACCATCGTTTTGTGAAAGACTTATCCACCATTGCTTGCCCCCTCAACGAATTGACCAAGAAAAATGTCACATTCGTTTGGGGAAAAGCACAACAAAAGGCTTTTGAGAAGGTTGAAGAGTCGAGGACGACTCTTTCCCAAGGGAGGGGAGCTGATGCAGCCCATCCTATGAACGCTACTACATCTACTTCCACGAGCTCCCCAAGTGGACCCATGACTCTCGCCCGAGCCAAACTCCTACAAGATAAGGTGAACTCGCTCCTTTCCTTGTGTGACTTCGATACACCCTTGGATGGCTTGCTACTTCATACGCATACCTTGTGCATCATCAGGTACGAAGAGACGGACCTAGCGAACGGAGGAGCACCAGCGGAAGAAGCCAAATACCCTCTGTCTCCAGCGGTACTACCGGAACTGGCGGCCGGTACTACCGCCCAGCGGCACTACCGCCCCCTACTACCGCTCCCAACAGACGACGCCAACAGAAGCCAAATACTCTCTGTCTCCAGCGGCACTACCGGATCTGGAACCGGTACTACGGGACCGCGGTACTACCGCCCCCTACTACCGCTTCCCGCTGAAGACGCCAACGGAAGTCCCAGGCCTGCAAGCGGTACTACCGGGCCCGAAAGCGGTACTACCGGCTGAGACCGGTACTACCGGTAGCTAGGCCGGTACTACCGGACGTGCGTGAACCTGATCATGCTAAGTCGGCCCAGCGCCCTGTAACCCTCTCTATATTTCGCTATTTGTTCCTAAAATACCCCTGTTTATGTGGTTGGCCTATAAATAGCCCCCACCCTCTATTGTAAACCCTAGATTTGGATAATAATAGATTAAGGACACCCCTTTGAGGATATTTCATCTATTGGTCTCATGCTCCTACCAAGGAGCACCCTATTATCCACCCTCCTCTTGGGTCTTGCCTAGTGCGTTCAAGTTGTACAAGGCCCTGGGTTCTCGGTTTCTCGCCCCCAAGTCGTCAAGATCTCACCAAGCATCTCGCCACCGTTGTTGGTTGTGGAGAGAGAGCTTCGCCCAACACCGATCCTAGGGATTATGTTGGACCGGTTGCCACCGGCATGAGTTATCGGCGTGTATCGTGATTTGTGTGCGTGTGTTCGTGGTTTTCATCCCTTCTTCCCCCGTCCACCGCTTTCCCCTCGTTTCCCGTGGAGATTCATGAAAGATCGGGCCACCCCAAGGGGTTACCCCATAACAGTAACACTGTTACTCATCCTTTCCTTTGAATCCTTGATTAGACTCTAAGAATTCCGAAGATACTCCAATGTATGCATCTGAGAGTCAAGAGGAGGTCTTCTATGAAGAGCCCAACCTGTATGGAGCTGTAGAAGGGGAGGACTACGACATCGTCTACGGAGGAGAGTTCCAAGAGTCCGAATAATTACTATAGTTCTAGTAGCCACTTGAGCCGAGCAACATGAACAATATATAGCAATAAGTTGTTGAGCTCAATTTGGAGTTTAAGTTTTAAATTTGAAACTTCCGCTGAAACACTTATATTTTGGTTTGTAAGTTGAATCTTTTGGAAGTCCTGAACTTCCGATATTGTAATAATAATAACATGTGTATGTTTGTAATATGGACCCGCAATGTTTCTGTTGTACCACTATGAGGGATGTGATATTTACGGAACGGTGTTCTGTGGATGTCATGTCAATGACTATAGTGTACTACACATGCAGTGGTATGCTGGGTCACCGCAGTTGGTATCATAGCAAATTGCTTTGACCTTAGGTTGGAAACCTAGTAAGGGTATTACCTGTAGGAGTGTGTAGCAACAATAAAGAATTCTCTAAAAGAAATATAATTGGTATTCAAATGAGAATATTCTGTTATATGTTTTAGTGCGATAATTCTTTATTATGATGCAATATATTATTGGTTACTAATAAAAATTATTTTCTGTTATACAGAGCTATGGCACCAAGGTTTCCAAAACAGACTTTGGTAAGAAAAGAAGAGACACTTGATGATTATCAAGGATTATTCACAGACCAACTCCGTCAACTTTTAAAGATTTTTAGTTGTCCAACTAGAATTCCAGTAAGCACTATAACTTACTATGATGGTCGGATGTTATCCAAGTATCGTGTGAGTATCCAACTCCTAGAGGAGCTTGGATTATATCATGATATACCTATAGGTGAAGGTAGGAGTCACTTAGCAGTATATCATGTTGCTGTTGTGGAGGCGATAGCTAATATCCGGGAGCATAAAGCCAAGGAGTTAGAAGGTAGCACATTTTCTGTGATACATCATGATTCTATAGACTCGGAGACTATACCGGATCATCTTACTTTGGTTAAGAAGCATTCTAAGTTAGCTTCCAAGTTTATGGATAGATACCAAACACTCGTTGCGTCTTTTTATAAGACACATCAAGTGATTGTCAAAGATAAGAATGACATGTTAGAGGATCTAACTTGTGGCATCCCGCAAACCACTACTAGAAAATCGCGTTGAATTTGTGCATTGCATCGTAATCATCATGCATTGTTTGCCAAAACTATTTTCGCAAAGCCCGTGTTGTTTTCAAAACGCCCCTCTCGATTCAAACCTCAAAACCGGGTCCCCGGAATATTTTGTTTTGCCGCTATCGGTTTTCAGACGGCCCGTTTAAATCGGATAAAATATTTATTTATTTTTGGCCAGAGCAGTCGAACGGGCCAACCGACCCGAACGACCGCCCCAGATTTTCTAAACGGTCCAACCTGCCTACCCCATCTAATCCTAAACTCACCCACTAGTCTACCCAACCCACCCTGGCCACCTCACTCCTACCTATCACGCGTTGCCACCTCAGTTTCCCCTCTCCCTCACCCAATCAATCAGCGCCACGTCACCTCACCCCAATCATCTCCCCTCTCTCTCCTCTCTCTCACCCCCACTCTCCACCAACTCCCACGCACACACCCATGCCACACGCACAGCCACCCCTCGGCCCCACCCTGACCCCCTTGTCCCCTGGCCCACCTAGCAGGCCACCTCGCCTGTCCTCCCACGTTCTCCTCTCCCACCGTCTTCCACCTCCTGCCGCGTCCACCCACCTCCTCCGAGCCGCTGCCTCCCGCGCTCTCCTCCACCTCTTCCCCAGCCCGGTAGCCTCCTCCCAGAGCTCCTCTCCCGACGCCTCACCTTGCGGGCCGGCTTCCTCCTCGCCGTTCACGCTCCTCCGGCGTCCTCAACCCGCGCCACGTTCCTCCTCCGCTACCTTCCCCGTCGCGCGACCTCGCGGACCACGCCGGCGCCTCCGCCCTGCCGAGCTCCCGCGACCGCCTCCTCGCTCGCCCCTCTCTCGCCGCTGCGCCACGCTCGCCGTCGCCTTGCTGTCGTGCTCAACGCCGTCGCCTCACTTGCAGCTCCTCGTCGACCTCACCACCGCGCCCGGAGCGTGTCCCTCTCCTCCTCGGCCAGGCCCCGCACTTGTGCATGCTGCCTCACGCCGCCGGGCTTCGCTCCGCCTCACCGCCGCCTCCGGCGGTCCGTCGTCGTCCTCTGCGCCCTCCTCCCAGCCGCGCTCTGCCGTCCTCGCCTCGACCTCTTCCTCCTCGGCGCCCTCTCCAGCTCGTCCCTTGGCGCCTCTCCGTCGCCCTGCACCATCCGTCCGAAGCTTCGCGCCGATGAGCCGTCGCGCCGAGCCGGCCTCCTCTCTGGGAACCACCTCTGCAAGCGTCATTCTTTGTTCTCGCCGCAGCATCTTTAGTAGCGCTGTTTTGTTGTTGTTATGGTATTGAGACATCGTCTTGATTCAGGAGAGAGTAGCAGCAGACCAAGCCTGCAAGCAAGTCCGCCACAAGCTGCCCGAAGAGCTCCATCGAGAGTGTTGCCGGCGCTCGTGAATAAGGAAAACATGGAACACGAAGGATCCATGTAGCGAAAGAGCGGCTGCATCGAGAACCCGCGGATCGTGAACCCCTCAGAACGCAAGTCCTTCGACATAGTAGCTGAAGACCCCAGACCCGTTTGACCGATCCCGCCGGTTCCTCAAGACCTTCCGAAGGCCGAGACCCCGAGCGCGCCCACCCGGATGCGAAGTCGAGAACTCGAACGCCAAGATCGCCGATGCGAATACGCCAAGTTCGTCTACCCCGGTACCCGAACCGCTCAAGCCCGCCATCGACGACAAGACCGACAACATGACCCGAAGACCGCGAATGCGCCAAGACCTACCCCGCTGTCCGAGAACGGTCCCGTCAAGTTCGTCGAACCCTGAACCCCGAGATCTGACGCCCGTCGAACCCTGGACCCTGACCCTGAACCCCGGAACCCCAAGATCGTCGAGCCCCCCTAATGTGTGAACCCCTCCCGAAAACCCTATTTTATAAATGATATCAACTTGATGCATATTTAATTGCCATACTTGCATGCATAAACATATGGTTTGGGGGCCTTATGCCGATTCACCTAATAATTAAATATGGGGCCCATATGCGGGCAAATCTAGTCTCATATTGGCCTCATCTAAATTTGTGTAGCGAACCCGGTGCTATCTTTTGCCATGTTAATACAACATTTAAATTGCGGGGGTTCTAACCAACTTGAACCATCTAATTAATTGTCGGGACCCCGGTTCCACTTAATATGACCTAATTGCATCGCACCTTTGCCCTGCCATACATCATACATGCATCATGCCGATCTTCTGCCGAGTATTAAATAGTGCATCCGGTGTTTTTCTAGTGTTTTGCTTCTTCGCGGATAAGGCCGTTGAGTTGATGTGAGCTTCGCCCCGATCTTCGGATGAACCCTTCGACAATGTTTTCAGGCGAGCATCTCCCCTTTTCTACCTATCTTACTTTTATAGTATTTATTCCCTCCTGTTGATCTATTGCTATCTGTGTTGCGATGCTCTAGTTTTCGTACCCTTTGATATCCCTACAGTATATTGCCTTGGACACATCCTATTACCGTTGTTTGGTAGCTAGTTGGACTTAGCGTCGTAGTTGCTTGCTCAAGTCTTGATGTGTCGCCATATGCCACGATTCGATGTTTTGCCGCATGTTGATGTTGGAGATGATTCTAGTTTTACTTATCGTCACTTTAATTTCTGTTTAACAACTAAAATTGAATAAGCGAGAGGCATCGGTGGGTGATAGATAATATTTGGTTTCGACGCCCACTTGTGTCCGTAAGACCCCGAGTACTTGATACTGTTCCTTGATTTTGCGCTATCCACATCCGGAGGTATATGGGACCCCCACAGCGAGCTTGATTCATTCTTATTTCTTGGGGCCACAAACTAGTTCGAGGTTTTATTACTATCCTGTACTTATGCCATGCTTTACTGCTTTATTTACGATTGTGCGAGGTAACGCTGCTCGTCTTGTTAGGATCGGGACACGATTCAGCGGTGTCGACAAGCCCGTTTGGGGTTCCCAGTCGTTCACTGCCGTATTACCCAGGACCTTGAGGCCGTCTCGGAGCTTGTCTACTCCGTTGCGGATTCTACTTAAGGGGTGGCCCCCTGAAATATTTCTGAATCCTGTGATTGTTCAGTCGTGAAAGCCTCGTTGGGTTTTGATTTGGTTTTTCCGAGGTTGATCGAGCGTGTGTTGCTATTGGTGCACCCGGCCGGTAAAACTTTCAAAGCCGTGTCGCGGATATGGACGACTTGGAGCACAATATCTCGATCATAGACAAGCATAACTAAAGTTCTTGCTATAAATTTGACTTATAATGACTAGTAATCAGCTTCACTATAATGGAATGGCTAATTAATACTGCCCACAATTGCTTGTTTGGTTGTCGCCGCGACAATTGTATCGACTAGTAAGTATTGCAACTACAACGGAATGGCTGAATAAAAGTACCAACAACCGCTGGGTTATGGGTTTATCTCATGCTAATTGTATCGACTAGTAAGTGTTGCAACTATCACGGAATGGTCAACTAAAAGTGCCCTTGTTTACTTTATCGTGACGATTATCTAAACGACTAGTAAAGTGCCGCAACTATAACTGAATAAATAAAACGCCAACCGTGTGAGTTCCTCGGTTGACTTCCTCGTATGGTCTCGAGAAACACCAGATGGGTTTGTTTGGTGCTAGCTTCGAGTTGGATCCGGTTAGGTCATTCTTACCTCTCGATAACCGCCAGTTGTATCGAGTCTCTATAGGTTGTTTAGTGCATCTTTGCCGCTGCCGCCATCCACCATACCTATGTAGGCGAGGACCGCCATTCTAGCCTCGCCGTGTCTTGGCCTCGATCGACGCTCCTTCTTTGTTTTCTTTGCCCTTTGTCGGCACCCTTTTGTTTAAGCAGGTTTTGAGATCGGCCGTTAGCGGGTTACCCTTCCGGCTTGGCCGGGCAGGTTATGGACGCCATTGGTTCTTCTTCGAGCTCTTAGCCCCATTTGCTTCTTGTCCGTAGTCGGACGCTCTCTATTTCGAGGTGATTTGGATCTTTGTATATTATATCTATTCTTGACTCTTCGAGTCGCCGGTATATATATCTGCATGGGTCCCATCGAGGACTGTTGTGTAATGTTATTACTTCGTTTTCCACCCGCACGAAAGTGCCTGGTGGGCACCTTTGAATCGTTTCTATGCGGGTTTGGCGAATTTTGCTAAAACTTGCATAGTTCCGATTCGGAGGGTGTTACATAACTGATCTGGAAAGGAGGAAGCAGTTAGCATTCCAGTTAGAGAAGGAAGCAAGTAGTAGTGCAACACCTATCTTTAAGGATATACCTATAGATCCTGAATCTTTTATACCATATCCTTATTCACCAAGTCCTGAACCTATACATGATCCTACTATGGATACAAGGTATGGAGTACCACAGGGTTCAGAGGATGCTTCTGATTCAGAACTTCCTATTGATAATTTTGATGGTTGGAGAAGGGGATCATATGAAGGATCTCATGAACACCAGATGTCCACGGATGGTTCTAACAGAAATGTTGGACAATCTAGCTGGATGGGTGCAAGAATTAACCCTAGTAACAGTAGTAGAAATGCCATGTCGATAGATAACTCTGGGCCCTCTCGGTGAAATGTCATCCAATTAGCTTGCAAGCATGTGAATGGCTCACAAGGGATCACATATCACGGGAACGAGAAAAGAGTACTTATCGGTAACGAGGTTGAACTAGGTATGCAGAGATACCGACGATCATAACCTCGGATATGTAAACTATCGTGAGACAAAGGGAAATTGGTATCGTATGTAAGTGGTTCATTCGATACCAAAGTAATCGTAGAAATATGTGGGAGCCATATGAATTTCCAGATTCCTCTATTGGTTATTGTTCGGAGAAGTGTCTCGATCATGTCCGCATAATTCACGAACCGTAGGGAGACACACTTAAGGATTCGACGTTGTTTGAGTAGTTATGGAATGAATGAGAAAGAGACCGAATGTTGTTCGGAGTTTCGGATGGGATCCGGGATATCACGAGGAGATCCGGAATGGTCCGGAGAATAAGATTCATATAAGGAAAGTCCTGTTTCGGAGTTGGGGAATGGTTCCGGTGTTTTCATCGGGAATGTTCTAGAAGCTTCCGGAATGTCCGGCACTCCGGAGGGGAAGGGGTACATGAATGTGTCATTGCAAGTTGGAATGATTGCATCATGTACTAAGTGTCATAGCTGTTCCAAATAAAGGATTAATTCAAATGCTAGTTTGAAAAGTCAAATAGCTAAATTGAAAAGTCAAACGGCTAAATTTGGAAAGTGGAAAAGAGGAGGAGGTGAAACCGAGTTGGGGAGGGAGTCCTCCTCCCCAAGCCTGGCACGCACCGAGTTGGGGAGGACTCCACTCCCTCCCCTTGGCCCTCCAACTATAAGGAGAGGCGGGTGTAACACCTCGAGAATCGGCCCTATGCAAGTTTCAGCTTCCCAAAACCCGCATAGAAATGATTCAAAGGTGCCCACCAGGCACTTGCGTGCGGGTGGAAAACGAAGTAATACCATTACACAATAGTCCTCGATGGAACCCACAAAACAGATATATACAACAACGACTCAATGAGTCAAGAATGCAGATATACAGTACAAAGATCCAAATCACCTTGAAAATGATACAGCGTCCGACTACGGACAAGATGCAAATGGGGCTAAGAGCCCTGAAGAATAACCAATGGCGTCCATAACCTGCCCGTGCCAAGCGGAAGGGTAACCTCGCTAACGACGTCGATCTCAAAACCTGCTTAAACAACAAAGGGGTGCCGACAAAGGGCAAAGGAAAAGAGAGGCGGTCGATCGAGGCCGATTACGAGAGGCTAGAATTGGTCCTCGCCTACATAGGTATGGTGGGCGGTGGCAGCGGCATGCACTAAACAACCTATAGAGACTCGAGATAACTCATGCTCGAGAGGGATAAGAAAGACCTATACGGAACCATCCTGATACTACCACCAAACATAACCATCCTGGTATTTCCCCCTCGAGACCAAACGAGGAAGTCAACCGAGGAACTCACACAGTTGGCAGTTTTATTCATTCCGTTATAGTGGCGGCAATTACTAGTCAAATATAGATAGTCATCCTGATATAATAAGCAGTGGGAACTTTTAGTTAACCATTCCGTTGTAGTTGCAACACTTACTAGTCAGATACAATTGGCATGAGATATCCCCAAACCCAGCAGTTGTTGGTACTTTTATTTAGCCATTCCGTTGTAGTGAAGCTGATTACTAGTCATATCGGATACAAGTCAAATTATAGCAGTAAACTTTAGTTATAGTTGTCTATGATCGAGAACTGTGCTCCAAGTCGTCCATAACCGCGGACACGGCTTCTCGAAAAGATTTAACTGCAGGGTGCACCAAAGTATCCACAGCACTTGACCCTTTTGCGGATCGGTTAACATACACCCATCGGTATGTCGGCGGGCCTTGACCCTTTTTCCACACGCACCACCCTTGTTGTCGGATCGTAGGTACAATATCACAAAACATACACCCAACGGTATGTCGACGGGTTTCGGACACGGCGTTTCCCAGACCAAAGCAAGCAGGGGCCACCCCACTAAGCTACCATAGCGAAGTTGGCGGCTCAAACGGACCCAGGGTTTGCGTTAGTGGCTATAAACGACTGGGAACCCGAAAATGTGACTGGGCTTGTCGATACCGCGAAAACACTCCGCTTCCCTAAACAGTACAGGTGCATTCCTCGCACAATTTTAAATTAAGCAGTTAAGCATGGCATAAGTACAGATAGTAATAAAGCTCCAAACTACTTTGTGGCCCCCAAGATCAGACTTGGAATCGGTACTAAATCGATGGGGTGCCCATACACCACTGTGGTTAGCGCTCGATCTCGAAACAGTGTCAAGAACTCGGTCCCAGGACACCGGTGGTGATTAAAAACCAAATATTGTCTATTACCCACCGGTGCCTCTGCATTTACCTACTTTCAATTTTAGTTATTAAACAGTAATTAAAGCCATGATCATCTCCAACATTAAACATGCGGCAATACTCCAACAACTGTGGTACTTGACGACACGCAACAACACTTGAGCAAGCGACTACGACGCGCAGGTCCAACTATCTACCAAACAACAGGTAATAGGATGTGTCCAAGGCAATATAAGGCCGCAAGGGATATCACGGGTACGAAAACTAGAGCATCGCAACACAGATAACAATAGATCAACAGGAGGAAATAAAGACTATAAATGCAAAATAGGTAGAAGGGGAAGGGATGCTCGCCTGAAAACATTGCCGAAGGTTCATCCGAAGATCGGGTCGACACTCGCATCAACTCATCGGCCTAATCCGTGAAGAAGCAAAGCACTAGAAGAAACACCGGATGGACTATTTAATACTACGGTAGAAAATTGGGCATGATGCATGTATGATGTATGACATGGCAAAGGTGCAATGCAATTAGATCATATTAAGCGAAATCGGAGTCCCGACATTTATTTAATTGGTTCATCTTGTTTAAATACACCACAATTATGTTGACTTAATAAGACAAAACATGGCATTGGTTCGCTACATAAATTTAAATGGAGGCAATATAGGACTAGAATCACCCGCATATGGTCTCCATATTTACTTACGAGGTGAATCGGCATAATGCCCCCAAACCCCACAATATGTATGCAAGCATGACAATTTTATATGCAACAAGTAATATCATTTATAAAATATAGGTCAAGGAAAAGAGGGTCACACATCGGATGGCGATCTTAGGGTTCCGAGGGTTCGGGGATCGGTCTCGATCTTCGGACTCCGGGCGCGGGCCTTCGGGGCCATGAGGTAGACCTCGACATCTCGGCGTGGTTCTTGGGGTTTGTCCACGTGGATGTCGATCTTGATATCACGTCGGTCTTGGCATGCGGCGAGGAACTTTCCAGCCGCGGGATCTCGACACCGAAGAGAAGATCTTGACGAATCATATTGGTATAGAAGATCTTGACGTCCACTTGTGCTTGTCGAACCATCGGGGCATCGGCACGGACACAAGCAACTCTACAACATCACCAACAGCCCCACACCAAAGGATGCTATAGAGGACAAAAAGGACCAAAACGCCTGCGGGTTCACGGGAGACGCACGACGGCGCTGCGGGGTCACGCTGCCGGCGGGGAGGGTGCAGGAGGCGGTCGAGGGCGCGAGCTAGGCCGGGGACGGGCGCGGCCAAGAGGGGCCCGCTGGCGGCGGTGGTTGATGGCGACGTGGCAGAGAGGCGACAGGGGCTCCACCGGGCGGCAAGCGAGGATGGTGGGTGGCAGACGCGCCGGACGCGGGATGTGCGAGGCCAGCGCCGCGATGGGGCGAGGAAGGTGCAGTCGGGGATCTTGCTGGCGTGACCGCAAGGCCAGTGGCGATGGCACCTACTGCGGAGGCGGCGAGCTCGGCTCGGCGAGGAGGTGCTCGAGGTTGCGGACGAGCTCAGACGGGAAGGTCGACGCCGCGATGGCAGTGTACAGGAGGAGGGCGTGGCGGCAGTTGCGGCTCGGAGGCGAACGCGAGGACCGAGGGCGCCGGTCAGGAGGTCGAGGGGAAGGCGATGGGGTCGACGAGGCATGCTGCAGAGGAGGGCGCCGGGGCAGTGGAGGACATGCAGAGCAGCGGCGGCTGGAAGACGGGGCCCGACGGTGTCGGCTCGTGGCTCGGGGTAGGCGAGGACGGGCCCGACGGCCGGCCGCGAAGAGGAAAAGGGGGCGCCGGAGCTCGAGGCGAAGGAGGCGCTGGCGGCGGCGATCTCGTGGGATCGAGCAGGACATTGGAGGCGAGGTGGGTGGTTCGCGAAGGGGACGGGATCCGGTGCGGGGTTTGCGGGCACGGGACCGGGAGTGGGTCCCGGGGGCGGTCAACACGCGGCCTGGGTCAGGGTCTTGCGTCGCGTGTACGCGGGGTAAGAGAGGAGGCAGCAGCGAGCTGGTCGCGATGTGAGCGGGAGTGGGGTCAGGCGCGGGAGGAGGTAGGGTGCGTGCGGCTGGGTGGCTGCGTGCGTGCTCTGTGTGTGTGTTGTGTGTGGGGGGGGGGGGATTGGCCAGGGTGAGGTGGCGATCCGGGGTTGGTTGAGGTGATGTGGAGGGTGTGAGGTGGCAAGCACCGATTGGTGCAGGTGAGGTGGAGGGGCTGGGTAGGATAGGCTGGGTAGGTTATTTGGTAGAAGGGTTTGGGATTTAGTTTAGGTTTTATTTTAGGGCGTGGAGGTGGCCGGCCGGGCTTTCGGGCCTGGCTAGCTGCCTCCAAAAAAAATAATTTAAATAATTTATTTATTTAAAACGGGGCGTTTGAAATCTGTTTGAAGACGAAACAAAATACTTCGGAGACCCGGGTTTTAAGTTGAGATCAAGACGGGGCGTTTAGAAAACAAAACAGACTTTTCGAAAATAGTTTAGACAAACAGATGCATGATGACATGACGATGCTCAAATGCAATGTGGCATGATGACATGAGCATGCGGTCATGATGATGCAATGCACAAAAATAACGCGATTTTCTAGTAGTGGTTTTTGCAGGATGCCACAAGGGCTCCCTCCTAGCACACACAAGTACCTCTCCTCCAAACCCTAGCTTGGCGCCTACCACCATAGCCGCCGCCGCCCCCTAGGGTTTTGCCTTAGCCGCCGACTTGGGGTGCCCCAAACCCTAGCCGCCGGCTCTAGCCTCTCCTCCTTGGTGTGTCTAAAACCTAGATCGCCGAGGAGCTCTCTCATACTCCACCATACTCGCTCCGGCTTAAGGCGAAGCCCTGCGAGATCTCCCCTCTACTTCTGGTACCACGTTGTCTTCGGAATCGCGAGGAGTGCTACAACCTCCGCTGCTGGAACAAGGGAGAGGACGGTCTTTGTCAGTCTGGGACGTGTGACCGACTGCGGGAGCGCTTCTTGGAGCGCCGGAAGGATCGTCTCGCGATCTTGAGATCGGGAAGAATGCGACTACATCACCCACGAGAATCCGCTCTCGTTAAACACTTTGGAATCTTCGAGGGTAAGTTATTCCATCGACTCGTTGCTACAATCTAGTAGATAGATCTTGGCTTGTTTGTTTGTATGCGATAGAAAATTTTTGTTTTCCATGGTACGGAACCCTACAGTGGTATCAGAGCCGTGTCTATATGTATATCTGTTGCACGAGTAGAACACAATGGTCATTGTGGGCGTTGATGCTTTTATTGTCGATTGCTTCTTGTGTACTTTGCATCTTGCGGTATGTTGGGATGAAGCGGCCCGGGCTAACCTTACATGACGTCGTTCATGAGACTTGCTCCACGCTTGACATGCAACTTGTATTGCATAAGTGGCTTTGCGGGTGCCTGTTTCTCCTAGCATAGTTAAGATCCAATTTACAACGGGTGATTAACAATACTAGTATCAATGTTGTGGTTCTTGTTCGTAAGTTAGAACGACACTTATTGAAAGCCCCAAACCACGTAAAACATGCAAAGAAAGTAGGCGTCTAACTTTGTTTTGCGGGGTGTCTTGTGATGTGATATGGTCATGATTGTGATTATATTTGATGTATGCAATGTTCCTTATTGTAAGTTGGCAACCGGCAGGAGCCATATGGTTGTCTTTAATTTATGTTAAGACCCGCGTGTCTATTCAAAGTAGTTATAATAGTTGAAGCCGGTGGACGACAACCATGGAGAAGCGTCATTGACCTTGATGCAATGCCGGTGATGATGGAGATCATGTTCGTGCTTGAAGATGGAGATCGGAAGCACAAAGAAGAAAGGCCATATCATATCACATATTATGAATTACATGTGATGTTAATCCTTTATGCATCTTGTATTGCTTAGTAGACGACGGTAGCATTATAAGATGATCCCTCATGCACATGAATTTCAAGTCATAAAGTGTTCACCCTTAGTTAGCACCGTTGCTAAAGCTTGTTGTTTTGAAGCACCACGTGATAATCAGGTGTGTTAGATTCCGCAAGTGTATACAACGTGATCAAGCCAGATTTTCTCATGCGGAAACTGAGGTTTGACCTTGACGAGCCTAGCATGTACAGACATGGTCTCGGAACACGGATCATCGAAAGGTAAAGCATGAATCATATAGTAGATATGATGAACATGTCGATTGTTCGCCATTGAAACTATATCAACTCTCGTGATGATCGGTGTTGATGTAGTGGATTTGGTTCGTGTGATCACTAAGACAATGGGAGGGATATTGTTTTGAGTGGGAGTTTACCTAGATTAATTTTATTAATATGAACTCAATTTGTCATAAACTTAGTCTAAACTATTGCAAATATGTTGTAGATCAATCGCAGCCCCTACCATCAATTTTAATGCGTTCCTAGAGAAAGAAAAGTTGAAAAACAATGGAAGCAACTTCGCGGATTGGTTCCGCAATTTGAGGATTGTCCTCACAGCTGGTAATTTGACCTATGTGCTGGATGCACATTGGGTGACCCTGCGGTGATGCTACCGATGAAGTAAAGAATGTTTACCTCGCTCGGAAGAATCAGTACTCCATAGTTCAGTGTGCTATCTTGTATGGTTTAGAATCGGAGCTTCAGAAAAGGTTTGAGAATTCAGACCCATATGATATTGTCGAGGATCTCAAATTGATCTTTGAGACTCATGCGGCAATTGAAAGCTATGAGGCTTCTGAAAAGTTCTTTAACTGCAAGATGGAAGAGGGCAGCTCCGTCCGTGAGCATGTGCTTAAGATGTCTAGGCACGCAAACAAACTTCAAAGCTTGGGTATAGTGATTCCTAATGCTTTGGGGATTTACCGTGTCCTCCAATCACTACCACCAAGTTACAAGAACTTTGTGATGAACTACAACATGCAGAACATGAACAAGACGTTGCCAGAACTCTTTGCCATGTTGAAATCTGTAGAAGTGGAGATCAAGAAAGAGCACCAAGTGTTGTTGGTCAATAAGACCACCAAATTCAAGAAAGGCAAGTCTAAGCAGAAGGGACACTTCAAGAAGGGTGGTAAGAAAGTTACCACGCCGACGAAGAAGACCAAGGCTGGACCCAAGCCTGATACTGAGTGCTTTCTTGCAAGGGAGAAGGTCAGAAAGCGGAATTGCCCAAAGTACTTGGCGGATTTGAAGCGGCAACATCAAGAAGAAAGGTATATCGATATACATGTTATTGATGTATATCTCACTAGTACTCGTAGTAGTGCACGGGTATTTGATCTTGGTTCGGTTGCTCATATTTGTAACTCAAAGCAGGTCTTTGCAGAATAAGCGGAAGCTAGCGAAGAACGAGGTGACGATGCGCGTGGGAAATGGATCAAAGGTTGATGTGATCGCGGTAGGCACGCTACCCCTTCATCTACCATCGGGATTAGTTTTATACTTAAATAATTGTTATTTGGTGCCTGCGTTGAGCATGAACATTATATCGGGATCTTGTTTATTGCGAGACGGTTACTTGTTTAAGTCCGAGAATAATGGTTGTTCGATTTATATGAGTAATATGTTTTATGCACATGCACCTTTGATAGATGGTCTATTCTTATTGAATCTCGATAGTGGAAATACACATATCAACAACATTGAGGCTAAATGTTTGAAATCAAGCGATAATTCGACCTATATGTGGCACTGTCGTCTTAGTCACATTGGAGTGAAGCGTATGAAGAAACTCCATTCCGATGGACTTCTTGAATCACTTGATAGATGCGAAACATGTCTGATGGGTAAAATGACTAAGACTCCATTTTCTGGTATGATGGAGCGAGCTACGGACTTATTAGAAATCATACATACCGATGTGTGTGGTCCAATGAGTGTAGCATCGCGCGGTGGTTATCGTTATGTTCTTACCTTCACGGAGGACTTGAGTAGATATGGGTATATCTATTTCATGAAACATAAGTCCGAAACTTTCGAGAAGTTTAAGGAGTTTCAAAGTGATGTAGAGAATCAACGTAACAAGAAGATTAAATTTCTACGTTATGATCGTGGAGGTGAATATCTAAGTTACGAGTTTGGCGAGCATTTGAAGAAATGCGGAATACTTTCCTGACGTTGACACCGTGGGAACACCACAGTAATGGTGTGTCCGAACGTAATCGAACTCTCTTAGATATGGTTTGTTCTATGATGTCACTTACGATTCCGCTATCATTTTGGGGTTATGCATTAGAAAGCGCATTCACTTTAAATAGGGCACCATCTAAATCCGTTGAAACGACACCGTATGAATTATGGTTTGGGAAGAAACCTAAATTGTCGTTCCTTAAAGTTTGGGGTTGCGAAGCCTATGTAAAGAAGTTACAGCAGGACAAGCTTGAACCCAAAGCGGAAAAATGCGTCTTCATAGGATACCCGAAGGAAACTATTGGGTATACCTTCTATCATAGATCCGAAGGCAAAATCTTCGTTGCCAAGAATGGATCCTTTCTAGAGAAGGAATTTCTCTCGAAAGAAGTGACTGGAAGGAAAGTAGAACTCGACGAGGTTGTCGAACCTTCTCTCGAAATTGCGAGTAGCGCAGCACCGGAAGAAGTTCCTGTGGTGCCTGAACCAATTAGAGAGGAAGCTAATGATGGTGATCATGAAACTTCGGTTGAAGTTGCTACAAAGACTCGGAGGTCAACGAGAACTCGTACCACTCCAGATTGGTATGATCCCGTTATGAGTGTCATGTTGGTGGACAACACCGATGACCCTGAGACATATGAGGAAGCGATTATGAGCCCAGATTCCAATAAATGGCAAGAAGCCATGAAATCCGAGATTGGATCCATGTATGAAAACCAAGTGTGGACTTTGGTGGACTTACCGGATGGCCGGAAGGCTGTCGAGAACAAATGGATCTTCAAGAAGAAAACATATGCTAATGGTAATGTTACTGTCTATAAAGCTCGACTTGTCGCAAAAGGGTTTCGACAAATTCAAGGAGTTGACTACGATGAGACTTTCTCACCAGTAGCGAAGCTAAAGTCTGTGAGGATTATGTTAGCAATCGCTACATATTATGATTATGAGATATGGCAGATGGATGTCAAAACAGCATTCCTCAATTGAGACATTGATGAAGAGTTGTATATGATGCAACCCAAAGGTTTTGTCGATCCTAAAGATGCTAACATGGTATGCAAACTTCAACGGTCCATTTATGGATTGAAGCAAGCATCCCGAAGTTGGAATCAACGTTTTGATAAGGTGATCAAAAGTTTTGGTTTTATACAAACTTATGGAGAAGCTTGTATTTACAAGAAAGTGAGTGGGAGCTCTATAGCATTCTTAATACTATATGTGGATGACATATTATTGATTGGGAATGATGTAGACCTTCTTAATAGTGTCAAGGAATATTTGAATAATAGTTTTTCAATGAAGGATATTGGCGAAGCAGCTTACATATTAGGCATAAAGATTTATAGAGATAGATCGAAACGCCAAATATCATTGTCACATAGTACATATTTGGAAAAAGTTCTAAAGAGGTTTGGAATGGAAGATAGCAAGAAAGGGTTCTTGCCCATGTTGCCCAATACGACCTTGAGTAAAACTCAAAGTCCGACATCGGCAGAAGATAGAGAAAGGATGAGTAAGACTCCCTATGCCTCAGCCGACATTGCATATGCTGTTAGTTTAACTAGCAGATATCAAATTGATCCAGGAGTGGATCATTGGACAGCGGTCAAAAACATCCTTAAGTACTTGAGAAGAACTAAGGATATGGTTCTTTCTTATGGAGGTGATGAACAACTCGTTGTTAATGGTTACACCGATGCTAGTTGGAACACCTATCTGGATGATTCTAAATCACAATCTGGATACGTATTTATTTTGAATGGTGCAGCAGTTAGCTGGAGGAGTGCAAAGCAAAGCGTTGTGGCGAGATCTTCAACTGAATCGGAATACATGGCTGCTTCGGAGGCTTCACAAGAAGCGATATGGATGAAAGAGTTCATTGCAGAGCTGGGTGTGGTTCCTAGTGCGCTGGACCCAATGTCTATCTACTGTGATAACATGGGCGCCATAGCCAATGCGCAAGAACCAAGGTCACACAAGAAGCTGAAGCACATCAAGCTACGTTTTCACGCTATTCGAGAACATATCCAAGATGGGGATATAAAGATTTGCAAAGTACACACAGATCTGAATGTGGCGGATCCGTTGACTAAACCTCTCCCGAGGGCAAAACATGACCAGCACCAAACTTCCATGGGTGTTCGATATATTACCATGTAATCTAGATTAGATGACTCTAGTGCAAGTGGGAGACTATTGGAGATATGCCCTAGAGGCAATAATAAATGTAGTTATTATTATATCTTTGTGTTTATGATAAATGTTTGCATTCATGCTATAATAGTATTAACAAGGAAACATTAATACTTGTGTGATTTGTAAACTCAATTTGAAGTCCCTAGTAAAGCCTCTATACATCACTAGCCTGTTGGTTGATAAATGATTGTGGTTTCCCTATCATGAACATTGAGATGTTATCAACAACAAGATCATATCATTAGGAGAATGATATGGTGGACATAATCCTATAGATAAGCGTAGCATAGAGATCAAGTCATTTCAATAGTTCAATTGCTATATGCATTCTGATACATAGTAACCTAATTCCTTCGACCATGAGATCATGCATATCACCTTTACCGGATGGATGCTTTGATGACATCAAACACCACACCGTAACTGGGTGGCTATAAAGGTGGCATTGAGTGTTCGGAAAGTATTGGTTGAGACACATGGATCAAGAGTGGGATTTGTCCATCCATATGACGGATAGATATACTCTGGGCCCTCTCGGTGAAATGTCATCCAATTAGCTTGCAAGCATGTGACTGGCTCACAAGGGATCACATATCACGGGAACGAGAAAAGAGTACTTATCGATAACGAGGTTGAACTAGGTATGCAGAGATACCGACGATCATAACCTCGGATAAGTAAACTATCGTGAGACAAAGGGAAATTGGTATCGTATGTAAGTGGTTCATTCGATCGCAAAGTAATCGTAGAAATATGTGGGAGCCATATGAATTTCCAGATTCCTCTATTGGTTATTGTTCGGAGAAGTGTCTCGATCATGTCCGCATAATTCACGAACCGTAGGGAGACACACTTAAGGATTCGACGTTGTTTGAGTAGTTATGGAATGAATGAGAAAGAGACCGAATGTTGTTCGGAGTTTCAGATGGGATCCGGATATCACGAGGAGATCCGGAATGGTCCGGAGAATAAGATTCATATAAGGAAAGTCCCGTTTCGGAGTTGGGGAATGGTTCCAGTGTTTTCATCGGGAATGTTCTAGAAGCTTCCGGAATGTCCGGCACTCCGGAGGGGAAGGGGTACATGAATGTGTCATTGCAATTTGGAATGATTGCATCATGTACTAAGTGTCATCGCTGTTCCAAATAAAGGATTAATTCAAATGCTAGTTTGAAAAGTCAAATAGCTAAATTGAAAAGTCAAACGGCTAAATTTGGAAAGTGGAAAAGAGGAGGAGGAGGTGAAACCGAGTTGGGGAGGGAGTCCTCCTCCCCAAGCCGGCGCACCACCCAAGCCGAGTTGGGAGGACTCCTCCCTCCCTGGCCGGCCCCTCCAACTATATAAGGAGGGGCAGGGCTCCCTCCTAGCACACACAAGTACCTCTCCTCCAAACCCTAGCTTGGCGCCTACCACCATAGCCGCCGCCCCCTAGGGTTTTGCCTTAGCCGACGACTTGGGGTGCCCCAAACCCTAGCCGTCGGATCTAGCCTCTCCTCCTTGGTGTGTCTAAAACCTAGATCGCCGAGGATCTCTCTCATACTCCACCATACTCGCTCCGGCTTAAGGCGAAGCCCTGCGAGATCTCCCCTCTACTTCTGGTACCACGCCGTTGTGCTGCCGGAATCGCGAGGAGAGTGCTACAACCTCCGCTGCCTGCTGTAACAAGGGAGAGGAAGGTCTTCGTCGAAACCGACGATGTGACCGATCGGGAGCTGCTTGAACGCCGCGCCAGAAGGATCGTCTACGCGATCTTGAGATCGGGAAGAGTACGACTACATCACCCACGAGAATCCGCTCTCGTTAAACACTTTGGAATCTTCGAGGGTAAGTTATTCCATTGACTCGTTGCTACAATCTAGTAGATAGATCTTGGCTTGTTTGTTTGTATGCGATAGAATTTTTTTGTTTTCCATGCTACGAAACCCTACAATTTGTTCCACAAACTGTGCGACGAACGACACGTCATCATGGTTGGACATCAGGCATGTATGATGAGCGTAGTTACTACTAGAAGTAGGCAACTATTTAGAGGTATCAAGTACCGTGTATTGTACTCCAAGAAATAAGATAGTTAGATAAATAAGGTAGTGTTGTGATTATACCTATATGGTATATGTTGTAATGACTTTGTATTATTATGATATTATGTATAATCTGTGAAATGCATATTTTTATTTTCTTTGGATCTTCATTGTGTGACTAGTTCTGTGCGTAAAGTCGAGCTCAGAACACATATGCATGATGTAATTATGAGTATTCGCTTTATGTTGCAGGACTAGAGGGTCATGGATACGGGTGTAGAAACCGAATCAGAGCAGCATCGGATGGAACGTGAGGCCAAGGAGAAGGCCGATGCCGATGCAGCAAATCAGGGAGCATTACCACCACCACTACCACCACCAATGAGGACGTTAATGGAGCAGAACTTTATGCAGTGTATGCAAATGATGCAAGAGACCCAGCACAAGTTCATGGAGGAGTTGCTGGGACAAGCAAATCAGAGGGCACCTGATGGTGGAGGAGTGAGTCTATCTGACTTCCAGAATGCAAGGCCGTTACCTTTTGCATCAGCTCCTGAACCAATAGATGAAGAGATTGGCTGGCAGATATAGAAAAAAAGCTGAAGACTGTAGGTTGCAATGAGGAGGAGAAATAGAGGTATGCAACTCATCTTCTGACTGGACCTGCAACATCTTGGTGGGAGAATCAGTTGGCCATGCAACAACCAGGAAGGGAGTACACTTGGGAAGAGTTTAAACAGAGATTCCGTGAATATCATGTTCTGGAGAGTGTTATGGAGTTGAAGCGGAGATAATTTGAGGAGCTGCAGCAGGGATATACTAGTGTTATGAAGTATATCCGAGAGTTTAGTCAACTGTCTCGTTATGCTGAGGAAGAAGTTAATATGGAGGAAAAGAGGAAGAAGCGTTTACTGCGTGGATTAAATCCATTTGTGAGGATGCAGTTGAGGTTGGCTAACAAGCAAACTTATCAGCAGTTGCTAGATGCAGCTATTACCTTCGAAGATGACTACAAGAATGTCCAATGAGGATGCAGTTGAGGTTGGCTAACAAGGAAACTAAGAGGATACAAGCAAGTAAGGCCAAGCCCAATCTGGAATTCAAACCAAGGAATAAGCCCTATAACAACAACAATTCTAATCGGAGTGCAAATCCAAACGTAAAGAATATTATATGCCACAACTGAAAACTCCCAGGGCATATGAGCAGGGATTGCCCGAAACCAGTAATTGTATGCCATGCTTGTGGTCAGAGAGGTCACATTAAGCCCAATTGTCCAAGCAAACCACAAGGAGGTTGGCCAGTTCAATATGGAAGGCAAGCCAATGGAGGAAATGGACATCCCAATAAAGGAGGGAATAATAGTAAGAACAATAATGGCAAGAGGAACAGACCTACCGGGAAGCTGAAATGTGCAACCCTCGAGGAGGTGGATAATTCGGAGCATGCAGTGATAGGTACGCTCAATATCCTTACCAATCCCGGCAAAGTTCTATTTGATACGGGTGCAACTACTTCATTCATTTCTGAAGAATTCTGTGATAAGTTCGGGATTAGAAGGGTAACGTTAGAAAACCCTATGACCGTAGTTATGGCAGGGGGGAATGTGATTGTACGCCACATTAAACAAGATCAGGTTATCTCGATCTGTGGTTGTACATACTTTGCAGACCTTTATGTGATTCCTTTGAAGGGAATTGCAGTAGTGCTGGGGATGGACTGGATGATGGAACATGGAGCTCATATAAATTGTGAGGAGAAAACCGTCTCAATCAAAACTCCAAGTGGAGCAAGGATAGTTTACCAAGCAGATAAGCACAGTCATATCATGGTGGATCTGCAGTCGAACTCGATGAAAGAGGTCAAACTAGAAGATATTCCTATATTAAATGAATTTCAAGATGTTTTTCCAGCAGAGCTACCTGGAATGCCACCAGATCGGGAGATAGAATTCACTATTGATCTAATTCCCGGTACAACACCAATAGCTCAAGCACCATATAAGATGGGACCAAAAGAATTAAAAGAACTCAAAGAGAAAATTGATGAGTTAGCCAGAAAAGGATTTATTCAGGAAAGTGTATCCCCATGGGGAACACCAGTAATATTTGTGGATAAGAGGGATGGTGGAAGAAGGATGTGTGGAGATTATAGAAATCTGAACAACGTTACTATCAAGAATAAGTATCCTTTACCAAGGATTCAAGATTTGTTTGATCAAGTGAAAGGAGCCGGAGTATTTTCAAAGATCGACTTAAGATCTGGATACCATCAAATAAAAATCAAACCGGAATATGTTCCAAAGACAACATTTGTCTCAAGATATGGACACCATGAGTATCTGGTAGTACCATTTGGTTTGACCAATGCACCAGCAATATTCATGAATTTTATGAACAAAATCTTCATGCCATATTTGGATAAGTTCGTCATAGTCTTTATTGATGATATTCTGATATATTCCAAGGATAAAGAAGAGCATGCTGATCATTTGAGAATAACATTGCAGACTTTAAGGGAACATAAACTTTATGCTAAGTTCAGTAAGTGTGAATTTTGGCTAGATGAGGTAGAATTCCTCGGCCATGCGATCAGTAAGGATGGAATTACTGCAAATCCATCCAAAGTTCAGTCAGTACTAGAGTGGACTGCACCAACCAATGTGAAGCAAATTCGAGGTTTCTTAGGAATGGCTGGTTATTATCGAAGATTCATTGAAGGTTTCTCCAAAATAGCTGGACCAATGACCAAATTGTTAAGAAAGAATACACCATTCAATTGGGATAAGAAGTGTGAAGCAAGTTTTCAGGAGTTGAAGACTAGGTTAACCACAACTCCAATCTTAGCAGTTCCTGAAACAGGGAAGGACTTCACAGTATACTGTGATGCATCTAAAGAAGGTTTGGTTGTGTGTTAATGCAAGATCGGAAAGTGATTGTTTATGGTTCAAGACAACTGAAACCACATGAAGTCAATTATCCAACTCATGATTCAGAGTTAGCAGAAGTAGTCTTTGCGCTGAAAGGATGGAGGCATTTTCTTTATGGAGCCAGATGTGAGTTATACACTGACCATAAAAGTCTTAAATATTTCTTCACCCAAAAGGAGTTAAATATGAGGCAGAAGCGTTGGTTGGAACTAATCAAAGATTATGATTTAACAATCAACTATACTCCAGGGAAAGCAATTGTTGTAGCTGATGCTTTAAGCAGAAAGAGTGCAAACATATAGCCTAGCAATCGGGATCTACCAAAAGAGTTACAAATAGACTTGGAAAGCTTAGAACTTCAATTCATTAGAATAGAGGTTCTTGGAGGATTAGCTACTATGAAGATAGTTGCAGAGCAGGACAGTGATCTTAAGCACGAAATTTTTAGACATCAAGCAGAAGATCCTTTAATTCCTGAGGAAATTCGGAGGATATCTCAAGGGAAAAAAAATCAGTTTTTCGCATTGGAGATTATGAGTCTTTGTGGTTCCAAGACCGTCTTTGTGTTCCAGATGTGACTGAGATTCGTGATGCCATACTTAGAGAAGCACATGAAACACTATATTCTATACATCCAAGAAGTACTGAGATGTATATGGACTTGAAAGAACTATTCTGGTGGAATAACATGAAAAGGGACATTGCTAAATATGTATCAGAATGCCATACTTGCCAAAGGGTGAAGGCTGAACATCAAAGTCCAGCAGGACCGTTACAACCTCTGGAAATTCCCGAATGGAAGTGGGAGGAAATAGGTATGGACTTCATCACAGGATTGCCCATGATACCTAAACGTAAGGATATGATATGGGTAATTGTGGACAGACTCACTAAAAGTGCACATTTTATTCCGGTAAATCAGAAAGATAATGCCGAGAAGTTAGTAGAAGTCTACATCAAAGAGATAGTAAGTAAGCATGGAGTGCCCAAAAATATCGTAACTGATAGGGGATCAGTGTTTACTTCAGCATTTTGGAAGCAATTGCATGAATCACTAGGTTCAAAGTTAGATTTTAGCACAACCTATCATCCAGAGGCAGGAGGTCAAACAGAAAGAACAAATCTGATACTAGAAGACATGTTAAGAGCTTGCACGTTAAATTTTGGAGGTACATGGGAAGATAATCTACCATTGGCAGAATTTTCCTACAATAATAGCTATCAGAGTAGTCTGAAAGCAGCTCCATATCAGGTTCTGTATGTAAGGAAGTGTAGATCACCAATATGTTGGTATGATCCTCGAAGCAGCAAGGAATTTGCACCAGACTATATCCAGGAACAACAAGATATCATTAATAAGATCAAGGATAGACTAAAAATAGCTCAGAGTAGACAGAAAAGTTATGCTGATCAAAGTCAAAGATCATGGCATCCAGAAGTGGGAGACATGGTATATTTGAAAGTAAGTCCAATGAAAGGGGTGAAAAGGTTCGGAGTCAAAGGAAAATTGAGTCCAAGATACATCAGACCATTCAAGATATTGAGTCAGAATAGGACTATAGCTTATCCTTTAGAGTTACCATCAAGATTGGCTCAAGTGGATAATGTTTTCCATGTGTCACAACTTCGTAAATGTTTGAAAGTTCCGGATGATGCAATCACACATCAAGAGATAAAACTACAAGCAAACTTGACCTATGTTGAAAAGCCCTGTAAAATTTTGGAAGAAAACTGGAAAAGGTTGAGGAATAGGGCAATCAAGTATTGCAAGATACAGTGGGAACATCACCCTGAAAGGGAAGCCACTTGGGAGAAAGAAGAGGATTTAATAAAAGCCTATCCAGAACTATTCAGGTACATCTCAACAAACTTCGGGACGAAGTTTAATTCAAGGGGGGAAGTCTGTAACATCCCATCATTTAGGAACCAACGAAGGGTAGATTTAGGAATTTATTGACATTGCATGCATTCATCTGTGAAAATGTGGGTAATTTTTTTGCCAAATAAAATAACCTAAAGTGATCAAAGTTTCTTTCATGCTTGGAAATTAGGTAGTCTTGAAGGATGATTGTTATTGACTTCGATATGATCTTTGTGGATTAGAGTGTTTTGGGAAATGAAATTTGGACTTAAACTTGAGTGTTGAATTTATAGTTCAAAAGGATTTAAAGTTATGTTTTAGTATTATGCTTTAGTCAAGAGTTAATAATTAGTAGTTCAAACTTTACATAAAGAAAACAATTAAGAATAAGAATCTTCATTTCAAAATTTTATTCAATAAATAAGTACACAAATGTAACTTATTGAAATGAGCAACAACCTTTACAATAGTAATTAAATAGAAGAATAATATTTCTTTATTGAATAATAGTACAATCTTTATTACAAAAAGAATAAAAATAAAATTACAAAGGAATAAAGAAATATTACATTTGACTATTCTACAACGAAAAAGAAAACCTAAACTAAAGTCTTGATCTTCAAGTCTGGTACCTACAAAATAAACATAAACAAAAATAAAGAAAAGTTAAGGTTAAAATTATATTACTCTCAAAATCATTGAGTAATCTTTTAAAGGGGCAAGTTTCACCAATATGAAAGAATATATCTTTCATAATTTTAAGCCATAAGTCAAATAAATAGCAAGGAGGGGAAAGTTTCACCAGCCAAGTAAAAGGTAACTTGATAAAAGTAACTTTCAAATTCAGAACAATTCCACAAGTTGTGCAGCAGACACACAGGCAACACACACACCAAACTGAATGGTGTGTGTGCTGTCAGCACCACAACAACAGATCAATCACACAAAACCATCAACACAGCCGTGGGAAGCCAAACCCCACACCACTTTCTTGTTCATACACACCAAGAACAGCAGCCCAGCTAAACCAAGCCAAAGCCAAGCAAGATCACACCAATCAAAACCCTGGATCACATCACCAAAATGGTGACATAAGGAGGGGGTAGATCAGGTGGATAGCAAGGACAAGATCAAACCACCAAGACCGGGAGGTGAAGGACTAGATCAAGAACAAGTCTAGGAGCTGGAAATACAAGAAGAGCACCAGATCAAGCTACCACAAGATCAACCACTGGCAACCCTAGCATCAAATGAGTGTGGTGAGTTAAATAGACCATCACATGATCTATCTGTCTAAGATTAGACAAGCATTCATGATTTGTTTCTTACTCAAATTCTCAGAAAACACCCAAGTGGGGTGAATCCATCACTGAAGTTTTAAAACACTAAAAGCAAACAGAAAACTATAAAGATCCAACTAAGATCTCAGGACAACATCATTGATATAAGCTATCAAGCTATATTTGAATTCAAGAATGAATATAGCCAAGATCTAAACTTCTAGGCACATCTCTTCAATTGGAGTAGCACCTTAGAATTTAATCTTATGGATCTATATGAGTTATCAAGCCCACAATCAATTTTCCCCAACTTTGATTCAAGAAATAGTATCTGGTATCACTACTAGAACCAATCCATGAGAAACAACAAGACACAGGCTTAATCCCTAAACCTCAGACCAACATCATGGGTTCTAGGGATGCAAGGAAAGAGAATTCCACTTATCTATAATGTCAAGCCAATTTTAAGCTTGAACAAGACCAAACCAAGTAATAGAATCTAATCTTGTGTGCCATACAAGGATGGTGTCACAAGAACAGTTCTAAACTAAGCAGGTTAAGCATCCAATCTTCACAGATATAACCAACCAACTATAAATCATTTTCCTGTTCTTAATCACAGGAATCATAATCAGGAAAATACATATACATATCTTCACTATAAGAGACCATTTTGATCTCAAGTTATATATGAATTCTTAAGCCAACAGTACTAATACAGTGACTTCATCACACAACACTCACTGTCATTAACCAAGTAATGACAGTGGTGAGCTATTAAACCATTAGATTTCCCAAGTATTGCTTCTAGAGCAACCTTACCATCTGAACCATATCAAAATTAATCCATCGAATCATCTGATAAACCACTAGCATCACCATAGCTAATCATAAGCAGAAAGCCACAACTAACAACCACTTATCCTGCTTAGGGACCATCAAAACTTGATACAACTCATCAGATATCTAATCCACAGAGAGGTATGAACCCTAAGCAGAACAAACCATTTTAATCAGGATATAACACTAACCAGGAAAGGCCACTACCAACCTTTAAGAGGAACAACTTACTGAAGGTCCTCGCTGTAGATTAGAAGAGGAAGCAGAGGGCCGATGACAAACACAGCGGCATGGGGAGAACCCCCAAGGGGGCGCTGCGACCCACACAACGCCACGACGGCAACCATAGACATGCCTGAGGGCGAGGAGCATCACCACGGCTCACGACAGCAGCGGCGGCGTTAGCACCTACGCCAACCCCAAACCCTAGGGTTCGAAACAAAATCGATCTGGCCGTAGAAGGGCTCCTGGTCCAAATTGAATTGTACAAGAGGGAAGAGCGGGGCCGACAACCTCGTCCTGCACCACGGCGGCGACCAGGGAGGTCCACGACGGCGTGAATCGCCGGTGGTGACACCGCTGACCACGGGGTCGGGGGACGAGAAGAAGGGAGGTGAGCCGCGAGAGAGAGACAGAGAGTGTTGGGCTGGGTTGGGCCAAAACCCCTTCGAGGTGTTGTTTTGACTTTGCCCTATTGGGCCACAAGGGCCCAATAAACCCAAACAGTCAGCCCCAATCAATTAGAGCCTGTTTAGTAAATGGAAAAAGACCAAAATGCCCCTCAATTTAAATAAATTCTAGAAAATAAAATAAAAATCCAAAAATTATAAATAAAATATTTTTGGCTTCACAAAAATCCAAACTATCCAAATCAATTAAGAAATAAAATTTTAGACATATAAATTTTATTAGAATTTTTAATCTAAATATTCCTTATGGAATTTTACAAAATTATTGAAAGATGATAAAAATAAATAAAAATCACTTTCATTATATATTAATATTGTAGTATTTTAAAAAATACTAAACAAATATTTAATAAAAAATTTGGTATTCAAATGATAATTCTTAAAGGAATTATTAAATCAATAAAATTCAAATAAAAGGAAATAAAATATTCAATAAATATTAAAGGAATTAATATTTATAAATCCTTAATTATTAAAAAGGGATTTTTATATAATTTAAATAATGGGGGAGAATACATATAAAGTTAAATAATGCATTACAGTACTTTTGCATAATCATTTTGCTTCTTTAAATATTGTCCTTACCGGGCAATAATGATGTTTTTGTAGACATAGAAGCTCAAGGTCCAGTGCAAGCATCAGACTTCACTACCTTGCAATCACAAGGCAAGTTCATCACTTGCTCATGTCCTTTGAAGAGTCTTTATCAAAGTATTTGCGAATTGTGTGTTATCATCTATATTATAGAAAAAGAAAACATTATTTTCTCAAGATACTAAATCTTAGATATCATCCTAAGTGATGATATGATGGAGCAATAGAACTTAGGGTTCTAATTGCAATAATGATGAACAATTAGGGATTAATAACCCATGACATCAGTGATTCTAGCGCCGTATATTACGCGTTAACCATGAGATTTGGAATGGATGGATAAGTCAGCTGTATCCTTTTCCTCTTATATGGAGGCAAGACGAACTTAACGTGACGTGGTGATTCCTTGTGCGGATCCAACATATGGGTGTGAACCCTTACGCCCCACACTTTTGGTGTCTAGATTATCTATGAATGGTGTTTAGGGATATAGTCCATGTAAATGGTACTATTCCGGGCATCACTAGGTCATAGAGTCTTCGGGAACTCATCAGGGTTTTACCCTGCCCCAAAGGGGGCTTAACGAAGGTGAGCCAGCCCCGAAGGATCGTGCAGACATATGAGGTCGCGGAGAGGGTAGTGATTGGCTTGGACCAACTACTAGGCCCCACATCATGGAATTGTGGACGGGAAAGTACGCCCGGTTGTGCAACAAGGAGTTGATCCATCATGGGAAAAGTAACGCACCTCTGTAGAGTGTAAGAATTGTAACTTGTTACTCCCTGTTCCGGGAAGGAGCTACGAACGCGGCAGGAAAGGAACTCCATGAAAGTTCTGGTCAACCTGTGAAGGCTGATGGTCATAGATTTTTATAATAAAATCAATCTTTGAAGAAAGATTTACGAAAATTGCATAGTGCCAAAGACTGATAGTCCGAGGTGGTAGATACAGCATCAAACTTCCTACTTGGCATATAATGAATTTGCTGGGTAACGCTGTTACTCATCCTTTCCTTTGAATCCTTGCTTAGACTCTGAGAATTCCGAAGATACTCCAATGTATGCATCTGAGAGTCAAGAGGAGGTCCTCTATGAAGAGCCCAACCTGTATGGAGCCGTAGAAGGGGAGGACTACGCCATCGTCTATGGAGGAGAGTTCCAAGAGTCCGAATAATTACTATAGTTCTAGTAGCCACTTGAGCCATGCAACATGAACAATATATAACAATAAGTTGTTGAGCTCAATTTGGAGTTTAAGTTTTAAATTTGAAACTTCTGCTGAAACACTTATATTTTGGTTTGTAAGTTGAATCTTTTGGAAGTCCTGAACTTCCGTTATTGTAATAATAATAACGTGTGTATGTTTGTAATATGGACCAGCAATGTTTTTGTTGTACCACTCTAAGGGATGTGATATTTACGGAACGGTGTTCTATGGATGTCATGTCAACGACTATAGTATACTACACATATAGTGGTATGCTGGGTCACCGCATACTTCCTCCTCAGATGCTTGTTAAAACTAAACACCTCTAAACGAAACCTGAGACGAAGGAAACTATTGGTCGTCTCTTTAGAAATTTTAGCCTTAGCCATCCATAAAAAGTAACCGCCTCTAGGCATTTCCCGAGGCTCACCATTGTACCACCCACCTCGAAAACCTGTAATTAGGGCGGTTAGTATTTCCGACCACCTCAAAAATATATCTGACTAGAGGTGGTTTTAATTATAAACTATTTAAGGTCTCCTTTGCTGTTGATTATATATACGGATCGAGACTTTGCTGGTGAGATGTCTTGGAGATTCACTAACCAGTTTAATCTTGTGCTAGTGAGTTTATATGGATCAAGACTTCGTGCCGGGGGTGAGTATGTCAGTGTTATTTTGAAGGTGCGTTTTAATCTTGTCCACTTTTATTTTTGTACAATCTATTTTTCTTGCAAATAACATATATCATGCAATAAATTCTCACATACAGATTAGTATCATATACAATCATGCTCAGAGTAACAACTACTTCGCTTATTTTAAAAAACCGGACATAGCTATTATAACCGTGACTAGGATAACAATGGCACCAACGACATATTCTAGACACCTTTCCTTCCAAATAGCATAATTTTTTATCTTATTCATCTTTAGCCTAGTTGTTTGCATACTTTATTGATTTTTTATGTTGTGTGCATAGATGATATTGGTCAACACCAACTCTATTTTCCCCTTCTCTTCCATATCCCTTTCCATTTTTTCATTGACGGTTTTTATTGATTGCTCCATCATTTGGATTGTCTCATGATCTAGCCTTAAATTCTCTTACGTCTTCCTCAATTCTTCATTGGTCTTCATAAATTCTTCATTGGTCTTCCTCAATTCTTCATTTGTCTCCCCCCATTCTCCATATGTCTTCCTCTTCTCCTTCCTTGTAAAGTCTAATTCTTCTAGGAAAATGATTTTTCTGTCTACACAACGTTGAAACTAGGCACATCCATCACGAATACCGTAGTCACATGTTGATTCCTAGAAAGTTTTAAAAACCAATTGAATTGGGAAAAGCTCACCAGATGCATCCAAAATTTCAAAACAAATAGAATTGGAGAGACGAAAGCTACAAGCTTAGTACCTCATCCGACGAGGAGGAGTAGTTCCCGAGGCCGACGAGGACCTTGCTGTTGTCCATTGTCCTAACCATGGCAGCACATATACAGGTGATGGATATCTGAGGCGTGGCGGCGATTTGACGTATGCGGCACCTAGTGGCAGCGAGATCCAGATGCTGGGGTGCTCGATCTAAATCGCGGCTGGCGGACAACAACAGGTGGGGGAAGCCGACGGTGGTGGCTCGGGAGGGAGAATAGAGAGGGATCATGGTAGGAAGGGGGATTCAGAAGACTAAGGAGAAAAGCGAGGAAGAAGAGTCTGGTCAGGTCATAAAGAGGAGAATTCGGACCCTACGGATAATAATCGGACGCCATAAGAATGCTTTTTTTTGGATTACTTCAATTTTCATCTATTTATTTTTGGATAAATGTTGTATTAAATACATGTGAATTCATATTTTATTATTTGTTCATATTAATTTGTTTTATTTTGCAGATGGATCATGGGTGGATGTACCTCGAGAATCATGCGACGGATGTGTACCTTGACGGTGTCACCGAGTTTTTGAACACAGCTGAAATGAATGAAGTTCATTGAGAGGACCCATGGATACTTTACCCGTGTTGTGACCGTAAAAACAACCATAGTTTTACAAGCATTTCACAAATTTAGACACATTTGATCAAAAGGCGATTCGTGGCAGGGTACAATTGTTGGATCCACCATAGAGAAGTACGACAAAGTACATATGAGGAGGGTGATGCTAATGAGGAGGGTGATGCTTATGAGGTGGGTGACATGGATGATGTTGAGATTATCACCATATTTCCATCAACTGATGACGAGGTTCGTCGAACAAACAACATGGACAATTCATCATCACAAGAGAATATTGCAGATGTTGAAGAAGACAATGTTAGTTAGATGTTGCGGGAGTTGAAACAAAACTATGAGGATCATAAAATGTACGATAATATGCTTGCATGATCAAAGACTCGGAGAAACCAATGTACCATGAGTGTAAGCCGCACTACACAAAGTTAGCTACAATTCTAGAACTGATGCAAATGAAGCAAATGTACGGATGGTCATATAAGAGTTTAACCAAGTTATTAACATTCTTACAAGACTTCTTGAAGAAAACCACACGTTGGATAGTTTTTACAAGGGATTTCTATTTTCCTGCCCCTGATTCGTTAGCTGTATTCACTTTTCCCCAGCCGCTTAGTTTTTCCTCACTTTTGTCCAGCTCCTATTATGGAACTCTCTCATCGGTCTGAAACTCGCTCTCCATCGGGTCCCGTTAGTGGACCCTCGCCGTTACGTGCTGACAAGTGGGGCCGCATTCAGGTGGGTCCCATAGTGGACCCTTGCTGTTACATGCTGACAAGTAGGACCCACTCCCGTTGCATGATGACAGGTGGGGCCACGTTCAGTCAGGTCCCGTAGTAGGACCCCCATGGTATGGGGCCGACTTGTTGGGAACGTGTTTTGAGGGATGTGGTGTGGGATCATGTGGGGCGTGTATGGTAGTTACGTGCGCCCTTTCACCTAAATTGGAAGATTTATTTTTTGTTATTTTTATGATTGGTCTTTTTAAGAGCGCCTTTTCCCCTTTATGTCGCTAACAGTTGTTATTTTTGCCCAAAAAGGCAGCGAATCTAGAGAAGCTTCTCTCTTCATTCATGGTTCCTTTTGGCCCTCGTATTTTCCCAATCTGGCAGCAAATCTAACCAGCATATACACAGGCATGTTTGGGCGGGCTCACTCGGGCAGACAAAGCCCGCCCATGCAAACCCAGGCCGAGCCCGGCCCGAACTGTCGGGCTGAGCCCGAGCCCGGCAGTGGTGCGCATTTTCTTGAGCGTCGGGCCGGGCGGCTTCTCCTATTTTCACATTTCTATGGCCCGAGCCGGCGTGCATCCTTCTTGAGCCGCTTGTGAAGCCAGGCCCGGCCCTTAAAAGCCCGACCCGTCGGGCTTTTTTCGGGCCGGGTCGGGTCGGGCCGACCGGGCCGGGCTTCCCATGCCCAGGTATAAACCAGCACCATAAATATGTAGATGAACAGAGCAGATGTAGATAAAGCAGCTAATAAAGGATTATATAGTACGGTACTTAAACCAGGTTCGACAATTAGGTTGCTCAGCAGCAGGATCTTACAAGTTCAACATAGACAACAAAACAAAAGAAGCTGCTTTACAGCAACAGCATCAACACAGGATCGGTGGCCCCTCATGGCCTGCACTAGGAGGGCCTCCGCCTCCTCCCTGTGGCGCTTCCTCCACTTCCTGCTGCCCAGTCCCTTGACCTTGGGCGCCTTGGGATTGATCGGGGGCATGCGACCCTCATCGATGGCCACCTTCTAGAGGTTGCGGAGGTGAAAACCGAGCGCCTTGTGTTGGGCTCTAAAGGCGTTGGCGTTCTTTGACGGGCCGCAGGTCTTCACGTCCCGGCATGCATCACGAGGGAGTTGAAGTCGATGTCAAGGCTCCTGGTGCAGAAGGGGCACCTGTAGATGTCACCGGCGAAGAAGCCGTTGAACTGGCCGGACTTCATCTTCCTTAGCACCTGACGAGTCTTGGTGTCCATGGACTTGTCGTCGCTGCAGACATCGCTGCTATCCACCTATTACAAAAAATAGTTGCGTGCAATAAGGACATGATTGAGATACCTAGATTATCGAGATTGATTACTTGAATAAATTAACCGATTGAGATTCCCTGATTATTCCCCAATCCCCAAATCTCAAACCAAATCGAATACTGATCCCAACTACAAATCGGTGCTAGTACTGATCCCAACTACAGATCAGTGCTAGTACTGATCCCAACTAGGGGCATTCATTGAAATACAAGATCTAACACAAGAGGATTAGCTACTGTAAAAATACCTAGCATTCACCGATTAGCCGAGCCCTAATAACACACGATCTAGCATCCAACGATGGGAATGGGGGAATACCAAAGGAAGGGGAGAAAACCCTAGTTACCTCCGACCATGGGTCGGCTAAGATGGTGTCGAAGGGGTTCTCCAGCCTGATGTAATCGTTGTCCCCGTAGGGGTCCCATCCGTGTGGGATCTGCAGGAGAACGGCGGGGGCATGTACAGGGACAGGGGCCTCCTCGCCGGCGACAGGGGTCTGGACGGGGATGGCGGCTACCTTCAATGCCTCGATGGGGGCTAGTACAGGGATGGGGGCCTCCTCGTAGGCCGCCTTGGAGGCGACGATGGACACCGTGCCATTCTTCTCCATCGCCGGCGTGGTTGGGGTTTTCTTGGGGGTTTGCAAAAGGTGATGGGACAGTGGAGATGGTTGCGTGAGTGAGTGAGTGAGCGAGTGAGTGATGAGTGAGAGTGAGGAGGCCTCTATAAAGGTGAAGGAAGGAGACATTTCGTTGCACCACCGTGCATCGTGTAACCGCGTGCGCTACTGCACCGTGCACAACCACACACGTTTGCTACCGCCCCGTGCACCGCGACACGCGTACCATGCGTCTGTTGGAGATATGCCCTAGAGGCAATAATAAATGTAGTTTTTTTATATCTTTGTGTTTATGATAAATGTTTAAATTCATGCTATAATAGTATTAACAAGGAAACATTGATACTTGTGTGATTTGTAAACTTAAGTTGAAGTCCCTAGTAAAGCCTCTTCATAATACTAGCTTGTTGGTTAATAAATGATTGTGGTTTCCCTATCATGAACATTGAGATGTTATTAACAACAAGATCATATCATTAGGAGAATGATATGGTGGACATCCTCCTATAGATAAGCGTAGCATAAAGATCAAGTCATTTTAATAGTTCAATTGCTATATGCTTTCTGATACATAGTAACCTAATTCCTTCGACCATGAGATCATGCATATCACCTTCACGGAGGATGCTTTGATGACATCAAACACCACACCATAAGCGGGTGGCTATAAAGGTGGAATTGAGTGTTTAGAAAGTATTGGTTGAGACACATGGATCAATAGTGGGATTTGTCCATCCATATGATGGATAGATATACTCTGGGCCCTCTCGGTGAAATGTCATCCAATTAGCTTGCAAGCATGTGGTGGCTCACAAGGGATCACATATCACGGGAGCGAAAAGAGTACTTATCGATCGAGGTTGAACTAGGTATGCGAGATACCGACGATCATACCTCGGATAAGTAAACTATCATGAGACAAAGGGAAATTGGTATCCTATGTAAGTGGTTCATTCGATGCAAAGTAATCGTAGAAATATGTAGAGCCATATGAATTTCAGATTCCTCTATTGGTTATTATTCGGAGAAGTGTCTCGATCATGTCCACATAATTCACGAACCATAGGGAGACACACTTAAGGATTGACGTTGTTTAAGTAGTTATGGAATGATGAGTAAGAGACGAATGTTGTTGGTCTCGGATGGGATCCGGATATCACGAGGAGATCCGGAATGGTCGGAGAATAGGATTCATATAAGGAAAGTCCTGTTTGGGTTGGAGAATGGTTAGGTGTTTTTATCGGAATGTTCTAGAAGGTTCGGAATCCGGCACTCGGAGGAAGGGTACATGAATGTGTCATACCAAGTTGGAATGATTGAATCATGTACTAGGTTTCATAGCTGAAAAAATAAAGGGTTTAATCAAATCCTAGTTTGAAAAGTCAAGCCAATTTGAAAAGTCAAGCGACTATTTTGGGAAGTGGAGGGAAGGTGGAAACCGAGTTGGGAGGAGTTCCTCCTCCACGCCCCCTTGGGAAACCGAGTTGGGGAGGACTCCCCCTCCCGCCCTCCACCTATATAAGGAGGCGGGCTGCCTCCTAGCACCCAACACCTCCACCCGCAAACCCTAGCCCTAAGCCACCGGCCTCCTGCCAGGCCGCCCTAGGCTGCCGCCGCCTAGCTAACCCTAGCCGCCGCCAAGCCTCCTCCTTGGTGTGTCTAAACCCTAGATCGAGAAGCTCTCTCATAGTCCACCATACTCGCTCGGCTTAAGGCGAAGCCTGCGATATCTTCCCTCTACTTGGTACCGCCGTTGTCTTGGAATCGCGAGGAGAGTACTACAACCTCCATTCTTTGGAACAAGGGATAGGAAGGTCTTCGTCAGTCACGCGATGTGATCGATCAAGGGAGCTGCCGGACGCATGGCCCGGAAGTATCGTCTACGCGATCTTGAGATCGGGAAGAGTACGACTACATCACCCACGAGAATCCGCTCTCGTTAAACACTTTGGAATCTTCGAGGGTGAGTTATTCCATCGACTCGTTGCTACAATCTAGTAGATATATCTTGGGTTGTTTGTTTGTATGCGATAGAAATTTTTTGTTTTCCATGCTACGAAACCCTACAGTGGTATCAGTGCCGTGTATATATGTAGATCTGTTGCACGAGTAGAACACAATGGTCATTGTGGGCGTTGATGCTTTTATTGTCGATTGCTTCTTGTGTACTTTGCATCTTGCGGGATGTTGGGATGAAGCGGCCCGGGCTAACCTTACATGACATCGTTCATGAGACTTGCTCCACGCTTGACATGCAACTTGTATTGCATAAGTGGCTTTGCGGGTGCCTATTTCTCCCAGCATAGTTAAGATTCAATTTACAACGGGTGATTAACAATGCTAGTATCAATGTTGTGGTTCTTGTTCGTAAGTTAGAACGACACTTATTGAAAGCCCCAAACCACGTAAAACATGCAAGAAAGTAGAGGCGTCTAACTTTGTTTTGAAGGGGTGTGCAGTGATGTGATATGGCCATGATTGTGATTATATTTGATGTATGCAATGTTCCTTATTGTAAGTTGGCAACCGGCAGGAGCCATATGGTTGTCTTTAAATTCTGTTAAGACCCGCGTGTCTATTCAAAGTAGTTGTAATAGTTGAAGCCGGTGGACGACAACCATGGAGCAGCATCATGGACCTTGATGCAATGCCGGTGATGATGGAGATCATGTTCGTGCTTGAAGATGGAGATCAGAAGCACAAAGAAGAAAGGCCATATCATATCACATATTATGAATTGCATGTGATGTTAATCCTTTATGCATCTTGTATTGCTTAGTTAACGACAGTAGCATTATAAGATGATCCCTCATGCTCATGAATTTCAAGTCATAAAGTGTTCACCCTTAGTTAGCATCGTTGCTAAAGCTTGTTGTTTCGAAGCACCACGTGATGATCGGGTGTGTTAGATTCCGCAAGTGTATACAACGTGAGCAAGCCAGATTTTATCATGCGGAAGCTAAGGTTTGATCTTGACGAGCCTAGCATGTACAGACATGGTCTCGGAACACGGATCACCGAAATGTAAAGCATGAATCATATAGTAGATATGATGAACATGACGATTGTTCGCCATTGAAACTATATCAACTCTCGTGATGATCGGTGTTGATGTGGTGGATTTGGTTCGTGCGATCACTAAAAACAATGTGAAGGATATTTTTTTGAGTGGGAGTTCACCTAGATTAATTTAACTATTAATTAGAACTCAATTTCTCATAAACTTAGTCTAAACTATTGCAAATATGTTGTAGATCAATGGCGGCCCCTACCATCAATTTTAATGCGTTCCTAGAGAAAGAAAAGTTGAAAAACAATGGAAGCAAATTCGCGGATTGGTTCCGCAATTTGAGGATTGTCCTCACAGCTGGTAATTTGACCTATGTCTTTGGATGCATTGGGTGACCCACTGCCCATCTACCGATGAAGTAAAGAATGTTTACCTTGCTCGGAAGACTCAGTACTCCACTGTTCAGTGTGCTATCTTGTATGGTTTAGAATCGGAGCTTAAGAAAAGGTTTGAGAATTCAGACCCACATGATATTGTCCATGATCTCAAATTGATCTTCGAGACTCACGCGGCAATTGAGAGCTATGAGGCTTCTGAAAAGTTCTTTAACTACAAGATGGAAGAGGGCAGCTCCGTTAGTGAGCATGTGCTTAAGATGTCTAGGCACGCAAACAAACTTCAAAGCTTGGGTATAGTGATTCCTAATGCTTTGGGGATTTATCGTGTCATCCAATCACTACCACCAAGTTACAAGAACTTTGTGATGAACTACAATATGCAAAACATGAACAAGCAGTTGCCAGAACTCTTTGCCATGCTAAAATCTGCAGAAGTGGAGATCAAGAAAGAGCACCAAGTGTTGATGGTCAATAAGACCACCAAATTCAAGAAAGGCAAGTCTAAGCAAAAGGGACACTTCAAGAAGGGTGGTAAGAAATTTACGGCATGACGAAGAAGACCAAGGCTGGACCTAAGCACGTCTTGAGTGCTTTCTTGCAAGGGAGAAGGTCCTTTGGGCGGAATTTCCCAAAGTACTTGGCGGATTTGAAGAACGGAAACATCAAGAAGAAAGGTATATCCGATATACATGTTATTGATGTGTATCTCACTAGTACTCGTAGTAGTGCACAGGTATTTAATCTTGGTTCGGTTGCTCATATTTGTAACTCGAAACAGGTGCTGCAGAATAAACGGAAGCTAGCGAAGAACGAGGTGACGATGCGCGTGGGAAACAGATCAAAGGTTGATGTGATCGCGGTCGGCACACTACCCCTTCATCTACCATCGGGATTAGTTTTATACTTAAATAATTGTTTTTTGGTGCCTGCGTTAAGCATGAACATTATATCGGGATCTTGTTTATTGCGAGACGGTTACTTGTTTAAGTCCGAGAATAATGGTTGTTCGATTTACATGAGTAATATGTTTTATTCACATGCACCTTTGATAGATGGTCTATTTTTATTGAATCTCGATAGTGGAAATACACATATTAATAACATTGAGGCCAAACGTTTGAAATCGAGCGATAACTCGACCTATATGTGGCACTGTCGTCTTGGTCACATTGGAGTGAAGCGTACGAAGAAACTCCATTCTGATGGACTTCTTGAATCACTTGAAAGATGCGAAGCATGTCTAATGGGTAAAATGACTAAGAATCCATTTTCTGGTATGATGGAGCGAGCTACGGACTTACTGGAAATCATACATACCGATGTGTGTGGTCCAATGAGTGTAGCATCGCGCGGTGGTTATCGTTATGTTCTTACCTTCACGGATGACTTGAGTAGATATGGGTATATCTATTTCATGAAACATAAGTCCGAAACTTTCGAGAAGTTTAAGGAATTTCAAAGTGAGGTTGAGAATCAACGTAAAAAGAAGATTAAATTTCTACGTTCTGATCGTGGAGGTGAATATCTAAGTTACGAGTTTGGCGAGCATTTGAAGAAATGCGGAATACTTTCACAACTGACACCGCCGGGAACACCACAGCGTAATGGTGTGTCCGAACGTCGTAATCGAACTCTCTTAGATATGGTTCGTTTTATGATGTCACTTATAGATTTACCGCTATCATTTTGGGGTTATGCATTAGAAACAGCCGCATTCACTTTAAATAGGGCACCATCTAAATCCGTTGAAATGACACCGTATGAATTATGGTTTGGGAATAAACCTAAATTGTCGTTCCTTAAAGTTTGGGGTTGCGAAGCCTATGTAAAGAATTTACAGCCGGACAAGCTTGAACCCAAAGCGGAAAAATGCGTCTTCATAGGATACCCGAAGGAAACTATTGGGTATACCTTCTATCATAGATCCGAGGGCAAAATCTTCGTTGCTAAGAATGGATCCTTTCTAGAGAAGGAATCTCTCTCGAAAGAAGTGTCTGGAAGGAAAGTAGAACTCGACGAGGTTGTCGAACCTTCTCTCGAACTTGCGAGTAGCGCAGCACCGGAAGAAGTTCCTGTGGTGCCTACACCAATAAGAGAGGAAGCTAATGATGATGATCATGGAGCTTCGGTTGTAGTTGATAAAGAGACTCGCAGGTCAACGAGAGCTCGTAACACTCCTGATTGGTATGATCCCGTTATGAGTATCATGTTGGTGGACAACACCGATGACCCTGCGACATATGAGGAAGCGATGATGAGCCCAGATTCCAATAAATGGCAAGAAGCCATGAAATCTGAGATTGGATCCATGTACGAAAACCAAGTATGGACTTTGGTGGACTTACCGGATGGCGGAAGGTCATCGAGAACAAATGGATTTTCAAGAAGAAAACAAATCTTGATGGTAATGCTCCTGTCTAGAAAGCGCGACTGGTCGCAAAAGGGGTGCGACAAATTCAAGGAGTTGACTACGATGAGACTTTCTCACCAGTAGCGAAGCTAAAGTCTGTGAGGATTATGTTAGCAATCGATGCATATTATGATTATGAGATATGGCAGATGGATGTCAAAACAGCATTCCTCAATGGAGACATTGATGAAGAGTTGTATATGATGCAACCCAAAGGTTTTGTCGATCCTAAAGATGCTAACAAGGTATGCAAACTTCAACGGTCCATCTATGGATTTAAGCAAGCATCCCGATGTTGGAATCAACGTTTTGATAAGGTGATCAAAAGTTTTGGTTTTATACAAACTTATGGAGAAGCTTGTATTTACAAGAAAGTGAGTGGGAGCTCTGTAGCGTTCTTAATACTATATGTAGATGACATATTGTTCATTGGGAATGATGCAGACCTTCTTAATAGTGTCAAGGAATATTTGAATAATAGTTTTTCAATGAAGGATCTTGGAGAAGCAACTTACATATTAGGCATAAAGATTTATAGAGATAGATCGAGACGCCTAATACCATTGTCACAAAGTACATATTTGGACAAAGTTCTAAAGAGGTTTGGAATGGAAGATAGCAAGAAAGGGTTCTTGCCCATGTTGCCCAATACGACCTTGAGTAAAACTCAAAGTCCGACAACGGCAGAAGATAGAGAAAGGATGAGTAAGACTCCCTATGCCTCAGCCATATGATCTCTAATGTATGCCATGCTATGTACTAGACCCGACATTGCATATGTTGTTAGTTTAACTAGCAGATATCAAAGTGATCCAGGAGTGGATCATTGGACAACGGTAAAAAACATCCTTAAGTACTTGAGAAGAACTAAGGATATGGTTCTTTCTGATGGAGGTGATGAACAGCTCGTTGTTAATGGTTACACCGATGCTAGTTGGAACATCGATCCAGATGATTCTAAATCACAATCTGGATACGTATTTACTTTGAATGGTGCAACAGTTAGCTGGAGGAGTGCAAAGCAAAGCGTTGTGGCGAGATCGTCAACTGAATCGGAATGCATGGCTGCTTCGGAGGCTTCACAAGAAGCGATATGGATGAAAGAGTTCATTACAGAGCTGGGTGTGGTTCCTAGTGCGCTGGACCCAATGTCTATCTACTGTGATAACATGGGCTCCATAGCCAATGCGCAAGAACCAAGGTCACACAAGAAGTTGAAGCACATCAAGCTACGTTTTCACGCTATTCGATAACATGTCCAAGATGGGGACATAAAGATTTGCAAAGTACACACAGATCTGAATGTGGCGGATCCGTTGACTAAACCTCTCCCGAGGGCAAAACATGACCAGCACCAAACTGCCATGGGTGTTCGGTATATTATCATGTAATCTAGATTAGATGACTCTAGTGCAAGTGTGAGACTGTTGGAGATTTGCCCTAGAGGCAATAATAAATGTAGTTATTATTATATCTTTGTGTTTATGATAAATGTTTACATTCATGCTATAATAGTATTAACAAGGAAACATTGATACTTGTGTGATTTGTAAACTTAAATTGAAGTCCCTAGTAAAGCCTCTTCATAATACTAGCTTGTTGGTTAATAAATGATTGTGGTTTCCCTATCATGAACATTGAGATGTTATTAACAACAAGATCATATCATTAGGAGAATGATATGGTGGACATCCTCCTATAGATAAGCGTAGCATAAAGATCAAGTCATTTTAATAGTTCAATTGCTATATGCTTTCTGATACATAGTAACCTAATTCCTTCGACCATGAGATCATGCATATCACCTTCACCGGGAGGATGCTTTGATGACATCAAACACCACACCATAACTGGGTGGCTATAAAGGTGGAATTGAGTGTTTAGAAAGTATTGGTTGAGACACATGGATCAATAGTGGGATTTGTCCATCCATATGACGGATAGATATACTCTGGGCCCTCTCGGTGAAATGTCATCCAATTAGCTTGCAAGCATGTGACTGGCTCACAAGGGATCACATATCACGGGAACGAGAAAAGAGTACTTATCAGTAACGAGGTTGAACTAGGTATGCAGAGATACCGACGATCATACCCTCGGATAAGTAAACTATCGTGAGACAAAGGGAAATTGGTATCCTATGTAAGTGGTTCATTCGATCGCAAAGTAATCTTAGAAATATGTGGGAGCCATATGAATTTCCAGATTCCTCTATTGGTTATTGTTCAGAGAAGTGTCTCGATCATGTCCACATAATTCACGAACCATAGGGAGACACACTTAAGGATTCGACGTTGTTTGAGTAGTTATGGAATGATGAGTAAGAGACCGAATGTTGTTCGGAGTCTCGGATGGGATCCGGGATATCACGAGGAGATCCGGAATGGTCCGGAGAATAGGATTCATATAAGGAAAGTCCTGTTTCGGGGTTGGAGAATGGTTCCGGTGTTTTCATCGGGAATGTTCTAGAAGGTTCCGAAATGTCCGGCACTCCGGAGGGGAAGGGTACATGAATGTGTCATACCAAGTTGGAATGATTGCATCATGTACTAGGTGTCATCGCTGAAAAAAAATAAAGGGTTTAATCAAATCCTAGTTTGAAAAGTCAAACGCCAATTTGAAAAGTCAAACGACTATTTTGGGAAGTGGAGGGGAATGTGGAAACCGAGTTGGGGAGGAGTTCCTCCCCTCCACCGCCGGCCCCCTTGGGAAACCGAGTTGGGGAGGGACTCCCCTCCCCTGGCGCGGCCCCTCCACCTATATAAGGAGGGGCAGGACTGCCCCTTATAGAACCCAACACCTCCACCCTCAAACCCTAGCCCTAAGCCGCCGGCCCTCCTGCAGCCGCCGCCGCCCTAGGTCAAGACGCCGCCGTCGCCTAGCTAACCCTAGCCGCCGGCCAAGCCTCCTCCTTGGTGTGTCTAAACCCTAGATCACCGAGGAGATCTCTCATAGTCCACCATACTCGCTCCGGCTTAAGGCAAAGCCCTGCGAGATCTCCCCTCTACTTCCGGTACCACGCCGTTGTGCTGCCGGAATCGCGAGGAGAGTGCTACAACCTCCACTGCCTGCTAGAACAAGGGAGAGGAAGGTCTTCGTCGAGTACCGAACGTGTGACCGACTGCGGGAGCGCTGCCGAGCATGGCCGGAAGGATCGTCTACGCGATCTTGAGATCGGGAAGAGTACGACTACATCACCCACGAGAATCCGCTCTCGTTAAACACTTTGGAATCTTCGAGGGTGAGTTATTCCATCGACTCGTTGCTACAATCTAGTAGATAGATCTTGGCTTGTTTGTTTGTATGCGATAGAATTTTTTTGTTTTCCATGCTACGAAACCCTACAGCGTCACGTTTTCCCCCTCGTGTCTAACCTTGGCCACTTAGTTGTGCTCAGTTATACCCTCAAGTGTAGCACTGGCAGTTTGGTTGTACTCAGTTTTGTCCTCAAGTACTAACACTGCCGTGTGCAATATACTCACTTTTACCCTCCGGTGGCTGGTCAACAGAGAGTCAACGAATGGGTTTTAGCTAACTAATTGAGTCATTTTATGCACAACAAATTCAAAAACATCAAAACATAGTGGCATCTACCCAGGGAGTCTTATTATGTGACCTGCCACCATAAGAAATGTATATAAATCAAGTTTTAAGCTAAATCACCACTTCTCAAATCACCTACTATCTGTGAAGGTTCATGGCTTTATACTCAAGCCTCTTCCCAAAACATCCCTCCCCAAAACATAATTTGTCTGAATGAGGTAATAACTGTCAAACTGGTGTATATTTGAATTACAAATAGTTTGATGTGTGCCAATTGTATTTTATTGTATAAAAGAAGCATTTTCCATTTTTTAAATCTCCTTTTGTTTTATATTTGAACCCCCTATGTAACATCCCAAAAATCATAGTTTCAAAACTCATACATATCATCTGTGCATCATTCATTCATTTAGGGTTTATCAAAAATCACTTAGAAAACAGAAGTTGAGTCTGTGATTTCATGTGGACAATTGATTCCAAAATGACCATCACACTTTGAAAGTTTGGAAGACTAGGTACTTGTTTACTTGATTCCATTGTTGGAATGTTTATGTGAAGCTTTTTACCAAAATTCAAAGTTTAGAAATGATTTCAAAACCCTAAATCCAAATATATGCAAAATCCTTGTTTATTTTTGAAACCCAAAACTTGACCAAACCTTACAGAGTAATCACTTGGTTAAATGACTGCATTTGAAACCACAAAACCCTACAAAGATCCCCAAAATTGTTTGAGATTAAAAAGGATTTGAATTCATATCAAAATCAATTCGAAAATAAGCGAGAAAAAGAAAAGGGCAAAGAAATGGAAAAGGCCATGCGGCGAGATCGCCCAAGAACTAATCCAGCCCAAAAGCCCACCCCGGGCATTTCTTTTCCTCCTCTCACGCTTGGACGCCTTGAGCAGCTGACGGACCCCACATTCACTTAGCGTTACTGACGAGCGGCCCTATCTGCGCTGGCATCGTCTTCCCCAAACTTCCGCCCGCGACCACGTCGCAGGAGCAGTGATGGCCGGTGATGGCGCGGCTTAATTGGGCCATTAAACGCAGGCGTTTCTTGTCGACTCCCAGGCTATAAGATCCCCATCACCCCACGGTCATTTTCCCCCAGTCAATCGCACACTCACGCCCCCAGGCTGCCCTCAAACCTCCGCGAGTCGCCGCTGACAGAGCCCCCTCCGGCGATCAATTCCGGTGAGCTTCGAGTTCCCCTCTGTCTCCCATTCACCCTATCTTATTCAGTGAACTCATACGCATCTTCTGACACTCGCCGTTTGTCTTCGCATGACCCCTAGCGTTGGCAACGTCGACGACTGGCCGCCACCATCTTCTTCACGAACTCCGGCGACCCCTCTCCGTAAGTAACCACCACCCCTTGCCCTCTGGTTGACACGCATAGCATCCTCGTCATCGTGCGCATCTGACAGTGTCCTTATTTTGGCCTAGCGCGACGAGGAACCACGCCACGGCGACAATGGCCGTAGGTGACATTTTCGCGAACTCGGCGAGCAATTCGATAAGTTTCGGCCCCTGCCTTCTTATTCACCCGGCGTGTTCGTGGTTGTCCTGCGCATCCTCTAAACCCATTGATTCGTGCTCAGCGACGAGAACATCGGCAACTCCGACAACCCTCGCTGGCGCTGCAGAAACTCCGGAGGTCGAGCCCATCTCCGGCGCCCCTTCGCGAGCAGTACCACGTCGAGTTCCGGCCGCGCCTTCGCGGATCTGGTAAGCACATCCTTGCATCTGGAATGGTCTAGAACGCGGCACCGCCGTAGACGAACGCGCCGCCCAACGCCCGCCAGCCGCCGAGAGCATGGTCGCTTGCTCGCGCCGTTGGATCTTGATCCGGCGCTAGGATAGACTCACTTAATCCCGGCGATGCAGCGATCTGGTGCGTCTGATCTGTTTAAAATCCTGCGGCTGCGGGCGTGATCCAACGGCGATGCAGCGCCAATCACAATGACGTGGCGTAGTTTATATTAAAAACAGAATTCAAAACCTGAATTAGATTCAAACTTCAAATGTTTATAACTTTCAAACTACACGTTGGATTTTTGCAAACTTTATATCGTTGAGATCAGGGAGACAAGGCCTAACAGAATATACCTTTTATTTAGCATATAGTAACAGTTAAAAATGTTTTATTTGTGGAACAAGTTTGGGGCCATTTTAGATATAAAAATATCTTTATAAAATTTTGTTTGGACAAATAAGTTTATTGGACAAACTTGTGACATGTTATGCTTCAGTAGTCATGTACACACACTTGGTAGAATTTTTCAAAATTTAGTACATGGTAAATTCTTGCATGCATGCATTCATATTATTTTGGTTATATTTAAAGGTGTGTAATTGTATGTTTTGAATTCTTGTGTAGATTCTGATTTTGATTGTGATTGTGATTGTGAAGAGTGCTACTCCCCACACTACCAAGGCAAGTGATATTTTCATGAATATTCCTATCCTAAGTTTTGTACTAGCATTAGATATTTTGGCTAAATTATTGCATGATATTTTTGCCTAGTGCTAAGATGGGAAATCCTAAGTAGAGTGAAATAGTAGAATTGCTAGGGAAAAACTTTCCTAAGTTAAGTTATCATATTCTGCTTAGCCTAGCTACTTAGCAAACAAGGGTGGTGAACATCTATATGGTTTATGATAAAAATATTCTAAGTCAAGAGACTTATATTTTCTTAATAAAACAACTAAGTCAAATAAACCTCCTGGGTGGAATGGATTGATTGGGTTATGTTGAGTGGTTACACAAGGCCATGGACTTGGGTTGTGTATCTCACTTGTGGTATGCCACCCAGGCACAAAGGGATTTGGAGGCCAAATGTTGAGAAAGCTTACAGTGCAACCACTTGGCAATATGGGCTCTTCCATGATCATATAGGTTGCCAGAACTTAGTCAATTTGGACAGAGGGTGGTAGTTGGGTTGATAGGTTGGAGCGCGTCCATTTTGACTAAGGAAAAGCTTCGAAAGGTCCTGTCTTGGGAAACCAAGTCGGTGGGAAAGTGCACAACCTCTGCAGATGGAAAACCTAAGTACTTAGCCTTGTCCAAGGAAATGGACACTTGAGCATCAAGACATGGAAGCCACAAGAATCTCATCACTCCAACTTCTAAATTAAAAACTTGTGGGTGAACAAGGGTGAAGGACCTCAATGTCTATTGATGGTTTCCTTGGGAATATTTTGACAAAGAAAACTTAGTAATTTCAACTAATAGGTAAAATTAATTTTAAGCAAAGCAAGCCAAGCTACACTAGCCAAATGCATTTAGAATTATAGACCACTTAAAATATACTAAGGTATCACTTGCCAATACTATTCCAAAGTATTGACCCTCTGTGGCTGTAACTTGTGATGTTGCGAGTTACTCCGATGATGAGTAGGAGTCATGAGTCTACACTCAACATGCTTGCCTGTGGCACATGAAGATGAAGACTTGTGTTTATTTACTTATTCCTAAAAACTCTTGTATTAGGCCTATGGCCCTGAGTTGTAAAAGACTATGTTTATCTCTGGAATGAATGTAATAAACGACCTTTGTATCTGTGTACTTCATCTTAAACTGTGGATGCTAGCATTGATCCAGGGACTAGCATTGCAATCACAGGGATCCTATCCTTTATAAAGGAGGGGTCTAACAGATGGTATCAAAGCACTGTGTTGCCTGTAGGATTATGACCCTAGGAATTGGAAAACCACTAAGGAAAAAGTTTTTTCAACTACTTCTACACTTGTCTATTCTTCTCGTAAAACTTTTCTAATCTCTTTCAATTTCCCTTGTAGATGAACTCCATCAACGAAGCCGTGAAGAAGGGACCACTCATGACCATGACCTTGGAATGTGAAACTGAGTTTCCCAATATTCTCAAGGACCTCATGGAGACAATGGATGCACATGGTGAAGCCGTGTACAAGGGCTTTCCGGTGATGGATGAAGGAGTGGAGTATTGGTGGGTGCAACTACACTTGTACAAAAACAAGGGAGACAACCACAAAAGGGGATTCTGCATGTACACCAACACTACCATGCACACCACATTCTTTGAGTCAGCCAGGGATGCAGCTTGGAGGACTATCAAGGAACTAAGTGCTAGAGTCAAGTGCAGAATGCTCAACCTTCAGAAGGACTTAGAGAAAGAGAAGGAACTTACTCAAGAATTGGAAGACAACAACCAAGAAATAAGGGGAGATGTTCTAGACTTAGTGATAGAGTCAAGGGAACAAGATTGGTGGATTGCCTCTAGGAACATTGTGTTCAATAATAGGTCCCGTGAGATTGGACTGTAATGACATTTCGTTAGTTGGACCACCACTTATCACCTTATTTTCAAAAGATATTTTAAATAAGTATGGACCTTGAATGATGTAATGAATTCATGTATGCATGGCTTGTGTGACAATTATGTTTCATGGATATGTATGAATGTTGTCTTGATTTATCTTGAATTGCTTTGTTCTAACTTTTTAACCTTATAAATAGATGCCTGTTGCCATCAGCACCGTTGAGGAGTTTCGAGTTACTCGTTTTGGTCCCCGTATCGTTGAGCTTACCACTCTGCTTGACCTCCCTCTTCCCACCATTACGGTGTACCCACTCACCAAGTTCGAGAGGAAGGACCTCAGGGCTTCAAGGTGACCCACCAGACGCCTTGATCGAGCCCTCTGAGGCCATCGTCTTCAAGTTGATGCATGACGTGGGAGAGAGGCATGGAGGTAGTCATGCAGGACTGATAGGACGATCATAGCCGTCCTCCGAACAAGTTAGGGTACTCACTTTCACGTCTTCGGTAGACGTGATGTTGACGGAGAGTCCATCGACTTCGAGGATGACTCGAGGAGCACCGCGGAGCCGATACGTCTTTATCTTCAGGACTTGGAGACTCTTCTCAGACACGTTGATACAGATAGGACGAACGTCATGCTTGGTAACGACGAGCTTCAGGTGCAGCTTCGCGAGAAGGACAAGCTTTTTGCGCAGCAGGATGAGATGATCAAGGAGATGGAGACAAAATTTGAGACCCAGGACCGCAAATTCAAGAGTCAAGAGAAACGCGTCCAGGATAGGAACAAGAGAATCCGGGACATGACCGAGGAGCTGAAGTCTAAGGACTTCGAGCTTGAGCAGCAGCAGATGGTTATTGAGAGGCTTCGCTCCCAGAAGAGGGCTCTCAAGGCCAAGATCGATTCCTTGACCACTACGATTGAGGAGAACAAGACCGCAATAGAGAACGCAGGTCTTACCTTCGTCGAGGAGGAGATTGACGTTGATGAGTAGACATGACCACTCGTTTATTTTATTATTCACACTTGTTCTGTGAACTTGTTTTGGACCATCCGACATGTGGATGGCTTGCCACTTGTGTGTATCACTTCATGAACATGTTATGTGGTTGTTGAACTTTATTTTCTTGTGTTGCTTAATATGTGTTTGTTTAAGTTGTATTGTGCATAAAACATCTATGGGTATCTCATTCTTATCTATGTGAATAAACCACAGATGCCTCCCCGTCGCGCAAACCCCAACCCCAACAACATCACCCCGGAAATGCAACAAATGATGAATGCGCAAACACAACTTATGCAAATGATGACGACGTTCATCCAAAACCAGAATAACAACAACAACAACAACAATGACCCCAACAACAACAACAACAACAACAACAACAACAACAACCCTCCGGGTTTCGATATGCTCACCAGATTTCTGCGTCTGAGGCCAGCAAAGTTTTCAGGAACAACTGATCCCATGGCAGCCAATGACTGGCTGCGTTCTGTGAACAAAGACTTGGTGATGAGGTCGCACCGATGCTGCTGAAAAAGTCAGATTCGCAGCACATCTGTTGGAAGGACCAGCCGCCACATGGTGGGATAACTTCCAAATCACCACTCCCATTGATGAAGTGACATGGGACATATTTGAAGATGGGTTTCGCACCGCTCATATCTCGTCAGGGATAATGAGTCTGAAAAAGAAGGAGTTTCACAACTTGAAACAGCGCCATCGCAGTGTGGCAGAATACGTAGAAGAATTCAACAATCTGGCGCTATGCACCGGACGAGGTTGATCACGATGCCAAGAGAAGGGAAAAATTCTTGGAAGGCTTGAATGATGAGCTGAACCTACGATTATCTCAGAGCATATGTTCCAACTTATCAGTCCTTGTGTGACAAGGCTGCTATTTTGGAGAGTAAAATGAAGCAAGTCGAGAGTAGGAAGAGGAAACACTGACAAACACACTCGGGATCGTCTCACAAACTATCTCATTATGATAATAAGTGGCAGCCGGATCCCATAAACATGGGAAGTTCAACAAGCACCACAACCGTCATGACAACAAACATCGTAGTCATGACAATGATAAGTACAAGAACCACAATGGTGGACATAAGAGCCACCACAAGGAAATGGTAGTGGAGGTGGAGGTCATTATGTCAAAAAGGACATCATCAAAGTTGAGTGCTACAAATGCAAGAAGTCAGGGCATTATGCTAATGAGTGCCCGAAAAGAAAGTTGAAGGACCTAACAAGCCAAATCCATTTCAGAAAGGACAGGTTAACCACATCAATGTGGAGGAGGTCTATGAGGAGCCCGATGCCGTTCTTTGGTAAGTTCAGACTCAATTCAATTTCAGCGTTTGTACTCTTTGATACTGGTGCATCTCATTCATTCATATCAAAGGCATTTGTGGATAGAAATGGGTTTGCATCAGAAAACATTGGGTGCCCAATAAAGGTTAGTTCTCCAGGGGGAGACATGGTAGCAAGCCTTGGATGCCGAGATCTTATCATAGAGTTTGGTAAACATAAGTTCCCAGTAAGTCTGATAATCCTAGATTCCCAAGGGTTGGATGTAATATTGGGAATGGATTGGATGGCTAAGTACGAAGGAGTATTAGATTGTGCCAATCGTACAGTTACACTCACAACCCCCGAAGGAAAAAGAATAAAGTTTAAGTCAAACTTTGAATTCAAAGGAAGTAAGCTAAATTCTCTTAAGGGGGTTAGCATGGACAATGTGCCAATTGTGTGTGAGTATCCGGATGTATTCCCTGAGGAATTACCAGGAATGCCACCAGACAGAGATGTGGAGTTTCTAATAGATTTGGTACCAGGTTCTGGGCCAATAGCTAAGAGACCATATAAAATGTCAGTGGATGAGCTGAAAGAACTCAAGAAACAACTAGGAGAACAGTTACAGAAAGGGTTTATACAACCAAGTTCTTCATCATGGGGAGCCCCGGTTTTGTTTGTGGAGAAAAAGGATAGAACACAAAGATTATGTATTGATTATCGTTCTCTCAACGAGGTTACCATCAAGAACAAATATCCTTTGCCAAGAATCAACGACTTGTTTGATCAGTTAGAAGGAGCATGTGTATTCTCAAAGATTGATCTTAGGTCAGGCTATTTTCAACTTAAGATAAGAGAGCAAGACATACCTAAGACAGCATTCACCACAAGGTATGGATTGTATGAGTACACTGTGATGCCTTTTGGTTTAACCAACGCTCCCGCATATTTCATGAATATGATGAACAAAGTGTTCATGGAATTCCTTGACAAGTTCGTTGTCGTTTTTATCGACGATATCCTAGTCTACTCCAAGAGCAGGGAAGAACATGAAAGACACTTGCGCTTAATACTTGAAAAATTGAGAGAACATAAACTTTATGCCAAATTCAGCAAGTGTGAGTTCTGGTTAGAGAAAGTTGGATTCCTTGGTCATGTTATGACAAAGGATGGTGTGGCAGTTGATCCGGCTAAAGTTTCAAGCGATGATTGGGAATCACCCAAAAACGTGAAAGAAGTTCGTAGTTTCCTTGGCTTAGCAGGTTACTACAGAAGGTTTATTGAAAATTTCTCAAAAGTTGCTAAACCTATGACAGAATTGTTAAAGAAGGACAAAAAGTTTGCCTGGTCTGAAAGTTGTGAAGTCAGTTTCCAGGAATTAAAGAAGAGACTAGTAACAGCACCAGTTTTGTGTCTGCCTGATTTGGAAAAAGATTTCCAAGTGTATTGTGATGCTTCTCATCAAGGCTTAGGTGCCGTACTTATGCAAGATGGTAGAGTCGTAGCTTATGCTTCGAGACAACTCAAAACTCATGAAGTAAACTACCCTACTCATGATTTGGAGTTAGCCTCTGTCGTTCATGCACTCAAAACATGGAGACATTACCTGTTAGGTAAACGGTGTGAAGTATTCACCGATCATAAGAGTTTGAAATATATCTTCACCCAGAAGGAGATCAACATGAGACAAAGAAGATGGCTAGAACTTATTAAGGATTACGACTTAAGTTTACAATACCATCCAGGTAAAGCAAATGTGGTAGCCGATGCTCTAAGCCGTAAGACATTTATAAATGGACTTACAAAAGGGGAATTGCCAGAAGACTTGTGTAGGCAATTCAAAGAACTCAGATTGGAGATTGTACCAGAAGGGCATCTCATGTCCTTGGATGTTCAACCCACTCTTTTGGACAAGATCCGAGAAGTTCAAAAGACTGATGAGGAAATTGAAAAGATTAAAGTAAACATTGGTCTAGGGAAAGCCAAGAGTTTCCATATTGACGAACAGGGTACTTTATGGCACGGGAAACGTATATGTGTTCCACAAGACCCAGAGTTGCGAAAACTAATCTTACAAGAAAGTCACAACTCTCCATATTCTATTCACCCAGGAAACACCAAGATGTACATGGATATGAAAGAGAGATTTTGGTGGAACAATCTCAAAAGGGATATCGCCGAACATATCGCTTTGTGTGATGTATGTAGCAGAGTCAAAGCGGAGCACCAGAAACCAGCGGTCTGCTTCAACCATTGCCTATTCCTGAATGGAAGTGGGAAAATATTGGTATGGATTTCATTACCGGATTACCAAGGACTAGATCGGGATATGATTCCATATGGGTAGTAGTGGATCGTCTAACCAAAGTGGCTCATTTTATACCAGTGAAAACAACTTATACCAGTGCCAAACTAGCAAAAATTTACATGAGCAGGATTGTATGCCTTCATGGTGTGCCAAAGAGTATTGTGTCCGATAGAGGAACTCAATTCACATGTCACTTTTGGAGACAACTTCATGAATCCTTAGGAAGCAGGTTGGAATTCAAGATCGCCTTTCATCCTCAACGGATGGTCAACAGAGAACCAATCAAATTCTAGAAGACATGTTGAGGGCATGCGCTTTGGATTATGGAGCAAGTTGGGATGAAAGTTTACCCTACAGAGTTTTCTTACAATAACAGCCATCAATCAAGTATTGGAATGGCACCGTTTGAGTTACTCTCTGGAAGGAAGTGTACCACCCATTGTTGTGGAATGGTGTGGGAGAAAGAAGTTTATTCGGACCTGATCTTATCAAGGACGCCTTGAAGTGAAAGTTAAATTGGTTAGGGACGGTTGAAGATAGCACAATCCCGGAGAAAAGCTACGCGGATTCTAAGCGTAGAGAAGTCACCTACGAAGTTGGAGATAGAGCCTATCTCAGGGTATCACCACTCCGTGGAGTGAAAAGATTTGGAGTCAAAGGAAAGTTGGCACCAAGATACGTTGGGCCATTCAAGATTCTAAGTCGCAAGGGAGAAGTTGCATATGAAGTGGAATTACCAGAATCTCTATCAGCAGTCCACAATGTATTTCATGTGAGTCAACTTAAGAAATGTCACCCAGAAATGGAAGAGTCTTCTTTGAAGGATACCATACCTTTGGAAGAGGTTCAACTAGAAAGTGATCTCACTTATGAAGAAAAGCCTGTCAAGATTCTAGAAACCGCAGAAAGAGTCACCAGGACCAAGACTATCAAATTTTGTAAAGTACAATGGAATCATCACTCCGAAGAGGAAGCAACATGGGAAAGAGAAGATGATCTTCGGAAAGACCACCCTCACCTATTTGCTAGCCAAACCGAATCTCGAGGGCGAGATTCATCTTAAGGGGGTTAGATTTGTAACATCCCAAAAATCATAGTTTCAAAACTCATACATATCATCTGTGCATCATTCATTCATTTAGGGTTTATCAAAAATCACTTAGAAAACAGAAGTTGAGTCTGTGATTTCATGTGGACAATTGATTCCAAAATGACCATCACACTTTGAAAATTTGGAAGACTAGGTACTTGTTTACTTGATTCCATTGTTGGAATGTTTATGTGAAGCTTTTTACCAAAATTCAAAGTTTAGAAATGATTTCAAAACCCTAAATCCAAATATATGCAAAATCCTTGTTTATTTTTGAAACCCAAAACTTGACCAAACCTTACAGAGTAATCACTTGGTTAAATGACTGCATTTGAAACCACAAAACCCTACAAAGATCCCCAAAATTGTTTGAGATTAAAAAGGATTTGAATTCATATCAAAATCAATTCAGAAAATAAGAAACAGAAAAAGAAAAGGGCAAAGAAATGGAAAAGGCCATGCGGCCAGGATCTGGCCCAGCAACTAATCCAGCCCAGCAAGCCCACCCGGGCATTTCTTTTCCTCCTCTCACGCGGACGCCTTGCCGAGCAGCGGACGGACCCCATTCACTTAGCGCGTTCGGTGGCCCGGGCCCTATCTGTGGCATCGTCTTCCCAAACTTCCGCCCGCGACCACGTCGCAGAGCGATGATGGCCGGTGATGGCGGCTTAATTGGGCCATTAACGCAGGCGTTCTTGTCGACTCTCGGGCTATAAGATCCCCATCACCCACGGTCATTTTCCCCGATCAATCGCACACTCCGCCCCAGGCTGCCCTCAAACCTCCGCGAGTCGCCGTGTGAGCCCCTCCGCGATCAATTCCGGTGAGCTTGAGTTCCCTCATCTCCCATTCACCCTATCTTATTCGGTGAACTCATACGCATCTGCGACACTCGCCGTTTGTCTTCGCATGACCCTAAGCGTTGGCGTCGACGGCCGCCACCATCTTCTTCACGAACTCCGGCCCTCTCCGTAGTAACCACCACCCCCCTCTGGTTGACACGCGCATAGCACCCTCGTCATCGTGCGCATCGACAGTGTCCTTATTTTGGCCTAGCGCGACGAGGAACCACGCCAACGGCGACAACGGCGTGGACATTTTCGCGAACTCCGCGAGCAATTCCGATAAGTTTGGCGCCTGCCTTCTTATTCACCCGGCGTGTTCGTAGTTGTCCTGCGCATCCTCTAAACCCATTGATTCGTGCTCGGCGACGCAGAACATCGGCAGCAACTCCGACCTCGCCTCGATGATGCCGAACGAAACTCCGACGAGGTCGAGCCCATCTCCGGCGCCTTGCGAGCGAGTACCACGTCGAGTTCAGCCGCGCCTTCGCGGATCTGGTAAGCACATCCTTGCATCTGGAATGGTCTAAACGCCCGGCACGCCCGTAGACGACAGCGCCGCCGCCGCCAACGCCGCCCGCCAGAGCATGGTCGCTTGCTTTCGCGCCGTTGGATCTTGATCCGGCGCTAGGATAGACTCACTTAATCCCGGCGATGCAGCGATCTGTGCGTCTGATCTGTTTAAAATCCTGCGGCTGCGGGCGTGATCCAACCGAAGATGCAGCGCCAATCAATGGCCTGACGCGTGGCAGAGTTTATATTAAAAACAGAATTCAAAACCTGAATTAGATTCAAACTTCAAATGTTTATAACTTTCAAACTACACGTTGGATTTTTGCAAACTTTATATCGTTGAGATCAGGGAGACAAGGCCTAACAGAATATACCTTTTATTTAGCATATAGTAACAGTTAAAAATGTTTTATTTGTGGAACAAGTTTGGGGCCATTTTAGATATAAAAATATCTTTATAAAATTTTGTTTGGACAAATAAGTTTATTGGACAAACTTGTGACATGTTATGCTTCAGTAGTCATGTACACACACTTGGTAGAATTTTTCAAAATTTAGTACATGGTAAATTCTTGCATGCATGCATTCATATTATTTTGGTTATATTTAAAGGTGTGTAATTGTATGTTTTGAATTCTTGTGTAGATTCTGATTTTGATTGTGATTGTGATTGTGAAGAGTGCTACTCCCCACACTACCAAGGCAAGTGATATTTTCATGAATATTCCTATCCTAAGTTTTGTACTAGCATTAGATATTTTGGCTAAATTATTGCATGATATTTTTGCCTAGTGCTAAGATGGGAAATCCTAAGTAGAGTGAAATAGTAGAATTGCTAGGGAAAAACTTTCCTAAGTTAAGTTATCATATTCTGCTTAGCCTAGCTACTTAGCAAACAAGGGTGGTGAACATCTATATGGTTTATGATAAAAATATTCTAAGTCAAGAGACTTATATTTTCTTAATAAAACAACTAAGTCAAATAAACCTCCTGGGTGGAATGGATTGATTGGGTTATGTTGAGTGGTTACACAAGGCCATGGACTTGGGTTGTGTATCTCACTTGTGGTATGCCACCCAGGCACAAAGGGATTTGGAGGCCAAATGTTGAGAAAGCTTACAGTGCAACCACTTGGCAATATGGGCTCTGCCATGATCATATAGGTTGCCAGAACTTAGTCAATTTGGACAGAGGGTGGTAGTTGGGTTGATAGGTTGGAGCGCGTCCATTTTGACTAAGGAAAAGCTTCTGAAAGGTCCTGTCTTGGGAAACCAAGTCTGGTGGGGAAAGTGTACAACCTCTGCAGATGGAAAACCTAAGTACTTAGCCTTGTCCAAGGAAATGGACACTTGAGCATCAAGACATGGAAGCCACAAGAATCTCATCACTCCAACTTCTAAATTAAAAACTTGTGGGTGAACAAGGGTGAAGGACCTCAATGTCTATTGATGGTTTCCTTGGGAATATTTTGACAAAGAAAACTTAGTAATTTCAACTAATAGGTAAAAATTAATTTTAAGCAAAGCAAGCCAAGCTACACTAGCCAAATGCATTTAGAATTATAGACCACTTAAAATATACTAAGGTATCACTTGCCAATACTATTCCAAAGTATTGACCCTCTGTGGCTGTAACTTGTGATGTTGCAGGTTACTCCGATGATGAGTAGGAGTCATGAGTCTACACTCAACATGCTTGCCTGTGGCACATGAAGATGAAGACTTGTGTTTATTTACTTATTCCTAAAAACTCTTGTATTAGGCCTATGGCCCTGAGTTGTAAAAGACTATGTTTATCTCTGGAATGAATGTAATAAACGACCTTTGTATCTGTGTACTTCATCTTAAACTGTGGATGCTAGCATTGATCCAGGGACTAGCATTGCAATCACAGGGATCCTATCCTTTATAAAGGAGGGGTCTAACACCCTATCAGTTTTTCCCTTGGTTTTTAAGTTCTACTCAGTTTTCCCCTCCCTCTTAGTGACAAACTCTCACACCTATGCTCATCTTGGCTGCTACGCTCCGATTGGCCGAGATAGTTGTCACGCGGATCGTACCACCAACCGTTTATCCTCTGATTGATCCTCTATGATCTAACGGATAGGATAACCCCTTTATCTGTCGGGGGGCACCCTCTATCCATGCAAAATAACGAGTTTGCCATCGATGCTTTAATTCCATAAACAAATGATTTTGAATATAATTTGAAGGGAAAGTGTTCAAAGGTGTATAATTTTTTCATTATATTTCACTCCATGTCCTAAGTGCGATTTCAAAGAGTTCAAAGGTGTATAATTTTTGCCATATGCAAGTTTATGCATTACATCCATACATTCTATGAAAATGATAATCTCTCAAGATTTTCTTAGCACATCATTATCACGTATTAAGTGCGATTTCATAGTGTTTAAAGGTAAACACCCTTTTCCTTTACATTAAGAGTTGTATAATTTTTCAATTTGAAAGTGTTCAAGAGTAGTGTCAATTATAAACACTCTTTTGCATTAAGAGTTGTATAATTTTTCAATTTGAAAGTGTTCAAGAGCAGTGTCAATTATAAACACTCTTTTACATTAAGAGTTGTATAATTTTTCAATTTGAAAGTGTTCAAGAGTAATGTCAATTATAAACAATATTTTACATTAAGAGTTGTATAATTTTTTTAAATTTGAAAGTGTTCAAGAGTTGTGTCAATTATAAACACTCTTGTACATTAAGAGTTGTATAATTTTTTTAATTTGAAAGTGTTCAAGAGTAGTGTCAATTATAAACACTCTTTTACATTAAGAGTTGTATAAATTTTTTAATTTGAAAGTGTTGGAGATATGCCCTAGAGGCAATAATAAATGTAGTTATTATTATATCTTTGTGTTTATGATAAATGTTTACATTCATGCTATAATAGTATTAACAAGGAAACCATTAATACTTGTGTGATTTGTAAACTTAATTTGAAGTCCCTAGTATAGCCTCTATACTTCACTAGCTTGTTGGTTGATTAATGATTGTGGTTTCCCTATCATGAACATTGAGATGTTATCAACAACAAGATCATATCGTTAGGAGAATGATATGGTGGACATACTCCTATAGATAAGCGTAGCATAAAGATCAAGTCATTTCAATAGTTCAATTGCTATATGCTTTCCGATACATAGTAACCTAATTCCTTCGACCATGAGATCATGCATATCACCTTTACCGGATGGATGCTTTGATGACATCAAACACCACACCGTGGGGTGGCTATAAAGGTGGCATTAAGTGTTCGGAAAGTATTGGTTGAAACACATGGATCAAGAGTGGGATTTGTCCATCCACATGACGGATAGATATACTCTGGGCCCTCTCGGTGGAATGTCATCCAATTGGCTTGCAAGCATGTGACTTGGTCACAAGGGATCACATATCACGGAGCGAGAAAAGAGTACTTATCGTAACGAGGTTGAACTAGGTATGCGAGATACCACGATCATAACCTCGGATAAGTAAACTATCGTGAGACAAAGGGAAATTGGTATCGTATGTAAGTGGTTCATTCGATCGCAAAGTAATCGTAGAAATATGTAGAGCCATATGAATTTCTAGATTCCTCTATTGGTTATTGTTCGGAGAAGTGTCTCGATCATGTCCGCATAATTCACGAACCGTAGGGAGACACATAAGGATTCGACGTTGTTTGAGTAGTTATGGTATTATGAGAAAGAGACCGAATGTTGTTCGAGTCTCGGATGGGATCCGGATATCACGAGGTGATCCGGAATGGTCCGGAGAATAAGATTCATATAAGGAAAGTCCCGTTTTGAGTTCGGGAATGATTAGGTGTTTTCATCGGGAATGTTCTAGAAGGTTCGGATTGTCCGGCACTCGGGGGAGGTACATGAATGTGTCATTACATATTGGAATGATTGCATCATGTACTAAGTGTTCTTGCTGTTCCAAAACATGAAAGTCAAATTGCCAATTTGAAAGTCAAACGGCTAAAACAGAAAGCTGTGGGAAGCGAAGCTGTGGGAAACAAGCAAGAGGAGTTGGAACCAACTTTGGAGGAGTTGGACTCCTCCAGGGGCGCCAGCCCTAGGCCGAGTTGGGAGGACTCCTCCCTCCTGGCGCCAAGGCCCCTCCACCTATATAAGGAGGGGCAGGGCTCCTCCTAGACACACAACTTTCTACCTCTAAATCTCCGGTTTAGAGCCGTTTTGGTTTAGAGCTTCTAATTGCTTTAGCCAGTGGTTTAGAGCCTTCTAATTGGTTTAGAGCCTTCTAATTGGTTTAGAGCCTTCTAATTGGTGTGTCTAATTACTAGACCACTAATAGCCTCTCTCATAAGCTCCACCATACTTGCACCGGCTTAAGGCGAAGCCCTGCGGGATTTCCCCTCTACTTCCGGTACCACGCCGTTGTGCTGCCGGAATCGCGAGGAGAGTGCTACAACCTCCGCTGCCTGCTAGAACAAGGGAGAGGAAGGTCTTCGTCGAGTACCGAACGTGTGACCGATCATGGGCTGCGGGCGTGGCGCCGGAAGGATCGTCTACGATCTTGAGATCGGAAGAATGACTACATCACCCACGAGAATCCGCTCTCGTTAACGCTTTGGAATCTTGAGGGTAAGTTATACCATCGACTCGTTGCTACAATCTAGTAGATAGATCTTGGCTTGTTTGTTTGTATGCGATAGAAACATTTTGTTTTCCATGCTACGAATCCCTCTGAGGGTATCGAGCCATGTCTATATGTAGATCTGTTGCGAGTAGAACACAATGGTCATTGTGGGCGTTGATGCTTTATTGTCGATTGCTTCTTGTGTACTTTGCATCTTGCGGTATGTTGGGATGAAGCGGCGGGCTAACCTTACATGACATCGTTCATGAGACTTGCTCCGCTTGACATGCAACTTGTATTGCATAAGTGGCTTGGCGGTGCTGTTTCTCCTAGCATAGTTAAGATCCAATTTACAACGGGTGATCAACAATGCTAGTATCAATGTTGTGGTTCTTGTTCGTAAGTTAGAACGACACTTATTGAAAGCCCCAAACCACGTAAAATATGCAAAGAAAGTAGGCGTCTAACTTTGTTTTGCGGGGGTGTCTGATGATGTGATATGGCCATGATTGTGATTATATTTGATGTATGCAATGTTCCTTATTGTAAGTCAAATCGGCAGAGAAACCATATGGTTGTCTTTAATTTATGTTAAGACCCCGTGTCTATTCAAAGTAGTTGTAATAGTTGAAGTCGGTGGGCGACAACCATGGAGAAGCGTCATTGACCTTGATGCAATGTCGGTGATGATGGAGATCATGTTCGTGCTTGAAGATGGAGATCGGAGGCACAAAGAAGAAAGGCCATATCATATCACATATATATTGAATTGCATGTGATGTTAATCCTTTATGCATCTTGTATTGCTTAGTAGACGACGATAGCATTATAAGATGATCCCTCATGCACATCAATTTCAAATCATAAAGTGTTCACCCTTAGTTAGCACCGTTGCTAAAGCTTGTTGTTTCGAAGCACCACGTGATGATCGGGTGTGTTAGATTCTGCAAGTGTATACAACGTGAGCAAGCCAGATTTGCTCATGCAGAAACTAAGGTTTGATCTTGACGAGCCTAGCATGTACAGACATTGTTTCGGAACACGGAACACCGAAAGGTAAAGCATGAATCATATAGTAGATATGATGAACATGACGATTGTTCGCCATTGAAACTATGTCAACTCTCGTGATGATCGGTGTTGATATGGTGGATTTGGTTCGTGTGATCACTAAAACAATGTGAGGGATATTGTTTTGAGTGGGAGTTCACCTAGTTTAATTTTATTATTAATTTGAACTCAATTTGTCATAAACTTAGTCTAAACTATTGCAAATATGTTGTAGATCAATGGCAGCCCCTACCATCAATTTTAATGCGTTCCTAGAGAAAGAAAAGTTGAAAAGAATGGAAGCAACTTCGGATTGGTTCCATAATTTGAGGATTGTCCTCACTGGTAATTTGACCTATGTCTTTGGATGCACTGGGTGACCCACACTGCCAATGCTCGATGAAGTAAAGAATGTTTACCTCGCTCGGAAGAATCGGTACTCCATAGTTCAGTGTGCTATCTTGTATGGTTTGGAATCGGAGCTTCAGAAAAGGTTTGAGGATTCAGACCCATATGATATTGTCGAAGATCTCAAATTGATTTTTGAGACTCATGCGGCAATTGAAAGCTATGAGGCTTTGAAAAGTTCTTTAAGCGCAAGATGGAAGAGGCAGCTCCGTCGGTGAGCATGTGCTTAAGATGTCAGACGCATAAACAAACTTCAAAGCTTGGGTATAGTGATTCCTAATGCTTTGGGGATTTACCGTGTCCTCCAATCACTACCACCAAGTTACAAGAACTTTGTGATGAACTACAACATGCGAGAACATGAACAAGAGGCGTTGCGAACTCTTTGCCATGTTGAAATCTGCGAAGTGGAGATCAAGAAAGAGCACCAAGTGTTGTTGGTCAATAAGACCACCAAATTCAAGAAAGACAAGTCTAAGCAAAGGGACACTTCAAGAAGGGTGGTAAGAAAGCTACCACGACGAAGAAGACCAGGCTGGACCTAAGCACGATCTTGAGTGCTTTTCTTGCAAGGAGAAGGTCCTTTGGGCGGAATTGCCCAAAGTACTTGGCGGATTTGAAGAACGGCAACATCAAGAAGAAAGGTATATCGATATACATGTTATTGATGTGTATCTCACTAGTACTCGTAGTAGTGCACAGGTATTTGATCTTGGTTCGGTTGCTCATATTTGTAACTCGAAGCAGTCTTTGCGCGAATAAGCGGAAGCTAGCGAAGAACGAGGTGACGATGCGGCGTGGGAAGCGGATCAAAGGTTGATGTGATCGCGGTCGGCACGCTACCCCTTCATCTACCATCGGGATTAGTTTTATACTTAAATAATTGTTATTTGGTGCTGCGTTGAGCATGAACATTATATCGGGATCTTGTTTATTGCGAGACGGTTACTTGTTTAAATCTGAGAATAATGGTTGTTCTATTTATATGAGTAATATGTTTTATGCACATGCACCTTTGATAGATGGTCTATTCTTATTGAATCTCGATAGTGGAAATACACATATCAACAACATTGAGGCTAAACGTTTGAAATCCAGCGATAATTAGACCTATATGTGGCATCGTCTTGGTCACATCGGAGTGAAACGTATGAAGAAACTCCATTCCGATGGACTTCTTGAATCACTTGATTTTGAATCACTTGAAAGATGCGAAGCATGTCTGATGGGAAAAATGACTAAGACTCCATTTTCTGGTATGATGGAGCGAGCTACGGACTTATTGGAAATCATACATACCGATGTGTGTGGTCCAATGAGTGTAGCATCATGTGATGGTTATCGTTATGTTCTTACCTTCACAGATGACTTGAGTAGATATGGGTATATCTATTTCATGAAACATAAGTCCGAAAATTTCGAGAAGTTTAAGGAGTTTCAAAGTGAGGTAGAGAATCAACGTAACAAGAAGATTAAATTTCTACGTTACGATCGTGGAGGTGAATATCTAAGTTCTGAGTTTGGCGAGCATTTAAAGAAGTGCGGAATACTTTCACAATTGACACCGGAACACCACAGTAATGGTGTGTCCGAACGTCAGAATCGAACTCTCTTAGATATGGTTCGTTCTATGATGTCACTTACAGATTTACCGCTATCATTTTGGGGTTATGCATTAGAAAGCCGCATTCACTTTAAATAGGGCACCGTCTAAATCCGTTGAAACGACACCATATGAATTATGGTTTGGGACGAAACTTAAATTGTCGTTCCTTAAAGTTTGGGGATCTGAAGCCTATGTAAAGAAGTTACAGCGGACAAGCTTGAACCCAAAGCGGAAAAATGCGTCTTCATAGGATACGAAGGAAACTATTGGGTATACCTTCTATCATAGATCCGAAGGCAAAATCTTCGTTGCCAAGAATGGATCTTTTCTAGAGAAGGAATTTCTCTCGAAAGAAGTGACTGGAAGGAAAGTAGAACTCGGACGAGGTTGTCGAACCTTCTCTCGAAATTGCGAGTAGCGCACCGGAAGAAGTTCCTGTGGTGCTGCACCAATAAGAGAGGAAGCTAATGATGATGATCATGAAACTTGGTTGAAGTTGCTCTGAGCCTCGGAGGTCAACGAGAACTCGTACCACTCCAGTTGGTATGATTCCGTTATGAATGTCATGGTGGTGGACAACACCGATGACCCGAGACATATGAGGAAGCGATGATGAGCCCAGATTCCAATAAATGGCAAGAAGCCATGAAATCCGAGATTGGATCCATGTCGAAAACCAAGTATGGACTTTGGTGGACTTACCGGATGGCGGAAGGCACGAGAAAAATGGATTTTCAAGAAGAAAGCAGATCTTGATGGTAATGTTACTGTCTATAAAGCTCGACTTGTCGCAAAAGGATTTCGACAAATTCAAGGAGTTGACTACGATGAGACTTTCTCACCAGTAGCGAAGCTAAAGTCTGTGAGGATTATGTTAGCAATCTGCATATTATGATTATGAGATATGGCAGATGGATGTCAAAACAGCATTCCTCAATGGAGACATTGATGAAGAGTTGTATATGATGCAACCCAAAGGTTTTGTCGATCCTAAAGATGCTAACAAGGTATGCAAACTTTAACGGTCCATCTATGGATTGAAGCAGCATCCAGTTGGAATCAATGTTTTGATAAGGTAATCAAAAGTTTTGGTTTTATACAAACTTATGGAGAAGCTTGTATTTACAAGAAAGTGAGTGGGAGCTCAGTAGCATTCTTAATACGTATGTGGATGACATATTGTTGATTGGGAATGATGTAGACCTTCTTAATAGTGTCAAGGAATATTTGAATAATAGTTTTTCAATGAAGGATCTTGGCGAAGCAGCTTACATATTAGGCATAAAGATTTATAGAGATAGATCAAAAGCCAAATATCATTGTCACAGAGTACATATTTGGACAAAGTTCTAAAGAGATTTGGAATGGAAGAAAGCAAGAAAGGGTTCTTGCCCATGTTGCTAATCGACCTTGAGTAAAACTCAAAGTCCGACATCGGCGTAAGATAGAGAAAGGATGAGTAAGACTCCTATGCCTCAGCCATAGGATCTCTAATGTATGCCATGCTATGTACTAGACCCGACATTGCATATCTTTGTTAGTTTAACTAGCAGATATCAAACTGATCGAGTGGATCATTGGACAATGATCAAAAACATCCTTAAGTACTTGAGAAGAACTAAGGATATGGTTCTTTATTATGGAGGTGATGAACAACTCGTTGTTAATGGTTACACCGATGCTAGTTGGAACACCGATCCGGATGATTCTAAATCACAATCCGGATCGTATTTATTTTGAATGGTGCAGCGATTAGTGGAGGTGCAAAGCAAAGCGTTGTGGCGAGATCTTCAACTGAATCGGAATACATGGGCTTGAGGCTTCACAAGAAGCGATATGGATGAAAGAGTTCATTACTGAGCTGGGTGTGGTTCCAAGTCTGTTGGACCCAATGTCTATCTCTTTGTGATAACATGGCGCCATAGCCAATGCGCAAGAACCAAGGTCACACAAGAAGTGAAGCATATCAAGCTGCGTTTTCACGCTATTCGAGAACATATCCAGGATGGGGATATAAAGATTTGCAAAGTACACACAGATCTGAATGTGGCGGATCCATTGACTAAACCTCTCCCGAGGGCAAAACATGACCAACACCAAACTGCCATGGGTGTTCGGTATATTACCATGTAATCTAGATTAGATGACTCTAGTGCAAGTGGGAGACTGTTGGAGATATGCCCTAGAGGCAATAATAAATGTAGTTATTATTATATCTTTGTTTTTATGATAAATGTTTACATTCATGCTATAATAGTATTAACAAGGAAACCATTAATACTTGTGTGATTTGTAAACTTAATTTGAAGTCCCTAGTATAGCCTCTATACTTCACTAGCTTGTTGGTTGATTAATGATTGTGGTTTCCCTATCATGAACATTGAGATGTTATCAACAACAAGATCATATCGTTAGGAGAATGATATGGTGGACATACTCCTATAGATAAGCGTAGCATAAAGATCAAGTCATTTCAATAGTTCAATTGCTATATGCTTTACGATACATAGTAACCTAATTCCTTCGACCATGAGATCATGCATATCACCTTTACGGATGGATGCTTTGATGACATCAAACACCACACCGTGGCGGGTGGCTATAAAGGTGGCATTAAGTGTTGGAAAGTATTGGTTGAAACACATGGATCAAGAGTGGGATTTGTCCATCCACATGACGGATAGATATAATCTGGGCCCTCTCGGTGGAATGTCATCCAATTGGCTTGCAAGCATGTGACTTGGTCACAAGGGATCACATATCAGGGAGCGAGAAAAGAGTACTTATCGGTAACGAGGTTGAACTAGGTATGAGAGATCTGGACGATCATAACCTCGGATAAGTAAACTATCGTGAGACAAAGGGAAATTGGTATCGTATGTAAGTGGTTCATTTGATCGCAAAGTAATCGTAGAAATATGTGGGAGCCATATGAATTTCAGATTCCTCTATTGGTTATTGTTGAGAAGTGTCTCGATCATGTTCGCATAATTCACGAACCGTAGGGAGACACACTTAAGGATTCGACGTTGTTTGAGTAGTTATGGTATTATGAGAAAGAGACCGAATGTTGTTGAGTCTCGGATGGGATCCGGGATATCACGAGGTGATCCGGAATGGTCCGGAGAATAAGATTCATATAAGGAAAGTCCCGTTTCGGAGTTCGGGAATGATTCCGGTGTTTTCATCGGGAATGTTCTAGAAGGTTCCGGATTGTCCGGCACTCCGGGGGGGAGGGGTACATGAATGTGTCATTACATATTGGAATGATTGCATCATGTACTAAGTGTTCTTGCTGTTCCAAAAACATGAAAGTCAAATTGCCAGTTTGAAAGTCAAACGGCTAAAACAGGAAACTGTGGGAAACAGGAAACTGTGGGAAACAAGCAAGAGGAGTTGGAACCAACCTGGAGGAGGAGTTGGACTCCTCCGGGGCCGCCAGCCCTAGGCCGAGTTGGGGAGGGACTCCCTCCCTCCCCTGGCGCGCCAAGGCCCCTCCACCTATATAAGGAGGGGCAGGGCTCCTCCTAGACACACAACTTTCTACCTCTAAATCTCCGGTTTAGAGCCGTTTTGGTTTAGAGCTTCTAATTGCTTTAGCCAGGCGTTTAGAGCCTTCTAATTGGTTTAGAGCCTTCTAATTGGTGTGTCTAATTACTAGACCACTAATAGCCTCTCTCATAAGCTCCACCATACTGCACCGGCTTAAGGCGAAGCCTGCGGATTTCCCTCTACTTGGTACCACGTCGTTGTCTTTGCCGAATCGCGAGGAGAGTGCTACAACCTCCGGCCTGCTGGAACAAGGAGAGGAAGGTCTTCGTCGAAATGCGAGCGTGTGACCGATTGGGAGCGCTGCGAAGCGTGGCGCCGGAAGGATCGTCTACACGATCTTGAGATCGGAAAATGCGACTACATCACCCACGAGAATCCGCTCTCGTTAAACGCTTTGGAATCTTCGAGGGTAAGTTATACCATCGACTCGTTGCTACAATCTAGTAGATAGATCTTGGCTTGTTTGTTTGTATGCGATAGAAAAATTTTGTTTTCCATGCTACGAATCCCTACAGAAAGTGTTCAAGAGTTGTGTCAATTATAAACACTCTTTTACATTAAGAGTTGTATGTTGTTTTTAAATTTGAAAGTGTTCAAGAGTTGTGTCAATTATAAACACTCTTTTACATTAAGAGTAATATGGTTTTTTTAAATTTGAAAGTGTTCAAGAGTTGTGTCAATTATAAACACTCTTTTCCATTAAGAGTTGTATGGTTTTTTTAAATTTGAAAGTGTTCAAGAGTTGTGTCAATTATAAACACTCTTTTACATTAAGAGTTGTATATTTTTTAATTTGAAAGTGTTCAAGAGTTGTGTCAATTATAAACACTCTTGTACATTAAGAGTTGTAAAATTTTTTAAATTTGAAAGTGAATCGCTAGCCGTGCGAGAGTTGTGTTAATTATAGTTTCAGACCGCGCGAGAGTTTCATAATTATAAACACTCTTGTAAAACAACTGAATCGCCACTTTTCCAGGGGAATTTACAATAGATTTTAGGGAGATTTTATCTATCTCTGAGAGTTATGGAGGTTGAAACCACCGCTGGGAAGTAAAATCCAGAGAGATATTGTTCACAACCACAAATTATGCCAACACTGGATCAATCCTATTCGAAAATCAAGGCAGTTAGTTGAGCACCAACGATTCACGTTCAAATACTGCGAATAATCAACCCACAAAAGGGAAACAATGCTTACCCAGATGGAATCCATGCGTTAGATCCCTGCGATTCCACCAAATCTTCTCCGTGCTCGACGGGAATGGACGGTGCACCAGCCGACATTGCATACTGTTTCGCGAAAGGGGTAGATCTAGCAAGGGCGGGAGCAGAGCCAGAGGTGGAGTGGGCTCCAAGGATAGAGGGAGGGGAGGCTCTAGATCCTAGGACGACATAAGGTAGGAGGGAACGACGGTGGGGCAGCGGAGCGGAGGTGTGGGAGCTATTTCAGGCTCGGGGGAAGCGAATGCTTTGGGTGAGCGAGAATGGATGGTCCGACGTGTCTCCATGCGGCCCCACTCTTCACCACGTATGCAAGACTCATCCTAGCGCGGACCGACCCTTCACCATGTATGCAGGACCCATCCCAACGTGGCCCCACCGGTCAGGCATGTAACAGTCGAGGCCTCGTAACGTAACGCTCAACGCCCGACCCGCCCCAACGTGGTCCCACTAGTCAGCATGTAACAGTCAAGCCTTTGACCTGACGACATCCCTCCGTACGAGCGCCTGCGAGCGCCCGCGAGAGTTTCTTAACATGGCGAGGGGAAAAGTGAGGAAAAGTTAAGCGGCTGGGGAAAATTAAGTACAATTAACGAACCAACGGCATGAAAATAAAAATCCCATTTTACAAAGCTAAGCGGATTGTCTGTCCGTTGGGAATGGAGGTGTAGATAACACATGCATGTAAAAATAATTGTATATTATACTGTGGTAATGCCTACATCAATTTGCGTGAATGCTTGGTGTGCAAATTTTCAAGGTTTCAAAGGTTGAGGCAACTAATATGGCAAATGTCAGCAATATTGAGGACGACATGGACACTGATTAGGCGAGCAAGAAGCATAAAAACCGGGTAGGAAGGACATCCCGATAAAAGTGTGTTGGTACCTCCCTATTATTCCTTGTTTCACACGCTGGCACGCAGAGGAGTGCATTCAGGACGACATGCTCAGACACCCTGGCGACTCTCCACAGTGGAGGACCATCAATAGGTTGAAGCCTTTGGGTACAGATGGTGATTTTTTGGAGATGATCCTAGAAATGTGAGGTTTGCACTGAGCACCGATGGAGTAAACCCGTCCGGCAACTATAGTACCACACCCATAGCACCTGGCCTGTGAATCTCAGCATTTACAACCTTCCTCCATGGTTATGCATAAAGCGAAAGTATATCATGCTCGCAATACTAATCCAGGTCCCCAAGCAACCTGGTGACGACATTGATGTGTACCTTGCACCTATGGTGGCAGATTTGAAACTTCTTTGGATTGATGGAGTAAAAATATATGATGCACATGTGAAGGAAAACTTTACCCTGAGATGCATGTTATTCACAACCATCAATGATTATTCGTCCTATGGAAACTCCTCCGGCCAGGCTATAAAGGGGACCTATGCATGTGTCTAGTACCTAAACAAGACATCAAGTTTGCATTTGCATGAGTGTTAGAAAATGGTGTAAACACAGACTCGGAGGTTTGATATTGGATCATGAAGAAAAAGTTTGATAACACTACCGAGAGAGATTTGGCCCCTCCAATTTTAAAAGGCAGTGAGATCTATGATCAGCAAAAACACTTGAAAGTTGTGCTTGTAAAGGGACGATTCATATGCAGGGTCAAAGGAAAAGGAAAATGCAAACACAAAGAAAAAGTAATAGTTATAGATTACCAACCTCGCAAAAAAACTGGTCTAGAAGAGGAGATCAATATAATGGGACTTGCCTTACTGAGAGCATCTCGACGTTCTGCATTCCATCGACGTGATGCATGTTTATAAGAATGTGTTAGAAAGCATAATAGGTACATTGCTCAACATGAGGGACAAAACAAAATATAGTGCGAACGCAAGACTTGAAGCTGCGAAACTCAGAGGGGAAAACCCACCCGAAGTTGATGCTCAAGGAAACCCATCCCTTGTGAGTTATGTATGCAACAAAGAAGAAGGGAAAAGTGTGTGTGATTCTCTATATGGCATGCGTTTTTCAACGGGCTATGCTGCCAACACGCAAAGGATTGTTTCAAAGACAGAAAACAAAGTAACGAGCATTAAGTCTCATGATTACCATGTACTGATGACATAGACACTCCCTGTCGCGATAAGGAATGTCTTGACACCACATGTTCGAGACACTCTAACGCGTTTGTGTGAATTTTTCAACACCATTTCTTGGAAGGTGATTGATCCTCGTAATTTGGATGAGATATAAACGAATGGGGGTGGAGACTTATTTGGAGACAATATTCCCTTCGACATTCTTCGATATCATTGTACATATCATTGTCCACCATGTGCACGAGATAAAGATATGTGGCCCTATATATCTGCGAAGCATGTACCCGTTGGAATGCTTTATGGGAATTCTTAAGCATTATATATGTCAAGAATCGAGCATGTCCAGAGGGAAGCATCATCAAGGGCTATGCAACCAAATAGGTCGTTAAGTTATGCCTTGATTACATGGCACATATTGACCCGGTAGGGGTGCCTAGGTCTGTCCACGAGGGGAAGCTTATTGGTGTCAGAGCGAGTGGAAAATTCAAGTTCGGGCCAACTAACACTAATATAATCAGGCACACTTTGCTGTGATGAAGCACATGGCCAAAATCACTCTGACATGTAAGAACACCATGACGTTCTAAGAGCAATGTATTCCCATCAACTTTCGATCGAGACACTCCACGTCAAGGAGTTCAACACCTGGTTCACTAATTAACTACGTGATGTTGAAGCAAAATATCCCAGAATTTCTACTCTAGCAAGAGGCCCTGCATGGGAGGTCAGACAATTTCAGGTGTCTTGCTAGATAAATGGCATTTATCAGGCCTGCATGAGATTTTTGCATTTATCAGAATTGCTTCTCTAGCAAGAAATCAACGGGTACACAATTTCTACGAAGAATAAAGATAGCACAACACCTATGCAAAATACTGGTGTAATTTTAGAGGCAATTAAATAAAATGAAGAAATTACACATCTCTACTACGGATACAAGAAGAGATTTGGGAGCTAGACTATGTGGATTTTAATTTTACATTGTTCCATTCTCATTGGGTTCATAAGAATCAGGTGGATCCAAATGACAATGGTCAAACTACTATGAATCTTAATCGTGCTTCTTACAAGAACAAGCCATTCATACCAGCTAACTTGGTTCATTAAGTCTTCTACATCATCGACCCGAAGAATAAGAAGAGACATGTAGTTATGCCATTAAAAAGGAGTATCATTGGTGTGGATGGCGTGTTCTCCGAGGAATATTACAACAAGATCAATGATGTTCCTGGCCCTTCATGCTTGGTCAAGAAAAGATACCAAGATGAGGTTCTTCTGGAAGAACCACACATTCGTGATCAAGAATTTGAAGAATAATTTTGTACGACTAATCCAAATAGTTGTATGAATTTGTAATAAATTTCTAAGTAGTTATGGATAATATTTGGAATAATCCAATCATCTTATGATATATTATCGACATTTACTATATCCATGGCATTTGTCGGGCCGGTAGTGGATTTCTGGAGTGGCTAGAGGGTCTGAATATGGCACAATGCAGAGGCGATCATTTTTAACAAACATATTGAATAAACTTTTAGAGGTTGTTAAGAAAACAACCCGTCTGAGGTAGCAACTTTAGAGGCGTTTTTTAAAACAATCCATTAGAGGTAGCATTAGACGCAGTTATTAAAATAACCCGTCTGAGGTGGTACTTGGAGGCCACGATGGAGCATGGACGCGGGGGACCCAAAGACATGGCGGTGTCTGCTCCTCCACCATTTTATTGCAATGCAATAAACAAGCATTACAAATAATCCCCCCAAGAAACAGGCATTACAAATAATACCATTACACAAATATATATAGCTAGAGGATGATATATTAATAATATTGTTCTGCAAACATTACAAACACACAACATTGAGAAATACAATATATACCACTAGATCAAAAGGTTAGCTAGCTAGCTAGCAGGAAGAATATATTACATAGCCAACAAGTGCATGCATCAGCTAGATCAATCAAAAACAAACATACTAGTGGAACCAATTGATCACCAGTTGTTGCCACACCCCCCAACCATGGTTTCCCTAGTCCCACCTATTCTTTCCTAGCCATCGCCTCCCTGCTCCCACCTATTCTGTCCCCAACCATTGCCTCCCTGCTTCCACCGGGTTTGTACCTAGTGAAATTGATCGTATGGGCACCTAGAGGGAGGGGGTGAATAGGTGTTACTTCAATTTTTAGTTCTTTTTCAATTTTAGGCTTGACACAAAGTAAATTCTCGTAGTAAACAGGAGCGACAAAACCGTAGTGGAGCACACAAAGACACATGGATTTATTTGACCATAGTTCCTTCCTTATTAAGGGAAGTACGTATGCGTTGGAGGGGTGGGAGGTTCTAAGACCACCACACCACAATAGGCCTCACCCTATTCTCCGATAGATCTCGCCACCAAAGGCCTGATCCACCTTTCCACTATTGGTACCCTTCGAGGCAGGAACCGGTGCCTTTACAACGCTAGCAGGGCACACATCCACAACCGAATTGGGGGCTCCCGTGATGACACCAAGCTGCCACAAGAACAATGATTATCAAATAACCAAAACAAGGATCTAGATATTTACAAGAAATACTAGATCGAGAATCCTCCAAGTGAATGGAGGCTAAGTGAAGCGCTTGATTGCTGTTGATGAATATCGAGGCCTCCTCCTTCGATTCCCCAAAGATCGAGGCCTTTGGGTGGGTGAAGGTGGAGATCACTTTGTTGGAGCTTGAAGAACAAGTCTGATCTTTTTCAAAATGAATCAAGAGTTTTGGCAGGAGGTAGGAGATGGGATTAAATACCCCTGCCCAAAACTGGCTGGAGACTATGGGGGTGGATTATCCGCCCCCCCACTTGGGGCGGATTATCCGGCCTAGGGAAAAAATACGCCCGGGGACCGAAAAATACGGGGGATTATCCGCCTCCCATACAGTGCGCCACGCCTTGGCTCCATTTGCAAAAATTCCTGGGGGCGGTTTATTCGCCACCCTTGAGGGGCGGATTATCTGCCTTGGGCAAAAATTCTGGCCCAAGTCGGACAATCCGGGGGAATATCCGCCCCCCATACAGTACGCCGCGCCTTGGATATGATTGTCGATTGGGGGGATTATCCGGCCCTTGGCAGGGGCGTATTATCCGCCCCCCAAACACACCTTTGTGCTCCTTTTTAATTTGCTAAGACCTGCAGCGCTTTAACACACATTAAATAATCCTTGATATTGTTATCTAACACACAAACACTAGATATCATGAAATGTTCTTTCAATCTCACCCTTTTTGGTGTTAGATGACAATACTAGGATTTGCAATAAACCTACTAACATCATCTTTACAAGAAATTAAAGAGGCTCCCCCTAAATGTGTGCATATCAACAACTTCCATTTGAATACAAATGCACACACGAAGGAACATGCCAATTTCATAAGCTTGACAGTTATATAAAAAATGAGTTAGAAAAACACTTCATACCACCGGGAGATGAACTAGCCAAAATGATAAAGCGAGAATATTAGGCCTTGAAACATTCATAGATATGATTCCAGAATTCCATATGACCATAGATATAATGTCAGAATTCCATAAGATCATAAATAATTCCAGAATTCCATGAGACCATAGGCAATTCCACATAGATAGATCCACACATAAACCATAGTGCCAAACAACATAGTCTCATACAAAACCGAACACAAATAGAAGTTCAACGCTAAATGGGCACAAGCAACCGATAAAAGAAAACGATAAAAAGTAAAATGCTTGCGCCTGACCCATGCAAATCCACGTAGACCTAAATAGAACTACTTCTCCCCTTTGGCATCAAAACACCAAAAGGAAGAAGAGCGATGCTAACGCCCCAAGAGATCACTCCTCGTAGTCCTCCTCGTCATCATCCTCGTCATCATCCTCGTCCCCGTCCCTTCCTCTTCCTCTTCCTCATCATCATACTCATCATCATCATCAACTGGAGGAGTTGGATCCCTAGACGGTTCAGGAAACATGTGACGCTCAAGCTCTCCATAGTTGATACCGAGGTGTTCCACTGAGCATACGGTTCCGGAGCAGTAGGAGCAGGAGGAAGGCCTGACGCCCCTAACACATGATGAATGATCAACTGTTGGGTGTGGGCCAACTCGTGGCGTTGCCTGTAGGCCTCATACTGGCCCTTGTGAGTATCAAGCCCCATGCACAAGATGTTCCGTTGGAACCAGTTCAGCTGCTTGACCTCACGGGCCATATAAGACATTGGGGGGCTACGTCCACTGGCCCGGGAATCATGCATGAAGGACTCTAGGGATGAGGAAGTATGGGTGGTCTTCTGAGCCTTGTTGTAAATCTTATTGGACTTGTGCACACCATCCAAATTACCACCGAACTTCTCATGGGGAAGCATATACTTGATAAGCATCATGATATACGGAGCAAAAGGAACAGAGAGGCTGTTGAACATTGCTTCTGTCATCTCATGCTAGATGAAATCCATGACATCCAACTTGTACCCAACAGCTGCCTCGGCATTGGTAGCACACTCATGGGAAAAGGCAGGCAGTGGCACAAGGTGACCACGAACCTTATCATTGTTGCCCCCACTCAAAGCAATGTTGTCCTGGAACAAACCAACAAGATCTGCATATAATGGTGAGAGTCCAGAGAAAGTACCAACCACCTCATTGGGAGATAGGCATGGAGCGAGAGCAAAATCCTTGCTGGGCTTGATCAGAGAGATGATGCGATGGCTAGAAGGAGTGTCACGACCATGGAAAGAGTAGCCAAGGACCTGGACAAAGGTGCAGAAATTAGACTATATCATAGTGTTCCCATTCATCCACTTCATAGTGCGGAGCTCATCTCCGCAGATCACAAGTGTAGAAAAGAATTTTTCACCACGGACGAGTCATAGCTGCATAGCAAGTTCATGAGATGGTGCAACTCCATTCTACCAGTCACAGCCAAAGCCTCACTAAGTCCTGGCTTGGATTGAACCTTAGTTAAAATCAGAGGGTTGATACGTCGAAAATGTATCTATAATTTTTGATGTTCCATGCTTGTTTAGTATCTAATTTGCTTTGCTTTGTCCACACTTTGAGGTGCTTTTTATATGTTTTCTGGTACTAACCTATTAACAAGTTGCCACAATGCGAGTTTCCTGTTTTCTGCTCTTTTTTGGTTCCAAAAAATCTAGTAAGGAAATATTCTCGGAATTGGACGGGACAAAAGCCAAAGTCAATATTTCACCGAGGAGAACACGGAGTCCAGAGGAGAGACGGAGGGACGCCACAGGGCGGGTGTGGGCCCCTTGGCCGCCTCCCAGCCTCGCCTCTTCGCCTATAAGAAGCCCCCGATGCCTAAACCCTAAGCACCCGATCAATATTCCATGAAACCGTCTGTAGCCGCCTCCACCATCGTCCCTATATTGGGGGGATCTGAAGCTCTTCCCGGCACCCTGCCGGAGGGGATATCATCCCAGAGGCCTTCTTCTTCATCATGCCAGCCTGCGGTATGAAGCGTGAGTAGTTCCACCTTGGACTACAGGTCCATGTAGTAGCTATATGGTTGTATATCCTCCTTTGTTCTTTCACATCTAGATCTTGTGAGCTCCGTTTATGATCAAAATCTCATCTATTTGTAATCATGCATGTTATGTTTGCAGGGATCCGATGGATATTGAGATTACTATGTCAGATTGATTAATGGTTTTGTCTTATTGATTCTATCATGTCTGTGTTGTTTGTGATCTTGCATGTTATCCGTTGTTAGTAGCTATGTTGGCCAAGTAGTTGCTAGTGACTCCAAGAGGGGGTATTTATGCTCGATAGTGGGTTCATGCCTCTATTTAATCTAAGGGAAGTGACAGAAATCTCTAAGGTTGTAGATGTGATGTTGCTACTAGGGAGAAAACAACGGTCTCTTGTTCATGGAACATGTGGATTGTTTACCTTACACACTTTTCTTAAAGCAGTTGTCTGTTGCTTGCAACTTAATACTGGAGGGGGTTCAGATGATAACCCAAAGGTGGACTTCTAGTCATAGATGCAGTTGGATGGCGGTCTATGTATCTTGTTTTATTTCCCAATCGAATCTCATAGGATCTTTATGTCTAGTATTGCATTGTTATGCCTTGCTCAGTCCTGTCAATTTCCCTGCTGTAATTTGTTTACCGTGCATGCCATGTTTGTTTGTCTAAGGAGAACACCTCTAGTGAACTATGGACCCCGGTTCAATCTTTACCATTGATACATCTTCCACTTTTACTGTTTACTTGCTGCAAACCATCATCACCTTCCAGACCATACAGTTAATCATTTGTTACAGCAACCAGTGAGATTGACAACCTCACTGTTAGTTGGGGCAAAGTCTTGAGTTTGTGTTGTGGAGGTTTCCACGTTGCTTGCAACACCTTTGAGACGTTTCCTTCCTCCTACTAGTTCTATAACCTCGGTTTCTTACTGAGGGAAGACTTGCTACTGTGCTACATCATACCTTGCTCTTGGGGTTTCCCAACGAAGCTCCACATTGACGCAGCGCCATCAAGATTTTTTGGCGCCGTTGCCGGGGAGGCTAAGGACGTCTTCACAAGGGGAGTCCTCCACAACCTTTCTCTTTACTTTGTTTTTGGTTTGCTTAGTTTCTTTTGCTTGGTTTTGTTTTCCTTTTTTTATCAAAAACTCCAAAAAAAATTAGTTTAGTTTAGTTTGGTTTGCTTTCTCTTATCTAAAACACACAAAAATTAGTTCCTACTCTAGTTGCCACTTTGCTCCATCTCACCATGTTGTTCCCCAAGTTCACCCTGAAGGACCTTTCGATAGGTAGTGGATCTATAATTGGGAAAGAAAATATTGAAGAATTCTTTAATCATGTTAGCAAGCATGAGGATACTGAGGATATATCTATAGCAGAACTTGCTCCTAATTATGAAATTGCTGCAGCTTCTTTAGTTCATATGTTGGAGGGTAGGTTTGTTAGCCTTAACCCCATGATGCAAATTTTGTTCCTAAAACTAAAAGAAGAAAAGAATGATGGAAAGAGAGAATTTATCCTTGAAACTTTACTAAAAGAGTTCCATGATGTTGCTAAGGAAGCCAAAAAGGTCTTTGAGCATTTTAATATGCTAGGCTCATGTGTAGATGTTGTGGGTACTTTAGATAAAACCAAACCTAGAGAGGAAATTAAGATACCCATACCCTTTAAGCTTGTTTGGATGCATGAAGCCTTTGAAAAGAATTTTGATTGGATTATTCCTGAAAATCCTTTTGATAAAACTAGTGAACCAAAGAGAGATGAGAAGGGGTCCTCCAAAACTCATTTGGATGAGATACCCTTCATAGTTGAAAACTTTTCAAGTATTGATGTTAGTGCTTCTTCATTTGAAAATACTTGATTTCTTACTTCTTGTGTCTAACTTAAAGGCGTTAAAGAAAAGTAATTGTTGGGAGATAAACCAAGAGTTTTATTGAGTCTTGGAAGTTATTAATTCAGTAATGATCTCTCCTTATACTTTTTGTTTGCTTTTTTGTGCCAAGAATGACCTCTAATGAGAGGGAAGTAAGATTTGGGGAGTTGCTGTCCCGAAACAGATTTCTGTGCTCCACCATAAAAATGCGTGAGGAGTCTATGTAAGTCGAATTGAGCTGAAAATTTACGAATAAATCCCCCAGTATGTTATCTAACTTTCTCTAGTTCAACACTTTTTTATTTGAGAGAAGCTCTTCTAAAAAATCGGTTTCTACCCGCTGATCTGTTTTGACAGTTTTCTGCCATTATTTGCATTTGCTTCTTATTGATTCCTTTTTGGGTTCTTTTGGGTAAATTGAGCTTTTTGAAGGAGTTGATAAAGTAGCTTGTGTTTTTAGTGAAAGTTTTGCTGTTCCAAAGCTAAACCCAAGGGTATATTATCTTTTGAATACACTAATGTTGCTAATGAAGATTGTGTGAAGTTTTGTATGAAGGGAAAATTTCAGGTGTAGAGAGAGAATGATGTAATGAGATGAAGAATAAACAAAAGATCAAGCTTGGGGATGCCACCCCCGGTGTCAGCCCAAGAAATATCCAAGAGGTACAAGTGTCAAAGCTTCGGGATGCCCAATGCATACCCTTCTTCATCAATAAAAAGCTCAGGTCTTTCCAGATACTTTGTTTTTATTGTTTCATGCACTGTTGTGTTGTTTTTGGAGAATCTTAGTTTTTGTTTGCTTTGCTTAGTTTGCTTGAATAAAGTAGTTTCCCCCCCGTTCTCACTGTGTTGTTTCAAATAAGTCGATTGGTGTTGGAAAGGAGTAGAAAGTTCTTGCTTGAAAAGTGCAAGATGAGCTTGCTTTGACTGTGACTTAGACTTTATCATGTCATGCTTGGTGTTGTTTTGACCTTATGCTTAGTGATTATTGCTTTAGCATGACTTGTTCCAAAAAATTGGGATTGCTTATTGTGCCTTGAAGGAATAATGCGTTGTTTTAGCATACAAAAGCATTGTATTGTGGTATTCTCCCTTGATGCTTTGTTTGGGTTGACTTGGGACATGCTCACACCATGTTATGACTATGAACAAGTCACCATAGCCTCTATGATCATTTAGTCCTTGACTTGTAGTACCACTCTATGCTTTGATTAGTAATGTTTTGTCGCTCTGCATGATTATGTCCATTATTGCTCTCTTAGTTGGTCGCTCCCAGTCTTTTGCTAGCCTCCACTTGTATGAGTAAGCTCTACCCATGCTTCTAACTTCCAAGAAACCAAGTTATTCCAAAGTTTCCACTATAAATTCCTATTCATGGTGTGTTACACCATTCCAAATATATTCTTGTTTTTAGCTATCTTCTAATTAAAAAGTATTTAGTTATGTGAAAACTTAGTGATTAAAGCTCTCAGGAACTTGATGGCACACCTTTTATTTCTTGCCCCTAATAAACTGGAACCATTGTGTAATATATGTTGTATATGCTTGCACTAATATGTTGGAATTAGCAGAACCATGTTTTCATGGTGAACGCTTTCAACATTGCACTTGTACTTTGTACACAGTTGATATCATGCTCTTTTGTCTATGGATGTCCTCGGTGTGAAATGAAAGGGAAGTTTGTAAGTCCATGGAGTTATGTATTTTGTGTTAGAGAAATGCCTGAGCCGCTATCCTAAGCCATGCCTAATCATGGTGGAAACTTGCAGCATCACCATAGTGACATCTATGAAGCATTCTTCTTACAGAAAAAAGAGATTGAGAAAAAAGAGACATATTAAGAAAAGAGGAAAGAGAGAAAAAAATCACCATATCCCACGGTAAATAAGAAGAATGCTGAGATGCTCATTGTCCGCTTGCCTTGTCATTTTGGTTATGGGAAAGCTCATGTACCATGTGTAAGGGGTACCCCGTTGGTGGTTCTCTATGATACACATGTACTTACTATGACAAGAACTTGCAACTAACTAAACTTGAGTAGCATGAGGAGCAGCCCTCGTATTCAAGGGACATGATATTGCCAACTTATACTTTGTCAAGCACATACTCCATAGTTTGTTCACTTTAACCCTAATCACTTCAAGATGCTTATGATAGGGACAATGAGGGCTGAAAGCTAACAAGTACCATAATTTTTGGAAGCTCTTTTTGAAACTTGAAATTCCTGCTTCCCTTATGAAGGGCCTTTCTTCCACTATTATATTGAGTCTCCACCTTCTACCTTCGGGCACCAGTTAAGAGAGCATAGTTTCCATTCTTAGTTCTATGTGCAGTGCCCCAAAACTTATTGATTGATGCATATTGTTGATATTGCTTGTTCTTGTGATATTTTTATCTAGTCACTCTTATGAACTTTGAAGGTGTCCTATGAATCTATTTACTACTCTATGAGAGATAAGCTGAATGCCACTATGCCATGTTTTCTGTATGTGAAACAAACAAACATTTTTCAATGCATGTTATTCATGATATTTTTTTGTAGTCTTTCATGTTGCATGCATAGTTACTTTGTCTTATTGTTAGAACTCCATTTTTCATGCACATGTTTAGAGTTCTTTGATCCAAGCTTTCAATTCTTGCAAATGGTTTGATCTTGGTTTTGATGGTGCATGTCACCTAAAAAATTATTCTTTTTATCAATTACCTACTCGAGGACGAGCAGGAGTTAAGCTTGAGGATGCTTAATACGTCGGAAACGTATCTATAATTTTTGATGTTCCATGCTTATTTAGTATCTACTTTGCTTTGCTTTGTCCACACTTTGAGGTGCTTTTTATATGTTTTCTGGTACTAACCTATTAATAAGTTGCCACAGTGCCAGTTGCCTGTTTTATGCTATTTTTGTTTCCAGAAAAGCTAGTAAGGAAATATTCTTGGAATTGGATGGGACAAAATCCAAAGTCAATATTTCACCGAGGAGAACACGAAGTTCAGATGAGAGACGGAGGGGCGCCACAGGGCGGCCGCACCCCCCAAGCGCGGGTCCACCCTGCGCCGCGCCTAGGCAGGGTGTGGGACCCCTGGCCGCCTCCCAGCCTCACCTCTTCGCCTATAAGAAACCCCCAATGCCTAAACCCTAAGCACCTGATCAATATTCCACAAAACCGTCTATATCCGCCGCCACCATCGTCCCTAGATCGGTGGGGATCTGAAGCTCTTCCCGGCACCCTGCCGGAGGGAGATCATCCTGAAGGCCTTCTTCTTCATCATGCCAGCCTTCGGTATGAAGCGTGAGTAGTTCCACCTTGGACTACGGGTCCCTGTAGTAGCTAGATGGTTGTATCTCCTCCTTTGTACTTTCATGTCTAGATCTTGTGAGCTCCGTTCATGATCAAGATCTCATCTATTTGTCATCATGCATGTTGTGTTTGCGGGGATACGATGGATATTAAGATTACTATGTCAGATTGATTAATGGTTTTGTCTTATTGATTCTATCATGTCTGTGTTGTTTTTGATCTTGCATGCTCTCCGTTGTTAGTAGCTATCTTGGCCAAGTAGTTGATAGTGACTCCAAGAGGGGGTATGTATGCTCGATAGTGGGTTCATGCCTCTATTTAATCTAAGGGAAGTGATAGAAATCTCTAAGGTTGTAAATATGATGTTGCTACTAGGTAGAAAACAACGGTCTCTTGTTCATGGAACAAGTGGATTGTTTACATTACACACTTTGCTTATAACAGTTGAATGTTCCTTGCAACTTAATACTGGAGGGGGTTCAGATGATAACCCAAAGGTGGACTTCTAGTCATAGATGCAGTTGGATGGCGGTCTATGTATCTTGTTGTATTGCCCAATCGAATATCATAGGATCTTTATGTCTAGTATTGCATTGTTATGCCTTGCTCAGTCCTGTCAATTTCCCTGCTGTAATTTGTTTACCCTGCATGCCATGTTTGTTTGTCTAAGGAGAACACCTACAGTGAACTATGGACCCGGTCCAATCTTTACCATTGATACATCTTCCATTGTAATTGTTTACTTGCTGCAAACCATCATCACCTTCCAGACCATATAGTTAATCATTTGTTACAACAACCAGTGAGATTGACAACCTCACTGTTAGTTGGGGCAAAGTCTTGAGTTTGTGTTGTGGAGGTTTCCACGTTGCTTGCAACACCTTTGAGACGTTTCCTTCCTCCTAATGGTTCGATAACCTCGGTTTCTTACTGAGGGAAGACTTGCTGCTGTGCTGCATCATACCTTGCTCTTGGGGTTTCTCGACGAAGCGCTCCATGTTGAGGCAGCGCCATCAAGGGTGCATGGGGCAAATCTTGAGGGAAGCATAAATGTTATCATGAATGTACATGAAGTGCGAACACCAAAATAGACTGTCCTCCTGTGGCTCATCACTGTCAGCCTCATCGTACATGTCATGGTGGCGAATGGCAGCGTACTCAATGATATCCATATTCTTGTAATTGACACTGGCCTTCTTGCCCTTGCTCTTCTTCTAAGTGGTCCTCTTCAAATACTTATCCCCTTCAGCCATCTTATTTGCCTCTCTTTGCCGCCTTCTAATTTCAACCCCGTCCACAAGAACACCTTCTTCGTTTGTCCTGAGGTAACGGACACGGGGACGGCGCTTGTAGGTCTTGGGAGCACTCGAACCACCTATGAGGAGAAATAGATAGGTAGCATGGGGATAAGCATACACACAAGTCCATGAGGAATAATAGATATAGTAGAAAAACAATCCATGGTCTAGCCTCACATGATATAGGAAGCTGTGACAGATCTGAAGAGGGGTGAACCTCTAGGCTGGATAATCCGGCCTTGCCAGGGGCGGATAATCCGCCCCTTGCAAAAAAATTAGATCTTCCACAGATGCATGATACCAATGTAGATCGGGCACTAGGGTTGCAATACTATGGATCCTAACATGCAATGGAATCACAAAGTATCCTCTAAAACGAGTTTCCACCAAGAACAACAACTTCCATACAAAAGGGATGAATGGGGGAGTTACCCTCACTCATTGGAGGAAGATCTCGGAGGAGAGGATACCAGAGGCATTGGGAAGAAGATCTGGCGAGAGCCCGGAGAATCTGGGGGTCGAAACGACTCTAGGAGGGGCGGAAGGTCCGGCGGCGGCTGGGGGCAGGACATGGGGTTGGGGAGGAACTGCTGCTCTGTTTGAGCCTTTCCCCCCGACCCCAGGTCCTTAAGGGACAAAACCGCCAGGGGAGGATTATCTGGCCCTCACTAGGGGCGGATAATTCGACCCTCTCTGAACTTTTCTGTTAACACAGGTTCAGGCCAGTGCATTCCAAACAAAACCCTCACAAGGGAACAATGGACTTGTGTGCAAGAATAGATGGCTCGAGATGAGAAAAAGGCTTGGGTTTAGAGCACCAAACTGAGATGGTACTACACACCCAATATTGCAAAAACAAATCAAATAAAATCCACGATTGTGTGTGTTTTCCATAAGAACACAAGATATGCAATAAAAACCAAAAGATCCACCAAAAACCAACTCTTATCTAGGAAGAGTGCGGTGGCCGGAGCCATCATGTTGAAGCGCATGGCATGACACCGCGAAGATGTATCTTGAGTTCAAAACCAATGCTCATCAATAACCCACATATCACAAAATGATATTAAGGGAAATGTTTTTTATTGCTTTCGACATTATGGGGGGAGGGTTAGCCCAATCAATTAGGACCACACTCCCCCTATGTCTATGCCCACATCTAAACCAAATACATGAAGAAGTGCAAGTGAGTATGCAAGACTAGTCAAGCCAAGCTCCTTGAATTCATGATATTTAGCTCATTCCTCAAGTAACATAACCTTGATTCATCAAGTGGCTTTGTGAAAGTATCTGCAAGTTGGTTCTTTGTGCTCATAAAGGATAAAGCAATATCACCACGAGCAACATGATCCCGAATAAAATGATTGCGATTATCAATACACTTTGTCCTTGTATGTTGCACCGGATTGTAAGCAATTTTAATAGCACTTTCATTATCGCATAAAAGAGGCAATTTGTCACAATTGACACCATATTCCTTTAAAGTTTGCCTCATCCATAATAATTGCGTACAAGCACTTGCAACAACCACATATTCAGCTTTGGCGGTTGAGAGAGATATACAATGTTGTTTCTTCGAAGACCAACATACTAGAGACCTGCCCAAGAATTGACATGCACCAGAAGTTGATTTTCTATCATCCTTGTCACCAGCCCAATCTGAATCAGTATATCCACATAGAGAGAAACTATAGCCTTTGGGATACCATAGAACAAAGTTTGGGGAATGAACCAAATATCTGAATATTCTATTAACCGCCACTAAGTGGCTTTATTTAGGAGCAGCTTGATACCTTGCACACACTCCTACACTCAACACAATATCTGGTCTAGATGCGCAGAGGTAAAGGAGAGAGCCGATAATGGATTGGTATACCTTTTGGTCCACACCTTTACCCTTTGGATTAAGCTCGAGATGACATTTAGTTTGCATTGGAGTAGCAACACCATTTAGATCCGTCATCTTGAACCTCTTGAGCATGTCTTGGATGTATTTTACTTGATTAATTAAGGTTCCCTCTCTAAGTTGCTTGATCTCAAATCCAAGAAAGAACCTTAATTCTCTCATCATAGACATCTCAAACCTGTCAGTCATAAGCTTTGAAAATTCGTCATTAAAAGCTTGATTAGTAGAGCCAAAGATAATATCGTCTACATATAGTTGGCATACAAAAAGCTCCCCCTTAAACTTCTTAGTAAAAAGAATGGGATCGATTTGCCCAACTTCGAAGCCACGGTCTAACAAAATCTCTTTAAGGTTCTCATACCACGCACGTGGGACTTGTTTAAGGACATAGAACACCTAATCAAGTTTGTAGACATGGTTCGGAAAGTTGGGATCCTCAAAACTTAGGGGTTTCTTGACATATACCAACTCATGCAGAGGACCATTAAGAAAATCACTCTTAACCTCCATTTCCTGTAATTTAAAATTATGATGAGCAGCATAAGCAAGGAGGATACGAACGGAGTCAAGGCGAGCCATAGGAGCATAGGTTTTGCCAAAGTCAATGCCTTCCACTTGAGAGAAACCTTGTGCTACCAATATTGCCTTGTTCCTTACAACAATTCCACTTTCATCTTGCTTGTTCTTGAAAAATCTACTTCGTGCCGATAACATTGCGGCAATCTTTGGGCTTCTCTACTATCTTCCAGACTTTGTTGCGCTCAAAATTATTTAGCTCTTCATGCATTGCAGTAACCCAATATGGATCTTCAAGTGCTTCGAATACTTTCTTGGGTTCCACCATAGAGATATGAGCTTTATGATCACTGAAGCTTGTGAGCTCCCTTCTTGTGGACACCCTTCTTCTTAGATCACCTACAACTTTGTCAAGAGTATGGCCTCTTAAGTTGAGGTTCCTTTCAGCTCGAGATTTGCGACGAGTTTCAATCTCCTTATTGTTTCTTTGAGGGAGTGCTTCATCATTTGAGTCCTCATCTCGACCACTAGATTTCCCTTCATCAACAACTTGTTCACTATGAACTGTGGATGAAGAGCCTTGCCCTTAATCTTGATCAGCAGCCATAACATGAGACTAATGCAGTTTTGGATCTTTAGGTCCGGATAATCCGCCCCTAGGAGGGGCCGGATTATCAGGACCGGGCCTTTCAGCACCTTCCTGCACTTCCTGGTTGCCCTGGCACGAGTTGGAGTGGAAGGGACAGATAATCCGGCCCCGGGTGGATAATCCAGCCTAGGACTACTAGTTTGCTCAGTTGTTCAGGAGGTTGTTGTGTTGGTGCAGTAGTTTCTCCAACATGTGGAGCTTGTTGATCTTGTGTAGATTAGGGTTCTACTTATGTAGAGCATTGTCCTTCCCGATCCGCCATAAGGGGTTCCTCAATGGGGCGGAAAAATCCCACACCCATTCTTCTTATGACATGTTGGGGGTATTTCAACATCTGAATCACAAACATCAACTTGCCCCACATGGGATCCATCATTTTCATCGAATTCCACATACAACATTATACAATAGTCTCGGAGATATTATTGTAGACTTAATAAGTGTGGGATTCAAAACCATAACCAACAAATATACCTTCTAAAGCCTTAGACTCAAATTTAGACAAACGAACTCCTTTAATGATAAAGAAACACTTACAACCGAACACCCAAAAATATGATATGTTGGGCTTGTTACCGGTAAGTATCTCGTATGGAGTTTTGTCCAAGATTTTGCGAAGGTAAAGCCGATTTGACGAATGACATGCGGTGGAAATAGCTTCAGCCCAAAAGTTGTATGGTGACTTGAATTCAGCCAACATATACCTTGCCATATCCATTAGAGCCCGGTTTTTCCTCTCGGCTACACCATTTTTAGGGGTGTACGCAGCGAAATATTGATGTCTTATCCCGTCTTCACTTAGAAATTCATTTAGTGTGTAGTTCTTGAAATCTGAGCCATTGTCACTTCTTGTTGCCAAAATTGGGACATTGTGTTGATGCCGAACCTCATTAGCAAAGTCAATGACAGTTTGTTGAGTCTCACTTTTCAACTTGAAAATAGACCCATGTGTATCTTGAATAGTCATCAACTATAACTAGACAATATTTCTTCCCTCCTAGGCTTGCATGATATGGAGGACCAAAAATATCCACATGAAGTAGTTCCAAAATCCTCTTTGAGGATACAATATTTTTCCTCTTATGGGGAGAGTCGTGTATCTTGCCTTCAACACATGCCCTGCAAACACGATCTTTGGCAAAGGAAGCATTGTATTTTAGTCCAAGGATGTGGCCACACTTGTGAATACTTTGCAAAGTTCTCATATTGACATGGGCTAGACGGTGATGCCATAAGGCCCTTTCTGAATAAGCACATCGGACCCGCAGTGGTTTTCCTTGAAAAGTACACCACATACAGGTCATTTTCAACGTACCCAATGAAAGCGACCTTTCGAGACTTGATCCACAAGAGTACCACAAAATCATCATCTATGGAAACAGCAAAGCACATCTTACCAAGGGCACAAACAGAAAGTAAGTTGTAACTAAGGGTATCAACAAGCATGACGTCCACGAGAGAGATATCGTGGGCGACCACAACCTTGCCAAGACCCAATACCTCAGATTTTGACTTATCACCATAGGAGACTATAATTTTATCATGGTTAGGCCTCATCTCCGTGATGATCTCTTTTCTTCTGGTCATATGACTAGTGCACCCACTGTCCAACACCCATTTAGATCTACCGGAAGCATAGCCCTGCAGGAGAGTTACTTCTTGGTTTTAGGTACCCATTTTTCAATGGGTTCTCTCAAGTTAGTAACTAGGGTCTTTGGAACCCAAATAGACCAAGAAATATATTCATCAAATGGACCAACATAGTTATCATAGATATCACCATAATAATCACAAAATAGCTCATAATTAGGATTGTTAGACCCTGCAAAACCAATATAATCAGTTTTTTCCTTTGTGATGTCCTTTTCAATAGTGCTTGTATTTGTTTGTGCATTCTTGGTCTTGTTTTTCTTGTTCTTCTTCTTATTGAACTTGGAGACATAGCCAAGTCCCTCTTTTCCAAGGTTTGATCTTTTCTTGCCAAGAATATAATCAAGGACTCCCTTACCTTTGGAAGTAGAAGCTTTGGCAAACTCATCTTCCACCCTAGCATTTTCTTCATGAGCATATGTTGATTTAGATGTGCTAGGTATATCATACTTGGTCAATCTAATTTGGAGCTGATCATGAGACTCACTGAGAATAGAGAATTCACTTTCCAAAGCCTTGTGAGCAATGCCAAGTTTATCCAATTCCTCGGAGAGTCTAGCATGAGCAGCCCCAAGTCAAAATTTTCTTTTAGTTTCCTTGCTTTGGCTACTGCATTGTCACGTTCCTTTACAAGCTTGGTCACAATTTATTCGCGTGACTCCTCGATTGACTCAAGTATCTCTTCAAGAGAGACTCGAGCATCTTCTTCTTATAGAGCATGTTTTAGGGATGCAATATCCATTGCATCATCCCTTTCAATCCCGCCCTTTGCTTCAAGAAGCACTTCATTTTGGGCCAGCTGGTCCATGAGAGCCTCAAAATGTCTTTTATGATCACCTTGCAAGTTAGTGATAAAATAGTCCAAAGCAATATTTTCTTCCTTAACCTTTAGACTAGTAGGATCATCCATGTTAATCATAGCCTTAGGAAAAGAAGTGATGGAAGATGATACCTCGGAACCTCTTGCCATGAGGCAAGCGACGTTATTGTTGGTGATGTTTTCATTTGGAGAGTCAAATAGAGATGTCGGTGTAGACGTGGTGGCTACGGAAGCCACCTCTCGTGAGCTATCATCCTCTTCTTCATCTTCGCTTCCCGATGAATACTCCTCTTGAGCCACTAAGACAATCTTTGGTTGCCTTTTGAATGTAGCATTCTTCTCACAAATTGCTTCTTTCATGGAGCCTTTGACTACTCTTTGAGGATGAGCCTACCTCCATTATCCTCTCTACTTTGATGAGGACACTCAACTACAAAGTGCAGTTGGTCTCCATAGTTGAAGCATGTTCTTAGCTTGGGACCGTTTTCCCTTGTTCTATTTGCTCCACTCTTGCGTTCAAGTTCAGATTTTGCTTTAGCTGGGTCCTTCCAAAAGTTTCTGGCATAGAAGGCCATGTACTCACCATGAGCCCTCTTGAAATCCTCGGGACAATCCATAGCTTCAAAATCATCCTCGTCTTGTTCATCAACACTTGCCTTCAAGGCTACATTGACCCCTTCTGCATTCCAATGGCTCAAGCACGAGCATCTTCGACATTCTTAGCAGCCACCTTGAAAACTGTCATTTCTTGCATTACCTCATTGGAAGTCGTTAGGTGGTAATTATGTCTACCTTGGAGGATCTTCAAGTCTGTAGGCTCAAATGGCATGAGAGCACTAACATACTTTCTCTTGATCCACACATCATTAACGTGGGAGGCACCATGGTTTCTGAATGTGGTGGCTATTGACTTGATCCTTCCATACATATCCTCATGATCTTCTCCATCCATCATATAAAACCCTTTCATCTTGGTTACTTAAAGCATCATACCTATTCCTTCTCATGCTTTCATTTCCAATGAAGAGCTCGGTGAGAGCATCACAAGCTTCCTTCGCTGTGTTGAGATGCTCTATGTGGGGCATGTCCTTGGTACCCACACCAAGCTGGATCATGTGTAGAGCCGTTGCATTGAGTTTGATGTCCACAACCTCTCTTCTTGTTAGGTTGTTTGGATCTCCAACATGAATACCATTCTCTATGATTTTCCATAACTCAATGGACGAGCTGCACACATGAGACTTCATAAAAAATTGACATTGACTAAAAGTAGAAGCAGAAAGCTTGGGTGGATCACCCCTATTGTTTATATGAGGGTGTGGGATAGGTGGATCAGGTGAATACACATGATAAACCTCATTATATCCCTCCTTACCGCTATCTTTTTCGAGGAGGAGCTCTTACTAGTGCCATCACCAACCACCTCGTCTCTTTGGAATTGGTGTTACCCTTTTCCTTAGATTGCAGAGTGGCAGCCTCAGAGGAAGATGGAGGTGGTGCTGTGGGTGCAGAGAGACGCATTATCATTTGGTGCATTTCTTCCATCTTAGTCTCCATAGAACTAATCAAGGTTGTTTCCAACGTCTTGAGATCGTTCATGGTGACTATATCCGCAACATCACTCACATGTCCCTTGGTATCCATACTTCTCTAAGGAGATTAAGCCCGAATAAAGAGCCGGGACTCTGATACCAATTTAAATGGATCGTATGGGAACCTAGAGGGGGGGGGTGAATAGGTGCTACTTCAATTTTTAGTTCTTTTTTAATTTTCGGCTTGACACAATGTAAATTCTCTATATATGCAACTACGAGAATTTCCCTATATGCAACCCTAACTACTAAGCTAGTAAAGATGAGCGAGGAAACCGTAGTGGAGCACGCGGAGACACAAGGATTTGTTTGACCGCAGTTCCTTCCTTGCTAAGGGAAGTACGTCTGCGTTGGATGGGTGGGCGGTTATAAGACCACCACGCCACAATAGGCAGCACCCTATTCTTCGATGGATCTCGCCACCAAAGGCCTAATCCACCTTTCCACTATTGGTACCCTTCGAGGCGGGAGCCGGTGCCTTTACAACGTTAGTGGGGCACACATCCACAACCGAATTGGAGGCTCCTGTGATGACAACAAGCTGCCAAAATAATAAGGATTATCAAATAACCAAAAGAAGGATCTAAATATTTGTGAGAAATACTAGATCGAGAATCCTCCAAGTGAATGGAGGGGAAGTGAAGCGCTTGATTTCTTTTTATGAAGATCGAGGGCTCGTCCTTTGATTCCCCAAAGATCGAGGCCTTTGGGTGGGTGAAGTAGAGATCTCTTTGTTGGAGCTTGAAGAACAGGTCTAGTCTTTTCGAAATGAATCAAGGGTTTTGGCAGGAGGGAGGATATGGGATTAAATACCCCTGCCCAAAACTGGTTGTTGGAGACTTTGGGGGGCGTATTATCCGCCCTGGGGCGAAAATCCGCCCGGGGACCGGAAAATCCGGGGATTATCCGCCCCCCATATAGTCGTCACACCTTGGCTCCCTTTGCAAAAACTCCTGGGGGAGGATTATCCATCTTGGGCAGAAACTCCGGCCCAAGTCGGACAATCCGAGGGAATATCTGCCCCCATACAGTATACCGCACCTTGGCTCCGATTGTCGATTGGGAGGGATCATCTGAACCTTAGAAGGGGCAGATTATCCACCCCCAAACACACCTTTGTGATCCTTTTTATTTTTCTAAGACCTGCAGCACTTCAACACACATTAAATAATCCTTGATATTGTTATCTAACACATAAAACACTAGAGATCATGAGATGTTCTTTCACCTAGTCATCGCCTGCCTGCTTCACCTGTTCTGTCCCCAGCCATCACCTATCTACTTCCACCCCCATCCACAGCCTCCCTGCCGGACTTTCTTCACACGTTTGGAGTTCTTATAGTCCTTGACGGTCTTGCTTCTTAGACAAAGATTATCATTCAAAGCTGGCTTGCCTCGACCTATCTCTACCTTCGTCTTCACTATATTTATGAACATCTCGTAGCCCACATAGCCATCAATTACAGCATACTTCAGCTGATCCGGGCTAAGAGGATGATGCCATGTCCTGTGCATCTCCTCTATACACTTACCCTTCATATCCCGGTAGGAGTCTTCAATGACGTCCGCCGCAAGGTAACCCATGCCAGACCTATCACCTTTTCCTCGATCGTGTACACATCCTGGATGTCGACGTAATACTCAGTAGGTATATGTATATTTTTGACCCACAACATATCCCTGTATCGCCTTATATCAACTAGAAAAAGTAATCTCCTTGTTCTCCAAGAACTGGTGAATCGCTCGACGGCCTTCACAATACCTCGGGTCCTGCATAAATGATAGACTAGCACATGTTGTCGCAAGGCTAGCTGGACCACCGCGACTGTCTGCAGGTCATTATAACCAAGGGGGGGGTAATCGAGGTCCAACCGAACAATACGATCATTTTCTGATTCAAGACAAGCCTCGCACATGGCAAGAGTTTCTTCAACCTTTGAGTCATTGTTGGTGTACACCACTGTCAGCATGGTGGTGCCATGCATAGTGATGGAGACCATATATGTGAATCTCCGACCGTCATCGACCGGTACGCGGCCGACCATGGCGAAAATAAAGAGGGATGGTTCCATCGGAGTGAGAAAGGGGAGTGGGGCGTGGGTGTTGTGAAAATTAGGAAGAGGAATGGGGGCACCAGAGTGAGGAAGAGAAAGTGGCCAGAGCAATGCCGCAGATGATTTGTAGAACTGGTGTAGGTGGTTTCGTCGCGGGTGCTTTATGGAACTTCCGCGGTTGATTTCGGAGGTGTAATAGGAAGAGGAAGCAGTGCAGAAGAGGAAGAGGAAGAGGAAGTGGCCCAGAGTAATGCTGCAGTGCGGTTTCTTGAATTGGCCGGGGGATTGAGGCGACGAAATAGAGGATTACAACATAGCGATGGTTCCCGATAAAACAGGGGAACATGTGGTTGTGCGTCACATCAGTTTGACTCTCAAAGGCACTCGTAATTACTGACCATATCCTAGGAAGTTTTTGCCTGTCCCCGACATTTTTAGCGATGGTTCTTATATATGGCCGTCTGAGGTACAATTTTAGAAGTTCTTTGATTTATAGCTGTCTGAGGATACCTTTTAGAAGATCTTGCGAATAATGGTTGTCTAGCGTCCGCTTCTCCGCCGTCAGGGAAGCTATGATCTTGCTAGTTTAGAAATATAGCTCATACTCCATAATAGAGCAGTTCATAAGTTAATAAAAGCTAATGATTAAAACGATCTCTACGATAAATATAAGCAGTTCAAAGTACTCTAGAACAAGCAAAAAATCACCCTGGCATATATACAACAAAGTTTGATGAATGAATATGCAATATCTAGAACGTCAATTCATCGTCAACTTCATCTTCACTGAATTCATCGTCCAGCTTGTCAACAGAAATTCTTGCTGATATTGCATCTTCTGCGTCATCACTAGGCGCAAATACAACATATTCATTAGAAAGATCACTCCCCTTCTCCTCGGACCTGGCCGGAGTCGGCATATCAATTTTTCTATGCCTGATTAATGCTTTCAGCATCCCGTTGTTCTCTTTCAGTCTAGCACAACCCCTATGACGCTTGTCCTGATCTTCCATGTAGATGGCATGCCACATTCTTAGCACTTTAATGATCCGCTCTTGCGTCCTCTTGTTCTCGTAGGTAGATGATCCAGGATTCCACTATGATTCGTTCGTCACACCTTTGATAGGATTGTCAAGGGGGGGGGGGGTATGTGAATACAATGTTTCTTGTAGGAAATGCCAGCGTTGAACTTTCCTTTAGTGACATGCTGAATGAATTCCTGAATGTATGGAGCATACACTAGTGACCTTCGACAATCAACCATTTTCCTCCTTATCTCTTGATACAAGAGATCCATAACATCAATCTTTCCTTCCTTCCTTTGTAGGATAAACCATATGAGATTTTTTTGCATATCTACGTATACTAGAGGAGTCTCCTGACTTTGGGAACAAGGTACATCGAAAGAGCTTGTGCAATGTTTCAAAGAAGGGAAAGATGCCACCAATATGCCCATGCACAACAACATTACCCTCAGGATGGGAAGCTGGATGATAGAAGTCATTCAGTTCCTTGGGATTCCTTATGAAATAGTTTTGGAGATAGATGAAATTAGCATCATATGGATCAACCATATTGATTACAAGAGCTGTAACAAATTCACTAAGTGGTGCACGGCATTCTTTGTCATCGGACATCCACCGAAAATGCCTAGAATCATCCTTCTCAAGAAAGAGGGTAGAATATAATTGCATCACCACTTGTTCGTTGTAGTGACTCCTGAACTCCATGATCTTCACTAAGCCTAGGAGATCACATGTTTCAAATATGTTGACAATTTTTTCCTTTTTTTCCTTGATGTGCTCAAAGTCGATTGCCCTTTGAGGAGCAATCTTAGTTTGAAGTAGGATAATCATGTCAAAGATCTTTTGTTGAGTTAATGTGCGGAAATATTTGACGATACCTTTATCTCTCTTAGAGAAAATCTAGTAGCTATCGTAAAAGCTCCAAAACCGTAAAATAACCGCTAGTTTAGCATACCCCGCAAAAAATCCGCGCCGTGCAGCTACCGTATCCTGCACTGAACCCGATTTTTTTTGCGGGGCCGGCAAATTCCTTCCGCGGAATGGTACTTCTACGGGCTACGGGGGGAAACCGAGCGCGACCTGAATCCTCGATTGGGCGTTGGCGCGCTAAAGTTTCATTTCCCCCTCTTCCTCGCGCTGCTTCCGACAACCTCCTATGCTACCGCCACGCCCGATTCCGACCGCCGCCCACCATGCCCCGCCACGCCCCGCCAGTTCCGACCACCGCAGACCCACGCCGCAAGAGTGGTAGCTCGAATCGTGATTCCGTGGGAGCTAGAAGCGCCGGTGGAGGAAGGGAAGCCGACGGCGCCGCGGAGCTTCGATTCAGCTGCATCCGCGCATTTGCCGACTTGATCCGCCGCCGGTGCGGATTCGTCCTCATCGTCGATTCCTTGCGGTAAGATTTGCCTTCCCCCATCGATTTGACCGCCACGATGCGATTTTGACCGATTTTTGGTAGATGTCGACCTCGCTGTCCATGGAGTTCTACCTCGACCACTCGTCTTCGTCGTCGTCCGACTCGAACCTCGACGAACTGCTCGAGGACAACGACACGGAGCAACTCGTCGTCATGTGCGTGCTGCAAGAGATGCAGGACTAGCTCCGCACCTTGAAGAGACGCCGCAGATCCATCTCCGGCCGCCTTTGCATCCCGCGGAATCGGACGCTCGGCCATGCCACACTCATGCAAGATTACTTCGCGCAGGTACCGACATATCTAGCGCATTTGTTCCGTAGGAGGTACCACATGCGCCGTAGCTTGTTCATCGAGATAGTAGAAGCATGCGAGAAGAACTGTCGGTACTTTACTCGGTGGAGGAACCCGACAGGGATTTGGGGATTTAGTTCGTACTAAAAGATCTCGGCGGCCATGCGCGTCATTGCATACGGCATCCCCGCGGATTACATGGATGAGTACCTTCGTATTGGCGAAGATACCACCATTGCTAGTGTTCGGATGTTTGCCAAGACGGTGATCCGAGTTTTGGGGGAAAATATCTTCGATCCCCAAACGAAGAAGATGTGCAAAGGTTGCTAGCACACAATGAGAAGAGAGGTTGGCCGGGGATGCTAGGTAGTGTAGATTGTATGCATTGGAGGTGAAAGAATTGCCCGAAGGCATGGCACATGCAATATTGTGGCAAGATCCATGATCCCACCATTGTTCTAGAGGCGGTGGCATCAGAAGATTTGTGGATATGGCATTTCTACTTTGGCTTGTCGGGATCACTCAACGACATCAATGTCTTGCATAGATCCCCTCTCTTCTCCAAATTAGCTAGTGGAGAAGCACCGACTTGCAACTACAAAGTCAATGGCCATGACTACCACATGGGGTACTATCTTGCTGATGGTATCTACCCGACATGGTCTACATGTGTGAAGACCATCCAAAACCCCGAGAACCGAGATGAAGCTCATTTTGCCAAAGTTCAAGAAGCATGCCGAAAGGACATTGAAAGAGCCTTCGGGGTTTTGCAAGCACGGTTTTCCATTGTTCATGGGCCGGCTCGTTTTTGGGACAAGAAAACCCTCCGCAACATCATCACATGATGTGTGATTCTCCACAACATGATCATCGAAGATGAGAAGGGGTTGGAATTGGAGTTTTTCTTTGACAATGTGGGTACCCGTGTGCAACCACAAAGAAACCCCGATCACATTCAAGCATTTCTTGAGACCCATAGGCAGATTGAACATGCAAACACGCATCACCAACTCCAAAAGGATCTCATTGCGCACCATTGGATGCTAAGAGGCAAGATCTGATGTCCCCAATTCGTGTATCCCCTATTTGAGTTGTAAAACTAATTGATTTGATGTGAACCATTAGTTTTATTGTGTAAAACTATTTGATTTCATAGAACCATTCATTATTGTAATTTGATTATTCATAATATTGTAATTTGGATGATTATTGTGTGTTGTGATGCAAACTGAAACCGTCGCATTTGCTGTCGTATGAACTATCGAAAAACGCAGTTATGTATGCGGTTTCATTTTGTAGTACAGTTAGTTACAGAATAGCATAAACCATAAAGCATATGCGAATATGCTGTTTTGCGGTTTGCGCTACTTAGCTGCAACTATCAACTCTCGTGGCCTCGGAAATATCGTTTTCAGCGCACCGAACTCGCGCGTTTATGGTTTGTGTTTTATGGTAGCTGCTAGAGTTTCTCTTAGACTCATACTGATTTTCATCCCGACGATGAGCTTCATTGTCGTGGTGGTATCACGACATATACCATGGGTAGGCTAAAGTTGGGGCCGATGGACATGGAGGAGTTCGGGGAGGGATGATGCAGTGAAGACCTCACTCGTAAGAACAAATAGAAATGCGATGTATCCAGGTTGGAGGCTCTCATATTGAGATAACACCTCTTCCCATGCATCTAATCTCATATAATCTTGCCAAGCTTATGGCTACAATGATGCTTCTTGAGCTATTTCTCCTATCCTTCTATCTAGATCTCCCTATGAGAATGGAGAATAAATAAGGAGAGATCCTAGCCAACAGAGAGGAGAGAAGCCCTTCGGGGGCCTCCCTGTGAATGATCCTCCTAGTGCTCCTTATAAAGGGGAGCCCAAGGGACAAGTCTTGTTCCCTACGATTGGCATCTAGATAGCATATTCCTAGCATATTCTGGAGATTCTCAGCATATGCCTTGGCATCTCTGGAGATGCCAGGCATATTCCCTAGCATCTTCTTAGATGCCATGTGCATATTCCATATGCCATGTGCCAGTTTGAGCTGGTGGCGTCCCAAGACTGGCACGATACGTGTGGAGCTTGTCTTGGTTCAATGGTGTGTTCTTGTGGAGGTCGTGGAGGCATCTGGAGGTGAGTAATGGGGCGTCTGGAGTGATATACCTCGGCCCAGATGACCATTCAGGAGATAAAACTCGGCCTGGGTCCAGCAGACTCGGCCTGGGGGACTGCTAATTTGGCGTAGCCAGACCAATCCACGGCCTAGCCGGGTGATATCTTGGCCAAGCCGGGTCACCGACCTTGGCCCAGGCATGGCGTTGGCGATGGAGAGCCGGGGTTGGGCCGATTCACGCCTAACTCAGCCCACCCGAGTGATACGGGGCGCGCGCCTGCCCAGGTGGAAGTGGTGACGCCGGGTGATCCCGTGGTGGGCCGACTTCGGCTTAGGCCGGCCCACCCGGGGGAAGAGGCTGGCGACGCCTTGCTTCGGCGGGAACTTGGCGATGGGGAGGGAGCGTCGGGGTTGACTTGGCGCGAGGCGGCAGTTGGTGGTTTGGTGGGAGTTGGCGACGTGCTGATCTCTTTGAAGTGGGCCGCGCGTGATGATTCGGCCCAGCCAGGTAATAGGGTAATTCAGCCTAATCAGGCCGGATCTGGCCCATGATATCTGCTTTGGGGGCCGAATTAAGTATGATTCGGCCGAGATATGCTTTTTCCCCTTTCTCATTTATTCCACCATATTTGTTCCCCATTTCTCTACTTATTTATGTGTTTTCTCCACACATGTATTTTAGTAAATCCTTTATTTCCTTACATAGATCTCTTTATATCTCAACTTTAGACTACCCGGGTCATATCCCCGACATTCGTACTAGCGCTTTGGCAATTTCATAAAGCTTCTATATTTTTCAGGCAATGCTACTTTGGGAGCTGCGATTATGACCTTTTTTGCGAAAGAGTTTGTGAGCTTCCTGCCATATCAGTTGCATCTCTATTTGTAGTAGTTCTTTTAGGATTTATCCTCTTGTTCATCTCATCCGTCGCAACCATGTGACTTTTCCCGTTTTTCTTTGCAACCTCATGCATTTTCCCTTTCTCACTGGAACCTATCGTATAAGGTAAAAATTATAGGAAATATGAACACTAGGAAATATGAACATATCTGCTATGTATAATTTATTCAAGTGTGAGTTGGATAAATATATTAAGATTCTACGACAACTGTCTTTGAAGGTAAATTTTAGTACCCCACAAAGAGCAATAACTGTCTATCCTAACTCTGACGAAACTGAATCATAAACAACTAACTGCTGGAACTAAATCCTACACTGAATCCTGCGCTAAATCAGTATGAGATCTACTAGCACCACGATGGATTTCATCACAAAATATACTAGTACTACGAGAGAGATTTCAAGAAATCAATCAGCAAAGTTTGTACATGATTTGTCCGACAACATCTCTGATTGATGAGATTGCGACCGCGCTTCGAACAAGGTAGCAGCGGTGAGGTGTGGGCTTCCAAAGAGGGTGGCGGAGGCATGGGCTGGCAAGGAGAGAGGCTACAACTAAGTAGCAGTCACACGAGAGGCGGAAAATACATTGGGATAGGGTTTGAGTGGCTGCAGCCGGTGGGATCGGGTTTGAGTGGAGGCGAACGGCAGGATATATAGTAAACTAGACGGATAAGCGCGCTTCGCCGCGCCATCTGCATTGGGTTGACACACATTGTGTTTGGTATGGTGGGAAGCAGGTGTACATCCAACACTTATAGTGTATTTTGCCTCGACAGATGGAATTTCACGCATAATCAATAATTACATTGATTATAAACTCAGTGATTAGCATGACAGTCAATTGACGGTATGTACCAGTTTATGCACCCCAATCTTATACCAAGAAATTACATGTTTAAACTGTGCACAATAGACCTTCCATTTGCAGTCAAGAACATCAGGGAAATCGGCCAACCATATATAATAACACCACAGAATAATACAAATCTCGTAATGTAATTTGGTTATGTATATAATGGCAAAGTAATAATAACAATTACAACAATTTTTGTCTTAAAATTTGTCATGTGAACCTACCAAGTAATAATAACAATTAGTGTAAAAAATTATAATATAATACTATATTTAACACATGATACCGAGCGAAATATACCTGGTCAAAAATGTCACAAAATATTTCATGTATAGTACTCCATGAAGTTTAACATCCACAAACCACATAATGATCTATACAATTACAAATTTTTGGTCATACACATTTTTAAAACATCAATAGTTTTTAAAAGGACAATTTATCACCTTATGGAATTAGTGACCGCAACGAAAAAATTCACCCTACCGCTAAGCACATGTACAATAGTTATACCTAAGTTTTTTTGCGGGTTGTTATACCTAAGTTGTCTAAGCCATGCCACACGCGGAGGGAAGAAAAGAAGGAAAAAAGAGTGGGCTTCGGTAAAATACCACACGGTCGACTCGAGTGAAAATCGGTGGCTGGCGACACCTCTTGTTCTGTTGTATAGAGCTGGTTGTCGGTAATGGTGGCCCAAAGAAAAGAAAATCGTGCTCCCATATTATTATCCAAGGCAGCCGCAGGTAGGTTTGGTCAACATAATTACCTAAATTTAGGCTTCTACAGATAAAAAGAAAAAACAATCTAAGAGGGTGTTTTTTACAGGTGGGTGTCTACAGGTGACGTGGAACACAAGAGGCGTCCCAACTAATCTCCCCAACCAATGTACACGTGCATATGCCGAGCTGCCCACTCTCTCATATTCTTCTCACCATATCCCGTTCTTTTTTTGGCAAACACTCGTCCTATCCCCTTCCCATTTATCCTCACCACCGCTGAAAATGGCAGCTCACGCACAACCCCTCTGCTGCAGCTCTGGACGTCTTGCTCCTCCCCGGGTTCTCCTCCGCCGGCGCCACGACCGGCCCCTCCCCAGGTTCCCCTCTGCCGGCGCCATGAACGGGCCCTCCGCATGACCCCTTCCACCAACACCATGAACGCCCCTATCTCCCATCGTCTGCCACGATTCCACCCATGCCCTGATTCCTCGCGACTACAACAATGGCCGGCCCCTCCCCTACCTCGCCGCCGCTCACATCAGGCCAAGCAAACATGTGCTAGGCCGTCTCCATCGGAGGGATCCACAGCGGCGGATTCCTCCTCCCGGTTCCATAGGAAGCCTAGGAGGACGCCCCTCTCTGATTGGTTGTCTGTGTCGCAAGCCTCCCGATCGACACCCATCTCCACCTTGCTCGGGATTGGTAATTGGTCGTCCCCCTCGTCTCAATTCTTATTTTTTTTGAAGTACGTCTCAATTCTTATTGATTCAGTTGGTTACAATAGATATAGTTTTATAGAAAAATGAAATAAGTTAATCGGTACATTGTGCTATTTCCATCAATGGTTTGCTTGCCCTTTTATGTCCTGATATGGTGTATGAGGTAATGGAAGAAGCAGCAGCTAATGCTTCTCCATATTGGATTGTACATTCACAAAAAACACATAATATCAATTGCATTGAGTCAGGTGTACCCATATGTCTCTAGGATTTTCTTAATACACTCTAATTTTGCCATGCTGTGACATTTAAGTCCTCCCACTTATCAGATTTTAGCTTCATTTGAAATGATGCGAATTTGAATACATTTTCTATTCCTTCTAGCTGTTGCAAAAATAAATGACAAAGTATCAGCATCACAATCAAAGAATACCAGATAAGCATCTTATCTTATCAAAAGATGAGGCAGCGGGACTAATTCCTAACCATAGCATCGAGATCTTTGCGGCGCATTCTACTTCCTAGCGAGTCGATCACTTGCACACATCGTTTTTTGGTATTTAGAACTGCTAGGTACCAATGAAAGTTGTCAATGTTTATTGGAACGAATATCTGGAAAAAAGGATTTTTGTTAGCTTAGGTTCCATATAGAAAAATATTCATCCTTAACTGAATTCATAGTAATATGTACAAAATTAAGACTAACCATATCGTGTTCCAAATAAGATTTGACTCTCTTTAATACCCATGCTGGTTCTATTCTACAGGTTTCTTGAAACAAGGTCATTATGGTTACTACATCTAGGTTGGAGAGGATAGGAAAGGAACTTCTCTGTTCATTATATGATTCTTTTCAGATCACGAAGAACTGGCGTGAGTCATTCCTGAACTTATTATTTGTACTTGCAGCGTCTTGTTTAGGTTCCATGCCAATGATTGCTAGTGTTAAGCCAGTTTGTCCACTTGGTTCGTTCTCTAGATGATGTTCTATGTGGTGGTGCAGGTTTAGTCTTTCTCAATGGTGGATTTCAGCAAGCTCAGAAGCCTCATGAGGCAAAGTGCCTCAACTGTCTCAGCTCCTGTCATGTTCAACGCTGCCTGCTTCATGTCCTCGAAGCTTTTTGTTAGCGGTGAGTTCTTTTGCTAAGCTTCTCATGCGTGTCTACAGAAGCATGTCTAATCATCAGGGCTTGGTATGTTTTCTTTTTCACATGTCTTTCGTGGCGTACTGATGACACCTCACTGAGAGATGTGTTCACCAGCTGAAGAGGTCACTGAAGGTCAGTGTGTACATTGAACCTTTAATTCGCCAAACCCGCATAGAAACGATTCAAAGGTGCCCACCAGGCACTTTCGTGCGGGTGGAAAACGAAGTAATATCATTACACAACAGTCCTCGATGGGACCCACAGAACAGATATATATAACAGCGACTCAAAGAGTCAAGAATACAGATATACGGTACAAAGATCCAAATCACCTTGAAAACGATGGGGCGTCCGACTACGGACAAGATGCAAATGGGGCTAAGAGCCCTGAAGAATAACCAATGGCGTCCATAACCCTGCCTGTGCCAAGCGGAAGGGTAACCACGCTAAGGCGTCGATCTCAAAACCTGCTTAAACAAAGGTGCCGACAAAGGGCAAAGGAAAAGAGGAGCCAAGATCTTGAGGCCAAGACGGCGAGGCTAGAATTCGGCGGTCCTCGCCTACATAGGTATGGTGGACTGAAGCGGCAGCGGCAGCATACACTGAACAACCTATAGAGACTCGATACAACTGGCGGTTATCAGAGAGGGGTGAGAATGACCTATCCGGATCCAACCTGAAGCTAACACCAAACAAACCCATCCTGGTGTTTCCCCCTCGAGACCAAACGAGGAAGTCAACCGAGGAACTCACACCGTGGGCAGTTTTATTTATTCAGTTATCGTTGCAGCATTTACTAGTCAGGTTTAAATAATCATCCTGATAAAATAAGCAGTGGGTCATTTTAGTTATCCATTCCGTTATAGTTGCAACACTTACTAATCAGGTACAGATAGCATGAGATAAACCCAAAACCCAGCAGTTGTTGGTACTTTTATTCAGCCATTTCGTTGTAGTTGCAATACTTACTAGTCAGATACAATTGTCGCAAGCGACAATCCAACAAACAAATGTGGGCAGTATTAATTAGCCATTCCGTTGTAGTAGAGCTGATTACTAGTCATTATAAGTCAAATTTATAGCAGTAAACTTTAGTTATGCTTGTCTATGATCGAGATACTGTGCTCCAAGTCGTCCATAACCGCGGACACGGCTTTCAGAAAGTTTTACCCGGCCGGGGTGCACCAATAGCAACACACACTCGATCAACCTCGGAAAAACCAAATCAAAACCCAACGAGGCTTTCACGACAAAGCAATCACAGGATTCAGAAATATTTCAGGGGGCCACCCCTTGGAGTATACCCGCAACGGAGTAAGCAAGCTCCGAGACGGACTCAAGGTTTGCGTCGATGGTCAGAACAGCAGGTCCCCAATCGGGACTGCCGATACCTGAAAACATCCCGCTTACCTAACAGACAAAGCAGTACCTCGCAATCGTAAATAAAGCGAGTAGCATGGCATAAGTACAGATCGTAAATAAAACCTCAAACTAGTTTGTGGCCCCAAGAAATATGACGGAATCAAGCTCGCTAAGGGGGTCCCATATACCTCCGGATGTGGATAGCGCGATAAATCAAGGAACAGTATCAAGTACTCGGGTCTTACGGACACAAGTGGGCTCGAAACCAAATATTTTCTATCACCCACCGATGCCTCTGCTTATTTCAATTTTAGTTGTTAAACAGAAATTAAAGTGAACAATAAGTAAAACTAGGAGCATCTCCAACATCAACATGCGGCAATACATCGAACGGTGGCATATGACACACATCAGACTTGAGCAAGCAACTACGACGCAAGTCCAACTATATACCAAACAACAGGAAATAGGATGTGTCCAAGGCAATATACGGCTGCAGGGGATATCAAGGGTACGAAAACTAGAGCATCGCAACACAGATAGCAATAGATCAACAGGAGGGAATAAAGACTATAAAAGTAAGATAGGTAGAAAGAGGGAGATGCTCGCCTGAAAACATGGTCGAAGGGTTCAACCGAAGATCGGGGCGAAGCTCACATCAACTCAACGGCCTTATCCGCGAAGAAGCAAAACACTAGAAGAAACACCGGATGCAATATTTAATACAACGACAGAAGATCGGCATGATGCATGTATGATGCATGGCATGGCAAAGTGCGATGCAATTAGGTCAGATTTAGCGGAACCGGGGTCCCGACAATAAGCATATGGTTCAAGTTATTTAGCTACCCCGCAATTTAAATGTTGTTTAGCAATGCAACAGAGGGAACCGGTTCGCTACACATGTTTAAATGAGGCCAATATAAGGCTAGATTTGCCCGCATATGGGCCCCATATTTAATTATTAGGTGAATCGGCATAAGGCCCCCAAACCACATGATATGGATGCAAGATGACGATTAAATATGCAACAAGTTGTTATGTTATAAAATAGGGTTCGAGGGAAAGGGGTCACACATCGAGGGGCTCGGCGATCTTGGGTTCCGGTTCGGGTTCGACAGGTCTGTGGTCCGGTCGGGTCCAGGTTCAGACGCGTTCTCAGATAACGGGGGTAGATCTTGTCGCATCGGGGTCTCGATGTCCGGGGAGCAGAACTCGGGTCGGTGTCGGGGCGCATCGGCTTCTTCCGGGTCGATGCCGTTCTTGACATCGCGAAGGTCTTGTCGGGTTCCCAAGTCGGGCCGGTCTTGGCTTCGGGGTGGCGAACTTGGTGTCCGGGCGGAGTGCTCGTCATATCCGTGAAGAAGGACATGTCGGTCCAACGGGGTTCGGCCTTCGGGGCGATCTTGGCGGTCATCGGGTCCGGACTTCGCCCCGGAAACGGGTCTTCAGGGTATCGATGTCCGGGGTTCGAGAAGGAGATCTTGGGGTACGCGTCGATGGTCTTGCGGGTCCAGGACCTCGGACATCTGCTCTCTGTTGGTGTTCTTGTGTTTCGGGCTTCAGGACAACTTCTAATATCTCTTGTCGTCCCCACGTCGTTGGCCGAAGGTGAACTTGGATCGGGGTTGATGGTCTTGCGGCTCCAACTTGATCTGTCCGCGTCAGACTTGGCGTGTGGAGCCGCACTTGGTGGTCGGAGGCGACACGGGCCGGAGTGGAAGCAGTGGGGTCGTCGGGGCGACTTGCGCGACACCGGCGGCGAGGCGACGACGCGCGGCCGGCCGGAGGTGGACAGCGGCGCGTGCTAGGCGGAGGGGGGCGCGACAGGCGCCGGCGAAGCGGAGGTGCAGGGGCGGGTCGAAGGCGTCTGCAGAGGAGAAGAAGGGACCGCGCCGGGCAGCTGAGGCTCGGAGAGGCGGGCAGCGGTCACAGGGCCCTCATGAGCCCAAGCCGGCGAGGCAGGCAAGGGATTTACGCCGCCATGAAGCGGACGACGCATGAGGCGAGCTTGGGGGCAGCTGGGCGCCGGGCGGACTGAGGCGGGACGACGCTGGCGGGCGAGAGGAGCGGACCGGGGAGGCTCGAGGCGAGGGCGTCGACGGCTCCCACAGCGACGAAGCACGGGAACCAGAGGTAGGGGAGAAGAGCGGCAGGAGGGGGAGGACGCGGTGTGGGGCTGGCGTGGGGGCTCGGCGAGGGTCGGTGCAGCGGGGGTCGCGGCTGCGCGGTGAGGGAGAGGCTACGCGGGGAAGAAGACGGGCGGTGGGAGACGCGTGGGGGTGCTGGGGTGAGGAGCAGAGGGCGGGCGGGTTAGGCAGAGGAAGGAGGCGAGCCGAGGACGATGAACAGGGCGCTGGGGGAGGCAGACGCGGTGGGCCAGGGGGGCAAGCGGCCAGGGGGCGGGTCCCGCGTGGGCCAGGGGGTGGACCGATTCCTGGGAAGGGGCTGGCGTGCGTGATCTGCAGGAAGGGTGCTGGGTGGGACCCAGCGGTCAGGGAGAGGAAGGCAGGGCCTGGCGTGGGTGCTTGTGTGCGTGTGGTGTGCTCGAGCGTGGGGGGCAGGGTGAGTGGTGTGGGTTGGGTTTAGACTAGGTGAGGTGGCAGGATAGGATAGGCCAGGGGAAGGGGATGGCTGATGTGGCGGCCAACGATTGGTTGGGATGATGTGGCTGCTAAGGTGTGGGTAGTTTTCTGGGTGAACTTAGGATTTTGACGGCGGGTTGGTGGACCGTTTTAATTCCTGGGGTAGTCGTCGTCGATTCGCCCGCTCGACGCCCACTAAAATAAATATATATTTTATTTGTTTAAATAACACCGCTTGCAAACCGATGACTACAACAAAATATTCCGCGACCGGCTTTGATGTTTGAATCGAGGGCGTTTAGAAACAAAACGGGCTTTATGAAAATAGTTTTGGCAAACAATGCATGATGACGATGCAATGCACAAATTCAACGTGATTTTCTAGTAGTGGTTTTGCGGGATGCCACAATTCGACACCACTAAGAAAGGATCTCGCCCTCGAGATCCGCCTCATGGTACCGGAAGGAAGGTCGGCGATCGATCCTTCGCTTCGTGTAGATCTTCGCGACACCACTAACAAGAGGTCGTTGTCCGTGATCGTCGAGAGAACTCTCCGGTAACAAAAGGTCGAAGGTAGAGGTATCAACAAATAAAGCCACCCCTAACTTCCGTGAACGGAGTAAAATCGCTGGATCCACTGATTCGATGTACAAGAGCGAATGATAAGAGTAGTGGTATGGTAGCTACTCCATCCCGCACCCAAACCATTACTCTGCACACGAATAGGCGGATTATGCGACCAACTCTCGGAGTCAGACTGAAGATCTCGACAAGCGAGGTTCGGAACAACGGAGTGATGCAGACCCTGCATCGGATCTGGCGTAGATGATGTCGTCGCGTCGGAAAACACCGGAAGGCACAAACAAAGAACAAAGAATGGTAACACCGTAGACGGATTTCTCAAGCAGCATGAACACCGGATGGCAGAACACCGTTATCGAAGAAGGAAGCGAAAACCTAAAGGTACGACGGAAACCCAACCACGAGAAATCCTGGACTCGAAGAAAAGAGAAGAGAGCAGATTCAAAACACGTCGAGATAAGAGGGGATCAGCATAGGGGTAAGGAGTAAAATCAGACCTATTCAGAACTATCCAACCGATTTTTGAAAATAGTTTTGACTCTCTACTTCGGCCGTTAGCTAGGTTATCCTACAGGCTAGACTTGTGGGGTATCGCAACTGCTAAGCTCTGATACCACTCTGTAACACCCTCAGAATCGGACCTATGCAAGTTTGAGCAAAATTCGCCAAACCCGCATAGAAACGATTCAAAGGTGCCCACCAGGCACTTTCGTAAGGTGGAAAAGCGAAATAACATTACACAACAGTCCTCGATGGGACCCACGTAAGATATATATATAACAATGACTCAAAGAGTCAAGAATACGATATACGGTACAAAGATCCAAATCACCTTGAAAGCGATGGGGCGTCCGACTACGGACAAGATGCAAATGGGGCTAAGAGCCACGAAGAATAACCAATGGCGTCCATAACCTGTGCCAAGCGGAAGGGTAACCTCGCTAACGGCCGATCTCAAAACCTGCTTAAACAAAAGGGTGCCGACAAAGGGCAAAGGAAAAAGAGGAGCGTCGATCGAGGCCAAGACACGGCGAGGCTAGAATTCGCGGTCCTCGCCTACATAGGTATGGTGGACTGAAGCGGCAGCATACACTGAACAACCTATAGAGACTCGATACAACTGGCGGTTATCAGAGAGGGGTGAGAATGACCTATCCGGATCCAACCTGAAGCTAACACCAAACAAACCCATCCTGGTGTTTCCCCCTCGAGACCAAACGAGGAAGTCAACCGAGGAACTCACCGTGGGCAGTTTTACTTATTCGGTTATCGTTGCAGCATTTACTAGTCAGGTTTAAATAATCATCCTGATAAAATAAGCAGTGGGTCATTTTAGTTATCCATTCCGTTATAGTTGCAACACTTACTAATCAGGTACAGATAGCATGAGATAAACCCAAAACCCAGCAGTTGTTGGTACTTTTATTCAGCCATTTCGTTGTAGTTGCAATACTTACTAGTCAGATACAATTGTCGCAAGCGACAATCCAACAAACAAATGTGGGCAGTATTAATTAGCCATTCCATTGTAGTAGAGCTGATTACTAGTCATTATAAGTCAAATTTATAGCAGTAAACTTTAGTTATGCTTGTCTATGATCGAGATACTGTGCTCCAAGTCGTCCATAACATGACACGGCTTTCAGAAAGTTTTACCCGGCCGGGGTGCACCAATAGCAACACACACTCGATCAACCTCGGAAAACCAAATCAAAACCCAACGAGGCTTTCACGACAAAGCAATCACAGGATTCAGAAATATTTCAGGGGGGCACCCCTTGGAGTATACCCGCAACAGAGTAAGCAAGCTCCGAGACGGACTCAAGGTTTGCGTCGATGGTCAGAACGACAGGTCCCCAATCGGGACCGCTGCCGATACCGCGAAAACATCCCGCTTACCTAAAAGACAGTGCGTTACCTCGCACAATCGTAAATAAAGCAGTAGCATGGCATAAGTACAGGATCGTAAATAAAACCTCAAACTAGTTTGTGGCCCCAAGAAATATGACGGAATCAAGCTCTGGCTAAGGGGGGTCCCATATACCTCCCGGATGTGGATAGCGCGATAAATCAAGGAACAGGTATCAAGTACTCGGGGTCTTACGGGACACAAGTGGGCGTTCGGAAACCAAATATTTTCTATCACCCACCGATGCCTCTGCTTATTTCAATTTTAGTTGTTAAACAGAAATTAAAGTGAACAATAAGTAAAACTAGGAGCATCTCCAACATCAACATGCGGCAATACATCAGCAACGGTGGCATATGACGACACACATCAGCACTTGAGCAAGCAACTACGACGCGCAAGTCCAACTATATACCAAACAACAGGAAATAGGATGTGTCCAAGGCAATATACGGCTGCAGGGGATATCAAGGGTACGAAAACTAGAGCATCGCAACACAGATAGCAATAGATCAACAGGAGGGAATAAAGACTATAAAAGTAAGATAGGTAGAAAGAGGGAGATGCTCGCCTGAAAACATGGTCGAAGGGTTCAACCGAAGATCGGGGCGAAGCTCACATCAACTCAACGGCCTTATCCGCGAAGAAGCAAAACACTAGAAGAAACACCGGATGCAATATTTAATACAACGACAGAAGATCGGCATGATGCATGTATGATGCATGGCATGGCAAAAGCGATGCAATTAGGTCGATTTAGGAACCGGGTCCCGACAATAAGCATATGGTTCAAGTTATTTAGCTACCCAATTTAAATGTTGTTTAGCAATGCAATGAGAGGAACCGTTCTACACATGTTTAAATGAGGCCAATATAAGGCTAGATTTGCCCGCATATGGGCCCCATATTTAATTATTAGGTGAATCGGCATAAGGCCCCCAAACCACATGATATGGATGCAAGATGACGATTAAATATGCAACAAGTTGTTATGTTATAAAATAGGGTTCGAGGGAAAGGGGTCACACATCAGAGGGGGCTCGACGATCTTGGGTTCCGGGGTTCGGGGTTCGACAGGGTCCAGGGTCCGGTCTCGGGTCCAGGGTTCGACGGACGCGTTCTCAGATAACGGGGGTAGTTCTTGTCGCTTCGGGGTCTCGATGTCCGGGGAGCAGAACTCGGGTCGGTGTCGGGGCGCATCGGCTTCTTCCGGGTCGGTGCCGTTCTTGACATCGCGAAGGTCTTGTCGGGTTCCCAAGTCGGGTCGGTCTTGGCTTCGGGGTGACGAACTTGGTGTCCGGGCGGAGTGCTCGTCATATCCGTGAAGAAGGACATGTCGGTCCAACGGGGTTCGGCCTTCGGGGCGATCTTGGCGGTCATCGGGTCCGGACTTCGCCCCGGAAACGGGTCTTCAGGGTATCGATGTCCGGGGTTCGAGAAGGAGATCTTGGGGTACGCGTCGATGGTCTTGCGGGTCCAGGACCTCGGACATCTGCTCTCTGTTGGTGTTCTTGTGTTTCGGGCTTCAGGACATCTTCTAATATCTCTTGTCGTCCCCACGTCGTTGGCCGAAGGTGAACTTGGATCGGGGTTGATGGTCTTGCGGCTCCAACTTGATCTGTCCGCGTCAGACTTGGCGTGCGGAGCCGCACTTGGTGGTCGGAGGCGACACGGGCCGGAGTGGGAGCAGTGGGGTCGTCGGGGCGACTTGCGCGACACCGGCGGCGGCGGCAACCGCGGCCGGAGGTGGACAGCGCGCGTGCTAAGCGCGGCGCCGGCAAGCGGAGGTTGCAGGGGCGGGTCGAGGCGTCTGCAGAGAGAAGAAGGGACGGCGCGCCGAAGCTCGGCGAAACGGTCATGTGGAGGGCTCCTGGCGGCGGAGCCAGTGTGAGGCGGCTTCATGAAGCGCGCGGAGGCGCAGATAGGAGCGAGAGACGCGGTTGGGGAAACGGCGCCTTGGCCAGCGAAGCAGACGCCGGCAGCAGCGACGGCAACGCTGGAGGCGAGCTTGGGGTCGGCTGGGCGCCGCGGACTGGAGGCGGCGACGGCGCTCGCGTCAGGGGGCGAGGAGGCGGACCGGGAGGCTCGGCGGGCGTCAGCCAGCTCCCACGAAGCACGGGAACCAGAGGTAGGGGAGAAGAGCGGCAGGAGGGGGAGGACGCGGTGTGGGGCTGGCGTGGGGGCTCGGCGAGGGTCGGTGCAGCGGGGTCATGCTGCGGTGAGGAGAGGCTGTGAGGGAAGAATACTGGCGGTGGGAGGCCGTGGGGTCTTGGGGTGAGGCGGGCGGGTTAGGCAGAGGAAGGAGGCGAGCCGAGGACGATGAACAGCGCCAGGAGGCAGGCGGTGGGCTGAGGGCAAGCGGCCAGGGGGCGGGTCCCGCGTGGGCCAGGGGTGGACCGATTCCTGGGAAGGGGCTGGCGTGCGTGATCTGCAGGAAGGGTGCTGGGTGGGACCCAGCGGTCAGGGAGAGGAAGGCAGGGCCTGGCGTGGGTGCTTGTGTGCGTGTGGTGTGCTCGAGCGTGGGGGGCAGGGTGAGTGGTGTGGGTTGGGTTTAGACTAGGTGAGGTGGCAGGATAGGATAGGCCAGGGGAAGGGGATGGCTGATGTGGCGGCCAACGATTGGTTGGGATGATGTGGCTGCTAAGGTGTGGGTAGTTTTCTGGGTGAACTTAGGATTTTGACGGCGGGTTGGTGGACCGTTTTAATTCCTGGGGTAGTCATTCGGGTCGATTCGGCCCGTTCGACTGCCCCACTAAAATAAATATATATTTTATTTGTTTAAATAACACCGTTTGCAAACCGATGACTACAAACAAAATATTCCGGCGACCCGGGCTTTGATGTTTGAATCGAGAGGGGGCGTTTTAGAAACAAAACGGGCTTTGCGAAAATAGTTTTGGCAAACAATGCATGATGATGACGATGCAATGCACAAATTCAACGCGATTTTCTAGTAGTGGTTTTGCGGGATGCCACATAGTCGCTGTGTCTATAGTTCAGTTATTATCCCAAAGTGCTTATTGCTTTGTAATGTTGTAATGTTAACATTTTTTCAGGATGGCGAATTTGCTGGAGGGAGGTGGAGATGTGTCGGCAATGAGAAGTTGTGAAGGAGCGGCAGTGAGAAGTTGTGAAGGAGCTGCAGTGAGGAAGTGTCGATGGGTGCATGTAGAGAAGTTCTTGTTTGCCCTTTTATAAGTAGTAGAGGTAGATATAGAGATGCGAATTTCACTAATTTGGGTATTTTGTTCCTCTAATTTGCAGGCATGGACAAGATCATGTTCGAGAGCCTTCCAGACAAGATCACGTGGAACTCAATAAATTTTGATGAAAAGACATGTCAAAGAGATAATAGGAATACATCATCCCTACTAAAAACAGAAGTATAGTAGCACTCCAGCAAGTAACACTCTAGGAAAATAAATCAAGAACTAACAATAAATAATGCAATACTTCTGAATGTTCTACTTTATTATTTGATGATGTTTATCTCTTGAAGGTCCATCTTTTTATACGCTCTATAATGCTTCGCTCCATTGACGGGATATTATTTTTACATACCAATATTTTCCTTTATAGGCACCTCTGTAGAATGCATAGATGTAGGGTAGTCAGTAGTACTGTACAAATGTTGACTCTCATAATTTTCTTGGGTCATTTGAGGTTGATTGGAGGCATAAAAAGGACCTCGAAATGAGTAAAAAAGAAAAGAGCATTCACATTAAGTCCAATTAAACACAATCAAATATATGTAGTATAAACAAATCTATGTACTAACCTGATTTTTCAAATGTGTAACCTGAGGTGTGTAAGTTGACGGTTCTTCTCAATTGGGGTATTTCAACACCTGACAATTGTGTGAGGGGTTGTGTATTTTGTTTTGTTCTTTTTGGATTATTATGACAAAGAGGCACAGCAACTGCTCTCATCCTTCCTGCAATTTTTTGCATTTGGTATGCATTATTCCTGTGCATCCAATTGCCCTCATTTTCGTGAGTCACATTATTCTCGTTCTCTTGGGGGATGCCTCCAAGTGACATAGATGATTCTGGTATAGTTGATAAATCTGTAAGAAAATTTTACATAGAATTAATAATTGACAAACTATAAACATTCAATCAATAGTTGTGGTAGTAGAGAACCTGCAGATGTTATTTTGTGTAGTTCTGTGACAGTTGATTGTCCTGTAGCTATTGTAGGTGTCGAAGTGTCGTCTATGTTCAGGAGCGTGGCAGATTCTTTTTTTCGTTCACGGTATTGTCGTTGTCGCATCAAAATTTTCTCTCTATTTTGTGCATAATACAATCTTGCCTTTTGCCTCTTTATCTCTTTAGGATCTGCATATAGATGAAAACAGTAATTAGAAAGTATATCAAAACATAGGGGCGTATGCAGTAGTTGATCTTCGTCATTACCAAGTAGTTGATCATCGTTAGCAAGAGATATCGGTGTTTGTGCTTTGTTTTCTTGGACATTGATATCGGCAGGAGCAGGAGGCATCATTTACTCATTAGTAAGCAGATTTGATGAAGCAGGTTTGTTTTGTAGGGCATCACGTCATCGTTTCCGGATATCATCTACATGTCGTGCATAATATTCTCTGTCTCTAATACTTTTAAATTCTCTTGGGTCTGTAGACATACATACCGTTATTTAGCAGTAGAACACAAATATTGTTCACTATACATGATAAAATAGAAGTGCTCATTTGCATTGGTTGCTAATATTGCCCAAAGGTCAGGTGTTGCTTATATCCTGAAATGGGGTGCGCGTCCCATCGCGAGTTGGAAACGACATACCAGTTGGTTGTTCACTGTCATGTGAATATGCATCTCATGAATATGTAGAATGTCATGATATGGTGGTGTTGCATATTCATTACCTATCAATCTTCTAAAAGATTGTATTATCACCGTTTACAGGATGGCCAATCTAGAGTAGGTGATGGAGGGGCGCCTGCACACCCGACGGTGCGATGCAGTAGGGTGAAGGAAGCAATGATAGTGGCGTCAATGTCGTCGTCCAGGATGGCGTCGATGGCAGCTGCGAGGAAGTCGTGCTGCGATGGAGTCGTCCAGGAAGGCGCTTGATGATGATGGCGGCGAAGGCGGTGATGGCAGCTATGGTGCCATCAAGTGTGGCGATGGAGTCGTCGAGGAAGGTGGGGCGATGATGGTGGCACGGGAAGGCGTTTGATGGCGATGGCGGCAGTTGCGGCGAAGGACAGCGGCAAAGGCGATGATGGCGGCACAAGAATGCTTTGATGGCAACGGCGGCGATGAACGGCGGCGAAGGCGGTGATGGCGGCGATGGAGTAGGATGGTGCCAACAATGGCGACCTAGGAGGCGCTGGTTTAGGGATACCAGGTCAGGTCCTGGGTGTGATTGTTTTCGTATGTCTATTTTTAGCCAAGTCTATTTTTAGCCAAGAGGTAGGCGCGGGTGTGTTCTCGTGCATAAGAGGACAGTCCGTCAAAGCTTATTGCTATGCGCACCCAGGCTAATAGTTAGGATACTGTGTACCGTTGGATGGAGATATCGTTTGGTTGTAAGTGGCTGTATATATCTGTTCGGGTGTCTGTAGCAAAGTTCGTGTTCGTGGCTTTATTAGTAGTAGAGATAGAGATACTTTTTTACGACAAATTAGTGATATCTTTTTTCACCTAACCAATTTGAATACTCCCTCCGTCTCAAAATAGATGTCGGAGATTTGTCAAAAATTGGATGAATCTATATACTAAATTGTGTCTAGATTTATCCAAATTTTGACAAATCCGCGATATCTATTTTGAGACCGAGAGATTACTTTTTATTTGGGGAACCAATATGAATACCCTTTTGTACAGTATCAGCCAAATCTTTTTTAAGTCAAATCTTACTTTTTTTAACGACATTGAATATTCAGGAACAGACATAGCAGTTAATAACCAGGCGATTCACGGTACCTGATTACATCAGGCTCCAGCTTTGTTGTCTGCACCGGCACGGTCGCGGCTAGCAGATCCACGCAAGATATGGCGGCGCCATGAAGAACCATCTCTCCTCCTGGAAACCCCACACACTGCTCTGAATCCGCGACATGTCGACCGGATCGCCTTCGACTCCGGTGCATAGGGGCATCTGATCAGATGGGAACCGCTCCAAAACAGGACTGGTTTGAGATGAAATTACGACACAGAGAGGACCAAATTTTTTTCGAGAGATTAGGCCATACGATTTGGTGGTGTGATGCGTTACCTGGGCGACGGGGAGGCGCATGGGAATGGATTGCTGAATTTTGCCTGCGGCGCGGACTCCATAATTCTTGGCTTCAAAGAAGGTAGCAGGACATGGCAGTGGCCCATCACCGCCGGTGGAAGAGGCAAGTCCTAGCCGCCTCTTCTTTTATTGGCCGTCCACGAGCGTCGGAAAGGACCAGGAGAGATTGCGGGGAAAAGAGCGAGGACACAGCGATGGACCGGTGGGCGGTGGGCCGGTGTACCGAGTGATCCGCCGGTTCGCTGATTTTATTTAATTAGTCGACTGTTTACTGTAGCTAAGCAACTGAACCGGTGCTCAGCGCACGGGCTTTTCTTCACGCGTAAGCTATAGAGTAATATGAACAAATATGTTCCTTGAAGAACAAATAGGCAATGATTGATGACATCCAAGAGATATCCAAGGCACGAGATAAATTCGAAGTTGGTTCTAATCCGGAGTGTCCGGATAAATTCGGAAGCCCGAATTTAGTTTTTTTAGTATTTTTAATAAATATTTGTCTAAACTAGGGAATTTTAATCATATAACTTAACATACCACATAATCTTGGAAATGAATTTTTTTCAGAATATTAAAAAGTATTTCCAATTTGTTCATGAAACTTGTCATTTGTTCAATTTATTTTTAATGAAGTATAAAAATACTCAGATAATTATAAAACTTGCTATTTGTTCATTTTATGGTACCTAGATTGTGTGGTAAAAATATTAGTCAATTCTAAAATAATTGCACAACTATTGCTCTGTAACGAGTACATCAACAACAAAAGTATCATACCTACTAGGGTAAACTCCAAGATTTGTACTACGTCGCGCACTTCATTCATTGTATGAACTTATTTCTTGGCAGAGGAATTCATTTCACGCTACTAATCACATATTCACCTTTAATTACCTTTTAATTTTGAATAATTTGCAAGTTTAGACCTTTTCCTAACTCGGAGTGTCCGAATGAATCTGGGGTGTCTGTACTTTGCTCTTTTATAGCAGGTCGAGCTGCCTTTTAGAGAGGGTTAGATATTTTTGGCCGTCTGCGAGGACTGGATCCAAATATTTTGATTCGGTGGCAAAAAAATCTAAATTTTTGGAAAAATTGGGGGGGGGAGGGGGGCGACATGGCATATTTCCCTCATTTGTCCGTCCGCCCGCCCCCGGCCTAACCCGCACTAGTGTTTAAACCCTCACCGCCGTCTCTCTTCCCCTACCGCTCCTCCACGCCGCCTTCGTTTCGCTCATGACCCTCTCTGTCGCCTTCATTCTGCTGTTTCTCCTCCCCGCCGCCATCCTCCCTACCCGTCCTCCCCACCGCAGGCCACTCTCTATCGCGCATAGATCTAGCGGCTCCCGCACCGGCCATTCCATCCCCTTCTCCACCGCTGCCGGCGAGGCTTCTCAACAGAATCGCCCATGCGCTGCTCCATCTCTCTGCCTTGCTCCTCCTTGATATTGGGATCCCTGTTTCCCTCGTCGCCCTGGTGTTCTAACCGCTTAGTGGAAATCCCCGCTGATGTTACCAAGGACATCCATGAAGGGCCAGAATCACTGTCAAGCCATACACGGTGAGAGTCTTTGCAAATTTTGTTTTAGTTATCCTTAGGACATTTTCCTTTAAAAATAGGATATATTGTTAGTATGTACACATTCTTAATTGTATTTATATTGTCTTGTTATAGTTAAGTAGCAGAAAATGGTTTAGTCCCAAGTACTAAGAGCGCCTAATATAATTCTTACACAATGAAGTGCATCTTTAGTTAGTAACTATGTGTCTATTTTTTGTGTGTTATTGATGTCTACGCACTTCTATTCTTATAGACAGTTGTTGGGCCTCCAAGTATAGAGGTTTGTAGAACAGCAGCAAGTTTCCCTTAAATGGATTACCCAAGGTTTATCGAACTCAAGGAGGAAGTGGTCAAAGGTATCCTTCTCAAGCAACCCTGCAATCAAGATACAAGAAGTCTCTTGTGTCCCCAACACACTCAATACACTTTTCAGGTGTATAGGTGCACTAGTTTGGCGAAGAGATAGTGAAATACAAGTGGTAACCGTGCCAGAAAAGAGCTTCTGGCTAGGAGGAAAAGACTAAAGGCAAATAGATGGAAGAAAACAAACATGTAACAGATCTAGTTGTAATCGGTGTTTCAATACTTAGAAATAAGGCCTAGGGATCATACCTTCACTAGTGAACACTCTCAATAAATATATTCTCTTCATGATACTACCCTGAACTACTCTTCGGTTGGACACTCTAATCCATGGTAGGGCTATAACAACACTCCTCAAAGTCTGCCTTCCCCACCTAGATAACCCCACACTGTCACCTTGAGCGCTAGATGGTTCCAACAAACACCACAATTTCATAGAGACAACCAACTCAAAATATACTCATGATAAATATTTATAAACTCTAGCCTAAGTGCCACCATAGCATGCACACTGTCACTTCCACACACGTGGGGAGAGCAGAGATCTATTGAAACACTTGAGTATTTACGTAAACTCTAGCCTAAGTGCCACCACGGTATGCACGCTATCACTTTCATACACGTGGGGAGAGCCGGAGATCTATTAAAGCACTTGAGTACTTGATCATGCATAGAGAGAGACATGAACACATAGCTACCGGTAGAGCCCTTAGCCTCGAGGAAGAACTACTCCCTCCTCAACATGGGAATCAGCAACAGGGATGGATATGGTGGTGGAGATCGATGGAGATGGCTCCCGGGGCAATTCCCCGTCCTGGCAGGGTGCCGCAACAGAGACTTTCTGTCCCCCGAATCTTCCTTTCGGTGGCGGCGGCGCTGTGGGACTTTTTGTGGATTTCCGCCCACACTAGGGTTTACGTCTCGGGGAGACGTATATATAGGCGAAAGAGCAAGGTCAGTGGAGCCTCGAGGGGCCCACACCTAGGGCTGGCGCGGCTAGGGGGACCCGCGCCACCCTAGGGTGTGGCCACCTCCTGCCCCCTTCATCTATCCTTCTGGCTCCGTGTTCGCTCCGGAAAAATAGTCACTGTGGCTTTTGTCCCATGCAATTCCGAGAATATTTATTTTCTGGCTTTTCTGGAACCAAAAACAGCAGAAAACAGGCAACTAGCACTATGGCATCTTGTTAATAGATTATTCTCAGAAAATGTATAAAAATACCTCACAGTGTAGACAAAGCAAACCAAAGTTGATACTAAACAAGCATGGGACATAAAAAATTATAGATACTTTTACGATGTATCAAGCATCCCCAAGCTTAAATCCTGCTCAACCTCGAGTAGGTAAGTGACAAAAATAATAATTTTGAGGTGACATGCACCATCACAATCTTGATCAAACCATTTGCAAAGCATTGAAAGTTGGGATCAAAGTACTCTAAACATGAGCATGAAAGATGAAGTTCTAACAATAAGACATAGTAAATATGTTGCAACATGAAAGGATACAAACAAAGATCATGAATAACAATGCATTGAAAGACGTTTGTTTGTTTCACATATAGAAAACATAGCATAGTGGCATTCAGCTTGTCCCTCATGGAGTAGCAAAACATAAATGCATAGGACACCTTCAAAGTTCATAAGGGTGACTATATATAAATAGTTCAAGAGCAAGCAATATCAACAATATGGAGGTGCGTTAGATGCATGCGAGAGAGGCGAGTGTGAGAGCATCATCGAGAGGGAGAGGGACGGTCAGAACTAACCAGGGGAGTTCGCCGGAGTGAAGGCAGTCAACGGTGGAGCTCAGTCGTTGACAGGGGCGAGGCTGTGGGGCGCATGCGCGCGTGGGAAAATGGAGTACGGAAGCAGGTGTGCAAGGTGCTGGCAAGAAAATCTACGTGAGCTAGGGCAAGGGGCGCGGTCTGGGCTCGCCAGAATTCGAGCTAGAGCTCGTTGGAGCAGTGGGGTTCGAGCGTAGAATTGGAGCATCCTAGGGGCTCTCGGGGGGTGGTGACTGGAGGACAATGGAGAGGAGAGGTGGGCGTTTAATTGAGCATGGTGAGAGGCAGGAATCACGTGCGTAATCAATCAAATTGAAGCAGAGGATTAAACGCAGGAAACGACAGAGGAAATGAGGGGAACAGGTCATGCGGGGTTGAAGAAGATGCCTGCGTGGTAGTGGGTCCCAATGGTCAGTGGGGTGAGGGGGAAAGGGCCGCGATGAGAAAAGATCTGGGGGAGGGAAGAGAGTGGCCCGGGTGGGCTGGGAGTTGGGCCAGGTGGGTTGGGTCGTTTTTCTTATTTTTTCCTTCTGATTTCTTTTTCTTTTTCTTTTCTGATTTCTGTTTTAGTTCAAACCATTTGATTTAAGTTTCAGTTTGAATTCCAATTTTGACTAAACCTTTTCAGTAGGTTTTACCTATTCAATAGTGTGTTTAAAAGTCCATTTTAGAATATTACCAATATTCTCTTTATGATTTACTATTTTTTTTAAATTAGGCATTTGTCTTTATTTAAATAAAATTAAATATGGTTCAAACCCATATAATTTTATTTAAATAATTTTTTATTCTTTTTAAGTTAATTAGACAACTTCTAATCCATTTTGGCAATTTCAAATATTTTTCTCATGATTTAATTTAGTCATGTATATTAGGAATTTTGTCTTTATTCAAATAAAATTGAATATGGTTAAAGCCCATATAATTTTATTTAAATAATCTTTATTACTTTATTTTTATTATTCATTAAACTTTTATTCCATTTGCTTATGGATTTAATTCAATATTTAAATTGTCTTTGCAATTATTTCTTATTTAATTATTTCTTTCTTTCTCTTATAAAATTCATATCTTTTTATTTATTGCTCCAAAATTGGTGATTCCAATTTGTATAATAACAGTTGATCATATTTTTAAATACTTTTAGGATTAATTTGCTCATAATTTGGTGTGGATTTTAGTTAGGAGCTTTAATAGCTTTGGAATTTATTTCCTTTTATCTTATTAAATTCATAAGTTTTTATCCATGGTTTTATAAAAAAATTGTTTATCATTTTTGGTCATTTATAAATGTTTGTTGCCAAATTTTTATATGGAACATATCCATAGTCTTTGGGTGTTTTGAAAAATATTTCTCTCATTAAGATTTGGGGTTTTGGTTAAACTTTTCCAAGTGTTTAAATTCAAGATTCCTTCCATGCATTAATGCATTTGATTTGTATGGAAATTTGTTTGTTGCTTTCTTATTCAAATTTTGTTCAAGTAGGGTTTGAGGTTTCCATTTAGAAGCAAAAAGTTTCTTTCCCCCTAAATTTCAACAATTGTTTATTTATTTTTCACATTTCAAAATTTGGAGAATTTTGGGATGTGACAGACTACCACCCTTAAAAGGAATCTCGTCCTGAGATTCGGGAGGGCTAGAGGTTACAAGTTGGCTTCAAGACAACTAGGGTACTACCACCCTTAAAATATTTTCAACTAGATTACATCTTGGCTTACTTGAGATCTTGATGTAACTTCTCTGTACAATTGTTTTCATAGTGTCCTTTGTTTCCACATTTGAAACATTTGACAAGGTTGATGTCCCTCATAGGTTTTCTTGTCTTGTCTTTCTCCTTTTCTGGACAATGTGATGCATAATGGCCTAGTCTTTGCATTTGTGGCACATCACTTGGCTAATATCCTTCTTCCTCTTGGGTCTCTCCAAAGCTAGGAAGGCTCTTAGTTCATGTTATTCATAATTCACCACAAATGTGGGAAAACTTCCTCGATTCTTCGAACGATTCCTAGGATAACGTCCATGTTTCCTCTTTTGTCCACCATGGTGAGTCACAATGTATGGAGGTTCATACTGAGGCTTGACTTTGTCTTCATCATTCTTGGTGGAAGTTGTTCCTTCATGGAGGGTTCCAAACATTTGATGCATTCCATCTTGTTTCATCTGTTGAACTATAGGATAGATGGGGCATTGGATATGAACATGATCATTTCCTTCACATAGGAAACAAGAAACTTGAGATGTGGGGCATTGTTTAGTTGGATGTTTCTCTTCACAATTAGGGAATTGGTCCATATGCTCTTTGTAAGTGTGTCCTATGTCTCCATAGATTTTGCAAGCTTGAGTTCCTTCTATAATATCATCCTTGATATCATTGTTGTCACAATCTCTTTGGGAAAGGTTGCTTCGCATGTTGATCATCTGATTGGTCATCCTTTTCAACAATTGGGATTGGGATTCCAAGAACTTTAGCATGGTTGGATCTAACTCAATGTTGTTGGCTAAAAACTGAGTTGTCACTTGATTCAACTAGGCTTGGGTTGCTAGCAGTTGCTCTCTCATGTGCATCTCTTGGTTGTTGTTACCATCCTTGATATTGGAGTCTCTTGGAGAAGTCATCTGTTTGGGTTGGATTGGGATTATATTAGGCAAAAGATTTCTAGAGGAAGAATTCTACTCACACATAAATTCACACAAGCAATGTGCAAGCAATCACAATCATGCATTCCAATCAAACAACAAGGTTCAAGCATATTTTTAGGCAACAAAATATTTTTGCTACATCACATAAGTTGGTGTGATCAATAAATCGATCTAAACTAAACACTAGTGTGGTGGTCCAACAATGGGGTTCACTTGAGATCATTCCATTCTTCTTGGTTATTTCTTCATGAACAAGATCATGGTATCCTTGGAAAAATTTGCATATTGGTCACAAGCTTCAAAGGTGATGATGGTTTCTTCTATGTTGTGTTTCCTTAGTCTCCAAGTCTTGAGTAATATTTCTTGTCTCACTTTTAGTCCTTAGTGATGTCCAAGTTGAAGTCCTTGTTGAAACTGAAGTTGAAGTCATTGGCGATGTTGAAGTCCTTGCTCATGTTGAGGTCTTGTCCATAAAGTTGAAAAGAGGGGAGATGTAGAATCAAAACAAAAAGGTTGAGGAAATAGTTCACCAAGATTTTTTGTAAATAAGTTTGGAACAAATACAACTCCTATTTTTCTAAGGGGTTTTGTCCAATCCTAGGGTTACAATCCTACAGGCAACACAGTGCTCTGATACCATCTGTAGAGGTCCCAACCTAATAAGGTAGAGATCCCTGTGTTTACAATGCTAGTCCCTGGATGGAATAGCTAGCATCCATAGTTTAAGATGTAATATCAAGAAACAAAGGTCATATTACAACTTATAACCAGGAATAAAATAATTCATTACATCTTACATAGCTCATTTGTCTATCTTATTACAATGCAACAGAAATATCTATATAGCATGGAGCCCTTCATCTTCATATGCCACAGGCAATCATGTTGGTTGTAGACTTGTAATCCCTGAAGGGTTTCGCGGCATAGTAAATCAAAATTTTCTACGGATGCGAACAGAGGGAAAGCCAAGATCTAATCTAGGAGATGCAATCAACGAGAGAGATTGGATTAGATCTTCATACCCTTGAAGATTCGCAGACAGCGTTAAATCCGAGCGTGGGTGATGTAGTCGTACTCGCTTCCCCTCCTCGCGATCCGATCCGATCTAGCACCACAAGTGGCGGTGCCTCCGTGAGATGCACACGTGCAGCACCTCGACGTCTCCTCCTTCCTCGGACCAGCGAGTATGGTGGAGAGATAGATTGGATCTACAACACGACGGCGTGGTGTATATGGTGGAGAATTTCTGCTGCAGGGCTTCGCCTACAAACAGTCGGGAGGGAGAGAGGAAGGTAGCAAGGCTGCTAGGGCTTGGAGGAAGGTGTGTAGTAGTCGTGGAAGGGGGCGCACCACCCCTCTATATATAGAGGGGGGGCGGCCAGCCCTTGCCCCTCCTCCAAGCCTATCTCTAGTTTAAACAATTTAAACTCTCCCTTATCTAGAAATCCTATCTCTAGTTTAAACGATTTAAACTCTCCCTTATCTAGAAATCCTATCTCTAGTTTAAACGAGTTTAAACTTATCCAGGATCGGCTGGGCCCTATGGGGCCTTGTTCCCCTGGCCCAATGCGGCCAGGACACTCCCTCATAGGCCCATGCCCCCTCCCGGAAGGTGGGACCACGTTGGTCCCCTTCCGGAAGGTTCTAGAAGCTTCCGGTACAATACCGATTAACCCGGAACAATTCCGAACTCCAAAACTGCACCGCCTTATATGAATCTTATTCTCCTGACCATTCGAACCTCTCGTGATATCCCGGATCCCATCCGAGACTCAACAAAAATTCATAAACCAATTATCCAATCTATCCTAGCGTCGAGATACGTTATGTGTGACCTGCGGGTTCGAGAATATGCGACATGATCTTCTATCAATAATCAACAGCGGGTCGGGCACCCATATTGACTCCCACACATTCATCGATGATCATATCGGATGAACCACGATGCCAGGATTCAATCAATCCCATATATATATTCGCCGTCTCGCGATATTTTACTTGCCCGAGATTCGATCGTCGCACTGCCATACCTAGTTCAATCTCGCTCACAAGAAGTACTTTACTCGTTCAGTAATCCGATATCACTTTGTGATTAACTCCTTAACCACATGCTTGCAAGCGGTGTTGATATCGATTACGAGTGGGCCAAGTATATCTCTCCGACTTGGGAGGGACAAATTCCATCTCGATACATACAACCCATGAGATACTTTACGATCACCGAGACACCTTTATGATCACCCTCTCATAGGATGACGTTTGATGACCTCAAAGCTTTCTTCCGATACCAGGGAGTTGCATTATCTCATGGTCTAAGGAATACAATATTTGACATAGGAAAATCTTCGCAAAGACGAACACGATGACACGATCTAATTGCTCTGCTTTGTTTGGGTCTATCCACCATATCATTCTCCCAATGATATGATCTCATTATCAATTGACAACTCATGTCTATGGTTAGGAAACCTTAACCATCATTGATCAATGAGCTAGTCCATAGAGGCGTACTAGGGATACGGTATTGTTCACAAACCACACAAGTATTAAAGTTTCTGCTTAATACAATTCTAGCATGGAATATAAACTTTATCATGAACAAGAATTATTATAATAACATCTTTATTATTGCCTCTAGGGCATAATTCCAACAATCCCTACTCAACAGACTTCATAACATCAAACAAACCTGCAACATAATAAGTTATAGCCACAAGGGTCAATACATTTGAATTGTATTGGCAAGTGATACTATGGTAGAGTAGTGGTATCTAACATCTATATGCATTTGGCTGAGTGTAGCTTAGGCTTGCTTTGCTCAAAATAAGGTTTTCCTTATTAGTTGAAAACACTAAGTTTTTGTTTGTCAAAATCACCCAAGGAACCACCAATATAAATTGGTGAACCTTTAACCCTTGTTCAACCAAAAGTTTTTAACTTAGAAATTGGGATGAGGAGATCCTTGATAGCTTCAATGTCTTGGTGCTCAAATTGTCCATTGTCGGGGACACGACTAAGTACTTAGGTTTTACTCTCTCGAGAGGTGGTGCACTTTCCCCACAAGACTCAACATGCATCGAGACGAGATCTTTCAGAAGCCTTCCCTTAGACCAAATGGATGCGTTCCATCCTATCACCCCTACCACCTTTTGTCCATCTGTCTAAGTTATTGCAACCTATATGATCAAGGCAGATCCCATATTGCCATGTGGCTGCACTAGAAGCTTCTCAACACTTAACATCTCAAATCTCTTTGTTCCTGGGTGGCTTTCCACAAGTGTGATACACTAGTGAGGCCATAGAAATGGGCCCTGAGTAACCACTCAACACAAACCATTCTTTCCATTCCACCCAGGTGATTCATTCACATAGTTGTTTTATTAAGCAAAAACACAAGTCATAAACTTAGAAATATTTCATAGCATGAATAATCCACCCTTGTTTTCTATTAGCTAAGCTAAGCATGATAACGTGGCAAGTTTCCTAACTTAGGATAATTCTACTAAGACATCATCTACTAGGATTTCCCAAGCCATAGAATATATGTACTTAGTAAAATTCCATGCAAGTCCTACTCAAAATATCACTAATGCATAGTCAAAATAATAGGAAAAAGTATATGAAGCACCACTTTCCTTTTTATTAGAGAAACTAGGTTCACTCCTTGATCTTGCAATTGTCACACTCTTCAAAATTCGCTACAATTCAATCAAGCAAGGCACAAATTCAAACTAGCATTCAAACAATTCACCACATAAAATAATAAAACAAGGAAAATGCATGCAAGCATGCAAAGGTTGTTTTATTGAAAAAGTGGTTTCTAATAAGTCTATAAACATTTTAAAACACCTACTGGTCATTTATAAATGTGGCAAAATCATTTGAAAACAAGTTAGTGAAAATAGGCCTTTTAATCATTTTTGTTTTGCCAGAAATGCTTTTATTCAAAGGAATAATTCCTTGTGTTAGCCAAATTTATTTCTAAATCCAAATTTTAGTGATTATGGTCAGAGATTTCAAAACAAATCCATTTGCAAAAGGATTTACTCAAAAATCATTTCTAAAACAATTTTTATATCCAAAATAGTCCTAATAATGTTTCTGCAAAAACACATAATTTTCCAGAAGCAAAATACTAAACTAAAACCATAGTTGCAAATTTTACATTTTCCTGATTCCATTGATATAAAATTTGTAATTTTTGGACATACAGATCAAAAGTTATGATTTTTGCAAGTTTAATCATTCAAAACCATTTTCTGGATTTTTAAACAGACAGAACTGGCCACGTGGAATGATTCTATTGGTCCATTCCGTTTCGACAGGACTGTGCTACGTGGAGCGTTGGATCTAACTAGAAGCGCATGGTGCAGATCGAGCATACCGCTTCGCTTAAGTGATTCTGTCACATCCACAAGATCTGAATCTAACGACCTAAATCAAATTAGCCATGAACTGATGGCGCTGCGACGGATGCGCGGAGGCGGAGCTCTATCAACGATGTTCCGGCGGTTCTAGGAAGCAAAGGAGATGGTACAGGGAATTACCGGAGTCTCCGTGGCGTGGGGATGATCTAGGTGGTCGTAGGAAGGCCAGGGGCGCACGAGGTTGTTGTCGATTGCTCGTCGGAGTCGCAGTCACCATCGGGCACGCTCTTACGTTGTCGAGGGCGAAGTTACGAGGCACACAAAGACAAAAGGGGAGGTGCGTTAGATGCACGGGAGAGAGGCGAGTGTGATAGCATCGTTGAGAGGGAGAGGGGCGGTCAGAACTAACCAGGGGAGTTCGCCTGAGTGAAGGCAGTCGACGGTGGAGCTCAGTCGTTGATAGGGGCGAGGCTGTGGGGAGCGCGCGGGAAAATGGAGTACGGATGCATGTGCGGAAGGTGCTGGAGAGCAAATCTACCCGAGATAGGGCAAGGGGCGTGGTCTGGGCTCGCCGGAATTCGAGCTAGAGCTCGTCGGAGCATTGGGGTTCGAGCGAAGAATTGGAGCAGCCTACGGGCTCTCGGGGGGTGGTGACTGGGGGAAAATGGAGAGGAGAGGTGGACGTTTAATCGATCATGGTCAGAGGCAGGAATAATGCGCGTAATCAATTGAATTGAAGCCGAGGATTAAACGCAGGAAACGGCAGAGGAAATGAGGGGAACGAGTCACGCGGGGTTAAAGACGATGCATGCGTGGCAGTGGGTCCCAATGGTCAGTGGGGTGAGGGGGAAAGGGCCATGGTGAGAAAATATCTGGGGGAGGGAAGAGAGTGGCCCGGGTGGGCTTGGAGTTGGGCCAAGGGTTGGGCCAGGTGGGTTGGGTCGTTTCTCTTATTTTTTCCTTCTGATTTCTTTTTTTTTCTTTTCTGATTTCTGTTTTAATTCAAACCATTTGATTTAAGTTTCAATTTGAATTCAAATTTTGACAAAACCTTTTCAGAGGTTTTACCTATTCATTAGTGTGTTTAAAATTCCATTTTATAATATTACCAATATTCTCTTTATGATTTACTATTTTTTAAATTAGGCATTTGTCTTTATTTAAATAAAATTAAATATGGTTCAAACCGATATAAATTTATTTAAATAATTTTTTAATTCTTTTTAAGTTAATTAGATAACTTCTAATCCATTTTTGCAATTTCAAATATTTTTCTCATGATTTAATTTAGTCATTTATATCAGGAATTTTGTCTTTATTCAAATAAAATTGAATATGGTTAGAGCCCATATTATTTTATTTAAATAATCTTTATTCCCTTATTTTTATTATTCAGTAAACTATTATTCCATTTGCTTATGGGTTTAATTCAAGATTTAAATTGTCTTTGAAATTATTTCTTATTTAATTATTTATTTCTTTATCTTATAAAATTCATATGTTTTTATTTATAGCAACAAAATTGGTGATTCCAATTTTATAATTTTATGTAATATTTGTTTATGTTTTTAAATCCTTTTAGGATTACTTTGCTCATAATTTGGTGTGGATATTAGTTAGGAGCTTTAATAGCTTTGGAATTTATTTCCTTTTATCTTATTAAATTCATAAGTCTTTATCCATGGCTCCAAAATGAATGAAACAATTTCCATGGTTTTATAATATTTTTGTTTATCATTTTTGGTCATTTATAAATGTTTGTTGCCAAATTTTTATATGGAACATATCCATATTCTTTGGGTGTTTTGAAAATGATTTCTCTCATTAAGATTTGGGGTTTTGGTTTAACTTATCCAAGTGTTTAAATTCAAGATTCCTTCCATGCATTAATGCATTTGATTTGTATGGAAATTTGTTTGTTGCTTTCTTATTCAAATTTTGTTCAAGTAGGGTTTGAGGTTTCCATTTAGAAGCAAAAAGTTTCTTTTCCCTCTAAATTTCAACAATTGTTTATTTTGTTTATTTATTTTTCACATTTCAAAATTTGGAGAATTTTGTGATTTGAAACTAAGCATAAGGTCAAAGCAACATCTAGCATGACATGATAAATTCTAAGCCACGGTCAAAACAAGCTCCTTTTTGTACCACTTAATCATGAAACTTTCTACTCTTTTCCAACACCAATCGACTAATTTGAAATAACTCACAAAGATAATAGTCAATAAAGATCAGTGAGCTTGTCTCACAAATCCACAAAGAAGAACTAAAAAGATCTAAGCTGAAAGCACAATAAAACTAAGGCTAAACACAGTGCTAGCAAAAGAGAACACTCACAAGACAATAAGAATGAAAACTAGAGTGTTCTAGGCAATGAAAACATAGTGTGTTTCTCTCCAAAAGAAGTGTCCTGGGATCCAACCAACTTATTGCAGAAAACCAAGAAAAAAAAAACTAAAAAAAAACTAATACGCTCCAAGAATAACACAATAGTGCATGAAGCAATAAAAATAAAGTGTCTAGAAAGAAAACCTGAGATTTTTATTGATGAAGAAGGGGATGCCTTGGGCATCCCCAAGATTTGACGCTTGTACCTCTTGAATATTTCTTGGGGTGACACAGGGTGTCATCCCCAAGCTTGAGCTTTTGTCCATTCTTCATCTCATTACATCATTCTTCCCTTACACCTGAAAATTTCCCTTCATACAAAACTTCACACAATCTTCATTAGCAACATTAGTGCATTCAAAAGATAATAGACCTTTGGGTTTAGTTTCAAAATAGCAAAACTTTCATTAAAAACATAAGCTACTATAGCAATTCCCTCAAAAAGCACAATTTCCCAAAGAGAACCCAAAAAGGAATCAACAGGAGACAAATGCAAATAATGGCAGAAATCTGTCAAAACAGACCAGCAGTTAGAAACCGATTTTTTCGAAGACCTTTTGTTGCTCAAATCAAAAAGTGTTGAACTAACTAAAGTTAGAAAACAACCTGGGGGATTTATTCAGGACATTACAGCTCAATCCGACTTACAGAGATGTTTCAAGAATTTTTAAAGTGAAGCACAAAAATCTGTTTCGGGACAACAACTTCCCCAAATCTTACTTCTCTCTCATTTGAGGTTATTCTTGGAAAAAAAAATCAAACAAAAAGGATAAGGATAGGTTATTACAGAGGTCATAACTTCCAAGACTCAACTAAACTTTTGGGTTATCTCCCAAGAAGTACTTTTCTTTACCGCCTTTAAGTTAGGCTTGATAGTTTGAGAAGATGCTCACATAAGAAATATTAATTTGAAGTAAAAGAGAGCATCAAGAAGAAAATTCAAAACACATTTAAGTCTAACCCACTTCCTATGCATAGGAATCTTGTAAAGAAACAAGTCATAAAAGCACAAAGCAACAAGCATAGGAAAGCAAAACAAGTGCAACTTCAAGATTTTCAACATAAAGAGGGGAAACTTCATATTGTTGAGATACATAAGACCATGTTTCCCTCTCTCATAATAACTTTCAGTAGCATCATGAATAAAATTAACAATATAACTATCACATAAAACATTATTATCATGAGACACATGCATAAAATAATTATTACTCTCCACATAAGCATAGTCATTCTTATTAATTATAGTGGGAGCAAATTCAACAAAATAGCTATCATCATTATTCTCATCACCATAATCATCAAATATAGGAGGCATATTGTAATCACAATTAATTTTCTCCTCAATAGTAGGTGGACTAAAAATATCATACTCATCATTGTAATCATCATATATTGGAGGTAAAGTATCATCAAAGTAAACTTTCTCCTCCGTGCTTGGGGGACTAAATATATCATGCTCATCAAAACTAGCTTCCCCAAGCTTAGAATTTTCCATAAAATTAGCAATAATGGTGTTCAAAAGATTCATACTAATAACATTGCTATTAGCATGCAAATAAAGCTCCATAGGTTTTTTAATTTTCTCTTCAAACACTTCATGTCCTAACTCAAGATAAATACTATAAATCTCTCTAATTTTGTTGTTGTTTTCCATTAAGCCTAACTAGTGAAAACAAGAAACAAAAAGACAAAATTGCAGAATCTAAAGGAAATAACTTCGATCACTCACACACCAGCAGGATGTGAGTACCTTTTACCTTACCTCCCCGGCAACGACGCCAGAAAAGAGCTTGATGTCTACACACTTATATTCTTGTAGAGAGTTGTTGGGCCTCCAAGTGCAGAGGTTTGTAGAACAGCAGCAAGTTTACCTTAAGTGGATTACCCAAGTTTTATCGAACTCAGGGAGGAAGTGGTCAAAAGTATCCCTCTCAATCAACCCAGCAATCAATATACAAGAAGTCTCTTGTGTCCCCAACACACCCAATACACTTGTCAGGTGTATAGGTGCACTAGTTCGACAAAGAGATTGTGAAATACAAGTGGTAACAGTGCCAGAAAAGAGCTTCTGACTGGGAGGAAAAGACTAAAGGCAAATAGATCGAAGCAAGCAAACATGTAACAGATCTAGTTGTAATCGGTATTTCAATACTTAGAAACAAGGCGTAGAGATCATATTTTCACTAGTGAACACTCAATAAATATATTCTCTTCACGATACTACCCTGAACTACTCTCTGGTTGGACACTCTTATCCATGGTAGGGCTGTAACAGCACTCCTCAAAGTTCGCCTTCCCCATCTAGATAACCCCACATTGTCACCTTGAGCGCTAGATGGTTCTAACAAACACCAGAATTTCATAGAGACAACTGATGGGGATATGCCTACTGGGGTATCCTCAGCGGGACGTTTCCGACTGGCCCAAAGGCTGGCGAGTGGGCCTGCAGAACGGCGAGTGGATCAAAGCCCATCAGGGTACCAAAGCATCGGAGGTCAAGGCCCAGACGAGTAGATAGGCCAGTCGAAAGTTAAACGATTGACAAAGTTGTAACCAATCGGTTGAGATATGTAAACCCTAGGGAGGTAAGCCTATAAACCTCCCTAAGGGGTGAGTAGAGACACGTTCCTCATACACCCAAGCAACTCGCCGCCTAGCCGAAGTTCGCCCATTGTAAACACCTCCATAATACAATCTAGCAGAGTAGGTCTTTACCCTCCGGGCCGAACCTGGTAAAACCCTGAGTCTCCGCCTCATCTCGACCGCAGATGGCTGGCCGCCTTGCCCTTCGTTTCTACTACTCCGCCGATTGCAAGATCTGCCGTGGTCATTCCCACGGCTGGCGCCCACCGTGGGGCCTGGCCGGTCGCCGGTGTTCTCGGCGAGATCCAATCTGCCCATCAACGAGACGGTCGCCACCGCCGCATGATAGCGATTGGCGAGATGCTCCAGATCTTGCCAAGCAGCTACGCCCGGCCGGCGCGACCCGTCACGCAAGCGTGATCCGCCACCGGCACGATCAGCCTCTTCGCCGGCCTCACCGACATCATCACCTCGGAGGACTCGGCTCGCATCCGCGAAGTCGCCACCACGCGATCGGCTCTCCGAGCCAGATCCGCACGATCCACCGCCGCCTGAGTACGACTCGCCCACGCAACGTGGCCGAATTCAGCGCCGCGAAGACGCGACCCTCGACGACGCCGACGGCGACCCGCCACTCGCCGGATCCATCACCGCTGCCTCGCGCGGGCTCCATCGCTCAGGTCTCCAACGCGGGAGATTTCGAGGACCCCTCCATCCTCGGGATCTTCGACTTCGACTCCGGGTCGGAGAACTCCGCCGACCTCCGCGACGGTGCCAGTCGCCACGCCGCGACCTACATGGCCACCGGCACCGATCCGCCGGAGGACCCTTTCTCCACCCCGATCCCTCCTAACGCCACGGCGACGGAGGTCGAGGAACTCCGCCTGAAACTGGCGGAGGCAGTACGCAAGGAGCAGGCCGAGCGCGAAAAATTTCGCCGAAAGGTGGTGACAGCAGGAACTGTCACGCTACCACCAGCAGCGGATCAGGTCACGCCTGAACCCCACCGTTCAGGGGCGCGCCCTGAACTTCGACGACGAGAACGACCCGGCTCGCATAGCTGAGCGCGCGATCTGCGAGAACGCGCCACCAGGAGGAAGCAACCGCCCTCCGCCAGGATCAACTCCGCGAGGGAAGGTAGCACCCGCCCCAAAGGAGCTCGCTTCTTCCGGTCTAGGCAACGAAATCCCCCCCTTCGTGGATGCGGTTGCTTCAACGGCGGGCCCAGCCGGCGCGACTGCCGTGTCGTCAGAGACAGTGACGATGTCATCGCCCTTGGCCTTCTTGCTGCCTTCCGTGGAAGCGGCGACCTCATCCACCTTCCTCTTACGGGAAGGGTCCTCCCCGCTAGTGGCGGAGGGCACCTTGGCCACCGTCGGGTGGCTCATCTTCTTCACTCCGGTCCTACGCATCGAGACAATTCAGGAAAAAACATTCAAAATACTAAGAGAGAAAGGCGAAAGCCGAGTACACTCACTTGGCGACGGGAATGAAACGCAGCCCTGTGCGAAGGCCGGCCGGTTTTTCCAGCTCGGGGCCAAGCCGGCGATCGAGCCCTGTGTCCAGGCGCCAGGGCGTGACACGACGGTTTCTTTGATGTTGAGGTAGCGGTTGGTGCCTGGGCGCTTCGGCGGAGGCTTCCTTGCTAGGAGCTGCCGCGACCGGAGCCTCCTTGCGAGGCGAGACCGCCACGTTCGGGACCCCTTGGCGAGGCGAAGTCGCCTCAGCTGGAGCCTTCCCTAGCCCGGAGATCGGCGCGAAGGGCGGGGGCATTGAGGCCAGCGGTGCCTCCATGGATGGTGCGTCTAGTGTGGTTGTTGCCGGAGCCGCCCCGTCACCGGCCGAGCTATGAGCATCGGAGCTGCTCGCTGAGCGCGGCGGTGAGGCCATCTTCGGCGGCTTCGCCCTCCTCCTTAGGGGGGCCCTCGCCTCTTTCTCCTTCTTCTTCTTCTTCGCGGGAGTGGCCTGACGGAGCGAGGTGGTCTCCGGGAGTTCCTCGTCATCGTCATGACGCTCGAGGCTCCTGCTCGCCTCGAGTTCGGCCGACGCGTTGCCGGGTCTTTCGGATCGTGGGCGATCTCCTCTTGATTCGCCCTCATCGTCCTCATTGCCCTTGGCGGAGGCGACTTCGCCGTGTCCTGGGCGGATGGCCCGGAGCTCGTCATCGGCGGGTGGAAGCCACCCTTCCACCACTTGGAATAGCTGCGTTAACATGGAACAAAGTTAGAATTACCGATCGCATATGCTGCGATCGCGAATAAGATCAGGTTATTACCGCCGAGCCGGACGCCTGCGTGGTGTATGGAGGAGCCCGGCTGCGCATCCGTGTATGCCGCTGGGTGATCCTCTTCGCCAGGAGGTAGTCCTCCAGCTTCCACTGGCGAGGCAGGCCTTCGCCGAGTCTTCTCGCCCGTGTCTTGGTACATGTAGTGCTCGCGCAGGCGGCGACGAGTCGCCAAAGCCAGTTGTACAGGTTCACCGTCGAGCCCTTCTTCTTGACGCGAATGGTCTGAGCATCTCGTCGACGACCATCCGCTGATCGTCGGGAAGCTTGGCGACCTGGAGATTGCGCGGCTCGGAGCGGTCGGCCGAGTACCGTGGGATCGCCGCCTCGTCCTCCGGGGTCGCCTCGGTCACGTAAAACCAAGACTTTTTCCAGTCGCTCGCTGCTTTGGCCGGCAGCATCAAGTCGAAGAAGGAGGCTTTGGATTTCAGCTGGAAGGTTAAGCCGCTAGCATTGTCAGCCTCCTCGCGGCTGATCCGTCCATGGAACAGATCTTGCCACAAGGGAAAATAGGGCCGGCAGCCCAAGTAGCACTCGCAGAACGCCACAAAGATGGCGAGCTGCTCGATACTATGGGGACCCAGATCCGAGGGCTGGATCCCGTAGTAGGCGCAGAAGCGCCGGAAGAACAGAGAAGTGGGAAACCCTAAACCCCGCTCGAGGTGACTAGTGAAGCAGATGAACTCTCTCGCGCGCGGGTTCGGGGTCGTTTCTCCGGCTGCGGGGATTCGCCAGCAGCCGGCCTGCAGGATTCCGGCCTCCTCGAAGGAGGCCAGCTGCGCCCTGGTGCACTTGGATCTACCCCAAGGTTCGGTGGAGAGGGCCATGGCTGAGGATTTGCCTGGAGGTCGGAGGATTGCGGGTCGCGGGATCAACGGGCGAAAGATGTGCGTACTCGGAAGAAATGGTGGGCGGTTGGCTTTCCGATGGCCAACCATTCCCCTTATATAGCGAGAGCTGCCCGCCAAATTAGGGGGCCGTTACCGCGCGATGATTACGCCGAAAGTTACCGTTAAGTTACCTTAACGGCTAGTTTGACCACGCCCGACGGTCCGCCTCCTGCCACTCGGCTCGCTGAGTTATTCGCCGAGGCCGCGACCCGTTGGTTCGGTATGCTCAAAACGCGACTCGGTTCGCCGGATTTTTTCCTTTGTACAGGAGCCCGCCGACGATTCGACTGGATGCCAACTTGAAGCCGTATACTCCGATCGCCGGAGCCACCCGCGCCTAATCAACGACGGCCTCGGGACTACCGATGGGGATATGCCCTCTTGGGTATCTCGGTGGGACGTTCCGATCGCCCAAAGGCTGGCGAGTGGGCCTGCAGAATCGAGTGGATCAAAGCCCATCAGGTACCAGCGATCGGAGGTCAAGGCCCAGCAGTAGATAGGCCGGTCTCGAAAGTTAAACGATTGACAAAGTTGTAACCGAATCGGTTGAGATATGTAAACCCTAGGGAGGTAAGCCTATATAACCTCCCTAAGGGGTGAGTAGAGACACGTTCCTCATACACCCAAGCAACTCGCCGCCTAGCCGAAGTTCGCCCATTGTAAACACTCCATAATACAATCTAGCAGAGTAGGTCTTTACCCTCCGGGGCCGAACCTGGTAAAACCGAGTCTCCGCCTCATCTCAAGACCGCAGATGGCTGGCCGCCTTGCCCTTCGTTTACTACTGCCGACAAAGATTCCGCCGTGGTCATTCCCACGACAACAACCAACTCAAAATATACTCATGATAAATATTTATAAACTCTAGCCTAAGTGCCACCACAATGTGCACACTGTCACTTTCACACACGTGGGGAGAGCAGAGATCTATTGAAACACTTGAGTATTTATGTAAACTCTAGGCTAAGTGCCACCACGGTATGCACGTTGTCACTTTCATACACGTGGGGAGAACCGGAGTTCTATTAAAGCACTTGAGTAGCAGAGTAGATCTACTTGATTACAAAGCTCATGATCACAACATGATCATGCATATATATATATATATATATATATATATAGAGAGAGAGAGAGAGAGAGAGAGAGAGATGAACACATAGCTATCGGTAGAGCCGTTAGCCTTGAGGAAGAACTACTCCCTCCTCATCATGGGAATCAGCAACGGGGATGGAGATAGTGGTGGAGATCGATGGAGATTGCTCCGGGGGCAATTCTTCATCCCGGCACGGTGCGAGACAGAGACTTTTTGTCCCCTGAATCTCCCCTTCGGTGGCGGCGGTGCTGTGGGACTTTTTGTGGATTTCCGCCCGCGCTAGGATTTACGTCTTGGGGAGACGTATATATAGGCGAAAGGCAAAGGTCGATGGAGCCTCGAGGGGCCCACACCTAGGGCTGGCGCGGCCAAGGGGACCCACGCCACCCTAGGGTGTGGGCACCTCCTGGCCCCCCTTCGTCTGTCCTTCTGGCCCCGTGTGCGCTCCGGAAAAATAGTGACTTTGGCTTTTGTCCCGTCCAATTCCGAGAATATTTATTTTCTAGCTATTCTGGAACAAAAAACAGCAGAAACATGCAACTGGCACTGTGGCATCTTGTCAATAGGTTAGTCCCAAAAAATGTATAAAAATACCTCAAAGTGTTTACAAAGCAAAGCAAAGTTGATACTAAACAAGAATGGAACATCAAAAATTATAGATACGTTTACGACGTATCAGTTATCTCATATCTATATTGATATTCTACATATGCTAGAGTGGATCTAACCCATAGCTGTTGATATCTACATGAACCATAAGGGGAAAACTGCAAAGGTTACAACCCTGGGAAATCAAGTAGGCCATAGTGTAAGTACGTCATGACACACATCAATCTGAAAAATAGTGCTTCGTTAAAGCCAGATAATACAAGAAAAACTTCTAGAGACTTTGTGGGGGTTGTGGCACGAGAATGAGTGCCCATCACCCTTCTAGATGGGAGGAAATTATCAAAGATCGCTCGTGATTCAATCAAGAATGAGATTCTCCAATATTTCACCCCCTAAGTAGTGATTACTTGTCACGTCTTCAGCGAGTGACTTTATTGCTCACATGCAAGGCCTGGAAGCAATGGAATTCCAGGCTAGTGACAAAGTTTATGGATACAAGGAATAACCCCCTTGATATGTACCCACAGATCACCCAAGAGGCTTGGGATGATTTTGTGGCGCTGAAATCCTCTACGGAGTTTAAAGAAAAGATTCTTTTGGAGAGAGAGCGCGCCCAGTCATACAAGAACCACCACAGAATGGGGACTGTTGGGTATGCGCGCATGGCGCTTAGATGAAAAAAAATAGGATTTATATGCAGAGGAGCAGGACTACCGAAAGAATTTGGATACATTTGAGATGAGAGGGCAAGAGACTGGACTAGAGCAAGGGCTAAATGTGAAACAACAACTGGCTTTGTGCCAACTTTAGTTAGTAATGAGGACATCAAAGCATATGGAATATTGGTGAGGATTCACATGTTAACTAAAATTGATGATTATTTCATAAAAAATTAGCCTTTGGTCTAAAGGTTTCATTAATTTGTTTTATAGGCAAAGAAGGATGCTGAGAAGGAAGTTAGCGTCTTCAAGGGCGATGTCCTCGTAGCGGTGTTGGGCCTAGAGTACCATGGTCGCACGAGGGGAGTAATTTGCATTGCCCCATGAAAAACATGACGCGAGTGGAAGTTGGAGGACAAGCGTGCTTGCAAAAAAGCTAAGAAGGAACTTTATGAAAAAGAGATGCGTGAACAATGAAAGCTGAAATACTTGTAGAGGTAAGAATGGAATTGGAGTTGACGGGTCATCCCGTTTGACCGTCGCTTGTCCTAAAGCCTCTTCCAGTTCCGAGAAGTTGTGCTTTTTCCCAACTCGTCATCTATGCTGATACAGACAATAGTACGAACGCTGACGTATTAGCTATCCTTGTGATAACATAGAGGTAATTAAACCCATTGGTAATGAAAAGCATGCATTACATCAAATTAATTATTCATTTTAACATGGCATGGTAGTTGACCTAAACCTTTTTTTAGGCATCCACCGTCTACCAGCTACTAGCAAGGAAAGTTGGCTCGGATCGACCTGAGCCAGCTGCATTGGCGCTAGTGCATCCACCAAGCAAAGGATAGATGGTACACAAGTGTCCTCTTTGCGATGGTTTTGCTAGGGTCAACATTGATGATGTCCAAGAGGGGTTCAATGAGATCGCTCTTGAAAGGGCATGTATTCCCCATGTGTGATTTTGGTAATTAATGACAATATCTATGGACTAATGTGTAAATTGAGTTTCACTTGTAGGTTTGTCCATTGGCATCGCTTGGGCCATGTGTTGTTCTCGAAGATGAAGAAATGAAGAAGGATGAGAAGAAATGTTCAAGGGCTATGTGCCCATTGAAATCATGAAGAAAGAAGGAGCTTGAAGGTTGATCAAGACAACTGCAAAGAGTTGAATCTCGTTGGATCAACTCTCAAGAAGGGGTGAAGAAGGGAAAGCTCAATATGCGCCATCTCTAAAAGATTTCATGCTTGATGCTTCCCATCCTCGGTGATCATGGAGTATGGGGGAGCAATTTGCAAGTCCTCATCAAGCAAGAGCGAGCAAGAAAGGTGTTCCATCTTGAGAAGAACAAGATGGTCTACATCAAGTTCAAATGGAATGCTCAAGGCAAAGGTATGATCTTGATAGGGTTTCTCTTTTGCTGGTGTCATGTTGTTAGTTGGGAGACCGGGTTTAGGATAGATAGCCGTACTGTCAAGAGGGGTTCTCAAGTGGGTGACTCGGTCGCATCGTTCAGAGAGAGCTCAAACCTTTGCATACATAATATCATATTTCTTGGTTGTTAGTTGGATCTTGTCCATGAGAGGATCTAGAGCTTGCGGTTCTCATCATAACAAGCTCTAGTTCATCACATAAGGTTTTCCCTTGCATATCTTATCGCGGTTTTTGATCTTGCAAGTTTTCCGGCTCCACACCTTGGGTGATACATCACATATATATTCATGGTATTTTCTCCCTTAGTGACACCTTGGGAGATAGATCCCAATCGTCTCTATCTTTCCAAAAAAATTGGTTTCATCTTGTTTGGAGTCCGGATGTGAAATTTATTGCAGATTGGGTTTCTACGGTTTCCCTGACCGGAAGTTCTGGCTAGCCACCGATATTACCGCTTGGGTATTTTGCTGATGGTAGTTCTGGTGATTCTTACGCTTAGCTTATGTATCTTCTCTGTCTGGTTGTTCTAATTTAGCGTAATCTGGACCAGAAGTTGCACCAAAAATACCGCTCGAGCCTAATTGCCGCTGGTAGTACCGTTTGAAATTTCCGCTCCACTTACGCTCACGTACTGTAACCTCTCTGTTTTATGTGATCTATTTATTGGATCTTTGGTTGGAATTTGTGCCGGTAGTACCGGTCTCAGCAGAAGTTCTGGTGGACCAACAGAAGTTCCGGCCAAGCTTGTTTTTCCTTCTTTTGCATCGTTGTTTTCTGACCGTTGGCTAGGTGCCACCGGAAGTTCCAGCCAGGGTCGTAAATTCCCAAACTGTCAGATCTGTGAGCCCTTTAAAAGGGGCTCCTCTTCCCCTTCGTGGGTATCACCTCTTTTCTTGGTTCTTTGCTTTCTCCCTCTCCTCCATTGTTGACCTTGAAGAACTTTACCTCTCCCCTTACCCTCCTATGATTCTTGCATCTTTTTGAGGGATTTGAGATAGGATATCTAGATCTACAACCCCCCAAGCCAAATCCCTTCTTTGTGAAGGAATCATTGGGATCTAGATCTTGGAGAGTTTTGTGTTCTCCTCTTGTGTTCTTCCTTCCTTATTCCCCCAATAGCTTTTGTAGCTTTGTTGGACTTTGGTAGTGAAGGACTTGACCTTGCATTTGTTGCATAGGTTTGAGTTCTCCATGGAGATTCGGCGAGTACAAGCTTGTGGGCTTGTTTCTCTTGGGTTCTTGGAACCCTAGACGGTTTTGGTTGGTGTGTTGACTTATTGTGGCCTCCATTGTGGAGTGGCCTCAAGCTTGTGGCCTGTTGTGGCTTGGTTGCCTGTTGTGGCTTTGTTGTTGGGATCCTCCAATTTAGTTGTGGAGATAGCCCCAACCTTGTACGGGTTTTAGTGACCTCCCTCAAGTGTCCCTTAGTGGATCATGAGTAGGCATTTGTGGCAAGCTCACGGGATAATAGGGTGAGCCTTTTGTGGCGTCGGTGAGTTGCGTGCTTTTGCATCTTGTGGTGAGGCCTTGTGTAGTGGCGTTGGGTGAGCATCAAGCCACCACACCTCAAGGTGAGCCATTTGTGGCGTTCAAGGAGAATTGCACCATCGCATCTCTCCAATGGATACATAGCTTCTTGGAAGTGAACTTGGGATAAAAATCACCGTCTCCGCGTCCATCGGTTATCTCTCAACCGAACCCTTTACTTATGCATTTTACATTGTGATAGCCTTCGTGCTTTTAGCATTATATCTTTCTATTGCCTTGTTGCTTGTCTTGCTTAGCATGGGTTTTTTGTGCACTTAGGTGAAATTAGTGGTTTTAGGTTTTGTGCTTTGTAAATTAAACATCAGTTTTATTCTGCATTTATTAGAGCATAAATCGTAATAATTTTTTAAACGCATACCCCCTCTAGGCGACGTCCATTGCACTTTCAGCTTTGTCGGTCCCTCCCAATGAAGAAATCACGACTCTGATTGAGGCAAAGGGCACCTTCGTCAAGTGGCCAAAGAAAGATATCATTCTTGAAAAGCCAGCTATCCTAGCCTCGACACACCTTTCACTGACAACACTCGCTCACAAAATCAAGGAAACACCGGTTTTTCAAGATGACGATGATCATTTAGAAACCAAAGCGATTAGTACCCCACCCGCGACTGTGTCCACCAAGACCTCAGTCAGTGTTGATGTGTCAGCTCCAACAAATATGGCTCCCTCCTCACGAGAAGTGCTGCCCCACAGAAGATTTTGCCCCCCCAAGACGACGCCGCTCAACCCCTAGAATATGCCCCCTAATATGTTGACCCGCCGGAATATGTCGCTCCCCATGATATTATATCATAGACTTTACGGGCCACTCCTGATACCCCCGCCAGTATGCCCAAGGCTAAAGAAACTAAAGAGGCAACCCCCACTAGTGTGGCCACCAAGACCAGTGTTGACATGCCAATTACTCCAACGAATAAGGCGTCACTCTCACAAGTGCCCCTGTATCCTCGAAGATGGCAGTGAAACTAGTGCCTGCAGCTACCATAGAAGACCCCAATATTGTTCCCAATGCTAAAGGCATCACTCCTAATTTGACTGCCAACGGGATTCCACCAGCTCGATCTAGGCTCACGCGCTCAAATGCTCTTTCCAAGACAACGACGAATCCTCGACCTCCTGTGAACACCAAAGCTACCACAGGAAAATGCCAAAAATAATGGCAAGACTAGAAAAAAAGTCGAAGACTAAGCAACAATTGCCAGCTAATCTCGCTGATGCGGAACTTAGTAAAATGGACACCCAACAGATGCAAGCATTCTTTGAGGCGGGCGGTACAATGGGGGAGCCCCAGATATACGAGATGGTTGAAAATCCTAGAGGAAAAATAATAAAAGGTGATATTGGTAATATTGAGGTTGAGATTGGCAGTGAGATTGCATTGTTGCACAACCACCTTGTGGATAATTTCAAGAATCCAGAGAGCAAGCAAGACATTGGAATATATGCTCGCTTATCTTCTAAAACCTTTCACCATCAGGATAGTGTTGATGCCACTTTCCCCGTGTATTGGAAGAACTTGTACCTGTCTATGAACATGGACACCTTTGAGGTCAACACAATGAGATGCGTGCAATTGTCAGTATTTAACAATTAATGTGTCAGTATATATCTTTGCATGCATGGTTCTAAGTACCAGCTATCTATACAGTTTAAATTTGTTCATATATAAGCGTGCTTATATGTAGGTTATTATTTGTGAGAGCCAGGACCTATAAGCATAAAATAGTCTTTGTTTACCCGTCCATTACTTCGCATGCGTGCATGGAATGTAACGAAAGGATTACATCATCAACGTGTTGGAGAAGAGCAAAGACCAGGAACTAATTCTATGACCTTTTCATAAAGAGTAAGCTAGCTTAATTAGTACCACATCCTTGTTTACAAATTTGATTGGTTTCACCCAACTAATAATTGGTTCAACTTTCAGTTTTCACTGGATTCTTAACGCTATCTCACTTCTAGATGACCATGTCCATTATCTCGATTCTTATCGTCATAAAAGAATACAAATTATGATGATGTACACAGTCTTATTGACATGTGATTTAATACTTTCATCTGCATAATAAAAGTGATATACATCCTGGTTTCGTAATGATATATTGTTTTTTCATCATACTTTTAGATTGTTTAAGGTATTTCGTTCAAAATAAGGAAATAAACAAAGAACTACAAAGTGCTAACCTATCACATGGGTCAACCAGTTAGTTTCTACCAGTACTTATACACATATATATGCGTGCATGTTAAATATATTGTCTGGGTAATATAGTCATTTCCAAATACGTCTGTTTCAGTGCCACCAGCAGCCTCCATCGACGCATCTTTGCGGCTACTATGTTTTCCAACCTGGTTGTTCCTATACCAGAACAACTAGTATGCAAACATTGTCTTATTATTTTATTGAAGTGTTCTTCTTATTGGTACCGGTTTTGATCATGATTGAATTTAAGTAGTGTTCGCAAATTCAAGAGACTGAACTCTGGATGTCCAAGCTAAAAATGATCCGTGCGGAGCTTGCCAAATTTCTGGCTCAAAAAGTGGCAAAAGGCGACGAAGAGTTCCATGCTAAATTCATGTGAGAGAAAGTATGCCAAACATTGTTATACTAGTCGATTAATGTCAGAGTTCTTGAAACTACAATACTTTTCATGCTTGCTAGCTATGTCAATGCTAGTGTAGTGTACATTGATTTGTGGTATCTAGTGTAGTGTACATTAATTGATTTGTGTGACACGTTCCGAAATTTGTGGTAGATGTTGAAAATAAATATAATATTTGTATTGTAGTTGCATTCTGAATTATTCCGGACCATCCGAATATTATGGCCGCTGGTAAACAGTGGCCGAAAGCAGTCTAATACATGTATGAATCACTAGAGGCGGTTGCTTAAAAACGTCTTCTCCATGCGAAGTGTACCTAGAGACTGCTGGAAAAAATGTCGGCTTAGGCTGGGTAACTCTAAGAGACGGCTGTAGGTTGAAACCATCTTAGATTGTAGAGGCGACTGCTATAATAAGCAGTCTCAAAGAGGAAATTTATTCAAGAAATATGAAACATGAAGCCGTTATAGGTTTAAATCTATTGGAGGCAGTCCATAATAAAAGTCGACTCCGGGTGACAAACTTATGGAGGCGGCCCGTAATAAAACACGACTTAGGTCGCCTGACTATTGGAGACGGTCCCTACTAGGGGCCGTCTGAGTTTGAGGAGTTCTTGCAAGCAGTCAGGAATGCTAGCCGTCTCCATCTCGTATATATTCGAGGCGTTTCTCTTTTTGCACCGTATGAGGCCATGTATCTTAGAGCCGGAAAAGAAAACCAGCTTAGGCGATGTGCTCTTAGAGGCTATGCGCTTGAGCCAGAATGAGAAACCGACTGAGGTACATGTGCAATAACCGTCTCTAATTAACACATTTGTACTAGTGCAAGATAATCAACATAAAGAACTTAAGCATGCATGATTATATGGGCAAATACATCACCAGTTCAATCTACCAAGCTAGTGGGATCCTACCGATCACACTAACTTCTATGGTGTCGTCCTACCACCACATCAAAAGGGGTGATCCTACCACCACAAGTTCTCCATCATGTGAGGGGTTAGTATATACCACCTCCTAATAAACAGGCCTTGGAATAAGTTATGTTCATGTCCTAGCTACTTCAAACATATAACCAACAAGTTCATCTTCATCATGCATGCACCACCACCAGCTCTATGACCAGGTAGTGAGCATTACACATAGTAGTGCTTGGTCAGGAAGGTCCTAATCTAGAACTTCCTATATGGTCCTGTACCATATGAACAAATCAATTACCTTGGGCCCTATTGTCAAAGAGGTGCGTGAGATCCACCATAAGATCCTTAGGGCTAAAGTCGATGGCGGTCATGACGGTGTCGTACAGAGCTGGGTGCACATCAGGAGGGGAAGAAGTGGTGATGGCGTCCACCACCACTTTCATGACCTCGTTCATGCAGGTGATGGAAACGACGTCCTCCTATCCTGTCGTGGTGGTGGCACGGCAGGTGCCATGGGTAGGCTAAAGTATGGGGCCAATGGATGCTAGAGGGATCCGGGGAGGGAAGATGTAGTGATTTCTACACTCAAGTGTCCTGTAAGTAGATCTCTATTCCTCTTCTCAAGAAATACAAGTGCTCCTAGAGCTGGATCATAGAGAGGAAGAACACTAATACACAAGCCTTACGGCGTGGAATGAATCGATCCCCCCTTAGGAGCCCGCGTCCCCCCTTATAAAGGGGTGCATTGGTTCCATTTAGGGATGACATGGCAAGCATATCCTTGGAATATACTTGTCCCAATATGGTAACTCGGCGGACTCCTTTCTGTGTCCCCCTTCTATCGGCGGCAATGTTCCAGAAACCCTCACATGTGCGCCTCGGGCTTCCTCACTGTCACCTCCGTGACGTTCGTCTTCCCTTCTGCTGCTCTGCTCCTTGTCCTTTGCGCTTGGCTCTGTCTAGATTCCTCCTAGCCAGTGACTAAGGTTTGACTATAGGCACCTCCTTCTCCTGCAAGCTTCGCGTTATTCCGCCTTGTCTTCACCTGTATTCGAGTTGGTCAGACTCATTCGGCCGACTTACTTCATATGTCGGCCAGATAAGGCGTTACCCATTCTACATTTGCCACGTCCCTGCTTATCTCGGCTGAATCTTACATGATTCGACCGACACAATCAGTAATTCGGCTTACGATGAGGGAAATTCCTTTTGTCTTTCCCCTGTCTTGACCCTATCCGGGGTCACCCCCCCCAAACATTTGTCCCCGAAGCTGGTGCGGTCCCGCCGGAAACCTTGGCTAGGCCACATCAGTTTCCCGACATTCTTCTCTCTTTCTTTCCGAAGTATCTCTTAGCCGGCGTTCTTTATTCGCCACACTCTTGCTCTTTTCATCTTTTTCCTTCCATGGATTACTTTCCGAGCTACCCCTCTTCGAGGTGTTCGGGTGGCTTCCTGGGTAAGCCTCGTCCTACGTGTCTCAGTCATCATTATTTTCTAGTTTTTTGTTCCTCTACAGTGGTCGCTGACAAGCTACAGTAATTATCGCTACCAGCGCGGTGTGGACGCCGAGTCCCGTGATCACGAGGGCTCGATCCTCTCCTGCGCTGTGTGGCCTGAGGTGTGGCTCCACTAGTCGTGCACGGTTTCGCGATACACTCGATTATGTGGATATCGTGGCATAGCCACGATCCCACCATGGTTAGCGTGGCGCGGTTATAAAGAGGGGAGAGGGGTTTGGGCAGTTCAATTTTCCCGTTCCGCTCCCCCTCATCTTCTTTCTCGCGCCGCCGATCTTCTGCGCGTCCCGGTGCTTTCGCCATCGTTGTCCTCCTTGACGGTCATGCCGCCGTTCTCCGGATCCTGCGACCTCACCGCTGTGCCCTTGTTCCGGTGCTCTCACCGGTGAGTTTTCCAACTGTACCGCCGCTAGGTCGCCGTGTTATGAATCCCTGTTTTCTAGATTCCCCGCGGTGGTTCTTCTTCTGTTCCTCCACCGTGCTTGTTGGAACCACGACGGGGCCCTGCATCTCTAGGCCTCTCCCCGCCGCTAGTCTCTCCTCCGTCGACTCCTCCGACGAGCCTATGTCTAGTTCTGCCAGCGGAGCCCTCGTTGAGGACGATGACTTTGCGTCTGGTCCAGAACGGGGTTCTTGGCAGGGTTCCACCGTTACTCGTCGTGAAGTAGAGTGGTTAATTAAGACGCGTCGGATTCCCGCCGAGGTAAGCTGTCGCTTGCCCGGCAAGGAATCGTCTCCCGTACTCAACGAAGGCGAGTATGTAGTCTTCATGTCCCACTTTGCCCGTGGGTTCGGCCTCCCCCTTAGAGATTTCGCTAGGGGGTTCCTTGATTACTTCGGCCTCCAGCCGCATCACCTGCCGGCCAATGCTATCGCCTCTTTGTCAGCTTTTATCTCGTCTTCGGAGGGGTACTTCAGCCTTTGGCCCTCCGTACTTGTTTGGTCCAAATTCTTCCAAATCCGATATAATGTCGTGCCGGATAAATCTCTTCATCCTTCTGAGAAATCTCTTACCCAATGCGGGGCTGCGTCCATTACACCTCGGAGAAACTCTGAGTTCCCCCGTGTCGCCGGCCTCGAGTCTTATAAGAAATGGCATAGATCATTTTTCTATGTCAAAAATACTGGGAAGGAAGATAAGATTCGTTACATGAGTGGTCCTCTTGATCCCAACCGAGTTTCTACGGTTGAGCTCGATGATTATCACATTTATAAGCGTGTCCGAGCTATCTTCAAGTCCGATATGCCGGAGGAATGGGAATGGGGACTGAAGCCATTCACTCGCGGGAATCCCCCTCCTCGGGTAAATTTGTGCATTGGTGTTTTCTTCCGAGTCGCCTTTGTGATTGTTCTTTTGCTAATCCTATTCCTTTTTTCTCTCGCAGAGGTTTATGGAGCAAAATACAGAGGATGCCAAGGTTTTGGCTCTTCCGTGGACTGCAGATCGTAATACCCCAAACAACGGAGAACCCGACTTGGAGGAGTTTGTCCCTAAGTCGGATGTCACTCCAGTTCGTGCCCGTGGCAAGACCTCGGCCCACGCGGATGAAGCTGACTCGGACGACGTCCAAATTCTTGAGGTAGTTGCTGCGGTGCCTATCTATTACGCATTTCCGGCTCCCTCTTTCCCAGCTAATCCAGCTGGTCAGGTGCACGACGCCGAACCTCTTGCTTCTCAAGCTCCTGCTACTTCAAATAAGCGCACCGCTTCGGCAGATCTCTCCGGTGCTGCCCCCAAGAAGCGAGTGAAGAAATCTTCGCAGCATATCCCGAGGCGTAAGACCATGCCTGCGGTTACTGAGTGAGTTTATTTTCATTTGTATTTCTTGTTCTTCTCTTTCTATCTCTTGACTCGACTTTTTTGTCTTTCGCAGAGCTCCTCTGTCCGCAAAGCCTAGCGGTCCGAGTATGACGATCCATACTACTCGGCAGCCTTCTCCTCCTCCTCCTCCAGAAGATACTCGGGTTCCCAGTCCCTCTCGTGTTTATTCTCCTCCTGCACCGACCCATATATCACCTCGACGAGATGTGCCTATTGCCCCCACCGTTACTGCCGACATAACCGCCACACCGGATTACCCGGTTGATCCTGTTGCCCCTGTCAATACCACCAAGGTTTCCCCCCATGATCCTTTGATCACCACAATCCCAGCTGCTACTCTAACTCCAACCGAGGATATCACCACCTCGGCCCCCTTGGAAATTTTAGTTCCTCCTGCCCCCAAGGGCGTGATTCCTAGTGCTGAGGTTGCTACCCCTGTCGATTCCTCTACTAAAAGTAGGAAGATTGTTGTTACTAAACCTTCGGCCTCTCAGAAAGGGACAACTAGCTCTTCTTAGCCCAACATAGCTGATGCACTTCACAAGGGAGCTTCCTCTGCCAAGCCTGGCATCACCCCTGCTGCTGACACTCAACTTACTCTTCACAAGAGTCCGGTGATGGAGGTGGTCACACAATGGGCCCGAGGTAAAGTGTTGACCCGCACTGAGAGCGGAAACAGCCTCGGCTCTTTGGTGGAGTATGCCAATAACTGGAACGCCGCCGATCAACTTGAAGGCAATCCGAGTAGCCAACCATTTCAGCTTTCCGACATCAGCAGTCGCTTGCATATGGCTGCAAAGATTGTCCTTGATAGGGACAAGATGAATGAGGTAAGTGCTTTCGTTGATACTTTGTCTATCATTCAAATGGTATTATATACACACTAGTCCCCGAAGCTTGCAACCGGATAACTTCTTGTTTGTTTGGAAGCTTTGTCAAGCTTCAAATGCATTTCTTGCTAAGTCAACCCCCTTCGTGACTCGGATTAGCCATGGTCCATGCATATCCGAGTCAAGTTTTACTTGATTTGGATATGCTTTAACTTTGAATATCCAGCCACCTAGATCCGAGTCAAGTTTTGCTTGATTCGGATCTATTTTAGCTTTGAATATCCAGCCACCTAGATCCGAGTCAAGTTTTACTTGGTTCGGATCTGCTTTAACTTTGAATATCCAGCCACCTAGATCCGAGTCAAGTTTTGCTTGATTCGGATCTATTTTAGCTTTGAATATCCAGCCACCTAGATCCGAGTCAAGTTTTACTTGATTCGGATATGCTTTAACTTTGAATATCCAGCCACCTAGATCCGAATCAAGTTTTACTTGATTCGGATCTGCTTTAACTTTGAATATCCAGCCACCTAGATCCGAGTCAAGTTTTGCTTGATTCGGATCTATTTTAGCTTTGAATATCCAGCCACCTAGATCCGAGTCAAGTTTTGCTTGATTAGGATCTGCTTTAACTTTGAATATCCAGCCACCTAGATCCGAGTCAAGTTTTGCTTGATTCGGATCTATTTTAGCTTTGAATATCCAGTCTTGTAACCTTCTATTATATCTAGGTTGCCCATGATCGGCGGACAGCCGAATTTCAAAGGTTGCTCTTCGCCCACAGGAAACTACAGGAAAAATATGAGAAGGTTGTTCCTATAGTGAAGAAAACTGGTAATGTAACAAATATGTGTACTGTTCCTTAAGTTCGTAACATTTTTGGCTTGTCGTGCTAATTCACTCTTCGCTGGCGTGCAGCTAGTATCAACAATCTGAATACCTGCCCCACCAAGAAGGTTGACGCTCTTGAAGGTTGATTCCTCTTTTTTTGGTTTTTTATTTGCTAATTCTTGTCCGAGATAAATATTGGGTTTCTTACAACCTTCCGGCTTTGGTATAGCCGAGTTACAAACACTTGCAGCATCGCATCAAGAATGCATACCTATGCCTGATATGATGCTGCATTTTTTAGAGCAAGCTTCCACTCATTAGGCGCAACTCAAAGAAAAGGACGATGAGATAACTCGGTTACGCGCCGAGGTTGAGTCTCTCAAGCTTTCCCAAAAGTCTGAATTGGAAAAGGTTGATCAGGAATTCTCTGAAGAAAAGAATCGACTGAGCCTGCAGTTGCAGAAAGATAAGGAACTTCTTGATGCTGTCAAGCTAAAGAACCGGGCGATGAGCGAGGAAATCACTCGTTTCGAGAAGAGTAGGGCTGATTGGTCCCTGGATCTCCAGAAAATGTTGAGTTACATCCATCGTAACTCTCCGCCCATGGCCGAGTTATTTTCTTCTCTTTCTTATTTTTAACTAATATGATTTCCTTTTGTGTAGATCATTTTCCCGAAGCGAAACCAGTGATCTCTAAGGCTGTGATTGCTGCTCGTGAGCACCGAGGTGTCCCCGTTGCTCTGAGTCAAGAATATTCGATGGAAGACTTCCTGATTGCCGTCGGTGCTGCTATTGGACCAATGAAGATTATGGGAAGAGATCTGGTGCAAGCAGCTATCCGGGCCTACCATGTTCTTTGGCCGAACACCTCTGGAACGCTTGAGATTGATGAAGTTGAAGTGCTTATATCGAGGCTGATGGCATCTCAAACCCAACTTAATCTCTGGAGGGAATCTGCTAGGAGGGCTGGTGCTGACATGGCCCTTACGGCCGTGTTGTCTTGGTATGAGGATATTTCCCTCGATACTCTAATGCATCTGCGCACTGGCTCTCCTTGGATTGAAAATCCGGAGTTTGTTGCTCGCCGCCAAGCTCGTGCCTTCCAACTTATCGAGTATGCTGACTTGCATAATTGGATCGAAGGGCCGAGTTTCCTTCCCAATCCGGCAGATTATGTCGAAGCTAAAGATGCAGGTGATGACTCGGCCGATCAGGATGAACCAGAGGGTGATTCGGATAACTCCCGCGATTCAAACGATAGCTCGGATGTGTATGGTGACGCGCGATCGTCCTCTAAAGGGACTAAAAACTCTCGAGCTCAAGCTGATGTCTCTCAGCAGCCGGGGCTTGTCCCTGAGGTTACTATGGCTTCTGTTGAAGCCGAGGTAACTTCGGCTGAGGCGCCAGCTACCTCGGAGCGCCTAGTTCCTGAAGATACCCTTCTAAAGGAGACCGAGGTCCCTCCGCCAGCGTCCGAGATACCCATGCCCGATGCTCCTGACCATGCTACTACCCCTTAAGGGTGATTTGGCCCTTTTCGTTGTTTAGGTTCAAAAACTCTAAGTTGTTTTAAGTCCCCGGTATGTCGCGTGTATGATGTCTGTGAAACAATTGTCCGTCTTTTGGTGTGGTGTGAACCTTTTTGCCTTGCACCGCTGAGGCATTGGTGATGGTAACTATTGTCATTTCGTCTAAGTAAATCTACCTGCTTCATATCTTTGCTTTGCCCAACTTTAATTTCGTAAATCCGGATCGTATTCTCACATGTGGTTGACCTTCGTTCGGCATTTATCTTGCTTTCCCTTTGTAAACTTGGTTGTATAGCTGTTGTTTTCGCGATTTCTACTTGAAGTACAATGCTCTAACCTCATAGATCGGCATGTAAACCTTATTATACTTGGACTTGCTGAGGTTGTTACCTCTAGAAATCGTTAGTTGTTTTCTCCTTGTTATTCCTTTGTCGATCGAGGCAAGCTTACATTGCATCTTATGAGTTATGATCAGCAAATTGGGTAGTCCCCGAGTTTCTGCTGAAGTTATCGAGCTCTTATGTGTATGTAAAAAATTAATGGGTAGCGTGAATCATTCCCGAGTTATCACTTGGGTTGCTGAAGGTTCACATCTGTTCAGAAAACATCGAATGACATGAAACAGTCCCTAAGTTATTAACTGGGTTGCTGAAATATAGTTCATAACTCAATGCAAAGAACATCACGGGGCAGTCCCCGAGTCACTGCTCGAGGTGCCGAGGTTTAGTACATAATTCAAAACGAGAAAAAATTATGGGGCAGTCCCCGAGTAACTGCTCGAGGTGCCGAGGTTTAATACATAGTTCAAAACGAGAAACAATCATGGGGCAGTCCCCGAGTCACTGCTCGAGGTGCCGAGGTTTAATACATAGTTCAAAATAGGAAATAACATGGTGAAGTTCCCGAGTCACTGCTCGAGGTGCCGAAGTTTAATACAAGCTTGATACTCCGACTTGATGCGTCATATCGCGACGTGCAATATACGGCTTATAAGTGTATAATGGGCGAAGTAAGGCTATGTTCCATGGTCTTTTTGATTCGTCTCCGGCTTTGTCTTCCTTGTTCTTTTCCGGTGATTGAGCATCGATCAGGTAATATGCATCATTGTGCAATGCTTTACTCACGATGAATGGTCCTCCCCATGGGGGTGAGAGTTTGTGCATGCCGGCTGTGCGTTGCACTAGCCGAAGAACTAAGTCTCCTTCTTTAAAGACTCTCGGATTGACTTTTTTGCTATGATATCGTCTGAGATCTTGCTGATAAATAGCTGATCTTGATAATGCCAATTCCATAGCCTCTTCTAGCAGATCCACATCGTCTTGCCGCGATATTTCGTTTACCTCGGCAGTTTTGTATTGGATCACTCTTGGCGAGTCATGCATTATGTCAGCTGGAAGCACAGCTTCTGCCCCATATACTGGAAAGAATGGGGAATACCCTGTCGACCTGTTCGATGTGGTCCTGAGACTCCACAGTACTACTGGAAGCTCCTCAATCCAGCATCCTGCCGACCTTTGCAGTGGTTCAATAAGCCGGGGTTTTATTCCTGACAATACCAGTCCATTTGATCTTTCTACTTGCCCATTCGATGCCGGGTGAGCCACCGATGCAACATCTAGTCTTATGTGTTTTTCTTGGCAGAATCTAGCAAAGGCTCCTTCAGCAAAAAAATTGCCATTATCCGTGATAACACTGTGTGGATATCCATATCTCAAGATAATATCTTTGAGGAATTTAACGTTGTTGGTCCATCACATTTTCTTATTGGTTTCACCTCGATCCACTTTGTGAATTTGTCCACCATGACTAGAATGTGAGTCATTCCGCCTCGGGCCGGCTTGAACGGACCTACCATATCCAAGCACCACACAGAAAAAGGCCAAGTGATTGGTATCGTTTTTAACTCGGACGAGGGCAGATGTATCTTACTGGCGTATCTCTGGCAACCATTACATTTTTCTACTAACTCTTTTGCCTCCTTCAATGTTGTCGGCCAATAAAACCCATGCCTAAATGCTTTGGCCACTAAAGCTCTGGATGAGGCGTGATGCCCGCATTCTCCCTGATGTATATCCAGGAGTATCTCCCGCCCTTCTGCCGAGTCAACACATCTTTGCAGTACGCCCGTGACACTTCTCTTATACAGCTCATTGTTTATGATTGTGTAAGATTTTTCTCTTCTCACTATCTGTCTAGCCAGTACCTCATTACTCGGCAAGATTGCCTCCTTAAGAAATGAGAATATGGGTTGCGCCCATATCAGCATGATTTTCTCTGGGATAGTTTCACTGTCGATTTCCATATTTTCTGTCGACATAACAGCTTTGGACTTTTCTGTGTTTGCTCGTGCATCGGCCGAGTTCACCTTTAGAAATCCCGGGTCACATTCTTTGTGGACTACCATTGGCACACTTCCTTCTATCAGTTCTGCCGAGATACGAATTGACTCGGATTCTGGTGATGGTGTAATCGATGGTTTTCTCAGGTGCTCTAGGGCAATGCCCGGGGGAATTGATTGCCTAGTTGATCCAAGTTTTGATAGTGTATCTGCAATGTCATTTTCCGCCCGAGGTATATGGTGAAACTCGCACCCATCAAAATAACCACTGATTTTTTGCACATGAAATCTATATAGGGCCATATTTGCATCTAGTGCATCCCAATTTCCTGATACTTGCTGTACTACCAGGTCTGAATCCCCATAGCATAGGATCCGACGTATACCAATCTATTTTGCCATTTTTAACCCATGGACGAGTGCTTCATACTCGGCCACATTGTTTGATGCGGCGAAATGTAGCCGCAGCACATATTTCAGCTGATCTTTTTTCAGCGAAGTTAATACTATTCCTGCCCCTAACCCATTTCTCAGCTTCGATCCATCAAAATGCATTGTCCAATAATTCGGATCTAGTAATAGGGGCTCATATTGTACCTCGGCCCAATCCACAAAGAAGTCGGCCACTGCCTGAGATTTGATTGCATCTCGGCTATCAAATTGCGGAGCATAAGGTGATAACTCGATTGCCCATTTTGCTATTCGGACGCTTGCATCTTTATTGCTCAATATCTCGGCTATGGGCGCTTCACAAATCACTTTTATCGGGTGTTCTTCGAAGTAGTGTTTGAGTTTTTTCGCCGACATGTATACTCCATAAGCCATCTTTTGGTAGTGCGGGTAGTTCTGCTTCGAGGCCGATAATACCTCACTTAGGTAATATACCGGCCTTTGTATTGACTTATCCCCTTCATTCCGCTCCACGACAACCACCGCACTTTCCACTCTGTTAGTGGCGGCTACATAAAGTAACATAGGTTCTTTGACAATGGAGAAGCCAAGATCGGTGTTGTGACCAACATCTTTTTTAACTCATGAAATGCATTATCTGCCTATGGTGTCCAGATGAATTTATCAGATTTTTTCATCAGTTGATATAGAGGTAATGCCTTTTCCCCTAGCCGACATACGAATCGACTCAGCAAAGCCAGGCATCCCGTGAATTTTTGTACATCATTCAAACACCTCGGCAGTTCCATTTTTTCAACTGCTCGGATTTTAGTTGGATTTGCCTCTATACCTCGGCTTGACACGAGGAAACCGAGTAATTTTCCAGCTGGCACACCAAAAGTACATTTTTCCGGGTTAACCTTCATTCGGAATCTTCTCAAGTTTGCGAATGTCTGCCAAATATCATCAAGGAGCGTTTTGCTCTCTTTGGTTTTTATAACCACATCGTCTACATATACTTGTACATTTTTTCCTATCTGGTCATGTAGACACTTTTACATGCATCTTTGGTATGTTGCTCCTGCATTACGCAGGCCGAATGGCATGGTGCGATAGCAATAAGCCCTGTACGGGGTAATAAATGCAGTCTTTATTTGATCGGACGGATTTAACGGTATTTGGTGGAAACCAGAATACGCGTCAACAAATGACAACAACTCACAACCAGCGGTCGAATCAATGACTTGGTCTATCCTAGGTAAAGGAAAAGGATCTTTGGGACATGCCTTGTTTAGGTTCGTGTAATCAATACACATTCACCATACGATGGCTACATTCGGGTCATCCTTTTTCTTTTCTACTAACACCGGATTTGATAGCCAATCCGGATGAAGCACTTCCATGATGAACCCGACCGCAAGGAGCCGAGGTATCTCATCCCCTATTATTTTTCTCCTGTCTTCGGCGAAGCGGCGGAGAGGTTGCTTCACCGGCCTTGCTCCTGGCCTTACATGCAAAGAGTGCTCAGCCAACTCCCTCGGCACATCTTGCAGGTCTTGAGTCGACCATGCAAAGATATCCCGATTTTCACGAAGGAAGTTGGTGAGCTCGCCTTCCTATTTGGCATCTAGGCCAGCACCAGTCGTGATGGTGCGCTATGGGAACTGCTCATCTATCTGGACATTTTTTGTCTCTTTAGTCGGCTGGAAAGAAACACTTCCATGGGGGTTGGCTAATGCCGGCATATTCAAATTCGACCGAGCCGGATCCGCTACCTCTGAATCCTTCTTTTCTCTTGCAATCACCAATGACTCGGCCAGTTTGATTCGGAAGCACACTCCATTGATTTTACGTAATCTCCGCCATCATATCACCCCCTGTGGCCCGGGTAACTTCATTTTCAGATAAGTAATGTGGCAGCTGCTCATGAATTTAGCCAGTGCTGGCCGTCCAAGTAAAGCATGATAGCAACTTTCTAGGTCCACCACTTCGAACTCCAAATTCTCCGCTTTGCAATTCTCCCTTGTGCTGAATAACACATCTACTCGGACTTTCCCAATGGGTTCACACGAGAGACCCGACACTATTCCATGGAACGTGGTTCTTGTGGATTGTAACATATTCTGTGATATTCCAAGTTTGTGCATTGTGTCCTTGTACATAATGTTGATACTACTCCCATTATCAATGAGTACTTTTGAGAATTTCACATTAATGTTGGGTCCGACAAATGTCGGATCTAGTACCAGTGCATATGACCCTATATTCGGCATTATCCTCGGGTGATCCTTTATGCTCCAGGTTATTTCCTGATCGGACCAAGGCACGTATCTTGGTACCGTCAGCATAACAGCATTCACTTCCATATGTCAGCGTTGTACACTCTGTCTTGCTGTTCTATTGTGAACACACAATATGATTGATGATGCTCCCTATATTCATTACGTCCGTTGTTTCCGGGGTTTGCCCTTCCATCTTGACCTTGATTTATCACTTGATGCACTGCATCCCTCCGGTTCGAGTTATCATACCTCGGACGAGGCGGTGGTAACATTAAATGTTGCGAATTTGCTCCGGTTAGCTGTGGCTGCTGCTGCTGATGCGCTTGATGAGGAGGCGCTTGCATGCCTGGCGGGTTTCCCATTGCATTTTTCATCCATGCACATTGGTGAGTTGTATGATTAGCCGTCTTGGCCGGGTTTGGAGTGTGGAACTTACGCGGTTGATCCAGCATGGATTCAAACGTGTACTTTGGCCTTTCCTGCCACTGCTTCTTCTATTCTGGTGTCCACTGTTTTTTCCCTTCATTCCTCGGCGTCCACTGCTGAGGACCATTCTTCTGTCGCTGACTGTTTCCATGACTCGGCTGATCTTGAACCACCGCTGCCACCTGATTGGAAGCATATCTGTAATCTGGCCTTTCCTCCCTTCTTCTACCTCGTAATTCGTTGCGCCTCGATGATCTGGATGCATCTCTTGCATATTGATCTTGATGCTCCCGATGCTCTCCCGACATTAATTCTGGTTGCATCGGATCCCCTAAAGCATACGAATCTGCTATCCTGATGGTCTCTGCCAACATGGTCGGCATATCTCTTTGTAGTCTTTGCCATAATACACTTTCATATTGGCAGCCTTGAGCAAACCAAGCTATCGCTTGAGACTCTATGACTCCTTCGCATGAGTTTCCGAGGTTACACCATCGAGTCGAGAATTCTCTATATGTTTCATTCGGCTTATGCTTGCACATAGTGAGCTGTTGAGGCCTGTTCGGTCTCTTATAAGTACTGGTGAAATTACTGACGAACATTTCTTCAAAATCTAACCAACAGTTGATACTACCTTTCGGTAGATTGTTTAGCCATACTCTGGCTAGTCCTTCCAGCATCTGTGGGACGTATCTCACCGCCCATCGCAGGTTTCTAACAGCTATTTTCACCGCTGTGGCATAGTCAATCAACCAATCCTATGGTTTTGTACTCCTGTTATATGTTTTCGTGCCTCTTTCCAATTGGAAGTTCGGCACTGGTGGTTCTCCCATGATCCGAGGTCCGAAACATGCCGGACCAGGAGGACCCTGTTCTTCCAATAACTCGGACCGATATAATCTGTCCAGTTTTAGTCTTGCGTCACTTGACCGCAAGTTTCTGTAAATGACCCTCTCTTGTATTCCATAATGGTTATTCCCACCATGTTCTGCATGCTCGATATCCGAGTAACCATCATTGTACCTATCATTTGCCTGATTATGGCGTGCTGGTCTCACTTCTTGATCTCACCGAGGATCATACCTCGGCTGAGGATCCGGTGGAGGGTTTCTCCTTCCCTCCACCGGGTTATTATTCTCATGATTTCCCCTTCCGAGGTCCCCGTGCCCTTTGTTTTCATGGCCGGGGTTTCTATCTCCACTGTTACCTCGGCTGCCATTGCCTCTGTTCTCATTGACCTTTCCGGCTACTGCTGGATCATATGGAACAATTTGCTTATTTATTTTTCCCGAGGTCACCGCTCTATCTTTCCGCGCGTTGTTTCCGGGTGAGGATGCTGCCGCCGCAGATAGTGCGGGCGCTGCTCCCGAATAAAACATGCGCGAAGCTCCCGGTCTTGCCGGGTCAGCCCTAAGCATTTCCTCATTCTGCTGGTTCGCAATGCGCACCAGCTCATTTACTCTTTCTTGTTGTTTTTGCCGGGCTTCCCCGCTTAATCCTTCTAGATCCAAAGTAGCGGCATTTGCCGCTCTTAGGTTCTTTGTCGGGGTACTATACCTCGGCAAGCCTAGATCCACTGAATCACCTTCACGAACCTCGTGCCCTTTGTTGATATCATTCATGAGGTTCTTTCCTCTTAATCTCAATTCAACTACCCGCTCGGGGGCCACATCCAGTTTGTTTGCCCTAGCGTACTCTCGCAAGGTCCTGTTCAAGGACTCCCGCAAGGCCGACACCTTTTTTGCCTCTACCAGTACCTTTTTTCTAGTTTCTTCTAACTCCGCCTGTGCATTAGCCGGATCAAGTATCGGCGCCACAGGCGTGGTCAGATTATCTATAGTTTCCTAAAGGATATTCTCTGGCCTTTCCAGAGGTGGCCATCTTACCCTTGCCGCCTTTGGGGTCGTCTCTTGCACCTCGGCTGACTTGGCCGCTGGTGGATCTACCTCGGTGGCCTGTGGAGCTGTCTGCTTCATGGCCATCTGTCCTCCTGTCGCCGGGTCCTTGCTCGATCCGGTGCCTGCTCCTGCCGCCGGTGCTGCGGCTGTCACCATCACCTCGACGCTACCAACAGAGCGTGCGCCACGCGGACCGTTAGTAGCGTGAAGGGGAGGTTCTCCTGCTTCAACAACTAGGTGAGGATAGACGCAGGACGTGTCGACGCCGACATAGACCTTGTGCGCGCCCAGGTTGATGAAGACGCCATTGCGTGGAGGCGCTTTCCTCCTGAAGCTACCCGCGTTATCACTGACATAGTCCCAGAGATCAAATCTCTAGACTAAACCAGAGACAACCCGCTCGCCGGTGTGGATGAAGTTTCCCGTCCGGATCTTGACTCCAACTAGAACCGCTGCTGGCCTCACAATGGGCGCCAACTGTCGTGGTGGTGGCACGACGGATTCCATGGGTAGGCTAAAGTATGGGGCCAATGGATGCTAGAGGGATCCGAGGAGGGAAGATGTAGTGATTTCTACACTCAAGTGTCCTGTAAGTAGATCTCTATTCCTCTTCTCAAGAAATACAAGTGCTCCTAGAGCTGGATCATAGAGAGGAAGAACACTAATACATGAGCCTTACGGCATGGAATGAATCAATCCCCCTCAGGAGCCCGCGTCCCCCCTTATAAAGGGGTACATTGGTTCCTTCTAGGGCTGAGTGGCAAGCATATCCTTGGAATATGCTTGTCCCAATATGGTAACTCGGCGGCCTCCTTTCTGTGTCCCCCTTCTATCGGCAGCAATGTTCCAGAAACCCTCACATGTGCGCCTCAGGCTTCCTCACTGTCACTTCTGTGACGTTCGTCTGCCCTTCTGTTGCTCTGCTCCTTGTCCTTTGCGCTTGGCTATGTCTAGATTCCTCCTAGCCAGTGACTAGGGTTTGACTATAAGAACCTCCTTCTCCTGCAAGCTTAGCGTTATTCGGTCTTGTCTTCACCTGTATTCGAGTTGGTCAGACTCATTCGGCTGACTTACTTCATATGTCGGCCGGATAAGGCGTTACCCATTCTACATTTGCCACGTCCCTGCTTATCTTGGCTGAATCTTACATGATTCGGCCGACACAATCAGTAATTCGGCTTACGATGAGGGAAATTCCTTTCGTCTTTCCCCTGTCTTGACCCTATCCGGGGTCACCCCCCAACATCTCCCAACAATGACCCCTTCCTCTTCTTAGAAGGATCATAGCCATCACCAACAAAGGCAGTGGTACTAACACCAGGAACGGGTGCAACATTGCCGACACCACCATTGCCAGCACTTGCAGTATGATTGGTCTCACCTTCATCATCAAGGACCACTGTCTCGGACTCTTGGGTTTGTACATGGTCATGGTTGTTTATGCCAAGAGGCTCACTGGAACCCACAACAAACCTATTAGTGGCAAGGCCTAAGGAGAAAATGGTCTATATCTACACATAGTTGGCGATTGTCTTGTTCAGGTGCTCGACATCCTTGGGGTTATCATGAGATAGGGAGTTGCAGGGAGGATAGTGCTTGTTGGAACAAAATGGAGGTTGGTACACACATTCAGAACAAGTTAGTGCCATGATATGGCCCCTGTAGTGCCCCTCCTCCAAGATGATGGTGCAGCTCTCCTCATCCCATCTAGCTCTACTAAGGTCTCTTCTCTTGGACACATTAATCCACCGGCTCCTCCACTTATGCAGATGGTTATACACCTACTATGTAGAGACCTCAATGCTACAAAACTCAAACACTTTCTTGGCACTAGTGTTCTGGTGAACCTCCTTGAACCTCTTCTCTGTCCTCGCGCCGCTCTTGATTATCCCACACATCTTTTTCAGCATGAACATGGACATGAATGGTTACCACTTCATGGGGGACTTCACCCCCTTTTCATGGCCTGTGTTGTGGGCTTTGACATCCTTGATGGCCTTATTCTTGGCCAAGATTGCTGCATCTCGCTCTGCAATCTGCTTCACTGTGTATGAAGTCGTGGAACGTGTAGACATGATCTCTGCACGCTGCAGATAGGTGAGCTGCAAAGGATGGGGCGGGGGCTGGGTCCCAGGAACAAAAGTTTCCTGAGTTTTGAGGAGGGACACTGGCTGAACTCATGTTGTGCCTTGTCCTACATTTGTCAGCATTATACCTAAGCAATTTCACAATATTTCACTACACATGACAGCAAGAACCTACAACACATTAGCTATATTTAGATCTACTTTATTTGCAACATTATCGACATCATTACCCTTGCATAAATCAGGACCTGAACAAAACAACCTACACATGAACACAAAAGCAAGCAACCTAAACATGCATAGGGGCAACAAATACAACGATCTATCACTACGTCATGCAATAAACTAGTCACACTGCATTAGATCTACCGTAATATACAGTCAGGTCTACCAGGTTCTAGAAGATCAAAGATACTGCTTCTAGGGTTTGAAGAAACTCACCAGCATCAAAGGAGAGGAGCATGTAGCAGGTGAAGATCTCGGAGTAAAGTGCCTACCAGTGCCGTACTAAAGCCAATAATGTTGATGCCTTCGCTTACCTGCTCGTCGGTGAAGATCTTGGCAGAACGGAGAGCACCAAATAGGGGAAAATGGTGTTGCGACACTTTTCGGTGAGCTAAGCGGTGATAAATAGGCTCCGATTTGATGGGAAAACAGAATCTCATGCCATCGATGAGCTTGCACAAGCGGAGATCCGATTTCCCCCTCTTTTCACGAGCATGAACTGTCCCCATGGAAATGGCCGATTTCGGCGTTTTTTGTGGAAATGTGCTTTAAGAAGTGTGCGGACCGTGAATTCAAGATAGGCTGGGTGTGACACCCTTGGGATCAGGGTTAGATAAATACCAGGCCTCTGTCTGATATTAGCCTAAGAAAGATCTCAGAAGAGTATAGAGAGAGAATCGGTAACACAACAGTGACCCTACGACACAAACATTATTACAGCAAGCTCATAACTAAGAAAAGAACCAAAATATTACAAGGAGAGGTCACTAACCACAACATCAAACAACGGAAGGCAAATTATGCTATTAAGTATAGCAAACTTAACAAATGGCCTAAGTGGCCTGAAGTATAACGATGACGTCCCAGTCCATAGATTCCAGCCTGCCGACTAGGAACCCCAAGCTACTCATCGATGTCGATGCAGTAAAGAACTCTTCTTCTATGGTACCACTTACTCTACAACAAAAGTATCAATGAGGCAATGGTGAGTACGGGGTGTACTCCGCAAGACTTATGGCTAGTGGAGATACTTTGCATAAAGCAAACTTTGTTTATAAAACAGGGAGGAGTAGAATCTTTACTAATCAAAACATTTACATAGGGATAAGAGAACGACATCTCTAGCTTTGATCATCTTCTGATATCCACTGAATCTTTATCAGCTGAACCTACAAACTAGGATCACCCCCTCGATCCCTGAGGAAGCATCCTTAAGCACACATTACTTAGCTTGCCAAGTTTTACGATTAGGTTCAAGTTCTCTATGATCATCACGTCCGTTCCCAAGTTGTCCATAACCGCGGACACGGCTTTTCAAAAAGATTAATAACCTGCAGGAGTGTACAACTTTACACACATGTACCAACTGACTCTTAATGCTAGATATCGTTAGCCCTCTTCCTTGGAAGGCCGACAGCGGGTGGTTGACCACGACCTTTACCTTGCTTTCATCGTGACCATGAGTCATGCACTAAGGAGATGCCGCCATAATGGGTCAAGTCCCGAAACCGGTCCCGAGAGATGTGTGCATGGTACAAGATTATGAAGGTCGTGCCTCTCTTATTCCCGACCATGCTAACCAACATGTTATGAATGCACCTCCTTCACCGCCTTCGAGAACAACCAGAATGCATATGCCAAATGGAACGCCCGAACTATATGACTCATGGAATCTAGTAGGAAAGTTAGTTGGTCGAGGGTGTTTCCAGGACCCCGTGTGGCTGTACGCTCATCTTGGTTCAAGAGGCTAGAACTCAGGTCCTAGTAGTGGCAAGTATGGGACTGGAAAAACCACAACCCACTATGGCCTCCCATACAATCCTTAGCATGTTTAACTTTCAACTCTTATCATACCATGTCATCCCGTCATACTAGGTTCATTAGTTGCTCTGATTCATCAACTGGATGTACCAATAGTAACAGCTAAGCATGGCTAAGAACAACCAAAATAAACAGCTCTAGCGATGCTCACAAGCCAAACCCTAGTTATGCTAGGAGCAGTGGGTCAGGGAATATTGGCTACAAAGGGGAACATGCATCAGATAGGATTCATTATCTATCGATAAAAGACTTTGGAATCATATGCATATGGCAAAAATTTAAATGCTTGAAATCATAGTATTATATCATGTGTGGGGCTATGCTTGCCTTTTCCTATTGATACCCAACTATAGATCTTTAGGTTCATCAGATGGACTTGTTTATAGTTGGCCAAGTATTGCTCTTCGATCTTCGATGGTGTTGATCTCGATCTTGATGACCCACAAGTATAGAGGGTGTATCGTAGTACTTTCGATAAATAGGAGTGTCGATCCCAATGAGGAGCAGAAGGTGCTGAACTGTGGTATGGAGCAGGAAATCCCTGTGGATACTTAGCAAACGGATTTTTAGTGGTTTTCTGACAAAGCAACAAAACAAGGAGCAAGTAACAAAGGTAATGAACAAACGGAGCAAGTGGTCCAATCCTTTCTTAGCAAAGGACAAGCCGGTGGAAATACTTATAAGGACCAAACGTTCTCAGGACGCATGGGAATTCGGTCAAGTGGTTTCGCTTCAAATAGCTGAGTACTCTTCTTCATTGTTTGTAAGTGTTGTGTGGGTGAACCTATGCTAACATACCGCCCTTCCTAGGACTAATACATACTTGTGATTAAACCCCCTGCAAACATCCGTAACTACAGGAAAGTAATTAAGATATAAATCTAACCACAACCTTAAACTCTGAGATCCTACGCTCCCTTGTGCAAAGGTGTCCTAACGGGGGTTCAGGTTTCTGTCACTCCGGCAACCCCACAATTAGTAGCCAAATACACAATGCATCCACCTAGGCCCATAAATGGTGAAGTGTCATGTAGTCGACGTTCACATGACACCACTAGAAGAATAGAACCACAACTTAAATATTAAACCATTGAATAATAACTCATCACAGATTCACTACTAACAACATGACTTCTCCCATGTCCTCAAGAACTAAACGAACTACTCACAAGACATCATACGGATCAAGATTAAAGATGATATGATAATGGATAACAATTTTAACATAAACAATAATCCAATGGTTCCACTCACAAGCATCAACTTCAATAGTAATCAACACTTGGAAAGTTTCCCCTAAGAACTAAAGCAATATCCAACACAATTGTTACAGCGGGACGGAGTGGTGATGATGGTGCTGGTGGAGATGATGGTGTGGATGATGATGATCCCGATGAAGCCTAGCTTGATGATGGTGTTGATGGCGATGGTCTCCCCTCTCCGGGAAGGAATTCCCTCGGCAGAAAGCTGTCTGTCGGAGAGATCTTTCTCTCTTGATGTTTTCCGCCCCCCAGAGGCGGCGGAAATCTATCTGTGGTCGCTCCCTTAGCCTTAGGGTTTCGAAGGGAAGATATAGGAGAAGGGGCGAAGACGGAGGCCGGGCAGGTGGGCCACACCTGCCCTAGGCACGGGGTCAGGTGGGCCCGCGCCTAGGGGGTGTGGGCCCCCTGAGTCCCCACTTCGTCCCTCCTTCGTCTTTTGGTAAAATAATATGTTTCCATATTTTTCTAGTATTTTTCTGATCTTCGCAAAATTGCACCGAAATGCCTTATTTTCCATCAGAATCCAGACTCCGGCAGTCCATCCTCCAAGAATCATCCAACATGCATAAACAGATGAAAAGCCATAAGTAATACCTCATAATAAGACAAATATCAATGAATATAGGTAAATTGTGATATAGAAAGGTGATGCAAATTGGGCTTATCAACTCCCCCAAGCTTAGACTTCGCTTGTCCCCAAGCAAAAACCGAGCTCAGTAAACATGTCCACATGTTTATGGAGTGAAGTGTCGATAAAATAATACGAACAAGAAGCATCACACTTACCATTGCACAACTCATGGAAGAAAATAACTCACCATTATATAACTTAGCTTGCAACCAAGTACAACAGTCACAATATAGATGCATAAAGATAAATCATAATTGGAGTTGGCAAACTTGTTCTTGGTCAGAGAACACCTGGCAAGCAGTTTCACAAAAGCTTTTTGTAGAAGTTTCAAAACAGGAGCACTCTTTGCTTAAAAAGGTTTTTCACAAGTGAGGCTTTCAAAGTAATACTCAATAAATAATAGTTTTGTGCAAACAAGGAAGATAAACAACATGATTGAATAAATCACCATATGAATGCTTGAAACACAACAACTCAAATGCTTGCTGGAGATAGAGAGGAAGTAGGTGTACTGACTCAACTTGGAAGTGGGAGAAAGGTCCCTTCTTAGAGGGTAGCAGGGATTACAAGTCATAAAGAGCTTCCAAAAGATTATGGTACTAACTAGCTTTGAGCCCTCATTGCCCCTATCATAAGCATCTTGAGATGATTAAGGTTGAAGTGAACAAGGATGGACTATATACTTGACAAAATAGAAGTTGGCAATCTCATGTCCCTTGAATATGAGGGCCACTCCTCATGCATACTCAACTTTGGGTCCAGTTAAATTCTTGTCATTGTAAGTATTTGCATATCATTGAGAACCACCAACAGGGTACCCCTTGCACATGGTACAGGAGCTTTCCCATAACCAAAATGACAAGGCAAGCAGACAATGAGCATCTCAGCGATCTTTTTATTTACTATGTGTATAGCTTTTTATTGAGGATGCTTCATAGATGACTCACTATGGTGATGCTGCAAGTTTCCACCATGATTAAGCATGGCTTAGGCTAGCGGCCTAGGCGTTTCTCTAACATAGAATACAAACTCCATGGACTTACAAGTTCCCTCTTTATTTCACACCGTTGACATCCATAGACAAAAGAGGACGATATCAACTGTGTACAGAGTACAAGTGCAATGTTGAAAATGTTCCCCGTGACAACACGGTTATGCTAATTCCAACGTATAGATGCAAGCATATACAACTTCGATGTTCACAATGGTTCAAGTCTATTAGGGGCAAGAAAATAAGGTGTGCCATCAAGTTCGTGAGAGCTTTACTAACTAGTTTTCACATAACAAAATACTTTTTAATTCGAAAGGCAGATGAAGCTTGAGAATTTGCTAGGAATAGCAAGAGCTACTAGGTAGATATGGTGGACACAAGTGGCAAAGGTTTTGGGTTCAAAGGATTTTGTAAACATGAGAAGTATGCCTTCTCAAAACAGGGTTTTGGCTAGCAAGGCTGGGTAGCAAGCAAGAGAGTTGAAAGAAACAAGAAAACATACAAGTAATAAAGCCAAACATGAAATATTCCTTGAAGACACAAAAGAATCTTAAATAAAGAATACTAATATTATGAGCCAACAAGAAAGAAAACAAATGATACCAAATACCTGTAAGCTTTTGCTTTCTCTTTATTTTCCTTTCAAACTAAAGCCACTGACCAGAACTCAGTTTGCCAAAACCAATTTAGATCCACGTGATGATCCCAAAGTGGTGCCAATACTGAACAACAAGATCCATCATATAATAGAGATTGCAAACTAAAATAAGAAGTGCAAAAAGTAAAAGATGAGACTTCTCATTAATATTCAATAAAGCCACTCACACCAAGTGATACATAGATAATCAACTAAAGGATAGATACTTCCACATGCAAACCAAACTATAATATAACCTCTCTACCACAAATATGAATCCATTAAAAAGGTAAAAGACAAAAGATAATGGTGGTGATACCGCGGCACTACCCCAAGCTTGGAACAAGCCAAGGGGATGCCAAACCTGATGACGAATTACTCCTTCGGTGGTGGTGGTGTTCTCTTGTCATCATAAAACTTCCAAGGCAATGGTTCCCCATCCAAAAAGGATGTCCTTGTCTCTGCAATTCTGAAACTAGCAGCAGAGCTTATGCGGTCAAATCTAGCCTCATACTCACAGTTTTGATTTTGTATGTCAAAGAGTTGTGCTTGCAATTGACTGGTGGTCTGACGGAGTGAGAAGATCTCTTCTCGGAGCTCAGCAAATTCTCCCTTGTAACTACCTCGGTGAATTACGCTCCTAGTTTCAAGCCTGGATGAGCGGAAATGGTTGAAATAGTACGGTGGGGCCCAAATGCCACTCACAGGTAGACCTTTCGGCCATCCCAACCATTTCCCAACATCGGGACAAGAACGGGCGGCGTAATCGGCAGGCGAAGGGATCAACTACATACACAAATGAGTATGTATGCAAGCCACCATACAACAGTACATCAGAGCCATACCATCTAAAAGAAAGGAAATATAGCAACGCCATATGGCAAGATTCAAATGTCCTAGATAGATATATAGTTTAGGATATCTCCTCATACATCAAACATCAGAGTATCAGGCGGAAGCGGAAAACAAGATCCGAGTACGGATAAGAAGCAAATCGGCATAAGATGCCCCATAAATAAGCACATCCTGCCCACAGATCTCACGGATCCCCGTTCCCGGAATCTCTACACCGAATGATCGTTGCCCACATCGTCCGTATCTTCCACCCAGTATCCATCTCGTGAGTGTACCTGTTCATCTGAATCAAACAATTTATCGTGTGAGACCCTAGCGGTACTCAGCAAGACTTTATGCCTCTAAAGGGGACACAACCTGGGGTGACGCAATTGCAGCGAAAGATAAACCCTAGCAGTTCTATAGATACTCGCTAACCATCCGCCTAACCAAAGATGGACGGATGTCCGTGAATTAATGACAACAGTTATAGAATATCAGATCCATCCTCCTCGCTACCAACGAGGAAGCGGACAACAACCCCATCCGTTGGCAGTTTTATTAACCATTCCATGAGTGTTACACTATTTACTAGTCAATTACTTAGTCAAATTAAAAGCGGTACTTTAGTTATGCTTGTCTATGATCGAAACTGTGCTCCAAGTCGTCCATAACGCGACACGGCTTTGAAAGTTTTACCGCAGGGTGCACAAATAGCAACACACACTCGATCAACCTCGGAAAAACCAAATCAAAACCTAACGAGGCCTTCACGACAAAGCAATCACCAGATTCAGAAATATTTCAGGGGGCCACCCCATTAAGCTACCCGCAACGAAGTTAGCTGACTCTGAAACGGACTCAAGGTTTTCGCCAATGGCTGTAAACGACTAGGAACCAGAAACTGTGCCTGGGCTTGTCGATACTGAAAACACTCCGCTTACCTAAACAAAGCAGTCAGACATCGCACAATTTAAATAAAGCAAAAGCATGGCATAAGTACAGATAGTAAATAAAACCTCAAACTAGTTTGTGGCCCCAAGAAATAAGAATGAATCAAGCTCGCTCAGGGGTCCCATAAGCCTCCCGGATGTGGATAGCGAATATTCAAGGAACAGAATCAATTACTCGGGGTCCCACGGACACAAGTGAGCGAAAAAACCAAATCGCAGATATTGCTCACCGTGCCACTTTCATTAGTTATCCCATTACTACTCGTGTTAAGTTGTTTAGGTACCTCGTTATCCATCGACACTCACATACCCTACACATGTCGTTTCGACTCGCATGGCTCAAACAACTCCTGTAGTAATGGCTCATGGGATGGAGGAACAAGCTTGGTGGGGTTTAAAAGTAAAGGCTATGCAATACTTGGGATTCTGTTTTAATCCAAACGCGACTCAATGATGCAAGAATAAGATAGAGGCAATAGGTACTATATGTATGCAAGCATGTGGTAGTGCTTGCCTGGCAGCTCAGCAGAAGCGAGAAGGATCAGGTAGTGCTCTGGTTCTCTTCATATATCCCCTCGTTCATTCAAGAAGAACCAAACAAACAAGGGCCAACATAAATATAGTGCACAAGAATATGAATTAAATGACTTAAGCAAACAATCATGCCATGATGAATGATGCACAATTTGCATGGCATTAAAGTAGCATGGCATGGGTGAGGTGGAATACAAGAATAAATCATTTTATTGAGTTTTGGCCACATTTTATCCTCAAATAAGTTGCTGTTTACTTAATATTTATATGATGCATGTTGCAATTCAGAACATGGAATGCATAAACAGAAAGGTCTCACGAAATGACCATTTTAGACATATCATTTGTTAAATTTGGAGTTATAATACAAAAGTTATTAATTAATTAAGGGAAGGGCATTTTATTGTAATTTAAATAAACTTGGAATTTTAAATGTCCAAAATATGTTTTGAAGGTCATATTTGAATTCCTCATATTTTTTGATTTGAAAACATATATTATTTGCATTATTGGGATTTATATTTTAAAAGATATTTAAAAATGTAATTGAATTTGAATTTGATTTAATTTGGAAAAGATTTGAATTAAAACAGATATCTTGAAAAGCTTTTATACCTGCATGCACCCACCCATCGTCGACGGGTGGGGCCAAGCTGATTCAGAACAAAGATGCAAAGACAGGCTTTCTCACTGGGCTCCCTAGCCTATGCGATCGACGAGCGGCCGGCAGAACTTCGGACCCACGTGAAGCCCTGTGGTGGACCACGTGGCGTCGCTAGGGGGGAGCGGGTTGCGGCTGGGGTTATACGGGGGTTTCTTTGCAAGATTGATTGGGTGGCTGTCTAGTGGGCCACGAGCACCGCGGGTTGAGGCAAAAACTAGAGGAGGGGTTTTTTGCAAAACGGTCGACGCGCACTGTGGATCTTCCTCTGCTCTCTGCCGATCGATCGGTGCTCGACAGGGCGCCGCGGCGGGGCTCGAACGCGCGATCTGGGGCGCGCGCGCAGAGGCGGAACCATCTGGGGCTGGCTTGGTGTCGAGAGGTGGGCGTGGCCTAGGTAGGGTTTTGCGCGCGCGAGCAGACGCCGGCGCGAGCGCGTGCTCGATGAAACGCAAGGCGGCCCTAGACGACGATAGCGGCGGAGCATGTCCAGAGGTCGTGCAGCTCACCGAGAGTGTGTCGGCGTTGGATCGGCTCGAGACGCAGAGGATCGGCGTCGAGGCGCACGCCGAGGATCTAGGATTTCGTCGGGCTCATGCTGGGCCGGGTTCTGGGCTTCCTCTTCGCGGCTCCGTACGGGCTGCTGCAGGGGTCTCCTTGTACTCCTCGATCGCCCACGCCGCGCCGCCTGCACGGTGTAGCGAGGACGCCGAGGTGCCCGATGGTGTGACGGTGGCGATGGAGAAGAAGGAGGAGAGGCAGGGCGCCCTTGGGGTAGATCTGGGGTAGCTGGGCGAGGCAGAGAGGTGGTGGGGTGGTGGTAGGTAGCAGAGAGGGGGGAGATGCCGTGGGGAGGTGGGGTAGATGAAAAAGGTGGCTCGGCCACCCTTTTTCTCTCCTTCCTCCTTCACGTGCTAGGGTCGGCAGGGCAGGGCAGGTAGAGGAGGGGGGCTTCCAGGTGGGGCATGGTGGTCTGGGAGGGTAGGCTCGGGCTGGGGTCCTCTTGGCAGAGAGGGGGAGCTAGAGAAAGGAGAGGGGGTAGGCTCGGGCTAGGTTAGGGTTGGAGCTAGGCTCGGTTAGAGGGTAGCTAGGGCAGGGGTGAGGTGGCCAGGGGGAGAGGGTGGCCGGTGGGGCCAGCTAGGTGAGAGGGAGGGAGAGGCCGAGAGAGAGAGAGAGAGGTAGGTTTAGGGTTTAGATAGGATACACAAGATCATGCATGGATGGTGGAGAAAAAAGAGAGGGAGGTGAAGAAAAGAGAGAGAGATGGATAGATGTGTGTGGTTTGGATTCACTCAAAATGTAAATAAAATCCAAATGACAAGCAAAAAGGTGGTTCTTGCATGGCCCATGCAGAATATTTATTGCCATGATGATTCTTGTGAAAACAATATTGTTGCATGGCATTACTAGTTTGCATTCCCAAAAATTGGAATAAAGGCCAAGCAAAAGAACTTAAAGGAAAATCCCAGATGGAGTAGATGGAAATGATCACATTTGAATAGAAGTGGGACTTGCTAGTGTGTATGTGCCACTAGGTATTGAGTAAGCCCAAAATATTCCAACATGATAATATCCCCAAAACAACACATATGGAAGCTAGACAAAGGGCTCCACTCACAAGGCATGCAAAGGTGGCCATGTGGCTCTCATACATCAATAATGTGAAAACAACATGATGCTAAGATGAGAGCATGTGGAACAAGAATTGGATCCATCCCAACCCACATGAGCTAGAGGTAAAACCAAATAAATTGCAATGCTCATATATGGTGGAATGGTGGAATGATGGGATGATGACAAGAAATGTGGTGGAGTTGAAAGAGATATGCCCCCAACTCAACTTGGGCGTTTAAACAATATATCAATAACCAAATACAATATCAAGAGGCAAATACAATTAACAATGCATATGAGATAAGAACCAAAAACAAAAAGGGTTTTATATGATGCTCAAATGCAAGGTGGCATGATGACATGGGCATGATATGATGATGATGCAACAATTATGTGTAGGAAGTAGCCATTATATTACTAAACCAAGTAGCATTACAGTTGTTAGACAAATGGGATGCTACAACTCTCCCCCACTAAACAGGAATCTCGCCCCGAGATTCTAGGAAGAAGAAGAAGACTCAAAGAGGGTAGGATAGTTGGCACGGAGTTCATCTTCACGCTCCCAAGTGGCTTCATCAACAGAATGGTGCGACCACTGCACCTTGCAGAACTTGATGGACTTGTTGCGAGTCCTTCTTTCTGCGGTCTCAAGGATTTTTGTGGGGTGTTCTTGATAAGACAGATCTTCTTGGAGATTGATTAACTCATGATCCACGGTCCTGCCGGGATCCTTGAAGCACTTCTTGAGTTGAGAGATGTGCAAAATATCATGAACCTTGAGTTTTTCCGGGAGCTCAAGAGCATAAGCAACTTCTCCTCTTCTACCACGAATTTTGAAAGCACCGATGTATCTAGGAGCCAGCTTTCCTTTGATACCAAAACGGTGTGTGCCTTTCATGGGAGTGACACGAAGGTAAACGAGATCACCAGGGATATACTCCATGTCCGTGTGCTTCCTGTCATAATTGCTCTTCTGGCGACTTTGAGCAATCTTCAGATTTTCAAGAATGATGTGCACCTTCTCCTCCGCTTGAGTTACAATGTCAGGGCCAAACCAAATTCTTTCTCCTGCACCTGACCAACCAATCGGAGTTCTGCACTTGCGACCATAGAGAGCCTCAAATGGTGCCATCTTCAGACTTTTCTGGAAGCTGTTGTTGTAAGAGAATTCAGCATAAGGGAGACATTCCTCCCACTTCATGCCAAAAGAGATGACGCAAGCACGAAGCATATCCTCCAGAATATGATTGATCCTTTCAACTTGTCCTTGCGATCGAGGGTGGTAAGTGTCTTTGAAGTTCAATTTTGTTCCCAAAGCATTTTGGAAACTTTCCCGAACTTGGAAGTGAAGATGCTCCACGGTCGAACTGATCTCAAGCGGAACCCCATACTGAGAGACAATTACGTTGATATAGAGCTCACCAACTGAATTCCGAAATTGCTTCCTTGACGGGAAGAAGTGAGCCACTTTAGAAAGCCTGTCAATGACAACAAAGATTGCATTGTTGCCCTTCGCGACCTTGGAAAACCAGTGATGAAGTCCATCTCTACTTTCTCCCATTTCCATTCCGGGTTTCAATGGCTATAGAAGACCGAAAGGTTTCGATGGACAGCTTTCACTCTGCAGCGGACATCACACTCGAGACATACTTGGCACAATATCGCTTCAAACCCGGCCACCAATATTGTGTTTTCAAGTCCATGTACATCTTTGTGCCGCCAGGTGGATAGAAAGAAGTAATCGTCGCCTCCTTAAGAACTTGCTCTCTCAAACCCGGGTAGTTCGAACAAACATCCGGTGTTCAAAGAAAAGCGTGCCTTGATCATCGACGTGGAAGGACTCATACTTGAAGTGGAGTTTGGAGATGATCTTTTTGGTGTGCGGATCACCCAGCTGACGAGAGCGAATCTTTTCTTCCAAGAGAGGGGTTGCCAGAAGGTTCGGGAGATGCCCTTGTTCCACCATTTCAAGGTTGAGCCGACGGAATTCCTCGCACAAGAGAGGCTGTTGTTCTTCCATCATGAGGTTGTTTACATAAGCTTTGCGGCTGAGAGCATCGGCCATGACATTAGCTTTGCCGGAGTGTAGTTGATGGTCAAATCAAAGTCATTGATTGCTTCAATCCATCTCCTCTGCCAAGGTTGAGATCAGCTGTGTGAAGATATACTTCAAACTCTTGTGGTCGAAAAGATCTCACAACTGCCAAGCAAGTAGTGCCTCCATAGTTTCAAAGCAAAGACAATCTGCTGAGCTCGAGGTCATGTGTAGGATAGTTGATCTCATGCGTCTTCAACTGTCGAGAGGCATAAGCAACAACTTGTTTTTCTTGCATAAGGACCGCACCCAATCCTTGCAAAGAGGCGTCACAGAATATCTGGAAAGGCTTAGATGTATCCGGAGGAACCAAGACTGGTGTGGAAGTGAGCTTCTCTTTGAGTGTCTCAAAGCTTTCTTGACATGCAGGAGTCCAAAGGTATTTCTTGCCTTTCTTGAGGATATCGGTAAGAGGCTTCGCTATCTTCGAAAAGTTCTGAACGAAGCGACGGCAATAACTAGCCAAACCAAGGAAACTCCGCACTTCTTTGACATTTACAGGAGGAAGCCATTCAACAATTGTCTTCACAGTTTCCGGGTTGACTGCAATGCCCTTGGCAGAGATGACATGACCAAGATAGGTTACTTGAGGCAGCCAAAACTCACACTTGGAGAACTTTGCATACAAGCGGTTCTCACGAAGCTTGTTTAGGACACACCGAAGGTGTTCTTCATGCTCTTCCTTTGACTTTGAATAGACTAGGATGTCATCCAGATAGACCACAACGAACTTATCAAGATACTCCATGAAAACCGAGTTCATAAGCCTCGAGAAGGTAGCAGGTGCGTTGGTGAGACCGAAAGACATGACTGTACTCATACAGCCATAGCGGGTGGTGAAAGCTGTTTTAGGCACATCTTCCTTGCGAATTTTGATTTGGTGATAACCACTTCTCAAGTCCAGCTTAGAGAACACCACAGCTCCAAATTAGCGATCGAAGAGATCATTAATCCGCCGGAAGGGATATTTGTTCTTGATGGTTTTAGCATTGAGAGCCCGATAGTCAACACAAAGTCTATCACCTGTCCGCTTCTTCACAAAGATTGTTGGGCTACCCCAAGAAGAGGTACGTGTTGAATGAAACCCAACTTCTCTTGTTCATCAAGTCGACGTTTGAGTTCACCAACTCAAGCAGACCCATTTTATAAGGCCGCTTGGAGATAGGAGTCGTTCAGGTTCAAGCTCAATTACAAACTCAACCTCACGATCCGGAGGCATACCCGCAACTCTTCGAAAGACATCTGGGAACTCACAGACCACTGGAACACTCTGAATAGCTTCCATAGCATCATCATTCAGAGCCACCAAAGAGAAAAGCTGGATAGCAGGAGTCAGACTTGGAGAATAGACTATATGGCCTTCAGGAATCTTCAGAGAAACCGAAGGCTCAAAGATCAATCACAGCTGCATTTGCTGTCAACCAATCCATGCCCAAGATGACATCAATGTCAGAATTGCCCAAAACAATTAAGGATGCCGAGAACGAAGAGCCACCAATCTCAATTTGATTGCCATGGCTGATTTTAGAAGCTGTCATTGTTGCTCCAGGAGAAAGGACCATTAACCGCTTAAGGAGAGGATCCATAGCTAACTCATTTTCATTTGCAAACTTGTGAGAAAGAAAAGAATGCGATGCACCAGAATCAAATAAAACTCGTGCAGGGACTGAGTTAACGGGAAGCATACCCATCACAACTCCAGGTGTATGCTCAGCTTGAGCGGCGTTGACACAGTTGGCATGAGCAACAGTAGACCCGGGCTTGGTGTTGATGTTGAGAGCCCGAGGTGGCGGTGCAAGAACCAAAGGAGAGCTTGCCGCAGATCTTGGAGGTGGTGGAGGAAGAGCTTTGTTTTTCATCGGACAGTTCCAGTACCGATGTCCAGTGTCTCCACACGTGTAACAAGCACCAGGTGGACGTGGAGCAACGTAGCCAGGGACTCCGCCAGGCGCTCCAGGGTAGTGGTGGTTGTAGCCCCTGGGAGCAGCATTGAGGAAGTTTGTTGGCCTTGCCGCGAAGCTTGAAGGTCTTGGTGAAGCCGGGAGCGACGGTGGGGTGTTAGGAACCCAGACACGACGCTTAGAAGGAGCTGACATAGCTGAAGAGCTTGGTGCATCACGGTTGTGTTTCTTTGACTCCTCAAACAGTTGCCTACTTGCTTCCTCCTGCAGAGTCAGATGTCAAGTTCCAGAAAAGACGCCGGCCTTGCATGTGTGATTGCATATTTAATCGATGCATTGAGCCCTTGCCGGAACCTCTTTTGCTTCTTCTTGTCATCAGATATCTCATCGCCACCTTAACGAGAAAGATTCATGAAGTTCCTGATGTAGGTATTGACATTGTCATTTCCCTGCTTGAGGTTGAGAAACACTTCCTTCATCCTTTCCATGACAATTTCTGACAGATACTGCTCTTTGAACGCTCTAGTGAACTGTTCCCAAGTAGGCTGAAACCCAATGCAGTTTGCCTTCAGGTAATTCTCCCACCGGAGAGCTGCATCTCCCTTCAGAAGGTGAGTAGCACACTTTACCCATTCTTGCTCAGGAACATCAGCAGTCTCCAGTAGCCTTGACATCTCACGCAACCAATCATCAGCATCAAGTGGTTGATCAGAAACATCAAATTGGCGAGGGTTGAACTTCAGGAAGCTTTTGATGTCTCCTCGCTTGGGAGGTGGAGGTAGTGGAGCAAACTCATTCCTCCTGACACTTTCCTCAAAGCAGCCGGGTTCTCACGCATTGCTGCCAAGGCATTGGCGATGTTTGACAACGCGGACCCCGATTCGGTGGTATGTCCTCCTCGAGCGGCGTGTTGGTGCCATCCTGTGATTGATATAAAACACAAGTCAAGACTATAATGGAGAATAATAATAATCCAAAATAGTACCAAGATGGAATTAACCAAGATTAAAGGATACAATTTACTAAGATGATATTAAAATATCAACAAAGTTCAAAGCACCTAGAAGATATTAAGCATATCGCACACGACTGAAAAGGAGTGTGGTACCTGAATATATCAAAGAAAAATTTTCCACAAATTTCGGCATTAAAATACCAATAGATGCGCAAAATCACTTAACGAATCAAGATTAGTGACTCTACCAATTCAATATACAAAAGCGAATGATAAGAGTAGTGGTATGGTCGCGACTCCATCCCGCACTCAAATCACTACTCCGCACATGAACAAGTAGAACACATATCCTAACCCCTTCTTCTCACAACGAACCTAAATATTAGTAACTACAGAAACGAACACCCCAAACAAGATAACGTCGGATAACAAAGAGTAAGACAGATCGCGGCGGTATACAACGAATCAGATAGATCGCGTCGGTTTGCAAAAGCCTGTCGGTATGGAATGTACCAATAGTTGATAACCAAAAGACCGATTGTGATAACAACTTGGATGCAACAGATAGACAAGGAATTACACACACACACACACACACACACACACACACAAGCTATGGTACTACGGAAACCCAGAACACGTGAATCCTAGTTTGAACTTTTAAGAAGAGGATTGAAAACGTTACACTTCCTTACCAGAAAAGGGTGGGTGGGTGGGTAAGAAGAAAAGTGGAAGCAGTCCTACTCTCACGTTTTGTTTTTCCCTAGTATACATAACTACCAAAAATATTTTGCTAGACTGACAACGACCATTTGGCTGAGACCCTGAAGGGCGGGATGGCTCTGATACCAATTGTAACTACCTCGGTGAATTACGCTCCTAGTTTCAAGCCTGGATGAGCGGAAATGGTTGAAATAGTACGGTGGGGCCCAAATGCCACTCACAGGTAGACCTTTCGGCCGTCCCAACCATTTCCCAACATCGGGACAAGAACGGGCGGCGTAATCGGCAGGCGAAGGGATCAACTACATACACAAATGAGTATGTATGAAAGCCACCATACAACAGTACATCAAAGCCATACCATCTAAAAAGAAAGGAAATATAGCAACGCCATACGGCAAGATTCAAATGTCCTAGATAGATATATAGTTTAGGATATCTCCTCATACATCAAACATCAGAGTATCAGGCGGAAGCGGAAAACAAGATCCGAGTACGGATAAGAAGCAAATCGGCATAAGATGCCCCATAAATAAGCACATCCCGCCCACAGATCTCACGGATCCCCGTTCCCGGAATCTCTACACCGAATGATCGTTGCCCACATCGTCCGTCTCTTCCACCCAGTATCCATCTCGTGAGTGTACCTGTTCATCTGAATCAAACAATTTATCGTGTGAGACCCTAGGGGTACTCAGCAAGTCTTTATGCCTCTAAAGGGGACACAACCTGGGGTGACGCAATTGCAGCGAAAGATAAACCCTAGCAGTTCTATAGATACTCGCTAACCATCCGCCTAACCAAAGATGGACGGATGTCCGTGAATTAATGACAACAGTTATAACAGTAATATCACAGATCCATCCCCCTCCTCGCTTACCAACGAGGAAGCGGACGAACAACCCCCATCCGTTGGCAGTTTTATTAACCATTCCATGAGTGTTACACTATTTACTAGTCAATTACTTAGTCAAATTAAAAGCGGTACTTTAGTTATGCTTGTCTATGATGGAGAAACTGTGCTCCAAGTCGTCCATAACATGACACGGCTTTGAAAAGTTTTACCCTGCAGGGTGAACAAATAGCAACACACACTCGATCAACCTCGGAAAAACCAAATCAAAACCCAACGAGGCCTTCACGACAAAGCAATCACAGGATTCAGAAATATTTGAGGGCCACCCCATTAAGCTACCGAACGGTTAGTGACTCGAAATGTACTCAAGGTTTGCGCCAATGGTCAGAAACGACTGGGAACCGAAAATGTGGGCTTGTCGATACCACGAAAACACTCGCTTACCTAAACAAAGACAGTGCGAGACATCGCACAATTTAAATAAAGCAGTAAAGCATGGCATAAGTACAGGATAGTAAATAAAACCTCAAACTAGTTTGTGGCCCCAAGAAATAAGAATGAATCAAGCTCTGGATCAGGGGGGTCCCATAAGCCTCCCGGATGTGGATAGCGCGAATATACAAGGAACAGGAATCAAGTACTCGGGGTCCTGAGCAGAAAAAACCAAATCGCAGATATTGCTCACCGGTGCCACTTTCATTAGTTATCCCATTACTACTCAGGTTAAGTTGTTTAGGTACCTCGTTATCCATCAGACACTCACATACCCTAAACATGCTGTTCTACGACTCGCATGGCTCAAACAACTCCTGTAGTAATGGCTCATGGGATGGAGGAACAAGCTTGGTGGGGTTTAAAAGTAAAGGCTATGCAATACTTGGGATTCCGTTTTAATGCAAACGCGACTCAATGATGCAAGAATAAGATAGAGGCAATAGGTACTATATGTATGCAAGCATGTGGTAGTGCTTGCCTGGCAGCTCAGTTGTAGCGAGAGAAGGATCTGGGTAGTGCTCCTGGTTCTCTTGATATATCCCCTGCTCAGCGTCTATTCGAAGAAGAACCAAACAAGGGCCAACATAAATATAGTGCACAAGCATATGAATTAAATGCGACAAGCAAACAATCATGCCATGATGAATGATGCACAATTTGCATGGCATTAAAGTAGCATGGCATGGGTGAGGTGTGGAATACAAGAATAAATCATTTTATTGAGTTTTGGCCACATTTTATCCTCAAATAAGTTGTTTTTTACTTAATATTTATATGATGCATTTTGCATTTCAGAACATGGAATGCATAAACAGAAAGGTCTCGTCGAGCTGACCATTTTAGACATATCATTTGTTAAATTTGGAGTTATAATACAAAAGTTATTAATTAATTAAGGGAGAAGGGCATTTTATTGTAATTTAAATAAACTTGGAATTTTAAATGTCCAAAATATGTTTTGAAGGTCATATTTGAATTCCTCATATTTTTCTGATTTGAAAACATATATTATTTGCATTATTGGGATTTATATTTTAAAAGATATTTAAAAACAGAATTAAATTTGAATTTGATTTAATTTGGAAAAGATTTGAATTAAACAGATATACTGAAAAGCTTTTTATACCAGACAGACCCGACCAGCATGAGATGGGGCTAAGTCGACTCAGCAACACAGTAAAGACAGGCGTTTCTCACCGCGGGCTCCTAGCCTATCGATCGAGCCAGCCCGACAGAACTTCGCCCCATCGTGATGGTGAAGCCCTGGGTGGACCACGTGGCGTCGCTAGGGGGCGGGTTGCGGCTGGGGTTATACGGGGTTTCTTTGCAAGATTGATTGGGTGGTCGTCTAGTGGGCCACGAGCACCGCGGAGTTGAGGCAAAAACTAGAGGAGGGTTTTCGCAAACGAACGACGCAAGACCGTGGATCTTCCTCTGCCTCGCCGATCGATCGGTGCTCGGCGAGGCGCCCGTGGGGCTCGAACGCGATCTGGGCGCAGAGGCGGAACCACGCGGGGCTGGGCTTGGTGTCGGGAGAGGTGGCCTAGGTAGGGTTTACGCCTTGAAGCGGCAGACGCTTCGCCACGGCGCCAGAGCGTGCTCGATGAACGCAAGGCGGCCTTAGGCAGCGATAAGCGCGGAGCATGTCCAGAGGTCGGCAGCTCACCGAGAGTGTCGGTGCGGTTGGATCGGCTTGAGACGCAGAGGATCGGCGTCGAGGCGTATCACCGAAGGATCTAGGATTCGTCGGGCTCATGGGCAGCGGTTACGGGCTTCCTCTTCGTGGCTCCGTGTACGGGGATGCTGCAGGGGGTCTCCTTGTACTCCTCGATCGCCTCCACGTCGCGCTCGTCGCCTGGTACGGTGTAGCCGAGAGGAGGCCGAGGGTGCCGGCGATGGTGTAGACGGTGGCGATGGAGAAGAAGGGAGGAGAGGGCAGGGCGCCCTTGGGGTAGATCTGAGGTAGCTGGGCGAGGCAGAGAGGTGGAGGGGTGGTGGTAGGTAGCAGAGAGGGGGAGATGCCGTGGGGAGGTGCGGTAGATGAAAAAGGTGGCTCGGCCACCCTTTTTCTCTCCTTCCTCCTTGTAACACCCTCAGAATCGGACCTATGCAAGTTTTAGCGAAACCCGCCAAACCCGCATAGAAACGATTCAAAGGTGCCCACCAGGCACTTTCGTGCGGGTGGAAAACGAAGTAATAACATTACACAACAGTCCTCGATGGGACCCAGGCAGATATATATAACGACTCCATGAGTCAAGAATAGATATAATATACAAAGATCCAAATCACCTTGAAAGCGATTGAGCGTCCAGCTACGGACAAGATGCAAATGGGGCTAAGAGCCCGAAGAATAACCAATGGCGCCCATAACCCTGCCAGCCAAACGGAAGGGTAACCCCGCTAACGACGTCGATCTCAAAACCTGCTTAAACAAAAGGGTGCCGACAAAGGGCAAAGGAAAAAGAGAGGCGTCGATCGAGGCCAAGACACGCGAGACTAGAATTCGGCGGTCCTCGCCTACATAGGTATGGTGGACTGAGCGGCAGCGGCAGCATGCACTAAACAACCTATAGAGACTCGATACAACTGGCGGTTATCAGAGAGGGATAAGAATGACCTATTCGGATCCAACCTGAAACTAACACCAAACATACCCATCCTGGTGTTTCCCCCTCGAGACCAAACGAGGAAGTCAACCGAGGAACTCACACAGTTGGCAGTTTTACTTATTCGGTTATCGTTGCAGCAATTACTAGTCAGGTTTAGATAATCATCCTGATAAAATAAGCAGTGGGCACTTTTATTTAACCATTCCATTATAGTTACAACACTTACTAATCAGGTACAGATAGCATGAGATGAACCCAAAACCCAGCAGTTGTTGGTACTTGTATTCAGCCATTCCGTTGTAGTTGCAATACTTACTAGTCAGGTACAAAGGTCGCAAGTGACACTCCAAACAAGCAATTGTGGGCATTATTAATTAGCCATTCCATTATAGTGAAGCTGATTACTAGTCATTATAATTCAAATTTATAGCAATAAACTTTAGTTATGCTTGTCTATGGTCGAGATACTGTGCTCCAAGTCGTCCATAACCGCGGACACAACTTTCAGTAAGTTTTACCCGACCGGGGTGCACCAATAGCAACACACGCTCGATCAACCTCGGAAAAACCAAATCAAAACCCAACAAGGCTTTCACGACAAAGCAATCACAGGATTCAGAAATATTTCAGGGGGCCACCCCTTGGAGTCTTACCCGCAACGAAGTAAGCTAGCTTCGAGACGGACCCGAGGTTTGTGGGGCGGTATACAACAACAACAAAGCAGTGTGCTCCTCGCACAATCGTAAATCTAAGTAGCATGGCATAAGTAGGATAGTAAATAAAACCTCAAACTAGTTTGTGGCCCCAAGAAATAAGATGAATCAAGCTCGCTCGGGGGTCCCATATACCTCCGGATGTGGATAGCGATAAATCAAGGAACAGTATCAAGTACTCGGGGTCCTACGGGACACAAGTGGGCGTCGAAACCAAATGTTATCTATCACCCACCGATGCCTCGCTTTCAATTTTAGTTGTTAAACAGGAATTAAAGTGAGCGATGAGTAAAACTATGATCATCTCCAACATCAACATACGGCAATACACCAACAATCGTGGCACTTGACGACACGCATAAGATCTTTGAGCAAGCGACTACGACGCATAAGTCCAACTATCTACCAAACAATGTAATAGGGTGTGTCCAAGGCAATATGGGCTGCAAGGGATATCACGGTAATGCAAACTAGAGCATCGCAACACGAGATAGCAATAGATCAACAGGAGGGAATAAATACTATAAAAGTAAGATAGGTATAAAGGGGGAGGTGCTCGCCTGAAAACATTGTTGAAGGTTCAACCGAAGATCGGGGCGAAGCTCACATCAACTCAACGGCCTTATCCGCGAAGAAGCAAAACACTAGAATAAACACCGGATGCAATATTTAATACAACGGCAGAAGATCGGCATGATGCATGCATGATGGATGACATGGCAAAGGTGCGATGCACTTAGGTCATATTAAGCGGAACCGGGGTCCCGACAATTATTATGGCGGTTCATGTTATTTATCTACCCCGCAAATCAAATGTTGTTTGAACATGGCAAAAGATGGTACCAGTTCGCTACACAAATTTAAATGAGGCCAATATGAGACTAGATTTGCCCGCATATGGGCCCCATATTTAATTATGAGGTGAATCGGCATAAGGCCCCCAAACCAATGACATGCATGCAAGATAATGACAATTTAATATGCGACAAGGTTATATTTCATTTATAAAAATACGGTTTGCGGGAAGGGGGTTCACACATTAGGGGGTCGCGTCGAACTTGGGGTTCCGGGTTGAGGTCGGCCTCGGGGTCCGAGGTTCGACGGGTCGGTCTCGTGATCGGAAGTAGTTCTTGGCGTTGGGCGCGGATTCTTCCGGGCCGATGCCGTTCTTGTCGTGCCGATCTTGTCGGGTCCCACAGTCGATCTTGCCGCTTGAGGTCTTGACGGGTCCGCGCCATCGAGTCGGTGTTAGCGTTCGGGAGCGGTCTCGTGGCAATCTTGGCGTCCGAGGGAAGAACTCGGTGTCTCCGTGTCGGCGAACTTGGCGTTCAGGGGAAGTTCTCGGGGTTCCGTGAGGTAGACCTTGTCGCGTCCATGGGCTTCGGGCCCGCAGGATCGAGGCGTCCAAATTCCGGGGAGGCGATCTTGGGGTATCAACCTGATCATCGGTGGCGAACTCGGGGCTCAACACGGGGTCTTCAGGGTTCCAGGAGGAAGAGCTTGACGTCTGAGAGGTTCGGCCGGCCACGGCCATCGGAGTCCGTGATGAAGATTTTGACAAACCAAGGCGTTCCGGTGGTAGGTCTTGTCGTACCGGGTCGGCGATCTTGGGCATCCGGGTTCTCGGCGTCTTCGGGTTCCGACTTCGATATCAAGCTCGGTGGCAAACTTGAACAACACTGGATACTCGTGCTTGTGTCCCAACGTTGGAGATCTTGTCGAAAACCAGAGAGGGCAACCTTCGGCGATCTGGTATCCTTCGGTTGACATTGTGCCAACTTAGGACACCACCATATCTCCACATCCTCTCATCTCCCAAGCGATGTCATCGAAGCCGACACTGGACGATCAGGCGGCCAAAACGTCGAGCAAGGGGAACCGAGGACGAGGAGGGCGAGATCGTCGAACCGCGTCGGTGCCAAGGCAGAGGAGGAGTGCGGTGCTTGAGGGGCGACGGAGGCAGGGCGCCGAGCGGCTTCTGGCGGTTGAGGCCGCCCGCGGAGGTTGGTCGCCGGCGGACGGCGGGCCGGAGAAGGCGAGCCGGAGCGGAGGGCGCAGCGGAGGGCCAACGAGCTCGGGAGCTCAGCAAATGTGGGGACCTGGGCGGCGAGCCAGGGAAGAGAAGGTGGCGGGCGGCGGCCGACGAGGGGTAGCGGGGGCTGGGCGGCGACGTGGCGGAGCGCCGGTGAGCCGGGCGAGAGGAGGAGCACATGGCTGCCATGGCACGGAGGAGAGGGCTCATGAGCCTGGCGGGCGTCACGGAGAGGAAGAGGTGAGGGAGCGAGGCGGGCCAGGAGGGTCGTGAACAGGGAGCAAGGGCGAGGGAGAGCTTGGCGGCCCAGGCGGCGCAGGTCGGGAGCCGTGGCGGTGACGGGCGAGCTGCTGGAGGCGGACTGGCCGGGCTGGGAACGGGGAGGAGGTCAGGGCGAAAACAGAGGAGGGCGGCGGAGGCGGGGCCTGCAGGCGGCGGGGTCCTGGCGTCGGCGAGGCGAGGTGGGAGCGCGTTGGGGAGATGGGGAAGAAACGGGCGGTGCGGAAGGAAGAGGACGCGCAGGGGACGCGGGGCGTGGGGGGGGGGTTGTCGGTCTGGCGGGTGGGCCTGGGTGCGTGTCGGGTGGTGGGTTCGGTGTCGCGTGGTGAGCGTGTGTGTGTTGGGGGTCTGGGGTGGGGGCCAGCGGGCAGAGGGGATTAGGTAGGGTGGGTGCGCGGGTGGGGGGTGTGGTGGGCGTGTCGTGTGGCTGGGGTGGTTGGGGGGTGAGAGGGAGAGAGGGAGGTGGAGGGGAGGTGGACAAGTGGCAGCATCTGGTTGGGTGGGGTTTAGGGAGAGGGTGAGGTGGCATATGGTGATTGGCCAGGGTGAGGTGGAGGCAAGGGTGGGTAGACTAGGTTGGGTGAACTTAGGATTTAGAGGGGCTGTTCAGGTGGACCGATTTAAATGGACCGTTTATTCTGGGGGTGGTCGTTCGGGTCTATCCGGCCCGTTCGACTGCCCCACTAAAATAATTTAATAATTTATTTATTTTAAAACACGGCTTCTGCGAACCGATAGCAGACAAAACAAATTAATCCGGTGGCCCGGGGTTTGCGTGTTTGAATGAAGATGGGGCGTTTTAGAAAACAAAACTAGGTTTATCTGCAAATAGTTTTATGCAAGCAATTGCAAGATGATGACGATGCTCAAATGCAATGCGGCATGATGACATGAGCATGCGGTCATGATGATGCAATGCGCAAAAACAACGCGATTTTCTAGTAGTGGTTTTGCGGGATGCCACAATTCGACACCACTAACAATGGATCTCGCCCTCGAGATCCGCCTCATGGTACCGGAAGGAAGGTCGGCGATCTTCGTCTTCTCGCGTCGTGTAGATCCTCGCGACATCACTAACAAGAGGTCGTTGTCCGTGCTCGTTGAGAGAACACTCCGGAAAAACAGAGGACGGAGGTAGAGGTATCAAACAATAAGGCCACCTCTAACTTCCATTAGAAGAGGAAAATTTACATTGATCCACCAGTTCGATGTACAGAGCGAACAGTAAGAGTCGGTTAGGGTGATCAATCCATCCCGTACCCAAACTATCAACTCTATACATGAATAGGAAAATCCGGCAACTCAACTCTCGAGATTTTAGAATGAAGATCTTCACAAGCGGTATTCGGAACAAAGGGATGATGCCAGCTCTGCGTTGGATCTGAGGTAGATGAGGTCATCACATCGGAAAACACCGGAAGATACAACAGAACTCGTATGAAAGACACAATGATTAGGTTCCGCGATGGTTCCATTGGCATGAACAACACATGCTCAAGGTATACTCCAACTTCACCAATGCTCGTCCTTCTCATGTGTTTTTCAACGACACGGATATCCAGCAAGGAACACATATGGATAAAGAGCTCAAGAACAAAAGATTGGTTGAAGGACACAACAGACAAGTTGCAGATTGATGATCGTAGCACCTCCGTTGCAAAAGGAAGAAAGCGAAACCCTGAAGGTACGACGGAAACCCAACCACGAGAAATCCTGGACTCGAAGAGAGAAGAGAGCGGATTCAAAACACGTAGAGGTAAGAGGAGAACAGCAGAGGGGTAAGGAGTAAAATCAGACCTAATCAGAACTATCCAACCGTTTTTCCAAAAATAGTTTTGACACTCTACTTCGGCCGTTAGCTAGGTTATCCTACAGTGTCTTGTGTATCGCAAGCTGAGCTCGATACCACTCTGTAACACCCACAGATCGGACCTATGCAAGTTTTAGCGAACCCGCCAAACCCGCATAGAAACGATTCAAAGGTGCCACCAGCACTTTCGCGGTGGAAAACGAAGTAATAACATTACACAACAGTCCTCGATGGGACCCACAGAACAGATATATATAACAGCGACTCCATGAGTCAATAATACATATATAATATACAAAGATCCAAATCACCTTGAAAACGATAGAGCGTCCAGCTACGGACAAGATGCAAATGGGGCTAAGAGCCCTGAAGAATAACCAATGGCTTCCATAACCCTGCCGAGCCAAGCGGAAGGGTAACCTCGCTAACGACGTCGATCTCAAAACCTGCTTAAACAAAAGGGGTGCCGACAAAGGGCAAAGGAAAAGAGAGGAGCGTCGAGGCCAAGACACTGCGAGACTAGACTATTGTCCTCGCCTACATAGGTATGGTGGATCGAGCGCAGCGGCAAAGATGCACTAAACAACCTATAGAGACTCGATACAACTGGCGGTTATCAGAGAGGGATAAGAATGACCTATTCGGATCCAACCTGAAACTAACACCAAACATACCCATCCTGGTGTTTCGCCCTCGAGACCAAACGAGGAAGTCAACCGAGGAACTCACACAGTTGGCAGTTTTACTTATTCGGTTATCGTTGCAGCAATTACTAGTCAGGTTTAGATAATCATCCTGATAAAATAAGCAGTGGGCACTTTTATTTAACCATTCCATTATAGTTACAACACTTACTAATCAGGTACAGATAGCATGAGATGAACCCAAAACCCAGCAGTTGTTGGTACTTTTATTCAGCCATTCCGTTGTAGTTGCAATACTTACTAGTTAGGTACAAAGGTCGCAAGCGACACTCCAAACAAGCAATTGTGGGCATTATTAATTAGCCATTCCATTATAGTGAAGCTGATTACTAGTCATTATAAGTCAAATTTATAGCAATAAACTTTAGTTATGCTTGTCTATGGTCGAGATACTGTGCTCCAAGTCGTCCATAACCGCGGACACAACTTTCAGAAAGTTTTACCCGGCCGGGGTGCACCAATAGCAACACACGCTCGATCAACCTCGGAAAAACCAAATCAAAACCCAACGAGGCTTTCACGACAAAGCAATCACATGATTCAGAAATATTTCAGGGGGCCACCCCTTGGAGTCTTACCCGCAACGAAGTAAGCTAGCTTCGAGACGGACCCGAGGTTTGTGGGGCGGTCAGATGCGATCGGGAACCCAAACTGGCTTGTCGATACCGTAACGGGTCACAATTCCTAACAAGACAAGGTGCTCCTCGCACAATCGTAAATACGTAAGTAGCATGGCATAAGTACAGGATAGTAAATAAAACCTCAAACTAGTTTGTGGCCCCAAGAAATAAGATGAATCAAGCTCGCTCGGGGGTCCCATATACCTCCCGGATGTGGATAGCGCGATAAATCAAGGAACAGGTATCAAGTACTCGGGGTCCTACGGGACACAAGTGGGCGTTCGGAAACCAAATGTTATCTATCACCCACCGATGCCTCTGCTTACTTCAATTTTAGTTGTTAAACAGGAATTAAAGTGAACGATAAGTAAAACTATGATCATCTCCAACATCAACATACGGCAATACACCAACAACTGTGGCACTTGACGACACGCAACAGCACTGGAGCAAGCGACTACGACGCGCAAGTCCAACTATCTACCAAACAACAGGTAATAGGGTGTGTCCAAGGCAATATGGGGCTGCAAGGGATATCACGGGTACGGAAACTAGAGCATCGCAACACAGATAGCAATAGATCAACAGGAGGGAATAAATACTATAAAAGTAAGATAGGTAGAAAGGGGGAGGTGCTCGCCTGAAAACATTGTTGAAGGTTCAACCGAAGATCGGGGCGAAGCTCACATCAACTCAACGGCCTTATCCGCGAAGAAGCAAAACACTAGAATAAACACCGGATGCAATATTTAATACAACGGCAGAAGATCAGCATGATGCATGCATGATGGATGACATGGCAAAGGTGCGATGCACTTAGGTCATATTAAGCGGAACCGGGGTCCCGACAATTATTATGGCGGTTCATGTTATTTATCTACCCCGCAAATCAAATGTTGTTTGAACATGGCAAAAGATGGTACCGGTTCGCTACACAAATTTAAATGAGGCCAATATGAGACTAGATTTGCCCGCATATGGGCCCCATATTTAATTATGAGGTGAATTGGCATAAGGCCCCCAAACCAATGACATGCATGCAAGATAATTACAATTTAATATGCGACAAGGTTATATTTCATTTATAAAAATAGGGTTTGCGGGAAGGGGGTTCACACATTAGGGGGTCGCGTCGAACTTGGGGTTCCGGGGTTCGGGGTCCGGCCTCAGGGTCCAGGGTTCGACGGGTCGGTCTCGGTGGTCGGAAGTAGTTCTTGGCGTTCGGGGCGCATCGGATTCTTCCGGGCCGATGCCGTTCTTGTCGTCGTGCCGATCTTGTCGGGTCCCACAGGGTCGATCTTGCCGTTGCGAGGGTCTTGACGGGTCCGCGCCATCGAGTCGGTGTTAGCGTTCGGGAGCGGTCTCATGGCAATCTTGGCGTCCGAGGGAAGAACTCGGTGTCTCCGTGTCGGCGAACTTGGCGTTCAGGGGAAGTTCTTGGGGTTCCGTGAGGTAGACCTTGTCGCGTCCATGGGCTTCGGGCCCGCAGGATCGAGGCGTCCAAATTCCGGGGAGGCGATCTTGGGGTATCAACCTGATCATCGGTGGCGAACTCGGGGCTCAACACGGGGTCTTAAGGGTTCCAGGAGGAAGAGCTTGACGTCTGAGAGGTTCGGCCGGCCACGGCCATCGGAGTCCGTGACGAAGATTTTGACAAACCAAGGCGTTCCGGTGGTAGGTCTTGTCGTACCGGGTCGGCGATCTTGGGCATCCGGGTTCTCGGCGTCTTCGGGTTCCAACTTCGATATCAAGCTCGGTGGCAAACTTGAACAACACTGGATACTCGTGCTTGTGTCCCAACGTTGGAGATCTTGTCGAAAACCAGAGAGGGCAACCTTCGCGGCAGTCTGGTATCCTTCGGTTGACATTGTGCCAACTTAAGGACACCACCATATCTCCACATCCTCTCATCTCCCAAGCGCTGTCATCAGCAAGCCGATACGGGACGATCACAGGGCGGCCAAAACGTCAGGCAAAGGGGAACCGAGGACGCAGGAGGGCAGATGCGTCGAACCGCGTCGGTGCCAAGGCAGAGGAGGCGCGCGACGGTGCTTGAGGGGCGACGGAGGCAGGGGGCGCCGGGCGGCTTCCTGGCGGGTTGAGGCCGGGGCCCGCGGCGGAGGTTGGTCGCCGGACGGCGGGCCGGGAGAAGCAGGCCGGCGAGCGAGGACGCAGTGAGGGAGGACGACGAGCTCGGGGAGCTCCGGCGAGGTGGGGACCTGGGGCGAGCCGGCGACGGAAGAAGGTGGGCGGCGCGACGAGGGGTAGCGGGCAGTGGGCGCGGAGCATGGCGAGAGGAGGAGGAGGCTGGCTGCCGCGAGCACGGAGGAGGGAGAGGGCTCGCGAGCTGGCGGGCGGCGTCGCGAGAGGGAAGAGGTGAGGAGCGAGGCGGCGGGGAGGGTCAGGAACAGGGGAGCGGGCGGCGCGGCGAGAGGGAGAGCTTGACAGCGGCGGCAAGGTCGAGCCGTCTGGGCGGGACGGGCGAGCCGTTGGAGGCGGACGCTGGAACGGGGCCGAGGAGGTCTGAGGCCGGGCGAAAACGGAGGAGGGCGGCGGAGGCGGGGCCTGCAGGCGGCGGAGTCCTGGCGTCGGCGAGGCGAGGTGGGAGCGCGTTGGGGAGATGGGGAAGAAACGGGCGGTGCGGAAGGAAGAGGACGCTTGAGGGACGTGGGGGGTTGTCGGTCTGGCGGGTGGGCCTGGGGGCGTGTCGGGTGGTGGGTTCGGTGTCGCGTGGTGAGCGTGTGTGGGTTGGGGGTCTGGGGTGGGGGCCAGCGGGCAGAGGGGATTAGGTAGGGTGGGTGCGCGGGTGGGGGGTGTGGTGGGCGTGTCGTGTGGCTGGGGTGGTTGGGGGGTGAGAGGGAGAGAGGGAGGTGGAGGGGAGGTGGACAAGTGGCAGCATCTGGTTGGGTGGGGGTTAGGGAGAGGGTGAGGTGGCATATGGTGATTGGCCAGGGTGAGGTTGAGGCAAGGGTGGGTAGACTAGGTTGGGTGAACTTAGGATTTAGAGGGGCTGTTCAGGTGGACCGTTTTAAATGGACCGTTTATTCTGGGGGTGGTCGTTCGGGTCTATCAGGCCCGTTCGACTGCCCCACTAAAATAATTTAATAATTTATTTATTTTAAAACACGGCTTCTGCGAACCGATAGCAGACAAAACAAATTAATCCGATGGCCCGGGGTTTGCGTGTTTGAATGAAGATGGGGCGTTTTAGAAAACAAAACTAGGTTTATCTGCAAATAGTTTTATGCAAGCAATTGCAAGATGATGACAATGCTCAAATGCAATGCGGCATGATGACATGAGCATGCGGTCATGATGATGCAATGCGCAAAAACAACGCGATTTTCTAGTAGTGGTTTTGCGGGATGCCACACTTCTTCACGTGCTAGGGTCGGCAGGGCAGGGCAGGTAGAGGAGGGGGCTTCCAGGTGGGGCATGGTGGTCTGGGAGGGTAGGCTCGGGCTGGGGTCCTCTTGGCAGAGAGGGGGAGCTAGAGAAAGGAGAGGGGGTAGGCTCGGGCTAGGTTAGGGTTGGAGCTAGGCTCGGTTAGAGGGTAGCTAGGGCAGGGGTGAGGTGGCCAGGGGGAGAGGGTGGCCGGTGGGGCCAGCTAGGTGAGAGGGAGGGAGAGGCCGAGAGAGAGAGGTAGGTTTAGGGTTTAGATAGGATACACAAGATCATGCATGGATGGTGGAGAAAAAAGAGAGGGAGGTGAAGAAAAGAGAGAGAGATGGATAGATGTGTGTGGTTTGGATTCACTCAAAATGCAAATAAAATCCAAATGACAAGCAAAAAGGTGGTTCTTGCATGGCCCATGCAGAATATTTATTGCCATGATGATTCTTGTGAAAACAATATTGTTGCATGGCATTACTAGTTTGCATTCCCAAAAATTGGAATAAAGGCCAAGCAAAAGAACTTAAAGGAAAATCCCAGATGGAGTAGATGGAAATGATCACATTTGAATAGAAGTGGGACTTGCTAGTGTGTATGTGCCACTAGGTATTGAGTAAGCCCAAAAATATTCCAACATGATAATATCCCCAAAACAACACATATGGAAGCTAGACAAAGGGCTCCACTCACAAGGCATGCAAAGGTGGCCATGTGGCTCTCATACATCAATAATGTGAAAACAACATGATGCTAAGATGAGAGCATGTGGAACAAGATGGATCCATCCCAACCCACATGAGCTAGAGGTAAAACCAAATAAATTGCAATGCTCATATATGGTGGAATGGTGGAATGATGGGATGATGACAAGAAAGGTGGTGGAGTTGAAAGAGATATGCCCCCAACTCAACTTGGGCGTTTAAACAATATATCAATAACCAAATACAATATCAAGAGGCAAATACAATTAACAATGCATATGAGAGAAGAACCAAAAACAAAAAGGGTTTTATATGATGCTCAAATGCAAGGTGGCATGATGACATGGGCATGATATGATGATGATGCAACAATTATGTGTAGGAAGTAGCCATTATATTACTAAACCAAGTAGCATTACAGTTGTTAGACAAATGGGATGCTACATCCCTCGTTCTTGGTGATGAGTTCTGAACTTATCTTGTGAATAACATCCACTTCGTGTTCTGCCATCTTCTTGTACCTAAAAACTTCTTGTTCCAACGCTTCCATCATGTCTTCCTGACTGCCTACTCCTTTAGGGCCTAGAACTTATTTCATATGTACTTTTCCCTCTTTGAGGATCAACTCCTTGGGATGAATCCTCAACTCATACATGTACGGGTTGAGGACATCCGCAGAGGAATCCTCCATGGGTGATCCAGGGGAAGACATTGAGGCTCCAAATCTGAGAATTTTCCTGATAGAAATAGATCGAAATGAAAACACGACGAGAACACGACGCAAGAACCTCGGGGAACCCGGGGGGTTATATATTACGAAGATTCAATGCATAAGGAAGGTTTTGTAACGGAAACGAGGCGGAGACGGAGTTCGAGGGACACCCCTCTAGGCGCCAGCCGGGCATACCGGTGGGTTTGTCAACCCGGCTCCGCTTCTCTTCGGCCATCTCGTAACTTCCCTCATGTATTAAAAACATCAAAAATATAAAAAGATTGGGGTTTCACGAACCTTCTATTTTCACCACTTTTACCTATTCAAAGATGAACTCTGCAGATTCCTTCTCTCCTTCTCCTGAGAATTTCCTTCATACAAAACTTTTGCACAAACTCAAAGACAACATTAGTGTAAGCAAAAACGATAAAACTTTGGTAAACATTTCAACTGAAAAAACATCAAAACAAAAGCTTCTGTAAGAGGCAAATGCAAATGATGGCAGAAATCTGTCAAAACAGAACAGCAGGTAAAGATTGATTTTTCTGAAGACCTTCTGTTGATCAAATCAAAAAGTGTAGAACTGATGAAAGTTGGGTAACAACTTGGAGAACAAGCTCAGGAAACTGAAGCTCTATCCTAAGTACTGAGCTTCCTCATGAATTTTTACAATACAACACAAAAATCTATCCTAGGACAGCCACTTTTCACAACTCCTCTACTTCACAAAAGTAGTTGAACTTGACACAAAAACCAAAAAAGGATAAGGAGCAGTTATTACTGAGGTAATAACTTCCAAGACTCGACAAAACTCTTGGTTTATCTCCTAAAAAGTACTTTTCTTTAATGCCTTTAAGTTAGGCTTGAAACTTCCAAAGATGCTCACATAGGATATATATATATATATCTGAAATGAAAGAGAGCATCAAGAAGCAAATAACCAACACACTTGAGTCTAACCCACTTCCTATGCATGGGGGTATCATGAGAAAACAAATTGTTGAAACAAAAAGGCACAAGCATAGGAAGACAAAACCGATGCAACTTTTAGGCTTTCAACATAAAACGGGGAAACTTAACATCATTGGGATGCATAAAACCATGTTTCCCTCTCTCAAAATAACTTTCAGAAGCACTTTGAATAAAGTTGACAATATAAATGTCACTGGAAACAACTTTATCATCAGAATAAGCATACTTACAGTCACCAAAAAGAGGCCAAAGGTTATAAACCGGATCAATAGAAGCAAGTTGTTCCATCCTAAAATCTTTATTAGGCAAGCTAATTTCACAAGGAGCTTTAGCAAATTTGGAAAATTTAAACTCATAAGAATATCCATCAAACTTAGTTAAAACTTTTTCCTTCTTACAATCAATAATAGCTCCACAAGTGTTCAAGAAAGGTCTGCCAAAAATGATAGGACAAGTTTTGCTAGCTGCTGAATTAAGCACTAGAAAATCAGCAGATACTTAATCTTACCGCAGAGAACCTCCACATATCTTACAATGCCAATGGGGCAAAGGGTCTCCTTGTTATCAAGGTGAATAACCACATCAATGTACTCAAGCTCACAAGGACCGATCTCATGCATAATTTCCCTGTAATGCTCATAAGGAATAGCACTGGAACTAGCACCAATATCACATAAACCGTAGTAGCACTAATCACTAATTTTAACAGAAAGCACATGAACACTAGCTTTT